>OX123191.2:80474551-81753227 GCA_944739405.2 Euclidia mi | reverse complement strand
TCTCCCCAGAACATTGAGGTGCTATAGAACATTGCAGTTACCTTTACTTGGGCGGAACATCAACTCCAATAGCCCACAGAGTGCCGTAGTTTTAGAGATTTGTCTATATTTTGCCAGCCCCTGTTTTCATGATCGTTGCAATAAGTTAAAATTGAACCTAATGGTAGTCTTGGAGGCTGCGGAGTCTCAAATTGGAGGACTGATTCTTGTTTTGGAGGCAGTAAAGATAAATAAATAGACTTTTTACTGAGGACGAAAAAACTACAATACATTGTAAAGAAAATTTGTTGCAAATTGCATTCGATTTTTGTTGGTAAACTTTTTATTTTACGACTAAATGCTACGGGACCAAAGTTGTAGCGAATTTAATTTGAAACTTATCATGTTTTGAAATTGTTTGCACATAAGTGTTTTTATCAGCTTTTTATCAGTTTTATTCTCAGTAATCAATTAAAAACCTAGATACGAGTACCATTACCGTTATAGTTATTCCGCATAAACCAGATATGATAACACTCGCGCGACCGTCTACGTGTAAGTTTAACTTCTGTTGGTTTTTTACATCGTGGTACAGCGGATGACTTCACCAGTGTTGCCATCAACTAAATTAGGTTTCCATTTGATCCGAATACTAAAACTACAGTAACACTAAGAAATATTGTTCTTATTTAGACACATGACATAAACACAGTTATGTCCACTAAGGTTTTCTTACATAACGATCAGACGCACAAGTTATAAGTCCCCTTTTAAGTAACAATAAAGTTACAATAAATCATATTACCATTTATTTTGTAAAGCAATTTAACATTTTAAAATAAATCAACGTACAAGTTATTTCAGAACAAAGGCTATTTTGATTTTGTTTTTGGTATTATCAGACGAATTAATTGTTCTACACGTAGCAGTTTAAAGACTTATCTTCATTGTGTGCGTCTGCTAATTTATTTCTGCCACTTAACCCACCAAGAACTTAGGGTCCCAAGCCAACCTCACCTGCAAGTGGTGTACCTGCCGATCAACGGACGAGGCTCTGGCAAACAAAATATCCCGATTAGCGGCAATAGGCTCGCCACCTATTACGTGGGATCAAAACACTGGCGAAAAGTGGGCGTTTAATATGCCTCTGCCTACCCCTTCGGGGAAACAGGCGTGAGTCTATGTATGTATGTACGTTAAAATCACCAGTGTTAGTGGGAAATCTACTAAGCTAGCAACATTGTAGCGTATGACGCGTTTGTGAGTAGGGGTGTGCTAAACTGCTACATCTAAATATCATAGCATAACGTAATAATATGTTTCAATAGCAGGTTATGTTTGCAGCGCTAATATAATAGGCAAATGTTTATGCCTATCCGTACACTTTCAATAAAATAGAAATACGTAGTGTTAATACGGATAATATTTAGATAAAAGTATGTACCATTATATCCAAGAATATTAGGTGTAGTTATTTACTTAAGAAAGTATGGTTACATAACAGAATTCCCGTTACGTTGGGTCTGGATGTCGCAAAAATTGCGATATTACGCGTTCTATTACCATTACTATAAGTTAGGTTAAAAAGTAGTGTCGGTATGAAAATTGAAAGCCGGTATTACTAAAGTATTGTTCAATTTCTCAAATAAGTGTCTTGTTTAATCTATGCAAATCACATTGTTATCATCAGTTTTAGTGTTAGTAGGTGTACGTGCGTTTTATTATCAATAGAATATTTTATATTTCTGTTGACTTATAAAAATCGAAGATCTGAAATATCTGATAAGGTAGTGCCTATCTACACTAGACTGACTACTGACTCGATGGATTGGCAAAAGTTGTTCAGTCCACTGAGCATTTGCTGCAAACTTATAAAAATCGAAGATCTGCAACATCAGATGTGGAACTGCAAGTGCCTATCTAAACTATAACACACAAAGGTACTTCGTCTTAGCAATAATTGGGCAGTCTGATGAGCATTTACTGTTGACTCGTAAAACTTGAAGATATAGAACATTTGTTGAGGAACTTTAAACATTTAATCGCTCGGCTAAATATCGATTGACCTGTCCCTAGCCCGGCTACAAATCGATAAAATATTACCTATAGTTAGTCATAGTAGTAGTTACATAATATAACATTTTATTTTTAATCAGCCTTATACGTTCTGATGTCAAAATGTTCTATTAATCACTTTCTTCGTATCACAATCGTTCATCTTTATGCTAACTTGTAGATGTTTATACCAATGACTAATTCTTCAATCAATAAAAGACCCAAGGAAGGACATAGGATAGCTGTTATCACGATAACCGACATCCACGACGACAGCTAGTAAATAATAAAATGGTTTACCTAATAGAATTTACCACATTTAAAATACAAAATTTGTTCATCATTTACTTGTTTATTTACTATGAAGTGCCACTAATGAAGTCGTGTGTCAAACGAATTGACTGATAACGACTTCTATCAAATTGTTGCTGTGCAATACTCGTAGTATTGCCAATTTAGCTTTACGTGGCGACTTTAATTAAATATAATCAATTTTAGGCCAGTGACAGATCGGTTAATTTTGTTTTATGAGACTATAGGCGCATACAACCGCCTATATCCGGTAAGTATAAGTGGTAGGCAGAGATGCCATACCAAGTAATGTGGTACAAAGTGAAAGTCGAGCGCACGAAGAATGCCCGCTCAGCGCACGCCGACCGGCGGCCGCTCAAGGAACACGCATACCTACCCAAAGTACGGGAGGCCTAAAAGCTCTGCTAGGTGAATCCTATATCTATCCTATACCTAGGACATATTGCTTTACTTAAATTCAAACAAAATAGCATAGCATGTTGTTTGGCTTTATAAATAACAGATATGGTTATTATAAAATAATATTTTACTTATCAAATTATCTATGGTAAAGCGAACATCTCTAGTGGCAAGCAGCCGGTCGCTCAAAGAACGCTCGGCTGACGCGGCGTCTACGCGGCGTCCGACGCCGCGTAGACGCCGCGTCAGCCGAGCGTTAAAATATTATTTTATAATAACCATATCTGTTATTTATAAAGCCAAACAACATGCTATGCTATTTTGTTTGAATGTAAGTAAAGCAATATGTCCTAGGTATAGGATAGATATAGGATTCACCTAGCAGAGCTTTTAGGCCTCCCGTACTTTGGGTAGGTATGCGTGTTCCTTGAGCGGCCGCCGGTCGGCGTGCGCTGAGCGGGCATTCTTCGTGCGCTCGACTTTCACTTTGTACCACATTACTTGGTATGGCATCTCTGCCTACCACTTATACTTACCGGATATAGGCGGTTGTATGCGCCTATAGTCTCATAAAACAAAATTAACCGATCTGTCACTGGCCTAAAATTGATTATATTTAATTAAAGTCGCCACGTAAAGCTAAATTGGCAATACTACGAGTATTGCACAGCAACAATTTGATAGAAGTCGTTATCAGTCAATTCGTTTGACACACGACTTCATTAGTGGCACTTCATAGTAAATAAACAAGTAAATGATGAACAAATTTTGTATTTTAAATGTGGTAAATTCTATTAGGTAAACCATTTTATTATTTACTAGCTGTCGTCGTGGATGTCGGTTATCGTGATAACAGCTATCCTATGTCCTTCCTTGGGTCTTTTATTGATTGAAGAATTAGTCATTGGTATAAACATCTACAAGTTAGCATAAAGATGAACGATTGTGATACGAAGAAAGTGATTAATAGAACATTTTGACATCAGAACGTATAAGGCTGATTAAAAATAAAATGTTATATTATGTAACTACTACTATAACTAACTATAGGTAATATTTTATCGATTTGTAGCCGGGCTAGGGACAGGTCAATCGATATTTAGCCGAGCGATTAAATGTTTAAAGTTCCTCAACAAATGTTCTATATCTTCAAGTTTTACGAGTCAACAGTAAATGCTCATCAGACTGCCCAATTATTGCTAAGACGAAGTACCTTTGTGTGTTATAGTTTAGATAGGCACTTGCAGTTCCACATCTGATGTTGCAGATCTTCGATTTTTATAAGTTTGCAGCAAATGCTCAGTGGGACTGAACAACTTTTGCCAATCCATCGAGTCAGTAGTCAGTCTAGTGTAGATAGGCACTACCTTATCAGATATTTCAGATCTTCGATTTTTATAAGTCAACAGAAATATAAAATATTCTATTGATAATAAAACGCACGTACACCTACTAACACTAAAACTGATGATAACAATGTGATTTGCATAGATTAAACAAGACACTTATTTGAGAAATTGAACAATACTTTAGTAATACCGGCTTTCAATTTTCATACCGACACTACTTTTTAACCTAACTTATAGTAATGGTAATAGAACGCGTAATATCGCAATTTTTGCGACATCCAGACCCAACGTAACGGGAATTCTGTTATGTAACCATACTTTCTTAAGTAAATAACTACACCTAATATTCTTGGATATAATGGTACATACTTTTATCTAAATATTATCCGTATTAACACTACGTATTTCTATTTTATTGAAAGTGTACGGATAGGCATAAACATTTGCCTATTATATTAGCGCTGCAAACATAACCTGCTATTGAAACATATTATTACGTTATGCTATGATATTTAGATGTAGCAGTTTAGCACACCCCTACTCACAAACGCGTCATACGCTACAATGTTGCTAGCTTAGTAGATTTCCCACTAACACTGGTGATTTTAACGTACATACATACATAGACTCACGCCTGTTTCCCCGAAGGGGTAGGCAGAGGCATATTAAACGCCCACTTTTCGCCAGTGTTTTGATCCCACGTAATAGGTGGCGAGCCTATTGCCGCTAATCGGGATATTTTGTTTGCCAGAGCCTCGTCCGTTGATCGGCAGGTACACCACTTGCAGGTGAGGTTGGCTTGGGACCCTAAGTTCTTGGTGGGTTAAGTGGCAGAAATAAATTAGCAGACGCACACAATGAAGATAAGTCTTTAAACTGCTACGTGTAGAACAATTAATTCGTCTGATAATACCAAAAACAAAATCAAAATAGCCTTTGTTCTGAAATAACTTGTACGTTGATTTATTTTAAAATGTTAAATTGCTTTACAAAATAAATGGTAATATGATTTATTGTAACTTTATTGTTACTTAAAAGGGGACTTATAACTTGTGCGTCTGATCGTTATGTAAGAAAACCTTAGTGGACATAACTGTGTTTATGTCATGTGTCTAAATAAGAACAATATTTCTTAGTGTTACTGTAGTTTTAGTATTCGGATCAAATGGAAACCTAATTTAGTTGATGGCAACACTGGTGAAGTCATCCGCTGTACCACGATGTAAAAAACCAACAGAAGTTAAACTTACACGTAGACGGTCGCGCGAGTGTTATCATATCTGGTTTATGCGGAATAACTATAACGGTAATGGTACTCGTATCTAGGTTTTTAATTGATTACTGAGAATAAAACTGATAAAAAGCTGATAAAAACACTTATGTGCAAACAATTTCAAAACATGATAAGTTTCAAATTAAATTCGCTACAACTTTGGTCCCGTAGCATTTAGTCGTAAAATAAAAAGTTACCAACAAAAATCGAATGCAATTTGCAACAAATTTTCTTTACAATGTATTGTAGTTTTTTCGTCCTCAGTAAAAAGTCTATTTATTTATCTTTACTGCCTCCAAAACAAGAATCAGTCCTCCAATTTGAGACTCCGCAGCCTCCAAGACTACCATTAGGTTCAATTTTAACTTATTGCAACGATCATGAAAACAGGGGCTGGCAAAATATAGACAAATCTCTAAAACTACGGCACTCTGTGGGCTATTGGAGTTGATGTTCCGCCCAAGTAAAGGTAACTGCAATGTTCTATAGCACCTCAATGTTCTGGGGAGAGACGCAGCAAAATAATTGGAAAATTAGCGGGTAGTATGATTTACCGACAAAATGCGTTTTTTTTCTATAGTTCTTCTAAAGCTCTATCAGATCTCATAAAAAGACTAAAGACACAGTAATCATGAAGAAACGTTATAACAACCTAAAGAAAACAATATCAAAGAAGATCATTTTTATCCATGGCTTTACGACAAAGAGTGTCAGAACCAAAGTTGTAAGGAATTTAATTTGTAGCAAAAAATGCTTGAACCATATCTTAGCATGATCAATAGTTTACCAGATAAATAAGAAAAAATATCCGCGCCCGCACTGTTTCCAAGATAGTGGCCGAGGAAAAAGAGGTACGACCCCACAAATTGGGATCAAGCTTTAAAGTAGCCGTCGCTACACATCTGTAAAAAGAAATTGCGTCCTCTGACGAATGTAACTTTTCAATAGTCTAATAGTTTCTGATAAGACGCTATTTTGTTACCTGAGAATATAACCAAATATCTATTTAGTTGGTAGTAATCTTCAAAAGTGACAATTAACTACTTAAACTTAATAATAATTTGTTGTTCTTTGTTGCTCCATGTTTGCACAAAAATCAATACAAGACCCGTGTCTGAAGCGGATGGCACCTATATTCCGCGCAATACCTGACCGTTCTGAGATATCCTATCGGTAAGCTACGTCTATGTGTGGATTACTCGAGTGCACTTTGTATGTAGTTTAACTTCTGTTAGTTTTTTGTGGTTGTGACATGCCGTCGCTGAAAACGTCGACGCCGGGGTGTCACTGACGCCTAATGTGAGGGAGGCCTTAAGCCCCCTACACCACCAATACCCTCAAATTCGGGCGACGCGTTTCGAAACCCGACCCATAATTACTATAAGTTATAACAATATTACCATAAAAACAAGGTCAAAATATGATTTAAAGAAAAACACGTAACATTTTAAGGTACGTTAGAGCAAAGGGGTCCTTAAAGTTATTTGAATCATTTTCTATTTATTCTAAATTACATCATTTTCCTCTCTGCGTGGAGACACATAAAGCCCGAACCTTAATACAAGATCCATAAGAAAAGCACAGACGTAGCCCACGCCTTTTGTCTTCCTAGTTCGAAAACCCGAGATTTAGAGGATCTTCTACCTCCATATCTAAATCCTCTTGTGTTGCTACGTTCTCGGTAGATGACGATGCAGTAATGCATTCTAGCAACATACTTTCAGCTAAATCATCTTCATCACCACTTTCTTTAACTTCGAATGTGTTGTCAGGAACACCAAGATTTGTGTATATCGAGACCCATTTAGAAACACGTGATTGATTGAATTTCGGGCTTTGCAATGATTTTTTCCAAAAGTTAAAATTCCAAAATTATTAATTAGTAATTCTAAAACAAAGAATACAATCGAAACTTAAAATATATTTAATGTTTTAAACTAGAACTCGTCGCAATATCGCAGAGTCTTATAAACTGAATCAGAATATAAAATACATAAAATACCTGTTTGAAATAGAATTAGTTTTTATTATAAGTCAAATCGATTAGATCGATTGAGTAACATTTTGTTTAGTCTATTGAAAATTTCTGACAATGGTCACACTGAACTGTCACTTGCGTCTTTCCCTTGAAAAATTACGTTGTCGTCTCGTACGTAAAATATCGCCTTTTGAATTAACGCGAATTGAATTAAATTGAGTAAACCGTCTTGAATGCCGCCTGATCTAGTGCTGGCAACGGTAAATTGATTGTGAACTATTGATTGACATTTGTGAAAATTGTGAATCCGGTATCGAGTCCACGTGCCAACGTGTCCTGAAAACGTCGCGTTTGCAGCTTAATAATAGCAGCAGTATAAGATACTTCATTCATTTATTTTGGCCAATATACTTGTATGAATGTGTCTAATTTAGCTCAAGCCTGACATCAGCAAAGATAGCGGGTAAGTGAAATATAATATTGATATTGATTGATTTCAATTCATCACTGTGCAACGCAGTTCATTGTGTCTGGATCATTGTCTATCGTGGTCAGGTAGATGTATTACATCTTCCACTGCGCACTTCTGATACACCTTCCTGCCTGGCTACGGTAATTCTAGACATAATTTTTGGTGCAGAGCTGTAGTTGAAATTTAGCCGCTGTTGCATTACTGAGTATAAACTCAGATTGGTATGAGCTTGTATCTTATCACCTTGTAGACAGTATTGTAGTGTTTGTCAGGTCAGTTATTGTCTAAAATACATAATATTTAATTGTATAAGTTGACCTAGATAATTTGAAACACATTGTCACATAACCTCAATCAGTAATTGTTGATATATATTGTTGAAAAATCTAGCATAGATTTGTTGCTGTTACTATTAATAAGTCACTTTGATTGGATACATATCAGTTATATGTATCAATTGATTTAGTTTATTGCATATATTGATATATTAAGTTTGAACCTTACATTGTTAAACTTTGTTATAATATAAAGATAATATTGTTAGGTAACACATATTCTGTGCTTACTTCCTATTGTATATCTCAAATAACACAGCCAGTCTGTCTGTTGCAAGTAATTAGTTAATTTATTTGAATATATAACTTTAATTAACTTATTCGAAGGTTCAACTTTGATAACTTTGACTTTGTTTTGTGTCAATATATATTGAAATTATTAATTTTGTTGGACAGTAGATACCTGTCACTTGCCTTGCTTAAACAGGCTAATACTTTGTTGGTTTCAAAGAATTAAGAAAAATTAAGTTTTGATTGTTAATTGTATTTAACGCTTGTCCGGGCTCTTTTGAATTTTGATTATGTCAGCTATCAAGGACTTGCGTGCGGCTGCTGGTGCTATTGCATCAGATTTGCGCTGGTTTGCCTCGGCCAGTGCCTTAGTGAACCGGCCTGATCGCCAGCAGGCTTTACTACAAAGGTACGAGCGGATTGACGATCGCCTGGCAAGTGTGGAACAGCAATGCCGCACTTTCAGCACTTGCTGTCTTGAAGTGTCAATCAATGATTTCACCGCTGACCAGCGAAATAAGGTCAGTGAAGACTATGCCCAGGTCTTAGACCTGTATGATGCTGTCTCCAATAGTGCGAGACAACTAGTTGCCGATAGGGAAGGGCAACCCGGCCTGAAGCAGGAGCTTCCTAGGTCAGCACCGGGGCTGGTGAGTAGGCTCCCTACTTTGGACCTCCCCCATTTTGATGGCTGCCTAGGAAGCTACCTGGGCTTCGTTAATTTGTTCGACAGCCTAGTCAATGATAGGGCTGACCTTCGGCTGCACAAAAGTTGGCCTATCTTATGTCGGTTCTGGATGGGGAGGCTAAGGGCCTCATCCAGCATCTGCCCGTGTCTGACGAGGCGTACCAGACGGCTCGGGACCTAATCACCCGTAGGTACCATAATAAGCGTGGCCTCGCCGACACGCACATCGAGCAGATTTTGGGTTTGCCGACGCTCACCCGGGTCTCTGGGTTACGCACCCAATTTTTGAACCCGCTTTTGGTGGCCATCAACGCACTTAAGTGCCTTGAACTGCCCGTGGACCAATGGTCCTATCTATTGGTGCACATTGTACTGAAAAAACTGCCTGCCGACCTGAGGTCGCGTTTTGAGCAGCGCTTTGGTGGGGATAGCGCGACCCATCTGCCCCCCTTTGCTGAGAGGTTCCTGGAGGATTAGTGCCGGGTCTTGGACAACTCCGGTGGTGACACGCCGGCTAAGACGCAGCCGCCCAAGGCCAAGGAGCAGGCTCGCGTTCACACCCGAGCCAATGTTGACCGGCGCCCTCCTCGCTTTGCGGTCACGCAGAGCCCAGCAGAGTGCTCCTACTGCAAGGTCACGGGGCACAGAACGGCCAGTTGTAGGGCATTTTTGGACCTGCATGTCGCCTCTCGTAGGCGCATCGCGAATGCCCGCCGCCTTTGCTTCTCTTGTTTGGGGTCCCACTACCAGCGAGACTGCCCAAACTCTCGCCCCTGTCCTCACTGTGGAGGACAGCATTTGGACATTCTCTGCATGAATGCCAGAGAGGTAGGCTGCTTGTCCAACCAGCCGACGCCGCGCACGGGCGGGTGTTTTGAAGGTGGCAGCCGAGGCTCACCGGCACGCAGCCGAGAGTCGCCTCGCTTAATTGATCGCCGCTCACCCCGCTTGGAGAACCGTAGCGTGCGCACGCCTCCTCTCTCTCGCGCACCTGAATGTGCGACCGCGCAACGTCACCAGCACCATGACTGCTGCCCCAGGTATTCCCCTCCTTTGGGGGAGCGTCCCCGCCTTGACTCGCGCCCACCTCGTTTTGGGCGGGTGCGTCACTATGACCCCCCACAGATGGCGCGCGGATCGAGTCATCGCGCTTTTGAGGACTTCAAGCCGCACCCTCGTTTTGACTTGCCTGTTACTGGACAACGGTCGCCGCCCAGGCAACAATAGGTCATTGACCCCTGCCCTATAACGCCAACCTCCCCCATTGAGACCGTTATCCTACCAACGGTTGCTGTTAGGGTCTGGGGACCCACTGGGACCTCTGTTGTTGCCCGTGCTATATTGGACACAGGTTCACAAGGTTGCATTGTTTCCACTTATTTGGTAGGGCAGGTTAAATTAAATATGGGTTTATTTCCAAATTGTATACGGGGCATAGGTGACGTAGCCTTTAATGTTGAAGGACAAGTTAAGGTTTTGTTTGGCCCTGTTGAATCTTCACACCCGAGGATTAAAACCTCGGCTATTGTGCTGAAGAATATTTTGGGCATGCATCCACAGAAACAGCTACCTGCTGCTGTGGTGAATTTGACATCGGGATTGGAACTGGCAGACCCCAAATTTGACACACCGGGACAAATCGACTTGTTGATTGGCTCTGATGTCCTCGGTGGAATTTTGATTGGTGGGAAACGGTTCTTGGTGCCAAATGGTTTGACTGCCATCCCGACCATATTTGGATTTGCTTTGATGGGCCCTGTACCTAGAGACCCCCCTCCACCTGAACTTGATAATTTGTTGGCTGTAGGCTCCGCTCTCTCTGATGCGGTTCAGAGGTTTTGGGAGGTAGAGGAGCCCCCTCAAGCTGCCCGTTTGAATCCAGAACATGAGGAGTGCGAGCTGTTCTTCCAGAACAACACTGGTCGACTCCGTTCTGGTCGGTTCATTACAAAGCTACCCTTCCTGTCTGCTCGGCCTCCGCTTGGTGAGTCACGACCTTTAGCCGAAAAGAGGTTGTTGGCCATGGAGCGCCGCATGGGTCGTAATCCGGAGCTCAGACAGAAGTACATTGAGTTCATGAGGGAATATGAACAGTTGGGACACATGTCTGTGTCAAATTTGGATTGGCGTTCGGTGGAGCACTACTTTCTCCCGCATCATGCGGTATTGAAATCATTGACTGGGAAGCTGCGCACAGTATTTGATGGTTCTGCGCAGACTTCATCAGGCGCATCCTTGAACCAGTGCTTGCATTCTGGTCCCAAGTTGGTCAAGGACCTTTGTGACGTCATCACCAGCTTCCGACGACATCAGGTTGTCTTTGTGGCCGACATAAAAATGATGTTCAGGCAGACTATTATCCACCCTGATGACCATCGCTTCCAGCTGATCCTTTGGAGAGAGTCTCCTCGCGATCCCATGGTCGTCTACGAGCTCAATACTAATATGTACGGGTTAAGGTCAAGCCCCTACTTGGCAATACGTTCTCTTTGGGAGTTTCCCAAGAGCCTCCGCCATCTTGAAAGACGATATTTACGTCGACGACATTTGCTCGGGCGCCTCCACAGTGGACGAGGCGATCCTCCTGCGGGACGAATTGATAGGTATTTTGGCCTCCGCTGGTTATGAGTTGCGCAAATGAATTTTCAACTCACCAGCGCTTTTGGAAGGCTTGCCAGAGGATCATCAGCAGGATCCACATTTATTTGAGATTGTTGACAACCCCGCCATGATGGCTGTTCTCGGCGTTCAGTACAGACCAGTCCAAGACATCTTTACGTATAACGTAGACTTGAAATTGCCTTGTTTTTGGACTAAACGTCTCGTGTTGTCTACTGTCGCCAGAACCTTTGATCCGAACGGTTGGATTTGTCCTATCATATTTTGGGCAAAATGCTTCTTGCAGAAGCTTTGGACAGCAGGATTGACCTGGGACGAACCTCTGCACGGCGCTCTTGTTGAGGAATGGACCTCCTTTGTATCCTCACTTCCTGCCGTCAACGAGATCTCCTTGCGTCGTCCCATCCTTCCTCCCGGGAAGTACAAGGCCACCCTTCACGGGTTTTGTGATGCCTCGGAACGTGGTCACGCGGCCGTGGTGTACTTGCGCACAGTTGGTGCCTCGGGTCAGGTGAGGGTTTCCCTGATCATGGCGAAGAGCAAGGTTGCACCCCTTCGGACATCTTTGACCATTCCGAAATTGGAGCTCTCGGGAGCAGCCCTACTTGTACGCTTATTGAACCACGTGTCTAACACTTTGGGTAAAAGCATTTGTATTAATGGGACTTACGCCTGGACAGACAGCCAAATTGTTCTTTGTTGGTTGAAGGCTTCTGTCCACAATTTGGAGGTATTTGTCGCTAATCGCGTTTCCCAAATCCAGAAATCCGAAGTCAAGCTTGTTTGGAGACACGTGCCAGGTGAGCTCAACCCCGCTGATTGTGCCTCGCGCGGATGCTTGACGCCTAGTTTGATAGGTCATTCGCTGTGGTGGGGTCCGGAATGGTTGAGTCGACCAGAAACTGATTGGCCTCGAACGCCAGTTTTGAATACTTCTAATTTGCCGGGTCTACGAACACTCGCTCTTGAGAAGGTAGAATGCGCCTTCGACCCCGATTTTTTGTTGAATCGTTACAGCTCCCTCGACAAGTTGTTAGGTGTCACTGCTTAGGCACCCACAACAGAAACGACTGACACCGTTTATGTCACCACAGGAACGATAGGAGGCCCTCACCTTTTGGGTTCGTTCTGTGCAATTGGCGCATTTTGAAAAGGAGATTGCTATCCTTAAATCAGGGAGATCGAAATTGTCGGGAGCTGTCTCTAAATTGAACCCCTTTTTGGACGATACGGGACTCTTGCGCGTTGGAGGGCGTCTCAAGAACGCCAACCTCCCTTACGGAGCACGTCACCCCCTTTTGTTACCTAAGGACGGTCATTTGGTACGCTTGTTGGTAACTGACCGTCACCTTAAAAATTCGCATGCTGGTTGTAATGCGCTCTTGGCCATTTTGCAACGCGAGTTTTGGATTTTGTCTGCCCGAAGAATTATTCGGAGTGTAGTCTTTCGCTGCATCCCTTGCTATAAGCTCAAGGCTTCTACCATGCAGCCCTTGATGGGAGACTTACCGGCAGATCGCGTAACTGAGAGCAGGACGTTTGACGGTGTTGGCACAGACTTCGCTGGTCCCTTTTTGGTGAAAACGTTGACACTTCGAAACAGCAAGACTGTTAAGGCCTACTTGTGTGTTTTTGTTTGCCTCTCCACAAAGGCCGTTCATTTGGAACTGGTCTCCTCGCTTACGACCGAGGCGTTTGTAGCCACATTTGACAGATTTGTATCCCGCAGAGGGCTGCCTTCCTTGATCCGCTCTGACTGCGGCACTAACTTCAAGGGCACGTATAATTATTTGAATGATGTTGTTAATTTTCTTGAAACCAACAAGGCTGATATAGGTGATAGGCTTGCCCGACGTGGGATAAATTGGTTGTTTTCCCCACCAAATTGTCCACACTGGGGTGGTATATTTGAGGCCGCCGTAAAATCGGTCAAAACACACTTGCGCAGGACAATCGGTGAATCTGTCCTTACCTTTGAGGAACTCGCAACTGTGTTTTGTAAGATCGAGGCCGTTTTGAACTCTCGGCCGTTGTGCCCGATCTCCTCAGATCCGAATGATTTGGAGGCCCTTACACCGGGCCATTTTTTGATTGGTCGCCCACTTGTCGCCTTGCCTGAGTACCCCTATATTGATACGAGACCTGGTCGTCTCTCGCGTTTTGAATTGGTACGCCAGATTACTCAGAGCTTTTGGAAACGCTGGAACTTGGAATATTTGCACATACTCCAGCAACGCGTTAAGTGGACCGACAAGACCGATCCACCCAAGATTGGTGACCTCGTTTTGATCAAGGTGGCTAACCTTCCGCCACTCAGATGGCGCAGGGGGCGCATCCTTCATTTGGTACCTGGGGCTGATGGAGTTCCCCGATTTGCTGAGGTCTTGGTGGACGGTTCGATTCTGAGGAGAGCGGTTGCAACATTGTCACGTCTACCAACCGATTAGCGGACCGGTAGGCCGGTCCGGGGCGGGTGGATGTTTGAAATAGAATTAGTTTTTATTATAAGTCAAATCGATTAGATCGATTGAGTAACATTTTGTTTAGTCTATTGAAAATTTCTGACAATGGTCACACTGAACTGTCACTTGCGTCTTTCCCTTGAAAAATTACGTTGTCGTCTCGTACGTAAAATATCGCCTTTTGAATTAACGCGAATTGAATTAAATTGAGTAAACCGTCTTGAATGCCGCCTGATCTAGTGCTGGCAACGGTAAATTGATTGTGAACTATTGATTGTCATTTGTGAAAATTGTGAATCCGGTATCGAGTCCACGTGCCAACGTGTCCTGGAAACGTCGCGTTTGCAGCTTAATATCAAAATCAAAATCAAAATCATTTATTCATCTAGGCCACAAAGTGACGCTTATGAACGTCAAATTTTAAGTTAATTACTTAATGATTCTACATTTACATTTACTGCCACGTTCGCAATGCAATAGGTAGAACCACGAGAAAGAACGGGCAATAAAACTCATGGCCACTCTTTTCAAACAAATATAATGGTGGTAGTGGTGGTACATTTTATTTTTGTAAGGAGCTGCAACTGTTTCACATTGTAGATATCTTCTAGTAAAATTTTTAGTAGCTATTGATATCATACTCAAGCAGTAAATGATTTTCATATGCTAAGCCTCCCAAAGTAAATATGGTGAAACAGGAGCATCCACTTACGTCTTTTTAATGTAGGCAACTCGCGAACATGGTCAGAACTATGGTAGAAGTGAATGAAGCAGAAAGTAACGGTATTATGAAACCAAAGCAATCGACAACCTATTAGTTAGCCCATGACCACGAGTTACCCACATTTTACAAATCCGCAAAGTTATAATGAAAGTGTGGAACATGAATGCAAAATATAGTATGAAATGAGAATATCGTAATTAACTACACTATAAAATAAAACTACTAATTATTGACCTAGTCAAAAGCGAACAACTACTTCCAAGCGCTCCTGTCATCAAAATAATCCTTCAAACTGTAATATGCCTTATTTATAAGATTCTTTTTAAGTGCTGCCTGAAACGAACTTAATGGCAAGTCTAAAATATAAGTTGGTAATTTATTGTATATGCGAATACTGAGCCCAATAAAAGAGCTATGCGTTTTGTGCAAACGAAAATACGGAACACATAATTTATGTCTATTTCTAGTATTGATATTGTGTCTGTCACTATTCATTTTATAAGAATTTATGTTTAGTCTTACATGCATAACACTGGCATAAATATATTGTGACGCTACAGTAAGAATACCAATAGTTTTAAATTTTTCTTTGAGTGAGACTCTTGTCTTTAACTGGTAAATGGCCCTAACTGCCCGTTTCTGCAATATAAAAATATTTTGGATATCAGCAGCTCTACCCCATAACAATATGCCATATGACATAACACTATGAAAATAACTAAAATAAACCAATCTAGCCGTATCGACATCGGTCAACCTACGAACCTTCTTAACGGCATAAGCAGCTGAGCTAAGTTTCCCTGAGAGATATGTAACATGCGCACCCCATTGTAACTTCGAATCAAGTGTTAATCCTAGAAATAATGTGGATTCAGTTGTTTCGAGTACATCGTCATTTAAAACTATGTTAGGACCAAGGTTTCTGACATTAGGCAGAGCAAACTTAACACATTTTGTTTTTTTGGCGTTCAGTACTAGATTGTTTACATTAAACCATTTAGTCACTTGAATGAGTGCACTGTTTATTTCGTTAAAGTGTTCCTTATTTCTATCTTCTTTAAATATCAAAGAAGTATCGTCAGCAAACAGTACAACGTCACAAATGTTTCTCAAGTAAAAAGGTAAATCGTTTATGTAAACAAGAAACAAGAAAGGCCCTAGGATGCTGCCCTGTGGCACTCCTAAATCAACAGGTAAGCCACTGGATTTTGAGCCATTTATTTCAACACATTGGATCCTGTCACTTAAGTACGACTTAATGACATCCAATGCTTTAGTCTGGACGCCGTAATGTCTAAGCTTGCACAAGAGCGTCTCATGGCAGACACAATCGAATGCTTTCGAAAGGTTGCAGAACACACCAACAGCATTTTGGGAATTCTCCCAAGCACTGTAGATATGTTTGAGTAACGCTACTCCTGCATCTGTTGTCGAAAGACCCTTGGTAAAACCATATTGCTCACCATGAAGGAGGCTGTTTTGATTAAAATGTCTTAGTAGTTGCTTGAGTATGATCTTTTCAAAAATCTTACTAAAAGCAGGTAGTATCGATATTGGCCTATAATTACTAGGATCAGTCTTATTGCCGGATTTGAACAGAGGTATTATTCTACTATGTTTCATAAGATCTGGAAAACTGCCAGATTTAATACACTTATTGAATAAGTTGCTTAAATAAGGAGCCACTACATCAATTATACTTGTCAAAACCTTAACAGAAATGCCCCAGAGATCACCTGTATTTTTAGACTCTAAAGACTTAAAAGTATTTATAATATCGGTAGAACTAATACTATGAAATTTAAATATTACTTCACATTTTCCTACACTAGACTCTAATAGGTTTTCTGCGACTAAAGCTGATGATTTTAATTCTCTAGTAGTAGTAAGTGGTATGCTAGCAAAAAAGTTATTAAATGTGTGTGCGACTTCTTCGTCATTATGAATTAATTTATCATTATCAAGAAGACTAAAACTATTACTTCTTAATGTTGTCTTACCTGTTGTTTCATTAATAGCTCGCCAGGTTGCCTTAACTTTATTCGAAGATTGTTTAATTTTATTCCTAACGAATATAGCTTTAGCTGTATTGCACACTCTTTTAAATATTTTAGAATAATTCCTAACATTCTCAGTCAAGTTTAAATCAGAATTGTATTTTTTCATACCATACAACTCATACATTTTTGCTCTGCTTTTGTAAATACCCGCAGTAGCCCACTCATTAAAATCTCGAGATTCCTTAATTACTTTCTCCTTAGTCTTAAAAGTATTCTGAAACGTGTTATTAACTATACTAAATAAATTGTTAAAATTCTTATTTGGCGAATCTATTTCTATTAAGTCAGGATTCATAGTATTCATTCCAATCAATACTTTATTCCGGAATTCATTAAACTTATGCCTAGGTAATGGCCTAACCAACACTCTCTGTACCATGCTATCATTGTAATATGGAAACCTAGCTAATTGACCACAGTGATCCGAAGTTAATTCAGAAGTAACTACTCTATCTGAAACAATACAATTACTAAATATGTTATCAAGACAGGTGAAAGATGTTGCTGTGATTCTAGTTGGTTCAAGAAATAAATTTTTCAAATTAAATGATCTAAAAAGGTTTAAAAATCTACAAGTCATTATTGAATTTTCAAGAATGTTAACATTAAAATCACCACAAACTATAATCCCTTTCTTATTGCTCCTAATTTTACTAATTGCATCTTCCATAACAGATTCAAACAAATTAAAGTCACTTAATGGAGGACGATATACACATATAATAATATGCTGCTCAAGCTCAATGCATGACAGTTCCACCGTGCGTTCTATAGACAAGCTAGCTATGTCTTTCCGTTCTTTACATGTTAAACTGTTTGAAACAATAATCAATGATCCACCATGAATAGCTTGTTTCCTAGAGAAGGCACTGTGAGTACACAGTGCCTTCTCTAGGAAACAAGCTATTCATGGTGGATCATTGATTATTGTTTCAAACGGAACACTGGCTTAAAGAATACCAGATTAAATTCATAAATAACACACAATACACAGTAGTGTATTGTGTGTTATTTATGAATTTAATCTGGTATTCTTTAAGCCAGTGTTCCGTAATGCACATAACTTTAATACTATGATTTTCTAAATTTAAACCTAATTCTAAATCCTTGCCAGATAGACCTTGTATGTTTTGATGTGCTACAGTCAGTTCAATATGTCTACCCTTTGTCCTGTTCTTAAGTTTAAAGAACTTGTGTCAGTATTCTCAATAGAAGAATTATAAGGATAGGAACTATTTACAGAAACTAAATTCTTGGATACCCTACATGTACCTGTGTCATTTTGTATATTATATGCTAATAATTTAGCAACTTGTCTTTTATAAAATAATGGCAGATACATAGTATCTTTCGTCAATGTAAAATTATTAATAAAATTATTGATGTCAAAAAATAAAATAAAATCCTTATATTGCCATGTCAAATTGTATAACATCAAGTTATGTTCATGAATATGTCTATTCATCATAGCGTTTAAACTATAAGCATAAGGCAAAGTCATACTAATAAATTTGCAATCATATGTTCTGTGAAGCGATAACATAACTTCTGTTAAATTAATTATATATTTTTTAGTCACCATTTGACTATCTCCGTATGAGATAATTATTGTGGACTCTCTATCAAATATTGTTGTATTTAATTTATCAATTAGATGTGAAAAAGAAGACTCTGGATAGCAATAATTAATAATATTGTGTTGTTTCAATGCACAATTTATTAAACTACCTAAGCCTAAACCTAACCTATCCGAGAACATATAAACTTTATTTGTGCCATTCCTACCTAAGGAAGACCTATCTGTTGTATTATTTGCTAAATAATAACTTTTGTCAATATCAAAAATATTCTGAGACTCACAAGTGGGTATGGTTGATTTTATGCTATTTAGGCAAGTATTGGTGTTTGTCAAAGCTTTCACATACTCAAGATTTTGCCTACCCACCTGAGCTATCTCATCATATTTCCTAATATAATCCTGAACCTCATTTTGATATTGGGTGTTCATCCTATCTATTTGAGACTGTAAAGAGGTAATTTGACCTTTGAGATCCCTAGTATGTTGATCATACAGCATTTTACTATTTATCAACTCTGTGTTGTACTTTTCTAAGTCTAATAACAATTCTGAACGCTCAGAAACTAAAACTTTATATTGCTGGGATGTTACTTTATTTTTCTTGTATTGTTTTAGGTTAAAGATTAGTTTCCTCATGTGTTTGTTTAGTTTATTATATTTTCTATGTCGTTTCAGGCCACTTGTGTTTAATTTAAATGGTTTAGTAGATCTGTGACCTAAGCTAGTACCTACAACCTCTGTATAAAGGTTCTGAGTTTTTCTACTGTTTAATTCCTCAACAGTCTGTTCTAGGGATTTAATATTTATTATAGATTGTTCTAAACAGCATTCAAGTTCCCTAATGCGACTCATAGACCATGAATGGCCATCATTGCTAGCGCTCAATAAATGTATTTCCTCCTGTAACCTATTTCGCTGGGCCAGTGTGTCCATATACTCAATATGGAGTTCTGCGAGCTGAGCCTTCAGGTTGGAAACCCTATCGTTGACAGTCCTGATGTCCTCTTCACAGTCTGCACGCTCCTTCAGTAGGTGTATATTCTCCTCCTGGCACTTCTTTAATTCTATCAAGGTTATTCTCAGCTTGTTCTCTAGATCCTAATAGCTAAGTATAAGATACTTCATTCATTTATTTTGGCCAATATACTTGTATGAATGTGTCTAATTTAGCTCAAGCCTGACATCAGCAAAGATAGCGGGTAAGTGAAATATAATATTGATATTGATTGATTTCAATTCATCACTGGGCAACGCAGTGCATTGTGTCTGGATCATTGTCTATCGTGGTCAGGTGGATGTATTACATCTTCCACTGCGCACTTCTGATACACCTTCCTGCCTGGCTACGGTAATTCTAGACAATACCAATAATACCGTAAGTTATAATAAAATACCGGTTTAATACATAGCCTTTTGGTATTATACGGTATTTTTACAACACTAGTATGTATGTATGCATGTATGTTTGTTTCTATGTGGCGTTCTAGAGACCAAATGCGTAGGCCAATTTTTACCCGACTTCGCGACGCAAAGGAGGGTAATGTGTTTATCAGTCTATGTATGTATGTATGCATGTATGTTTGTATCTATGTGGCGTTCTAGAGACCAAATGCGTAGGCCAATTTTGATGATTCTTAAGCCAATCGAATCATCTTAACCTTGCGAGTGTCACTAAAGACATGACAGTAATCAAAATTCACCACAGCGACAACCAGACGCCATATTGTCAAAATGAAAAAAAAAAATGCGATGAACTATGTCATGTGGGGTGTCGTTGAATAGGTATTTTAAAATTATAAAATTTAGGTTCATTTTATCATTTTTCATTTTAAATAATAGTTAACGATATATAACGATTTAAAGTTGTTTAACAAAACAATCATTCTCGCTAATGTTGTTACTTATTGATTTAAGTTTTTACTTCAAGTAGAAACGATAATCAAACAAAATTACAGTTAATAACTAAAAAGTATAAAATAAAATAAAAAATAAAATAAAACAAAAAAACCCGACTGCGTAAAAAATAATTTAAAAAAATTCGTGAAGAAAATAACTTAAATAAAAACTAAAAAGAAAAAAACAAGGCCAGTCGTTTATAATTCTAATACAGTACAGAACGACTCACAGTCGGGGCCCCTTGGGAACATTTGATTGGTAAAATTTGAAGCGCGTCAATTTTACGTATTTCTTTAAATTATATTTTCCGCAGTCGGGATTTTTGTTTTTCTTTAAATTTATTTTTTAGTGTTTTGTATTTGTGTGAGACAGTCAATATTGAAGTTTTGAAATAATTTATGATATTAATTGTAGATTGTAGACAATATTGTCAATATTGAACAAACTTACTAAGAACTTATAAACCTTCGGCTTCGGCCAAAAATCGACCTTGATACTGGACACTATTGATATTATTATTTGGGAAATGTTTTCGATGTGCGAAATTACAACTTAAACTTTAGCAATATGTATTGAAGTATTACGGATTTCATTTCTTCTTATAATATGATTATAATTCAAACGTCTTTGACGCTTTTCGTTATTTGTAAACGTCTTTTGACGGTTCTTCTTTTATCAAAATCATTACTAATTTTTATTTAACGGGTCTCTTTATCAAGTTGGTAATTAATTGAAAATGAAAGCAAAATACCTCTTATTCAACAAAATCAGTTTAATTTTAAGGCTTGCCTGGTTTAAACTGCTGATGTTACGGGTATATTTTTGTACCTACCCATATTATATTCTATTAAATATCTAATTAGACTACTGATAGAGTACAGTTTGAAACTGTAACAATTCTTTCTTTACCATCAGTAACCCAGTTGTTACTCATATGCACGACTGCACGGTTGGCGTAGTGGTTTAAGCGGCCACCTCGCCTCTTGACACTACACCGAGTGTCGTGGTTTCGATTCCCACACGAGGCAACACTTGTGTGATCCATAAATTGTTGTTTCGAATCTGGGTGTTCATTGTGTCCGTTGATTATATGTTTGTAAAGTCCCCCGCGACACAGGATTTATTCCTAGTGCGGGAGTAGTATAAAAAAAGAGAAAAAATATACATATATATTTTGTAAAGTCCGAGCGTTCATACATGCATTCAGTCTTGCCCTCTCCATATTGCAATGGGGTCAAACTCCTAAAGAACTATTCATTACATCGTCCTACTTGTTAGTTTGAATAATTCTGCATAACTGCGGAGGGCGAAAACACTATTTCCCCTTTCAAATAATGCCTTTCCTGTTTTCAAAAGAGAAAAGGCATAATTCCCAGACATCGTTCAGAGTTCGATGCTTGTATGGTACTTATATTTTTATTGTGTGCTTCTTTTTTTTTGTACTTATGGCATATCAAAAGCTTTGTTATTTTCCTGTGGAGCAAATATTTTTGCTGTGGGTCCCAAGCTCAAAGGAAAACATTTGATCCCACTGTAACTCAATTATAGTAATATTTTTGTATTGCAAAACGCATGGATATGATATTATTAATACTTGGAAATGATTTTATTTTTTCGTTTTCCTGTTTGTCTAAAATGGCAAGTTGTTTTGAGGGTAGGATGTCTTCGTTTTTTCCTGTGAATTTTAAGGGTGAGATAATGCACAATTTGTTGATGATTTTGAATATTTTTGCTGTGGAATAATTGTACTTTTAGATTTGACAATGATTCACAAATTTCGATATCGTTGAGTGTTATAGGAAGGATTAGATTTTATGATATACATAATTATAGCTTATGAAATATTAGTAAATTGCTTATTGATTACAATACGACTTTTTTAGCAACTCCAGGACGCATACGCGCGCTAATTTTCTGACATATTAACACTTTACAATTTATGAATAGTAAATCACATAAAGATACTTAAATTTAATTTATGAATGTATAATATAGGTATGTAAAAAAATACTTATAAATTATTTTACAACTTATCTAATAACGCACAAACATAAATATTCAAATATTTTGATGAATCCCATAATATCTATAAAGTCACATGCATTTCGAACTACCTATTTGAACTTTGTTAATACTGAAGTTTTATAAATAAAATAAATCCAAACTCTATGTCTATAGTAACAAGACACATTTCCGATTGATTGGGTTTGTCCCGTGTATTGCCAAATGATAGTTTTATGTTAAATATCTGACTATCGTCAGAGATGGTTGTTTTGTTTATATAGGGAGATCAGTGAAGCATATAATTAGAATACATATGAAAACATAACACTATTATAGATTATTATGTTTAGTTAAAAATCAGCCAAACTATTTTCCACAACGCATCGTCGTTGTGGAAAATAGTTTGGCTGATTTTTGCGTATTACTATAGTAGAGCCTGTCCCTTCGCCCTGTATCAATTCAACTTCTAGTTGTTCATGATACATACCAAGGTATGTATCATGAACCAAATCTACTAGGAAATATTTCAGAAGGAATTTATACACCCGCGATATCAGATACCTCTTTAAGAACTGTTGCAATTCCAAATTATCTTTACATAATGTATTTAAATATTGTATTTACTAGTAAAGGATGCCAGCAGCTACGCCCATTTTAGTCTAATTTAACCGTTTCTGTCCTTACCCCCCCATGGTCACCAAGGAACACGCTATATGCCTAATTTCAGCTTCTTGTGCCAATGGTTGACTGTGCTTGTTTGTCAGTCTGTCAGTAACGCAATAATTGTATATGTATACAGATAATAATATTTTCACCACAGCAGCTCAAACATGCCGCTTTTGCTGCGAGACAACAGTGAACAAAACGCGATTTTGATTCGAGCGTGAGGCAAAGTAGCTTTTTAATTTTTCAATCTTCAGTGCCACGAATTGACATTGTTCAGCCACAAATTTTAATCATTCGAATT
Source organism: Euclidia mi (assembly GCA_944739405.2). Lineage (NCBI taxonomy): Eukaryota > Metazoa > Arthropoda > Insecta > Lepidoptera > Erebidae > Euclidia > Euclidia mi. The sequence goes on along the minus strand of OX123191.2, from coordinate 81,729,845 downwards.
TTACTGTGCTCTGTCTCTTTCACATGCATATAAAAGTGAGTGAAAAAACAAACCCCTTCGAATTCGAAATTCGATTTTGGAATTCGACCTCAAAGAAAACACCTACGGCAACGCAAAAAAAAGATATTACTTTTTTTATATGTTATTGTTTACATGTTTAATTTATTATTGGATTTTAATAAAAATAAGTGTAATTAATAGTATTGAATTAGTATTTAACCAATACATTTTTATTTAGAATTACAACAATGATACATTTAAAACTTCAGGGACGCGGTATTAAAACGCGATTTAAAAAAGTAGCGGGAATAAAAATTTCGCTGATGCTGATACAGTAGGTATAGCGTAACGTGTTAAATTTATATTAATATATAAAATAATCTAAAAAGATGAGTGAAACTAGCGATGATGACTGTACTTTAACACCAGAAGAGTTAAATCAACAAGTGATTATGCAGAATTCAATCTATTCCTGTTCATTTCTATGTCTCCTAAGTAATAGGTATGTGTTCGCACTGCTGTGGTGAAAAGTTATGTGTGCTACACGAGAGCAAAGTTTTTTGTATCTCGTGCTGTTGAGTCCCTCACCACGCTCAGGATTCTAACTTTGATTCACTCGCTACGCTCGTGAATCAATCATAGAATCCTTCGCTTGCTCGGGACTCAAAATCAGCACTCGAAACAAAAAACAACTTTGCTCTCTTGTTGCACAAATAACTATTCACCCACGCCTTATCACTCTAGTTTTAAAAAAAGAACTTTATTCCTTAAGCATCGAATACCATCAATTTTATCAATGAACGGTTTCCCCCAACGTTCTCAAGGGACATTTCTCTTAAATACCACTAAGTGGTACCAATTATAAGTCATCTTGATTAATGGACTAATCATTATTGGACAAAGGGAAGACTTCTCATAGCGCCTATAAGGATAACGGGAATCTGACTTTGAAATGGAATAAAAAATGAATGGTGTAAATCTTGAGATTAAAATTAAATTATTTTAAATAAATGTTAACGCTTTAAAGGAGACAATTGAAATTTTATTGTTATGACGTCATTTTTCATTTTTGAACATGCACAAGTAAGTAGCGCTGTTGTGCAAACCAACAGAAATAAATGGGATTGTCAATTCATATTTTATTAAATGTAGAGCAAAAAATTAGCATTAACTATATAAATAGTGACAGGTTATCAATCCATAGTAATATTTTTTTGCCATCTCTCTCACTGAGATCGTTTCTTTATCATAATTATCCATTTACCATACAGCCTACACTCAGCGGTCCACTTAAAATTAGCCATTATCTTACTCATAGACAAAGTATCAGTCAATATCCTCTCGGTAACTTCAAAACCGCATAAAAATAAAAGGGAACGTATAAAACAATTCCAGTTCAGGTTTCCAATATTATATAAGTAATTCTACGTAAAAGCCAGACTTCTATATAACGCTGTGGGTACACTAGAGATAAACTAAAAAGCTTAGCGGTGTGCGACATTTAGAAATAGTCTTACTATTGGTAGATATTTATAAGAAATCGATATAAATGTCTAAAAAGGCGTATTCTGACAGTCATAACATCGCTGATCTTGTACCACTGAAGCTAGAAAAGTTCAGTTTTGGCAGTAGGCTCTGTTTTAGTGTGCCTGCATGACAAAGAAACCAATAAGAACACACTGAGGAAATATTTTTCAATAAGGGTTGCTAGTTTGTTTGAAATTTAACTATTTTTAGAAACGCCGGTAGCAGCTAATCTGATAAGATCCATTCCAGGCTCCAAATAATGTTTCTGCAGTGAATTAACCATTATAAATATTTCAAACATTGATAATGTCTAGAAGAAAACCCTAAGTATTTCCACTTTCTAATAGATATTCTTGTACATTCATTTGCCTTCTCTCTTCGATGCGTTGTATGCGTCCAGTTGGTATAATGAGTTCAAACAGTGTCAGAAAGTTTCTTAAATATTATACATTTATATAAAATAACTTGACGCCTGTTATCCCCGAGGGGGAAGGCAGAGGTAAACCTCTCAAACCTCTAAAAAAGTGGGTGTGTAATAAATTACACACCCACTTTTTGCCAGTTATGTTTCGGTCCCAATGTAATAGGGGGCGAGCCTATTGCCATCTACCGGGCACATTATTAAGCGAGTGATAATTAACATTTATTTAATCTTTTAATATTTATTAAACGGGCTTAAATCGTGTGATCACACAAATAAAAGAAAGTTTCTTGACTTACGAACTCTATGAATATATTCCACACAAATATCAGAATTAAAAAATGTCAACCCGACGTTTACTTCGTCCTAAGCAAACTTTCCCTTCTTTATAAAATACTGCTCATACACTGAAGATAAATCGCCGCAATATACAATACAGAAACATCTTAAACTAATATTTTAGTTTAGAGCAATAATGATTTAGAAGAATATTATTTCCTCTTAGTGTTAAAGCTCACATAAATATCACGTTATGCTTCACAGAGTTAAGTGCATCGTTTCTCGAGGTGTAATGATGCAGATCTCTGTAAATGGCCATACTGGCAGAAGATTATGGCCTTGAATGACTTGGAGAAAGTGCTGGGAAATGGGACTGAGATTTTCATTCGGTTGGAGAAAATTAGCTAGGTTTTATTAGGAGAAAATTGTTGATTCGATTGGTAAATAATGTAGATGATTTACGGCTACTTTTGTAATAGGCTTGTGTCCTAAAATGTAATTAGCGATTGATTCGTTCCTTTATTAGATGTTCAACTGAAATACCTGATATTTTCTTCAAAAATCGATCAGCGACATTACTAATTACGGCTTGTTAAAAACCTTTTTCAATTTGACACGAAAACGCTGTAAACCATCATGGCGGTTGAGTGATATCACAAAGTGCAAAACAAAACAAACCATGAATGAAGTCTGGTCTGATGTACCTACTTTTATTTTGTTATATTATTTTGTTATATTATTTTTTATATTATTTTGTTATATTATTTTGTTATTCGATTTGACAGGTAGAAAGTTTGATGTTTTAGTTGTTTCAACAACATGAATGGCTGACGCACTGTTAGACGTAACCACAGAAATAAATAGTAATGGAATGGTGACACGGGCGTGGCGCGCGTGCCAAACTATTGCACTATAGCGCATGTGTTTTCGAACGCATTCGCATTACGCATCGCGTCTCCCTTTCGCGCACTCAGGAGATAAAAAAAACTTAAATTCGTTACGAATATGCCGTATTGTGCAGTTTCCAATTGTAAAAATAAAAGTGATGCAAAAATATAGAAAAGGGAGGCATTTCATATCACCAGTAAGTATTTAAATTGAGTAAAAGTTAAGATTATTGAGATTCAAACCAAGTGGGCTACTTTTACCATGTTTGTCTAATAAGAACATCATCGTTCATTTCTTCGTTATGTTAAATTTCCATTGCTTGAATTATACGATAATTGTTGACATATTTATGAAATAAACACGCAATGTACGGCGAGATACGCGATATTCACAAGATGCCAAAAACAATAACAAATCAGGGGCCACGGGTCAAATAAATAGCTGTGATTGGTCAGCGCGCGCTAGGGATTGACATTCGGTTTATGGTTACGTTTTAAATTTATCGATAAATAAAAGGAATATTAATTCGAATTAATTATTATGTCTCTGGCTGTCTCTCTCTCTCTCTTATAGAAAGCAAGCATCATGTTCATGCTTTCTGATCACGAAAATGACATCTATTTGGGAATCCAAGATGGCGGACGTAACATTTTTAATAAAACTAATATGGGTATCATTTTCGGGGTTTTTATGGATTCTGGTCACGAAAATGACATCTATTTGGGAATCCAAGATGGCGGACGGGACAGTTTTTAATAAAATTAATATGGGTATCATTTTCGGGGTTTTTATGGATTCTGATCACGAAAATGACATCTATTTGGGAATCCAAGATGGCGGACGGGACATTTTTAATAAAATTAATATGGGTATCATTTTCGGGGTTTTTATAGATTCTGGTCATGAAAATGACATCTATTTGGGAATCCAAGATGGCGGACGGGAAATTTTTAATATAATTAATATGGGTATTATTTTCAGGGTTTTTATGGATTCTGGTCACGAAAATGACATCTATTTGGGAATCCAAGATGGCGGACGGGACATTTTTAATACAATTATTATGGGTATCATTTTCGGGGTTTTCATGATTTCTCATCACGAAAATGACATCTATTTGGGAATCCAAGATGGCGGACGGGACATCTTTGATCACGAAATAGATGGTGTTGTTGGATTCCCCATCCTTTTAAACATCGGAGACGATACCAGTATTAATTTAAAAAAAAATCCCATCCACCATCTTTGATCACGCAATAGATGGAGTTTTTGAATTTCCCATTCCTTAAAATATCGGAGACGATACCCATATCGACTTAAAAAAAATCCCATCCGCCATCTTTAATTTCCTATCCGTCATCTTTGATCACGAAATAGATGTTGTATTTGGATTCTCCATCCCGTAAATCATCGGAGACGATACCCATATTGATTTAAAAAAAAAAACCCTTCCACCAACTTTGATCACGAAATAGATGGTGTTTTTGAATTTCCCATTCCTTAAAATATCGGAGACGATACCCATATCGACTATAAAAAAAAACCGTCCGCCATCTTTAATTTCCTATCAACCACCTTGAATCACGAAACAGATGTTGTATTTGAATTCTCCATCCCTTTTAACATCGCAGACGATACCAATATAGATTTTTTTTATTTTCCCATCCGCCATCTTTGATCACGAAATAGATGTTGTATTTCGATTCCCCACCCCTTAAAATATCGAAGGCGATACCCATATTGTTTTTTTAAATTATCTCATCCGCCATCTTTGATATTCCTTCCGCCATCTTGAATCACTAAATAAATTTCATATTATTTAATTTGTGAAAAGATTTTTTTTGTATGAAGAATGAGAGGGTATTATCGCCCTGGCAACATCGGCCAAGCAACTTTCAAATTTGTTACTGTCCGTAATTTTAATTAATTTTATTGAAAATAATCAGTGATAAATGTACAAAGTTATAGTTAAATAACAAGAATAGTGATAACAAATGTTCGCAGCATATAAAAATTACAAACAGCGTTAAAAACGACGTTTTACAACCAAAACAGCTGTTTGACAGTTACAAGGGCCGTTTGAAGAACTTTACAAACCTAGATAAAATCCAGGGAGTATATTAATTTATATAAGACATACTAACATTTCACACTTTTCATAAAGCACAACATAGAATTATCTTTATTTTACTAATCCACATAGCATAAACACAATTCTCATAACATTCATGTGCACTTACCTACCTACTTAGTCCTTAATATTAAATTTTATTCTTGAAGTGATTTTATAAAGAAAAACAAACCATCACTTAGCACAATACACGAAATAAGATTAATTTTTTGTGATACTTAACAATAATTTAGAAACAAATAACTAATTGTTTTAAAGTGGTTTTAAAATACTTAATTTATTTTTATATTGTTTACCTACCTACATTACTGAATAGTTCATTTTAAAATATAATTGTACATAATTCTAGAATATTAACTGTAATAACACCTTTAAATTACTTATTTTCAGTTTTCCTCAATTGTTTCTCTTCATTCTTGCTCCTATTGTATAGGTACTTTTATACATTACTGAACAGTCTGTCTCCTGTCATCTTGTTTCTTTCTGTCCTTAGGTGTTTGGTTTACAATTTGCTGCAACAATGAGCACTTATATGATGACCCGTAAGGCCACAGCAAAGGATGTGGAAAATAAGCTCAAAATAGCCTTAATGGAATTAAGAAAGTGCCAGGAAGAAAATACCAACCTACTGAAAGAGCGTTCTGATTGTGAGGAAGATATCAAGCTTGTTAATGACAGGGTTTCAAACTTGAAAGCACAACTCGCTGAACTTCATATTGAGTATATGGACACTCTTGCCCAGCGAGACAGGTTGCAGGAGGAAATCAATACATTAACAACTTGCAATGACACATATTCCTGGTCTGTAAGTCGTATTACTGAACTCGAAAGCGATCTAGAACAGGCATTATTAAAGATAAAATCTTTAGAGCAAACTGTGCAGGTACTTAACAGTGATGCAACACAGAACCTTTATTCAGAGGTTATAGGTGATAAATTATGCTTAGGGCCAAATAGACATAGGATACAACTAAAAAGTAGTATCAAAAAGCTTAAACAACAAAGGAAGTTATATAAAATAAATAAAAATATTACTAAACTGGTACTGAACTTAAAACAATATAATAAAATGAAAATGACAACAAAGCAATACAAAACATTAGTTTCTGAACATACAGAATTGTTACAGGACCTAGAAAATTATAATATTGAATTAATTAATGGTAGGATGTTGTATGATCAGCATACAAGGGACCTTAAATCACAAATCAGTGCTTTAGAATCTCAACTAAATAGGATGAATACCCAGTATGAGAAAGAGGTTCAGGTATATATAAATAAATATGATGAGATTGCACGAATTGGAAAGAGTAATTTGGAATATGTAAAGGCGTTGACAAACACAAATAGTTACTCAAATTGTTTAAAATCTACCTTGTTAGCTAACGAGTCTGGTGATAGTGATTCAGGTCTCTGTTCAAGTTCTAGTTCCAGTACAACCAGTAGTACAAAGGATAGGACACCCTTAGTTGACAACTCTGGCACAAAAAAAGTTTACATGTTTTCAGATAGGTTAGGTGTAGGTTTAGGTAGCTTAATGAATAGTCATTTAAAACAACACAATATCATTAATTATTGTTATCCAGGGTCATCTTTTACAAACTTAATAGATATTTTAAAAATAACCACATTTGATAGACAGTCAACAATAGTAATTGTGTATGGTGACAGTCAAATGGTGACCAAAAAAGATATTTATAACTTAACAGAAGTAATTTTATCACTTCATAAAAAATTTGGATGTCAATTTATTACTTGTGCGTTACCTTATTCAGGTACACTAGTTGGAAAGGTGAATCAACATATCTATGACCTCAATTTGTGTTTTTACAATATGACATGGCAATATAAAGATATTATTTTATATTTTGACATAAATAAATTTATTAATAAATATAACTTCACATTGACCAAAGATACTATGTATCTTTCGCTATCTTATAAACGACAAATTGCTAAATTATTAGCGTATAATATACAAAGTGACACAGGTACATGTAGGGTATCCAAGGAAATGATTTCTGTAAATAATTCTGTCTTTACCATGTCTTCTATTTTAAATACTGACACGAGTTCTTTAAACTTAAGAATTGGACAAAGGATAGACATTGTCAATTAAATATAGGACATCAAAATATACAGGGTCTATCTGGCAAACATTTAGAATTAAGTTTATATTTAGAAAGTCATAATATAAAAGTTATGTGCATAACGGAGCACTGGTTGAAGGATTATCAAATATCTTTTTTAAATAACATGCATTACACTGTGCAAAGTGCTTTCGCTAGGAGTCAAGCCATCCATGGTGGATCCTTGATACTAGTTTCAAATACCATACTGTGTAAGGAACGAAAGGACATAAGCACCTTGTCTGTAGAACGCACTGTAGAAATTTCCTGTATTGAACTGGAACAGTATGTTGTTATATGTGTGTATCGCCCTCCTTTAAGTAACTTTAATATGTTCGAATCTATTATGGAAGATGCAATTGGTAAAATTAGGACCAATAAAAAAGGGATCATAGTTTGTGGAGATTTCAATATTAATATACTGGATAGTTCACCAATGACTAGTAGGCTTTTAAATCTTTTTAAATCATTTAATTTGACAAATTTATTTCTTGAACCTACTAGAATAACTGCATCATCTTCCACTTGTCTTGACAATATATTTAGTAATCATACAGTATCACATAAATTAGTTACTACTGACTTAACTTCGGATCACTGTGGTCAATTGGCAGGATTTTCATATATAAATGATAATGCAGTACGTAAGGTGACAGTTAGGCCATTACCTAGGTATAAATTTAATGAGTTTAGGAACAAAATTTTAATAGGTATGAATCCTGATATGATGGAGCTTAAGTCACCAAATAAGATTTATGAAACTATGTTTAATTTAGTTCACAACGAATTTAGAAGTACTTTTAAAACCAAGGAAAAAGTAATCAAGGAGTCTAGAGCATTTAGTGAGTGGGCTACTGTAGGTATTTATAAAAGCAGAGCAAGGATGTATGAGTTGTATGGTATGAAGAAATACAATTTTGATGCGAGCTTCACTGAGTATGTCAGAAATTATTCAAAAATATTTAAAAAGGTATGCAATATAGCTAAGGCACGTTTTGTAAGTGATAAAATTAGAAACTCTTCTAATAAAGTTAAGGCCACATGGCAAGCTATTAACGAAGCAACGGGCAAGGCAACCTTTAGGAATACCAATTTTAACTTACTAGATAATAATAAAATGATTAATAATGACGAGGAAGTCGCACTCGCATTCAATAATTTTTTTGCTAGCATACCTATTGCTACTACTATAGGTCTAAACTCATCAGCTTCAGTCGCAGTAAATTTATTAGAATCTAGTGTAGAAAAATGTAATGTATTATTTAAATTCAGTCCTATTAGTTCTACTGACATTATAAACACTTTCCAATCTCTAGAATCTAAGAATACGGGTGATCTCTGGGGAATATCTGTGAAGATTCTGAAAAGTATAATAGATATAGTAGCACCTTATCTAAGTAACTTGTTCAATAAGTGTATAGAATCAGGCGATTTTCCAGATTTAATGAAACATAGTAGGATAATACCTCTGTTTAAATCCGGCAGTAAGACTGATCCTAGTAATTATAGGCCAATTTCAATACTACCTACTTTTAGTAAAATCTTTGAAAAGATAATACTCAAGCAACTTCTGAAGCACTTTAATTTAAACAGCCTCCTTCATACTGAGCAATATGGTTTTACTAAGGGTCACTCGACGACGGATGCAGGAGTAGCTTTACTCAAACATATCTACAATGCATGGGAAAACTCTCAGAATGCTATTGGTGTGTTTTGCGACCTTTCGAAAGCATTCGATTGTGTCTGCCATGATACGCTCTTATGCAAACTTAAACATTACGGTGTCCAGACTAAAGCATTGGATGTTATTAAGGCATATTTAAATAACAGAATCCAATGTGTAGAAATAAATGGCTCAAAATCCAGTGGCGTACCAGTACAATTGGGAGTGCCGCAGGGTAGTATCCTAGGGCCTTTCCTGTTTCTAGTTTACATAAATGATTTGCCATTTTACCTGAGAAATATTTGTGACGTGGTATTGTTTGCTGACGATACTTCATTGATATTTAAAGTAGATAGAAATAAGGAAAACTTTACCGAAATAAACAGTGCTCTTATTCAGGTGACTAAATGGTTTACTGTAAATAACTTAGTACTGAACGCCAGAAAAACCAAATGTGTTAAGTTTGCTTTGCCCAACGTCAGAAACCTTGGTCCTAACATAGTTTTGAATGGTGATGTACTGGAAACAACTGAATCTACATTGTTTCTAGGAATAACACTTGATTCGAAGTTACAATGGGGCGCACACATTACATATCTGTCAGCGAAACTTAGTTCGGCTGCTTATGCCATTAAGAAGGTGCGCAATTTAACAGATGTCGATACGGCTAGATTGGTATATTTTGGCTATTTTCATAGTGTTATGTCTTATAGCATATTACTTTGGGGTAGAGCTGCTGATATCGAAAGTATTTTTATATTGCAAAAAAGGGCAGTTCGGGCCATTTACCAATTACGGACAAGAGTTTCGCTCAAAGAAAGATTCAAGGAAATCGGTATTCTAACAGTAGCGTCTCAGTATATTTATGCTAGTGTTATGCATGTACGTAAAAATATAAATTCATATTCAAAGAATAGTGATATACACTCTATAAATACAAGAAATAGACATAAATTATGTGTTCCGTATTTTCGTTTGTGCAAAACTCATAGTTCTTTTATAGGACTTAGTATACGTATCTACAACAAGATACCGATAAGTATTTTGGACCTGCCTTTTAACGCATTTCAGATAAAGATTAAAAATGACCTAATGCAAAAGGCATATTATAATTTAAATGAATATCTGAATGACAAATGCGCTTGGAAATAATGTTTCATAATTCATATATTATACAGTAAATAGGTAGATGATAAGTTTCTTGACATGTAATTAAATATTATTCCATTCCAATTAAAATCATGTAAATGATAGTTTTTGGAATCGCCACCACATTACTAAATGTCACTCATCTCGTTAGATACTTTTATTTGTTATTTTTTTTATAATGTATTATAATCGTGTAGCCAATCAGTTCGATCGGTGGTTATATTTCAAAAAGTATCATGTCAATCAATCAAATATAGGTACTACATTTGCATTTTGCACGCGTTCCACATATTTATGATAATATTAACGATCTGGAAAATGCAGGTAATTCGTGTTCATGGTCAGTATACCAACAGATTGTTAATTACTGCCGGTTCGTGTACCGTTGTCGTCATGCTCACTAAAATGTCATTTCTTGTGGTGGCGTCGTGTGTCGGGTCATCCCTGTCCCTCTGATATGGCGAGAGGGATGATGGCTGGCCCATGCGTCATACTCGTGAACGGGTGCTACTTGCGATGACTGGTCGATGTCGGTCTTACGGGCTGGTATTACATTTTTAATATTAAACTGTATCATTTCTATCATGGTTCTGAACATTTGCGCGGATTGCCTGCATTGTTAGGTACTTAATGTAAGTGGATGCTCCTGTTTCACCATGTCAATTCTCAGGAGGCTAATTAAATGAACATCAAAATTTTACTACATTATGCTTGAGTATTAAGTAGAGTAAATATATACAAATGACATAGAAGGTGAAACAGTTGCAGCACCTTACAAAATTTAAATTTGTATGTATTATGCAAAACCTGGCGATGAAAAAGAGTGACCTTGAGTTTTATTGCCCGTTCTTTCTCATGGTTCTACCTATTGCTTTGCGAACGTGGCAGTAAATGTAAATGTAGAAGCTTTAAGTAATTATTTTTTTAAATTGACGTTCATAAGTGTCACTTTGTGATTTAAATGAATAAAGGATTTTGACTTTGACTTTGACTTTGACTTTGGTAAAGATTTATGTAAATAAATATGGTATTTAAAGCCAGATGTTCATAAAGAGATCTGTGTATTACGCTTCATCTGAATTGTACTGAATCTAGAGGGCTTAAGAACAATTTTTATTGCACACTCAATTTTGGCATGTTTTAGCTGCAGGCTATAAAATAACTGAATGAAAGCTTCATTCAGAAAGTCTGTGTAATTTCAGTAATATTTCGTCAATATCGGCCCAATTTCCTGTTTATTGCCAAATATGTTGTGGTTATTTATATTAATATTATAACTGATTAAGAGAAACTCAAGCTTTGCCAAAGAGCTATTGAAAGGAGCGTATTGGAGATTAAACTAACAGACCTAATCCGTAACACAGCCATACGCATTAAAACAGTCATCAGCGATGTTGACAAGAAGGCCGCAAAATTAAAATGGGATTGGGCAAGTCATGTTTGCAGAATGCATTCAGAGAAATGGGCACATATCGTCATGTGGTGGACACCGCAGGGACGTCGTGGTCGGGGTAGACGCAGGAAGCGTTGGCGAGATGAGCTTAGATGCATTATCAAAAACAGGGACAGGGAGCCTTGGAGAATTGTTGCCCGTTAGAATGCAGCCGCTCTAGCGTCCTTATCAGATACATTCATGAGGTTCTGTTGGTAAATCCTTGTCTGCAGGTCAGTGCCCCGTACACACATTGTTTTGCATTCAATGTTAAACCCTAAATGACAGACAAGTTACAGCAAAAACTATAAAGCGCCAGAAGCTGACATGTATGTTCCTTGGGGAACGAAAGGGTGCACTAAGAAATGATTTCTCGAAATTTCCGCGGGATCGGAGACAAACGGTTAAATTAAAAACATGTACGGGCCTCCTCTAGTGAGGTTATATAATGTAACTGACACTATACTGTAAAGCGCCATTTACTTATTTCAAAATATTTTATAAGGTTGTGTTCCGCTTTCTCACTTCCTTTTGTGAATGAAAAAATAAACCCAAGGAAAGTGGGTGGCCACGACATAATTTATGTTGCACGGATTTTTTATCACGGCACTCTGACAAACTGTTGTAATTTTACTGAACTTTTGGTTCAGATTTTAAGCAAAACATCTTTATAAGGAAACAATTCAACATTTTAAAAGTATATGAAATAATATTAATTAAAGCATTACAACAAGTCTGTCTAGGTCTAAGATTAAATATTTAATGCAGTTATTATATTTGCGAGACGAAAATTCCAATTATTGCAGTTTCGTATTAAAAAATCTTAGTAAGGAAACAAAAAATGTGGAATTTAAAGTTTAGTAGTATAGGTATGGCACATTTGCTTTACGGATATTAAAATAATTTGTTTTATTTAAACCTTATATTATTGTTAGTTACATTCAATTTAACTTTTTGGTTCTATATTGAGATGAATTTATAAGTTGTACTGAATAATATAACAAGCTGACTTAGCAAACATTGTTTTAATATGTTATCGAGGGTATACCAGTAGTATGAGCGCCAAATGATAAAAAACTAATTTTTAGAGTATATTTGATAAAATCATAAGATATTTAGACCTATAAAATATATTATACGGATAGGTAATTCATAAAATTCGTCAAACCGTTTCGGTAGAGTTCGACAAACAGTATACGAGATTATTTTTGTAGTAGAATACTTAAAATAAATAACCATTATTGTTCATCAACTGAAACCCACCCTTTTTCCAAATTCTATTTGCCTCAACATAGAAAATCAAACAAATGCAGTGCTTTTCTAACTACAAAGTTAAAGTCGTTTAGTAACGCAAATGTGTAATTTTTGCAATATTTGTTTTTCTTTGAACAAAAACGTGAATCGAAAGGGTAAAGATAACTAGAGTGTTGGGTTAAATCAATGCTCGACTTGAGAGGAATGTATTCAGAGAGCTCTCTTGATTTAGAAAAAGATTTTAAGCGTCTGTTGTTGTCTATTACCTTCTTTTTGAATTACGAATCGATTTGTCTACATATGTAACATGTTGATGTTATAAAATTAAAGTGATTGGTTATATTGTCTATTGGTTACCTAGCGCTCATAGCGAGACTTGGCTTAACGTTCGTAACAGATCGGCAAAGTTAAGCAACGCTTGCACAGGTCGCAACATGGATGGGTGACCAAGTGTGGCATTTACATCTGAGCGCTACCGTGCTTCGGAGGGCACGTTAAGCTGTCGGTCCCGGTTCTTGTCTCAGGATAAGAATCGTTAGGCCATGTCGGAGGCCTCCGGGCGGTCTGAAAACTCCGACACCAGAGTTGGCCACACACTCACACGAAAAACAAACAAACAGTGATTGGTTTCAAGAGGATTCCTATCGTTTTTCTTATTTTTCCTTCTCGCAATGTTTGTATGTCCAAATTTACACGAAATAAAATGACATTTTATTCCATTTGTTAAAAAAGTGTAGTTCACTTCTGTCGTTTATGATCGCCTGAATAGGTCACGTATGTCTTCGGATGTTTTAACTTAAACAATTTTTTTATCATTTCCATTATACCCATGAGTTAAACTCGTAAAATCTTTCAAAATCGCAGCAAACGTGCAGTTTAGTCAACAAAATACTTGGGAAAATTTTATTTCATGAACACTATTCCCGACGGACTCAGGTATCAAATCAGGAAACCCACGCTCTCATTCATAACAAACTCTTATTAAACTTACCAATACCATGACGCAAATCTGTATTGATACCTATACATACATATTCATTACGATATCGTAGCACTGGGGACCATAACTCATTATTGGAACTTTTTAATCCATTAATTACTCCATGTGTGTTGCCGGTAGGTACACATGTTAAAAGTAGGTTGACATTAATACGTTTTTCAGAGGCTCGAAGGATTCCCGTTTGAACCGGCGCTAACTGGCTGAGGAAAATGCTTGCGGACGGGACCAAAGGACACGGGGCTCAAAATGTGTTGACAATAAAAAAGGCGTGTGATAACTTAACCCGTATGAATTTATAATTGTTGAAATAACACAATGTTTGTATGTTTTAGTCTGCGTAGGCCCTAATCTGATGCATGAAAGTTATAATATAATTTATATGCTTGTCCATAACATTTTCAGCAACTGCAGGTCACATTGCTTCTTTCTTTCTTTTTTAAAAGACAACTCCCGCATTAGGACTAAATCCTGTGTCGCGGGGGACTTTACAAACATACAACTAACGGACAGAATGAAACCCAGACTCGAAACAACAATTTATGGATCACACAAAGTGTTATCTTGTGTGGGAATCGAACCCACAACACTCGGTGCAGCGTCAAGCACCGAGGCGGTCGCTTAAACCACTACGCCAACCGTGCAGTCAACCTGTCTGTTCTAGTGGATCAAGAATCTTTCAACTTTGGTGAAGTTAAGTAGTATAGATATAAAAGGGTGTTGGTCACAGATCCATTCTTAGAAAAAGAGTGGTTTTAATGACTCTACTCAAGACAATATTGTCATATTATAAAACGTTGTTTGATAAAAGATGAAAATCCTGACCTAAGAGAACAGAACGAGGAACATTTATTTGCCGAGCATACAATTATATTTTTGCGTGCAGCCAGTAGGAGGTGAATTTAATTTTTAGTTATTTTTTTTTTTAAATCACGATCATTTCTCATGCATGAACTACGTTACTAATTTTAACGACCACATTAGAGATACATGAACTACCTTACCTTATGATATTATGAAAACAAAATTAATAATTTATTTTAGGTAGAATGAATTTTAGTTTTGCGGGCAATTAGCGGTTCACGCTCGCGGTGTAATATTTTGATGTTGGTATGTAGTTAATCATCAGCCTGCCGTAGTCCACTGCTGGATATAGGCCTCTCCAATGGCACGCCACTGAGCCCGATTTTCGGCTCTTCGTGTCCAGCCGCTGCCAGCCACTTTGCGTATATCGTCACTCCACCTAGCCGGAGGGCGTCCTACACTACGTTTGCCAAGGCGCGGTCCCCACTCTAGAACACGGCTACTCCATCGGTTATCGGTTCTGCGACAGATGTGACCAGCTCACTGCTACTTCAACGTGCTAATTCTCTGAGCTATGTCGATTACCTTGGTTCTCTGTCGGATCACTTCATTACGAATTCGATCCTTCAGAGAAACTCCGAGCATAGCCCTGTCCATAGCTCGCTGAGCGACCTTAAATTGGTGGACTAGTCGCACCGTCAGTGTCCACGTCTCGGCACCGTAAGTCATAACGGGTAGGACGCACTCATTGAAGACTTTTGTCTTAAGGCTACGGCTTGGACTACGGCAAATATTATTGTTTTGCCAGACTCCGTCCGGCTACTGAGAACTCCGAAAATCTCTGTAAACGTTGGCCCTACCCGGGAATCAAACCTGGACCCTCCCGATCAGTAAACGCATACGCTATCCACTGGACCACAAAGATAGGGAATCAAATCTCATTCCAAATTCTCGTGTATTATGGCAAGAGATATTAAAATTAACGCTACCTAATTTCGTAGGCGAAATGTCCAATTTTGTGGCCAAGTAGGTAATTTTGGAAGTAATATCAATCTTTTTAATTGGCCTAGGTGAAATAAATTGAAGGTTATTAATTATTGGTTTATTTCCTAATTACAACTGGCTTCATCATCCTTGAATAATTAGGTAGGTAAGTAACATTAATAATGATGCTGTCAGAATATAATTTCGGTCATATTCTAATCATTTTCATAAGAAATTTTCATAAGTATTATAGGAGGCTTGCTATTTTAGCCTTCTTGAATAACTTTTAGGTTTTTACTAAGTTCTTTGGCGTTAAAGTTAAGGTATTTTATTACTTCAAGTAACGCAGCTGCTTACCAAACGAAAATCGATAAAAAATCTCCTTTTATCACGTATGTCGATTTATATGCCTTTATTTTTTTAATGCCTTTCTCGTCGCAGCTTTCTCCCGTTGCCGTGGAGTGCAGAATCTGATATCTAATAAGAGCAGATTTGATATTTAGCTTTTTTACATAGCTGTTCGCCGTTCAGCCTCCGCAAGACAGTAACCCAAAATGCGGCAAACGGCGGCAATGCACGTGCTCAAGACTTCTCCGATGTCCTTCTAAGTCTTGGCGAAGGCACTCTAACAGAGGAGAGAGGTGGACAGGCGGTGCTTCCAGAGTCTCTCGGTAGAGTTGTATCCAACTTAGAAGAACTCATTCACTGTGTGTACGGAGACATCAGTCGTATACCGCACCAGCAGAATTTTTGGGGTTTGAGCGGGCCATTTTGACTCCCAAAAATGATCAGGCTGCAGAAATTAACGAATGCATTCTCTCGGAAATTGAGAGGAATTAAGTGGTCTACGCCACACATTATCCCGTGGAATTTCTGAACTCCCAGTCAGCAAGCTGACTTCCAGCGCCTACCATCAAGCTGAAGGTCGGTGTCCCGATAATGCTTCTTTGGAACCTATCTCCTCCGAAGTTGTGTAACAGGACCAACTTTAAAGTCATCTCCCTCCACTGACACACCATTGAGGCGGAAATTCTTACGGGATGTGGCACGGCAAGGCAGTATTCCCCTCATTCCCTCATACCTTATAACTTCCCGTTCCATTTCAAGCGCGTACAGTTCCCGTGAGTGTTTGCTTCGCGATGACCATCAATAAGTCGCACGGGCAGACACTGACGGCGGTGGGTGTCGACCTCAGGACCAGCTGCTTCTCACACGGGCAGCTGTACGTCGCTTGCTCCCGCGTCACCAGTTCTGACTCTTTTTACATTTTGGCTCATCATCAGCCCTTTATACTGTCCCACTGCTGGGCACGGGCCTCTTCTCACTATGAGAAGGTTAAGGCCATAGTCCACCACGCTGGCCAAGTGCGGGTTGGCAGACCTCACATGTCTTTCAAAAACATTATAGAGAACTCTCAAACATGCAGGTTTCCTCACGATGTTTTCCTTCACCGTTTAGGAAGCAATAAATAACAATTAAATAGGCACTTAACTCCGAAAAGTCATTGGTGCGTGCCGTGGATTCGAACCCGAGACCCTCTGCGTAGCAGTGTGTCGGTCTCTCCACGCAGCCATCGCTGCCTTAATTTTTATTACATTTTGGCTGCGGAGAGCCAAACCACTAATGTTGTTTATCGAGAAGTCCTGTAATTATGTAATTTTACCCTATTCGGTATTCCTTATTCATTATTTTCTTCATCTGCTTTAGTTACAACTTATGACTCAATTTAGGAGAATCACCATAAAGTCATTTATTCAAAGCAGGCTGAAAATCAGCACTTTTTGAAGGTCAATTTTACAAAAGACAGTCTCCCTCTGTTACTGCACTTTCTGTAGATATCAAATGTAAAGAAGAAATGGGTAAATGAATGTTATTTTACAAGGTATAATCGTAGGTATTTTTGGTGCTGTATAGTGTTCACGCAGACGACGTCGCAGGCAGCAGCTAATAAATGAATAAAATTGTATGTTAGATATATGCACGTCATGAGAAATGACAGACATGCCATGAGTCACTTTTAGTTATTAAGATCTTGCATGCATGTATTATTTAATTCTGTATGTCATACACATGTCTGGGCAAATAAATTTTCTTATTCTTATTCTTATACACTCCTTTTTTTAAATACATTAATATTATACATGGAAACACTCAGACCAAGTCTAGATAATTATCAAAATTCATGCACACAAATGTTTGACTTGAACGAAAATCGCAGATTCTATTCTCCATAGAATCTGCGATTTTCGGCGTGGCAGTCGCTTACAGTCCCGTTACACCATCAGGTCATCCCACTTTTATTTTGCCATGTCACCTGTGGTTCAAAAGTATTGACAATTGAATAAAACGAGTTTTGACGTACGTGAAGCTGTGGTGAAAGTTAAGCTGTCTTGGAACCTGCTTCGAAATTAATCAGAAGGATTTTGGTGGACATGTAACTAATCTACTTGTAACCATTACAGTGCCTGAGCAAAAATAAAGTGTTATTATTTCTGATCAACTACCAAAACGGTCTTTATTCATTTCTTCTAATTCTTTTTAATCTATATCCGATATTAAAGATATTTTTCTTTTTCCAGGTAAGATTCCAGCCTAAAGTAAGCCGGTCGACTTTTAAAGGTTAGATACTGATGTTTCATAAAAGGAAATAATAGTCTATGATAATATGCTAACACTAATAAGCCCAGGAATAATAGTAACAGTCCCTATTTTATAATTATGTCGTTCGAGTTCCTCCACAAAACACTCGACAATTAAGCGTTGATTTAAATGGTCGTCTTTCTACTGCGTTAATGGAGTATCTTTGTTGTAATTTTATTACAGGGACTTTTAAGAGTTTCATGAATCGCAAATATTTTTGTCATTCCTATTATTACTGAAATGCTAAAGTAACATATAATATGAAGATTTACGACAACTATTTAAAACTTTTCAATATCAGCTCTATATGTTGTTACAGGAAACTCAAAATGCGTAACCCAATAGGCAAATGTAACCCTAGTTTAATATCACCAAAATCGTTCAATAGGCGCAAACTTTTACAATAGGTAATAGTAAGGGGCGGTTCAACTTGCTTTATTATAAACTATTGTTCATATATTATGTAGCGATTTTGAAATTACGTTTTTCTTTAGAATTATTACTAGATTAGATAGAGCGTTTATAAAGTTATTTATACACGCGGACGTTGGCCTAAAGCTAGCAATATTATATAACAATACTAAATGAGCCCGATTACACCCATCTTATTGAGGGCTACTGCTACGCACCCGTGGCTTATAGCGTGGTGTTATATAGCCTATAAGCCTTCATCTTTAAATAAGTTATTGTAACGGAATCCTATGGACCCCAGGCTGATTAAAATTTTAGTTTTCTTACTAACTGGGTTTAGGTGCCAGCCAAGCAATTTGTTGCCAGGGTTCCCGCGCCCCTACGCCCGCGCAGGAACTATGGAATTCGTCCCTTCCTCTATATTCCTCTGCTGACAGCATTTACCAAACGTAAATGCTTATAATTGAATGAAAGTGGACATCAAAATACTAAAGACAGCGATACATTAGTATTGGTTTGTCATCACAAAATCACTCTCCATATATTCATGCTTCACATATTGGTACTTGTGTACAAGGCAGCGTATCTCAGAGACGGCAGCTCCAGGGAGACGGAGACATTGATCCAGGTATATTAGTCATATAGTATTATCGGCGCCGAGTATTTCAGCGATATCCAGTGTATAGTATTGAGCGTACAGTAACAGTCTCAGAACTGATGTCACAAAACGCCTCCTTGCCGCAAGTCACAACATTGAAGCCCATACAAACATAGTCAATTAAAACGTATTAAGCCATCGCGCATAGATTGCAGAGGAGCTCTCGTTACAATCGCCGCTAGGTTAGCCGCATTAGGTCTTACTGCTACCGCGTGACCGACAGGTGGCTCTTCTTTCGCTCTTTAAAACCTTGTCAGCTGCTATGTACTGGCCTGTACGCAGGTTTAGACAGCGATTGTGAAAGTCCTGCATTCTACCACCTGATCGCAAATACGGAGACTCCCATCATACATCGCTCGTCTTTACATCCATCATCAACAAGGTACGAACCACTACTAATGGTACACGCGGTTATTGATAATATAACTTTGTACAATATCTCATAGAGAACTTTATATTTTAGTCAGCCTGGTATATATATATATATATATGGTGTGATATAGACATAGATACACAACAGAGTTATTAATGTTATACAGTTCATGCAATAAATTACAGTAGAGTGAATAACAGACACTCACCGGACTATTAGCTGCGTCACTGCCAAACTTACCCCTTGCCCTGTGCTGATCACCTTCTCTTGAAGCCGCTCGCCTTGTTCTTCGATATCACTAAGCACTAATTATCGACCAACACCGAACCTCTTACGCGCTAGGCCAGGTCCGATCTCTCTCGCGCCAAAAGACCCACTGTCTGAAACACCACGCTAGAGCGTTCCCGTGAACTGGCCTCTTCCGCGTCCTAAGACTGCCTGTCCGAGATCCGCCCGGTTCCGCGTCCCAACATTGACTGTCCCATCCAACACCACCACTACCACGTCACGCTGTCCTGGGACCCGACTGGCCACGCCTCCTAAGATCGACTGTCCAGTCAAACACAACCAACGCAACGCCTCTCGAATCCTTACTACCTGACAAGGTCCTTTTCTTATCGTTGATCCCCTTTTTTTTATGATCCTCAACTATACCGCATGTGAACACTACAGTGCCAATATTTTCTCATATTGCATGGCTATTTCTTTACTCATATGCCTGTCACATAATTCTTATAAATTTGTCAACCTCTTAGAATTTATGAGTTTACTAATTGCATAACGTTGGCGCCATCGTAGCGATAAGACAAACACATGTGGAACCAAGTATGCAACCTAAGAACTATATATTATTAATTAATTTGGTGTAGCGAGCAACACCCTTACATTCCCCCCTCTGAAAATCAGACGCGTAGACTATGTCATAGCGTATGAGCTTTCACTAAAGATACAATAGCATAAATAATAGAGTACGCCAGTTAAAACTGCATCTTGTTTTCCACCATTAACTGCCGGCAAATATCATACAATTTCCAATAAATAACCACTGCTTCAATACCACTTATCCTAACTCATAGTTGATTGACAATAACAACCCTACCATACCTTTGCTAAGGTCACTCCGTACGATACAATAACTAACTAGCTATACTTCAGCCATCTCCATATTATGACAACATTTCTGCTTATAAGAATCCTGTAGCAATTGTTGCCTCAACTGTGCCTAATCAAATATGAACGTTTTACTATGCCTATGAGAAATTATCGAAACTCTAATCCATCTGTATACTACTAAACTTCTCCTCAGACCTAAACTTCTTAGTGGAACTAGCGCACATAACCGAGATCACCAGTTGCCCGTAACCTATGTATTCCAATAAGCCAGATGGCGTTTTAGCAATAAATTCTCAAAATAGTAGTATAATCTATAAGACATCCTATCCATGCTTAGAATGGAAGTGTACATACCAGATGTCTTCTTGATAAACGGGCAGCGTGGTATGATCAAGGTACCTGATTCGCCATTCTCGCTCGACGAAATCGGGTTCAGTAGTAGGTGTATATAGCGGCAGGTAGCAGTGGCTGAAATAGTTCGCACACACTCGTATAAGAGACTAGTTTTATCAAAATTGACAGACAAGTAGTTGCAATAGTTTTATATAATGAGCTAAATAGTCGTAAACAATAGTATAGTGCAGCAGTCGGTTTCCCCAGACGATAGCTCGACAGTCCCTACAATTAAACAATTCTCAACTAGGTCCCACACTAGGAATGATTCCCATTTAGCTTGAATTGTACGCGCGGGGTTCGAACCCACAACATCCGGCAAGATGGCCGCTCCAATCAGTTCTCCATTCGCATCATCAAGTGTATCGGTACTATGTCTACCTCATTATTAAGGCTCTGATTTTAGTTAACATAAATAACAATTACTATTATTACTCGTGCAGTTGGATGCAGTTGGCAAATATCTTATGTCATAAAGAAAAGTTCTATATAATGAACGACACACATAAGGCCCTATGTAACTTAAACCTTCGTTTAATATTGTATGTATATCTGAGAGTTCAGATCAGAGGAAGTCCACTTGCTTGAAGTTAGTCGATGTGCGCGTTTATAGTTAGTAAGGATAATGAAAACTTAGCTCTATGTAAGATGATCCAATGTGAGATATGTCCTTCGACGCATACTGCAGCTCTCTTGCACTTTACTGGAAAGCCGCTCCTTTGTAATCACTGCTCCACGGTCGGTACCCCACGTGCGGTAGATGACGTAGGATCCTGGAATTTTAAATGAAATGCCACGAGTATCAAACTTCCAAGATTAGTCATATAATATACGACTTCTATTTGAGTACTAAACCCGGATACAAACCAACAGATGATTAGAGATGTGATGCGGATCACCAATTAATATTTTTCAGTACGGATGCGTAATAAGTATTTTTGCATGAGTCTAGCAACAAAATATTATTTTTATTTGAACTTCAGAATCAAGTTAGCTGTTTACGGATATCACACGATAGGGCTAAACTATGTCTATGAGTCTAGTATGTATCAAGACGTTCTTAGCATACTGCTTACACACCTCTCGAATCTCATGAGGATTAGGAACTCAATGTCAAGCTCTAAGCAAACCTGGGGCTCGAACCCTGGTACATTGAGCGCTCTTAAAAGTTATGTGTACAATATACCAGGCATAACATATACATACATCATTGCCACTGGCTATCACATTGTAACGCAGATGAATAAGTATTGTAAATACTCAGCTAAACTAAAATTTGAGATAGCCTAAACTGTAACAGTTAGGTAAAATACTGACGCTTAGAATTAACACGTGTAGAATATCTATTTCATATGACGCACGGCGGGAATCGAACCCATACCAAAGACGGCAGAAATGACTTACAAAAGCCATTCAGTTTTTCAAAAGAATGCAGCACATGTGCAGTCATATCTTAACAAAGTAGCCGATCTTGGCCCTTGGACAAAGCACGTCAATAATACAAAAGAACTATGGCTCCTTTCACGATGGGAATCGAACCCATCCTAAAAAACGGCGTAAATGACTTTCTATAGCCATTCAGTTCCTTAACACAATGCGCCACATGCGCAATCATATCTTAACAAAGAAGCCCATCCTGTCCTTTTCACGTGCGCGTTGGCGCGTTCGGACAAAGCACATCAATAATACAAAAGAACAATAGTTCCTTTCTAGCCTTCTTCCTTTTAAGTAATAAACATCTAAAATGTGTTTCCCTTTTTTGTTTTATCCCTTATTTTTTTCACACGCTGGCATTTGGAAACAAAACGTGCCAGATGTCGGCTTATTGCATTGCCTTTCTAGTTTGGGAAACAATTTTAAAACAAAACATTTTAAAATAATGGTCACTAAACCCAGCTCCAGACAATAATAACAACAATTAACAAAATAGTTTCGTGTTCAACAATAGTGTGCATTCTTTTTATGTTTGGGAATCGAACCCAAAATATTTAAAATCACATTGTGCGACTTCTATAAAGCCGACGCCGATCATTAGGTACATGAGTATAATATCCGCCGACTTTCACCAATGCTCAGGAATCGAACCTAGAGCTTTTATAAAGTATACCAAAATGCTGCAGTGGGCTAATATTACCCTAATCTACTTGCTAACACGTTAGGAAAATAAATTTACTGATATATGATCTAAGAATAATCCTTTTCTCAATTATAGCTCGTGTACACTTCATCATTAAAACCCCTATGCATTCTGTAAGAATCTCAACTCAACCAATGTAATAAACTAATAGATGCTTGTCCAAAGAACGCGTATGCATAAGATAGATATTATTACTAGATTTCGTAATTTAATACGTTTGTTGACACCATTTTGAAATATCGTAGCAACAGGAATTGAACCCGCTATTTCAGTAAGTTTTTAGAAACCATTTTAATATATCGTAACAACAGGAATCGAACCCGCTATCTCAGTAAGTTTGTTGAAAACATTTTAAAACATCGTAGCAACAGGAATCGAACCCGCTATCTCAGTAAGTTTGTTGAAACCATGTTAATATATCGTAACAACAGGAATCGAACCCGCTATTTCAGTAAGTTTGTGAAAACATTTTTAAAACATCGTAGCAACAGGAATGGAACCCGCTATTTCAGTAAGTTTGTTGAAAACATTTCAAAATATCATAGCAACAGGAGTCGAACCTGCTATTTCAGTACGTTAGTGTAGTAAATTCCTGTCCCGCAACTCCAACAAAATATTATTCATTATTTATCCTTAAATAATTCCCTCTTATTATATACAGTTATCGAACACGCTATTAATAATACGGCGTCTAGTTTGTTGACGTTGCACAACAATATAGTTATAGTCACAGACATTGCTCAGGAGTCTAACCTGATTTAACTACATCTAGATGTTCCACGGAATATTCTGGTGTGCATTATACATTAATCTCAAGACATGTTAATGTTCTACACCAGATTTTCTATAAAAATAATCTTTATAATATAAAATCCTTCTCTTTCCTTATCTAAAATTAGTTCTAACCATCGCTAGTCCGCATCGTGAATCGGACTCAAACAGCGAACCTGATACGCAAGTGTTTGTAACCAATAATATGCTTATTATCGAGAGTCGAACTCAATATATTCAAACGTTAAGCATTTTCTGTAGCCAATAATATAACCACTGTCGAGACTAGAACTCGACATACAGTATAAATGACACGCATGAGCTTCATGTAAGCGGTGGATCTATGTAGCCAATTATATGATTACTTTCGAAATGCAGCGATGTTATAAGAGGAACCAAAGTGCTATTAAAATAAATAACACGTGCGAGAGAGCCCTCCTCCGATTATTAAATTTTAAGATGATTGCCGCGCTTTATGGAAAGCATTTCTATGTACCCAATAATATAACCACTGTCGAGACTCGAACTCGACATACAGTATAAATGACTAGCATGAGCAGCATTTATGTAAAGCGTTTCAACATATGTAGTCAGTTATATGTTTACTTTCAAGATACAGCGATATTATAAGAGGAACCACAGTGCCATAAGAATAAATAACACATGCAAAAGTGTGGCACTTAGACGCAATATCGCCCCCCTCGGACTATTAAATATTGAGATAATTGCCGTGACTTAAATATTATTTCGTCTTTCTAAAATGAACATGATCGTCTATCGATTATTGAATAACAAGTTGTGCCTAATTAATTTGATATTTTCCTACGCTGTGTATGGCTATTTCTCTACGTTGTGTTTGTATTTTTCTACGTTGTGTTTGTGTAGTAACTTTTAAGTTCTTCCTCGTTGTTCTGAAGTGAATCAGAACATTTTATGACGAGGATCCTGGTCACGGCACCAAATGTAACGGAATCCTATGGACCCCAGGCTGATTAAAATTTTAGTTTTCTTACTAACTGGGTTTAGGTGCCAGCCAAGCAATTTGTTGCCAGGGTTCCCGCGCCCCTACGCCCGCGCAGGAACTATGGAATTCGTCCCTTCCTCTATATTCCTCTGCTGACAGCATTTACCAAACGTAAATGCTTATAATTGAATGAAAGTGGACATCAAAATACTAAAGACAGCGATACATTAGTATTGGTTTGTCATCACAAAATCACTCTCCATATATTCATGCTTCACATATTGGTACTTGTGTACAAGGCAGCGTATCTCAGAGACGGCAGCTCCAGGGAGACGGAGACATTGATCCAGGTATATTAGTCATATAGTATTATCGGCGCCGGGTATTTCAGCGATATCCAGTGTATAGTATTGAGCGTACAGTAACAGTCTCAGAACTGATGTCACAAAACGCCTCCTTGCCGCAAGTCACAACATTGAAGCCCATACAAACATAGTCAATTAAAACGTATTAAGCCATCGCGCATAGATTGCAGAGGAGCTCTCGTTACAATCGCCGCTAGGTTAGCCGCATTAGGTCTTACTGCTACCGCGTGACCGACAGGTGGCTCTTCTTTCGCTCTTTAAAACCTTGTCAGCTGCTATGTACTGGCCTGTACGCAGGTTTAGACAGCGATTGTGAAAGTCCTGCATTCTACCACCTGATCGCAAATACGGAGACTCCCATCATACATCGCTCGTCTTTACATCCATCATCAACAAGGTACGAACCACTACTAATGGTACACGCGGTTATTGATAATATAACTTTGTACAATATCTCATAGAGAACTTTATATTTTAGTCAGCCTGGTATATATATATATATATATGGTGTGATATAGACATAGATACACAACAGAGTTATTAATGTTATACAGTTCATGCAATAAATTACAGTAGAGTGAATAACAGACACTCACCGGACTATTAGCTGCGTCACTGCCAAACTTACCCCTTGCCCTGTGCTGATCACCTTCTCTTGAAGCCGCTCGCCTTGTTCTTCGATATCACTAAGCACTAATTATCGACCAACACCGAACCTCTTACGCGCTAGGCCAGGTCCGATCTCTCTCGCGCCAAAAGACCCACTGTCTGAAACACCACGCTAGAGCGTTCCCGTGAACTGGCCTCTTCCGCGTCCTAAGACTGCCTGTCCGAGATCCGCCCGGTTCCGCGTCCCAACATTGACTGTCCCATCCAACACCACCACTACCACGTCACGCTGTCCTGGGACCCGACTGGCCACGCCTCCTAAGATCGACTGTCCAGTCAAACACAACCAACGCAACGCCTCTCGAATCCTTACTACCTGACAAGGTCCTTTTCTTATCGTTGATCCCCTTTTTTTTATGATCCTCAACTATACCGCATGTGAACACTACAGTGCCAATATTTTCTCATATTGCATGGCTATTTCTTTACTCATATGCCTGTCACATAATTCTTATAAATTTGTCAACCTCTTAGAATTTATGAGTTTACTAATTGCATAACGTTGGCGCCATCGTAGCGATAAGACAAACACATGTGGAACCAAGTATGCAACCTAAGAACTATATATTATTAATTAATTTGGTGTAGCGAGCAACACCCTTACATTATCCAAAACAACAATTATTACCTATCCAAATCCGACCAGTACTCCAGAGATTAGCGCGTTCAATCAAACAAACAAACTGTTTAGCTTTATTATATTACTAGAGATGCAAAGGTTGGCCCAAAGCTATATATAAGCCAAGCAATATATAAACGGACTTGTTCTAAGTAAGATGTGTTATAAATCTGTTGGATTATAATCACACACCTGTAATCTGAAGCAAAAGTTCTAAGCCAAAACTTTACAGACAACGATTTAATAACTATCTTAGATTGAGATACTTTAGAACATTACCTAAAGGTTTAGTACATAATAAATATCAAGACATAAACGATAACAATATAGTATTGTTAAGTTATAAGATAAATAAACAGAGGAGAGAACACTCATATTTCATGTCAAATAAAAATAAAATAATAGTTTAAAAAACACTAGAAAAACACGCGTTTATAATCACACGTGAAAAAAAAATTACATTAGTTACCTTAGATTCCAATACATAGTTAGTTACTTACATACAGGTTGACCTAATAAATTTTAATAATTACCTAGCAGTTATAACCCGGAAACCTGATCGTGTTCTAAGTCCATTACATGGCGTTTCTCACCAGTGCAAACATGACTTTGATACGGTATTTCATCATGGAATGCCAGTGCCTATCTTCCGGCTTCATCATCAGACCTTGAAACCTACTCGTGGTCAAAGTTCATTGCAAGACTTTTCTAAGAAATCCATAACAGCTATGATGCGATTTTGCATCATGAAGTTCCAGTTCATATCTTCTGGCTCCATCATCAGATCAGTTCGACAGTGCCATATTATTGTATTGTCATCAGAACTACATACAGCTGCCAATTTTCATTACGCTACGACCCTTGGAAGATGGTTAAATTAGTTAGCTTAGGTTCCATTACATTGTTACATACATGTCGACCTGATAAAAGCGTGTTAATCATTAGAGGAGATATCAACAGAGTGCCATGCAGAGGGTACTAGGTTCGAATCCACGGCGCACACCACTGACTTTTCGGAGTTATGTGCGTATTGAATTTGAAATTATCGCTTTTCCTGTGCCTCGTAGAGCATGTTAAGCCATCGGTTCCGGCTGTTATGAAGATCTTTGACAACTGTTATATGCAGTCAGTACTTTTGAATGAACTGATACTAGTCTAAACCATGGAATATACCTATCTCTTTGAGTTGCGGATGTCAGACATGCAATCGAACTAGGGAAAAGCTAATATTCAGTAAAATCCGGTTAGTCTAGAAAATGGACCGTGGGTGCTAACTGGGATAACGCTAGGAAGATGATAATTTTAAAACTCTTCCTTGTAGAAGCAGGGTGAAAGACACTTAACGAAAACTTAAATCCTGTATTGTACTAATCATTTTGATCATTTTTTACTTCGGCACCATACCTGGGCAATTACTGGTTTAGGAGATGGTATTCTCTCGTTTTCCATAAATTCATTTGCACTAATATTGTTTGCCATAATCATCCCCGATCATAATATTTACTTGCACTATTATCATTTATACTAACAACGTTTGCCTTAACAACTCAACAGTGATGACTTTTATTTGCCATAAAATTACTTTCTATAACAACATATATCATAACTAGAGGACGCCAGCAGCTACGCCTGCAATTTTTTTAAATTTACCCATTTTGGCCGATCCCGTGGGACTTTCGGTAAATCCCTTCTTAGTGCACCCCTACGGTCCCCAAGGAACATACATGCCAAATTTCAGCTTCCTGCGCCCAATAGTTTCGGCTGTAACGTGTCTGTCAGTTAGTCAGTAACGCAAGGATTTTATATATTAAGATAATTAGTTTCCATAAGTAACACATCTCTTAATCGACTTTTGACATAATCAAAATTTGATATAATTATGAAAATAATACATAATATTGTTAGGTCGAAATTAATTATCGTTAACACCCCGACTCAGTGCAATCCGAATCGGATAGGTTAGGTTAGGGTTCTCTTTTGACCCTTAACCCAAAACTAGGAGCCCTGCGAAGCAGTGCTCCGTCAACTTAGTCCACATTCTTCACACTAGTTTAATAAACTGAAGTTGAATTAATTATCTTTAGTACCCTGACTCAGTGCAATCCGACTCGGATAGGTTAGGTTAGGTAAGGGTTTTCTTTTGACCCTTAACCCAAAAATAGGAGCCCTGCGAAGCAACTGAAGTTGTTCAACTTCAGTTTAGTATCTATTTTCTTCTTAGATTATTGAAAACGAAAATTATAGCAAATATATTTATGGATTTAAATTATTATGACACTTGATCGATTATGACCAATGGAATTAGTGAAAGTCATTTTATGTCATTTCACGATTATGACAACTAAAGCGTTATTTCTAATGAAACTATGGCATATGCTAGTATGGCATATGAAATTATGGCATTTTAAATTATGGCAAACATTAGTAAACCTTAGGAGATATTGAGGCTCAAAGTTCCGACATTTTTTTCTTCTTATTATTGTAAAATCGTGTTTTGAATGACAAATGTTGACTTTCTTCCAAAGATTCGAACCCGATACCCTCTGCATAGCAGTCTGTTGGTATCTCCACTAGGCTATCGCTAAACACAGATACCAATATACACATATTATACATAAAAACACGCAGCCCAAGACAAACATCCATGTTCACGTACACAAATATTTGACTAGAGCGGGAATCGAACCCGTCACTTATGGCGTGGCAGTCGTTTACGGTCTCGCTACGCCACCGGGTCGTCAAACTACTTAAAAAAGATGCGTTGCTTTTAGCTTGGACAAAGAAAGACGAAGCAATGACTGGACTTCTATTAGCTGTATATAAGCTTACCTACTGGTAACTTTACATGACACAATAACCTGACATCAAAATTTAGATCACCATGGCAATTCAAACGTCCATAATTTAAGCTCATAAGCCTCTCTAACGCCAGTCAGCGCCTTACTAACCCCATGCTCTATCATAATAAATCTTCTGCAGTAAGCCCCATGTGTTAAGCTGCCCTCCATTATCCCACAAGACAACAACTCGGGTCAAGTTATCGCACCCTATGAGGTCACATAACGAAGGCAATTTCTTTATAATATATTTGTTTATAGACTCACTCCTGTATCCCCGGTCGGGTAGGCAGGTAATATTACACCGAAATTTCGCCATATTATGAATTTTCGGTCCCACGTAATAGGGGATCTAGATACAAGCCTACTGCCGTTATCGGGCGTTTTGCCAGACTCCGTCCGGCTACTGAGAATTCCGAAAATCTCTGTATACGTTGAACCTACCCGGGAATCAAACCCGTACCCTCCCGATCAGTAAACGCATACGCTATCCACTGGACCACAAAGATAGGGAATCAAATCTCATTCCAAATTCTCGTGTATTATGGCATCATCATCATCATCATCATCAGCCTTTAGCAGTCCACTGCTGGACTAGGCCTCTCCTTTGAAAGGAGGAATTGGCCTACTATACCACGCTGGCCAAACGGGTTGGTATAGGGTTTGTATCAAGTTTTCCTTCTCTTGCAGTGTTGTTCTCTGCATAATATGCTCCCTCTGTCGGCTCTTACGACATCCATAGGATGATATGGGTGGTGACATTTCGTATTCTTAATCCGTCACCACACGGACCACAGCATAGACGGTATTATGGCGAGAGATATTAAAATTAATGCTACCTAATTTCGTATGCGAAATCTCCAATTTTGTGGCCAAGTAGGTAATTTTGGAAGCGATATGAATCGTTTTAATTGCCCGAGGTGAAATAAATTGAAGGATATTAATTATTGGTTTATTTCCTAATTACCACTGGCGTCATCATCCTTGAATAATTAGGTAACATTAATAATGATGCTGTCAGAATATAATTTCAGCCATATTCTAATCATTTTCATAAGAAATTTTCATAAGAATTACAGGAAGCTTGCTTTTTGCCCGTCTTGAATAACTTTTAGGTTGTTACTTACTAAGTTCTTTGGCGTTAAAGTTAAGGTATTTTATTACTTCAAGTAAGGCAGCCGCTTACCAAACGAAAATCGATCGAAAATCTCCTTTTATCACGTATGTAGATGTATATGTACGTTATATGCCTTTATTTATTTTAATGCCTTCCTCGTCGCAGCTTTCTCCAGTTGCCGTGGAGTGCAGAATCTGATATCTAGTAAGAGCAGATTTCATATTTAGCTTTTTCACATAGCTGTTTGCCGTTCAGCCTCCGCAAGACAGCAACCCAAAGTGCTAGGGCCGCAATTATATCCTACAGCTTAGACTAGTGAGTGTCACAATATTTAAGGCAGAAAGGCACAAACTCGTCGTAACTACGTTAAACACCTTCGGTCTTCGAATTCTTTAGGTGCTTTTTGGGGTACGGCTTAGTAAAATTTCTATTAAACAATTATGTAACTTCAAAATGTCCTACGCATTCAAAGTGGACGACTTAGTATTATAATGTGGCAATTCAACATGCAACTGTAGCAATATGTTCAATGGACCTCGTAATAGCACAATACATTGTAAGACGGGCCAATAGTTCCGACAACGCAGTGTATTGAAGTCGTTTGAATAATGCATTCACCTCACATGTTCTAAGGAACGGAGTAGATAAGATACTACAATATTATGTATGACGTTTCCTTTGCAATTTTATTGAAGCTACTTTTAAAATCTTCTTGTGGAATTTGAGGCCATCAATTATATTTTATATTTATTATTATAAAGCAAATGAGGAATTTGTTTGTTTAGTTGAACGGGATAATCTCAGGACCTACTCGTACGATCTGAATAATATTTTTTCTGTTTAATAGCTCAGAAGTTATTGATAGTAGCGTGTTCAACCAAAGAAACTAACTCTTGAGCTTTATAATATAGATACGCAAGTACAAAAACATTGGGTGCCCTTGCAAATGCGTTCACTGCATGGGAAGTTTCCCATGTGACACATTTTGATCACGGAGAATTGGCTCTACATTATATATTTTCATCTCTATGGCATGTTGCCGTTGGAATATGAACAGCAGAGAAAAGCGCTATTTGTTTTGTCTCTTATGGTGCTGATACACTTGAGTATTAAACTAAAATGAACATTCTTGCGAAAGTTAGGTACACAACAGAATAACGAACGTGTGTGTTTATACTATCAGTGTAAGCAGCGTTCTGGCGAGTATTCGGAAAAACGCAGTAACACTTTTTCCGATCCCGGAATCGAACCCGGGACTTCCCGATTAATAGACGCACCCGCTATCCACTGGACCTCAGAGGCAGTTCAATTTGGTAAAAGTTATTATTCGTGGATAAATGCTTCATTTTTATTAAACAACTTCCTCAAATATACGACAAATGTGGAATTCATCATCATCTGCCCTTTATACTGTCACACTGCTGGGCACGGGCCTCATCTCACTATGAGAAGGGTAAGGCCATAGTCCACCACGCTGGCCAAGTGCGGGTTGGCAGACTTCACATGTTTTTCGAGAGCATTATGGACAACTCTCAGACATGCAGGTTTCCTCACGATGTTTTCGTACACCGTTTAGCAAGCGATAATTAACAATTTAATACGCACTTAACTCCGAAAAGTCATCGGTGCGTGCCGTGGATTCGAACCCGAGACTCTGCGTAGCAGTCTGACGATCTCTCCACTCAGCTATCGCTGCCTTCGATTAATGTGGAGTTAATACGTGGAAACTAATAAAATGACGATTTGTTCGTCAATTTTCTTGTCCAGTACTTTCCTGTCCAAAATCTTTTACTTGTTTTCCTCCTTAGCATTAGTTGTTAAATAGATGTAATTGTATTAAGTGGATTGTAGTGAAACTATTGGTTTGTAGTTCCTTTGTTCGTTTGACAGTTAATTGATCGTGTAAAGTGTTTTAGCTATTTAGTAGAAGATAAATAGAAAGAGGGGATTTATTTTTATAGGTTTCATTTTATTCTGTAGTAGTAGTGAGGTATATAAACCGTCCTAGCACATGATTGTAGCAAATAAAAGTTTAACGATTATTTTAGGGGAACAATTTTATAATAATATATAGAAATGTCACATAATATGTGAAAAGTTATCCATCGATCATAATTTTGAGAAGCCATCCAGCATCATAGCTTTTCATATTCAAAAGTAATTTAATAATATGATCTGGCTGATATATTCGTTACATTGCCTGACCCCAGGGACCAAACCACTGGTAGTCCGGTGGGTGGCAATATTCAGTGCTGAGCCATAAGCCGCCCAATGGCAGTCATAAAACGAAGATAATATCAAAACCTTTTAAAACAAACTTAAAAACTTTATTGTAAATTACATCACAATTTTACAGCTAGATTTATTAAAATATTTCCACTTTGAAATGTAAACCGCAAAATTTGCATCGCGTTTAGATCTCAGCGACAAATAATTAAAATTCAGATTTACCATCTCTCTTTGTGGGTTTCCCCTTATAATATCTTTAAGTCAATCACAGGCGGGAATCAACATCAAAATCTGAACATAAACCTCTGGAAGAGCTAGATTTGTTGGTCGTCTTTACGTTTGTAAAAGCGATATTAATTGTTATTATTATTTGAATGATAAAGATCTGATAAAGCAGAAAAATACTATAGTATTAGTTTCCTTAATATTATTTATTTAATTTATAGACTCACGCCTGTATCCCCGAAGGGGTAGGCAGAGGCGTAATATTACACACACATTTCGCCATGAATATTTTAGGTCCCACGTAATAGGGGGCCAGCCTGTTGCCGTTACCGGGCACATCACCAGACTCCGTGCTGCTACTGAGATTTCGGAGAAACCCAGTAACACTTTTGCCCGACCCGGGAATCGAACCCGGGACCTCCGATCAGCAGTCGCATACGCTATCCACTGGACCACAGATGCAGTCCTTAATACTGATTAATCATTTAGGTGTAGTAAACTGCGAAAAATGGAAATACGAGAAACAAATACTATCTCGCGTTAGAGATGGAAAAGTCGACGTGAGAGGCTAGCCCGTCCGACCAGCGTGATATAGTAAAGCTAATCCTCGTAATGTGAAACAATATTGTGACGCACATTAGGAAAGAGCCTATGTTCAGCAGTGGACTACATAAAGGCTGATCAGGTAGGAAGTAAAGTTTTGGTTGAAAGTTTATTAGTTGAATTTGAAGCTTGTTCCTTACTTTTTTATATTAATATAGTTAATGAATAAGAATTTGGTCTGAAATTGAAAATTCTGCCTTATATCTCAGATTGCGTGAATACATCTTAAATAATACCTACCGTTGTAGGACTTACGCGAAGGGTTCAAGCAGGACTCTATTAATAAGCCCTCGCTGTCCGTCTATCTGTCAGTCTGTCAGCGACCTGTATCTCATGAACCACAGATAGAACTGAGATTTTTACAGAGCGTGTATCATGTCGCTGTTACAAAAATAATACATTTTTGCCGGTGTAAACTAATGTATAATATATTCAAAGTCAAAGTCAAAATCATTTATTCATCTAGGCCACAAAGTGACGCTTATGAACGTCAAAATTTAAGTTATTACTTAATGATTCTACATTTACTGCCACGTTCGCAATGCAATAGGTAGAGCCACGAGAAAGAACGGGCAATAACACTCATGGCCACTCTTTTATCTCTCTATCATCTCATCTATTCGAATAGAATAAAGCTGAAACAAGCTCCATTAGTAACCTACCCGTTAATCAAAGCTCATACTATGTATATTATACATATACTAGCCGTTTCCCGCGGTTTCACCCGCGTCCTGAGGGAACTACTTCGCGTACCCGAAAAACCCAAATATCTTACGGGCTCCTATTTTTTCTAAAATAAAATATAGCCTATGTTACTCGCAAAAAAAAAATAAAATCGGTCCAGTAGTTTTTGAGTTTATCCATTACAAACAAACAAACAAACAAATAAACAAACAAATTTTTCCTCTTATTAGTGTAGATGATAAGCTTCTGAGCATAGGCCGAAGTGTAGGTATGAGTTATTGCACTCAAGTCGAACCAACAAACGATAATTATTACCTTCCGTGTTGCTACGGAAGTGTTTGCGTATACATCATGCGTGGTTTAATTAACAAAAAACTAGATTTTCCTCAGGAATCACACTATTTTTATATCCCGATTTCGGAAATATTTCTAAACAAAAGTTGTTTATAATATATTTTTCAACTCGCTGAGAACTGTATGACACAAATAATAACATT
Organism: Euclidia mi; assembly: GCA_944739405.2. Lineage (NCBI taxonomy): Eukaryota > Metazoa > Arthropoda > Insecta > Lepidoptera > Erebidae > Euclidia > Euclidia mi. The sequence continues at coordinate 81,694,882 of OX123191.2, read as the reverse complement.
ATATATTTATTTATAAACGAATATCTCAAAGTTTAACGGCCCAGTCACGGCCTAAAGCGGTGGGCGGCAGCAGCGAGCGCTTTCGATGTACATGGCGCGTTTACTCTCGCAGCGCGCGGCCGCAAGGGAGTCAAGCGCGCCGTGTATATCGAAAACGCTCGCCGCTGCCGATAGTACATATTTTTCAGAAATTTATGAAATAATATATAAGAATATAAACTACCACTACTGTTTTACAAGCTCAAAATAGTATGAATGCAATTAAAATGAATTATAAATAGTGCTTCGACAGCAACAACAAACGGTCATGAAGCACGATACTGGCGACGTCGCCCTTGTCTTCGGGCAGGATCGGGAGAGGCCTGATCCTGCCCGAAGATAAGGGCGACGTCGCCGAGATACGCCAACGGGGCCGCGGGCAGCCAGAGCATAAGGAGCTCTGGTTGCCGTTTAGGATTATGTCGGTCCGGGAAGCTGCCAGTAGGGGCCGGTGAGAGCTTGTAGCCTTCCCTGGGTATGGGTTAAGTTGAACATGGCGCTATGGCAGGAAGACTGGACAGCACCTGTACCCTGTCTTCTTTCCGGCGTCTTTGGTCGGCAGTCGAGGTGGTTTTTAGTGGTAACACCACATACTCCGGCTCGCATTCCCCCCCAAGAGCCGGCGATACGAAGGGATTTTCCACCTCGTAAAAAAAAAACCAAAAGGCATTGTACCAAACAAACGAGTATGAAAGTGAGGAAAAATATTTACCGACTCGCTCGTACTAACATTCATCCACGCAATACTCTTTATGGCACATCTGTGTTTCTGGCACACAGTTCTATGTTATCAAATACTCGAAAAAATGTGTGTCCCGAAATCGCTCCCTTATTTGGATATATTACGCGCTTGTGATAATGGTTTCAATATTGAAAAGAGAATATACAAGAGGTCACCAGCAGCTATGCCCGCGTATTCTTTATTAATTTAACCGTTTCTGTCCCATCTCGAGGGAATTTTGGGCGATCCCTTCTTAGGGCACCCATATAGTCTCCAAGAAACATAGATTCCAAACTGCAGCTTCTTGCGCCCAATAGTTTTGTTCATGCGTTGTCTGTCAGTCAGTCAGCAATGGACGAATTTCAGGTATTAGTATATGGGACAACTCTATATCCCTGAGTGTGGTTGAAGTCAGCACTAGTGCACAGTACAATAACAATATTATCATCAGCAGCCTTTAACAATGCTGGACTAGGCCTCTCCTCTGAAAGGCACTGAGGAGCACGGGAGTTGCGTCAAGGGAGAGGGGGTGGGGAAAAGACGAGGACAATAATTTGACATATCGTACGATTACTTGTCGTGACATTCTGAATCGGCCTGCCGGTTAGACTAGAAAGCGGACCCGCAGGTCGATTCAGAATCTCACGACAAGTAATCGTACGATATGTCAAATTATTGTCCTCGTCTTTTAGCCGCCTATCAGAAATATTTTGAACAAATATTCATTGAATTCGGTTTATTTATTAATTTACTTCATACTGAATGCATAAAATTGATAGGAAATGCGATAGTTTTGACAAAAAATGAGGTAGCCCGTTTGACAATTAACGGAATCGAATGTCAAATGAGATATCGAACGATTCTGAATCGCCCCCCCGGTCCGGTTAGACTAGAGATTGAAACTGGGATATCGCTAAGAGGATGGTGGTTTATTTAGTGTGAAAGTCGTAGTAAATAGCCTGTGCATAGCGGCGTAGCGGGCCTGTAATCGACTGATAAGCTGAAGGTCGCGTTCGATTCCCGCTCAATTCAAACATTTGTGTGCATGAACATGGATGTTTGTCTTGGTCTGGTATATGTCTAATTTGTATTAGCAAGAAAAATTATATATGTATACTTATCTTCTGCCTGCTCGTGTACCCATGCTCTACTTAGTTTGGGACTAGATGGTACTGTGCGCATGTGGTAGATTTATTATTATTTGAAACCTGTATGGCAGGCACTTCACAAAAATCTAACCAGTGGACACAAAAACACAAAGACTCGAATAAAATATTCATGGTGCTCGAAAAATATGGATTCGAATAAGGATGAACACCAAGGCTCTACTTACATAACAAAAACATAGAAACAAACATACAAACATAGAAAAAAGATTAAGCTACTTAAGACAATAACATTAGTCAAAGAATGATCATATGAATCTAGGTTAGAGATCGGCTACTACTTTTTGTATAGGGTGTGGTTCGTTATTATCTACAGGCCTATTACTTACTTATTTCATAACTTCTCCAATATACTTCTGATTAAATTTGGTACGCGTTCCAAGATAGTTTAACATTCAACGTGTGTTCACGAATGTTAAAACCAGGTGTCTTATATGGTAACTATTGAAGAACCTAGAACAGGTGATAACCTAGTATGAATAACGTCGTATACAAGAAGACGTCTTTTTTCTAAAATATTTCAAATCTTATTGAAAAGCTATTCATAATTCCGAAGCAAAAACATTAAAACGAAAAGAAAACGATAAAAAAACACTCCAGGAAAACAATAACAAATTGATTGTTTTTATTGTTTTCCGTAAGGTTAAGCCGCGGACGGACAGATGCACAGTAGTAGTGAAACTGTAAGGGTCTTATCCGTTTACTGATGCAACAGAGTGAGACTATAAGGTTCCTTGTCCTTAGTTTATAATAATATAATAATATTCTACCACATTCACACAACGCCATCTTGTCCCAAACTAAGCAGAAGCTTGTACTATGGGTACCAGATAATGGATAAACATACATATATACTTTTAGTTTTGTAAATGCATACATATTATACATAGAAACACCCAGACCAAGACAATCATCCATGTTCACGCACACAAATGTTTGACTTGCGCGGGAACCGAACCCGCGTCCCGCGGCGCCAACCGGTCGTCTATCGGTCGTTTACTACAAACTCCCAAAAATCACAGCCAATCACAATAAGTCCATCACCCGAAAAACCCCAAATTATATTGCAGAGGAAAATGGGACGACTTGCAAAATTTACAATTTCAAAATTGGTATAGATCCTGGGAAGGTTTGCCTTTTCTAATTATTGAAATTTTAGCTACGAATTGAAATTTTGGACAGGCTGACGTTTGTCGAGTCAGCTAGTTTGTAAAATTTAATTTAAAAGTCCTTTTCTGGTCTAGTTGACTCTGGGCAAGGTACTCAAACCCAACTCAAAATCAACTCGAGCGGAAAATAAACTTGTCTTATATAATTTGATTAAAACTATTGGAGCGATTGCCTACCAAGAAAAGCATAGATATCTAAGCCATCGTTCTTTTATTCGGCACTTGTAAAAAATCTTTTAAAAGCTATAATATATTACGTACTTCTCTAGGCAATACTAGTATTTTGTAAGTAACTGATCTTAATCGCGGAACTATTTAATTAGGTATTTGCAAAGAATTAATATTAAATAAATAACACCAGCCCTGACCATGGGTAAAGGTCTTAGCTCACTCACACGACTCGCCTCTCACCAAAAGAGTCGTGTAAGTTGGCTAATAAGACTTTAATGGGTCATGTGATATTATGCTAGTTTAAATCATGCTGAAAAGTCAGAGACATTAAAAAAAGTGACTGCTTAGTTTCAAATAATTTTGAAACTGAGATCCGCTATGTGTACAATAAGTACAAGTCGCAATAAATTTAAAGTGATCATGGAGTACTTTTCAGATTAGTAAATTGATAACTAGTTTCACCGATCACTTATAAGTTTCTGTTAAATTAATAACTTCGTATTTATCTAGAAGATAAGTATTTTCAAGAGGTGATGAAACTGGGCCTCAATGTTTTTACCTCCATAGAAAAACATCAAGTTTCTTTCGCTTAAAATAAATACAAAAATGCCCAAGCAACCACAATCACCATTCAATATCGTCGTGCAACTGCTGACCCATTTCTATTTATTAATTTTCAACAGGAATGCATTGAATTGTGCTCTCATTACAAGCAATATTTCCCTTTAAATTGTATAATGGTGCTGATACACCTTTTTTTTGGTATCGGGTTGGAAAATCCTCATGGAGTCCCTCCACCCTGGGGGAAGGGCGAAGCGGACTGTCAGACTCTTACTGACTAAAAACCAACCCGTGCTCCTCATGTACCCGTGTGTCGGAGGGTCGGGTATCGCCGAAGCATTCCTCACTACTCCCCGACGGGTATTGGCCCACCAGCTAGTCAGGCGGGCCCCGAACCGCCTTGGCGGCGGATGAAGGAGTTGGGTTCCGCCGCCAAAACACCCAGTGGCCGCCGAGGATAGGGAGGACGGCAACGCAAAACCGCATCTCCTCTTCGGCCCCACCGTGACGCAACAATGGTGCGCCCCCATTTGGTCGCGGGAGATAGGGACGCGCGGCAACGCAACACCGACACGCCTCTCCTCCCGCGACCAAGCCCGACTGCGAGGGACAGAAGAACTGTCCTTCGCACCCGCACCTTTGGACGCTGCGTAGGCCTCCGTCAAGCCCACGCGGGGCGTCCACTCCCGGGATCTCGCTTAGCTTCACCGTGGGTGACCTAACCACGGTTACTGAGCTCCCCCACCACGATAAGGTGGAGATCACACGTGGGGAGTGCTGATACACCTGAGTATTCACTTGTAACAGGGCATCGAGCATTCGCCGTTTTTTGTTTTGTCGAACTGAACAACGAACAGGGCTGAACATTGCTACGAACATTTTCACGATCTTTCTAGCGAACGCTGTAAACAACGAGAACGTCAAAGCAAATTTACCGTCAATTCGCTAAAATGCTCGCTAGAACGTTCGTAAGAATGCTCGCTAAAATACACTTGTTTGTTTTTCTATTTTGTAACATTCGCAAGAATGCTCAGTATAGTGTATGCTCTAATTTATCAGCACCATAAAACAACAAAATTAAACTATAAAGTAATCAGAGCTTCGCATAATTGTTTTAATTACAGAACACAGATCGTTCAGGTAACATTGTAGATTTAACTTAGAAGTAATTACATCAAGAATTTCATTGCTAGTCGTTGGAATTGTTGTAAGGTGATTACGAATGTATTTTAGTACTGGAATATATTTCGCAGTCATCTGATTGAATCTGTTTGAATGAATGACTAGCGCGTTCATTGAATGATGATATTATTCCATAACAATCTTCTTTACGATGAAGTTACCAACTAACGGCTGGTCCCATTAATGGTCTACCCATGGATTTTGAGATAAGACATACATATTTTACATATGGTGGCGATTATACCAAATATGCATCTCTAATCTTCAAATCTATGGATAGATGGGGTATTGAATCGGCGGTAAGATTCAATACTCCATATTTCTCACTCCCATGTTGAAAAGAGATAGACAACAAAATATGAAGTAGACATGATTCACAAAATGTTCATGTACATAAGTCGTTCCTCGTTACTTCTATCAAGCATAAATTATAATGATATCTTATTTCTACTCAAGGTGTTCATATGAGTCAAAATTAGATGCTAATATACATCTATAATATACATATTAAACTCAACAAGACCTAATTCCAAAATTACTATGTGTCTAAGTAAAATGGAAATCGTGTAGTATGAAGATAATTGCCCATCCCAAGATAATTACAGAGTTTCTGCTTAGTAACATTGTTCTAAATACTTGTATACATATTATGTAAATGTAAATAAGATTTATCTTCTTATGTTGATTTTAGGACTTATCGTAAGTGATTTTGTTCTTTAAATATATCTCTCACTCGTGTGGGTTTCTGTATTTGTGGGGAAAACAAAACGATATATATCCATCATACAAAATAAATTAGCGGGTCTTAATCGCGTACAATTAATTTATTTAAGGTATTTAAACCTATTTGTTTCCGACGTTTCGCTCGTCTTGCACCGAGCGTGGTCGCGGAGAGACTGATGAGAGCTCAGCGCCTTCTTGTGGAAGTGCCGGTTTCGGCACCTACCCTCACTTGGACTTTATTTAAGTTCGCAATGTCGGTACTCCGACACAATACGCTAATGACGTCTACACACTGTTGAGATTTATCACTGCGGCGGTGTTTACATTAGCTGATGGCTGGATTTCAAGTAGCCGATAATCTATACCCATCCTCCCGGTTGAAATTGTTATATTTATTGATTTCCACCGCTTCACGTACTATCCTGGAGTAGGTAATAGTGACGATCGGTGGATAAGACTTGTGGTTGATGCAGTTCTATCCAGTGGTTTGGTCCAGACTCCAACAAATGCTCAGCTATAGCCGACTTATTAATATGTCGGTTTTTCACAGCTGCGATATATTCCTTTACTCTTTCAGCGATTGTACGCTTAGTCTGTCCGATATATGAACTACCGCAGCTGCAATCGACTTTGTAGACGCCAGGTGTTTGGAGAGGAATTACATCCTTTGGGGTACGCAGATTATGTGCTATCTTAGAGAGCGGACTGTATACAGTCTTGATGGAGTATTTCTTGAGTACTGTTCCAACCTTGTCCGTCACTCCCTTTAGATACGGCATGTAAGCCGGCCCACCTTAAATAAATTAATTGTACACGATTAAGTCACGCTAAAATATTTTGATATGGATGGTTGACTGCATGTTGTGACAATTTACATCAAAGTGCTACCGTACTTCGGAGGGTATGTAGTACGTGATTTAATTGAGACAAAGATCGCTTGATAGTGATTAGGACGCGATATGTACATTTATTTTTTTTACGTATATTAGATTAATTCTTGTTCAAATATTCGATTTCTGTTTTATAAGATGATATCTGTGTTGTAATCTTCATTACCAAAATCAGACTTGTTAACATGGAAATCATTTTAGGTACATACATTCAGATAGAAAGGCTGAGTAATTAGGCACAGCCGCTCACTGGTATTAAAAAGTTTAATCTATTTATTTCATACACTTCTTTGTAATAAAATAAGATGGTAATGAGCGTCGTAAAAATAAAAGAATCTAGGTAGACATGTGCCTTCTTCGTAAGGTGGCGAATTAAGAATACCTTTGTGTTTTAATTAGGTGGAATAAGAGGCAACTACGGAAAATGCACGAAGCTAATGGTATCTGAGAGATGGAATAATCAAAATCATACACTATATCATCCCCTTCTGGCCCACGGGGCCAAAGACAAAGCCTCCTATTGGCTCACAAAGCTATTGTGACACTACTTAGGTGAACGCTATGTCCAACGGTGCACTGCAAAAGGCTGGTATATGGTCGTATGATATGATGAAGCTACATATATTATTTATTTAAACCTGTATACATACACAATGTATACAGGCGGACTTAATGCCATGTGCATTATCTCCCAGTCTACCTTAAAGTGGTACGAAGAGAAACGAAGTTGGTGTAATATATGACATAAAGAAAATGAATTTAAACTAACAAAATCACGTAAATTTTTAGGTACTTACAAACACATGAACGTATTTTAAAAACAAATGTAACAAATGACACATAAATTTTTATCGAAATTATAAACCTACATACAAATATACAATAAGATTTTTTGAGCAAATTCCAAAACAAAAATTTGGAATTTGCTCAAAAATCTTAAAAACCGTTTTATTCCAAACTGGTGCATTTTGGACCCCCATATGTAGGAGGTAAAAATACTCCATTATGATCCTAGAATCACCCGAAGGGAATACGAGCAATTACAAATCACCCTATATAGAAGAGTTTGTTTGGTTGAACGCGCTAATCTCAGGAGCTACCGGTCCGATTTGAAAAATTCTTTCAGTGTTTGAAAGCCCATTTATCGAGGAAGGCTATATAAAATCGCGCTATGAGTGACGGCTCGGCATAATAATATACATACATTAAACATATACATTTTGATGTACTTATTCTTTTGAGGTGTGATGTGGTGAGACTCCGTGTGACGGAGTCACAGTATGGTTACAAGTAGTCAGGGGGTTAGATAAGTACGTTGCCTGAGCGAAGCCACAAGAAAAGGCTAGCCGTCAATAGTGAATGAATAAAAAATATATATCATCAACCTTTCAACCGCAGATTAATTTGCAATATAATACAGCAAGTTACGAGTTTAACCCCTTGTATGCCGGAACGCATATTTACGCGAGACACAATAGCTTTTTAATTGTGTCTGGTATTCCGGCATACAAGAGTTTAAACCCCATAAATTAAAAAGCATTTTCTGAGGTTTGTATAAAAAATATATTTTGTATCTGCCTGCCTACCGCGATTTTCACCTAACCGTTGCCGCTCTCTTCTAACACATAACGCTGTCGCTGTCTGGCGCGGAGTGGCGCGCTATCTGTCGCGCTAGGGTTGTCGACTTGCCGCTGCTACTATAATATTTATTCATCGTCTATCTACCTACTTGACCACGTACCTAATAATAAATAAGTATCCTATCCCACTATTTGAGCTCGTAAAACAAAAACCACAAAAATTCTGGTCGTTTACATTTTCACTATACTAATTCTTAGTTATTTCCTAAACGCGTGGACCGATTTACATGATTCAAAGAGATAAAATGGTTTTTGAACTAGATCTTTAATTTGACACCATAATCATTGGGATATCTCAACAAACAAAAAATCAAATTTTCAAGTTGCTCTCGTAAAATAAATAAAATCCAATTTTCAACTTACTTTCGACACACATCCGTTAAATAAGCAATAATTTGCACCAGACTTGTGATGAGACATTTTTGTTGTTCAGTATTAAAATTAACGTTATTAGCTAGCCCCTGCGCGCGAGCGGTGACGACGCGGTGTGGAAGCCGCGCGAAAGTGTAGGCACTTATCGCTGTAGGTACGGCCGAGTGAAGGAGGCCTGCTACAGCACTCAACCAAATAAACAATCACAAAGTCACAACTTGAGTGGGAACAACAATAATATCATTTTACATCCCTTCAAAGAAACGGTTCTACCTAATCTGTCAAAAGTAATTTGAACAAGAAAAGACTGTTTATTTGTGACCATGAGCTTGAAAAGATAAGGCGTAAAGGAAAAGATAAATCTTAAGACGTCGGGAAAAAATACTTAAACAATGGTAGCGGCGAAGTGGATCTTATTCAAGAATTAGTAATTAAAATTTAAGTACTTTTCCTTTGAGGGTTATTAATACTAATATTTAGAGCTGTTGTAGTTTGTCATAAATGTTTCTAGGTTGTATATATAGTGTAATGTGATGGCGTGGAGGCATAGTGATATAGATCGTGCTGGCTCCCTCAGTTAAGGTTGAGCCGTATGATTGCTGTTGAATGCGGGCTATTAGTGGACCGAGTCAGTCAAAAGCGTCATATGATTTCCTGCATTGTACTTGCATACAAAACTATTTTTTGTCTGGACTTTAAAAGATGAAGAAAAGAGTAAAGAAAATGAAGTGACAAAAAAAAACAATGACTCGAGTTGTTTCGGCCTTTCTTCTCAAGAAGTCATTTAGCTAGGAAAAGCCGGCATCATCTAGAATAGGGTTTTGACATGTATAAGTGTTGTAAACAACCAAAATGCAGAAATAAATATGTCTTTATGTAATATAAATGTGTGATTACGAACAATGATGAAAGTGATTTCATAAGTAAATTTTATAGCTTGCCAGTCGCGGCAATTTTCCCGCTTTTGTAGAGTAGGAATTCACTGAGTGGATTGATTTGTCTTATAAAGCGTTGAGTCATGAAAATGCAGTTTCATGACCCGTCGATTTAAAAAGGAATTATCACTGTCTACATATTCAACACACTTGAAAACTTGTTGCTTTCAAATAGCTATGTACAATATGTAATGTATACAAACACAGCACAGAGCACAGCGATAGTCTAGTGGAGAAAACCGACGGACTGCAACGCAGAGGGTCTCGGGTTAGAATCCACGGCGCGCACCAATGACTTTTCGAAGTTATGTGCGTATCATATTGTTAATTATGTAAACATTGTGAGGAAACCTATATGTCTGAGGGCCAACCCGCACTTGGCCAGCGTGGTGGACTATGGCCTTACCCTTCTCATAGTGAAAAGCGACCCGTGCCCAGCAGTGGGACAGTTTATATACAGGGCTGATGATGTAGGTATTTGGAGCTTTATTGTAAACATCGTATTTTTTTAATGATTTATTAAACGACTTCTTTGAAATTTTCTGAAGAAACTAAAAATAATACTTTTCAGTACCACTTTCATTATTTCAGAATCCGTACCCTTACATTAATTATTTCAAGAAATTTCATCACCACAGTTCCTGAAATAAATTCTTACCAGCCTGAATGTTTTTAATTAAAAGGTCACTGCCCGCCTTAGCAACGGTTGTGTAGCGTTGTTATTGTTTCATTTGGTTCGTTTACACGAAATCTGAGATAGTCGCCAACAATGTTGTATTTTGTTTAATTTATATCTTTAATGCTATTCCCGTATAGTAACGTCTCCGTTTTGATAATATGAAGGTAACACATATAATAATAATTATAACTAATTATCTACAAAATAAAGCTTACAAAAATATGGCAACAAAATTATTATCACCTGGCGCTTGCCATTCAAAGTCAGTACAATTTTATTCACAAGCTAATTATTGAGCATGATGTCGATGCCTTATGGTAAATTAAATGTTCCATTAAGTAACTCCATCCGTTATGTTATCAATCAATCATAAATCTTATACCAATATATAAAGCTGAAGAGTTTGTTTGGTTGAACGCGCTAATCTCAGGAACTACCGGTCTGATTTGAAAAAATCTTTCAGTGTTAGATAGCCCATTTATCGAGGAAGGCTATAGGTTATATAACATCACGCTATGAGCGACGGGAGTGGAGCAGTAAGCCTTAAATAACGCGAGTGTAACCGCAGGCATCCTCTAGTCATCAATATAGTTCCATTAAGTCCAACCACTGCAAAATAAGTGCTATCAAAACTACTAACAAATGCAAAAATTGGTTGCCTGTAAAGTCGGTATACGGGCGAAAGTTTTACGTGACGACTTTGAGTGGTAAAATAATTTTAATGTGAATATTCATTCGTATAGTAGGAAGAAGGATGAAAGACGCGTGCCTTTCACTTTTTATGTCTGTCTCTCTCGCTCTTAGGCGGGACGCGTGCCTCTCACTCGCTCTCATTGTGAGCGCATAACGTGAGCGGAGCGTAACGCATTTTCTTGAAGTGTCACCCGGCAAACCAATTTATAAGACGTTGTCACGTCAATAAAAATGTTTGTGTGGTAGTGAAATAGACTGCGCAACAAAGTTCCAATTTCACATTTATGTTCCCTGTAGGGGTGCAATAAGAAGAGACTTAAAGTAATGTTGCTCAATTCATTGCATAATAATAAAAATTGTATGTATTAATTCCAGCAATTAACTAAACAGAGAAAACTAGTTCAGTAAAGACTATTTCTTGTAATCGATATTTCAATTAACTAGTTACAGCTATTTTAATTTGCGAAGGCATATAAGGCTAGTTCCTTTTAGAGTTATTTTTTTTGCCTTTACTGAATTTTACTTCATCTAAATTTTAATCGCATGTATCTACTTGAGGTCTTCCTTTTTGGCTTCACTCGCCGTTCCAAACCTTTATTTTATACTTGCTCTATTTTTCCCTATAGATCAACCTACAGGACATAAATTCGAATAAATGGCTTCGTATATAAGATAAATATTTATCGCAAAAGTTGGTTTATCACTGTTTTTATATCTGCTATAGCCAGAATTTATAACCTGGTGAATATGGGCCCGATCCTAAAAATATAGGCTTAAGTTGTGTTGTGAGCCTATTTCAGAGGAGTGATGACCTATAAAATGTCCATAGTTATACCTAACGAGGTTTATGCTAAGTTTCCGTATATTTGGAATGATATTACCAAGGATTGATGTAAATTGTGACGATAAAAGGACGGTAACCTTCCTATGAATGAGATTTATCTAAAAGGATCTGTAATTCCGTATTATACAGGTGGGTATTTTTAAACAATCGGTATGAGATAGGTTATGTCTACGATATTTAAGACCTCAATCAAATACGAAATTTTTTGACGGCCGGTTGGCGCAGCGGGAGTGTAAGCGGCTGCTACGTCGAAGGTCGCGGGTTGGATTCCCGCTCAAGTCAAACATTTGTGTGCATTAACATGGATGTTTGTCTTGGTCCGGGTGTTTCTATGTATAATATGTATGTATTTACAAAAAAAAAGTATATAATATGTATGTTTACCCATTATCTGGTACCCATAGTACAAGCTCTGCTTAGTTTGGGACTAGATGGTGTTGTGTGAATGTGTTAGAATATTATATTATTATGAATCTTGTTACCTACATACTGTTCCTATTTTATGAAATTTTTAACGGACACAATAAACACCCAGACCTTTATATTTTTATTACTGATAGGCTAGCGTTTGACCATGATCTCACCTGATGTTAAGCGATGATATGGTCTAAGATGGAGCACGCTTACCTAGAAGGTACCTATTCACTCGTGTCTTGAAAACACTCAGGTTGTACTCATCAGGAAACACAGACTCGGGTAAAGAGTTCCTCACCTTGGCGGTACGCATAAGAAAGGAAAAAGCAAAGCGCTTCGTGCGTATAAGCGGGATATCCACCATGTGACCGTGGCGGTGACTCGTTAGTCTGGTCGTCCGATGGAAGTAAGGGGAAGGAGGAATCAGATTGTCTAGTTCCTCTGCGCACTCCCCAAAATGTATCCGATAGAATACCGAATACCTGAAACAATAATTGATGGATCACACAAGGTGTTGTCCCACAACAAATGTGCAGTGCAGTCAAATTGAACTCGCTTTGAACAAAACAGACTCGAACCCCATATCCCTGTTAACGTTTAATAAATATTTATGCAAAGGGTCTCAAGCGCGTACTCCTGCTTTCAGTTCTTTCTTTTGCAGTTGAAAGTTTAAGAGGATATAATATTTATGTTTGTTTCTCTTTCATGTAAAAAGTTACTGAGCCGATTATGTTAAAACTTTGAAGTAATATAGCTTATGTAGCAGAAGAACAGATGCAGTTTGTCGCGATAAGCAACACGGCTAAATTTAAGGGCAAAAGCTAGTTATTTAAACAAGAGGCAATATGACTGCATATTAAACGCTTTCAACCCCAGATGTAAAAAACAGTTTGCTTTAGTAAGCTAACGAAACATGTTATTGAAAAGTTAATATTTTGAAAATCTGGGCCCGGTAATTACAAAAGCTAATAGCCGGGCACCAAAATGGAAAGTCTAGGATAAAATGTTGTCTGCCTCCGTGGTGCAGTGGATAGCGTATGGGAATGGGACTGATGTTCGGAGGTCCCGGGATCGATTCCCGGGTGGTACAAAAGTGTTTTTCTGAATTCTCAGTAGCAGCACGGAGTCGGGTGATGTGCCCGTTAACGGCAATAGACTCGCCCCCTATTACGTGGGACCTAAAAATTCATGGCGAAATGTGGGTGTAATATTCTCCTCTGTCTACCGCTTCGGGGACACAGGCGTGGGTCTATAAAAAATAACAGAGTCCATATAAGGATAAAATTGGGATGGCGATAGCAGGATGACGACAGGCAAAAATTACTGAAATACTACAAACTCCAGAAATATACAAAATTCATATCTATCTACGGCTTTTTGCAACAAAAATAAACATCAATAAAAACAGTTAGTTTCCTTACAATGTCGGCGAACACTAATGAGATTGTCAAGCCGAGATATTTTTCTAAAGATGATTATTACATCTTGTTCAAAGCAACCGGCTCTGGGTAATCGACCGACAAATTGAAAAGGGCTGAGGATTTCTTGAAGACATCATTATACTTAATAATAGCGCGAAATATGGAGGTGCTAATGTCTTGGTAAATTACGTTTTTTTATATTTATTTAATTTTTTATGCACATACATCGTGTACAATGGTGGACATAATGCCTTATGGCATTCTCTACCTGTGAACCTTAAGGTGGTGTAAAGATAAAAGTGGTAGGTGCATTTAAGGCGCTGTTATACCTCAGAAGCCGTGAAACACCTAATTTTTTGTCGCGCAACTAGCCATATACGTATTACAAACTAGCAAAAGATAGAGCTTAAATTCAAAAGTCTGAACAAAAGACTTTTGAAAGAATTTTTCATGTATGTAAAATAGAATCACGGTAAAAAAATCACAAAAATAAAGCAGAAAATAATCTTTCGTCTCACTGTTTGCAATATTTTGATCGTAAGCTGTCATATTTTATTTAATAATAGTGTAGGAAACCTAATGAACTAAAGAATTACCCTATTTATTTTCATATTATACGTGTATATTTTGTAAAATTAAATAAAATCTGCCACACGTCTATGATTTTGACGCTCGGTAGATCCCATCAATATCAAACGCTTCGGCAATTTAAACCTTATTAGCATAGGCGGTGTACTAAGTGTCAGTTGCTAGTTTACGCCCCGCCCAGACCTCATCATTCGGCTATAAGCTGTCGCTTGCGTCTCCGCTGCACGAAATTTTACATAAACCTGTTTGTTATTGTAATACGCCGATTTGAGTTCGTAATTTCATGTTTTATGTTATAGACTGAATACTTTGAATCAAATAGGCTTTTCATGTGACTATGGGCACATATAATTAGGACCTAAGTTTATTTTCTTGTTGCGTTTAATGTGTTATTGTTTCTGTGCTTATAAATATGTACCTAATTAGAAGAATAAAATATGGACAATTAGAGAAATAAAGTTCTACGAAGGATTTGTACAAGAAAGCGTCGTAATAATATGGAAATTCATCCATGGCCAAGTGATTATGAAATATGTAACATTTTTACACAAATTATTTTCATAAGAGTATTTTATGACTGACTATGTTATAGATTATCGATTATGCATTATATAATCATTTAAATTATTCTCACAATACATAGCTGCCACAGTTTTCAATATTTGAAAGAGTAATAACATAAAATCGAATCATTATAAGTACCTACCTATATTGCAAATTCATTAGCTTCTTAGAGCGCCTGGAGCGCTAAGATGCCGCCACGGCGAACAATAAACAGCGCTAATATGGCGCTCCGCAGTCCGCACACAAGCGGTAACGAATGTTGGATTATTGTGTTGTGAACATAAACCCAATAATCCAACATTCGTTAGGTACATCGGGTAACACTTTGATTATTCATAAACTATTAACAAACTATTAAGTATATATATGGTATATCTAATATATTTTTAATTTTTAAAATCAATCATTTATAAGTAAGAAGGCGACTTTTCTGTTTCCTATAACACAATTATAGTATTTTTTTATTAATAAAGTACCTTACTAATTATCTTTATTGTAATTACAGTGAAGTAAAAGATAACAGTTCTGCAACGTCTTAAACACATTAGACTGCAGTAATTCCTAACACGATTTGTTCAAGAGCTAGCCAAGAAATGCCAAACAATTTTTTTAACAAATTTGACTCAACTCCCTAGTGATAAGCAAAAAATACCACAGGCATAGCAGTGACTGGTTCGAATTGCGTAAGAATATGTTGACAAATTCTAATTTTGGTATAGTGGTATTAAGAAGAGATAACAGCAGTAAAGCCAACTTAGTAAAAATTATTTTGTACAAATAAAATATTTGTAAAAACAGTTGCGCATGGAGTCTAAAATGAACAACTTGCTTTGCAACAACTGACGAAGCAAGAAAATGTAACAATCGAGCCTTGTGGATTATCCATTTATTGGTGTCACGCCAGATGGATTCATAGGTCCGAACACAAATTCCAATTGTGGAAATTTAATGTTCTATATTTGCCTATAAGAATGGCCTGGAGAAGAGTATAAGAGCAAATAAAATACAAATATGGAAACATGATAAAAAAGTGAACTGACTAGTCTAAACAAATATTGTAATTGTTATTACCAAATTCAGGGGCAACGCCACGTTACACGCAAACAAAAATGTTTATTTGCTGTGTGGAGTGGCGAAAGTATACCACTAAAAATAGAAATGATAAAAAGAGATGATGTTTTCTGGGAGACGAAAATGAAAGAAAAGATTGTGGCGTTTTATATGAATTGGCAGTTGCTTGAAATTGTTGATTCTCGTCAAGCTCAAGGGATGGCATTGCGAGATCACGGAGAGGAAAATGTTTCATCAGTGCTTGAAGTTTCTACAATACCAAGCCATAAAAGGAAAGTAAATGAAAATGTGCATCGTGAACAACAGCAAATAATAAGTATTGAAGCCTCATCACCTCACACACTGCCTAAAGGCAGTGTGTGAGGTGATGATGTTTCTTTATTCTCATCGAAAGTTAAAACTTTCGATGAGAATAAAGAAAACCTGCCGGGTTGTAGCAGTCATCTAACTTTTGATGAGCTGTAAACTCTGTATTTCGTTAGTAAATGATAAATAAATATCTTTTCATATTTATTTTCTTTGAAACAACACATATTTTAAGCGAAATATTTTTTTTATATTTTTCCATACAAACATGTTGTATGAGGAATATTTTCATATTAACTAACGAAAAATCAGTAACTCAAATTTCAATTCTATAATTTTCTAAGCGACATAGCAGTATCTCATGAATAAGGTATATATATTTTTGATATTTCATCTATTTTGAAAAATAATAATGGGTTGGGTTTCGAAACGAGTGGCCTGAATTTGAGGGTATTGGTAGTGTAGGGGGCTTAAGGGAGTTAGTTTTAATCCCCTAAAAATAATTTTGGATGCCGGAGTTGCGTATAAATATTTTTAAACAATTTCCAAAAATTCTTAAATACTTCGGCAATCATGCAAAACGGAACGTAGTTTTTATACTTTAGTACAGTTTTACAAATGTCATTTAGGTTTTATGTGAAAATCGTGAAATGAAACGCAAACCTGTCATCTTGGAATGAGCATTATTGATCACACAAATGTGACATTAGCTGTCAATACAGCTAATGTCAAATTTGTGCGTCACTGCTTTCGAGTGCCAAGGGTTAGGTGCGACTGTAATAAGTAACTAAATAGGTTACGTTAGGTTCTCTTTTGACCCTTAATCTGAAAATAAGAGCCCTGCAAAGCAGGGCTCCGTCAACCTTAGTTTATTAAACTAGTGTGAAGAATGTGGAAGTTGGCAGTGCCATACACACCGATATTTGGAGTTATTTTTTTTTTCAGAGGAAACCAAGTATTTCTGCCAAGTGAAAATGGTGATGGGGGCTTTCGAGACCTCCCCCCACCCCCCAATCACTCACAACCCCTAAAAACGGCGACGTATTTCGAAACCTTTACCATAATAATTATACCTATAATAACAATAAAACATCCATAAATAAATATAATAAATCAACTTTTACTAAACTTTAATTACCTCGTAACTCACTTTAGATGAGATACGGCTTTTGCGCTTAGTTGGGCAATATTGTGGTTTTTAGGGTGCCGTAGACAAATATTGTAAAAACGGAAGCCTTATAGATTCGCCATGTCTGTCTGTCGGTCCGCCCGTATGTCACAGCCAATTTATTGCAAAACAGATTTGAAAACTGGCAGGAATGGAATTAGATTATTCTATGAACCGCTTCACCATTTTTATACAAAAACAAAACAAAAATAATAAGGGGCTCTCCATACACGGAACTGACTTAATTATTTTTATCATCTTACGGCACGTAGCTATTTACCTACTTTCGTCAACTATTAATACCTATAACGTCTAATTTAAACCAGTTTTGCTCATGGCTCCACTGAGAGCAAAACTTGCGCTATGTCTATATTGTACAAACAGATTGATTTATGTAATATAAATTTTAATATCAGTATCTCAATTCAATATGCTAAAACGTTTTGCTTGCGATTTTGAAATATTGGAATAGGGATGTCGCCAGAATACGCACGCGACGAGAATGAAGGGGGGCACCCCGCAGTAGAACTTTCATTTTGAATGCATAACGTTTTTTTTATACTTATGCGATTTGTGATAACCCATACAAAGGCGCTCAAAACGTCGTGAAACAAAGACGTAAGCATACCTGAAAAACATGTTCGTCATACTGTCTCCGTGGTCCAGCGTATGCGTCTGCTGATCGGGTCGCGGGTTCGATTCCCGGGTTGGGCAAAAGTGCTACTGAGTTTTTCGAATTTTCAGTAGCAGCACGGAGTCTGGCAATTTAACGGCAATAAACTACCCCTTATTATGTGGGACTTAAAATTTATAAGGTGAAATGTAAATGTATTATAACACCTTTGACTACCCCTTCGGGGATACAGGCGTCAGAATATAAAAAAAATAAAGTAAGTTATAGTGTTTGGTTTCACCTTTGTATTTTTTTTGTGTATACTTTTTGGAACCACAGTGCCATAGACAGACATACACAAACAAGATAGATTAATAACGCCTTTGTATGGTTCAGAAATATGTACAAAAGTATTCCGCAAGAGTGTTATTAAAACCTTGCCAAATACCACAGTGAGAACACACGAGACGATATTAAACGAAAATTTAAGTCTGTGTCTCTCTAATGGAGGAAATGTATCCGTAAATGGAAACTCCCAGAGCAAAGAATGAATTATTATCCTCATTTCAATATTTTTGCGCGAAATTCTTTGAATGTAAGTTAAAAGAAATGGTTAATTAAAAGGTTATTTTTCTTAGAAAATTCGCTGTTCACAAAAACTACTTGAACTGTAGATAGAATTACGTTAAGAGGACGCTACAATTTATCCAGATCCCAAATTAACTAAATTAGACAAGAAATCTAGTAGCTAATTACGTATTTGAGCCGTTTGGGGTGGAAATGCTAGGCTCATGGGGTCCGAGCACTCGTTCTTTATACCGAGAAATATCTAAACGGTTAATCGACGTCTTACGTGACCAGAAGTGGCTGGTTTATTCTTTGCTCAAAGAATCAGCATTGCCATCCAACTTCTCTGGTGGTGTTTGTGTCTGGGCGGCGGTAATCGCTAAATCAGTCTACTCGTTTGCCGCCCATTAGATAAAGAACCTCACAGGATCGGGAAGAAAAGGCTAAATTCAAGAAGCATATGGCTGTGGGCATCCTCTACTAATGTATAGATGCAAGATTGAACAGCCTTCAATAAATGCTTAGGTATTACTACCACTTTAGTTAAATACGGTCTGCCTCCGTGGTCCAGTGGTTAGCGTATGAGTCTGCTGATCAATAGGTCCCGGGTTAGATGCCCGGGCAGGCAAAAGTGTTACGTGGGTTTTTCCGAATTCCCAGAAGCAGCACGGAATTTGACAAAGTACCAGGTAACGGCAATAGGCTCGCTCCCCACTACGTGGGACCTACATAACTTGGTGAAATGTGGCTGTAATGCTACACATCTGATTACACTTTTGGATATATATACATGAGTCTATAAAACATACATACATACATATCGTCACGCCTTTTATCCCCGAAGGGGTAGGCAGAGGTATATTTCTACACCCACTTTTCGCCAGATATACTTTAGTCCCACGTAATAAGGGGCGAGCCTATTGCCGTACCGGGCACATTTCCAGACTCCGTGCTGCTACTGAGAATTTCATGACAGATAATCCCAATAACACTGCCCGACCCAGGAATTGAACCTGGGACCTCCCGATCCCACGCACATTTATGCCGCGAGACCAACGAGGCAGTCGTATAGGGTTTGATGACGAGTTTTCCGTCTCTACGCAAAGATGGTATTTGCATCGTGTTATCCCTTAGTCGCCTTTTACGTGGGTGTCCCACGGGAAGATAGGGGGTGGTGACACTTGTATTCTATGCCGTCAACCACACGGCCACAGTCTATAAAACAACTGAATTAATTGCCAAATGATTAAAAACTTGCACCAAACTAGTATTTAGGGTTTAAAATTATATTATTTTAATCTTTGCTCCGATGTCCTCGTTTATGAATTGTTTTCAATTTTTTTTCCTTTGTTACAAAACCTTTACAGAAAACAAAAATATACTCGGGTGATTTCTAAAGCCAGCCATGCTGTAGTTTTGAATAACATACCCGGTTGAACTATGTGAGAATAAACTCTATTGTCGTTGTGATGATTAAGATGGTAAACTTTAATTTATGTAAGTGTAGAGAATCGCACTGTCTAGTCCATGCCTCTGTAAGCTGTCGGATTTCAGATTCATTGACAAAAACGTAACTTAAAATGACTATGAAGATTAAGCAAATTTAAATTGAAACGTGGCAAAATACATAACTATTTTCTACTCACATCCTGACTTAAAAATTGATACGATCAATGTCTAAAATGTAAAACCGTAACTATTTTTTTTTGTTGTATTACCACACTTATCTCTAAAGAAATCTATAATTTTGAATCTTTGTAATAGTTAGCTATACCTAATTTAAAACAGTTATACAATCATTTTTCTTCGCGAAAGTAAGGCATTCCGACTTACTCGACGCGCTTCAAGACAAATAAAATTATGTACCTAGTATGTCTGCCAGTCCTTCATCACGACATCTTCATGATATTAGACTTTTCATTTCACTTTTAAGTTGCCGTTATACCTTTGTCATTGTCTCACAGTAATTAGGATCTATTTCAAACAACCTTTTGTTGTCAGTGAAAGATTTTTGCGAGACGTTTTTGAATGTACTAAGATAAATTATAAATTCTTGCGATTTGACGGAAATTTTTATAAAATTTTCTAGTTTTATATGTGTTTGATTTGTATTAATATATTTAAGCTGCCGTCTATCAAAGTGGGCTTACCTTTGTATCTGCTCTGTGGGGCTTACGTATTAAGTGGCTTGTGGGCTAACCGTAGGATAAGTTATGCTAAATAGAACTCGTGCGTTGATAACCTAATAAAAATACGCTCGTTTAACCCTTTGACATTGTTTTCCTATAAGACAAGAAGAGACGATAGGAAGAGCGGCTTGGACCTCCGATGCTTATACTTGCTGAAGAAAACGAAACTACCAACTCCTTGACAAAATCCTTATAATAGCCAGGTTAGATAGCTTAACATACTCTTCAAGAACCTAGGAAAACCAAAAATGATCCTGAAGTCTTATTCCGTCTAAAATATTGTTGATATACAATTCACAATTGCATCCATGAGCAAAGAACAAAAACAAAAAGAACAAAAAACCTCCACTCTCCTCTATAAATTAAAAATAGATGTTCCAACAATTGAATGTGTCATCTTTATTGGTGTAAGGAGCATGCATCGGTTCAAGTCTAACTGCAGCTAATAATAACTGCATTAGTATACACCACTCGTCTGCTAAGGCTGTGTCTTCAACGAAGATGTGCTAGGTAACGCTGAGATGAGCGGTGTGCTACCAAAACAGTTCAATTTTGACTATCCAATTGCTCTAGTAGTTAGTATACTTGTCTTCTAGACAAAATGTCAACTGTTCTATATGTCGAGCAAATGAATGTGGGCAAATCGGATACGGCAGACCTCGTCGGACATTCGTCGAACAAAATGGAGAATCCTAAGAAACAGAAAGGTTTGAAGTACCCGATACCGGCGAGCATGTATGAAAAGAGTAATGAGTGTAGAGGAAGCGCGTGAGGTTTGTAAGGATAGGAGCAAGTGGCGTTCTGTTGTCTCTGCCTACCCCGATAGGAAAAAGGCGTGACTATATGTATGTATTCGATTTTTAACTTTCGCGATTTGAATACATCACACAATATGTTCTACTTAAAAAATGTTTGGAAGCAAACTACTTCCTGTACCGTGGACAACATTACCTCCAGATGGACGGAGTGGCTATGGGTAGCCCAGTAGCACCGGTAATGGCCAACATCTGGATGGAGCACTTCGAAGAATCCATATACATGCAGGCATCAAATGTAAAGCTATGGGAGAGGTATGTCGACGATGTATTCTGTATCATGAAGGGCGACAAGCAAGATGTAGAACAGTTCGCAAATAGCTTAAACTCCATACACCCTAATATTAGATTTACATTTGAAATGGAGGCAGACGGGTCGTTACCCCTTCTCGACGTAAAAGTGACAGTGAGGGAAAACGGTACCTTGGGACACACTGTTTATAGAAAACCGACACACACAGGTATCTCAACGCATACTCGCATCATCACCCGCGACACTTGGAATTCGTAGTGACTTGACTAGTAAACAGAGCGTATGACCTCTGTGACCCTGAACATTTGAACAATGAGCTGTCACATGTTCAGGAGGTACTTAGGTGAAACGGATTCAACAAGAAGATACAACGTCTGAAGAGGAAGGACCGTAAACCGGAAGTAAGCAGAGTACCGGCTTACATGCCTTACATAAAGGGAGTGACGCACAAAGTTGGAACAGTACTACAGAAATACTCCATAAAGACTGTATATAGTCCGCTTTCCAAGGTAGCACACAATCTGCGTACCCCGAAGGATGTCATTCCTGTACAAACACCTGGCGTCTACAAGGTCGACTGCAGTTGTGGTAGTTCCTATATCGGACAGACCAAACGAACCATCGCTGAAAGGGTCAAGGAACATATCGCAGCTGTAAAAAACCGGCAAATTAACAAGTCTGCCATAGCTGAGCATTTGTTGCAGTCTGGACCAAACCACTGGATCGAATTACATCAAACAAAGGTCTTATCTACCGATCGTCACTATTACTCCAGGAGAGTACGTGAAGCGGTTGAAATGAAAAAGCATAAAAATTTCAACCGGGAAGATGGATACGGACTGTCTACAACTTGGAATCCAGTAATCAACAAATGTAAACTCCGCCGCAGTAACACAGCTCATCATTGTGTAGACGTCATAAGTGTTGTGTGTCAAAGTACCGACGGTTCGGATAAAAGTAAAAATAAAAAACAAGTGAGCGTAGCTGCCGAAACCCGCGCTTCACAAGGACGACGCTGAGATGACATCAGTCCTGCCGCGACCAAGGCTGTTGTAAGACGGCCGGAACGTCGGTAAAACATAGGTATTTATAACTTAAATTAATTAAATATCGCGAATAAGACCCGTTTAAATAAAATTGTATGATATATGTATGTATGTTATAATGTTGTATGTTATAATATTATTATCATATTTATTTTATGTATATAGATTATGGATGTAAGTAGGTATATGTTTTTCTTATCAGTTTAGATAAGCTTATTTTAGTTTTAAGCATACAGTAATAATCATTTTAATTTGTTATTTATATTTTAATTTATAGTGCACCCGCATACTACCTGTCCTTTTATTTAATTCTGTCCGTACACGGTTGTCTGGCAGAAATTGCATTATGCGATAAGACCGCCCTTGTAACACTAGTTTATAAGAAACTCTGTAATGCACTCATGTTATTGCCTGGTATACAATAAAGAATTAATTATTATTATTATTTCCTTTATTTATCATTCATCAAATTAAAATTACATTTTTAAATATACAATTTACAAAAAAAATACATTTAAAATATAAAAATAACCGTGGGGTCCCACCAGCATCAGGCACAGGGTCCAAGCTGCCGGTGGTTAGGGCTCCAGAGACAAGAACTTCCTCACAATACGTGCCGTGTCTAGAAGTACTGCCTTCTGCATCAGACCCCTGACCCAAGCACCCAACGCGAGCCTCTTTAGGTGACGGTCGAGGCTCTTGGCTATTACACCATTAACGGTCACGACTATCGGCACAATAACTGCTGAGTTCACATCCCACATGTCGACAATCTCGTGAGCCAAGTCCAGATATTTAATCTGTTTTTCCTTTTCAGCTTTCATGAGATTCTCGTCATGAGGAATAGAAAGAAAGAAAGAAAGAAAAAATATTTTATTTGTTTCTCCTTATAAAATTTACAAAAAAGACAATATAAAATTAATAAGTTCGTCCAAGAGAACAAATAAGGCACCTGCGTCAGCAATAGTTGTAGGGGAATCTACAACGCTGGTATTCTCGCAGGGCCTAATTATAGGTCAACATACAAGTCTTACTCATGACATTAATTTATGACTTATATAGCTACTTGTATGATAACAAATAGTTAACAACTTATTAAATATATGTAATATATTATAAGTGAATATTATATCAATAAATATATATAATATCAACAGATACAAATATATATTATATAAACATATACACATATTCATATATAAGTAAAACAATATGCTTCAGCAGTGTAGGTACCATTCAGTACAATTAAGTAAGTAACCGCATGTTTTACCATCATGTAGATAATTTTTGTTTGTTTATCAAGATTTCTTTAAACTTATTATGGAATGTATGTACCGTTTTTAGGTTAGGTTAGGTAGGTTTAGGAATAGTGATATCAACAATTATTGCGAGGCACTCTGATCGATCTATCAACACGATATCAGGCTTGTTGGCTACATCAGTCCTGTCCGTGATGATAGATCGATCCCAGTACAATGTGGCATGGCCATTTTCAAGTACTGGCTCAGCGAAATATCTATAGTACGGCACCTCGATGTCTACAAGTCTGTACTTCAGAGCAAGTTGCTGGTGAATAATCCTGGCTACTTGGTTATGTCTGTGCAAGTACTTGCCGTTAGCAAGACGAGAACACCCGGAAACGATTTGCCTGAGGGATTCACCAGGTTGGTGACAAGCACGACAGATATCCGTAGTGCCATCTCTCAGGATAAATTTCCGGTAGTTATTCGTCTTGATAACTTCGTCCGCAATTGCACAGACAAACCCTTCGGTTTCCCCAAAAAGGTCACCGAAGCGTAGCCAATTCACCGAAGCTAATAGGTCTACATCGGGCCCATGGAGAGCCCGGTAGAACCTACCATGCAGCTCCTTGCTCTGCCATACAGACTTGCGTTTATCAGTGCTTAGTACTATAGGTTTGCGCCAGTTTTCCTTAGCCAGCTTGAGCGGGGTGAGCCCATTGTCCACTGCGACAACATCGCAATGCATTTCCACATTTGTCCGCAGAAAATAATCTCTGAGATTGCACACCTCTCTGAGGTTGTGTAGGGTCTTGGCATTCAAAAAGCCTCGACCGCCACACTTCCGCGGGATGTACAACCTTATCACGGATGAACGTGGATGATGCATACGATGTGCCGTCAGCAATGTACGGACTCTCCTATCCAAAGCGTCTAATTCAATCTGAGTCCACTTGAGTATGCCAAAGGAGTATACCAGAAATAGCATGACCCAACCATTGCAACTTTTTTGTTAATTTTAACTCCTTACTGAGTCGTTATTGTTATGGTAAAAAGAAAATAATACTGTGTGGAGATTTTAATATCAATGTACTACAAAAAAGCTTTGAATGTACTGAATTTAAGCATATTCTTTGCTCTCACAACTTAAAATTAGCCTTTCAGCGACCCACCAGACTAATAAGTGGTACATGTATTGATAATTTTTTGTATAACACACGTCAGTGTTCACAGGATATCATAGAGTTTGCAATATCGGATCACACAGCCCAATTGTTCACAGTACCAGTAAACTATATTAACACATTAAAATACTGGTATGTTGAAAAACGAGATTACAGCACTGAAAATATTCAAAAATTTAAAGAATGTATAAATTCTCTTAGTTTTAGCGACGTCTTCAATTGTAATAGTCCATGTACGGCATTTAGTGAGTTTTACGATATTTTTCGACTGTTTTATAATTTATGCTTTCCAGTCCTATTAGTAAAAAGATATGTTAAAACACGACCAAAGTGGCTAACTAGAGGTATAAAGGTATGTTGTAGGCGAAGGCGTCAACTCTTATGGCAATATCGCAAAAACCGTACCGAACGCAATAAAAGTAATTTTCTGGAATTGTCATCTAGACTTAATAAAATAATAAAACTCACACAGAAGTCTCAAAATGATAATTTTATAAACAATGCACATAATAAAAGTAAAGCTACCTGGGCTGTTATAAACAAAAGTAAATATAATGTTCCCAAGGAATTTACTATGGACCATATTAGGATTAATGACTCTACTATCACTGACCCTGTTGAAATTGCGAATTCATTTAATGACTACTTTATAAACCAAGTGAATATCTCCCAACAATCAAGGCCCAGTCTTGGTATTAATCAAACATTAGGGTCCTTGTTTATGCCACCAACTGTTCCTGATGACATTAATAGAATAATTTTAAACCTAAAACCCACAAATAGTACGGGTTATGACGACGTATCCACTGCAATATTGAAACATGTCTCTACTAAACTGTCCAACGTACTGAGTTATTTAATTAATTTGTGTATTTCATATGGTGTATTTCCTGATGAATTAAAAGTAACCATTATAAAACCGCTCTTTAAGAAAGGTAATAGAAATGATTTAAGTTGTTACAGACCAATAGCATTGGTTCCGGTGATATCCAAGATATTTGAGAAAGTTATCCATGAAGCCCTATATAATTATTTTGAAACCAATGGTTTACTTGCAGAAGAACAGGTTGGGTTTCGGAAAAATAAAAACATTAATGTTGCAATTTATAATTTTCTCAGTGCAGTTATGACTGCAATTGATAAAAAAAGGTACGCCACTGCAATCTATATGGATTTAACTAAGGCTTTTGACTATGTTGATCACTTAACCTTGCTGAACAAACTATATGCCTACGGAGTGCGAGGCAACATATATGAATTAATAAAATCTTATTTAAGTGACAGAATACAGACAACACGCATTTCTGAAATCTGTCAAAGTAATAAAATGTTAGTTAACTATTCATCTGAACAGAGGAAAGTTGTTTTTGGTGTTCCTCAAGGAAGTGTATTGGGGCCTCTTTTATTTATTATTTATATTAATGATCTACCTAAAGTAATTAACCACAAGACTATACTTTTTGCAGATGACAGTACCATTATATTTACTGGTGATAATAAACAACAAATTGAACATGACATGAATACTACTTTAAATAAAACAATTAAATGGCTAGAAATGAATAATTTGAAAGTAAATTTAAATAAAACTAACATAATGACATTCCGTAATAGAGTAAATAAATTAACTAACTTAGATATAAGATATGACAATAATCAAATAGGACAAGTACACCATACAGTTTTTTTAGGACTAAATATAGATGATAGTCTGGATTGGAAGTCTCATGTAGAATTCCTGTGTTCCAAAATAAATAAACACTGCTATGCTCTTAGAGTACTGTCGAAAACAGCCAGTAAACACACTATCATAACTGCATACCACGGCTATGTGTCGTCAATCCTTAATTATGGTATCATATTCTGGGGAAACTCCACTGATTCTGAAAGAGTTTTTGTGTCACAGAAGAAATGTATCAGGATTATTTGTAATATAAAGCTCCCAGAAAGTTGTAAACCTCATTTCCTAGCATTAAAGATTTTGACTGTTCCTTGTTTATATATATTAGAGATAGTGTTATTTGTAAGGAATAATATGCATTTTTTTTTTAATAAACTGAGGAGTAAAAGACATCATATTAAAATATCCTGTCCACCGAACACCACAGCCTATTTAAATAAAAGTATATTGTGCATGGCTTCAAAAATTTATAACCACCTACCAAAATGTATACTGGAAATTACAAGTACCAGCGTTTTTAAGAGTAGAGTAAGGTGCCTTCTTTTAAAAAAAGTGTATTATTCTGTTGACGAATATCTTAAAGATAAATATCTTACATGAAATATTATATTATTTGATAATTTATTAATGTGAATTGTAATTTATATAACTTATTAGTTCTATTTAATTTGATTTTTAAGCTGCAATAATTTATTTTAGTTTAATGTTGACATTCCTGCACATATACTTTTTCTTTTTTTGCATGCCGTGAGGCAAAATATAGTGTTTCTATATACATATGTACCTACCATCTCTTTGTACCTATATTTGGCGAAATAAAGCATTTGAATTTGAATTTGAATTTGAATTGCAAGCTCGCACCTTGTTGCCACCTGATAAAAGACTTTTCAGTTCTTTTTTCAGGCGGCCAAAGAAACGTTCTTGCAGCGATTGTTTCATGTCGGCTTCATTGATATTTAAAGCCTGTGACATACCCAAGTACTTATAGGTATCGGTTAAAAGAAGCGATCGTAGGTTAATGGAATCTGAGAGTTGGAGCCCCTCAGATTCCACCATCCTGCCCTGCTTCACATGAATGACAGCACATTTATCCACACCGAACTCCATATTGATACACTTACTAAAGTTTTGGGTTACGTTTAGTAAATCTAGCCATTGGGTATCAGAGTGGGCAAATAACTTCAGGTCATCCATGAATATCAGGTGAGATATGCCCTGACCGCTTCTCTGTAACCTGTAACCTAGCCCTGAACTCTCCAGTAATGTACTGAGAGGGTTCATGGCTAAGCAAAACCAAAGGGGACTCAGACTGTCGCCTTGGAAAATTCCCCGCTCAATTCTGATCAGTTCACCGTCCTCCTGGATCCTTCGACATCCTGGATAGCTAAGAACCGTATTCCATTGCCCCATACATGTCTTTAGAAAGGTGCGTAGAGTAGTATTTATTTTATACCACTCCAGCACCTTCAAAAGCCATGTATGCGGTACGGAGTCATACGCTTTCTTATAATCTATCCAACATGCCGCCAGATCCTTTCGGTTACGGCGAACTTGCTGGCTAATGGCCATGTCAATGAGGAGGAGCTCCTTAGTACCACGAGCCCCCTTCCTACATCCATTCTGAGAGGCTGACATAATTGAATTAACTTCAACGTGTTTAGCTATTTTAGCTCTCAGAATAGATGTAAGAAGTTTATAGACCGATGGTAAGCATGTAATCGGTCTATAATTGCCGGGCTCGCTAGTACACCCAGTCTTATGGAGCAAGTGGGTAATGCCAGCAGTCATAAAAGCTGGTAACGTACCAGAATCTATGGGTAATTGAAATTGAGATCTAATGGAAGGAAAGAGGAACCCACCACGCACCCTCGGATTGACCACCCCAACTATTGCAATAGAAAAAGGTTGACAATACCGAACTCCTCTAAACGTGTTTCGCCTCTGTGCAGAGGCGAAACACGTGTCGAAGAATAGTCGGCGCATACAGCGTGATACTGCAAGTCTGGTATCTTCCTGGAACCCATACCATTCCTATATCCCTTATCCTTTTAGAGAAGTTCGGTATTGTCAACCTTTTTCTATTGCAATAGTTGGGGTGGTCAATCCGAGGGTGCGTGGTGGGTTCCTCTTTCCTTCCATTAGGTTACAATGGAGTTCCGCCAAGTAACGCCTGATTCAATCAACTATATAAAATTGAGATGCCAAACGGTCATGCGAACTACGTAGCCACTTTAGCCAGAAATTGTACAGTCCGTCCCTACCAGGAGATTTCCAATTAGCTAATGGACGGACTGCATTTGTAACATCCTGGCAAGAGATGACCACGCATTCCTTTTCTGGGATATTTTCGCATGCACGTTCGACATCTCGCATCCAATCACCTTCAGTGTGGCCAATAGGCACCGACCAGATGCCACGCCAAAACGTGGTTGCGGTGTCCCCGTCCGGTCGGTGCATATCAGTCACACATAGATCTGGTCGCTCCCAGCTTCTATATACCCACCTCTGGTCACTTTTGAATGAACGATTTATTGCATACCGGTCTATCCGTTTTTTTAATCTACGTATTCGGTTTGCCCATGCATAGACTTTCTGTTTTAGGAAATCAATGCGCTCTGTGACACGGGATATATACTCGTGGGGCCTAATATTAGTCCCCACGAAAGCCCGCTTCACAAACCGCATTACCCTGGGGCATGTATTCCCCGCCCTAAAACAGATAAGCTTACCAATAAGTGCTCTTGCCTCGGCAATACGCCGCTCAATCCTGTACTGCCACGCCGGGACAGCCGATCTTTGTCGTACAGTAGTGTCAACTACGGGCAGCTTAACACCTGCTACACGACATGCTGCCACGGCAGCACAGTACAAAATTGAATGGGTATCGCCAAGATCCTCGCTATCCTCTAGATAACTAGACAATAGCGAGTCAAGAGCACATACCAGCGCTATATTTCGTCTATGCATAGGCAAACGCGGTAGACGGGGCCTAATCATGGGTGCCACGTACCGGTATTCTCGTATCGCACATTCCAAAGCGTCCTTTACCTCCTCATTGCACTATGTACTTACATTATTAGCCATGTCACCCTCCTCCGCAATGACGTTAATATCTGAAGGCGTCACATTCGGTATTACTGACGCAGTATTCGTTTGAGTGGGGATGGCATGGTTCAAAGGTAAGTACTCTGAGCGAAGCCTATCAAGTACAGCTTCATCCAGTTTGCAACTGCGCTGGATAACGCGCACCTGATCCGATAGACGTTGAGCCGTGACGTTGATGCTTGGTTCCAAGGCCTGAAACAAGAGGAGCATGCGACTGCGGTACGCAGTGAGGTTAGTGCCTCCCTCTGTAGCCCCAAAATAAGCGCGCATGACGTTTTCATTGATCGACATTGACCACTTCATGCGCTGCACATTACCACCGGCAGCGAGGACCCTGTTTGGAGCCGGTGGGACCCGAGGTCCCAAGCACGCTGGTGGCCGGCCTCTCCCACGCCGCCGCGGAGGTGACGGTGTCGACGGCGGAGAGAAATACTCGTCGCTGGAGCTCGACGCAGCTGCAGCCGTCGGCATTGACGGCGCAGGTTCCGATGACGGGTCCGGAGGTGTTGGGTGTGCTCTTAGTTGTTGGTTTCTGGCCCTCGTCAACATGCTAATGTATTAATTTCATTCTCATTTTGGTAAATATTGTTGTTGTTGACATCATTTCTTTGACGGCTGTCATTGTATGTTTACACTTTTCAATATCTATATTTATGGTGGTTTTTCCGGTTATTTCCTTCTGTTATTGTAGTTTTATATTGTAATTTATATTGACTATACCTTCAAACTATGGATGTAATGAGATACGTAAAATATTATTATTTAAAATTCTTAGGTGAAAAATGCACGTTGACATTGGTGGTGTTGCCAGTGCCAGTTCTTATTATGATTATTATTATGTTCTATTTCCACATAAAGATCATGAATCTCGCTATCACAAGTTTGACACTGGGTTACTAAATACGACGAGATAAGTTGGAACGCAGTCCACCGGGCAAGATTATTAAGCCCATAGATTATACAGATATACTAGATGGTTGACGGCATAGAATACAAGTTTCACCACCCCCTATCTTCCCGTGGTTGTGGTAAGAGGCGACTAAGGGATAACACTCTCGAAAACTCGACATCAAACCCTATACGACTGCCTCGTTGGTCTCACGGCACAAATGTGCGCGTGGGATTGGGAGGTCCCGGGTTCGATTCCTGGGTCGGGCAGTGTTATTGGGTTTTTCTGTCACGAAATTCTCAGTAGCACAGTAGCAGCACGGAGTCTGGAAATGTGCCCGGTACGGCAATAGGCTCGCCCCTTATTACGTGGGACTAAAGTATATCTGGCGAAAAGTGGGTGTAGAAATACACCTCTGCCTACCCCTTCGGGGATAAAAGGCGTGACGATATGTATGTATGTATGTACTAGATTTAGCCCGGTTAGCGGATCATCCTTTTAGTTAAAGGAATGCCTTATTTCGGTACTCCACAACTTTGTTCACCCAGGCTCTCATCGCAAGTGACGTAATTGGAGGATTTTCTTCTCGCACTTCGCTCAGCATATATTATATCTAGTATTTCTTGTAGATACCTACTCTTACAGTTTGCTTTCGTTCGAATGCAAGTGCATTCGAACGAATATTTTTTTACCATTGTGCTTATGGTGCTGGCATATACTGGAAGATGTTTGAAAAAGACACAGGTGATACACAGCTTAATTACATCAGATATACTATATCTCACAATTTGAAAAAAACAAAAACGTTTGGTATAGCAAAGTTAAACATAACCCCGATTTCGCTCAAAAACTCTTTTTGGAAATTGTTCCTTGTAGACTTTTTACAACTTTGCTTATTTTATTAATAAACTAAGTTTTTTTAAATCACTTGATTTGTTGTCAAAAACACACTTAAAATTTTCATCGGACTTAATATTTTGCATAAAACACTCATAAACACTTCAGGCGACTGTTCAGAATACCAAATTACAAGAATATGAATATAAGTTAATACGAACACAATTATTTGAAAGCAATTTAATGATCAATCTTATTACTTAACACTACCGTTGCAGTAACGGTGTCATGTCATACAGACAAACTGACACAACCGAAACTACTCGGCGCCGTGACTCAAAAAGCTGAAATTTGGCATGTATAGGTAGGGAGAAGGCAGCGCTAAGGATTTTAGGAAATACTCTCCCCAAGGGGGTAAAAAGGGATCAGAATTTGTCTGAAACTTTTTGTCTAAGTGACATTCCCGCGGGCAAAGTAGCTGTAAAATACTAAAATAAAAATATTAAACAAAAGAATTCTGATCTTACTCTTTCAGCAACAGCACGTAAATTAGATTGGACAACTCGAAAAGGGAATTCAAAATATAACGTAAATCCCTTTTGAAAGTATGATTGTTTTTATTTGATTTACCTACAGTATGGTAGGATAATGTACGGAGAATGAAGGATCGACTTATTTTCCACTGAGTGAGAATCAAGTGAGGGTAAAATGTTGTTCTTGAAGAATTTGTGTATGAATTGTTGGAATTTTAAGCAAATTTCCAAACAAGCTTAAGCGTTAGATTAGATAAGAAACTGTATAGGTACGTTGTCTCGAATCCAAATAATGAATACTATATTGTCTGCAATAAAATAATAACATAATAATGATAAATAATAGCGCTCATAGTGAGACTTGGCTTGCGGTTCGTAACAGATTGGAAAAGTTAAGCAACGCTTGCACAGGTCGCCATTTGGATGGGTGACCGTGTGTGACATTTACATCTGAGCGCTACCGCGCTTCGGAGGGCACGTAAAGCTGTCGGTCCCGGTTCTAGTCTAAGGGTAAGGATCGTTAGGCCATGTCGGAGGCCTTTGGGCGGTCTGAAAACTCCGACACCAGAGTTGGTCACAAACTCACACGAAAAACAAAACAAACGATTAATAATATAGAGCAAACTTTTGCTTTTTAAGGTTTTAATAAAGGTCTTTTCTAAATGCAAAATCCTGTATGGCAAGGGAAATAAAATATACGTTCAACTAAAATACACAAAAAACAGCCAGACTCAAATAATAACTGTACGTACGGAACAGTAGATAAAGCGGTGGGCTTTCCGTTCAGAACTATGCAGTGTTGCTCGCTTAATTAATGTGCCCGGTAGATGGCAATAGGCTCGCCCCCTATTACATTGGGACCGAAACATAACTGGCGAAAAGTGGGTGTGTAATACTTCACCTTTAGCTATCCCTTCGCGGATAAAATGCGTGAAGTTATGTTATGTTATGTTTATGCAGTGTTGTGGGTTTGATTCCCACCTGAAGCAACACTTACTACGGAATTCAATATTCGATCTATAGATAGAACTGTAGATTTTAGATTCGTTTTTGACATAAGCTCCATACAAACTATGTCAAATACGAATCTTGAATCTCAAAATTCATGTATGGATCGAATATTGAAAATGATCATATCATAGTGTGATCGACAAATCGTTGTGTCAAGTCTGGTTTTTCTTTAAGTCCGTTGATTGAATGTTTGTAAAGACACCGGATATACAGATTAAATTGCTAGTGCGGGAATTGTCTTTTTAAAATGAAAAAAAATTAAAAACAAATTGTACAGTTTGTACAACACACTAAATATTGTCGCCAAGGATTTTGGATTTCGTTATTTGACTTCATCATTAGCTTAATTGAGTAATTGATCCATTTTTCGACCAAATCCAATTATCTTAATTGTGGCAATCCAATATTTGTCAATTAGGATAACCGTTTGACTTTAAAAATTACATGCAACAGAAAATCTGTTTGTAGAGCTAATATACTATTAACTGCGCCCCGTGGTGTACGAAACGGACTGCGGAGGCGATGGTATTGAGTTCGATCCCCAGGTACCCCGGGCACACACCTCTGAAGTGTGAAGTGTGTCTAAAGTGTGGGTGTGTAAAACACCTCTGTCTACTCCTTCGGAGAAAAAGACGTGAAGTTCTGTTATGTTATGTAAGAGTTAATAAAAACTAAAGTAGAATTTTAGCACAAATGAGTCGTCTAAAAGAAAATTAAGTGAAAGGAAAAAGGCAATGGTTCTGAGTTTGTTTCGGTCGTTCTTTACAAGAGGTCAATCAACTAAGAAAAGCCGGTATCATTTAGAATAGAGATTTTGAGTTGTAAACAATCAAAATTAACAAATAAACAATCTTAATATATAAAATCCTTGCGTTACTGACTCAAACTCAAACTCAAATATGTTTATTTCCATAAAAATGTTTAAATTTTTGGGACACGTCAGAAAGTCATACAAATAAAAAAAATAAAAAAGTAACTTTAAATGCATATTAACATAGTTGAGCATTGAAAAAAATGCCTGTTCAGAAAGTAGAGCCTCGTGAGAAGAATCAGGCAAGAAACTCCGGGCCACTCTTTTCTACGTCTTGATTCTATACAATTTAAAAACTTAGTAACTACATTGAATTTTTCATAGGTATATGAGCTGGTGTGTCTATAATGTTGTTGTCAATTAATAAGGCTTTTTTAATAATAATATAAAAGTACTAACTAGCATAATATAGACACCATAACTCTCATTCACATGAAGCTTAACACTAATTAAACATAAGTAGCCTGTGGGACCGAGAAAATTAATTCCAAGCATTTTTATCTTCAATATAATCTAGCACTGAATAGTACCCTTTTTGACAAAGTTTACGTTTTATAATCTTTTTGAATTTATTATAACTTAAATTTTGAATATTGCTTGGCACTTTATTGTAAAAGCGCACACGTTGGCCTTGAAAAGATTTTTTTATTTTCTCTAGCCGGGTAGCCGGCACTACTAGCTTACTCTTATTTCTAGTATTCAAATTGTGGATATCACTTTTCTTTGAGTATGAGGCCTTGTTTTGGAATAAATATATTAGGTTGGAATAAATGTACTAGCTTGCAACTGTTAAAATGTTTATTTCCTTGAATTTATTCCTTAACGAAGCCCCATAATCCAAATTATAAATTGCTCGAATAGCTCTTTTCTGCAGAACAAAGATGGTCTGAATGTCGGCAGCATTTCCCCACAAGAGAATACCGTATGACATTATACTATGAAAATAGCTATGATATACAAGCCTGGCAGTGTCAATGTCAGTTAACTGGCGAATTTTCCTGACTGCGTATGCTGCAGAGCTGAGTTTATTCGACAATTTACTAATATGTGGTCCCCATTGCAGCTTAGAATCTACTGTAATGCCTAAAAATTTGGTGTTATCCACAAGATCCAACACATCATCCTTAACCTTTACTGAGGTGTTCACTTGTTTGACGTTAGGCATC
This sequence comes from Euclidia mi, assembly GCA_944739405.2. Taxonomy (NCBI): domain Eukaryota; kingdom Metazoa; phylum Arthropoda; class Insecta; order Lepidoptera; family Erebidae; genus Euclidia; species Euclidia mi. Next base: position 81,659,624 of record OX123191.2, on the reverse strand, counting down.
AAAAATCGAATACATTTAGTTTTTGTCTATTTAAAAGCAGTTTGTTGACCTCAAACCAGTGAACCACCTTTGAGATAGCAATGTTTACATCGTCCATATCAATTTGCTGTCGTTTTAATTTAAATAAAAGTGAGGTATCATCAGCAAACAGTACTATCCCGTGCTTGTCATTGACGAGGTGTGGTAAGTCATTAATATAAACTAAAAATAAAAAAGGACCGAGGATTGAACCCTGTGGGACGCCCATTTTGACTACATACCCATGCGAACGCGTCCCGTTGACATCAACTCTCTGAATCCTATTACTCAAATATGAAGTAAGAAGATGCAGAGCAGAACTACTTAAACCATAGTGATGTAATTTCCTGATCAATGTATCATGTTCTACACAATCAAAGGCCTTGGACAAATCACAGAAGACACCTAAAGCATCATGTGAATCCTCCCAGGCATCAAAGATATGTTTTACAAGCTCAACACCGGCATCGGTCGTGGAGCGCCCCTTTGTAAAACCAAATTGTTTAGAGTGTAGAAGCTCGTTGTTATTAAAATAACTTTGCAGTTGGTCTAGTATCAATTTCTCGAAAATTTTGCTAAATGTGGGCAGCACAGAAATTGGCCTATAGTTAGTGGGGTCTGATGTGCTACCTGCTTTGTACAAAGCTATTACCTTGCTATCTTTCATAAGATCAGGAAATACACCACAGTCAATACACTTATTAAATTTTAAAGCTAATCTGTTAGCAGCTAAAGCAATAATGGACTTGGTAATAGTAACGGAATTTCCCCACAAGTCTACAGTCTTCTTTAAATTTATAGTATTAAAAGCTTTTATAACAACATTTGAATTTATATACTGAAATGAGAAATTACTATAGGTTGTACTCACGTTTTCTTTTAAAAGAGATTCCGCTGCATTGGTTGATGAGTCCAAAGATCTAGTAGTAATAACGGGGATATCAGTAAAAAAACTTTCAAACGCCGATGCAACTTTTGAGTCTGATGTAATAGTGTCGTTATCAATGTTCAAACTAAATTTTGAACTTTTACTTTTAACTTTCCTAGTCTCGCTGTTTATTATATTCCATGTCATTTTCATTTTATCGTCACTACTCCTAATCCTTGAACTCAGGTAAAGAGACTTAGCTTTCTTGCAAAGTTTCCGAAATATCCTAGCCTTTGAAGTGGCAGGCAGACATATTATGTCTGAACAGCCCAAGTCGTTAAAATGGCAAGCAGACATAATATGTCTGATCACGAATGGCACAATATTTACCCGCCACTTTACGCCATATTGGCTCGGAAATTCTGCCATTTGAGCGGCTAGCATAGTTTCTAACATAATCCTGAAATTGTTCACTTAAATTAAAGTTTCTCTCATCATAAAGCTCATACAATCTCTTTCTACTTTGTGAAGCCCAGTTGTTGCCCATTCACAGAAGGTTGCATTACCTCCAACTGTAATCGTTCTAGGTGTGAAAACCGAATTAAAGTCTGTACAAAACGCTTTGAAAAAGCTATTATATAACAAATTAGGGTCACCTTCATCATCTAACAGTGACCAGCTAGTCATTAGTTTACTTTGAAACCTAGCAAAACGAGTTGCAGTTTTAGGTATTACAACTATATTTTGCCTAGAAACATTCTTACTGTTATCATTAAAGGAGATCTGCTGTCCACAATGGTCTGAGTCTAACTGTCTAATAATTTGCTTGTCTCTTACTATGATATCTGTAAATATATTATCTAGGCAAGTAGATGTAGAGGAAGTAACTCTTGTGGGCTCTAAGAATAAGTTCTTCAGATTATATGATAGAAACAGCGCTTTCAATTTTGTACTAAGACTACTATCCTCCAATAAATTTACATTAAAGTCACCACACACAACAACATTTTTATTTATTTTTGCAACTTTGTTTAATATCTCATCCATAATACGCTCAAAGCTATCATAAAATGCTGAAGGAGGCCTGCATACACTTATTACAATAAATCTCCTCAGTTCCACACAGGCTACCTCAATAGTTCGCTCAACAGACAGACTTACAATATCATGACGCTCCTTAAATTTAAGTTGCTTATTAAGTAAAATCATCGAGCCACCTTGTACTGCTTGCTGCCGGCTAAACGAGCTTCCTACTATATGATTACTGAAATTGAACATGAACTGGTTGCTTTTTAGCCAATGTTCAGTGATGCAAAATATATGAACAGCATTACAGTTCATAAACAATTCCATTTCTAAATCTTTATTAATCATACTTCTAATATTCTGATGTACTAATTTAATCAATTTTTTTTTATTATGTTTAAGTGTATTAGTCAATGAGTTACGAGTAATCTTATTATAGCAAGAGGTGTTCTCTATTGTCTCAGAATTTAATTTAAATTATTATTATTATTATGAATGTCAATAATGAAATTGTCATGTACTTTAACAGTACTTGGGTCACTGTATAAATTAAATGCTAATAATTTAGCAAGTTGTCGTTTAAAAGAGCGAGAAAGATACATAGTATTTTTTGTTAAAATAAAATTACTTTTAATAAAAGTATTAGTGTCAAAGAATAAAATTTTTTCATTATGACGATATGTACTATTATATAATAATAGATTTAATTTACTTATCTGGTTGTTTTCTTTATCAGATAAGGTCTTTGAATAAGGAAATGCACAGAATATAAAATTGCACCCCACTTTAGAACTTGTATCAGTCATTATATCCGATAAAGCTAGTATATCTTTCCTAGTAACTAGTAAGCTATCACCATACATAATAATAACTGTAGAATGTTTATTTAATTCTGCATGTTTTAACTTATTAACTAATGAAGACATTCTTTCTCCTGGATAACAAAAGTTTTGTAATGGACGGTTAGTGTAACTATCTATTAAGCTATCCAAACCCACTCCCAATTGGTCAGAAAACATCAATACAATGTTATTACTATGAGTGTCAAGTGAACATATATGATTTGTTTGTAACAAGGCATCAGAACCGGAGTCATTGTATATTTTGTGAGGTTGTTCTAGTAGTACACTACTTTCTAAATCATTATTTAATTTTGAACAATTTAAGAGAGTAGTTGTTCTAGATTCTCTCTACCAACTCTAGAAATCTCATCATATTTTAATATGTATTCTTGAGTTTCTTTCTGGTGTGTTATTGCCATTTTGTCGAGCTGTGCAGTCAGTTTTGATATGTGTGTTTGTAGCTCCTGAGTGTGCTGATCATTTAATAATCTACTACTGAGTAATTTTCATTGCTAGCCTCAAGCTTCGACATCAATGACTCCTGTTCCTTAACCAAGTCATGGTTAATTTGTGATAATTTATTTACTTTATTTGACTCCTTGTGACTGGATTCAAGTCGCTTTATCAATTTATTTAATTTTGATAATTGCCTAAATTTTCTTTTGGTCATCAACTTAGATTTACAGTTGCACTTAAATTTTACAGTCTTAATAACACTAGCATTACCGCTGATTACCTCTGAAAACAGGTTCTTGTTTGCTGTGGTGTTGAGCGTCTGGATTGATTCCTCTTGTGATAAAATTGTTGTTTGGGCTTCATTTAGACTCGCCTGCAACTCCATAATTCGACTGAGTTGTCTAAGGTAGGTTTCATCACAGCTACTGTAGGACCTAACTTCCTCCTGTAGTCTGTCTCGTTGGTCCAAGATGTCCATGTGTTCAATGTGGTGTTCCGTCAATTGCGCCTTCAGCTGGAATACTTTATCATTGACATATTTAATTTCTTCTTCGCTATCAACATGTTCCTTCAATAGTTGACTGTTATCTTCTTTATATTTCCTTAACTCTAACAGCGCTATCTTCAAGTTGTTCTCTGTTTCCTTAGCAAGTGCCTTGCGGGTCATCATGTTTGTAGACATGCCTCACAAATTACCTAAAAAAGGAAAATAAGGTGAATACTTTGAAGAAAGATAGGTATTATGTTAATATACAAGAGTGAATATATATAATTAGTACCAAATAAAAGAGATAAAAAAGTTATGAGAATTATAGATTGATGTAGGTATGTTGAAAATAAGTTATGAAAATTGAAAGAAAGGTGTAAGAATGATAATTTGGCTATTAAACTAAATAATGGTTTAGATTAATATGGTTTGTTGAACAACTCTTATATCAGTATCAAGTAGGTAGGATAATCCTTGCTGATGGCTGTACTAAATACCTAACTAAATCTAGGTAAATATCTAAGATGGTTGTACTTAATAACTAAATCTAGGCAGACAATCAATAAATAATTATAATATTGTATACTTAATTAATAAATAATTACATATATGTATATAAATGTGAAGTGTAAGTGTAGTTTGTGCTTGTATGGGGCATTTGTTCAGTCCTCGATTTTGCTTCCACTTTTGTCAAGCAAAAGGAGACAGAAACTGTGCCAGTGTGTGATGGACGAAGCTCACGTTCAGTGAGCCGAGTAAATATGTGCTGAGGAGTGTAAGTTAATAAGTAAAATACTCCCCGGGTTTAAGGATGATGATTTGAATTCCGTCCCTTGCCACTGGGTAGTTGATCTGTCCGCCAAGAACTGTCTGCAGCGAGGTTTCAAACAGCAAACTCAATGTATTTCACACTTCTATTACTATTTCATGCGATATTATGAAACATAAGCGTTTAATATTGATTTAAACTTAAATAAAACTTTAAAATCACAGAGCTACGTAATTTTACGTTTGACGTTTTCATAAATAAATAAAATAAATAAATAAATAAATAACTCATTTATTGACACAATTCACAATACTTATACAAAACATTACAATATAATAAAAAACATAATAAGATTGAGATTAATGTAAAATAGCAACATGTAATACTAATATATTGTGCCAAAAGGCCAACAGCTCAGCATAATGCTAGGCAGCTGCGGAACAACAACCTAGCGCTGATTTTCAGCTGCAGCCTTAAAAAAAGAAAAGAAAAGAGAATATAAGCGACAGTACCCTCGCAGCAAATTGATTTAAAAGATTACATTGTCATGTCAATATAATGCATACACAAACAACACACTTACAAAGCAGCAATCAGACAGCGGATCAATCGTGTTAATCAATAAAATATAAAATACAAAACAATAACAACAACAAGAATCGCCAAAATAAGATATAAAATAAAGAATTATATAAAAAAAGAGATCAAACATATTTGCAATCAAATTTGAATATATTTATAATTAAAATAGAATTATTTTATCATTTAACATTTAAAATATTGAAAATAAAAATATTGATGAAATGTATATGAATGTCATTGGTACATTAAATGCGGTAAGATATATATATAGAATATACATATAATAGTGAACATGGGTCCAAAATGTTCTGAGACTTATTTACACATTATGTCATTTAAATAGCAGTAGCAACAACTCTTACATTTTCGTATTGTTTTTGATAGGAAAGCAAATAATCCTTGAGTCTTACTTTAAAATTTCTGTAATTTCTACTGTCCTTTATCGGCGGTGGGATGTTATTCCAACATTTAGTTGCTGCATACCGAAAACAGCCTCTAAAATTCGCTGATTTGTGTTGCGGTATCGAGAGTTTAATAGAACATTGCCGCCGTGCCCGACTACTTTGCTCACCCATCCATGCAAGTTTATTATAAAGGTACTGTGGTGAATGCGTAACAATAACACCATAAAGAAGACTTGCCAAATGAAGTTTACGTCGAGAACGCATCTTAAGAATATTGTGCTCATTTAGAAATGGTGTTACGTGACATCGCAATGGAATATCAAAACAAAAGCGAGCACAAGCATTTTGCAACCTTTGTATCATTCGACCCGTTTTAGATAAAAGTCTTTCACCGTACACAGTATCAGTGTAATTTAACTTAGACAATACCAAAGACTCAACCAATAATATTCGAAGAGAGGTTCTCAAATAAGGCCGTGCCTAGTATAAAACTTTGAGTCTATAAAAGCAGTTGCGAATACACTCCGCTACATGTTTTTCGTACCGCAAATCTGCATCCATTATAAGGCCAAGATTACGCGCCTCATATACACGTTCAATAGGTTTGTCCATAAGAGTAACACTACGGCTGCTTGACTGAATTGTCTCTAATTGTGCCCTTGTTCCAAACAACATATATTTTGTTTTTGAGGGATTGAGTACAAGGCAGTTACTTCTGGAACACTGCACTATGTTTTCAAGATCTTCATTAATATCACTCAAAGCTCTTTCATAGTCTTCCGGTTTAAATGAAATGTAAACTTGAGTATCATCAGCATAGAAATGATAATTACATTTTTTTATTTTATCCGCTAGGTCAGCACAATACAATATGAAAAGAATTGGCCCTAAAATCGATCCTTGCGGGACTCCTCTTTCCACACTACACTTGCGGGACGTAATAGTAGTACCATCATTTTTTTGCAACTCAACATATTGAACCCGATTACACAGATAGCTGTGAAACCATTTTACCGTCTCCGTACTAAATCCATAAAAAGCCATCTTTGAAAGAAGTAACGGCACATTAATACAATCAAATGCGCGTGAGTAATCAAGCAACACCAGGATTGTACACATACCAGCATCCTGAGCCGCTAAAATGTTGTCAGTGACCTCTAATAAAGCCGTAGTAGTACTACGACCTTTCCTAAAGCCAGATTGTACGTCAGGTAGGATATTAACATTTTCTAAAAATTTTATAAGCTGTGAGCAAACCGCTTGCTCCAGCAATTTGGATAGTATGGGTAGTATGCTGATTGGTCTAAGGTCTTTGATGTCACTAGCATTTTGCTTTTTCGGCAGTGGTCGAACTCTGGCAACTTTCCACGAATCAGGAAAGGTTGCTGTATTTATTGACCTATTTACTATCGCTACCAAGGAGTCCAGGGTAGATGGGAGCGTCGTGAGAATCATATCTATATTTATATTATCATGTCCCATGGCTTTTGTCTTTATACTACTCAGGATACCTGCTAACTGCGTTTTTGTCACAGGCTCTAAACAAAATTCAGAGTCATTATGACGTGCAAATTCAAAATATGTCAGGTAACTAATAGGGACTGTGTTATCTCCTGGTACGTTTAGGAAGCTATCACAAATCAAATTTGGGTCATTTAAATGTGGGGGGAGTTCTGACATATTTTTGGGACGAAGTAATGTTGACTTCAGGTTTTTCCACAGAGCTTTAGAGTCTCTTATTTGACTGTTAATATTATGTTTGAAATAGGCCACCTTTTCGAAAAAAATTGATCTATTTACTAAGGCTTTCAATTCCCTATAATATTCCAGCTTACTGTCTTGCTTATTGCTGCGGTACTGAGCTTGGTTCCTTAAACGCATCATTAACTTTATATTATTAGTTATCCATGGATAAGAACGCTCCCTTATCACACATTTTCTTTCTGGTGCATGCAGATCAAGAAGCATAATCAAGTTCAAACTAAACTTCTCAACCATATTATTGACATCGTGTAAACCCGTAATCTCACTCCAATCTATTCCTTTTAAATGCTGCTCAAAAACCGGCATTGAAATATCCCTCAGCGGTCTCGATGATATCGTTTTGGCAGCGATTTTATTACGTTTCAAACTAATTTCACATGTAAGCAACGCATGTGCACCCAAGTCGGGTATCATTTCAACTGTCACCGAGCGGGCTCTTACATTTGTGCAGATAAGGTCAATTAAAGTATCTCCATGTATAGTTGGTGAATTTATCAATTGATTTAAACCAAGACAGTGCAAAAAGGTCTTTAACTTATTCACTTTAGTGTCGGTACCATTTATATTGATGTTAAAGTCACCCATCAAAATAGTATAGTCGCACTGGCTAAAAGAGTTTAAAGAATTTGAAATAGCGTCTATGAAAATATCGACATCCTGCCATGGTGGCCGATACGCGGTGCCTATAGCTAGTTTTGACCCCAATACACTGATAGTGCACCACATTTGTTCCACTGCAACATGCATCGGGTCAACAGGGTGCGTATGGTTGCGAACGTTCACCCCATTCCTAACATAAAACCCTACACCTCCACCACGCCCATTTTTTACAGTTAAAGGTCGTGGCAAATGTCGCAGTCGAAATCCAGGCACGGATGGTGCGCGCCCTTCTTCCCCTGTACGCAACCACGTTTCATTTATTGCAATGATGTCAAAATTTCGCTGTTCTACAGCCACAATAAACTCATCGTGCTTAGTACCCAATGAACTAGCATTCAGAAATCCGAACTTTAAATATTTTATAGTCATCAGAACAGTATAAATTCAATCAAATAATTATATACATATATGCACATACATCCTTTATGTCTACGTCCAAAGTCATTTGGCATAGTTTGAAAGCAATTAATAAATACTTTTTCTACAAATGAAGCTAAGCTGCATTTATTAAAAACAATTACACAATCTTGAATAAAATTAAGAAGTACATTAAAAACAATGGATAAAATATAAAATGATTGATCCTTATACGCTGCTTTATATAATATTATAATAGTAACATTAGCCATGCAAAGAATAAAATAGAATAATAATAATAAAATTCGAAAATAATAGATTTTATAATGAAATATTGCAAATAAAAATTTAAAATTAGGTTTAAAATCTGAACGTCGATTAGCAAACTTATTGGCTGCCAAAAATTCGTGTTAAATATCCAAGTCTGAAGATATGATATGTGCAGGTTTGCCCTCTTTCATACGAGTAAGTATACGCCCATCCTTAGTCCATGTATATTTCCACTCCGATCGATTTGCAACATGGCGTACCTTTATAAATAATTGCCTGTTTGCTTTTGTCAGCCGCTCATTAATATAAATGCGGCTGGGCGTACCTGACACTCCGATATCATCAGTAGACAGTCCACGGCGTGAACGCGCTGCACACAGTAGAGCATCCCGCATAGCGCGTCTCGCCAACCGAACTGCAATGATTCTTGGGCGGGGCGCGCCCTCCACACGATCTCTGAACACACCACCAACACGCTTTACGTCAACCACATCATGTTCCTCGAGTTTAATTCCAAGCTTCACGACTATTACATTGAGCAATTGTGTTGGATTTTCTCCTTTTGCTTCTGTAACACCAGATAGCTGTATGTCGTTGAGCAAAGACTCCTGTTCCCGCTGATTTAGTTGCTGCTTAAGCAAGTCGATGGTTGACTCCAGTTGCGCCAAACGTGGGTCCTCTGGCTGACCCAACTTTTCCTCTATTAAATCAATGCAGCTTTCAAGCATATCCACTCGCTCATTACAATCTTTGACAGACTGTTTAAGCCCTGACATTTCATCTCTGAATTCTCGAAATTCCGATCTCAATGCACACAATTCATTCCTAATACTTCGTATTTCCATTATCAAGGTATCTTGTGCATTGTTTTGTAAATTAATCTCTTTGGTCGGATGTTCATTTGTACTTGCTACGGTTGTCTTCTTTGGAGTAAGGAATATATCGTCTCGTGGCTGTTTGTCTTCACATGAATGGCATACCCAGGATGAAGCTGCTATCGCAGAGACATTCAGGTTGGCGCATGTATGATGAAAAGACCCTGCGCACTTGGTACATTTTATACAGTCATTTGTAGCTATGAACTTGCCACATGTTCTACATTTAGCCATTCTTACTTAATAAAAAAAAAATTATAAAAAAGAAAAGTACTTTATAAAGAAAAAGACAAAAACAGTCACAAAAGTGTAGTTGACTCGGATTCGAACCCACTCCGAGAGCGTAGCAGTTGCACACGTATACCGCAAGGTTACGTGGACTCTAGTGACCTGTATGAAATTTGTGTATTATGTCCAGATTCAAGCATTAATCATTTAAAGCTCATATCGTTTGTGCTATTGTGTGACTTGCGGGTAAGTTATAATTAGTTCAGAGTCACTAACACAAATTTGCACTGAACTGTCACATTGAGTGATTATTGATATTTGTTTTTGTTAAATATTCACTTTTGTTTATGTTTTATCACTTCGTAAAACAACACAACGATGAAGGAAGCCTTTGTTTAGACTTTACATTAGGTTTTATCACTGCACTTCGATAATTTATAACGCCTTAGAATTATTTTTACGGAGCAAAAATAAACACGTCTTGTATTGTTGCGAGCGTACCCCCGTCCCTTTTCAGTGTTGCCAGCAATTCTCCCGGACGGACTGACAGACGGAATTCTGACGGACTGACAGACACGCTACAGCCGAAACTATTGGGAGCGAGAAGCGCGGCAGTGCGGTGAAATTAGGCACTTATGTTCCTTGAGGACCGTGGGGGTGCACTAAGAAGGGATTTCCCGAAATTTCCACGGGATCGGCCAAAATGGGTAAATTAAAAACAAATGCAGGCGTAGCTGCTGGCGTCGTCTAGTATGTACTCGTAGTTATGACTCGGGACAATCCTTTCACAGTTATAGCCGTATGAATTATCGGACGTGGTTTTGTATACCTAAATCAAATATTTTCAAAACTTTACGATTTAACACATACTAATATTTATATTTACAGATCTATATCTCGTAGTTAGCATCACGCACTGCACGTCTCACCACTTGGCACTACGCCGCGTATCATGAGTTCGGTTCCAACAAGAGACGTGGGCGAATTTGTGTGATGCACAAAGTGTTGTTGTTTTGAGTCTAGGTATTAATTATTGAATGTTTGTGAAGACTCCTGAGACACAGGATTTATTCTAAGTGCAGGATTAGCCGAAAACAACATTAAAGACTAAGACCAGGATCAACCCGGGACCAAGTTCAATTGCCAAACTAGTTTTAAATGCAATATTCTGTATTCAATTATTGACCCTTCTTAGGTCTCCGGCGACATTTATTAATCTTGAAAGCGCTCTTCGCAGTGGCCACTTCATCACTTGTTTCTAGCAATAATAGTTAATTATTCACACACGATGGCTCTCTGCCGAGCTCCATTCATAAGTCTGGTGTAGCTTGAGTAAACTTAGCATATTGCGAGTACGTAAGCGCAAGGGGTCAATAACTTAGCTCAACTAAGTTAGAACAACTTAATTAAACAACAAGCTACATAGTATTAATTCGATAACTTGAACTTTATATAATGTTTTCGAGTTTACAATAATTAAGATGCGGATTACATTCGTTTTGTTGTTTGTAAGATTTTAGACAGTGATTATGATAGGGGATTTTTGTAGGCTTAACTACCGTAAGGTACTAATTATATATTCTGTGGCTTAACGACATGAACTGCAGTATTAATATCCTAGTTTCTGCCCGTGACTTCGCCCGCGTAAGGGGCGATTATTTATCGAGATATATTTTTGTCGTAAGGGTCACCAGGCACCTAGAAACCTAACCCATCATGCTATTGTTCTCGGCAGATTTGATTATTCAACTATTAGCTAGCGCTGCTCAATGGAAAAGTTAGCCGTTTCTTTATCTTAACCAGTTGGCTGCGTCTTATCCAAGGCCTAAACATGAAATTAAATAAAAATATGTACCTCATACAAGTAGTACATAAAATTGTACCTAACTCGATGTCGTCACTGCACACAGATCAAAATCCAACGCCAGTCTAAATTAACCCATGTTTCTTTCATGTCAACGGTTTTATAGACACAACCCTTAATAATGTTTGTAAAATAGGTTTCAAATTTCATCCGCAGGTTGATGAGGTTTTGTTGCCGGTTCTGCCAAAGCGTTTGATGTTCACGTCTGCCTTTTTATTTCATGTTTAAAATAAATTGTTCTCGATTTGTGTGCCACTCGGCAGCGCAAATTTAGACAGGGTTTGGCGAACTCGCTTTTGTAAATTAAGTTTGTTTTTATCAAATCGCTTGACTGTTTGCACAAACATGATGTCTACTTGTTGGTAAGAGGTTGCTGTAGACCGTAGTTAAATACCATAAATGCACGGTCAGCTACATAAGTTGATATATATCAAAGTGGTTTAAGTGATTTTGTATGATTTTATCATCCTAACTAGTTATTATTTTTACTTGTAGGATTTCTACCAAACACCGAAAACTAATCTGAATCATCTTTATGTGTAAAATACTTGTATTACTGACTGACAGACATCGCACAGCCAAAAATATTGGGGTCATGAAGCGGAAATTCAGCATGTATGTTTTTGGGTAGCGTAGGGGTGCACTAAAAGGGATTTCTCGAAATTCCCACGGTATCGGGAAAGTTTTCAAAGTTTACACCGGCCAAACTGAAGAGCAGTCAATTGGACAAAATTTTATTGACAATCTGTAATTCTCATTTGATTTTGATGCAAATCATACATCTAACAAACTGTTTTATACCACCGTATAACGCATGAACCCTTACAACAAGTAATAATGAACTTGAACCTTGAAATTTCCAATACCCGAACATCTGAGAGGCCTGCCATGTAAGACTTTAAATACCTAATGTTGCTTGTCATAGTATAACCCTTAACATGAAATGGCTGTCGTTTCTCATGTGGGCGTATATACCTTATTAATGTACAGTCAGCTTAATAAGTCGATACACATTTACGAGATTTTGAAGAGTTTTATCAACCATTGTATTCATTATAGAATTTCTCGATCAGGGTAACTTCATTTTATTTAATTGTATGACTACAGAGTAACGATGACATTCTTTAAATAATTATAAAAAATAAATATCTTTTAAGACCACCCCAGGAATTAATCCTGTTTCGCGGAGAACTTTAGAAACATGCAACCAAGGGACACGACATAGGTACAGCCAAACTCGAAACAACAATTTATGGATCACACAAAGTGTTTTATCATGTGGGAATCGAACCCTCAACATGCGACGCAGTGTCAAGCGGCGAGGCGAATGCTTAAACCACCAAACAAACCATGCACGCAGTCAAGTTGTGAAGTGTTTAACCATGTACACAGTATGTACACAGTATGTATCGAAGTATGTGTGGCTTGTAAACTGCCATTCGGTTTAATGATAGCAAAATGAAGGCGCGAGACATTGAAGTTTATTACAATAATGGTTTTTGGAGATAAGCTGAGAATTTCAGTGGTTGCCTTAAGGCTTTTAAACACTTGTAAGTTGAGATATTGTGTGTTATTGCCTCAATGAGTATGGCAGGGAAAATTGAATATCAAAAGAAAGAAAGTTTATTGTTGCAGTTTTGCAGTGCATGTTAATATGTTCAGTGTACAGCATTGGTTACTTTAATAACAAAACACTTCTTGGTTTCTTGAAATATGCTTACGTATTCTTCGCCCAGTTCCACCAATATCTAATAAGTTTCAGAATAATTTTCTTGGCAAAAAATCATACAATATTTTTACGCATTTGTTATTAATATATTTTAAAATATGTACCTATTCATATCTAATTATATATGCTACAAATTATGTCTATCCAGATGCACTAAAACTGGGCCTAAGTATACAGCCGATGGAGTTAACTCACTATCAACCAACTGACTCAACATATAAAACAATGGTTTTTTATTGTCATAGTAACAAAAACCTTCGTCTATTTCTTGGAGCGCTCAAAATACATACCACGAACACATACACCCTTCATATTGTATTTAATTCACACAATGTTATTATTGTTAATGAATTAAATTTTAATTCGATTCATTTTAGAATAAACCAGTGGTATTTTTATTGTTCCAGGAACAAAAATACTCCCAACTTCAGCGTAACAAAGGTATGTTGAAGATTAATTTTTAGAAGGTTATTCTATCTTTTAATTAAACTGGCCATAATATCTTGTTAGAAATTGGTCTTATAATTCCACTACAATGGAGTTTCCTTATTTATCTCGGTTGAGCTGCGTCGACATTTAAAACACCAACTTCAAATGAATATTTTCACTAAATTTATTATTTTTGTTTCATCCATTTTTTGGAGTGAGAACTTTATGAAAAACTGAAACTGACGAAATTAAGAATAACAGAATAAATTATCTTAGCCGACGTTAAAACCAATTCTTTTTTCTGGACTGTAGACAGATTATAGGCAGATAAACTTGGCGTCAATTTATTACTAATAACTTGGAGTTTATAATATTTTAGCTTTAAGCAGTATTTATGTCTGAATGAATCCATAATGGAATAGTAAAAATCTAACTATTAAATAAACTAATATTTGACCTTATTCAAATAAATGTATACAATATTCTTCAACATGTAGTAGAAGGTGTCATGAGAGTCCTTTTACAGACAATTGAAAGCAAAACGTTGCCTATGTACGCTTAACTTTGTGCCAAGCATATGGCAGCTCTCTGGTCACACGAGGCCTCAACCAGTCTATTTTCGAGATGTCTAAAAAAATATTGCACTTGGATCTAATGCCTTCAAAATTTCGCTTCAGAGGGCTCTCATTCAGTATTACTCTTTGCCTTTTGGGAATTTACGCCATTTGTGGCTCTGCATAGGTAAATTAGCAGTCAACAACTTTTTACCCGGTACCATACGTAATTAAATCCTCTCGTATTAGCATTGTAATCAGATTTTATCTAATCTGGGTCAGTATAGCCATCCCGGAATAAGAGAGATTAGAATCTTGATTTGATTGAGTAATTGTTCCCAGTCTGTTCCAATGATTTCAACCAAATATAAGGTTCACACGTAATTATTGAGGCACGATGTAGGTAGAGTATCGTTTGAGAATAATATGTGACTGTTTCTAACCGATTGATGTGAAATCCGAAGCGTTTGCTTCTTCTTTTGTCACTTTATTAATCTCTCTGCATCATAAAAGTAACCTATTGTCCAAATATGATTCTGTCAGTGGTCATACACGCATGTAAGTCAGACCAAGTAACTAAGACTCCTATTTTTAATGTCTTATGAACTAGAAAACATTGAATTCCTTTTGTCTTTCTCACAAATATGCACAGAAATATTAGTTGTGTTGCGTAGAAATTATGCCTTTGGGCACAATAAGAGCATACATGTTTCTTAAATTTGGCGATCTATCACGATCTTGCTGAACGTGCCAAGTACCGCTAGGAGCTTTATATAAAACCTACAGTTTAATATCGCAATGAAGACCAATGCAATTTTCACAGGTAAATACTACTAGTAGTAGTAGGTAGAATCCATTAGAGTCACGTATTGAATAACGAGAGTCCGAGACCGTTCAGAATTATAATCCTCTACATAGATCGATTCACTAAAACAGACAGTATTATATAAGTATACGAACTTCTATAGAGTCAAAGGGTAGAAATGGCCAAATGTTACACCCACATGTTGCTTGTTATATTTTAGCTGTTTCCTTACCCCGTTGACATTTACAAGATGCGTCTAAACCTTGTTTAGTCACTAAGAATCTGTAGGTAATCTCACTATGAGAAAGGTAAGGCCATTTTCCACCACGCTGGCATAGTCCGGGTTGGCAAACTTCACATGTCTTTCGAGAACATTATGGAGAACTCTCAGACATGCAGGTTTCCTCACGTTATTTTCCTTCATCGTAAAGCAAGCGAATTAACAAATAATTTAATACACTTGTATTTAATTTTACGGGATGATAAAAAAAGCTGGCTAAAAGTACCCTAAAAAATTTGATGAGCGTGAATGAATCGAGAGAGATACATATGTCAAGATCATTGCAAATGGCAGTCCGTAGTCTCTGCCAACCACTTCGGGGAAGACCAGCGAGTCTGGTATGTGAATATGTACCTACAATGAATGTTTTAATAGTGATGGCAAAATCTCTTCGCAAAAGGCACTAACACACACATATACAGTTATATTTCGCAGTATGTATGTTATTCTGAATGATATTGTGCGCAACGATTCATTCGAAAATCGATATGAGGTAGAAATGTATTTATTATAAAAACTATTGTGCATGTTATTGTAGCATTGGTAAGGCTCCACAACTATCAGTAATTCTCTCATTCATTCGACGTTTCCATTCATTCACTCATTCACCTGTAACTTTCAATAAGCTCTTCATTCATTGATCAATAAAGGCACATCTGCGTTATTTTCTTAAAGTTTAGCAATCAACATTCTTAACATCTTGATAACCCTTGCGGAACTTCGTTAATAAGAGTGGAAGACTTATAGGTAAAATGCCGAGAGGGTAATAAAAAGTAAGCTATAGTTACGGGTGCATTGTGATATAGTAAGTACATAATTAGCATGTATTTTATTTCTGCACTGATGCCGTACTGGTTTAACCCGCTACTTAGGTAATGGGCACTGCACCAAGTTGTTCGATTCCCACACATGGGACAACACTTTGAGCGATTGAGAATTTGTTGTGTCCAGTCTGGGTTATTTTTGTGTCCGTTGAAAGAATCTTTGCACAGTCCACTGCTTCAGGATGTACTCCGAAATACTAAAAAGTGTTATTTAGACTTTTTTTTACTTTTGGCACCTTGCCCAGGAAACCTATTAAGCTCAAGTGCTTCATAATATTGGCACTTTCAGCTTATGAACACCTTCAACTCGGTTAGCACGTTCAAGGATAGGCAGATGGACAACAATTTGATTAAATTATGGTTTCGCTTTACTCTTTAAGGTATGGAACCCTAAAAGACGGTATCCAAATAATATTACTCAGTTTAACCTCTGCTTAATATATTCATTTCAAAGTATTTGCCGTAATCACACCAGCTTTATTTAGGGCTTCTGCTCTGCACACGTGGCCATGGCTTATAGCGTGATTTTATATGGCCTATATAGGCTATCCAACTCAAACAGAATTATTTAAATTGGTCCAGTAGTTCCTCGGGTTAGCGCGTTCAACCAAACAAATAAAGAAAAACTCTTTAGCTTTATAATATTAGTATAGTGAGATATTAATATCATCTTATTTCAGTGAAAAGTATCCTCACTGAAATAAAATTATATTCAACTTACCTGAAATTGTAAAACTGCTACGTTTAAAATGTGTAATGAAGCATGGAAAGCAAAATTGTTTTCACTCCATTTACAATTTCAAGACAGATAACTTACTCAATAAATCTTTACAATGTTAAGGACATGAAATATGCGAGCTACAAGGTTATTTTATGAAACTAAGCTTGTAAAGAACGGATTAAAGTTGAAACTTTGTATGAGGAATGTAAGAAGGTTTGTAGTTAGGTCACATTAAGTCAAAACTTTGTTGATAGGTACTCGTATATGAAATCATGTTTGACCAAATTACTTCCAGCCTTCAATTAAACGTATAATCTTAATTGCCATAAGCTGTTATTGCCATAAGAAAGTTTGAGAGTCAATACTAAACTATATTTTGCAGGATAGTAATGTCAGTCTTGTTTAAATACTGCCCACTACCCCACAAAGTTGAGGCAATAGTCTTCAACCTTGTCAATATAAAGTATAATTTTAAACTTTATTCTAGACAAAGAATGTTTCATTGGATACAGACAAATGCAGGCATTAGGTACAATTCAAGGGCTGTTCACTCTACAATCGTCGAAGTTCTATAATTCTAGATAAACATATTACTTATGCTTTAAAATAATTAGCATGCCTCAAATACCTCGTGTTCATTATGTGAAGCATTAGACATATTATTTATTGTCTAATACATTGGCCAGCATATCACATGTCTTTAAAGACTATTCGGAATGACTCTCAAACATGCAGGTTTCCTTAAGATGTTTTGCTTCGCCGTATCAACAGCGAAGCCGACGATAAAAGGGTTTAATTATCAATTTAATTTGCATTTGACTGCGAAAAGCCTAAGCAAGCCCTATGTGTGGCAGTTTGTTTTTCTCTCCACAAGCCCACAATACAGTAGCATAGAATAAAAGCAATATTTTACCTACCTATCGCTCGACAGCTGAAGATTTATACTGGTTTAGTACCCATCCCGTGTCAACCGCGACATTTAGGCGCGTTTGAATAATAATATACGTAACCATATGTGAGGTTTTGTTATGTTTTTCCTTATTGTTACTTCACTTCTTATATATTATTTTGGTCAAATCTAGATCTATTTTCGAGTTTGTTGTCCCAGGCACTATAATAGTGAGGCTGTAGTTTCTTAATTACGAACTCAACAAGTATATTTTCATTTATTGATGATAAAATGGTTTAGCTGTTTGATACGGTAAAGTTAATATCAAGCGATCCAATATCAAGTGTTGTTTTCCGAGTTGTTGATAAAATAAATCGTTACAATTTCCTCGAGTTGCCCCGGATTTTATAATCAAGCCAACAAGACAAGACAAAGAAGATTCAATAGCAGTTCACAAATAAAGTTGTTATTTTAAGGAACTAGAACAATCCTTTTAATCATACCTGAATAATTTTAAGTATCAATAACAAAGCGATTCAATAAGTCCTTAGCAAGACAAGTTTAGGAAAGAAACTTGTTAGCAACTCGACTACACTGTCGCTACTCGTAAACCACCCACAATATCGAAATCTATATTCCAAAAAAAAAACAAAAAGAATATTAAAATGACAAACCGGGAACACTTTTTCGTCATAAAACACTTTCTAAGTGAAAGAAAACTTCAAATAAGTTCGAGAAAATATTGAAGAGTAATTTGATCGAGGGGAAAATTCACGGACAATAAAATGTAGGAACGTAGATTTACGATACGTTATAGATAAAAGTCGTTAGGTAGCAACCTCGCAACATCTGATGTAGGAGTATATAATATATATTCTATAGTTGAGGAGCTCGTTGACTACACTATTGCAAAGGAAAAACATACTTATTTAAATAGGTATTCGGAAATTAAGGATTACTTTCACACTACGATTAGGATTTTGGCTCTCGTAAGTTTAAGTGTAGATAACATAGTTTGGTCACCGGTGCATTTTTTTTTTGTAATACTTTGGAACCATTTTGTTCTTTTAGAGTGGCGGCTACGCGATAGTCAGCTCAGTAGGAGTAGGTCGCCCGCAAGTCATTAGGCTGAGATGGTATGACTTAGTTATTGGAAGTGCCTGGACTTTGATATGGAGTCACTTTCAAGAAGTTAAAATTTATTTTGCTCAATTTATTATGCATATAACTTCAAAAAGTTAGCGGTACGAGCCATGGGTTTGAATCCGAGACTCTCCGCGTAACAGTCCGTCAGGCTCCCCGCTGGGGTATCACTGTCTAGGTATATGTACTTCTTTTTATTTACAAGTTGTATAAATGGCTCTTGGACGCACATCTCTCAAAGTAGGTAGCGATGGCAATTGAAAGAGCGAGACGTGATAGCGAAATTAGATACATAAACAGATGCTACAGAAGTATGTGTTTATTGGTTTCTTTTTTAGTATAACGGCAAACTTAGTTTTTTCATAAAAATACACAATATTTTCAAAGATACGAAAATTATTGAATATATTTTTAATTATCATTGGACAGTCAAACAAAATTTAATGAACTTTATCATGGTTCAATATGTAAAATTTATGATGTGCACTATAAAAACAAATTTTTTAAATTAATTTTCTGTTTGCCAAATAAAATTTATTATTCAATAAAATTGTGTGCAAATATTTTGAAATTATTTTAGGTTGGAATAACAGATAGAACGGGTTGTAAATTTTATGTCATTTTGTTTTCAGTAAATATTGAAATTTATGCCTTTCCCATATTTGCATACACATAAAGATATATGTTTATAACCAACAAAGAATCGGAACTTTTGCCATATTTTACAGTTCTAAAAATCTTTATAATATTTTATATTTTTCTTTTATTACCTTATATTTCTTTTATGTTTGCTACACCCCCAACCACATGACCACTTCTAGGTATATCACCTGGGTAGCCCTCGTAGTTATTACAATAGTATAAATAAATAACTAATAATCTGTATGGAACTAAAATATGTCGATACATACTTCCAAAGATATTAAATAGTTTACCAGAAGTTATAGCTAATAAATATGTAACAAAACAGCCTTATAAAAACATACACATACATACATATCGTCACGCCTTTTATCCCCGAAGGGGTAGGCAGAGGTGTATTTCTACACCCACTTTTCGCCAGATATACTTTAGTCCCACGTAATAAGGGGCGAGCCTATTGCCGTACCGGGCACATTTCCAGACTCCGTGCTGCTACTAAGAATTTCGTGACAGAAAAACCCAATAACACTGCCCGGCCCAGGAATCGAACCCGGGACCTCCCGATCCCACGCGCACATTTATGCCGCGAGACCAACGAGGCAGTCGTATAGGGTTTGATGTCGAGTTTTCCGTCTCTACGCAAAGATGGTATTTGCATCGTATTATCCCTTAGTCGCCTCTTACGACACCCACGGGAAGATAGGGGGTGGTGACACTTGTATTCTATGCCGTCAACCACACGGCATTATAAAAACATGTTAAAAAGGTATTTCGTCAGCAACATAGATAAGGTACTCATTTCGTTGTAAATATTGTAGTCATGATAAATATGAACTCCCATTCGCAAAAAAAACTCTTAGTGGTTTAAGCGAGTGGTATGTATGAGAAAATTGTTAATTGAAAATTTTGATCAATAAAAAAAAAAAAAACAATGTTTCGACATTCAATGTGTGTGACTGACCTTGATTGTGCTAGATAAGGCTAGCAATATGAATAAATATACAAATATATCACAGAAAATCAACGTAACGCAACAGAACCTATTATTATACTGTTGCTTTTCAGTTAATAGATGAGAGTGCCGGGGTCTCATCTTCTATTCCTTCTCTCTCATCGCATTCCTCCTCCTATTTCTATTACCAATCCAAAGGGTGTCAACGTACTCATGAGTACGAGTATAGTTCGGTATTGCTGGTGTTCGCGAGCGGCGGTAATCGCTTACCATCTGACGATCTGTCTGATCGTTTGCCGCCTATTACATAAAAAAGTCCCATTATTTGTTACCAAACTTTACCCATCAGTAAAACATGTAGGTTTCATTATTCTTACCACTGCTACAAACAATAGCGATTTATTAGTAATATCCAAATAAATAATTTCATTAGAGCGATTGTACACGTTAAGAAAATTTTCCGTGTCTGCGGCAGACAAGACAAATTCTTCGTGTACACGACAAGAATTTTGTCTGTTCAAGTCACGAAAACTTTTCGTGTCTTCCGCAGACAAGACCAATCGGAACGTGTACACGACACGATTTTCTTCGTGCAGTCGTCAGTCGGGCGTAGGGCGTGCAAGTAATAACAAGTATGATAATCATTTTCGTTTATTTATAAAAATGTTAACTACAAAGCAAAAAAGAATGATAATTGCATATTATTATTATAACAAAATGAAAAAGGAAACAAAAAACAAGAGACTTTACTGCGTTCATCCAATTATTCAAGAGAAAAATGAGTTTGGTGGGTTCATTATCCTTTACCGTCTAATGCGACAACATGAGGAAAAATTTGTGGATTATTTTCGCATGAAAATAAGTTGTTGAAGTTTTGTCGCACAATACCGGTTGTCCCTCTACGAAAGTTATAAGTAACTCATCAGCCATTTTGTACTCTACGCTGCAATACACGTCCACACCAAACGCATAACAAAAACTACCCACCGATCACTACTTACCTGGCTGTGTGAACCCTACTATTCCGCCCTCCACCGCAACAACGTTCACCGCGTCCTGTCTTGCGCAGACAAGATCTTTTTCGTGCACCGCTGCAAGCAGTGTACACAGTTCTTTTATAGTTACGAAACGAATTCTTGCATAGGCCCGGCGTATTTTCTTACCATGTACAAGCGCCCTTATACTAAAAGTTTTGATTTTGATGAACACATTATTAGGCTTTCAAACAATATTCGCAACATTAAACAGCGAGTGTTTGATGTGAGAGTAAATACAAATAGCTGTTGAGTTCACACTGTTTAATCAAACACAATACTATAGACCATTCAGAGCGAATGTACTAATGCAAATGGGGTGCTACGCGTTTGAATGTTGACAAATCTAAAACAGATTGCTTTATTTCCAAGAACTTAATTCGTCTTACTACAACATACATCATCATCATGATCGACCATAATCCACTGCTAGATACAGATCTCTCTAATGGCACGCCAATGCCAGCCACTTTGCGTATATCGTCACTCCACCTAACCGGAGAGCGTTCTACACTACGTTTGCCAAGACATGGTCTCCACTCTTGAACACGACTACTCAAACTGTTATCGGTTCTGCGACAAATGTAACTACAACATACAGTTAAACAACAAAACCACGTCTATTGTATCGTTTAAGCTAATATCTTACCACAGAAAGAGACTAAGACCTAACCGCCGGGTCATATGACTGTCAAGCGATAAACCGCTGCGACTCCTAGTTTTACGGTGGCATAAGTCACTAACTAATGTCAGTAGAGTCAATCACGGGCTTCTTTATATAATTTTTATAATAACAATTTTGTTCAAATTATTTTTTCCCTTCCGAAGGAGATAATTCCGAAGGGTAATCCGAAGGAGTTCTGATAATTACAAAGCCATTAGAACGTTACAATTATGATTGAGAGTATCAAATTAAACTGTATTTTACTAAGCATTCGCATAATTAACTTGTCCACTTTGTTTTCTATACAGGATTTACAGCAATTGTTGAAGTTGTTTAACCAGCGTGGTGAGACCAAATCCTTCTACTGACTCACAATGATATTGTGACACAAAAGAAGAAAGACCTCGCAGTGGACTGCGAAAGGCTGTATCATGAATACCATCGAAAATAGCGTGCGTTTACAAAATTGTCCTTTGCCATTTTCAACTACTACAAACTTTAGTTACAAAAAATTTAATTCTCTATCGTACTTTAGTTTCATCAGGTAAACGATTACACCGAACCAAACAAGACAAAGTAATAACATGTTCACAGGTACGTCCCTACGTAATAATTGACACGATTTTGATTGAATACACTTCGCACAAATGCGAGGCGTATTGCCAAATGGATTCTATTTAGAATATTTTAGATGCATCCTCCCCTGCGGCCTGGATGATGTATAGCATCCACTACAGCAGTACATTATGGAACAGTACACAGTGCATGGATTTTTTGTATCTTTTTTATAAGGATCAGTACCACCGCCGCTATTGCGTTACCAGTGTAGGTTCAGTAGCAGTTTGTTTTGTTTTTCGTGTGAGTGTGTGGCCAACTCTGGTGCCGGAGTTTTTAGACCGCCCAAAGGCCTCCGATATGGCCTAAAGATCCTTATCCTTAGACAAGAACCGGGACCGACGGCTTTACGTGTCCTCCGAAGCACGGTAGCGCTCAGATGTAAATGCCACACACGGTCACTCATCAAAGTGGTGATCTGAGTAGCAGTGTCTTTTGATGATAACGAGTTTTGTCACGATAGCTTCTTTAAGAGACCAGTAGACGGCTAAACACAGTGTCTAGAGTTCAAACCCACGATTAAACACACATAGTGTCACTACCCTGTTTCATTCCGTGGGTGTTGTAAGATGCAACTCAGGAAAATTCACTAAGTAAATAGGTAATATTTTTGCGAAGAGACAAGAAAGTTGACGTCAAACCTTACACTTAGCAACCCATCTGGTTAACTTGATATGGTAGACCAAATCTCCCTATTGACTTTCAATACTATCATGACGAACATTAGGAGCGGTCAGGAGGGGGCTCCGTAAGACTATATTGATGTATTTTTAAATAAATTGAAGCTATTTAGCATTTGCAGCACTTGATTAAAATTTTGAACAAATATAACAATTACTTGTATTTCTTTGTCGAGAAGATGCAAAAATTTGCAAAAGAACACAAATTCTATAATAATAAAATTTCAAGACCGTTGTAATTTTATGAAACGATTGCAACATTGTTATTGCAAACTGTCGTAAAATTTTTAGATGCTCAAGTTATTTAATACGTTGACATTGTAGAATAGATCGTGACCAACATAAAGGAAATTGCATATTTGCATATCGGTATGGCTGAAAAAGGTGATGACGGATAAAAAATCCAATCGATCAAAAAAGAGAGATTCAGTTGGAATTTTTTGAAGATAAAAAAAGCTGTCAGAAAATAAGTTAAGAATAACTCTGGCTGAGTTAAAGAAGTACACGGACGACAACAGTCAACTATTAAGGGAACGCGTTGATTGTGAAGAAGAAATAAAGATTGTGAATGACCGAATATCTCAGCTGAAGACACAACTCATGGAGCTGCATATAGAGTATATGGATGTCTTGGATCAACGGGACAGACTACGAGAAGAAGTTAGGTGTTTCAGTAGCTGCGACCACAGAATAATTAATAGTACTAACGTACAGAAGCTTCACTTTTCAAACCAATTTATTGAAATTACGACTCTTGGTACTAAGCAATAAAGTTCAATTCAGCTCGCATAAGCACTCAGTGCCTAATGCGATATTAACCTAACAGTTCCCGTTCTTTTCTAACACATAACGCTGTCGCTGTCTGGCGCGGAGTGGCGCGCTAGGGTTGTCGACTTGGCGCTGCTACTATATTTATTCATCGTCTATCTACCTACTTGACCACGTACCTAATAATAAATAATTATCCTATAAGTATCCTATCCCACTATTGGAGCTAGTAGAACAAAAGCACAAAAATTCTGGTCGTTTACATTTTTACTATACAAATTCTTAGTTATTTCCTAAACGCGTGGACCGATTTACATGATTCAAACAGGTAAAATGGTTTTTGAACTAAATCTTTAATTTGACACCATAATCGTTGAGATATCTCAACAAACAAAAATCAAATTTTCAAGTTGCTCTCGTAATATAAATAAAATCAAATTTTCAAGTCACTTTCGACACACAGTTAATTAAGCAATACTTTGCATTAGACTTGTGATGATACATTTTTGTTGTTAAAGGCGTTTAAGTTTATAATTTGAACAGTGTATGAACACGGCGCGTGAGAATACGGAGCGGTCGCACTCGTTGCGTGACGTCTAATGTGAGCGGCGCGCGGCAACCTACTAAATCCAACCACGTCGACGTGGTCGGCCGAGGTACTTGTAAGATTGTACCTAAAATGCGAAGTGCGCCCGGCCTGCTGCGACCAAATTTACTCCAGACAACTCAGCCGCAATGCGGAGTTAGAAGCTAGTCTCAATGAGGCTTATGGCAGGATTTCAACTCTAGAAGGCACAATTGCGGCCTTTAACAGTACTGCTACTCACAACTTATTCTCTGAGCTCCTGGGTGACAAAATTGATGTGCTAAAAGCTCTCAAATGTAACTGTCTCAAAAAATTGTTTAAGTTAAATAAATTAATTAAGAAACTTAAATCTGTTCCTAAGTGGTCTATTAAATTGAGTCAGTGTGCTCAAGATAACTGTAAATTAAATAAAGAGTGTGAGTCTCTTTTATTAAAGCTTGAAGAACCTAATGAAGAATTAGTTTCTGGTAGGTTGTTATATGAACAACACTCAAGTGAGTTGCAAGCACAAATATCAAATCTACAAGCTCAACTCACTAGAACTATAATGGAACACCAGAATGAGACTCATGAGTACATTTTACACCACTCGGGTTCGATCCACAGATATCCACAGCACACAACTCTGACTTTCCGAAGTTCATCATGTCAGCCTAAAGACGTCCACTGCTGGACATGAGCCTCCCCCTAGGTTCTCCATACAGACCGATCGTGAGCCGCCTGCATCCAACCGCATTTCGAAGTTATGTGTACATTAAAATTAGATGGAAATAGGATTGGCGTCTGTTATGTTGTGTCTTTTGAAATGGCAATCCAAGGGCATTGATGGATTTCGAAAATTCCACTGGTATTTCAATAGTTTTTTTTTAATACTTTGTCTTCCATTACTCGTTGTTATGTTGATAGAAGTAGGTGCATTCTACAATTTTTCACTATCCCCCTTCCGTTTCGGGGTATCCAAAGTTTAGTTGTGTTGCCATACACAGGTGATATCAGATTTTGCATCAATTAAACTGTACAACAATACTGTAATGTTTTCACGTGGAATGACTTTCTCTTGTTCGTGCGGGTGCACACAGCGAGTTACCAATCGCGAGTAAAAGATCAGAGAATTCCAGTACATTTTCGTTGCCTCCAAATCGCGCTCGCATATTTAATCACAAATATGCATTTGAGATTGATAATACAATCCTACAATCTAAAATTCTTTAGACAGGCTCTAACTTCATCAGATCTTGTTCCATGTAATATAGCAGGCAGAGTCTGACAAAAGCGACACAAAAAATACCGCCCATGGGTTGATCATTTGGCTTGTACTTATTTGGGCCGGTCCCAAAGAAAGTCATCTCGATCGTCACGCCATCGTTTTCACGGGAAATCATGTTTTGGGGAGTACCAAAAAATAATTTATAATTATTTTTTATTCCTACTCACTTGCAACATCATTCTCCTAGCGTTATCCCAGTTTCAACCTGGGGTACGCTTTCTAGTCTATCCGCATTTGGCTGAATATTAGCCTTTCCACAGAGCGACTGCCTATCTGACTTCTGAAACCTGAAGTGATAGCAATATTCCATGGTTTAGACTATTGTCATTGTTTATTTAGAAGGTACAGACGCCCTGTCAAAGATCTTAATAACAACCGGGGCTGACGGCTTGATGTGCTCTCCGAGGCACGGGATAAACGATTAATCAAAATTTAATACGCAATAAAACTCCGAAAAGTCATTGGTGCGCACCAAACCGCCGTGGATTCGAAACCGATACCCTCTGCATGGCAGTCTGTTGGTATCTCCACTAGGCTATCGCTACCTGCTACTCACTTGCATCACACAGTAAAAAAAACTTATAAACTTATCCATGTATAGTTTGTGTATTGACGTAAAATTATTTCATTTAAACTTACACTTAGAAGTAAAATGTAGACTTAGCGAGTGACTATTACTATTCAAAAATAAACATTTATAAAATATATTAAAATTTAATTACATTAATGTAAAAATTATTATCTGAATACAGCGTAGCTGACTGCGTAGCGGAAGCAACATGCTACGTATTCGTAGCATATAACGTAGCAGCATTCAAATAAGCGTACAAAAACAAGTAAATAGTTCCAGACGTAGAAATTATTACATTCAAACTCAGTTCAAACGTATTCAATATGAAGTTTCAATCCACTCGCATTCGTTTTTCATACGTACGACGAACTCAGGTATTGGGGCAGATGGCACGGCTACAACAAATGTGCCTGACCAACTTCTATGCTACCATACCAGGGCTTTTTGTTCAGAAATTCTCTTTTGTACCGTCAGCAAGCAAATTCTTTACTAATTGTATTATGTAAGGAAATTTTAGACTATGGAATGTATTATTTTTTTCTATTGTATATTATCTCTACGGTTCGTGAGTTTGTAAGTTTAGCTTTGTCGGTTTTGTGACGATGATAAATCTAGGTACAATTCTTAAGCTGTAACCTAATATATCGCAGCTTTATATTAACATGGCGTCCTATGTCGCTTTGTACACAAAGGCGACTAGTAATCAAATTAACATGTCTCTTATGATTTCGAAAATTGTTCTTATTTTAGTAGCTAGACTGAGTGATAGGAACAGAGCCTGGACGCATTACCAGAATAATGAGAATACAGTCAACTTGCCGTTTACTTCATAATTGCAATAATAATTTACATAAGTGTATTATTTTTGCTCAATAATTGAAACTGAATTTGTTAAGGCATTTTATGGAATTGTGTATATTCCGCTCGTTTGACAACGAATAATCACGTCTTTTATTTGACATAGATAGGTAGGAGGTACCAATTACATAGACCAAAGCGATTCACGCTTCGTTCCAATTTCAGTCCATATCAGCTGTCTTGTAGATTTAACTTCAGTAGTGACTTAGTAGTGTATAAAATTAAAAACAAGCTTCGTAAACTTTCCCTTTACCCAAAATAAAACATTATATAAGAGATTCATTAAATACTGAAACCTCTTTTCTTTTACTAAATAAGGTAATAGACAAAATTAAACCTTAAATTAAAACAAAATAAGACAGATACTACAGATCGTGAATTTGCGACTGTTATGGACTGTGATTTTGTTATACTTTTTAAATATTTGCTACTTTAGCAAACATTGAGGTTATAGTTAATTACAAAGCATTGCAGATGTTACGAGTTTCGCAAGGGGGAACACAAATACCATGATTGTAGCTGAACGCCAAGACTTGTCATCAAGTTTCAACTTTGTAACTCAGTACCCCGGCGTCAGCCGTAGTAAGCGGACGAGGATTCTGTGTCAGTTATTGTTGTGAACGAGTGTACATGTTGCAATCTTTATGTGCGATATAAAAGTATGAATTTTGTGTTTGTGTTTGTGTGTACCGTATGATCGTATGATGCAATTGAATTACACAAGGAAAAGTAATGAAAGTAAAATGTAAGTTACCCTATAAATGATAAAGTAATTACTTTTCTGTGATTACTTCAAGAGTTATTCAAGAGTTCATAAATTATATAAACATTGCACTCGCTGCAGCGGATACTGAAGCGAGACTGTAACCGGTTGCCTATCCGAAGGTTGCGGGTTCAATCCCATTCCAATCAAATATTTATGTGCGTGAACATGGATATTTGTCTTGGTTTGGGCGTTTCTATGCACGTTATGTATGTATGTGTTGACAAAAAGTATATTTATGTTCATCCATAGTCTCGGACCCTAGTACAAGTTGTGCTTAGTTTTGGAATAGAGAAGCTGTTGTGTATAAGTACTAGAATATTATAATACACAAAATGAACTGATATAAAATGCCTAGGCAGTGACAACCTTTTTTTTCTTGTCATCGCAAGAAATGCTTTGAAAAACAATATGCATCACGATCAAATACAAATGTTTTGTAATACCGGTAGGTATTCATTAATTGGTATAAACAAGGCGCACCAAATTTTTTAAACAAGTTCCCTATTATTTCAACAATTGTATTCAGTTATTCACTCATGCACATCGCAACAATTTCAAATACCTGACCAAAATAAAATATACACGGCAATCTAAACACAAATACAAATTGTAATCGTATCAGAGATAACATATTAAAACAAATCCCGTTTTTTTACAAAACTCTAGGCCGTGCAAAAGTTTATTCATTTTGGAAAGTGATACAAAAAGCCAAAACATTGTTTATTAAAATATGTTTTTATCAACTTTTTTTGCCGAACGTACTCTGTTACATGCCCGCATGTTATGGAATTTTAAGGGTGTTCTCGCTTTATAATTTTTCGTCTTTGTTAGTGATGTGAGTGCTAGGCTAGAGTTAGTAGAAGTAACGACTTATGGATTAATGACTTTAGGTGAATCGTCGAAGAGGATTTGTCATCATAAGAAATCTGTTAATTTGTCTTAGAAGCAGGTGATACGCCAATTTGTGTAAAAATCACACGGAATTCACTTTGCGGTGTAAATTCGTTTTGTAACTAAAGCTCGACCACATTTGGTCGCGACAGTTAATTAAATCTAAGCTTCAATATCAAAACCAAAAGAAATATGTAATGCCTTAAAAAAATGAATGTGGAAGAATCGAACATAGTGTTATTACTTGGTTATTACCTACAATTAAATACATAGACCAAGCTGCAAGCAGCAACTAGTTATTTTCTAAAAAGTCATCCATGTTTAACCTTACACGCACACTATAAGCTGAGAAAATACACCGCAAAGTAAACTCCTAAGAGCTTATTAGCAAAGATTTACTTTATAAAGAGTATTAGAAATAACATTAAAAGTACGAGATTATACATATGTCCTACGATATAACCTTGAATTATAATTATAATTCAAGGTTATATGTACTTAGTTAAGTAGGTAAGTTTGTAAGCTTTCTTAAAATAAATAATATAATGACAGTTTCCATAGTGGAGTCCTGAATTTGAGGCCGGGTTTGACCATAAGGATTTCGTTTGTCAATTCTTTTGTTATGGGATTTGGTAATGTGTCTGTCGAATGGCATTGGTCATGTTAGTAAATGTTTTTTTTTGCCACAGGGTAACGAATAATAGCGTCTCTTTTCTGTTACCGTGTTTACAAAAATATGCAAAAATATAGTGAAAAGCTCGTGTAATGTTACACGAATATAACTATAATTAGACTATATCTACAAGCCTTCTAATATGCCAGAGGGCTTGTTATCGTGTTAGGCCGTCTAGATCGTTAGTATAAATATCGTGTATTTATACACTTATTTAATATTGTATTTTATATTAACCACAAAAGGCAAAGCCTATGTATTTTTATTTGTACATTGCCACAATAAGCTACTGTTGGGAATATTATAGCAAAATCAAATTATCATTTATATTAATATGTGTTATAGTGTTTTATGCTTAGCAGCGATACGTTATTACTATTTTTGTAAATAATATGAAGTTTTCTTTCTGTATATTTTATATATAAAACTAGCGACGCGCCTCGGCTTCGTACGAGTGCAATGATTATTAGGCATGTATTATACATAACAAGCCTTCCTCTTGAATTATTTATTTATTTATTTATAGTCTCACGCCTGTATCCCCGAAGGGGTAGGCAGAAGTGTAAATATTACACCCACATTTCACCATGAATTTTTAGGCCCTATTTTCCTCTTGAATCAGTCTTTCTAATAAAAAAAATTGGGCAAGTGCGAGTCGGACTCGCGCACGAAGGGTTCCGTACCATCATCTATAAAAGAAAATCACGTTTGTTGTATATATACTTAAATATTTTTTAAGTTTCTACTTGTTTATTAAGATTGAGTAACAAATTGCCCCTTTATTATTTACTTTTTTTAATTTAATTATTTATTTATTCAAGGTAATATACAACTACATATTCCGTGAAAATTTTAAGCGTCTACCTGTTACCGTTAGTAATTTTGAGCAAAAATACGAAAAAAAAACACGTTTATTGTATGGGACCCCCCCTTAATATTTTCATTTTTTATATTTTTAGTATTTGTTGTTATAGCGGCAACCGAAATACATAATTTGTGAAAATTTCAGCTTTCTAGCTATCACGGTTTATGAGATACAGCCTGGTGACAGACAGACAGACAGACAGACAGACAGACAGACAGCGGAGGCTTAGTAATAGGGTTCCGATTTTTACCTTTTAGGTACGGAACCCTAAAAAACGCTTCAAAATCCGTTACGTAGTTTTTAAGATTTAAGCATATATAGGGATTTTGAATATATGTTCCTTGGGGACCATAAGGGTGCACTAATAAGGGATTGCCTGAAATTCCCACAGGATCGGGCAGGGATGCAAAAAAATATGCGGGCGTAGCTGCGGGCATCCTCTAGTATCTTTTATTAACAGACTAGTATATTGTCCATACAGTTCATATTGTGTCCGTTATATTAACGTAAATAAACTACAAATGGTGGCCAACTAATATTCTGCGGCCAGACAGGCTTATGTATTTTGCGTCTGCTAATATTAAATTTGCTAATACTGTAGATAATTTACTTCGTTACATTTAGCTAAAATATAATATTTTCTATTTGGCTGTGTTGTGTTGTTATTACGAAATAATGCGCAAACAAATATGAATGTATTTTGAGGTACATTAACTTAAAGACTACGGCAGGTACTAGGCACAATATTTGATCTACCCATGGATTTGGCTAGAGACACATATTTGACATATTGCACGACATATTTTGTATGGAGCGTCAAATATGTATCTATAAGGGTTTTACCAATTGATATAATTTATAACACTATTTGATAGTGTTGATATAATATTAATATTCGCGCAGGCAGAGCCGCAGGTGAACGTTAGTCAAGTAATTACTTTCATATGCTAGCTAGTAGGTATAGGATTAATTTGTCGAACGTGTTCTATCGCATGTGCACACTGTGCACGGTTGTCAGTATTATACGGACAGACGGATAGACAGCTGACTTTATTGATAGAAGCAAAGAGCGAAAATTGTAGCAGTTTTAAATGAAATGTATATTTAGCAATAGCAATAGACTTGTGCGAACAAACAAGCCCTTTAAGCAACTTTTCATATACTGTTATTTCTCAAATAAGTTACATACCTACATTATAATATTAAATTAAATTTATATAAGCAGCGATTGTCTACTAGAAGCCAACAGACGTTAAAGTCATTCGGGTAAAAGGGCGACATTTTGAAACGAAATGAGTATCTAGTTATTTTTCTAAACAAAAAGTTTCATATCTCGGTGTTCTCCATATTGAACTTAAAGTACTTGTGCAGTGTGCTAACCGATCTTATAGCTTGCCTCGTATGTAAGAGGACCATGCCCAGCATTGGGAGAGTTTATAGGAATGATACTATTATCATAGTAAAACCCGGATGGTTTCAGTACGGATGGAACACCACAACCATGCAAATGCTGACCATAATTAGGAAAATTCTAATCATTTTCCACTATACAGACAAATTCCTCCAAAATTTTCCCCTGTGGAAGAAAATGTAAACCAAGAATGAGTCTAAAATATATCGTTGCTTTTTTAAATTTCGTTGTAATGGATTGAAGTAAACTGTAGCATTGATAAATTGTGTTTTTATTTCTTCCCACAATCGCTTCGAGTTTCTGTGTTAATTACAGCAAATGAATGGCTCCTGGACTATTTACTGTGCTGAGTGTCACTCGGGATACGGTCGACAATTTGTACCGGTCACCGCCGCTTAACGCGCGATATGACGCAGCAATGACTTTTTAACCAACTTATAAAACTAGTTGGTTCTTAATTCGGTCGGGATGTTTTGTATTTAATCCAGTAAGATCCTCTATAAAACATAAAGGTCGTCAAATTTTGATGATAAATATGTGCAAGATGCCGTTAAAAGTTGATGTTGTTCTTTCTTAGAACAAAAAGGAAAATTGTGGCCAAATACTCACTTCGCCTTTTTCTATAGGTACTTATGTCAGTTTCGATAAGTCATGACGTGTCAATATGTGTATGGATACGGTCTAGTGCAATATAGAGACAGTTTAACGATAAAATAACAAAAATATTGGCAAAAAAAGATACTGAAGTATAATATTATATAGGTACATATATAGGTACTCTTCTTTTTGCCGATATTTTTGCATATTGTAATAACAAACAAATCTGTAGGATCACGACGTAAATTGCTGGAACATAATATATAGCGTCTTTTTAGGAACATATTCGGAGGCTTTTCCAGCTAAACAAGCATTATACACGGCCGCAAAAACAAATTGAGCTTTTTACACAATCTCAGAAATTAAAGTATTAAATAACCTTGAATTTTATAAAAAAGATTAAAGTTCAAAATATCATCTCAATTTGTTTTCTTTTGCAATTCACATAAAAAAAGTTTTTTTTTTTTTTTTTTAATTGTGTTTTCCAATACATTTACTCATTCTTACATAATACGTTGCCGCACTACGAAAACCTCACAGGGTTTATCTGAGTACTGGCGAGCCGTTTATTGACGAACATACGCATTACTTAATATAACTTGTAACAATGTATTTTAATTTACTTAAATATAACTTGTATTTAAATTAATAATTAATATACCTTACATGTAAAAGTGCTTCATTTTGAACTTGCAACCTTTTGAACTCTGTTTATATAAAATTTGCAATTCTTCCGGCAGCTTATTCACATAACTTGGAACCAAGTATTCTTCAACCCGCGTACCGTATACGTTATTGACTTTAGGTAGTATATATTTGTTTTTATGAGTAATAGATCTCAAAAATCCAGGCCTCATCTTTTCGATTAATAACTCCGGTTTATTGACTTGAGCAAGAGTCATAAATTCCACTTTGTTATAGATATTCATGACGTTGCAGTATTTAAACAAATCATAGTGCTTATTTTAAATTTCTTTGTTATGTATTTAGGTGTAATTACTTTTAATATTTTTAATTGTAGATTATAGATATCTGCCAAATAGGTTTGGTAAGTTCTACCATAGCTACTTAGGCCATAGCTTATGACCGAATCTGCTAAGGCCAAATAGAGCATTCTTAATGTTTTATATGGCAATTTGTATTTTAATATACTTAGTTTACCTAATATAGATCTTAACTTATTACATACATAATCTTTATGAGGGCCCCAACAGAACCGGTTATCAACCATTAGACCAATATACATATGTTTGTCGACAACTTGTAAGGGTCGACATTGGCAAGCATTTGGCGACCTGTGCAAGCAAGAGTGATCGTGTGCAATGACTGTAGGTGTTGTGGAGCATTTATTTTGCGATGAATGTATGTGAATAATTTTCGTTTTAGATGCATTGATTACTAGTCCCACGTCGTGGGCCCATTTACATAGCTGATCAAAATTATACTGCAGACAATATTCGGCCTCTTGAATATTTTTACTAGCGACCATAATACACGTATCGTCCGCGAATTTGTACACAGAAGCTGAGTTGATCACATTTATCATATCATTTACGTAAAGTAGGTATTCTGTCGGGCCCATAATCGAGCCCTGTGCTGTGCCTTGTGTGGCTGTAACCTTTGTACTAAATTCATTTTGTATTTTTACCGTTGAGTATCTATTTGTGTGATAGTTTTTTAATAAATCCAATAAAGGGCCTTGTATACCATTACGTGATAACTTGTCATATAATATTTCAAGTCGGAGCATATCAAATGCTTTGCAAAAGTCAATAAAAAGGGTTAATACGTGTCTTTTTTCATTTAAATGTCTATTAACTTCATCGGTAAATTCTCTTAATAAATGTGTCGTACTCCTATTTCTCTGAAATCCAAATTGTTTTTTTTTTTTTTTTTTTTTTTATTAGAAAGAACCTGTCAAATTGACTTCACGCTGCCTGATGGTAAGCTGACAGTGAAGTCCTATTGGGAAGGCCACCATCCCCAATTGCTGGTTAAGCAATGTGACATGATGGCCCTCACTTTGACGGCCTTGAGAGATGCTTTTTCACGCCCCGCTTAAAGGACCCAGGATCAAGGGAGGAAGGAAACACGTGAGCTGTTTGGTGTTTATTATTTAATTTTTTTGTAAGAACAAATTTATCTCATTACTAATATAACGTTCAATTATCTTATCTATGCAAGACAATATAGTTGTAGGGCGGTAGTTATTTATATCATCACGGGTACCGCTTTTGTAGATTGGACGAACCACGCCGATCTTTAAGAGATCTGGATAAATACCAGTGTCCAAGCAGCGATTTATTAAGTGAGTTATAACTGGGACTAATTTAGAAGAAGCAATTTTAATATCTTTAGCTCGTATTCCGTCATAGCCTGGGCTCTTTTTGTCATTGATTTGTTTGATTATTCTTTCAATTATTGCTTCCCGCGCAGGTTTTACTCTTATCGATCTATCAGGAATTATCTGATACGACCGTTTATCTAAAATAGGTATGTCGCAAGAACTACAAATCTTTTTAACATTTATGTTAAATTCTGTCATGAACTTGTTGGCTAAAGTCAAAGGATCCGTTCGAAAAGTTACAAGTAATACGTGTTCAATAGACTGCATGATTTTTCCAGTTAAATTATTCACAATATTCCAAATTCTTTTACTATTGTTAAAATTACTTTTTACATCCATCATAATATGTTTATTTTTTATGTATTGTGCATATTTATTCGTCTTATTTCTATATCTGTTATATAACAATCTATTTTTTGAATTATTTTGATCTTTGAGCCAAATATTAAACAATAGATCACGCTTTACACACATTTTTTTCAGTTTTTCATTTACCTATGTACATGCATTCCGTTTATTACAGTTCTTTTTATTAAAAGTGTATTTACATTGATCGTATATAGTTATAAATTTACTGTATATGAAACTCACAATTTTATTTGGGCAGTTATACTGCAATGGAGTACTCCAATCAATGTTATTCAGTTAACTATGCACTCTGCGATTGTTTATCTTTGTTATTAATTGACTAGAACTGCGTGAGTCATCCTTGTCGATCGCGTTCATTATCGCACAAGCGGTTATGCAATGGTCGGCCGGTGAAATATTCACGACAGATGTATAGATACTAAACGAACTAACATTGCGAATAAACACGTGATCTATGCATGACTTAGTTAAATTATCGCCATATTTTTCTAAACGTATGTATGAGTTAACACTACTCACAAATCCCAGGGTACATAGTGAATATAAGTAATGATTAACTACTGGGCTACATAATTTTAAATCGATATTCATGTCTCCCATTATAATATAATCTTGTAAGTTGCTACTATTCGATATTACGGATGACAATTCTTTTATAAATCTATGTTTGGATGTGTTAGGCGGTCTATACACGGCGCAAAGGCCCATTTTTAGACTATTTATATTTAATTCGCCGGCCACATATTCAAACTCTTACATACACAAGTTGTTATATCTACTAAAAGATATAGAATAATGTATGTACACTAAAACACCTCTTCTGTTTATTCTTAATGCGGAATATAAGTTATAGTTAGGAAGTCTAAACATATGCACTACATCCTCTTTTATGTTCACCTCAGTCAACAATATGACGTGAATCAATTGTTGATTGTTAAGCACAATATTCTCAATTTGAACAAAGTTTTTCTTTATGGATCTTACATTTACATGAAAAAAATACAAACAGTTTTTAGGAACCGGTATGTAAGAGACAAAATCATCCCATGTTTGACAATTGGTTTCAAATATATTATGATCTGTTGTATCCAGTGCCAAGTATTATGCTTATATATTTATTATGACCATAGAAAGTAAGAAAGGAATATATGACTCACCTATTGTTTACTATGCGATGATTTTACCTTTTCAATATCGGTGAGCGAACGTATTATATGTATTTTACGCTCTTGCTCGCTTTTACGCACTAAGATATTGCCGTTTTTACACCATATGTAGCTACACAATCCTTTGAGTTCTTCTTTTGTTTTCCATAACAGAAAGGCGGTAGGCGGCGTCAAGCATTCTCGAAGATATATATTTTCTACTCCTTTTTGTCCTATGCTCGCAGCAGATATCTTCGTATTTTTTGCGGCATCTAGCCATTGATCACGGGTTCCCTCTCGAAGTATCACAGTAATAGTAGACTGATCTTTATTTCTTGCCACATTTGACGGGTTCCTTTTCTTCCTGTAAGCTTTTACGCCGTCGTCCGGGTTCTGCGTTATAGCAACGGAAATTGTTTTGGCAATTTCTTCAGGCTCATTGTCAGATTGGTTGATGCCACATATTTCGATATGATTGGATAGTTGTGCTTGCTCGAGTTGATTTATTCTAGTTTCCACCACGTCATACTTAATATTTGAGTTTTTGGCGTGATTTTGTAAATCAGTGCATCTATTTTCGAGTTCTTTCATGGTCTTCCCGTATTGCTGGATCTTCGATTCGTACTCATCAATTTTGTCAGAGTAGTATTCCAAAGTACGCTGCAGCTCGTCTTTGATGACTTGCCTTACTTCCCTGAGAATGTCTTGTAATATTTGTTGCATCATCTTATCTTGGATCCCAGAGAGTGGGGTAATAGACTCGGTATCTGTGTTTTCCTCTCCATCAATATCGGGCATGATACAAGACAGTCTTTTGTGCTTGCTACCTCCACAACACGTTTTACACTTCCAATCCACAGAGTCTGTTGCATGTAACACGTTTAGCTGGTCTGCTGATAGTGATGCTCAAGAGGCGTGAAGCCATTTAATAAATGGCATTTACTACACTGCAATTCGGGAGACTTTTTCGTTAATAGTTTTGCACATATAACACACTTTGCCATTTTTTATTTTTATTCGTAGGTAGTTGGTACAATTAGTTAAGTATAGACGATCGATGCGTACGTGACTGCACTGTACCGATACGCGCGAGCGACTGATATTATTTTCGGCTGGACGTTCTCAAACCTATTAAAAATAGATTGGTTCAGAACCCGAGATTTTATTTGAATATTGTAGTTCTGAAATTGGTTTCGTTTATTTATTTTATTTTCGTTTTGTTTTGCGTGGTTTCGGACATACGTGTCCAATTTTTTTTAAATTAGATGTTCTAGTTAAACTATTTTTGGATTTAAAAGCAATTCTCAAAATTATTGAGCTAAATCCTTTCGATAACTTATTTAAATATTTTTTAAGTATTTATGTTTGTTGTTTTTTGTCCTCAGTGACACAAAGATACTTGGTGTCATCATTGAAATATCACTAAATATGTAATGTAAACCATCATCCAGAATCTTTAGGAAGCGATAGCTCAGTGAAAATACAAACAGACGACCGGATATATCCGGTTCAAAGCACATACTTGGATGCAATCAGATTGAGAAAAGTAAAAACCGAAATAACTTTAATCAACATTGGCTATGTAAGAAATTAAATGTTATTCGTTAAACTCCAGGCTGCAAATAAAAAAATACAATATTATTTTTGTAAACCAGTCTTAAAAGCTACTAGTAAGTATGGTGGATTTTGAGGTCATCTACCTCTTAGAATCCGATGATACACCGTGTGTGGCTTGAAAGAGATTTAGAACTAAAAATAAATAAAATAGAAAGTTAAAACAGCATAGCAGAAACGGTGAATTTATGTCTAAAAAATGCCATCAAATTTTACAGTTCATATAAAATAATATTACATATTTTTACGAGAAAATAAAAATGTCTTATTGATGTCCAAAAGTTTTGCGCTGTATGCAAATAAATTCAATTTTTAATGTAATTTTACAAAGTTTACAGACTCATCAGGATGAAATTGCCTGTATAAAAATAGTTTTGCAAGTAACTTAATAGTTTTGTACTCTAAATTTAACTTCACTAAGTTAAATTATGTTAAAGAATGCTATTTATTAAGCCGATTATTATTCGTTTTACTCAAATTACAATAAGTAGTTAGACAAAAGCGCTGAATTATTTAAACTTCAACATCATCAGCGCCTATAGTCTGTCACATCCCATTCCTAGGGACAAGCTTCTTCCCATTGTGAAAATAGTTAGGACATAGTCCACCACGCTAGTCAAGTTCGGATAAGCAGACTTGATATATCTTTCGAGAACATTATGGAGAATTCTCAGACCATAAAGAAAACTTCGTAAGAAACCATACAAAAGCAACATATTGGCTTTACGTGCCCAGCACGATAGCGATCTGATGTAAATGACATAATAAGTGGTCAACCATCCAAATGCTGACCTATGCAATAGTTGCTTAACGTTGGCAATCTGTTACAATCGGCATGCCCAGACACACTACGAGTACTATAACAGAACCGTGTATGAGGGATACTGTGAAAGATCTTGTGAAATGTTTGATCTCACTAATTCCGTAGAAACCCCTTTATAAAGGAATGTCAATGCCTGAATAGGATTTAAAATAACTCATTAATATTATATTACACCCACTAACAATATGATAACGGAATAATGATACAATGTGTCACTATCCAATTGCATGCCGCGGGTGTCGCAAGAGGTGACTAAGGAACATACACTGACTGCACGGTTGGCGTAGTGGTTTGAGCAGCCGTCTCGCCGCTTGACACTGCGCCGAGTGTTGTGGGTTCGATCCCCACACGAGGCAACACTTTATGTAATTCACAAATTGTCGTTTCAAGTCTGGGGGTTCATTGTGTCCGTTAGTTGTATGTTTGTAAAGTCCCCCGCGACACAGGATTAAGTCCTAATGTGGGAGTTATCTTTCAAAAAAACAAATAAAAATAAATAAAATAAATAAATACACGTAGCTAATAGTAACTTTGGGAAGAAACGAAAAACTCGACATCAAGTTCTACCTTCTGGCTAGCGTGGTGTAGTAGGCCAAATGTGCATAATCGAATATGCACACGAAACGTTTCGCACCTTAGATTATAGTACCGACTATGTTCTTTTTAAATACACAAATCATGATCACCATCTCAAAGCTTTGTTCTGGATGGAAATAAAATCTTCGACTACCAACTTAGCAGTTAGGGTCATTAACCCCCAGACCAACAGGCCAGTCAAATGATCCAGTACAGGAGATACAACCTATTTACAGCATCCCTTTGGCACCCTACTGGTATAAATATCTACTCCGTGGATACGAAACTATATAAACAAGTCGACACGATATTTGCCTTTTGGTTGTGACAAAATCACTACAAATTTCCCATTCCCTTCATTCACAGCCTCATTTTCCATCAACATAACTATAACAATCACAATATAGT
This sequence comes from Euclidia mi, assembly GCA_944739405.2. NCBI lineage: Eukaryota > Metazoa > Arthropoda > Insecta > Lepidoptera > Erebidae > Euclidia > Euclidia mi. The sequence continues at coordinate 81,619,658 of OX123191.2, read as the reverse complement.
GACACAATCACAAACTAGACGAACATTACAAGTTCATGGTTCGCTATTAAATATATTTATGTAAGTCTATGGATAAACAGCGATGATTCATCGATTTCTGCGTGTTCTATAGGCCAGAATTGTTGGGATTCTTGGGAGAATATATATTGCCAATACAAAAACAAATCTGTATACATACAATTCCTGCGTGTCAGACTGACTGACAACGCACAGACAAAATTATTGGACGCAAGAAGCTGAAATTCGTTATGTATGTACTGTAGGGGTCTACTAAGAAGAGATTTCCCGAAATTCTCACGGGATTTGGACAAAACGGTAAAATTTAATAAATATGCGAGCGTAGCTGCGGGTGTCCTCTAGTATAATATGGATCTGATCATACAACATTTCGCAGTCCACTGTTCCTTATTGTCGTCTCAATAGCTTTGTTTTTTATATAGGAGATTTTTTTTTTTTTTTTTTTAAGGACTACTCCCGCACTAGGACTAAATCTTGTATCGCAGGTGACTTTACAAACAAACAACCAACGGATACAATGGACACCCAGACTCGAATGTGGGCGTTGTCTTGTGTGAGGATCGAATCCACAACACTCGGCACAGTGTTAAGCGGCGAGGCGGCCTCATAAACCACTACGCCAATCGTGCAGTCAGTTTGAACCAATTGGAGGATTTAGCCTACTATATCATGCGGCTGGCCAGACGGGTTGGTACAAGGTTCGATTCCGAGAGTTCCGTCTCTCCCCAAAGATACTTTTTGTTTCGTGTATTTTTCCTTGGTCGCCTTTTATACTAAGCGCGGAATGAAATTGGTTAGTGACACTCCGCGTGGGAATCGTGTGGTGACGGATTAAGAATACGAAATGTCACCACCCCATATCATCCCATGGGTGTCGTAAGAGCCGACAGAGGGAGCATATTATGCAGAGAACAACACTGCAAGAGAAGGAAAACTTGATACAAACCCTATACCAACCCGTTTGGCCAGCGTGGTATAGTAGGCCAATTCCTCCTTACAATGGAGAGGCCTGGTCCAGCAGTGGACTATTAAGGCTGATGTGATGACTCCGCGTGGTCCAGCGCTGGACTGCAAAGCTGTATATCAAGATGATGCTAAGTATCATCATCTTATCATACAGCCTTTCAATGATAGTAGTATCATCATCAAAATGAATTGATCTCACCACGTTCAAATGCTCGTTTGTACTTATCATCAGCTTTATGTACTCTCCCACTACTGGGCACGGGCCTCTTCTCATTATGGGAAGGGTCCACCATACTGGCCAAGTTCGGGTTGGCGGGCTTGACATGTATTTCGAGAACATTATCAAAAACTCTCAGACATGCAGGTATCCTCACGATGTTTTCCTTCACCGTTTAGCAAGCGATAATTAACAATTTAATACGCACTTAACTTCGAAAAGTCGCGCCGTGGATCCCAACCCGAGATACTCTGCGTACCAGTCTAATGGTCTCTGCACTAGGCTTTCGCTGCCTGCGATTTGTACTCATGTCCAACTTCAATTATTTGTATTTATGTTAAAGTTTGAGGAAAAGAACTTGAGTCCCTAAAGGTATCCTCCAAAACCAATTTAAGTAATGTAGGTCTTAAACATTACAGTAGATACCCACTGGAGCTAAATTTGTAAACGTCTAAAAAGTATTTGTATTCTAATTCAAACTGGTTATTTATTACTTAAAAGGAAAGTTTCAAACATTCCGTAGATTTTTGTTTAGCTAGATTAATCCTCTCGTTTTGGACTTAAGAATCTATTGCTGTAGTTTTCGATACGCTCAATAGTATCTCCACGAACTCACTATATTCAACTATTGATACATACTGTTACTATTAGTCGAATTTACCTCTTTATATTATGATTCTGAATGATTATCTAATTCAAATTTCTAATTCAAACTCAAATTCTTTAAAACTTACAGCTAATTATTATCTTTTACAATATTATTAATTGTGTTAGTTACTAAAAAACTATGATTTATAATATTATCAGAAGATATAAAGACATCGTCATGACTGCATTATATGGATAACATTGAAGCCTTTGGCTATAATTTTGCTCGGGATAAGGAAAAACTAATTCATAGCATAACATAACACATAATATAACTACACGCCTTTTAACCCCGAAGGGGTAGGCAGAGGTGTATTACACACCCACACTTCGCCAGTTATATTTCGGTCCCAATAAAGACATATTTATTTCTGCATTTTGGTTGTTTACAACACTTATACATGTCAAAACCCTATTCTAGATGAAGCCGGCTTTTCCTAGCTAAATGACTTCTTGAGAAGAAAGGCCGAAACAAACTCACAGTCATTGCTTTTTTTGTCATTTCATCTCTTCGTTTATATTCTTTTGAAGTCCAGACATAATAGGTTTAGATGCGAGTAAAATGCAGGATATCATCTGACGCTTATAACTGACTCAGCCCGCTGATGGCCCGCATTCAACAGCCATCGTACGGCTCAACCTTGATTGAGGGAGCCAGCACGACCTGAATCATTATGCCTCCACGCCATCAGTAGGTGTATGCATAAGCATGCCAGCCTAAGCCACCAGACAGGTTGCCACTAATATTAGTTGAAAAGTTTACTAATTCCCGCATTGTACTTGCTCCTTACATTTTATCATAAGGTTGATTACATGTTGTAAACAATAATATTAAAATAATAAAAATTATACAATAAAATGTCATCTAATTAAAATGTCACTAAATAAATAATAATAATTAAATGTCAATTTGAAAATGTCAAAAAAAAAAGAAATTATAATTATATAAAATTATTAAATGTCACTTAAGTTATTGGAAATGTCAAACATAAATAAAATAATTGAATGTCAATTTGGAAATGTCAAAAGCATAATACAATAATTACTATTAAAGTAAATAAAAATAATCTGATATCATTTTAGAATGTCAGAATATAAATAATAACAAAATAGATAAAATACAAATGTCAAATATTCATAATTTTATACTATTCACATGACATTTTAGCCTGCGTGTAAATTGGAGAAACTCAACCCCAGGCATTCTTGTCTTCTAAGTAATCTTTTACTGAGTAGTACGCTTTGGAACACAAACTCTGTTTAACAAATACTTTGAACTTATTTATACTTAATGCCTGAATATTGCCTGGAATTTTGTTGTAGAAGCGTATACTTTGACACTTATACGAGTTACTGATTTTTTGCAGTCTAGTTAAATTTATTTATTTATTTATTTTATTTATTTTCAAGTTTAGAAAGGTAGCACTAGTTTATTTTTATTTCGTGTATTTATACTATGCATGTCGCTTATTTTCGAAAACATATTTATATTTTTCCTAACGTATATCAAGTTTTCATAAATATATTGAGATGCGACAGTCATTATTTTAATTTCCTTAAATTTTTCCCTCAGAGAATGCCTTGATCCAAGACTGTAAATTGCACGAATAGCTCGCTTCTGCAGTACAAACACTGTTAATATGAACAATGTAATTCATCATCATCATATCAGCCAAACGACGTCCACTGCTGGACATAGGCCTCCCCCAAGGTTCTCCACACAGACCGGTCTTGAGCCGCCCGCATCCAACCGCCTCCCGCGATCTTGACGAGGTCGTCGGTCCACCTTGCGGGGGGCCTACCTCTGCTGCGTCGTCCGGTACGTGGCCGCCACTCCAGAACCTTTCTGCCCCAACGGCCATCGGTTCTTCGAGCTATGTGCCCTGCCCACTGCCACTTCAGCTTGGCTATCCGGAGAGCTATGTCGGCGACTTTGGTTCTACTGCGGATCTCCTCATTTCTGATTCGATCTCGCAGGGAAACTCCAAGCATAGCTCTCTCCATCGCCCTCTGAGTGACCTTGAGCCTTCTGATAAGGCCCATAGTGAGCGACCACGTCTCTGATCCGTAAGTCATCACTGGCAACACACACTGGTCAAAGACTTTCGTCTTGAGACACTGCGGGATATCGGACGAGAAGATATGTCGTAGCTTCCCGAACGCTGCCCAACCGAGTTGGATTCGACGATTGACCTCCTTCTCGAAGTTGGACCTACCTAATTGGACTACTTGTCCCAGGTAGGTATACTTGTCGACAACTTCGAGCGTAGAGTTCCCAACCTGAATAGGAGCAGGTACAACATCGACGTTCGACATGATTTTCGTCTTGTCCATGTTCATCTTAAGACCTACTTGTTGAGAGACTCTACAGAGGCCATCGAGCATTGTGCCTAGGTCTTCCATGGTCTCAGCCATGACTACGATATGGTCTGCGAATCGAAGGTGAGTGATGTACTCGCCGTTGATGTTGATGCCGAGCCCATTCCAGTCCAGAAGCTTAAAAACATCCTCCAGCGCAGTGGTAAACAGTTTCGGGGATATGACATCCCCCTGTCTCACCCCTCGCTGGAATTGAATAGGTTTCGAACTCTGGTCCTGGAGGCGGACTGACATAGTGGCGTTTTCATACAAACACTTCAGCACTTCGATATATCGGTTGTTAATCCGGCACCGTTGGAGAGACTGTAGCACCGCCCAGGTTTCGATCGAATCGAAGGCTTTCTCATAGTCCACAAACGCCAAGCATAAAGGCTGGTTATACTCCTCGGACTTCTGTATAACCTGCCGCAGCGTATGTATGTGGTCTATGGTACTATAGCCTTTACGGAAACCGGCTTGTTCGGGAGGCTGGAAGTCGTCTAGCTTGCTCTCGAGACGATTCGTGATGACCCTCGAAAACAGCTTGTAGACGTGGCTCAGAAGTGTGTTGGGTCTGTAGTTCTTTAAGCAGGTTTTATCCCCTTTCTTAAAGAAAAGTACCACCACACCTCTGTGCCACGCCTGTGGCGTTTTACCCTCGAGAATGACGGAATTAAATAGCTTCCGAAGGGCTTCTCTAGCGGGTGCACCGCCAGCCTTCAGAAGCTCGCTCGTAATTCCGTCATCACCCGGCGCCTTGTTGTTTTTGAGCTGTTTGAGAGCCACACTAATCTCGTGCATGCTGACGTCCGGGATATCTTCGGTATAGTGTCGGGTCCATCCAGCTCTAGCGTCTGACTCTGGAGTGCTTGCGGGTTGTTGCGTTGTCGTGTGTAGCACAATTCATAGCTTAGAATAAAAAGCCGCCCTCGGGCATAAACAACTGGGTTGAGGCTCCGATGATGATAACGTATAAAGCTTATCTGTTTATTCTTTGTTATATATGTATTATTAATTATCCACCTTCCGCCAACTGCGTATTCCAACTGCGTATTCAAACTTCCCTCAACATTCGTGCCGTGACCGATTCTTACAAAAGTGACATGAAATTAAACATTTGTTCATGAAACACAAACTTCACCTCCACTCCAGTTCATTGGACTCAAAGAAAAGTAAGAGCATTTACTCGTTAGTTTGAACATCAAGCTAGCAACTGACTTTCTGTATACATTTGAATAAAATTATCATTTATGTTGTATTGTTACAAGATTGGCTCATGTAGTTTCATATATTTCCAATAAACTCAATGATTTCATGAATACTAATTTTAAACATGCAATGCTGCTGTTTCAATCCTTTAAACGTTGATTCGTGGAAATTTAGGGTCACTCTGAAATGTCTAAGTGAACTTTAAAGAGACTGGAATTTCACATGGATTAGAGTGGAGTTGAAGAGCTAACTCTATGGCTGAGATCGACCTTAAGACTTAGACCGAAGACTTAGATTTTGCTACAAATTTGCTCGTGTAAAACTTGGCTAAGCAAAAGGTCAGGAAACGTGCGAACTGAATACATTGTTAAGGTCCGTTAACGTATCATAACTTAGCCTGAGTTGAGACTAATAAGACCAAGTTTTCAGAATGTAATATTATTGCCCAAGGGTTCTAAAAAACCATGATAACCGATTTCATCGGATCTGCGACTGTTCTTCATAGATTAGCTATACAGGCTTTTCCATGTTGAACCCATGATATCGTGTACGCCTGGCAACAGGCTGTATATTTTAATAAATAAATGTTACAAAAATACGCTTTAAAGAAAAACAAATAATGATACAAATCTAACATAGTTTTACTCTTATTAATTCTCAACATTATACGGATTGTAACATATATTGCGTCGACATAACAAGATTGAGAATAAGTTATATATTAGATTTTGCCTATTTGACTTAAATAACAAATCACAAAAGGAACTTACCTTACGTAAAAACGGCAGCAGATAGTATCCGTGCCGAATGGCGCCTGATATTAATTTTGAGTTGGGTCCAGCGGAGATGTATGGTCCATAATTTTACCGGCGACATTTTTAGGTGCCTAAGTCAAAGTCAAAATCCTTTATTCATTTGGGTCACAATGTGACGCTTATGAACGTCAAAATAATAAATTTATAAAATGATTACTTAAAGATTCTACATTTACATTTACTGCCACTTTCGCAAAGCAAGGGCGTAGAACCATGAGAAAGAACGGGCAATAAAACTCACGGTCACTCTTTTTCATCGCCAAGTTTTGCATAATACACATAATTTACATTTTGTAAGGTGCTGCAACTGTTACACCTTCTATATAACTTGTATAATTATATTTACTGTACATAATAATACTCAAGCATACCTAATAATTTATTTTAATTTTGATGATCATTTAGTTAGCCTCCTCAAAATAGACATGGTGAAACAGGAGCATCCACTTACATTATATATACGTAATAATGCAGGCAATCCACGAAAGTGATCAGAACCATGATGGAAATGATGCAGTTAAATACTAAAATTTAATACCAGCCCGCAAGACCGTCATCTACCAGTCATCGCAAGTAGCACCCGTTCACGAGTATGACGCATGTGCTGCCATCATTCCTCTCGCCATATTAGAGGGACAGGGATGACCCGACACACGACGCCACCACAAGAAATGACATTTTAGTGAGCATGACGACATCGGTATACGAACCGGCAGTAAGAAAAATCTATTGGTATACTGACCATGACCGCCAATTACCTACATTTTCCAGATCGTTATTATTAACTAAACTTAGGAGGCCTGGATTTTGGGATGGAATAGAAAAAGGGTAATCTCAATGTTATGATGTGGATTTGTTCAAGTGTACAAATCAATTGGTTTTGGTTCGTATTATAAATATTAAGTGTGGCGAAAAATTTACGTGAAGCACAAAAAAATGTATAATATTGGGGTTTTTAGCTACAGGAGCATCAGACGTCTTACAAGCTACTTACGGTTTTCTTAAAAGTATGTGGCTGACCCTCTACACCTTATCATCCTCGCTCATTCCATAGGAAGTTAATTTAAGTCATTCAATTAAATAAAACATCTTTTGCCAATAAAATAGATGTATGTATTTATCCCAGTTTCTTCTCATAATCGGATATCAGGGTATCAATATCAGACAATATTTTTTGACGTTCATAAGCTTTATTTCCTAACTTATGTGAAAAATTAATTTTAATTTCTCCGTTGCTAAAACCAACCACAGAAATCTACACACTTAAATATTCTAGCCTGAAACACCGAATCAATCCACTATTGAATTGTTCAGAAATCAATGCGGTATCTAACTGCTTCTAGTAGACCGCTCGTAAAATGTAAATGGTAAGTACAGAGCAGGTGCTAACGTGATCGTAAACTTACTAAAGAAGACTTCGAGATGGTGGAGTTTATTGGTTCGGTATCAAGTACGCTGAGATTACGAATATGTTTGTAGCTCTAGATATTAATATGGAAAGACTTGGTGCTTGTGTTGAGGTCATCGCTGGTGGTAACTTTTTATGTACTTTATTTATTTTTATTTTGTTTAAGAAAATTCTCAGGCATTCTGTGTTTTTGATTTGTGACAATAAATTTAATATAAATCGAATAGCGTGGCAGCGAATTTCTACATATTTGTCAGAGAAATGTTATATGAAGAGATTAAATATATGTAGTTATGAATATGAAGGTAGAGGAACAAAAAGAGAGAGGCCAAGGAAAATATGGATATAGGTACTGTGTGAGAATTGATATGAAAGAAAAAGAGGTAAATGCTCGTATGACAGACATTAACATACACAGACTCACGCCTGTTTCCCCTAAGGGGTAGGCAGCGGCTTAACAAACGCCCACTTTTCGCCAGTGTTTTGATCTCACGTAATAGGTGGCGAGCCTATTGCCGCTTATCGGGATATTTTTTTAGATTTTTATAGATTTTGTTTGCCAGAGCCTCGTCCGTTGATCGGCAGATGCACCACTTGCAGGTGAGGTTGCCTTGGGACCCTAAGTTCTTGGTGGGAACCCTATGCACCCTAATAAGTCATCATCCTCCTAGCGCTATCCCAGCTACTATTCCAACCGGATTTGACTAAATATTAGCTTTCCCTGAAAGCGACTGCGTGTCTGACCTTTGCAACCCTGTATATAGGATAGAGATATTTCATGATTTAGACTAGTGTCAGCAATTATTCGAGGTATGGACTGTCAAAGATCATCATAACAGTCAGGATCGACGGCTTATTGTCCTCTCTAAGGCAGAAGGCAAACGACGTTTCTATGTATAATATGTTTGTATTTAAAAAAAATGTATGTTTATCCATTATCTAGTACCCATAGTACAAGCTTCTGCTTGGTTTGGGACTAGATGGTTTTGTGTGAATGTGGTAGAATATTATATAATTATTATATTATAATTCAAAATTCAATACACACATAACATTTATAAGTCATTGGTGCGCGTCGTGGATTCGATGATCTTCTGAATGACAGTCTGTTGGTATCTCCACTAGGCTATCGTTGCCTCAGTCTTTTACAAAAATAAACTTAAATACTCTTTTTTGTTACAGGAACTCTACTCACCGAAGTTCATTTGAAAATGGTATGTTTATAATAATTGTTTTAAATTATTTACCATTTTAATTTAATTCCGATGTAGTTAGAAATAAAATGAAATATATTTTTATCTCAATGACCGCCGCGCCGGTGAGAGCAACCAAGACTTTCTAATATCTGTAGAACATCTTCATCTAACAAAGTTTTAATAAGTTACTTTGGACTTATTGTCCATAACTATCGATAGCTATGTTCAAATTAAAATCTACGAAACCTTCAAAAAATATTAATGAGGGTGTTTGATACTTCTTCTACCACCAGACGGCGCGTCGTATGCGTCAGGTCCAAACAGCTGTCATTCTAGAAGCTTCGATTTGAGAGAGATTCATAGCTTCAGAATATAAAACACGCAATATTTTACTTAAGGTTTTACTAAAATATTTATTTTATCAGATAAAAATAAAAGATTTATTAAAGTCGATATTTTGGGTCGAAACTCCGAGAGCGTCAAAACTCCAACTCGTGGATATGTGCATTCTGCCCAACCTAATAACGGTGCTCAGACTTGGTTTTTGACTGATCTTTTAAAGGCCAGGATCAATGTTTGTCAACGATAAATAAATTGCATTCTCAGTGTTCTACAGCAAAATACCGTTCTGCTATCTCGGACAGGAATCGCTGTATTCTGAGACGCCTTCATAGTTTTAGGGCTTACTTGACTTACACACGTAGTTAAAATGCATCCTAGCCGATATATATAGCAAAGATCGTCGCTCAATGTACGCTGCATGAGAGACGGCGGAATAGAGGCAGTACTCCAAAACAACGGCGTGACGATCTAAATCTAGATCAAAAACTCACCCAATATGGCACAGGATATGGTTGGGTATGATTGTTAGAGAGTTATAGAGACCTATACACAGAAACGAGACAGTATATAATTGGCCAATCATCATGCTGTATAAAAACTGTCCCACTAGAGAGCATGGGACTCTTCCCACATATAGTCCACCATGCTGGCCAGGTGCGGTTTGGCTGACTTCACATGTATTTCGGTCCAACGGCTTTTGATACCACTTTTTTGAACGCGTAAAACTGCGAACCCATTGAGATAAGTTGTTATACAGATCAATGTGCGAACCACAGTTCGTTTCACAATTAGCAAAAAGTCTTAATATCTAAGATTACTCAAGCTCCTGCTAAGCCAAGCATTCAATTTCTCTAAGTTCTTTGCCATTAAACACACGTCAATGATCTTTTCTTAAGTACACAATAAAACCCTTTTAACACCCGCATAAGAAATGGAGGAGGGTATTTTAATCTTAGTAATTGTTCTAAAGAACACATATCATCCATCTCTTTTGCTCGCCATCTGTTTGATACTTTTGTCGTCTTTCTTTAATTAATATATTTAAGCAGTCTAATCTTGGTAATGCGAGTACTTTATTGTGGTCGAGATGCTTTAAAAGGTAGTATTATATTTTGTGATAGATTTAAAGATCCATGGTATTGTTTATCGAGCTGACATCAAATATAGTATAATAATTTGTATTTACTTTAATTTGTATACTAATCTACGTTTGAAAATAGCCGTGCCCATAGTGTACCATAGGGTTAACAACTGAAAAATTATATTCCCTACGTTAGGGCCTCTTCTCATTATAACGCTCTTCTCATTATAAGTATACTTACGAGACATGTAAAAGAGAGTTGGAAAGCAATCAGACATATTGTATGAAAGTTCTACGCTTTCTTTGCAAATAGTTGCTCGATTGATAGCCGTTACATAATTGTCATATTTATGTGATCTCATAATCTCTACGTGTACAAATCGCGAAATATTGTAACTATATAATAACATAATACATCAAGCCCGAGAAAGGGTAACGTAACAACTTCGGCAGTTTAGTAAACGCCTACAAACTCAAAATAATAGTTAAGACAACAAAACTACGGAGTAAATATATAAAAACGTTATTTCTAATAATACAGAGACCCTTTTTATACATGTTGTGGCATGTTACGGACCTATGTCAACATGCGGCCGGGTCCGACGTTGTAACAAATCAGATTGGGGCTCCGATATTGTAATAAAGTAATCATGTTTATTTGGTCTTTAAGCATTTCTCTTGGAATGCGGTCTGTTATTCTAACAGCCCGCTATTATCACAAGTATATTTTTTATAGACTCACACCTGTGTCCCTGAGGGGGATATAGGAACCTTACCGTACAGATACAGGTGAAACAAGTGCTTCTTTTTCTTAAAAAATCTTATGTCTAGCTTTAAAGGTCTATGTGCCTATGGTTTGGACTTTTTCTCAATGCACTGGATTTGTTTGATACTAAAATGACGGGAAATCTCATATGTAGAAGTAATTACCTAGTTAGCGGCTGGTTGTGATTATATACCAAATATTTCAGCTAGTTTAACTAATGTATAATATAAAACTTATTTTAATTTTATGTATTGTACCTACTAGGTTATCTGTTTAAATAGGGACCCCAAACTTCAAAGCAAAAGGCCTTGGTTGTAACCTGGGACAACGCAGGGCAAGGTGATTACGATGACCCTAAATAGGAAGTTAAACTTAGATTTTGAATATTATCAACCATTCGTCTATCAAAAAGCCATAGCTCACCACTTATCTAGGGAACAACATACCACACTTGACATATTTCCAACTTGACAATGGATGTCTTACCACCCTTCTAAATGTTAATTTGAACGCCATAATATAAATTGTATGTGTAAAATAAATGAATAAATTATATAAATATGAATTTCAAATGAATTCACGCGTTCGAAGCAATCATAATCAAATTGATGTGCCATGCAGTCTGTTAATAACACCGGAGGCAGAACACTTTTTAGGAAATTGGTTTTCTGCACACCTGTGTGTAAGTGTTGTGGTTTGTGAAAGTGTGACGGTGTATAAGAGGTATTGTGAAATTACAATTAACAAATAGGATGGGCATAATCTGCTCTATATATAGATCAGGTTATGAGAATTTTAAGTAATTTTAATTTTATTAAATTTTTTTGATTCACCTATCCAAGTAGCCTGCTCACTTATAAATTTGACTGGTGTTGATTAATTTATATCATTACATACTGATATTTGAATCATAGTCCTTGGTTTTCTTAATTATTATTATAGTTTCGATTTCAATACACATAGGTAAATAAAAAGTGTTACGCTCTAATCTTCGGCAGCAGTCAGTGTTTAAACTAATTAGTCAGTCACAGTATATCACATTGCCACTGAAAATCATAAAATAGACACACACGATACTAAATGTAAACGCAAACGAAAAATGTCATTTCTATAAAAATGTGTAACTACTCTGCAATTCAATAGGTTTTTTTACAATGCACGCAACTACACTGATTACTAACTAAATATGAAAAAATAAACCTATTATCGTGTTAATAAAGAAATCAGTTTTTATGTGAATGAAGGAATAATAAGTCTTTAAACCCCAGTTACAAGTTAATGGTGCTAGAACACTAGATAGTCTCATTCGGCAACTTGCCAGAAACTCTTAACTAAATTTACTTCTAGCTCTGTCTTAGTTTAATCTTAACTAGAGACTTAAGACTTAACAGGAAAAAACTACAGTGATACGTTAAGTAGGCTTTTGAAACCGATTTTTTTAAGCATCTACTTGTACTTAATATAGTATCCAGAGAGGACATGAGACATACAATCTTTTTCGGCAAGCGGTGAAAAGTAGACAAAATACGATCACATAAAGTGTTGTCTCGTGGGAATCGAACCCGAACAACATCTTCTTAAAGTCGATACAACAGAGCACAACTTAGTTATACTTAATGTCATCATGTTTACAATGTGCCACAAAACCACAACACCTCTCAATGCTGTTTTTAGTAACGTCAATAGGTCCATTAAGTTTAAACGTATAATAATATTGTATAGAAAATTAATTGCTGAAAGGTTTTCGTTCAGCGTCATCGTAATACAAAGAACAACACTACAAAGTTTGAAAACGGTTATTTGTTCTGAACTGTTAAGATTATAATTTTACAAACAGACTAAACGAATCAAAGGTTCTGTTGATTTAGCAGTAGTTTATATTCAACAAGATTGTTTGATTAGTTACAGGTTTTTAGACTTTGCCTTTGAATTAAATCCTTTTTATTGCGTAACGTAGTGCATTTTTTTTTATTTATCTGCTACAGTCTTTCTTCACCACTGGTATAGGCAGCTGTGGCAACAGTAAACTTACTACAAACGGCTTTAGATACCAGTAGGGAAGAAATCTTGGGCCTTCGTACACAAGGATGCTTAAACTTTAATTCCTGAAGATTTTAATCTGAAAGCGACCACCACAATATAAATAAATAGAGATTCATACACGTCGCGTCGCTAACTATTTGTCTATGTGACGAGGCCGCCAGTTGCGCGCAACCTGAAATCATCATTGAAAATGTCGAGTGCTAATGTCATTATATAATATCTTAAAAAAAACCCTCAAAATGGATGTTTATTGTAATACTTTATAGTTTACAATCAGAGTCAGTGGCTATCATGCCTAATGCAAATTGCTGTGCGTCCTTAACATTAAGAATATACTCTTAAGATAGATAACCAAGTCACTGCCTAGCATATTATAAATTTATATGCCAAGTAATTTAATCCGAACTTACTGGGCTGTGGTGAAACAGGCCGGTATACTTACTGGGCAGTGGTGAAACGGGCAGTTAGTGTAAATTGCAACTCTAAAACTGTTTTGTTTGCCACTATCACGTAATCGTCTTCATTGCGCAGTGACATCACGAACTTCTGCTTTGGTTGGCAGCATCTGCTGTTACAAATCTTAACAATTCAGGTACATACTTTCGCTCTTATAGGCTCCTCCACTACTCAAATGAATAAATCATTCTACATATAGTTGAAATTAGAGGGACATTTGAGAGTACTATCTGACAAATATGTTTATGACAGTTTGAATTTATGGTTTAATACTTCTTCTTACGCACAGCAGTGAGACACCCCATCACTTATTTTTTATTTATTTATAGACTCACGCCTGTATCCCCGAAGGGGTAGGCAGAGGTGTAATATTACACCCACATTTCGCCAGGAATTTTTAGGTCCCACGTAATAGGGGGCGAGCCTATTGCCGTACCGGGCACATTACCAGACTCCGTGCTGCTACTGAGAATTTCCTAACGAAAAACTCCAATAACACTTTGCCCGACCCGGGAATCGAACCCGAGACCTCCCGATCCCACGCGCACATTTATGCCGCGAGACCAACGAGGCAGTAACCCTTAAAAAGTCCCTTTTTTATAGGAGTTGATATTATGATATTGTTGACATAAAATCATAATACATATTTTACATATCCAACCTGAGCTTCAAAGATGAAACTACGTGATAATCAGCCCGCTCACACGACCGCCAAACCGAGGCATTTGATTTACTACCCGAACCTTAAACAATCTCTTTACATCCGGCTTCAAAACCGGCATAGTATTTTAAGTATAGTTAAATTACCGAAGCCGACTCCATATTATTCGCTCGCTCCAACCGAACCCTTCAAATGTAAACAGTGTCTATCCATCAGTTCGCGTGTAGTTCCTATTTTACAACGGTCCGACCGAGTTTTACACTTGATCTGTTCCGTAACAGACCCTTGTGTTACGTCATATCTTTCAACTAGTTTCCCACAACGTTACTTGTGAAGTAGCTGAAAAGTTGATGGTGAGATAAGTTTATTAAGACAATACTGTTAAGATTTATTAGACGACCTACAAAAGTTACAAAAGACTAGGAAAGAAAATATATAGAAATAAAAGAGAGGATTGCAAAGTGTTCTTTCTGTTATGTTTTGGTTTGTAGAATTCTCTACATTATGATTAACTAGCTGCTGCCCATTTTGCATCCATGTGTGCCATTGCGACAAAAAGAAGCCTCTGCGTTATTTTGATGTACCTATGTTACTATGTTTGATCAAAGCTTTATATCTAAAACTACGGAGAATCACAACGCAATCACAAAATCACGCAATTTTGTGGTTGTGTGTGATTCTCCGTAGTAATAGATACACAGCCATATCGCAAGCACCACTCACTGACTGCAGCGCAACTGCATTCAAATTTTGTAGGTACAACAACACATCCGCAAAAAGCCACAGCGAAACTATTCACACGTAGCCACAGAAAGACCGCAATTTGTGTAGAGTTATTCTGGTACATGTGAATCAAGCCTTAATTTAATTATATGAATTCGTTGACCCTTGCTATATCCACATAAACCATATTGTGGAAAGCCACTAGTATAAAATAAATGCACCGTCAACATCTAGCGCTATTCCATCATTTATATAACCTTACTAGAATCTGACCGATATTCCGACTGGAATCTATCTCCACAATTCCTTCGCAGATAAAAACCCAGCCCCATAAAAACGTAGCCAAGACAGCACAGCCACAAACTCCACGCAATTGAATCGTGACTCAAACGAAGACTAGTGAACAATAAACTGCTAGATAAAGAGCCTATACTCCTAGATACAACCTCCTAGGCAGATTCAGATACGAACTATTTACGCTGACATACATACTAGAAAGATTTGTACGAGAATTGTTTTGCGTGTGTTATCGGAATGTATTTGCTTGTTTATGCTTCTTTGAGAATGGTTTGGTTCGTATACTTTATTGGGTGCGAAAAGTTATTTTGTTTCCAGAAACTTTATTATTATAATTAAGTTGAATGATTTGAGAATCTGCATAACGAGTGCCTTCTGTCTTTTTTTCTGTCGTAGTGTAACTTATACAATATTTCTCATAATGTAAAAATAAAGTCAATCAATCGTCTTAAAGTGGGGGAAATTGCCGTTTAAAGATTTCATTAGACAGTAACATATCTATACACATATACCAAGGTAAAAGCGTGCTAAAAATGATCTCAATCTTCCACGTGAATTGAATTAATATCACACATCGTTGTCCTGTAAAGGTCAAACCTAAAGCTTAGTGCAGTGTTAAAAAGCAAAACCGCCGTTTACTGTTGGTGGTGGTAACCGTGGTTTGAAATTGTCGTTCCGTAGGTCATTTTAAGTATACCGAATCTATTAAAGTCAAAAATTTTACATTTAGTAAAATCAAAATTGCCTTATTTTGCTTATTTAATTCTATTTGTTACAACGATAATATCCTAATTTCCCTATACTTATAGGTATACTCGTATCACATACCTTTAATAATAATAATAACGTTTAATGTACATTTAACACAAGTATCAGACAAAAACAGAAATACATGAACAAATAAATTGTAACATAACATAACATAACTTCACGCCTTTTGTCCCCGAAGGGGTAAATGCGCAAAGTAAATACGTGGTACGAAACTAAGGATAGGTACGTGGTATGTGGCTCGAAAGACAATATAAAATCAGTGTTCATGACCACGTAAAGTTAAAATTCCACTATACCGTGTAAAAATTATGTAACAAGTATTCCCTTAGGAATGTATAAATAAACACACAGGCGGGCTCACCGACGACAACTAGAACTACATACATACATAGACTCACGCCTTTTTCCCGGAGGGGTAGGCAGAGACTACGGAACGCCATTTGCAACGATCCAACTTGTTTTGTTTTGTTTTTCGTGTGAGTGTGTGGCCAACTCTGGTGTCGGAGTTTTCAGACCGCCCAAAGGCCTCCGACATGGCCTAACGACCCTTATCCATAGACAAGAGCCGGGACCGACAGCTTTACGTGCCGTGCTTTACGATCCAACTAGTACTACTTAAATATGTATAAACAATTATCAGTTAGTCTGTCAGTCTCTACACACTCGTCTGCCAAGCAATTTATTAACCAGCATTGCTCCATTGTCGTCTAGTTTTATTTTTCGCGGTAACTCAACTTGTAGCTATCCTAGTTGTTATTTTTCACAAAAGTATGAGATAGTGGCTAGGAAAATAGATAGGTTAGTAGTTTGTTTAATTTTGTACTGTGGTAGATTCGAGGCCAATATGGAGGTTTTGGTGTCAAGAAAATGTTGTTCTTTTCAACCGGCTTCAAAAAAGAGTTCACCTACCATTTTTGTATGTTTGTTACCTCAAAACTCCGTCAATTATTAAACATCATCCTCCTAGCGTTATCCCAGTTAGAACCCGGAGTACGCTTTCTAGTCTAACCGGATTTGACTAAATATTAGCTTTTCCACGGAGCGACTGCCTGTCTGACCTCCGCAACCCAAAGGGTTAGCTACATTCCAAGGTTTGAACTAGTGTCAGTTTATTCATAGGCACTGACTTCCTATAACAACTGTCAAAAATCTTCATGACAGTCGGGACTGACGGCTTAACGTGCTCTCCAAGGCACGGGGCAAGCGATAATTTATAATTCAATAAGCACATAACTCCGAAAAGTCAATGGTGCGCGCCGTGGATTCGAACCCGATACCCTTTGCATGGCAGTCTGTTAGCCACTAGGCTATCGCTGCTATATATGCTTCAATTATTTAACAATGTACAAAAAATCTTCGATAGTTTTTTTATAGTAATAGGCGGCAAACGAGCAAACGGATCGCCTGATGGTAAGCAATTACCGCCACCCATGGACACAAGCAACATCACAGGAGTCACAAGTGCGTTGCCGCCCCTTGGGGTTGGGAAAAGGGATAGGATGAGGAGTGGGATAAGGGAGAAGGAATCCAGCACTCTCACTCACCGAACGAAACGCAACAGTTTAGGTACTGTTACTTAACGTCGATTTTCTGTGAGAGGGTAGTACTTCCCCGGTCGAGCCGGCCCATTCATGCTGAAATCAGCAAGGCTCTACTGCCGTGAAAAATACAGTACATACTTTACGTGTGGTCTCATCCAAGTTTGAGGAAGGAAATAGAAGTTGTTTTTTTACCTTTCTTAATTTTTTATATTGCTTATGTTATTGTTATTTCATCACATATTCTTTTTATTTTATCAAAATTTCATATTTGTCTAGGAGACCTCAAATACAGGGTTACCCTAGTTTAAGCTCCTGTTCACCCTTCATAATTTGCTCGTTTGTTACTTTGCTGTTAAGTGCTGCTACGATGTGAAATATTACATAGCGCAAAATTGTAAAATTATGTTTGGTGAAAATAAACCTATTTTCATTTATTTATTTTTATATAGAGTAAAATTTTATTTATATTACCTTCAAGAAAATACAACAATATCTAACGTTATTCAACTACACCCACACTATGACGTAACTAAGTAACATGTGTTCTATGCACCTGATCCGTCCACGGTTATCCGGATGGACACAAAGCTGACAGTATTGTCTGTAAATAACCTTTGTTCCAGAAATAAGCGAGAGCTCTAGTGACACACAATGTAGACGGGTGAAAAAACCTCTTATAGAAGGTTATATTATTATTACAAGATCATCTTACTTGCCTTCCAAACAGCGGCATAAATATACTATGCTTATCTTGAACACGAACGGTTGAGCTATTTCTTTCAACTACAATAATTTATAATAAAAGATTTAATGCGGTATAAACTATACTTGTAACATAGAAACTATTACAAAGGATCATACACTCAAAAAATTAAAAACTACTTCATCTCTGTAGCAGACATTTGAAAATTATTTTACAGGTAGACTACTTAAGTTAAAAAGGGTTGAAGGAACATATTGAAAATAAGAGTAGAAACCAGTCTGAATTGAAAAACTTTGGTCGTGACGAGCAACGAATGTATCGTTTTCCTATATCTAATATAGCAATTGCAAAGCCTTTCATAACGCCTTCTAAAGCTCAATTTAGAAATCTTTATTGTATGATCTTGGTCCATACAACTACCTGTCAATATATTGATCTACATAATTGTAAAACATTTAATAAAGCAACCAAAATATAACTACCACAAAGCTTAAATTCAGTTTCTTCTTTAGACAATCCATAACGAATGATACAGTGTACAAAAATGTAAAAGAACATGCTATCAAATCCTTCACCTATAAAACCACAATATAAATATTCAATCCAATTGTATTTCATCGTTTCCAAGTGGGTCTTTCTTTGTGGGTAAAGAGGTCCTCTGAATCAAAATTAAGTTTGCTGAAAGGTTACGCTGGCTTGCCCTCAGGGCTCCGACTTTGGTTACCTACCTGTCCTCCACAAATATGTTCCTTTGCAAACCTTAATAATTTAGTAGGGGCTTATACGGCCCTTAATTTTTCGCTGCCTGAATACTGAATCTTTGAGGCGGAATTCAAAATGGCCATTTGAAAATACATTCAAGATTATTTTAAGACGCAGATTTGATTATAAAATAACTTAAGCTCTATAATGAAATTATAGATCGAGCATTAAACATTAATTTAAGAATTATTACACACACACGATACATTACATTATAGTACACTTGTAGTGGCCCTTATTTGCAATGCGATTAATCGTCATACACAAGTGTAATTGGTCTGCAGTTTACGAAGAAAGTTTTGGTTGACACAGCAGCGTTTGAAATTGTTAAGCTATTGGGTCGTACAGTTGTTGGCTGCTCTACACAAATGTTTGAACTGATAGATTTTAATTTCCGTAGTATATACGTTGGCTTCAGTAAGTGCGTAGGGATTGTGCATTTTCATATAAAAATCGAAGTGCCGTAAGCCGCATACGGTGCTTGGCACTCCGGCCAGCCACTAGTGCATTCACGCTCTTAAAGTATAACATCTTTACAATAACATACCATTGTTGATAAACCAATCACTTTCAAATTAGCGTGCAATGCAATCTCGTTCATATGACACCGACATCAAAGTCTTTAAAGACCATTCAAGGTTGAAGTATTATTATTACGAAACGAATGCACTTTTTGGGCGCATAGTCATTTCTAAATGATTTAAGCACTCTAGCTTGAAATACCTATAGACATTTCTGAAAGCTTTCTAAGCTCGCTAAGTAATATTTACGCATACTAGCCTTTTCTACAAAGACTTTTTGAAAAATACTGGATAGGTATTGCAAGTATCTCATATAAATATATTCCTTTGTTGTCAAGTAAATTTAAAATGGTATGGTAACATGACTACTGCAATATGTGAGTAGGTTTGCCGTATATACGAAGGTTTGCTTCTACTGTTACGAAGCGTTCCAGCAAAGATACAAGCATAAAAGCACTAGCTATTTTAAAATAAATATGTGCTTCTTGCTCCCTCTTGCTTTTCCCATTCAAATGGTATGTAAGTAAATAAATCTAGTTTCTTTAGAAGTGTGTTTTCTTTAGGTATGTGTGTTTCAAAGAATTTATGATAACTTCTTCTCACTTTTCCGTTACCATAATACAGTTTCTGCCTAATGTTGACGATGGTATGTGATTTATTCTAGGATATTTCATTGTAGATTCCTTTAAAAGAAAATATAATCTAGTCCAGTGTAGACTAGAGATTCTCTTCATATAATATAATTTGTTTGTATATTTGAATATATTCGCAGTAGATTAACAAAGTAACATATTACAGTAACTGCAAGTAATATTCTACGGTTTAATCATGCTATAAGCTTGAAGTTCTTGTCCAAAGCCAATCATAAAATCTCACAGAAGTCACAATGTGTATATATAATATTATTTATCCAAAAAAGGTACAGTTATTCCTACAAATTCACACGTGAACGGTTCGCCAGTCAGCGCATTACTCGAACACTACTATCCGAGAGCACCAGTCTATTACTAATCTCCTCCGTAAGCCTGGCTGGAGTGTAAATTCAAACACATCGGTACTCCGTGAAGGCATCAGGGCGCTTTCACAGCAATCAAATTCAGCCTCTAAGTTAGCTCAGATGGTCGAAGCCACAATTCCAAGTTCCGTACCGCCTGTCTAATGGTGTTGGGCGTCGCCAGGCCCAAATAGTCTGGCTTTTAAGAAATAACACAAAATTGTGTATGTTTAGTATGTATTGTAAATTTAATCGTAATAGTTGTGTGTACTTATTATTACTTACTACTGTATAAATTGAGGTTAGATCCTAAGTGCTCAGCTCTTTCGGTTTCCGGATCGAGTACATAACAATATGCTAAGGGACGGCCACATTTCTTTCCACGGCGTGGCTACCATTATGTTACGGCTCTACTCCTACTGTTTTACTTCTGATTATCAAAAAGGATTTCAAATAGAATTAAAGAAAATTATCTTGAACTGCAATAGTAACGTTACACAAACAGTACTGTCGTAGAAATTCTACCTCCATTAGTTTGGTTAGTGCTTCGTTCACCTGTTTTTTTTAAAGACGTTATTTACTTTTTAACCTTACAAAGGTCAATTTATTGCCCTCTTATGATCAAAAGTAGTAAAGTGGTTGTAAATAACCGTGTTTGTGGTCTGTGTAAAAGGTGTGGAAGCCGATTCCGTAATACAATTGTTAAATAATATGGTTTTATTTTTAATTTGATAGATTAGTCAGGTCAGCGAAAGCGAAAGTTATATTTTCTAATTTACTTTCATTTTTAACGATGCAGAACAGAAAAGACTGCTATGTGGTGTGTCGGGTTCGAATCCACGGCGCGCCACTATCTTTTCGTGTTATGTGTGAGTCTGTATTTTTGTGAAGTTTACCGCGATACAGGATTTATTTCTAGTGCGTGAGTTGGTCCTTTTATTATTTACTAGAGGATGCTTGCAGTTGGGCCCGCACATATTTTAATATAACCGTTTCTTCCCCACTCCGTAGCTATGTCAGATAATCTCTTCTTAGTGCCACGCTACGGTCCTCAACGAACATACATGACAAATTCCAGCTTCCTGCACCCAAAAGTTTTGGCTGTGCGTTGTCTGTCAGTCAGTTACTAACGGAAATGTTTTATATATACAGATGGAATGTTAGGTCATGTTCTCAGGAGTCTATACTCACACATTCAAAACTGTTATCACATACAAACTTGTACATAATTAATCAGTTCTACGCGTATCATGAGACTTGGTAAGTGAAGGACCAACATTTAGTTCCAAAATTTGTCAAATATTCCAACAATTATGAAAAACTTCACGTGTTGGGAAGTTTGGACCCAAGAGTTATTGTGGGAAAATGTTTGCCGTAGCATTTGGTAATGCCAAAAATAGGTAGTTACTTGTGTTTAAGGCAGCGATAGCCTAGTGGAGATACCAACACACTGCCGTGCAGCAGTGGGTATCGCGTTCGAATCCATGGCACGCACCAATGACTTTTCGGAGTTATGCGCGTATTAAATTATTAACTATCGCTTGTCCCGTGCCTCGGAGAGCACGTTAAGCAAACGTTCCCGGTTGTCATGAAGATCTTTGACAGTCGTTGGAGTTTGTCAGCGTCGTTCGTACCTCTAAATAAACTGATACTAGTCTTAACCATGGAATATCGCTATCCCTTCAAGTTGCGGAGGTCAGACAGGCAGTCGCTCTGTGGAAAAGCTAATATTCAGCCAACTCCGGTTAGACTAGTAAGCGGACCCCCGATTGAAACTGGGATAACGCTAGGAGGATGATGATGACTTGTGTTTGCGGTGTATAGTTTCAAATCAAATACATATTATGATTATGATCGTCTATCTAGAGTCATCAAAGTTTGCATCCCTCGAGCCAGGGATCCGCTTTCTAGTCTAACCAGATACCTATAACAGAAGATTAGCTTTTCCACCGAGTGACTATCGTTAGACGTCCGCGACTTAAACTGATAGCAATATTCGATGGCTTAGATCATCATCATATCGCCCTAGCGTTATCTCGGTTGCATCCAAGACTTACACTTCTTGGAGCCCGAGGTCCGCTAACTGGTCTAACCGGATATGACAAAATATCAACGTTTCCACACAGATACTACCGTCTGACCTTCGCAACCCAAAGGGATAGCGATATTCCATGGTTTAGACAAGTATCAGTTTATTTGAGGGTACTGACTCCCCATTATGACTGTCAATGATCATCATGACGGCCGGGACCGACGGTTTAACGTGCTCTCCGAGGCACGGGGCAAGCGATAATTAACAATTTAATACGCACTTAACTTCGAAAATTCATTGGTGCGTGCCGTGGATTCGAATCCGATACCCTCTGCATGGCAGTCCGTTGGTATCTCCACTAGGCTATAGCTGCCTTATTCGATGGCTTAGATAAGTGCCAGTATATTCAACTGACTTCTTATAAAGCCTGTCAAATATAGTCATGGCAGCCGAGACCAACAGCATAAAGTACTCTCTAAGGCAGAAGGCAAGAGATAACTTTTTTATTATTGCATAGGAATACAAACGAGCGAGCGGGCAAAAAAATAAGTAGTAGGTAACTATTCCAAATTAATTCTGCATTATTTTGATCATTAGTAGTAACCCTTATCCATATTATTATGTACACAAAATATAAGTATACAAGTGAAGGTGTGACAGTTGCAGCACCTTACAAAATGTAAATTATGTGTATTATGCAAAACCTGGTGATGAAAAAGAGTGACCGTGAGTTTTATTGCCGGTTCTTTCTCATGGTTCTACGCCCTTGTTTTGCGAACGTGGCTGTAAATGTAGTCTTTAAGAAATTATTTTATTAATTTATTATTTTGACGTTCATAAGCGTCACATTGTGACCCAAATGAATAAATAATTTTGACTTTGACTATCTTATTTATTTATTAGTTTCTGAAGGTGTTAATTTTTCTAAACTAAGGTAATTGCTGACACTTTGGTTTGCCGGTCCTCTGTTCACCTAGCTACGTATCTTAACAATTAACTACGTATCTAAACAGATACTAAAAGCAAAAAAAAAGAAAATA
Source organism: Euclidia mi (assembly GCA_944739405.2). Taxonomy (NCBI): domain Eukaryota; kingdom Metazoa; phylum Arthropoda; class Insecta; order Lepidoptera; family Erebidae; genus Euclidia; species Euclidia mi. The sequence goes on along the minus strand of OX123191.2, from coordinate 81,596,090 downwards.
CTGCGTGGTTGGAATTTTCATTACCGAGGGAATTTCTTTTAAAATAATTGCGTGAGTGTGACCCATTACATTAATTCAATATTTGATCAATCAATTTTTTTGAGATTTTATATTCGATTTGGACATCTCGACTCGATACAAAATATGTCAAACAAGCGTTTCGAATCTCAAAATCAATGAATAGATCGAATATTGAAACCAGCCGTAAATCAAATATTATTATGAGTAGACATACTCCCAAAAACATCACTCTTCACAACTTATTAACACCATCCCATGTTACAACCAGACAGTCTCGTCAACCAAGCACTTTGTACTTGATAATATTAGTCGAAACTTCGTTATTCTATTAAAAGCGAGTTATGAACTTGCTAAGAACAACTAATTAACTAGAGCAAACTAAATTGTAACAAGATTCATAGATATTTGTTGTTGGCTGTTGTCTGTTGGAAATTATTGATTTAAAATCAAGATTTGAGGATGGCCATACTACAGCACATTTTATTTTTATTTTACTGTTTCTGCCCAATCCCGTGGGACTTTCAAGAAATCCCTTATTAGTTATTACAGCTTCCTGCGCCTAATAGTTTTGGCTGTAGCTTGTCTGACAGTCAGTCAGTAACGCAAGAATTTCATAAATACACGGATAACATAGATACATTCCATCGCTATTGTAATTTTCTTTTATTTTTCACAAGGATTACTCTGATGTCGATATCTCTAAACAGATGCCTCCAAAAATACCTTACAATTATTTTACCGAGAATCTCGAATCCATTAATTTTACGGATCGTTCAAAATGCACAATAGCGCTCTAATCTAAATGCCACTACAACCGATCACCCATGCAAGTGGTGATCTCTTCCAACATTGCTTAACTTTGCCGACCTGTTACAAATTGCAAATGAAGACACGCTATAAGCTACATCTATCGTAATAGTTCAATACGTAGTGATCATATTTTACACGTAATTTATGACAGGTAGAACCTTCCTAGTTTCAACCCTTTGATCCGGCTCAAATGTAGAAGAGCTGTACAATTACATAATCATAGGCGTAACTACTTCATTGAGAGTTTGTGCTAATTAATGGACCGCTCGTCCCGCTTCTGTGAGATGATGAGAGAGATGTAACAGGCACGCTTGTGAACTGGCAATTGTCAGCGAGCGAGTTCGCTGCGTTCAGCGAGTCGAGAGCTTTCTACTCATTTAGCCATACTACACAACGTTATTTTTAATTCAGTGCTACCTGAGGAGTTCTTTGTACTTGTTGTTATGAAATAGTATTCCGAGACTACATAAATCACAAAAAACTGCTATTCGATACATTTTTCCGAGTTTAAAGTTAAATTTACTATGGAACAACTCATTTTTACTCTATCCCAGAAGATTCCAAAACTAAAGTATATTAATTCCTAAGAAGTTTGCACTGTTCTTAAAATCTGTTTGTCGTTACACCACTGTATAGACCATAACCATACCTACTGCTGTGTTTTAATGTTATAGGTGACAGTAACATTTACTTCTTGGCTTCTTTAAAGAATGGGAGATATTGAAGTGTTTTGGGTAAACAGAACTGACACAAAGCCTACTAGCAGCTTTAAAGATACACACGCTACTCACATAAACTATTATGCAAACGCAAGTATTGGGTGCAGTGCGGACGCACCTTTACATTAATTACTGCAAAAGCTTCAATATACATAACGTTATTCATTACCACTCGACTGATCCAGAAATCATGCTTAAGTAGTAGAGGAGTGCTGATTTCAGCTTAAATGACCCTGCTTGCATCAAATAACTCCCAGCTGATGGAAGGTACCTTACCTCCCATTTTGCACGTAGGTAATGACAATGTATCTGCACAATTTTATGATGATTGGTTGAGCAGTTATAGCGTTATAGCTTAACAAACAATTTTGGGTAACAATAGCTACAAACAAGGACCTTTATAGATGAAACGAGCGTAATGTCGTAATGGCAGGACAAGCAAAATGCTACGAGTCCGCTGCCTTAGGGAGCCCTTTACTGGAAAGTTTACCGTACACAAGAAGGGTCTAATATTCCTACCAAACAAAAACAATGATACGAAATCATGTACTCATTTGTAATGTGAAGCCTTTGAATGTATTTCACGTGTAACCTAAAACAATTACAATATTAGAATTTTTATGGAAGTTTTTCATTAAATTTCCTAGCAATTTTGCATTCTACCATAAGTATACTAAGTGAGATCCTAAACTTCTGCTTTAAAACACGACATCCGTTTTCTTATCTAATTAAATTTGACAGAATATAAGCTTTTGCAAGAACGTGGAATCCATGTTTTCAAAGCACCTAAATAAATAACAATCGTGCCTACCCTGAAGACCCATGGACATTAAATATTAATAACCCTTTCTTCTCAAAATACTCGAAATTTTTGAATACACACATGCATAAGTAAAATCTTTTTGCACACGTGCACAGGGCATTTTCTGCGGTTGTTTCAATTGTAGTAAATACGCTTTGGTTACCCCATATTTCCCTAGGGTCCATATAGTGAACTATACATATAAAGTACTGTTTTATGTTAAAATTCTTTATCTTTAGTCTTCGTATGTTTTTATTTTACGTTTTCAGTATGGTTTAAATTAATAATTATCATCACTTTAGCACATTATACCACTTAATAGTCCACCCAGATTTGTCAGATCATGCCTCTATCTATCCAGCTGGGCAATCCCCAGCTGCATCGTATCATCTATCAGTTTGGGTATCGGCAAGGTTTTTATCACATAATTATGACATGTACTCGTATGTACTTATTTAACAGTATGTGAGTCAGTTTATGAGCTTCCCCTTATTATTACTTATGGTTCTACGCCCGCTATGCATACATATTATATAATAAAATTTAAAAGCTTATCACCTGTCATTCTTCTTCGTAAAACAAACTGGCTGGATCTATCCACTACAAGTAAAGATGGAGAGGTCTCGTGTCGAGGGCCAAGACTCACTTTGGGTCGCTGCGCCAGGAATGAATGAATGACGTATTTCTGACCATCATATCATGCCAAAACATTCGCAAGTCAATTTCTTCTATGAAAACAATCTACTAAACGGGAAAGGCTATGTTGCTATAATAGCAGCTACCTCTTTATTGTGCTTTATTCCTTAACGCTATTGTGATTTAAGTATCACTCCATCGGGATTTACAGCGTTTAATTCCGGACTAAGTTTTATTGAACACGAATTAGCACCCATGAATCGTTTAAGAGAGGTATCATAAAAGTACGTTTTATGCTGTGTCCTTCAAGGTTATAAGTATCCATATTGTGACTTAATGAATTACGTTATAAAGGTAATTTCATCGTGACTCTTTAACCTAGGCTAATTGGCGAATGAGATGGTTATAATTTATAATATACATATTTTTGAGAAGCTGGTGATTGAAGCTCATTCGTTTGCATAAAATATCCATAGTTTGCAAAGCAGTAAAATATTGTCGTGTTCTTTTGTCTTTTTCCAACAGATCTGTGCGCGACAGATCTGTATACAAATACTTATATGTATATTATGCTAAAGAGGTAGATGGATGGTTTTTGTGATACGGGTAACATGTAATCCATTCGACGACCATCTCAAAGAAAGGAAATATTTGGTCCGATGTTTTAGCATAGTTAACACCAAAATTAGTCAAGGCATGATGATATTTAACATAACTTCATAACATAACTTCACGCTTTTTATCCCCGAAGAGGTAGGCAGAGGTGTATTTCACACCCACACTGATGGTTTTAACGGTAAATGTTGTGCATATTTACCGTTTTCTTTTCACCTGACTGGAAGCAGCACAAAATGAGTTATCTAACAAACTGATAAAAATAAAAAATATTTACATATAAAAGCTTATAAAGGCAAATATTGTTTGTGTAAGTTTTACACCAATATTAAGTAAAATTAGTTATTGTCGACGATATAATAAAGGTAAGATCATTATATTTTTGCTTATACTTGCAGTAGTACAGTAGACATTCAAACAATTATATAAGTTGGTATGGTAATATAATGTACTAGAGTACGCTCGCATCTACTCCCGCTCATATTATTTTTACTTAACCGCTTCTTGATCTTTTGGGAATTTCTGCAAATCCCTTCTTAATGCAGCCCCACGGTCCTCAAGGAACATACATGACTTTGAGCCCTCCTTTTGCGCTCTATAATTTTGGCTGTGCGTTATCTGTCAGACAGACAGTAACGCAATAATTTTATACATACAAAAGGGAATTTCTTAGTTACGACAGTTAAGGCATAATGCGCAGACGTTGTAAATTATGTTAGATTAGCGACAAGTGGTTAGGGGCGTGTAAATGTCATGAATCACCGCAAACGTTGCGTGAGTGCGTAACATTATGATTGACAAGTTAGTATCACGAACATGGCTGTAGGTATCTTTTGCAATACCAATAACTAATTTTATTTATGCGCTTTAATTATCAAATTGTATATTTCTGTTGGTGTTTTGACTAAATGATATGTAAGGCCTATAATAAATAAAGCTCAAATGCTCATAACATGATAAAATATTAACAAAATATAGATCAAACTAATTTTGAAACTAGGACTTAGTCAGTCCTAGTTTCAAAATTATTTTATGTTAAGTCATCACTTCATCAGTCACTATTTGTTGGAAAAATAAAATGTGTCGTAAAATAATATAAATATATTTTTTATCGCTTATTCAAACTAAATTTAAATCTAGGAAAACTTAAGCACTATATTAAGGGTTGCTTTGTAATAATCTGTAATACAAATAACCTCAATATAGTGCCTATCGCCGAGTACTTTAAGAGTTATATTGCTCAAATAGGTAGGTACTTTGTCAAGCTGCGATTCTTTTGTGGCGATACTTCAACAATCCTAAACTAAATGTAATGTTTCTAACATCACTTTAGTGACTAGTCTTGCGAACTAAGAAATATTAAACCAAAATACACTAGTAACACTTTGACTATTTAAATGGCGACATCGTAAAAAGAGGGCAAACACATAAATACTCTAAGTAACGTTTACATTACCTACGAAATGTGTTAAAGATGATATTTATGATACTTGTTGTTTTTGGGAAAATATAGTCACCCGAGGAAAATGGATGGGTAAACAAATGTCTGAGATAGTTATAACTAGGTAGGCACTTATGTCCCAGGAAATAGGATACCAACGTCTAATTCATCGCAAGATAGAAAATGTTTCGGGTCTATTTAGCTGCTACGAAGAGCTGCCGTATAAACACGTATACATTGCGATTATGTTCACAACGGTGTTATTCACAGTATTATTCATATTTTCGTTTTACTTTATTACAAAGCGAATTAGTAGCATTGAACGTTCATACCGTACCAATTACTTAATCTAAAGGTTCTCGTAACCAGGGGTAATGACGCCTTTGCAGCTAATTTATTAACTGGACAGTTGCTACTATATTTTACAATTTCATTGAACTACTGCATGCAACAAAACCCGTCCTCAAAATCCCAGGCTATGATCTGATTCAGTTAGCCATTTTTTTATGGTAAGTACCATACATACTCACATCCATACATATACTCACACCGTTTTCCCGTCAGGGTAGACAGAGACTACGGTACGCCACTTGCATCTATCCAAACAAACCTGCCGCGCCTCCTCTACATTCAACTAATAATGGAAAAAAATATTTGATGTGCAATGGAATCTAAGCTTAAAAGCGTATACGCCTCAGGCGACGAGATAGTTAAGGTTTTTGTAGCGGATAATATTTTCTCTCTTTAATTCATACAAGTTTCTATTTCAGTTGTCTATCTCTCCACATCTGTAACTCCACAATGACATCAAAGGACGACCCTGATCTTGAGAAGGCTTTCACCAAGTGCCTCATTATTTCTTTCTACCACATTACGTAAACGAGATATGGCGCAAGACTACTACAGTATAATATTCTATTCTATGGAGCCGATCCTCAGGCTTGACTATAAAACTGCGACCGTGACCGTCACATAGATATTTGATTACTGGTATTTTTTTTGGAACTAACAGGTCCACTATGATGTGTTGGTTTTTATGAGAGTTCATAAGTTACAAATGCTGAATTTATTCGGGGCTTCTTACGACTGTCCCCTTCTAAATAGTATGGTTTAATGCGCATTATCCAAGAAAAGTTTGAGACTAATCCACTCAGAGCAGATAAGCACTGGAGACGTCTCCTTAAACATCATTTTATATCAGTTACTTCACTGTTGGGGAATGTTATTTTGGCAATCAAATGATAACTGTGTATGAGCACATTATTGACATTGACTTCTGACATTTTACTCAATGTCTCATAAGATTTAATTAAAAAAGTACTTTCATCGCACAACTGTATGTCGCGTGACATAGGCCTCAAAGAATGATGAAAGTGTAATAACTTTAAGCATAACGAGTAAAAACGCAAATGGCTTACATCAATTGTACACAAGTTGAAAATTGCTTATGACGTTTAAAGCAATATAAAACATTTTAATTACATCCAGCTAAGAGAATAACGTTGTCAACAGTAAAAAAATACATACAGCATAAAGTTTATTAAGTGTGTGTATACTAGTGTGTTTATAAAAGATAATTAATATTTTATGAGGTTTGCGTTCAGCTAAGCAAATTATTCAAGAATTTATTTAATATTTTGATTAATATTGAATTTACAGTATTTGAAATTTGGTTAAATTTATTTAGTTTTTAACACCTTAATAGGATTCGAGTATGGGGTAGTGGTTTAAATTGGCACTTCGACGTCGAATCGGTCGCGTGCCGTGGATTTGATTACCATACAGAATAATACTTTGAAGGTAACTTTGCTGTAAACATTGCTTTTTCAAACAATATACAAGGCCATTCTCCAGATTGGACGAAGTATATTATAATATTTTTTGCTATATGAATAATCCCCATCGTTGTAAAAGGTCCAAAGAAGTTGTAAGGCTCATTAGAGCCACCCGGCACCCACTCCACTCCGCTTCGCCTCGTGCGGTTAGTATTCTTTATATGGATTTGTATGGGTATGCGCTCACTACATGAACTCCGTAGCGTCACCGGATCGCCTCTGTCGTAAGCCGCCGGCCGCGCGTGGACCACTCGGTGACAACTCGCTGCTCTCATGCTTGCCGCGCGTTGACGGCGCATCGGCAACGCGCGGGTTCGAAGCGGAGCGCGCGCTGCCCACGAATGATTTCTTGTTATGTCTTTCTTTTTCTTCTTCATCAAGCGCGACAGCTATGAGTCAAATCAAGGTTTGTAAAATTTGACATTACGAAACACACGTGTAGACTACTGTAGTCCTAGTGTTGTTAATAGACTACTCGAAAATTCGTGAACCAAGCGACGTCCACTCGTTGACCACTCGGCGTTCACTCGTTGACCGCGCGGGGTTCGCTGGTTGACCGCGCGACGTCCACCCGTGGACCACTTGTCGACAACGAGTGAACGCCGTCCGAGGCGGTGCCGAGTGGGTGCCGGGTGGTTCTAATGTGCTGTGAGCTTTAAAAGACATAGCAATAGAAATAATACCTAATAAATGAGTCAAGTATTTTCTGCCTTAAATCAACTATCGAAGTTAGAATGTGTTGACCCTCACCCCTGCAGAGTTGCGCGATTGAAACTAATGGAACTGAATGTTCATATATATTTAGGTACCGATATAATTTAGTACTAATTTATTATTCAATAAAAATAGTACTGACATTGAAATTATATCAGAAACCGGTACGATAATGTCAATTAAATTAATATTAATGATAACACTAATTTGATTTTAATTAAAACCAATCATACAACGATGTCGTGCTGGTTATTATTGTACGAACTAAACGTTAATTTTGAACCGTAGCAACAAGTCTTCGGTAGTATAGTGGTCAGTATCCCCGCCTGTCACGCGGGAGAACGGCGTTCGATTCCCCGCCGGAGAGATTCCTTTTTGTAAATACACTTGAATTTGTAAGGTTTTCTAAAACATTTATTTTAAACATTACGCATATTTGAGTTAGGATTTATTTTTAATAAATCGTTTAGTTGGGTGTTTCTTTGGTATTGATTCATTGAAAGGTAATAGGGAATATGCATAATGTTTTTTATGTTCTATATTCACTTATTAGATCAACATAATAATATAATCATAAATACTCTTCACAGTGATCAAATTATGCTATAAAATAACGTTTTAAATATCGATAAAATCTGGCCTGCTAAAACGCCGCCATTTTGCCGCGGGCTTATGATGACGTCACAATGCACACTCGGTCAGTCTCAGTGTTTAATAACATTAGGTGTTACAGTAATTTTAAAGCTATTTTTAGTCATAATAACTATTCAGACGATAGATAACACTAAAAAACCATTTTATAGGTCTTGTACCAAAATGCAAAAACAATATAAGAAGTACACCTGATAAAATATTTTTTCCTATTCCAAAAGATGCGAAAAGACGAAAACAATGGTGTAAAGTAATGAGAAAATATGATGAAGTATCTTCAATATCGAGTTTGTACTGTTGTAAAGATCACTTTAATATAAGTTGGTGTCGTATTATTATAATAATATCGACGACCCAGTTGATGTACCTAGCGGGAGTGTAACATACTATCACGCCGAAGGTCGCGGGTTCGATTCCCGCTCAAGTCAAACATTTATGTTCGTGAACATGGATGTTTGTCTCGGTCTGTGTGTTCCCATATTATGTATCTATCATCAGCCTTTAACAGTCCACTGCTGGACTAGGCCTCTCCTTTGAAAGGAGGAATTGGCCTACTATACCACGCTGGCCAAACGGGTTGGTATAGGGTTTGTATCAAGTTTTCCTTCCCTTACAGTGATATTACATACATACATACATAGACTCACGCCTGTTTTCCGGAGGGGTAGGCAGAGACTATAGAACGCCATTTGCAACGATCCTGACATATCTCTCTTGCTTCATTCACTCCCATCAGATTGCTCATGCATGCTCTTCTGTTCAGGGTACTTCTCACCTGTCCTGTTTTTAGGATGTCTCCAATCTGGTCAGAGAACGTCCGTCTAGGTCTTCCCCTTCGTACTGTCCCTTCCACACTTGCCTCACAGTGATATTCTCTGCATAATATTATGTTCTCTCTGTCGGCTCTTACGACACCCATGGGATGATATGGGGTGGTGACATTCCGTATTCTTAATCCATCACCGCACAGACCGTCATTTATATATTTACCATTATTTATTATGTAGGTATACACCGCTATTTTTTAATTAGTACAAAAAATTTAACAGAGCACTAAGTATCTTTAACTGATCATATTTATGTAGTTAAAAAATAAAAACACTAAGTACCAAAACTGTCTCAAAACTGTCCACAAAAATACGTGATAATTGGTAAATGCATAACTAATACTATGACCGACCCGTGTACTATCATAGTAAAATGAGCCATTGATAAATTCCCCCCTCCCTCCACCCCTCTGCGCCTGCGCCACGCCCCGACGATGCGACAAACAGTGCTAAACTGCTAGCGAAAGTGAGCGTATCTAATTTCGTTGCGTTAAAAAGTTAATTGTTTGTCTACGTTTGCCCGACGTGATGGCCTATCATATCAGTTCATATCACGGGAGTATGTAGCTATGCTTCTTGCGTACTTTTTGAGTGGAAAAATCGCGAGTGCAGCTGTGTACCCATGGACATCTTATTTTGAGTGTACGAAAGTGAGCCGGTCAGTGTCAAACAATTAAAACAGTGCATATTGGATGCTTTTGACAACGCTGGTGGACATTTCGAAGGACAATGGAAATACTTGTAAGTTTAGTAAATAATACGTACTTAAGTAAATAATAATTTGATGCGGGCGGCTCAAAATCGGTCTGTGTTCTCCACACACCTTGAGGAAGGCCTGTGTCCAGCAGTGGACGTATCTAGGCTGACATGATGATGATAAAATTATTTGTAAATAGCAGATGAGTCCAATTTCATAAATACGCCAAAATTACTCTTTTCTGTTAGTCCAGAACACCTTCTTTTATTTTGATATTTGTTTGCTTTCTAATTACATACCTCCGTATTTAATTACTTGTTAAACGATAAATTTTACCGATCCTAAGCCCGAATAAAGTATGAAGGAGAGGGTAGAATTAACAAAATTAAAAAATAACTACCTACATTTATTATTTTTCTTCATTTTATTTTCTATGGCTACCTACATCAAAAGTGCGACAGAGAGAATGCGAATGAGCAGGATGGAATATTATCAATGAATTAGTGAATGGATTGTAAAATATGACTACGATTTAAGTGAGATTTTCTACAATAAACAAATGGTAATAACTTTGCTCTTTATTGATATTATGAAATTCTTACGTCGTTAAAGTTTTTGTACTAATTAAAAAATAGTGGTGTATATTTACAAAAACACTAATGCTAATTTATCCGTGTGGTTGACGGCATAGAATACAAGTGTCACCACCCCCTACCTTCCCGTGGGTGTCGTAAGAGGCGACTAAGGGATAACACGATGCAAATACCATCTTTGCGTAGAGACGGAAAACTCGACATCAAACCCTATACGACTGCCTCGTTGGTCTCCCGGCATAAATGTGCGCGTGGGATCGGGAGGTCCCGGGTTCGATTCCTGGGTCGGGCAGTGTTACAGTTGTTACTGTTGCAGCAGCACGGAGTCTGGAAATGTGCCCGGCACGGTAATAAGCTCGCCCCTTATTACGTGGGACTAAAGTACATCTGGCGAAAAGTGGGTGTACACCTCTGCCTACCTCTTCGGGGTTATAGGCGTGAGACTGTGTATGTATGTATTTATGTACGAATGCTAATCTTTGTCTTTTAAAAGCACACTTTCTCTCTACTCGCGATGGCACACAAAGTTTTTGGCACTGGAATATATGAGGCACAACTTTGTTCTTTAACCGTAGTTTAACCTTTTCCCCGTTTTGTTTCATAATTTTGTATTGAACATAATTTACGGTATCTTCTTCGACCTGAAATAAGTTCGAACTTTAGTAAAACTCGATAAAAAATATGCAGTGCATAATTAACTTATGTTACCTAAGTAGTTTCAGAAAGTAATTACATATTAAGTAGTATCAATAATTAAAAACATAATAAATTACTTGTCACTAATATTATAGGTACTACATACATAGACTCACTGCGATAGGCAGAGACTACCGACCGATATTGTACTAATAATATTCTACCACATTCACCCAACACCTTCTAGCCCTAAACTAAGTAGAGCTGGAGTGCTAGATAATGGATTAACTCCGTCCTTGTTTTTGTAAATATAAAAGTACATAATGTAATACATGGGAACACACAGACCGAGACAAACATCCATGTTCACGAATATAAATGTTTTACTTGAGCGGGAATCGAACCCGCGACCGTCTGTTATGCTCTCGCTAGGTACATCAACTGGGTCATCGATATTATTGTAACAATACGATACCAACGTAGGCGGGCAGCGATAGCCTAGTTGAGATACCAACAGACTGCCATGCAGAGGGTATCGGGTTCGAATCCACAGCGCACACCAATGACTTTTCAGAGTTATGTGCGCATTGAATTGTTAATTATCGCTTGTCCCGTGCCTCGGAGAGCACGTTAAGCCGTCGGTCCCGGTTGTCATGAAGATCTTTGACAGTCGTTACAGGGCGTCAGTACCTTCTAAATAAACTGACACTAGTCTAAACCATGGAATATAGCTATCCCTTCGGGTTGCAGAGGTCAGGCAGGCAGTCGCTCCGTGGAAAAGCTAATATTCAGCCAAATCCGGTTAGACCAGGAAGTGGACCCCAGATTGAAACTGGGATAACGCTAAGAGGATGATGACGATACCAACGTACATTAAAGTGATCTTCACAACAGCACAAACTCGATATTGAAGATACTTCATCATATTTTCTGATTACTTTACACCATTGTTTTCGTCTTTTCGCATCTTTTGGAACAGGTAAAGATATTTTATCAGGTCTACTTCTTATATTGTTTTTGCATTTTGGTACAAGACAATACCCATAAAATGGTCTTTTAGTTTTATCTATCTGAATAGTTATTATGACTGAAAATAGCTTTAAAATTACTGTAACACCTAATATCTTCTTGGGTTTACGCGAATGTTACACACATTGAAATTAAACTACAGTTTACGGATTGTATCGCGTTGTATTGGTTTCACTAAGTTATTACATTTGAAACTAAAGATCTAGAAACTATATTTTTAATTTATTACTAGCCGACGTTTCGAATTCTTTACAGAATTCATGTTCACGGCAGACTGAGGTGATATTTGTCTTTTTCTTGAATGTATAAGTTATCTCAAAGTACCCGAACATTTTTCAACTACTAGTGTTACTATTTACGCAGAATGAGCTCACAGTGTCCTTAGGTCTTCTGGTGACTTTGTCCTTCTTGGGTTTCATTAGCCTTATGACAGGGTCCCAAGCTGGAGGAACATTCCAACCATCTTCCCTATTGAAATTAGGGTGTTTTTTTAATTTCAATAGCCTCTCGTATCATCCTTGGAAGAAATCGATGTTCCTTTGCGAGTATCTGTGGTTCATCAAATCGCAGGTAGTGGTTGGGTCCTTGTTCCACATGTTCACACACAGCAGACTTTGTTGAGCATTTATGTTTTATGTCAGCTATATGTTCTTTGAGTCGAATGCCTATGCTTCTCTTGGTTTGTCCAATGTATGAGAGCCCACATTCACAGTAAATTTTGTAGACACCGGCCTCTTGCAAGGGTAACTGACACTTGACAGATGGTAATAATTGGCTGATCTTCGTTGGCGGCTTGTAGTTAGTTTTGATAGAAGCTCGCTTCAAGATGTAGCCAATTTTGTCGGTCACGCCCTTGATGTATGTGAGGACAGCAGGTTGTCTTTCTACTGTGGCTGGTTTTTCTTTCTTCTGGGATCTGTGACGGTGGCGCGGCGGTCGGAGCTTGTCTTGCAGAACTTGCCTGACATGTTGAAGCTCAGCGTCCAGGTGTTTCTTGTCACAGATCCCGCGGGCTCTCTGAAACAGAGACATTCCTACAGTAGCTAACTGTTTAGGATGGTGGTGAGATTCACCGTTTAAGTACCTATTTGTATGGGTCTTTTTCCTATACACAGTATGGCTTAAGGAGTTGTTTTTATTCCTGATAACAAGTACATCTAAGAAAGCTAAAGACTTGTTTGCCTCTAATTCCATTGTGAATTGTATTTGGTTATTAATAGAATTAAGATGGTTTAGGAAAGCATTAACACTATCTGTTAGTAAAATTGTGAAAGTGTCGTCTACATACCGCTTGTAGAACCTCGGTGTGATGGTGGCAGTCTGCAGGGCTCGCGCCTCGAAGTCCTCCATGAAGATGTCAGCGACAACAGGCGATACTGGAGAGCCCATTGCTACACCGTCTACTTCTATGTAGTATTTCTTGTCCCATAACAGATAGCCCGTTGTCAGGCAGTGTTTGAGTATTTCTGCATATTCCTCAGGCATGTTGTTTTCTGTCAGCTTCCTTCTAATAATTTCTACACAGTCATGTACTGGTATGCATGTGAATAATGACTGTATATCAAAACTAACCATAGTTTGCTTGTCAGAGAGATGTAGATGTTTGATTTCACTGACAAAATGGTAGGAATCTTTCACATGTGCTCTCGTATTGCCTCTGAGCGGTGAGAGAATCTTTGCCATGTGTTGAGCCAGTCTGTAAGTTGGTGCGCCTATCTGACTAACTATCGGGCGCAGAGGAGCGTTTTCCTTGTGTATTTTTGGTAGCCCATACATTTGAGGAGGTCTTACACACGATGGTATTAAATATTTCACGTCCAAATTAAGTTTTTCGGAGTATTTCTTAACAATATCACAAGTTTGCTTGAGTATTTTGTTCGTAGGATCTGACTTAACCAACTTGTAGGTACTTTCATCCGACAAAAGATGTTCCATTTTTTGTTTATACTCGGACGTGTCCATCACTACCGTTGCATTTCCTTTATCTGCTCGGAGTACTGTAAGTTCAGGCCTAGTTTGTAAGTCCTTCAGTGCGAGATATTCGGTCTTGGGTAGATTCCTTGCCGGCACTTTCGATTGACGTAATATAGCAGAAACGTCCTGTCGTATGGCCTCGAAATCTTCCTTACTCACATTGTTCTTGACTAGGCAATCCTCAACGTTGCAAATAATGGTTTCATACGGTATTCTTGATGGAGTTATCGCGTAATTTAAACCTCTGCTAAGTAGTTTCTCGGTATTTTCATCTAACATGTGTTTTGACAGATTGACAACTGTTTGTCTATGGGCGGACGGTATCAATCAATGTGTAACACCTAATGTTATCAAACACTTGAGACTGACCGAGTGTGCCATGTGACGTCATCACAAGCCCGCGGAAAAATGCGTCGTTTTAGCAGGCCAGATTTTATTGATATTTAAAACTTTATTTTATAGCATTTATTTGAACACTGTGAAGAGTATTTATATTTCGTATGAATATAATTATAATTATCTACAAAAAAAAAACAAAACAAAAATTTTTTATTTGCTTCTCCAAAACTTAGAATACATTACTTTTATTTTACACTATTAACTTAAATTTACAGAAGGCGGTATGTGGAGAACAAATTAGGCAACTGCGTCAGCTATTGTTGCAGTTATAAAACTACAACACTGGTATTCTCGCAGGCCTATATGCAATTATAATTAAATAACATTAAATTTACCTATAAATAAATATATATATAATAATAATAACGACAAATTAATATATATATACACAAAATTATATACAAATATATACGTATATAGTGTACATATTATTAATAAGTTTTATAATATATATATTATTATATACAATACACAATACATGCCTCCGTTACATCAAAATTAAAATTAAAATTAAAAATAGCAAAGAGTAATGTGTTTCCGAACGCTACTTGTACTTGACAGACTGACGTTTCAATATAGGCCAAAGATTGAAAGATTCCGTCTGTCATGAATGTCAATTGTGTTGTCAAGCAAGCGTCGTCTACCAGAGTCCGGAGCACAGTTACTTTTACCATTATAATAAAATCGCTGCGCATACGCAATTATATAATAACAAATTATATACATTATAATATCACAATAACTTCAATATCTTTCGTCAGTAGACACATAAGTGATGTTGACGTACTACTTATTCTAAAAGTAAGTATGTAAGTTCATAACAGTGACTTTTGTTTGTTTATTAAAAATAACTTAAACTTATTGCGAAATGCGTGTAATGTTTTCAGGTTGCGCATGGGGGGCGGAAGGTAATTCCAACAATGGGTGGCGGCGTATCTGAAACTACCTCGGAAAGCATTGGTCCTGTGTCGCGCTGTGACCAAAAGATGTGATGCCGCCCGCGTACTGTACTGATTAATATCACGAGACCATGACAACTTTTTGTACAGGTATGCCGGTGTTTTGTATAGAACAATACCAAACAGTAGAGTTGCCAGATGAAGATGCCTGCGAGCAGTCATCTTCATAAGGTTCCCACTATTCAGGAATGGAGTGACATGTGAACGAGGTGGGATATTATAACAAAATCGAGCACATGCGTTCTGTACTCCCTGAATTACTTTCTCTGTTCTATTCAATATACATGGACCAATCACAGTATCTGCATAGTTTAGTTTAGACAAAATAAGAGTCTCACAAAGCAATATCCGCAATTCAGTACTCAGATGTTGGCGAATTCGATATAACAACTTGAGACGGTAAAAACAGTTTTTGGCAGCTTCCAGTACATGCGTCTCAAAATGCAATTCACCATCCATGACCAAACCTAGGTTTCGAGCCTCACTGACTTGCTCTATGGGACAGTTATTAACGAGAAGTACAGGATTTAGATTTTGTATCTTGTTAATGCATTCCTTTGAGCCTAATATTAAACATTTGGATTTGGTGGGGTTGAGTACCAGTGAATTCTTTTTAGCCCATTCAGATATCTTGTCTAAGTCTGTATTAATTTTATTTACAGATTCATGGCAGTCATTGGGATGAAATGATATGTATAGTTGGAGGTCATCGGCATACATATGAAACTGTGTATTACGTATATGGTTGGTAACATCTGCACTGTACAATAAGAAGAGGAGAGGACCGAGCACTGATCCCTGTGGAACACCTCGGGTTACCTGACAACAAGAAGAAGTTGCCTTGTTACCATCCCTGTCATTATCCAGTTGCATAAATTGAAATCTGTCAGTCAGATAAGTTGCTGAGTCGCAGCCGTAATACGAAAGTTTGGCAATAAGGAGTGAAATATTTATCGTTTCAAAGGCACGTGAAAAATCAAGTAGGGTAAGCACCCTGCTTACCCTACTTGATTTTTTTTTTCCTTGATTTACCCATACCCTTGTCCCTAGCATCCAAAATATCGTCAACAACATCCATGAGAGTGGTGGTCGTACTGTGTCCCTGACGAAACCCCGACTGTCTCTGAGGAATGATGCTATACTTCTCGAGGTACTTCCTGAATTGGCTGCTCACCACTCTTTCCAATACTTTTGATAAACATCTAATAAGTAAATATAAAATACATAAAATATATAAAAAAAAAAATATTATGCATTATTGTGATAAAAGAAAACATTTACGTCTTATATTTTCATTTTATTTGTTAATCTGTTCAATTTTTACGGTACCTACATACAAATAGTCAAGGTATTGAAATGTTTTTTTGGCCTTAGCGTCCATTTATTAAAGGACGCATCTTTATTTCTAGGGGGGATACCTAAAAAGTTAAATCCAAGTTAAACATGAACTGTATGTCGTGGTAGTAGTTAAGAGATAGGTACTAAACAGAGAAGGATATTTAATTCATATAATATCTTAAAATATGTACGCTCTTCAGATACATTTACATAATAAAAATGCATAGTATAGCAACGAATTGGATTTTTCTGTATTGTTTTGTAAAATTTTCGTGTAAAATTGTTGTGGAAAATGTTCGTGTAAAATTGTTGTGGAAAATGTCAGTGTAAAATTGTCGTGCAAGCTTGTTGGGGAAAACGTTCGTGCAAATTTGGTGTGAAAAATGTATGTGTAAAATTGTAGTGTAAAATTTTCGTGCAAATATGCTGTGCAATATGATCGTGTAAACCTTCGTGCAATATTATCGTGTAATATAATCGTGCAAAATGTTCGTGTAAAATTGTTGTGTAAAATGTTCGAGTAAAACTGTTGTGTAAAATGCTCGTGTTTTTTTTGTGGAAAATTGTCGTGGAAATTTGTTATGTAAAATTGCTGTGTAAAATTATTCTGAATTTTTTTTCTATTATAATAATTCTAATGCTCCTTTTTTTTCTTTCAAAGTCCGTTGTTTTTTCAATGTTCCATTCGAAATATTCAAGAAAATTTGCCAGTATTTAATTCATGTCATGTCATAAATTTTTTTAAATAAAACCGAAAGAACACAGAAAATATTGAAAGATACGGGAAACAGTTTTTTTTTTTAAACTCCGTACTTTACTTACTTTTCCGTACTTTACTTTATTTAACTAAGCATATTCTATGATTTAACACTTTCCATAATGATATCTACGTACCGATAAAATGTAGGGTAGAATGAAAACAATACATCATTTTTGGTCGAACGCATACAATAGATAGGAATCGCCTTCTTCCAGAGCTATTTTAAACTGGTTTACATCCGATCAGATTTACATTTAATGCAATCTAAACAAGAAGCTTTCAAATTAGAGCTTGACTCTGGTGAAGCTGACGATTCTTCGGACAGTGAAATTGGGATCGTGGCCGAGGAGTGCTAGATTACCTACCTACCAATTTGTATTCACCTCCAGTATGTTTTCTTTTTTTCGTTTCGTATTTCACTTATTAAGATATTATATTTCAATTTGAATAAAACATTTTTCAACTTTTCCAACCATCAAGTAAAACATTCGAAAGAATCCTGTTAACATGCGAAAAAAACGAAAAATTTACTATTTGTTATTTTCGTGAAAAAAAAAACAAACTGTATTTTCGCAATTTTCAACGCTATTCTTGAAATAAACGAATTTCCTTTCCTGGTAGAAATACAATACTTACATGCATGCATGCAGTTTTCTCTGTAAGGTAAAATAGGTAATGAATGCCTCCTCTGTACGCAGTGAAAACCAACCTTTATACTTCTTACCTCTTTCTATCACCGACCGACGACCACTCGATTTTCTGCCAAATATTACCATAAAAAATATACCACTCCTTAAGTTTTCACATCAGAGAAACTTTGTCCCTGCCTAAGATATAGCCAGAAGAAAAGCACGCACCTATAAAAGAATAATCTTAACAGTAATAATTAATCAAAATAAAATACATACTAGTAAGTACGGCCAAGTAATATAATAAATTTTCTTATTTTTATGTAAGTTGGGTCTCCGTAGAAAAATATTATTCCTCCTGTGGGACTATGTAAAGTCAAAGATCATACGACATCTTTTCCAGAAAAGATTTTGAAGAATTTTTATAGTTTCTTTGATATAAGGTTGATGAAACAAGAAGAGGTTTTATTATTTTGCATTTGTGAAAGTTTTGATTTCATAAACCTAGATACAAGGTGATTTTTGCTACTTTTATGTAACGGGTAAAAGATATTTGAAAATTTGGTTTGACGCTTCACTTTTATTTTATTATAATAACTAAGAAGTAATTTTACATTGATGCGATTGCGAGCCTACACAAAACTACATAGAATATGTAGAAATCACAAAAGTTTACAACAATTTTATTGATCTTTGTTAAGCTTCTTTTTATTTTTTATTTTAATAGACTCACGCCTTTATTACTTTAGACAAGGCTTTTTCATATGAACGATACGTCGGCCTTGTATAGTTCGCTCCAGTGAACTTTCGAACTGGCGTACATCGAGATCCTGTACTTTAGAACTAACATACGTCGACATTTCAAACTTCGACTTTCAGTTGCCGAGTAGGGGCGAGCCTATTTCCGCTACCGGGCATATCACCAGACTCCGTGCTGCTACTGAGAATTTGGAAAAACCCAGTAACACTTTTGCCTGGGAATTGAACCCAGGACCTCCGATCAGCAAACGCATACGCTATCCACTGGACCACGGAGGCAGTCTCTTTGTTAATTGATTAGCGTAAATTCAACCAGGCTTCTAAATGCATAAAGAGTTAATTTTTAATCATCATCATCATTATAGCGTGATCCTATTCATTATACCCTCGCCATGGATACCGGCGTCTGCTTTCCTATCTTAACATCTTAACTTAATACGATCTTTCACATACTTAGCGATAAGTCGATGGGCTCGCATTTCATCCTTATCATCCCTTGAGTTGAAAATCTTCATTGGTGTTAAAACGCAAGTAAAACTGCACGGACAGAGTAGGACAGCTCTTGACTTGGCACACCAATAAATATCTTATTGTTGTATCGAGTATGTGTATGCTTTACGTCTTTGTCTGTCGATCACATTCCATTTCATTTTAAGACCGAATATTCCAAAGAAATGCTGGCTTGACGTCCTAAGGGATGATATGCGTGCCGATCGACTAATCTCCAGTGATGCTGAAGACCGTGTGAAGTGGTGGAGAAACAGCCGGAAAGCGGACCCCGGGCTACAAGGCGTAGTATTTTTTTCTTTTTTTTGTGATAATAGGCGGCAAACAAGCAGACGGATCACCTGATGGTAAGCAATTACCACCGCCCATGGACACAAGCAACACCACAGGACTCACAAGTGCGTTGCCGCCCCTTTCGGTTGGGAAAAGGGATAGGATGAGGAGTGGGATGAGGGAGAAGGAATAGGGGATAGGGCCTTCGGCACTCTCACTCACCAAACGAAACGCAACACTTTAGGTACTGATACTTTACGTCGATTTTCTGTGAGAGAGTAGTACTTCCCCGGTCGAGCCGACCCATTCATGCTGAAATCAGCCAGGCTCTACTACCTTGGAAAGTTTTTGTATCGCAACCGGGACAGAGCTAGGATGATAATGGTGATGATCTCACAAGGAGGCCCTAACTAAAGTGTGAAACCTTAGCTGGCAGCACTTAGATTTCTATATGAAAACGCACGATGTCAACGCTCTGACTGGCGGCCAACGTTCAGGCACTTACAGATCGCACTAATTAACATTCAATTTATTGATTTACGTACACAAGTTTTGTTCCTATACACTCAAACAAAACATAAACTAAGCCGAACATACTCTAATTTCTAATGGAACATTGGCTCACACTAATTCCCACACATCAAAACATACCCGTAAAAATAATATTCTGCCTCACATTCAGCCTATATCACGTGTTTATCCTTAATTGAAACCGGCGTCTATGATTTATATCGTAGCTAGTTGGACGATTCAGCATCCTTGTTCGTGTATTACATAGTATACATGTAGTACATAGTGCTAACTGTAGGATCCAAATATGTCAAGACCACACCTCAATCAAGTCGTCTGACGGCTGACGTGCAATGATTAGGGATCCCAGCTGACATTCTAGGGTACCTAAATGCGTATCATATGGTGGTGAATTTTAGAACATTAACTCCAGTATATTCAATCACACCAGCTTTTAACAGTCCACTGCTGGAGTAGACCTCTCCTTTGGAAGGAGGAATTGGCCTACTATATCACGCTGGCCAGACGGGTTGGTATAGGGTTTGTATCAAGTTTTCCTTCTCTTACAGTGTTGTACTCTGCACAATATGCTCCCTCTGTCGGCTCTTACGACACCCATGGGATGATATGGAGTGGTGACATTTCGTATTCTTAATCCGTCACCACACGGATGTGCCAAGGCTTATAGGTGCAGGTAGCGCCCTTTGAATTAAAACTGCTTTGAAACTTTTGCAACATTCTAAATAACTTTTGCAATAATAATATTAGTCTTGCTTGTAAACTGCCGTATTGCCTGGCACATATTAAATTCACATAATGAGATTGTGAGAGGTATGATATAGGGTTAGGGATAGGGTTAGTTTATAGTCCACCGAGGTGGCTAAGTTTCCGAGAACATTATTCTAGACGTTCGATGTAACCGAACATCGGGTACGTAATACAATAATCGCACTTTAAGGGTACCTACTAACTAACACCTCATTTTGTCCTGAGGTTTCGACATGCTTTTGTCCTAGGTGTTTTGTACTAGGTTTTACCTTTGCCTTCGATTTTAAAAGGATTTTCGTACTTGGTATAATTGGTATCTACATCACGGATTTGTAAAACACTATCGTACCTGTAACCTCCGGCGCATTATAAATTGCCGAAGCGATCACATAAACTACTACATTATCCGTGATGAAAGCCAATTTTAAGAACAGTGAAACATTTTTATCGCTTTTGTACTAAGATACAACTCAATCTCGCAACATCAACGGTATTATAATTCCTCAGTAGGCACCACTATTTTTATTTTATTAATATATATTATGTAGGGAGACCAACGGACTGCTACGCAGAGGATTTCGGGTTCGAATCCACGCTGCGTACCACTGACTGTTAGAATTTATCTATATCTATATACTATAATAAAACTGTAGAGGTGAAAAAGTCTGTACATTAAAGAATTTTTGACGAAAATTAGCTAAAAAATCTAGGAAAATGCTAAAAAGCAATACTTGATGTTTTTTAGAATTTATGTCTGTCTGTCTTTCCATATGTTGCTAAAGATCTCTAAAATGGCGGAATTGATTTCAATAAAACTTATACTCATGTGCAAAGGATACTCAAACCTATAAAATAGTACATTATTATGTTACATCACAATCGGTTGAGTAGTTTTCGGTGTGCAGCTTGACCTCTCCTTTGTACGTAGTCCCAAACAAAACCGGGATCATCCAAAACTAGTTATATATATGGTGCCATCTATGATCATTATAAGTTTGGTAGTAAAAGTATAGTTACTCTAAATAGGTACCTTCAAAGTGTTTTATGGCTATTTACCGATCGACAGATGTCACTATTTTCAAAAAAAAATCTAGCAAAATAAATGTTTCTTGCAAAAAAGACAATAATTATGTGTCGGGTATATTTCTGTTATTAAAAAATAAAAGAGTATAATATTCGGCACTTTCATAAAAAAAAGTCTCTGTGTCAAAATTTATCACAATGTCCACTCAGGCGCGGTCCGAAGGGGGGGGTCACAGGGGACATGACCTCCCCCAAAATCTAAGGTCAAATTGAAAAATCTCAAAAATTTGCCAAATAATAAAAGGAAATTTCTAGCTATATATCTTACCTTACTAACCTAACAGCGATAAATTTATAGTTTGCTGACTCTATCTAGTGGTATTTTTATGAACTACGTACGATGGCCAAAATAACTTGCAAATATTACCTAGTTTAGAAACAAGGAACCGAACTACCTACGTAGTTTTGGTAATCCTAGCAAAATCGATATGCGTCGTTATGATAAAGATTGTTTAACAATATTCTAATAATATAATTTGTCGGTTTATTGTAAAGATTCAAGATAAAGGATATCTACTTACCTAGATGTGAATTGTGATTCTTGTTGTTAACTTTTGTGATTGAGGAAAAAATAAAATATAACTTAATTGTCGAATACTTACTACACATAATTTAATTTGTAGAACAGTGCTTCATTTAATGATAATTTTATAATAATGATAAGTCACTGTAAGTAATATCGAGCCTTTCCCGCCATTTTAGCGCAACTGACAAAAACTAATTTTTACAGAATGTTTTTTTAAATATTTTTATATAGAAATGTGCTAATAAAGTAAAATGTCTAAAAATCATTAATGTACATCAAGTACATTAATGATTTTTAGACATTTACATGTATAATTAAAAAAACTACAAATATAAAAAGTATTGTGGGTTAGATTTTAAAACGAGTCGCCTGAATTTGAGGGTATTGGTCATACTTTGACAATTATGCAAAACGGAACATAATTTTTATGCTTCAGTATAGTTTTTCAAATGTAATTTTTAGATTTTATGACAAAAACGTGAAACGAAACGCAACCCGCGATCTTGGATGTATGATATTGACAGCTAATGTCAAATTTGTGCATCACATCATTCCTTTGCTTTCGAGTGCCGACGGTTAGGTTAGGTGCGACTGTAATTGAAGTAACTAAATAGGTTATGTTAGGGTCTCTTTTGACCCTTAATCCGAAATTCAACCTCAGTTTATTAAACTAGTGTGAAGAATGTGGAAGTTGGCACCATCATACACACTGATGTTTGGAGAGCATATAATTTTTATTTTTTCTTGAGGAACCAAGTATTTCCGGCGGGTGAAAATGGTAAGGGGGGACCCGAACCCTCCCCCCTACTCCCCCCAACCACTCACAATCCCTAAAATGGCAACGTATTTCGAAATTTTTACCAGTATTTACACTATAAATGGCGACCCAGATACCTAATTTTTATTAGTGTAGTGAGTGACCCCCTCCAAAATTTCAGGCTGCGACCGCGCCTGTGTCCACTTAATTTAAACGGTCAATCTCATGTATTTCAAATTATTATATTTATATAATCATTTAATTATTATTTATTTTAAATGACAAATACAATGACTATAGATCCTTTTTTCAATAAATTGTCGATTAGTCCATAATTATTATTTTCTATCTCGGTCGGTTTGTATATGTAAACATAGATGGCGTTGACAAATGACGTCTTTTTCTGAATGGTGGTGTTAAGATTCTCCGAGGATTGATCAGGTTTTCGGATAATTTGCTTTCATCGTCGTTGGAATACTTGGATTGGATATTTGACGTTACTTATGAGTTTATGATTGTTGAATATTATCGAGTTTCTTTGATTTCTTTCGTTCGTTCGTGTTCTGTTCTTATACAGGTGTCTCATTATTCCCAATTTCCCACTCCTCACGTCACGTACGTGGGAATCTCTGAGCGGGAGACTGCGCCCTAAATTCAGATACCTCTTGAATTACTCAACGGGGCTATCTTACTTTCGGCAGGGCTGGATAGTCGTAGTCCTGTGTGTATTTTCTAAATAAATCGCAGGGACAGACACTTGAAACAGCTGGAATCGACATCCGAACATGTTGCTTTTCACATAATCGGTAAAAATAATTTACATGTTCTATGTATGGTTATGAAAGTTGGGTATGGTAGAAGAGTCATGAAAGTAGAATAAATGCTGTAGAAATGAGAGCATTGAGAAGTATGTGTGGTGTGTCTATGACCGACAGAGTAAAGAATTGTGTGATACGAGAGTGGTGTGCGGTAAAAGAAGATGTAGTGACAAGCATCGGGAAAGGCATTGTCGGTAGTATTTACGCATACTGCTGACATGTATGATAATGATATAAAAATGATATAAATGAAATAGGGTCGATCAGGAATGATAAAAGAAACCGCCCGAGCTGAATGCTGTAAGTGCACTGATTTATTCGTAAAATAAAATGATAGGTACTACACCGATGCAACGGTGTCGCGCATATAATGTAAATGCCGAGTAAGCATTTTGTACAGGTAGGTAAACTGTACATCCTGCCTACTCAAAAGATGATATCAGTATAATGATAAAGAATCTTTAAAAACAATGAAAAATAACATGAATTCTTACACTAAATTATATAATATTGAAATTAGATGATACATAGAATGATAATGAACAGTTTATATTGTTAGTACTTATAGCTACGAGTATGTTTAAAGTTCATTAAATCGCGACCTAAGAGGAGTAGGGGAGATCCCCACGTCTACACTTAACACTTATCTTTTGATTTCACTTGGTATACACTCTATTGGCCTGATCACTTCATTCACAGTTTCACAAATTGCACTATCACTTTTCTTGTATTGCTGTAGAGGGGGCACGCCTGCCTCGCAGCATGCCTCCCGCGGCACGGCTGCGTCTGGGCAAGGTGTGCGGCCGCAACTCTCCTCAACTTGACTTTTATTATTCGTAATAAAATGATAGGTACTACACCGATGCAACGGTGTCGCGCATATAATGTAAATGCCGAGTAAGCATTTTGTACAGGTAAACTGTACAGGCATGTTGAAATGGTTTGGACACATGGAGAGGATGGATGACGAAAGACTGACAAAGAAGATATATAAGGCAAGTGTTAATGGGACAGGACGAAGGGGAAGACCTAGGCGGACGTTCTCTAATCAGATTGGAGACATCCTAAAAAAGGACAGGTCAGAAGTACCCTAAACAGAAGAGCATGCATGAGAAACTTGATGGGAGTGAATAAAGCAAGAGAGGTATGTCAGGATCGTTGCAAATGGCGTTCCATGGTCTCTGCCTACCCCTCCGGGAAACAGGCGTGAGTCTATGTATGTATGTATGTATATTTGTATGTATGTTCTATGCGAAGGTGGTAAAACAGTTAATGTTGTGTAAGTATAAAGAAATTCTCTAAAGATATATATTAGGTATATAATATACATATAAAAGTTATAAATAATATATACTCTTAGCATAAATGTCATGCTAATTAAATTCCAACATTTACGCGAACGAAGTCGCGGGCACAGCTAGTGTCAAAATAATATCATTCATTCTCCTAGCGTTATCCCAGTTTCAATCTGAGGTCCGCTTACTAGTCTAACCGGATTTGGCTGAATATTAGCTTTTCCACAGAGTGACTGCCTGTCTAACCTCCGTAACCTGAAGGGATAGCCATATTCCATGGTTTAGACTAGTGTCAGTTTATTTTAGAAGGTACTGACGCCCTATAACGACTGTCAAAGATCTTCATGACAACCGGGACCGACGGCTTAACGTGCTCTCCGAGGCACGGGCCAAGCGATAATTAATAATGCAATACGCACATAACTCCGAAAAGTCAATGGTGCGCCCCGTGGATTCGAACCCGATACCCTCTGCATGGCAGTCTGTTGGTATCTCCACTAGGCTAACGCTGCCTTATGCCAAAATGATATACAAAATAATATACATTTGGAGTACAAATCCACGGATAGATCAATATAACGGGACCAGCCGTAAGTTAGCAGAACTTAGAATTAAAAATACTAATTATTCTGATAAATCTGGCTAAGTGGCGATAGCCTAGTAGTGTACGTAACGGACTGCCGAGACGATGGTCTCGGGTTCGATCCCCAGGTACCCTGGGCACACACCTCTGACTTTTCAATGTTATGTGTGTATTAAAAGTGTTAATTATTGCTCGCTTAATAATGTGCCCGGTAGATGGTAATATACTCTCCCCCTATTACATTGGGACCGAAACATTACTGGCGAAGTGTGGGTGTTTAACACACCTCTGCCTACCCCTTCGTGGATTAAGGCGTGAAGTAATGTTTTTATCTGGATATGCGCTCCGAGGCGAAAAGTCTAGGATGCAACCGGGATAACGCGAGGGCGATAAAGAACGAGCATAAATAACTAAAAATACTGCAACTTCCAGAAATATACAAAATCCATATCTATATACCTACTGCTTTTTTCACCAAACATAAACAACAATAAAATAGGTCTAGTTTCCTTACAATGTCGGCGAGAACTAATGAGATTGTCAAGCCGAGATATTTTTTTAAAGATGATTATTACATCTCGTTCAAATGACCCGGCTTTGGGTAATCGACCGACAAATTGAAACGGGCTGAGGATTTCTTGAAGACATCATTGTACCTATAACAGCGCGAAATATGGAGGTGCTAATGTTTTGGTAAATAACTTGAATTTGTTTTTATTACTTTGAGATTTTTATACAGCATCCAAGTGTACGAATTGATATCGAGATCAACAGTTCGTGACCACGGCTAATGTAAGGAGCTGAAAATGTTGGGAAATTAAGAGGTACGAGGAAATATAGTTATGATTGTTAACGTCATTAAGATAAAAAGTACGAATTAATTTCTGTTTGATTTCAGTCCTCAATTTTATTTTCGGATGACTCGTTTAGGCACTACATTATCACATATACTTAATAAAGAAATATTAATATCACCTTCTTTTGCATTAGGAATAAAAATAAACAAAAGTGTTCTGCAAGAGTGTTATATTAAAATCATGCCAAATACCACAGTGAGAACACACGAGGCGAGATTAAACGAAACAAAAGTCTGTGCTCTCTCAAAGGGAGAAAATGTATCCGAAAATGAAAACTCTCAGCGCTAAGAATGAATTTTTATCTTTATTTCAATATTTCTGCGCCAAATGCTTTGAATGTAAGTTAAAAGAAGTGGTTATTTAGATGGTTACTTTTCTTAGAAAATTCGCTGTTCACAGAAACTACTTGAATTGTAGATAGAATTACGGTAAAGGGACGTTACAATTTATCCAGAACCTAAATTTTCTAAATTGGAAGCTAAAGTAACCACTGAAATTTACTTCTAGGTCAAATGGTGTTTTGTCTACATTGCCATGTAGCTTTATATTAGACTAACAGACATGTAAAACTTATTTTCATGTTTTGAATAGGATAAGTTTTATGAAAAAAAAAATACTTGTGAAACTATAAACACAAATAATATTTCCCTTCGTCTTTTCTAGCATGAACTAAAATGATATTACAAATCTCAACTTGGATACCTCCCGAATTAATACAATTACCCGAATAAGATTTTAGCCTCCAACATGAAAGCCCAAATTTTTATTACACCTTTACAATTACTACCAATCTACAAACTCTCGTTTCTCTCTTAGATTCTTTCATATATCCTGGCTGCATGTCGTATCACCCATAACTCACGCACACTCAACAACTTAGCAACTGTAACTGATGGTTGCACCTTCAGTCTATCACATTGTGAAATACGGAATAGTAGTTAAATTGTTGCATCATTCATCAAACACGACTGCTCAGCCAAGAGTGGCCGACTGAGAAGAATAAAATTAAAGTCATCAATTCAAAATTAGTGTTTTCATCAGATATAGCATAAGATAACACAGGTACAAACACAGAAATAAATAGTAATAGAACGGTGACATGGGCGTGGTGCGCGTGTCAAACTATTGCACTATAGCGCATGTGTTTACACATGTTGTACAACATTATTCTGCCTGACAATTAGCAATGGTCAGTTTTTATATAAACAATAACATAATTTCATTTTCCACAGCTACATCACACACACACATCGATAATAATTCCTTAGTGTCCCCTCATTATCTATACGTCACTATGGGCGGGGCTTGCTGAAATGTGGCACGCGCGAAATGTACGCGATGACGTGACATTCACCATTCTATTACTATTTATTTCTGTGGGTACAAAGTTCTTAGTACCACTAATTGGCCCAATATACTTCTGCTTTAATTATTTGCGGGTCTTTGCGAAAGTTTAACTTTGGCCGGTTCTCAAGTGACAAAAGTCGGTGTCATCTATGATCATTGTTGCTAAACTTGGTCACATAGGTGAGAATATTGGAAATGAGGTGTATAAAGTGTTTGTGTCATTCTGCCTCGTTTAGGATTTTAATAAACAATGTATAACTCTCAGGCAGGGCCGTTCCGACCCAATGCAGCGAGCGCCTGTGTGCGAAATCTATGAAGCGCCTGTGCAGTGGCGTAGGGCGGATGACCTTTTTTTTTTTTTTTAGTCGTTACCTAACAGTTCCGGCCTAAAAGCCTTTTTTGTCATCCTTTTTCGAAAATAAGTGTTATAATTAACGCATATCTCGGCGCGCGGCGCCCCTGTCACCCTGGCGCCTGTGTGCGCCGCACACATTGCACATAGGGAAGGTTCGGCCCTGCTCTCAGGCTAAAAAAATATACTAACTGCAATATTAACTAAGGTACAAATGTAGCTACAAATATTTAAAACAAATATGTTATTCTATAGAACATGTCTACATCATACAATATTATTTGGCGGGTCTTAGTCGCGATAACTGACTTATTTAAAGGCATAAATACCTCTGTTATTCTCCTACGTTTCTACCGGCTTGCAACGGTCGTGGTCACGTAGGGACTCGACTTAGACCCGCTAAATAATATTGTATGATGTATACAAATCGCGAAAGTTTAATATCGATTATGTCTACTACAAACAAAATATATTTACTATTTCTGTGACAATTATACAGTACAGCCAGCGTAAAAAAGAATACCTACGACGAAACGTCTGGTCCTAAGAGGTTGTTAATCGAAACATTTTGAAGAAGAGTGGGAGACGTCCTTCCATTATTATAAATGACACAGATTTTAAGCAAATCGAAAATAAAGTCTAGTGCATCAACTATATAAAAGTTATATAATTATCCACAAACTGACATTTAGTCGTCGTATCCTGACCTCAACTTGACGTAGGTATAAGTTATCTCCCTTAACATCTGTATAGTGCAACTTTAACTTGGTGAAAGTTCCACTGCAGTCGTGTAACGTGATCAACGTAGGTACATGTGCATTGTGCATGTGCATGCGTCTTGTTTGTTTCGATATTGAGTGCGCACATGGTTTACTATGGGAATCTGTAATTGTGTAATTAATGTTTATGTCACAGTTCAGTACTTAATCAAATATCTATTCGAATAAGTAATTATGATTAGATGGCTTCTCTTGGTAAACAAACTGCATTTAACTGCTAAAAAAGGTCAATTGCTCTATTAAACACTATAATTATAATAAAGGCTTAAACTGGTAAACTGGAATGAAGGCAGGATTTATACCTAAAACCATTTACCATATATTAATATTTAAATGTTGCTGGATACGACTTTTGTAATAACGAAACTTGATTTAAAGACTGTAAAATTATGTACACAAATTAATTCTATGCCTCTTTGATTCGCACACCGTATTCTAGTAGGACATATACTTGGCTTATAAAATAGTATGTACCTATATGATCTGTAGGTATACTATAATATAATATAATATTATACTACATTCACACAACACCATCTAGTCCCAAACTAAGCAGAGCTTGTACTATGGGTACTAGATAATGGATAAACATACTTATTTACTTTTTTTTTGTAAATACATACATATTATACATAGAAACACCCAGACCAAGACAAACATCCATGTTCATGCACACAAATGTTTGACTTGTGCGGGAATCGAACCCGCACAATACTAACATATTATTCACAAACAAAATTTGATTGCTCTTACGAATCTTACTCAAGACCTTGGTAAAAAATCCAAACTAGGTAACGCAATTAATGCCATTCTACAATTATTTTATTGATGTCTCACAATCATGAATTTTACAAACAAAATAATACATAAAGAAAACTTAAAATAATTTATTTTCCAAAAAATATAACATTATTTTCCTAAGACAGCTTGGTAATTACTTCGTAGAAACGGTAAATCGGTCTTGTTACCCTAATACCTTTGTACTATACATTAAAATTATTAAATTTTATGTAAGATTATGGGAATTTCATACAGCATTATAAAATTAATAGAAGATGCCAGCAGCTAAGCCCGCACATTTTACTTTAATGTTCCTTTATGTTTCTGTCCGATCCCGTGAAACTTTCGTTAAATCCCTTCTCAGTGCACCCCTAAATTCTCTAACGAACATTTGTACCAAATTCCAGCTTCCTGCGCCTAATAATTTTGGCTGTAGCTTGTCTGTCAGTCAGTAAAGCAAGACTATTATATAATTATAGAGAAGTTATTAGACCTTTTTATAATTAAAAATGTATGTCAGATTACAATACAGGAATTTTATTCTGCATATTATACTGTTATAGTGCACAGTGTTAGTGATATGTGTGCATAGTACTTACTTCTCTGCTGAGTCTGGCGATCCAATAAACTATCGTAAATACCACAGACGATACCTTATATTTCGTACCGAGCAATCTCATATTAAGTCTCTAGACTTTACAGTAAACAAGCTATGTCTTAGTAGTTGAAGCTTGTGCAATGTTTGCCAAAAGACTGATACTAAATTTAAAACTAATTTTAAAAACCAATTTTAAAAATGTAAAAAAGTCAATCAAGCAATCTAGCGCCAAAATAACTTTATTCATAGGGTTTTCTACCCGGGTACCCGGGTATACCCGGGTATATAAAATTTTTAGTACCCGGGTACTATTCACTGTCGGACCCGGGTATCTAATTTGATCAAGTAATATATAGATAATTTCATAAAAATTCTCGGAAACTTAGATTATTATCATTTTTATTTTATAATACCTATGACAAAACGTTTTTGTGATAAAAGTATTTTAGTTCTTATCTTAATCAGTTTATGAAAACAAGACTGTTTAACTGTATGTGATTTTTAATTTTCAACTATATAAAAGAATTATTTAGTCATATTTTTGTTATGGTATAACAAAATTTTCTGTAGTAATAAGTCATTTTCATTCCTAATTAGTTAATTAAAACAAGACTGTTTAATTATGTAAGTGTGACTATGAAAACCCTTTTCCATAAAGATGAAAAAGACTCCCTTACCTCAAAACTACAAAAAGTTTACTTTGAATTATGTGGTTTATGTTAAGTTGATTAATTTTAAAATTGTTTTTTCCTAGAAGAAAGTTTTAATTTTATTTTATAACATAACAAGTTTTGGTGATGAAAGTATTTTAGTTCTTAATCACTTTATGAAAATAAGATTGTTTATTTTTAATTTTGAACAGTATCACAGGAGAAGGTTTTGTTGGTGATATTTTTGTTATTATATTGTTTATTTTTAATTTTGAACAGTGTCACAGGAGAAAGTTTTGTTAGTGATATTTTTGTTATTGTATAACAGAATTTGGTATATTAATAAGTCTTCTTCGTTCTTAATTAGTTAACGAGAACAAGACTGTTTAACTGTGGGACTATTGATAGTAAAATTCACTCTTTATGAAGAAAATAAAACATGATTATAAAAAGTATCTTTTTCTGAAAAAAAGAAATGGAAATACCCGGTTACCCGGGTATACCCGAGTATTTAAAAAATATTACCCGATACCCGGGTACAAACAAAAGTCGGGTACGCGAAAACCCTAGTTATGCATAACAAACAACACTCGATCGGTATTTAGGTACAAGGTGGAGCTTGCTTTAAGTAAAGCTATCGATCTGGTCTATGTAATGCAGCATCGATCGTATTGATAAGTAGTATCATGTTTGGTTACTTATTGATTTTAATGAAGAATAAGTTTAATTTAAAAATTTTCGTTGCAGTTGTGGGCCGTTTTGTGGAACACCAATTTATGGTCCCCGACTGCGATGAAAATTTTAAAATTAAACTTGTTATTAACTTTTTAGTTCGTTTTTTTGCAGGGCAGTCGTGTTTTTTAATTTTTTTATTATTATTTTTTTTTACACTGCAGTCGAGTGTTTTAGTTTTTTTAATTACGTTTTTTTATTTTTGCTTTTGAGTTCAAAACGACGAAAAATCAAATATGTTTATTCAAGTTGGATTCATTACAAATCTCTTTTGCACGTCAAACGTTTTATCTAAAACAGCTGTTTGTTGT
The DNA here is from genome assembly GCA_944739405.2 of Euclidia mi. Taxonomy (NCBI): domain Eukaryota; kingdom Metazoa; phylum Arthropoda; class Insecta; order Lepidoptera; family Erebidae; genus Euclidia; species Euclidia mi. Next base: position 81,563,720 of record OX123191.2, on the reverse strand, counting down.
TGTTTTGTTGTTTTTATGTCCAGCAGCATTACAAATTACATTTAAACATATATGTTGCATATTTTTTTGAGATCGCCTTCTAAAACCTTTAATTTAATACCTCATTCGATAAGTTTGTACGGATTTTTTTTTAAAGACTTACTATTTGGCGCCAAAAATCCACCATAATGTTTTTTTTTTAATTGTATGTGCCCAGTGACACTCGCGCCATTAAGACGCATCTCATGACGTATTTATTTATTTATTTATACACTAAACTCTGTACAGGTTGACTTAATGCCTTGGGCATTATCCGCCAGTCTACCTTTGAGCGGTGCTGAGAAACGTTGTAGGTGTATTAAATACTTACTATAATTATAATATAGGTATAATAATATAATTCTTAAATAAATATACATGCATACACTATACATACATATATACATAAATATATACACATATAATTATACTACCTAAATACGATATATATGCAATAAACAATATATACATATAAGAATTAAAGGAAGAATACGTAAAGCCATACTCAAATACAATACAGTAGGTACATACAATAGCAAAGTAGTAATGTGAATAGAAATGAAGATACAGATCCTATGACACATCCGCTGGTCTTGCCAACAAACGTATCATTTATCAAAATCAGTTGAGCCGTTGAGCTGTTACGAGGGGACATAGGAACGGACATACATACATACATACAAACATACATACATACGTACATACAGGTCAAACACATAACCCTCCCTTTTGGGCTTTGCCGCAGTCGTGTAAAAAGATACTTCCATGGTTGCGAGAAGATAATTCATTACGTTTGTATAGAGTTACTAGCTGCTGCCCGCGACGTCATCTGCGTGAACGCTATACAGCACCAAATTATTAAATAAATACCTACGATTATACCTTTTAAAATAACATTCATTTACCTGTTTCTTCTTTATATTTCATATCTGCAGTAATAGAGGGTGACTGTCTTTTGTAAAATTGACCTTCGAAAAGTGCTGATTTTTAGCCTGCTTTGAGTAAATTAGTTTTTGGTGATTCTGCTGAATTAAGTCATAAGTTGTTACTGAAACAGATGGATAAAATAAGGAATACATAATAGGGTAAAAATACATACTTATAGGACTTCTCGATATACAACATTAGTATTGCTTATACAGAACACCTAATAGTAATATAAGCTTGTTTATTGAAAAATTAGAACTATTATTATACAAATTAACCATCAGATTGAGAGCTGTAAACAAAAAAATATTTATCTTGGGTGACTTTAATATTGATACCCTAACATGCAATAGTAAAAGTATTATATTCAAAAACACTTAAAGCATTTAATTTGCATTTAACATTTAGCCAACCAACTAGAATAACGTCACACTCGGCCACATGCATTGATAATATTATCACGAATCACAAGAAGTACAACGCTCAAATATGGGACCTAAGTATATCAGATCACACGTGTCAAGTAATAAAAATTCCATGTAGCACAAGTTATAGAGAAAAGTACTGGTACAAGATGCGTCGTAATATAAATTATTATATTGAAATTTTTGTAAAATACATCTCACAAATAAGCTTCAATGAAGTATATCAATATACAGATGTTAATAACGCATATGATGCATTCATAAATTTGTTCAACTTAATTTTTAATCTTTCTATACCACTGGAAAAAGTTAAAATATACCATAAAAAAGATACGTCATGGAAAACCAAGGGCATTACAATATCCAGCAAAAATAGAAGAAAAATGTATCTTGAATCAAAAGGTAATCTAGAAATTAAAACAAATTATGTACGATGTTGTAAGGTCCTAAAACGTGTGGTAAAAGCGTCAAAGAAAATGTGTAATATAAAATTCATCTCACAAAGTGCTAATAAAACAAAAGCCACTTGGGCACTAATTAAAAAGCAAACACAAGCAACAAATGTCCTCAAGCCTACTATAGACTATATTACACATAAAATAAAATAATAAAATCACCAAAACAATTAGTAAGCACTTTTAATCATTTCTATATTAATCAAAACCGCAGTATAATCACAGTTAACCAGAAAAAAACAATAAATCAATTTAAAAACCTTAATAGCATCTTTCTGTATCCTGTAGACAGAAACGAAGTAATAAAAATAGTTAAAATCTTAAAAAATAAACCCAGTTTCGGCTATGATAATATACCTATAAAAATTATTAAAGATAGTATAACTTTTATTGCTGATCCGCTTGTACACGTTATTAACTTAATGTTAGAGACAGGGGAATTTCCTGATCATCTTAAGAAGGCTCTAATAAAGCCCCTGTTTACAAAAGGTACGCGGGATGATATAAATAACTATAGACCCATTGCTTTATTGCCGACTATTTCTAAACTGTTCGAGAAAGTCATATACAATAGAATCACAATATTTCTAGAACATAATAATATCATTAACATCAATCAATTTGGATTTTAGAAGAGAAAAACCACAACTTTGGCAATATATAAATTATTTAATACTATTTGGGACAAAATTAATAATAAAATACTTTCTGTTGCGCTTTTTATAGATATGTCAAAGCTTTTGACTGTGTGAAATATGACATTTTATTGAACAAATTGGAATGCATAGGAATAAGAGGTGTCGCTTTAAAGTTGGTAGGAAATTACTTACATAATAGAATGCAAGCAACTACTATTGAAGTATTTAATGAGCATACAAAAACAGTAGAAGCAGTTATATCAGATTTCGATAATGTTATACTTGGTGTGCCCCAAGGCAGCATATTGGGGCCCCTTTTATTCCTCGTATACATTAATGAACTTCCAAAGATAGTCAACCACCTATGCGTTATGTATGCTGATGATGCAACAATATTTATTTCCAATGATGATCGAAATAATAATAACTTTCATGACGAAATAAATAAAACACTAACAACAGTAACTGATTGATTAGAGTCCATTTTGAAAGTAAATCTCTCTAAAACAAAAAATATACAATTTAGGAATTACAAAAGTAAACTCTCTCCATTAAATATATCTGTTTCTAATACAAAAATTGAACAAGTAAGTGATTTAAATTTTTTAGGAGTTGTAATCGATCAACATCTTAATTGGAAAGCACACATTGAAATCGTAAATAAAAAAATATCCAGCGCTTGTTATGCACTATCAGTTCTGTCAGAAACTACAAATATAAATGTCACCATAAATGCATATTTTGGAAATGTCTATCCTCTATTATTGTATGGTATAATATACTGGGGCAACTCTACAAATGTTCAGTCTACATTTATTCTCCAGAAAAAAATGTCTGAGGACATTGTATAATATGCATAGCACTGAATCACTGAGAAATATTTTTAAAACTAAGGGATTTCTTACATACTTGTATTTACATTCTTGAATTATGCTTATTTGTGAAAAATAATAAAGAATATTTTAATTTTAAATCTGCTTCAAAACGAAACATACGAAATAAATATAAGTATAATCTTAACTTACCTATGATTAATAATACGATTTACTATAAAAGCACTTACATTACTGCAATTCGTGTTTTTAACCATTTACCTACCGCCTTAAAAGAATTAGATGGCCGTAAATTTAAAATAAATTTGAAAAAGTGGTTGATTGAGCATGCTTTTTATACTCTAAATGAGTTTTTTTGTAAGTCGTATTAATGCATGTATTTAACTTTCTTTTTTGTTTTCTTTTTGTTTTTAAACGTTTAATTTGTTATTTCATTTTAAAAATTATGTTCCATGTCCGATACGGGCAAACTGTTGTGTCCAAAACCTTTATAACTAAGACCTAGGTATTGTACACAGTTACGCAATAAATACATCTTTATCTTTATCTTTGTCTTTGTCTTTGTCTTTGTCTTTGTCTTTGTCTTTGTCTTTGTCTTTGTCTTTGTCTTTGTCTTTGTCTTTGTCTTTGTCTTTGTCTTTGTCTTTGTCTTTGTCTTTGTCTTTGTCTTTGTCTTTGTCTTTGTCTTTGTCTTTGTCTTTGTCTTTGTCTTTGTCTTTGTCTTTGTCTTTGTCTTTGTCTTTGTCTTTGTCTTTGTCTTTGTCTTTGTCTTTGTCTTTGTCTTTGTCTTTGTCTTTGTCTTTGTCTTTGTCTTTGTCTTTGTCTTTGTCTTTGTCTTTGTCTTTGTCTTTGTCTTTGTCTTTGTCTTTGTCTTTGTCTTTGTCTTTGTCTTTGTCTTTGTCTTTGTCTTTGTCTTTGTCTTTGTCTTTGTCTTTGTCTTTGTCTTTGTCTTTGTCTTTGTCTTTGTCTTTGTCTTTGTCTTTGTCTTTGTCTTTGTCTTTGTCTTTGTCTTTGTCTTTGTCTTTGTCTTTGTCTTTGTCTTTGTCTTTGTCTTTGTCTTTGTCTTTGTCTTTGTCTTTGTCTTTGTCTTTGTCTTTGTCTTTGTCTTTGTCTTTGTCTTTGTCTTTGTCTTTGTCTTTGTCTTTGTCTTTGTCTTTGTCTTTGTCTTTGTCTTTGTCTTTGTCTTTGTCTTTGTCTTTGTCTTTGTCTTTGTCTTTGTCTTTGTCTTTGTCTTTGTCTTTGTCTTTGTCTTTGTCTTTGTCTTTGTCTTTGTCTTTGTCTTTGTCTTTGTCTTTGTCTTTGTCTTTGTCTTTGTCTTTGTCTTTGTCTTTGTCTTTGTCTTTGTCTTTGTCTTTGTCTTTGTCTTTGTCTTTGTCTTTGTCTTTGTCTTTGTCTTTGTCTTTGTCTTTGTCTTTGTCTTTGTCTTTGTCTTTGTCTTTGTCTTTGTCTTTGTCTTTGTCTTTGTCTTTGTCTTTGTCTTTGTCTTTGTCTTTGTCTTTGTCTTTGTCTTTGTCTTTGTCTTTGTCTTTGTCTTTGTCTTTGTCTTTGTCTTTGTCTTTGTCTTTGTCTTTGTCTTTGTCTTTGTCTTTGTCTTTGTCTTTGTCTTTGTCTTTGTCTTTGTCTTTGTCTTTGTCTTTGTCTTTGTCTTTGTCTTTGTCTTTGTCTTTGTCTTTGTCTTTGTCTTTGTCTTTGTCTTTGTCTTTGTCTTTGTCTTTGTCTTTGTCTTTGTCTTTGTCTTTGTCTTTGTCTTTGTCTTTGTCTTTGTCTTTGTCTTTGTCTTTGTCTTTGTCTTTGTCTTTGTCTTTGTCTTTGTCTTTGTCTTTGTCTTTGTCTTTGTCTTTGTCTTTGTCTTTGTCTTTGTCTTTGTCTTTGTCTTTGTCTTTGTCTTTGTCTTTGTCTTTGTCTTTGTCTTTGTCTTTGTCTTTGTCTTTGTCTTTGTCTTTGTCTTTGTCTTTGTCTTTGTCTTTGTCTTTGTCTTTGTCTTTGTCTTTGTCTTTGTCTTTGTCTTTGTCTTTGTCTTTGTCTTTGTCTTTGTCTTTGTCTTTGTCTTTGTCTTTGTCTTTGTCTTTGTCTTTGTCTTTGTCTTTGTCTTTGTCTTTGTCTTTGTCTTTGTCTTTGTCTTTGTCTTTGTCTTTGTCTTTGTCTTTGTCTTTGTCTTTGTCTTTGTCTTTGTCTTTGTCTTTGTCTTTGTCTTTGTCTTTGTCTTTGTCTTTGTCTTTGTCTTTGTCTTTGTCTTTGTCTTTGTCTTTGTCTTTGTCTTTGTCTTTGTCTTTGTCTTTGTCTTTGTCTTTGTCTTTGTCTTTGTCTTTGTCTTTGTCTTTGTCTTTGTCTTTGTCTTTGTCTTTGTCTTTGTCTTTGTCTTTGTCTTTGTCTTTGTCTTTGTCTTTGTCTTTGTCTTTGTCTTTGTCTTTGTCTTTGTCTTTGTCTTTGTCTTTGTCTTTGTCTTTGTCTTTGTCTTTGTCTTTGTCTTTGTCTTTGTCTTTGTCTTTGTCTTTGTCTTTGTCTTTGTCTTTGTCTTTGTCTTTGTCTTTGTCTTTGTCTTTGTCTTTGTCTTTATCTTTATCTTTATCTTTATCTTTATCTTTATCTTTATCTTTATCTTTATCTTTATCTTTATCTTTATCTTTATCTTTATCTTTATCTTTATCTTTATCTTTATCTTTATCTTTATCTTTATCTTTATCTTTATCTTTATCTTTATCTTTATCTTTATCTTTATCTTTATCTTTATCTTTATCTTTATCTTTATCTTTATCTTTATCTTTATCTTTATCTTTATCTTTATCTTTATCTTTATCTTTATCTTTATCTTTATCTTTATCTTTATCTTTATCTTTATCTTTATCTTTATCTTTATCTTTATCTTTATCTTTATCTTTATCTTTATCTTTATCTTTATCTTTATCTTTATCTTTATCTTTATCTTTATCTTTATCTTTATCTTTATCTTTATCTTTATCTTTATCTTTATCTTTATCTTTATCTTTATCTTTATCTTTATCTTTGTCTTTATCTTTATCTTTATCTAGTAGTTTGGCTCTCCGCAGCAAAAATGTAAAGAGAGTCAGGACTGGTGACGTGGGAGCAAGCGACGTACAGCTGCCCGTGTGAGAAGCAGCTCGTCCTGAGGTCGACATCCACTGCCTTCAGTGTCTGCCCCTGCGACTTAATTGATGGTCATCGTGAAGCAAACTCTCACGGGGATCTGTACGTGCTTGAACGGGAACGGGAAGTTATGAGGTATGAGGGAAATGCGTGGTATAAATACTGCCTCGCCGACGCCACAACCCGTAAGAACTTCCGCCTCAATGGTGTGTCACGTTACACAACCTCGGAAGAGATAGGTTCCAAAGAAATAAAATCGGGACACCGACCTTCAGCTTGATGGTATGCGCTGGAGTTCACTTGGTGACAGGGAGTTCAGAAATTCCACGGGATAATATGTGGCGTAATTTTGTTCGACAACAGTGTTTACAGAAGTGTAGACCACTTCATTCCCCTTAATTTCCGAGAGAATGCATTCGTTATTTGCTACAGCCTGATCATATTTGGGCCTCAAAATAGCCCGCTCACGCATCCAAGAATTCTGCTATTACGGTTTACAACTGATGTCCCCGTAGACACAGCGAATGAGTTCTTCTAAGCTGGATACAACTCTACTGAGAGACTCTGGAAGCACCACCTGTCCACCTCTCTCCTCTGGTAGAGTGCCTTCGCCAAGACTTAGAAGGACATCGGAGAATTGTTGAGCACGTGCATTGACGCCGAGTCGAGCTCTCATATTAATGGTCAAGTGCAGCGTACGAATTCGTGACCACAACAAAGATCATTTCAGCGAAGTACTCACCTCGTCAGCCCTCGATCCCCGCGTCACCACGGGAAGCGTTTGTCTGAAATCACCACTGAACAGAACTGTGACCACCCATCAAATGCTCGTTCCTGCGGATGTCCTGCAGGGTTCTGTCCACGGCCTCAACTGCCTTCCTATAGGTCATCATACGCTCATCTCATATGATCAGAGAGCAATCCTTGAGCACGTGTCCCTTATCACTGTTACGTGACACACCACAAACGGGCGTTTCGGCGCTCTCTAAATCGATGGGAATTTTAAATATGGCATGTGCTGTCTTGCCACCTGGAAGCAGTGAGGCAGCGCTTTCCGACGACGCTACAGCAATGGCAATTTTGTCTTGCCTCCTAACCTCTGCAAGTATGCCAGTGGTAACAAATGTTTTTCCTGTTCCACCAGGAGCATCCAAGAAAAACATTTTACCCTGGCTTTGCCTAACGCTTTCAAGGACGGTGTCATAAATTTCGTATGGTGGTCATTTCACCCAGATCGTAAAATGTCTCAGCGTTATACTCCCAATTTCAACGGTCTTGATGAGGTGATGATTGGGAAGCTGATAACCCATATTCGACCAGTGGATTGCCGCCGATAGAAATGACCATGCCTTGAAGTGAACTGAGACAGGTGTTCAGCACGCGTTCATCAGTTTCTTCGACATCGTCTCCAGTAGCACGCCTCAAAGCTCGTAGAAAATCTTCAGACAGATGATGGCGATACTTCTCTTACAAAGCTACCGTGTTCGCGAGTCTACAAAACACCAAGATGTCGTCAAACAGATGAAATGCGGCTGGAACTGTCACTGACTCTCGCCTCCGCCAGGGCGTCATCCAGGTTTTGGTCACCGTTGAGAAAGTGACGTACTACGCAGGCAGTGCGGCAAGTGGGATACTCCACGCCAGCAAATGTCCTCAGAAAGGCGAAAGACGTAGGGCCTCGGACCGTGTGAAGTAACAACCGCAGAAAATAGCATTCGCCATTATTCGTGTGTACGGTACAAACTCTACTGCATGCGGTGTCCTTGAAACTTCCCGGCAAACCTTCCACAGCACCTCCTCTTCGACGTCAGTTAAATAGACCCTCTTGCTTGTTGTACGTGTAATATGAAGGCATCTCGTCATACGTAAGGGACCTCTCAAACTGGTCATCTTCACAGAGCCTGAAAAATGCCAAGAGAGTTGTTTGGTGCGGATTTTCCAAGCGCTCAGCAACGCTGTCGGGATCAAAATATATGCGCTGGCCGTTCTCTAGGTGAACGTGTAAATGCATGACGGTAGGATGCCTGTCATGTATAGATAACACCAGTATCTGCCAAACCGCTTCAGACGTTACAGTAAAATAAATGGCTGTGTGTGAGTAAAAAAAACTCTGGCTAGTTCCACATCTCACTAAAGTTTATATGCGACATGAAAATATATTAATTAAGAAGCAATAATTACACCAATGTGATCAAAATGTTTATTTTGTACTAACTCTATTATTATTTATTCTGTACTGTAAAAAATAAGCATGACATTTTTGACTTTTCTATTATTTTATTATTTGTATAGATATCACACTTACTACTATACTAGCTTTTTACTAGAGGTTTGATACTATGTGTTCGTAACGTTACTGAAGTCCGCATTCTCTTTACTTTATTTTTCATCCCGCTCCTTATTCTGTAAACCAACCAACGCACTTGCGACTCCTGTAGTGTTGCTTGTGTCCATGACGACTCTAATTATTTATTAACCATCACCATCAGGTGACCCATCTGCTCGTTTACCTCCTATTACTTACACAGAAAAAGTGAGAGTACTTGGAGGCCATTCTACTTTACCTTTTCTTTCATCCCAGATGGCATCAAGTTTTAGACTCCTCTAGAGTTACCATGGGCTGACATGGGCTTAGTTATAATTGCTTACTATCATAGTTCGAGGCAATCACTCTAAACGTTAAAACACCTACTGTATCATACTGAACGCTGTGTATTCACCAGCCACTACTTATATTGATGATTACAGAACAAGCCTGCAAGAACAAAGCATTTATTATAATATTACTAATACAAACAATAAACTTGTTCTGGTACTGAAGCCTCGCTAATTACACCACGTCTGTTGTGACTTTACTTAAACGATGTCGATGTAATTTAAAGTTGCCGTTGTAAATAATGTACAACGGAACAGCGGCAGATTTCTACTGTAATATACATTGCTAAGATGGCTTCACACTGTCACTGCGAATGCGAATGAAGCAAGGAACGTTACACAGAATAAAAGTACATTCTGATATGTGCCACTTTCTATACAACCTCCACATAAGAAGGAACAATAGACGGCCAATTCTCGTATTTAATCTGACATCGACACTATATTTTGAACGACACTAACTTGACACTACTCACTTGACATAATTATATAGTATGGGGTTGACACTAAGTTTCACACTTTTCTCAATAAGCGACAATTAGATACTGCGTTATAAAACTTCTTATCTGAAAATGGTTACATTTGCATAACATTTAATTCGGGTTAAAATGAACGCCGTATATTTGCAAAAGAGTGTAGCGCATGCCTTATGTCGAGGCTTTTTATTTTCTCGTTTTGTGGATAGCGTATGTGTCTGCTGATCAGGAGGTCCCGGGTTCGACACCCGGGTCAGGAAAAAGTGTTACTTACTGTGTTTTTCTGAATTCTCAGTAGCAGCACGGTGGCTGGCAAAGTGCCCGGTAACGGCAATAGGCTCGCCCCCCATTACGCGTGGGACCTACATAACAAGGCGAAATGTGGGTAATGTTACACCTCTCTGGGGATAAAGAAGATAAGATAAGATAACAATTCTTTATTGTACACCAGAAAAACAGAAATACAAATGCAATGATCAAATAAAGAACTTAAACCTAGTGGTACAAGGGCGGTCTTATCGCAAAATGCGATTTCTTCCAGACAACCAAGAATGGAATATATGGTTAAGTTACAGAGAGAATGGGTAGGTTATGGTGTACTTCATGGAACAGTGAATTCTTATAAGCACAAGAGAACTAATAATATATATATATTTACATACCAATATTACTACATGCATAGGTATAAATATTATAAAATATATATACATATATAAATAGATACCATAAATATATACAATATCAGTGCAAGTTAAAAAGAGCAGTCATGGAATATTTGCCAAGTAGTGTTGGGTGACAAGTTTTTTAAATACTGTCAAGGATTGAGCCTGTCTGATTGTCTCTGGCAACGAATTCCACAATCATACAGCCTGTACAGTAAAAGATTTGCCGTAGAAAACTGTAGAATGTGCAGGAACTTTCAATCTAAGATTCTCCGATGATCTTAGAAGCCAGTCTATAAGAAATAAATTGTTAATTACATTCCAAATTATTTAAAAACTTGCAAAAAACTACTTAGTAATTAGGGTTTAAAAGATTTTTTTTTGTCTTTGCCACGATGTCCACGTTTATGGATTGTTTTCAGTTTCAGAGCCCCCTTTGTTGATTTTTCTCTGGTTTCCTTTGTTATAAAACCTTTGCAGGAAACCAAAATATACTCGGGTATTTTTAAAGCCAGCCATCCTGTAGTTTTGCATGACATACCCTGTTGAACTTTGAGTTGTGAGAATCAACTCTACTGTCGTTGTGATGATTAAGATGGTAAACTTTAATTAATTTAAGTGTAGAGAAATGTTTTTGCGTATATCAGCATGCAGGCCGGCTGAACCGGGGAAGTACTACCACCTCAATGAATATCGCAGTAAGTAAATTAACTGTATATATGTACCTAGCCTGCCTCCGTGGTCCAGTGGATAGCGTATGCGACTGCTGATCGGAGGTCCCGGTTCGGGCAAAAGTGTTACTGGGTTTTTCCGAATACTCAGTAGCAGCCCGAAGTCTGGTGATGTGCCCGGTAACGGCAATAGGCTCGCCCGCTGGACCTAACAATTCATGGCGAAATGTGGGTGTAATATTTACACCTCTGCCTACCCTTTCTATACATCTAATAAAAAAATAAATTAAAAATAATACCTATAGTGACAGTGCCGGCGACCCCATCCCCTTTTCCATCTCCCGCATCCCGCTCCTCATCCTATTCCTTTATCCCTGCCGAAGGTCGGCAACGCACTTGCAACTCCTCTAGTGTTGCGAGTGTCCATATGTGGCCGGAATCGCTGACCATCAGGCGACCCGACTGCTCAATTGCCGCCAATTACATAAAAAACATAACTGGAAATGACTACGAATATTCATCAAATTCAAATTAAAATTACACATGACTAAATAGGTATTTTCTTGTCACATACTAACTCAAACCTTGATTCAGTGGATGCCTCAAATTTAAAAAAGAATTAACAATTTATTTTTACTATTACCACACTTTGAATCTCTGTAGCATTCTACGATTTGAAGCTTAGTTAGCCATAATTTAGCACAATCACACAATCATTTTTATGACGACAGTGAGACATTCCGACTGACTCGACGCGCTTCAAGACAAATAAAATAATGTAGTATGTCTGCCAGTCCTTCATCACGCACGACATCTTCATGATAACTTCATGATAAACCTTTCATTTCACTTTTAAGTTGCCGTCATCACTTTGTCATTGTCTCACAGTAATAAGGATCTGTTTCAAACAACCTTTTGCTGTCAGCGAAAGATTTTTGCGAGACGCTTTTGAATATACTGAGTTAAATGATAATTTCTCGTGTTTTGACTGAGATTTTCATTAAATTTTTAGTTTTATAGTCGTTTGCTTTTAATTAATAGAATGCCGTGTTTAAGCTGTCAAGTGGGCAACAGCTAACCGCCTAAATTATAATTTTATTCAATACAATAAAGTGTAAACAGTCGCGTCGTCGTGAAATCTTATTCCGTCTATAATATTGTTCGTGTTCAATTCACAACTGCATCCGTGAGAGGATCAAAGAACAAAACAAGCTCAACTCAATACATCTATAAAATAAATATAGATGTTCCAACAGTTGGATGTCCCATCTTTATTGGTTTAAGGAACATGTATTGGTTCAAGTCTTACTGCAGCTAGTAAAAACTGCATTAGTATACACCGCTCTTCTGGCAAAGCTGCATCTTCAATAAATATGTGCTAGTTAACACTGAGATGAGCGGTGTGCCATCAAACATTCAAGAAAAAGAAAATGTTGACTATCGTATTGATCTCGTAGTTATTGAACCTGACTGATTACCTAGTCATCGACAGTTCTCTCCCACATGAGATAAATCTTTGTATGATGAGTAAGATTATCTTTTCTGTGTCTGAGTGTAACTTGTCTTCAATATACATATTTTTTTATGGCTCACGCCTGTATCCCCGAAGGGGTAGGCAGAGGTGTGATATAACACCCACATTTCGCCATGAATTTTTAGGTCCCACGTAATAGGGGGCGAGCCTATTTCCGTACCGGGCACATTACCAGACTATGAGCTGCAACTGGTAATTTCCTAACGGAAAAACCCAGTAACACTTTGCCCAACCCGGGAATTAAACCCGAGACCGCCCAATCCCACGCGCACATTTATGCCGCGAGATCAACGAGGCAGTCAATTTACATATGTGTTTGAAAATATATGTAAGTATTTTTATCAGGTGTCTGATTGATAAAGCGCAAGTTCTGCTTAGCTTGAGACTAGATAATCATTTTTGAGGTCATTTTAATTACAATTTTACACAATTAGTTTTATCTTTGATACAATGGGGATAATATCAACACTGGCGATATCTAATGGACAATAAAAAAACTACTAAGACAGATTGAAGATCTGTCACATTTCACTAAGCTGTCTCGCTCATCTCTTGTGGACACTCACCCTTACAGTTTGCTTTCGTTCGAATGCACTTTATTTTATTACCATTATGCTTATTCTGTTCGAATATACTAGAATATATTCGAAAAAGACAGGTACTGCTGTTGTGTATGGCAGCTAAATGTTGACTATTGCCGAGTTTTATTTTGTAAAAGTAGATGACGTCGACAAAAAAAAATATATATAGTTTACTTTTACATACTTGCGTAACGTATGTGGCAAGTGATTGAAGGAATAATTAATGATACTTAGTACACATGGACGCAAGATACTAAGGCGTAAACAATACCTTAAAATTATAAAATATAAAAAATAATTTAAAAAGTGTTTTATTAAATTCATTACATTTGTTATCAAAATAGGGGACTTTAAGTTTGTATTAAACTTCAACTGGATTAAACACTCGAAGCGATTTGATACCCTGAACATATGTATTTTATAATGAACACAAGTTTAAGTAGTGCAATCATCAATGATACATACATACATACATAGACTCACGCCTGTTTCTCGGAGGGGTAGGCAGAGACTACGGAACGCCATTTGCAACGATCCTGACATACCTCTCTAGCTTCATTCACTCGCATCAAGTTCATGCTCTTCTGTTCATCAATCAATAAAATTATATAAATCATTTCTGCGTTACTGACTGACCGGCAAACAAAGCACAGCCGAAACTACAAGGCACAAGAAGCTTAAATGTAGTATGTGTATTCCTTGAGGAATGTAGAGATAAGATTCTAGGAAGTACTGTCCCAAAAGGAATCAGAATTTGTCTGAAACTTTTTGTCTAAATGATATGCCCGCGGGTAAACTAGCTGGTAAAATACTAAAGGGAAAATATTAAACAAAAAAATTGTTAAAGATCTTATTCTTTCAGCAACAGCACGCAAATTAGATTGGACAACTCGAAAAGGGAATTCAAAATATAACGTAAGCCCCTTTTGAAAGTATGATTGCTTTTATTTGATTTACCTACAGAATGGTAGGATAATGTAAGGAGAATGAAGGATCGACTTATTTTCCACTGAGTGAGAGTCAAGTGACGGTAAAATGTTGTTCTTGAAGAATTTGTGTATGAATTGTTGGAATTTTGAGCAAATTTATAAGAAGCTCAAGCGTGACAGAAAGTTAGAACTTTTATTTTCGAAGCCAAAGAATAAATACTATTTCTACAGTAAAATAATAACATAATGATAAATAATATAGAGTAAAGTATATAGAGTAAGTAAATAATAACATAATGATAAATAATATAGAGTTTTGCTTTTGAGGTTTTGATAATAGTATTTTAAAGTACCTACCTAGTATTGTTATATAATTCGCTTAATAGATTAATTTAAAATCAAATACGAATATGCATAAAGAACAGACAGACTCAAGAAGCAACACTTTGTGTTATGCACAAATTGTTGTTCTGAGCCTCTGGATTTATAGTCAGCGCGGAACTTATCTTTTTTAAATTAAAAAAAAAACAAATTGTACATCACATAAAATATTGTCCTAAGTTTTTTGATTTCACTATTTGTCTTTACCATAAGCTTAAAACAGTAATTGGTCGATTGGTCGTCCTAATCCAATTATCTTATTGGTAGCAATCCGATATTATTGTCAATTAGGATAACCCTTTGACTTTGTCAATTACATACAAAAACGTCGGTTCGTGGCTAATACTAAGGTAGAGTTACAGCAAAAACGGGTGAAACAAACAGCAAATAACTAAAATATATGTAGGAGCAAAATTATCAGACTTGGTGTTGTATGTGGGACACATAGGTATCATATTTTGTAAACGTTAGCATAAGATATGCGGCACGCCAGTCGGCACCTAACCCTTGTACTCTATGGTTGTATGCCAATAAATACAAGTGGAACATTTATCTCGACTTCATTTATTATCCTTGAATATACACCCACACATAACTCAGTATATTTTTTTAAAATTACAGTTGTACAGATACTAATATGTATGTAATGGGTTTGTATCACTGTCCTGGCATCCTGTGATAACTGGTGTAGCCCATGCTTGAAACGTTGGCGGAAAAGTCTCCCGCAACACAGCATGTATTCCTAGTCCAGGAATTGTCCAAAAACAATATTAAAGTCTAAAACCACGGTCAACCCGCTTACCTAGGAACCTACTTAGGAAGGCAACGTCGATTGCGAAACTAATGTTAAAGCAAAATCCATTATTTAATTATTAACACTTCAGAGGTCTCCGGTGACATTTATTAACTTTGCAAGCGCTCTTGGCAGTGGCCACTTCATCACTTGTTTTTAGCAATAATAGTTAATTATTCACTCACGATGGCTCTCTGCACAGCTTCATTCATAAGTCAGGTGTAGCTTGAATAAACTTAGCATAATGCGAGTACGACGCGCAGGGGTCATAACTTAGCTCAACTAAGTTATAACATTTTGATTAAACAACAAGCTATTAATTTGACAGTGAAACTTTACATAATGCTTTCGAGTTTACAAAAATTAAGGTGCGGATTCCATCCGTTTTATTGTTTGTGAGATATCAGACAGTGATTATTTATGATAGGCGATATTGTAGTGTTTGACGCCCTTTATTGTATTACTAGAGGATGCCCGCGGTTACACCCGCGTTAAGGCTACTGCTCTGCTCCCATCGCTCATAGCATGATGTTATATAGCCTATAGCCTTCCTCGATAAATGACCCATCTAACACTGAAAGAATTTTTCAAATCGGAGCAGTAGTTCCTGAGATTAGCGCGTTCAACCAACCAAACAAACAAACTCTTCAGCTTTATACATAAATACATACATAGACTCATGCCTGTTTCCCGGAGGGGTAGGCAGAGACTACGGAACGCCATTTGCAACGATCCTGAAAAAAAGTTTAGTAGTACCCTGAACAGAAGAGCATTCATGAGGAATCTGATGGGAGTGAATGAAGCAAGAGAGATATGTCAGCTTTATATATTAAGTATGTATAAGATTAGTATCCAGCTTTTGCTCGTAGTTTTGCCCGCATGAGGAAATTATTCATTGCGAGATATGGTATTGATATTTGACCTATAGTAATCTAAAGTTTCATCGACATTAGTTTTGAAATGCAAAAAAGTAACAAACTTCCATCCTACCATCATCACAAACTTTCGCGTTTACAATATTAATACGATAGTGATTTATAACTAACGATGAAAGTAATTTGGCTAATACATTCAAACAGAAAATACTTCAATGAATGAGCTGTTTAGATCAGTTGGCTGTGACTTATCTATAATCTAGTGTCTGGACTACACCAAAAGAAATGTTTTTTGTTGTACCACACAATATAATAATAAACTACCTATGTATACGTTTTTCATGGGATTAATAATTATTTTTCTTTTCTATAATAAAAACCTTAAAATTTTAACATAATTTTGTATATATTTTCCATTTACCTAGAAGACATCCCCATACTGTGACAGTAGAACATATTACTAGCGTTCCTTTAAAAGATTTCCAATTTCCAGCTTTGCCGAAAGGTCCTAATTTTTTTTGGTATTTTCTCTTGATAATGGAACCATAATATTATATTACATTATACAAAAAATTACCAATATATTCAAGATTGTTCTCTCCCCGTACTATCTGGGCTCCACTTTGACGAGACCAATCTATCTCATCATCATCAGCCTTTAACAGTCCACTGCTGGACTAGGTCTCTCCTTTGAAAGGAGGAATTGGCCTACTATACCACGCTGGCCAAACGGGTTGGTATAGGGTTTGTATCAAGTTTTCCTTCTCTTATAGTACTGTTCTCTGCATAATATGCTGCCTCTGTCGGCTCTTACGACACCCATGGGATGATATGGGGTGGCGACAATCTGTATTCCTTATCCGTCACCACACGGACTATCTATAGAATCAACCAATATATGTATAGAAGTCTATCTTAGAATCACCGGACACCTAAACCATCTTTACATGTCATTGTTTTCGTAAGACTTAATCATATTGAATTATTGAAAGTCGCTATTCAATAGAAGAGCGTTTACTTAGATATATGTATTTGAACCAGTTGGCAGAGATATCCACTAAAACGTGACACTAGATCAAAATACCACAAATACTTAGTGTCTAAAAATGTTCCTAACTTGATACCAGCTCAGTGTCAGATTAAAATCCAGCCCCATGCTAAATTAAACCCTTTTGTTTATTTCATGTCAACATTTTTATAGACACAGACCTTAATGAAGTTTGTAAAATAAGTTTCAAATATCATCCGCAGGCTGATGAGGTTTTGCCGCCGGTTCTGCCACAGCGTTTGAAGTTCACGTCAGCCTTTTAATTTCATGTTGAAAATAAATTGTTTTTGATGAGTGGCAGCGCAAATTTAGACAGGGTTTGTCGAACTTGCTTTTGTAAATTAAGTTTGTTTTATCAAATAACTTGACTGTTTGCATAAACATGATATCTACTTGTTGCTAAAAGGTTGTTGTAGACTAAATTAAGTTTGTTTTATCAAATAACTTGACTGTTTGCATAAACATGATATCTACTTGTTGCTAAAAGGTTGTTGTAGACTATAAATGTACATTCGGTAATATTGTAAGTTTTTATGGTTTTATCTGCCTTAATAATCTATGTTTTTAATTTAATTTATGGCAAAATGAGGGTGTAAAATTACACCTCTGCCTACCCCTTCGGGGATACAGGCATGAGTATATAAAAAAAAATATTTTTTAATACCTTGTGACATTTTAGAAACGGAAAACTTATTTGAATCATAATTTATAATTTTATCAATACAATAAAAGGCTTTTTTATTTATAAAAGAATCAGCAAAGTTTTGTGTGTGTAGCGAATTTTGTAGTTAGGCCTTGAATAGTAGGCTTTTAGGCAGCGATTGTCTAGTGTTGATACCAACAGACTGTCATACAGAGGGTATCGGGTTCCAATCCACGGCGTGCACCAATTACTATCCGGAGTTATATGTGCGTATTGAATTGTAAACTATCGCTTGTTCCGAGCCTCGGCGAACACGTTAAGCCATCAGTCTCGGCTGTCATGAAGATCTTTGACAGTCGTTATAGGGAGTCAGTACGTCTGAATAAACTGATACACACTGTCTATAATATTTTGTTTTTCAAAGTCCTCTGTCTCCCAATGAAAGTCCTAATAAGATTGGTTTACTCGTTTCAAAGATTACCCCTTACAAACAAAAGACAATTATCGGACAATATGTAATAAACATCTACCATTCTCGTTCGATTTTAGTGCAAATCATACATCAATCAAGTTATTTTACACCAACCGCGTAACACACGAACATCATCATCATCAACATCAGCCCTTTATACTGTCCCACGGCTGGGCACGGGCCTCTTCTCACTACGAGAAGGGTAAGGCCATAGTCCACCACGCCGGCCACGTGCGGGTTGGCAGACTTCACATGTCTTTCGAGAACATTATGGAGAACTCTCAGACATGCAGGTTTCCTCACGATGTTTTCCTTCACCGTTTAGCAAGCGATAATTAACAATTTTTTAACACACGAACATTTCACAACAATTAAAAATGATCTTGAATTTTGAAATTTCCAAGACCCAAACATCTGAGAGGCCTGCCATTAAAGACTTTAAATACCTAACGTTGCTTGTCATATTACAACCCTTGACATGAAATGTTGACGTTTCTCATGTAGGCGTACATACCTTATTAATGTACAGCTGCATAATTAAGTCAATACACATTTACGAGATTTTGAATGGTTTTATCGACCAAAATAATCAATTATAATACTGTTTTTCAATTTCTAGGATGCCCACAGCTACGCTGGCCCATTTTATTTTAATTTAACCGTTACTCCCCGATCCCGTGGATACTTCGTGCGTTTTCTGTCAGTTAGTCGGTAACGAAATGATTTTATGGCAAATTTTATTTCATATATATAATATTTTTGGCAAAGATCACGACCGCACTAAGAATAAATCCAGTGTCGCGGGGAACTGTACAAACAGACAACCAACGGCACAAAGTAAGTACACACAGATCCGAAACAACAATTTACAGATCACACACGGTTTTATCTCGCGTGGGCAACGAACCCTCAACCCTCGACGTAGTGACAAGCGGCGAGGCGACTGCTTAAACCAGAAAGAAAGAAAGAAAACAATTGTATTTATGACTCCATACGAGTTGGTCCGTATCGCTTTAAAATTAAGGCTTCAATTAAGGAAGTACGTAAGGTACGACGCAGGTACGTCAGCTACATTGCAGTAACAACAGTACTACTATTATATGTAATTATATTATAACCAAAGTAGACTAATAAAAACTTCGGCAACCGTGCAGTATGTCAAAATGTGAAGTGTGTAGCAACTTATGTAGTTGACTGTAAACAGCATATGACCAAGTATGCCTGGCTTGTAAATTGCCATTTGGTTTAATGATAGCAAAATGAAAATGCTCGTGACGTTGAAGTTTATTACAATAATGGTTTTTGAGGGTGAGCTGCGAATATTAGTGGTTGCCTTGAGGCTGTAAGACACTTGTAAGATGGGAGACATTGTGTCTTACTGACTCAATAAATATGACAGGGAGAATTTAATATCAAAAGAAAGAAAGAAAGTTTATTGTTGCAGCTTTGCAGTGAATTTTAACATATTCAGTGTACAATATTGGTTACTTTTTAATATCAAAACAGTTTATGTTTCTTTGAAAGCCTTGGCGGAACGCCCTTACAACCGATTGGGGTACACGAAGAGTATGTAAGTACCATACCCAGTTTCACCAACATCTGATAAGTTCCAGGTAATATTCTTAACGGTTAAATTATATATTTGCTAGAATCTGTAATCTACATAAACAATAATACTTATCTAAAGGCACTGAAACTGGGCCGAAGTTTATTAAAACCAACCATCTTAAACTTGTAATAAATCAATGGTATGTTTATTCTTAGAATAACAAAAACTTCCGCTTTATAATTTACTGCACAAAATGCATGCCGCGTACTTTAACACATACACTCTTCATATTGTAATAAATTCATGCAATATAACAATTCTAATGAATAAAATTTTAATTTGATTTATCCTAGAATAAACCAGTGAAACCTTTTTTGGTCCAGGCACAAAAATACTCCCGTAACAAAGGTATGTTGACGATTAATTACTAGAAGGTTATTCTTTCTTTTAATTAAACAAGCCATAACTTCTTAGAAGTTTGCCTTGTAGTTCCACTACAATGGAGTTTCCTTATTTATCTCAGCTGGGCTGCGTCGACATTTAACCCTAGATCACTAACCTTATTTTTCGACCCTTATTACTAACCTTCGTACTTTTGACTACGGTATTTAATAAAGGGGATAATGGGTTTTATTTGAATTAAACATGTATTTTTTTTATTATACATTTATTATATTCTTCTTATTAATTAATAAATTTACATAAACCAAAACGGCATATTTGTTAAACAAATCAGCCTTACAAATGAGATCGTAGGTTTTATAACAAATTAACAATGGTAACATTTTAAAAGATTTTTTAAAGTATTATTTTAAAGTAAATGTGAAAAATAATTTTCAAATATTAGAAATAACGAATGAAATAAAGTAATGAAACAAAAATTTTGGTAAGAATCTATCAAGTTATACATTTGTGACAAACGTCAAGTTTGTGCTCCCCGCACTGCGATTAATTGCTCTGGGTGCAACTACTTTTAGCCATCCTTCGCTTTGCGGAGGGACACAAGGCTTATATTTTCCTTTTTTAGGTAGGAGGTACATCAGTCGCATTATTTTCGCAAAGAAAATAAATAAACAAAACAAAAAAACGCAAGAGTTCACCAACTAAATAAGACAAAATGTTACGTTAATACTAACCTTCGTCAATCTGACGACCCATGATTGCTGGAACGGCGCTCACGGTGCCCCCCCACTCAAAACACTACCGTCAGTCGGGGGGGCAACGGGTCGACTGAGATTATCTAAAGTGTGGAAGCAGTGCGATCGCGCGCGCAAAAGTTAGCACGATTTAAACAAACCCGCGTAGTCAAATTGACGAAGGTTAGTAATCTAGGGTTAAAATACCAACTTCAATTAAATATTTTTACTAAAATTATTATTTTTGTTTCGTCCATATTTTGGAGTGAGAACTTTTTGGACAGTTTCCAAACGGAAGGAACTTAAGGATAATAGAATTAATTGTCTTATCCGACGTTCAAACCTTCTTTTTATTCTGTACACAGATGATAATAATATACCTAATAATATACAGATAGACTCAGCGTCAATTCATTGCTAATAATTTGGAGTTTATAATGTTCTAGCTTCAAGCAGTGTTTATGACTGAATGAACCCTTAATGGAAAAGTAATGACCTAAAGGTAAATAGATGTATAAATACAAAATTAAGTTTAGAAGTCGTCATAAAACTCCTTTTTATTTCATACAATTGTGAGCACTAGAAAACTGGCAGCATTGTCACGTTATATACATACATACATACATCACGCCTATTTGCCGGAGGGGTAGGTAGAGACTACGGCATTTGCATTTGTAACGATCCTGACTTATCTCTCTTGCTTCCTTCACTCCACGTTGTATAAGTATGTTTAATTTTTGTGCCAAGGAAATGCCAGCCCTGTGGTAACGTAAGATGTTAACCAATCCCATTGCGAGGTCTCTAAAGGGAAACCTTGCACTTGGACCCCATGGCCCCAAAGTTTCGGCTCCAAATGTCTCAAATACATAATCTCCTATTAGATCTAGTTACTCGCCCCTACATAATTAGATAGGCCGTCATCAACAAAAACTTTTTATAAACATACATAGACTCACGCCTGTTTCCCCGAAGGGGTAGGCAGAGGCATATTAAACGCCCACTTTTCGCCAGTGTTTTGATCCCACGTAATAGGTGGCGAGCCTATTGCCGGTTATCGGGATATTTTGTTTGCCAGAGCCTCGTCCGTTGATCGGCAGGTGCACCACTTGCAGGTGAGGTTGGCTTGGGCCCCTAGTTCTTGGTGGGAACCCTATGCACCCCTTTTTATACACCCCCTTTTTATAAAGTACCATAATAATATGTAATCAGATATTACTATCCTGTCTTATCAGCTTTGTAATCAGATTTTATCCTATCTGGGTCAGAATAGCCATCCCGGAAAAAAAGCTATTAGGTTTTTGATTTGATTGAGTAATTGTTTCTAATCTGTTCAAATGATTTCAACCACACATTAGGGTCACACACAATTATTGAGGTTCGATTTGGGTAGCGATATGTTTTAGAATACTCTGCGATTTTTTTTTACAATTTGATTGTCCTGCTCGTCTAGGGGTTAGTGACCCTTACTGCTAAAAATATAAATGTTCTATGGCACGACCACGATGAATTGTTATTACAAAAATCTCAAGTGACCATAGTTTCGAATGTGCATGGATTTTTTACTAGCCTAACAAGCTTGTACGGTGGCAAAAATAAAAATATACATTAAATTTTCTTACATACATACATACATATCGTCACGCCTTTTATCCCCGAAGGGGTAGGCAGAGGCGTATTTCTACACCCACTTTTCGCCAGATATACTTTAGTCCCACGTAATAAGGGGCGAGCCTATTGCCGTACCGGGCACATTTCCAGACTCCGTGCTGCTACTGAGAATTTCGTGAATGAAAAACCCAATAACACTGCCCGACCCAGGAATCGAACCCGGGACCTCCCGATCCCACGCGCACATTTATGCCGCGAGACCAACGAGGCAGTCGTATAGGGTTTGATGTCGAGTTTTCCGTCTCTACGCAAAGATGGTATTTGCATCGTGTTATCCCTTAGTCGCCTCTTACGACACCCACGGGAAGATAGGGGGTGGTGACACTTGTATTCTATGCCGTCAACCACACGGCAAATTTTCTTAATAAATACGTATTAAAGGTAAATTACTGTGTAATTAATCTGAGTGGGAATCAAAAAAAATTTGATTCCCACTCGATCATGATGATTTGTTTTGTCTCTGGGTGTAATTTACCTTTAATACGTATTCATTAAGAAAATTTAATGTATATTTTTATTTTTGCCACTGTACAAGCTTGTTAGGCCAGTAAAAAATCCTTGCACATTCGAAACTATGGTCACTTGAGATTTTTGTAATAACAGTTCATCGTGGTCGTGCCATAGAACATTTATATTTTAGCACAACATGATACCTTATAACAACTAAGACTTCTTCTTCCAATAATATACTAGCGTTCGTATAAGCTAGAAAACATTTTTTTTTCTATTCTATTCTGCAACCTGGCAATCTTTGTAAGGACACAATAAGCCATTCAGTAGGCGTTCAGGGGTATTTAATTTCTACGCAGAAGAAGTTTTCAGAGTTCCTTTCATATATTGTTGCTGAATCTTAGAGTTAACGTAGGAACGCTATGCCTCTTCAGCCTTGAGTGTGTGACACTTCCTGTTCCCAGTAATTTTGATGCCAGCTCGTTGACATGGCTGGATATTTTTGTTTGGTAACTTGCACTATATCTAGCAATTTCTTGTTTGACAGTATTGATTTTTAGATCATCATGTATGTATTTCCGTGTGGTGACGGATTAAGAATACGGAATGTCACCACCCCATATCATCCCATGGGTGTCGTAAGAGCCGACAAAGGCACCCACATTTTGCGTGCTATATTGTAGCTGTTTCTTAAGCGTGTTGCCATTTACAAGATGCTTTCGAACCTTGTGTAGCTCTAAGAATCGCCAGATAAAATAAATGCGAGTAATTTAATGCACTCGTATTTCCATTTAGTGAATAATATGGCAGGTTACCTTAAACCGAAGATCATTCTTGAGAAATTTGATGAGACTGAATGCAGCAAGAGAGATTATAAGGATCGTTGCAAATGGCGGTCCGTAGTCTCTGTCAACCTAAAAGGAAAACAGGCGTGAGTGTATTTGCGTGTATGAATGTATTAATATGCCAAAATCTCTTCACAAAAGGCGCTACAGTTATAAGTCACTGTATGTATAGTATAGTATATAATACTGAATGATTGGGTGCGCAATGATTCAAAGGAAAATAGAGGTTGCTATCAAGTTATTAATATTATTATGCATGTTATTGTAGGTACGTATGCCAAGGCTCCACTATTAGTAATTCTCTCCTTCATTCAACGTTTTCATTCATTCACTCATTCTCATTCACCTGTAACATTTAATAAGCTTTTCATTCATCGATCAATAAGTGCACATCTTCGTTCTTTTCTAGAAGTTTAGCAATCAACATTCTTTAAATCTTGATAACCCTTACGGAACTTCGTTAAAAAGAGTGGAAGACTATTATAAGTCAAATGCCGAGACGGTAATAAAAAAGTTAGCCGTTGTGACCGGCACATTACAATATATTAAATTCTTAAGCAGCATGCATTTATTACTGCACTTAACGCGCAGTGGTTTAAGCGGATGTCTTGCTATTAATTGGCACTGCGCTGTTATTGCTTTGATTCTCAGCTAGGATAAATGTTTGTGTTATTGACGAGTTGTTGTTTTGAGACTGGGTTTTATGTGGTTTCTGCCCGTTGAAGGAATGGTTGTAAAGTTTTCTGTGACATGATTTAGTCCTATTGCCTAAGAAGAGCATTTCTAAATGTTTTTAACACCTTCCCTAGAAAAACTACTAAACTGCAGTGCGTTATAATTTTGGCCTTTTATAGTATAAACAACTCCAACCTGGTTAATTTATTGTTCAAGAACGGAGAGATGGACAACATTTTGATCAAATGTTGGTACTTTTAAGGACCCGAAAAGGAGATATTCAAATAATATAACTCGATTTAGACCTCTACCTAATACAGGGTGTCACAAGACCCATCACTAAGCCAAAGTCTTCTCGTTGTGGACATCATGCCAAGTCATACTAACAAAAAATACTACCTGGGAAACAAGAAATAAGTTTTTTTTTGAGTTTTCGCATTATTTAAACCGCAATTAAAAGCGCGCGCGTGCAATCCCCGAAATACCTACTTATCCATGGGGTCATAGGGCATCTAAAGATCATATTGGCGCAGTAAATGCATCGATTTTGTACCTAATTAGAAAAATTCCATACTAACTTTTAGCCTCAATATCCCCTGAACCAGTAATTGCCCAGGTATGGTGCAGAAGTAAAAAATTATCGTAGTGATTGGTACAACATGCGATTTCAGTTTTCGTTAAGGGTCTTTTTACACCCTGTATATGCATTTCAAAGACAAAGTCTAAATATTAATTACTACTACTGAGCCCGCGGTCACACCCGCGTTATGTAGGGCTACTGCTCCGCACCCGTGGCTCATAGCGTGATAGTCTGTACATACAGACTACACAACATAAAAATAGTTATTCAGATCGGTCCTGAGATAAACGCGTTTAACCAAACAAACTCTTCCGCTTTATAATATTAGTATAGTGAGATATACAGTATTGAATAGAATTTTATTTCAGCAAGACGCATCCTCACTGAAATTAAATTAAATCCAATACTTACTTCAAAATTGTAAAACTGTTTCGTTTAAATTTAATGAAGCGTGAAAGCAAAATTGTTTACACTTCATTTGCAATTTCAAGAGAGATTACTTACTCAATAAAGTTTCAAAATGTTAAGGACATGAAATATGCTATTTTTTAAAGCTTAGCTTATAAAGAATGGATTAAAGTTGAAACTTTGTATGAGGAATGTAAGAAGGCTTGTAGTTTGGTCACATTAAGTCAAAACTTTGTTGATAGGTATATGAAATAATGTTTGACCAAATTACTTTTCAGCCTTCAATTAAACGTATAATCTTAATTGCCATAAGCCGATATTGCTATAAGAAAGATTGAGAGTCAATACTAAACTATATTATGCAGCATAGTAATGTCAGTCTTGTTTAAATACTGCCCACTACCCCACAAAGTTGAGGCAATAGTCTTCCACCTTGTCAATATAAAGTATAATTTTAAACTTTATTCTAGACTAAGAATGTTTCATTGGATACAGACAAATGCAGGCATTAGGTACAATTCAAGGGCTGTTCGCTCTACAATCATCGAGGTTCTACAAATCTAGATGGACATATTACTTCTGCTTTAAAATAATTAGCATGCCTCGAAAACCTTCAGTTTAGATATATTATTTATTGTCCACTACATTAGCCAGCATATCACATGTCTTTCAAGACTATTCGGAATGACTCTCACACACGCAGGTTTCCTAACTATGTTTTGCTTCGCCGTATCAACAGTGAAGCCGGCGATATTAGGGTTTAGTTATCAATTTAAACTGCATTCGACTGCGAAGTGCCTAAGCAAGCCCTATGTGTGGCAGTTTGTTTTTCTCTCCACTAGCCCACAATACAGTAGCATAAAATAAAAGCAATATTTTACCTACCTATCCCGGAATAAATGCGTTCAACGGGTACAGACTGAGGATTTATACTGGTTTAATACCCATCCCGTGTCAACCACGACGTTTAGGCGCGTTTGAATAATAATATATACGTAACCATAATATGTGAGGTTTTGTTAGTTTTTCCTTATTTTTACTTCACTTGTTATATTTTGGTCAAATCTAGATCTATTTTCGAGTTTGTTGTCGGAGGCACTATAACAGTGATGCTGTAGTTTCTTGATTACGAACTCAACAAGTATATTTTCATTCATTGATGATAAAATGGTAGAGCTGTTTGATACGATAAAGTTAATATCAAGCGATCCAATATCAAGTGTTGTTTTCCAAGTTGTTGTTAAAATAAATCGTTACAATTTCCTCGAGTCGCCCCGGATTTTATAATCAAGCCGACAAGACAAAGAATCTTCAATAGCAGTTCACAAGTAAAGTTGTTATTTTAAGCAACTAGAACAATCCTTTTAATCATACCTGAATAATTTTAAGTATCAATAACAAAGCGATCTAATAAATTCTTAGCAAGACAAGTTTAGGAAAGCAATTTGTTAGCAACTCGACTACATGTCGTTACTCATAAACCACCCACAATATCGAAATGTATGTTCAAACGGAAAAAGCCCGTGTCGCCACTTTTATAGATAGGGATAACCTCGGCTAATTTAAACTCTTTCGGGAAGATTCCAGAACTAAACATTAGATTAAAAATGAGTGTAAGAGGTGGGGCTAGAGTTTGGTGATACCGTTTCAGAAATGTGCCAGATATATTGTCACGGCCCACGCTATTGCTCTTTTTTAAGTTAGCTATAGTATTTCGGACTTCAAGTTCGTCTGTGGGTACCAAGGCGAAAAAAAAGGCTGCGAGACAACATCTGAGAGACCATTCCAAAAGTCAGGGTCGAGAACTTTATCAGATAGGTTCTTACCGATGGATACGAAAAATGTATTTATCTTATTAGCCGATACTGATGGGTTAGAGGAAGTGAGAAGGCCTGTAGCGGGTGTATGTTTTTTGGTCGTGTGTGTAATTTGTTTTATGGCGTCCCATAAAGTTTTAGTGTCAGCCGCATTATTTATTAGTTTTGCTTCGTATTCTCGTTTTAGGCGTTTTAGTAGCGAGTTACAGAAATTTCTGTACCTAGTATACGTAACCTTTATAACCTCGTTGGTCGGGTTTTTCTTTGCTTTTATGTGAAGCTTGTCACGGTTCTTCATACATCTCAATAAAACAGGCGTTATCCAAGGCTTCTTGATCCGTTTTCGATTTGGAATTCGGTGTAAGTGAGTGTTAGAGTTAATTCAGTTTAGTAACAAAGCGAGAGGTGGCTACACTAGCGTCAGAAGTTTCGAAGATGGAGTTATTAAAAAAGCATAGATTACTCATGTCACTGTCCAAATTATCATAATTAATTTTCTTGATTACGGTAGAGTTCGAGGAACGAACATGGTGTTGCAATATGAAAATAACGCAATCATGATCAGTTATCGCTGTTTCAGCCACGTAGCAGAAAGCCGGCAGTTTGGTTTTGAGCATGAGGTGGTCCAGACAGGTTTTGCTGTGCGTAGGCAACTGATAGGCCGGTAAGATACCATGAGAAGCTAGCAAGTTTAGATTGACAGCTGAGTTGGGAACTTTAGTACCGGTCGAAATATCTATGTTAATATCCCCGATAAGAATGACATTAGAGTAATTAGAGTTGCAAAGAAGTTCGATGAGTGACTCGATAAAAGGATCGATTGTTATTATAGATTTTTATTGTTAAAGAGACTTGAGAAATTACGATTAAGACTACGAATATTTTGGTGAATGATTTTCAAGCTGGTGTGTGGTTTATTTATTAACTTCGGGCAGTCCTCGATCTCGCAAGTGGAAGACGATGCAATATCAAAGCTATCAAGTTCACTATTTATTGTATTAATATTATCGAATTATGAAATTATAAGTACAAGTAGGTGAAAGCATGTATGATAATTTTTTGGTGGGACATTCTTACAGTAGGTACGTTAATAGCTTGTAGGGGATTTAAAGGTATTGCTAGAGTGAAGAAATTGTTACGTGTGTCGGCTAAAAAGTTACGTATGATACTATTGTTTATATAAGTGAAATATAAAACGTAAGGTGTGTTTCGATATATTAGAGAGTGTACCAGCAGAGGTAACTGAAAGGCGTGTATGTGATGTTTGTGTGTGCGAATGAGTAGTATAAAAGCGTGTGTAAAGAGATAAAATGTTGTGTGTTGATGAGAGTAAATGTGTATATGGAATGCGTGAATAAGGTGTTTAGTGTTATTAAAACATAAGATAAACAAAACAAATAATAATAAAATTGGGCAAGTGCGAGTCGGACTCGCGCGCAAAGGGTTCCGTACCATCATCTATAAAAGAAAATCACGTTCGTTGTATGTATACTTAAATACTTTATAAGTTTCTACCTGTTTATAAAGATCGAGTAACAAATTGCTTAAAAATTACGTTTGTTGTATGGGAGCCCCCCTTTATTATTTACTTTTTGTAAATTTAATTATTTATTTTGAAAGGTAATATACAACTACATATTCTGTAAAAATTTAAAGCGTCTACCTGTAACAGTTAGTAATTTTGAGCAAAATATACGAAAAAAAAACACGTTTTTTGTATGGGACCCCCCCTTAATTTATTTATTTTTTTTATTTTTAGTATTTGTTGTTATAGCGGCAACCAAAATACATAATTTGTGAAAATTTCAGCTATCTAGCTATCATGGTTTATGAGATACAGCCTGGTGACAGACAGACAGACAGACAGACAGACAGACAGACAGACAGACAGACAGACAGACGACGGAGGCTTAGTAATAGGGTTCCGTTTTTTACCTTTTAGGTACGGAACCCTAAAAAGTAGCAACTAGGTAATAAAACAGAAGGAACTACTACTAGTCATTTAGCAATAAGTTTTTGGAAGTCCTGTTCAGAATCCATCCGTAGCGCCATTGAGTCAGGGGTCTTCTTAATAAAGACTTTACCGTAGACGGTCCATGTGCTATGAAAACTGTGCTCTTTAACTGCCTGCCTAGCCAGGTATGCAAGTCTTCTCCCCAGGCTTGTAAGACATTCACTAATAAAAATAGGCTTCGGCGGGCCCGGTAACTGTAGACTTGAGGTGCTTAATTTGTCATCTCTCCTAGTCTTATTGTAGGTATACCCGGCACTGTTTGATGAAACTTTCCTTACAGGTGGTAGTTGTAAAGTTCACTATTACATGATTGTTGGCATCTGATTTTTGTTTTTATACGGTAGATATCTTGGATGTCAGAGTTGGACACTGGTTGTTCTATGAGCTCGCCCGCCTTCATCACTATTGATCGTAAGGTGGACTTGTCCTCAGATGGTTGTTTAGGGATGTTTCTAATTTCGATAGCGGAGGCACGAGAATTACGCTCAAACTGCTCAATTTTGCTCTCTAGGGACAATATTTTGTGTGTTTCGTAGTTTAAGTTTTGCTGTTCCAGTTTAGCTATCTTGCCAAGAAATTCGTCATATTTTGATGACAAAAAGTCTACACATTTTTGGAACTCAATGTTCTGGTCCTTAATTACGTTTACGGACTCAAGGAGTTTTTCAAAACGCAAGTTTTGCTGAGTTTCGAATGCAGTAAACATGTCTCTCATTTGATTAAGTAGCGTCTTGTTTTCGGGCGAATTCGCCCCAGAGTGCTTTCGTTTTCGTCTGCGAGTAATGAAATCCCTATGGACAGTTCCAGTTTTATTGGGCGACACGTATAATTGTGTATCTGACCCGTAGCTCGTTACGGGAGTATTATCTATAATCATATTTGTTGACATTGGCGGAGTATGTTGGACTGATATTTTAGCGATGACAACAGTAAGTAGGTAGATATAAATTATTGTACCTGTTGTGTAGTGGTGTATGCCGCAGCGTTAGTTGTACAGTTGCAAGAGCTTCTATCTGAATGGGCGAGGAGGCGTGCCTGGATGCGCAGGCGCCGTAGAAACGTACTCAGGTGTGGCGCGGTGTATCGTTATCTCCCTCTTCCGCACTGCTGGCAGAGAGGGCGGGGCCGGCGTGCTTGTGGTAGGCGGAAGCGCAGCTGATCGATGTGTTGTCGTCCTTGGCTAGTCCTTGTATGTCCTGCTCTAGTGACGCGAAGGAAGCGGCACTTGACTGACCTCTTCGTAGCTTCTGCGCTCCTAATATTTGTTGTTGATTTTTGATAATCAAATTTACACACATACACACATAAATATCGTCACGCCTTTTATCCCCGAAGGGGTAGGCAGAGGTGTATTTCTACACCCACTTTTCGCCCGATATACTTTAGTCCCACGTAATAAGGGGCGAGCCTATTGCCGTACCGGGCACATTTCCAGACTCCGTGCTGCTACTGAGAATTTCGTGACAGAAAAACCCAATACCACTGCCCGACCCAGGAATCGAACCCGGGACCTCCCGATCCTACGCACACATTTATGCCGCGAGACCAACGAGGCAGTCGTATAGGGTTTGATGTCGAGTTTTCTGTCTCTACGCAAAGATGGTATTTGCATCGTGTTATCCCTTAGTCGCCTCTTACGACACCCACGGGAAGATAGGGGGTGGTGACACTTGTATTCTATGCCGTCAACCACACGGAAAAATTTATAAATAAATTTAATAAATAAATTATGTGACGCTGTTTATTGATCACGTCCGTACTCCACGGAATCCAGGGGGGAGAGAGGCAAAGTTCACACTGTTTAATCGATCACAATACCATAGTACATATTCAGAGCGAATGTACTAAGTAGTGATGGGAAGTTACGCGTTTGAATGTTGGCAAATCTAAAAAAGATTGCTTTATTTCCAAGAACTTATTTCATCTTACTACAAAATACATCATGATCAGCCTGCCATAGTCCACTGCTGGATCCTCTCCAATGGCACGCTACTGAGCCCGATTTTCGGCTCTTCGTGTCCGGCCGCTGCCAGCCATTTTGCGTAAATCGTCTAGCCGGAGGCCGTCCTACACTATGTTTAGAACACGACTATCGGTTATCGATTCTGCGATAAATTTGAAACAAAACCACCTCTGTTACATGGCTTAAAGAGGAGGAGGCTGAGGCCTAAGCGACGGGTCATATCACTGTGAAACGATAAACCGCTTCGTACTTTTCCCTTCCGAAGAAGACAATGATCTGATAATTATGAAGCCATTAGAACGTTACAAATATGATTGAGAGTGTCTTATTGTAGTGAATTATTGAAGTTGTCTCGCCAGTATGCCATAGTAGGCAAATCCTTCTATTGACTCATAATGCAATTGTGGCACAAAAGAAGAAAGGCCTCGCAGTTGACTGCGAAAGGCTGTTTCATGAATACTATCGAAAAAATAGTGTGCGTTTACAAACATGTCCTTTGCCCTTTTTAATAAAAAACGGCAAACGTTAGTTTCAAAGAATATGACACTCAATTTTGCAGTATGAAAAAATGCGTCGTGCAAAAGCTTTTTTCTTTCTTTTTTTATAAGCCATGAAATTATTATACTTTTCTCTAGACCTTCGTGCCATTATTATTGATATTTTATTGGTTTGCTGAATTTTGCTTTGGGACTCCGTGTCGATTCAGTTGTAAGATCACGCGACATGGAGTAATTTTGATAGGTTACAATACAAAAATATCATCAGGTAAACCATTCTATCAAACTAAACAATACAAAGCAATAACATCCCTACGAAATATTTGACACGATTTTACATACATCCTCCCCTGAAGCCTGGACGATGGAAAGCATCCATTTCAGTATCCATAACAGTACACAGTGCAAAGATATTTTTGTTACTTTTTTGGATGGATGAGTGACACCCACATTCCCACAATTGTGTTAACCGTATAGTTAAGATGCAGTCACTATTGATCACAACCAATTTCGTCACGATAAACTAGTTGAGAAACCAATAGACGGCCATACAGAGTGTCTAGAATTCAAACCCACGATTAAACATACAAAGTATCACTACCCCGTTTCATGCCGTGGGTGCTGTAAACGGCAACTCGGATAAATTCAGGAAGCAAAGAATATATCGGCGAAGAGACGGTGAACTCGTAATCAAACCCTGTACCAACCTGTATGACCAGCGTGATATGGCAGGCCAAATCTTCCTTTTGGCCCACAAAACTCTCTGCAAATTAAGTTCTCTTGAATTGCTTCACATTTGAGCTTTTTCATTTCGCTTGTCCCTGTCATCAAGATACTGTGAAAGGCTGTATTATGATGACTGTCTTTTGAAACTACTTAGATTTCAGCTATGAAACAAAATTTCAAATCAATATAATAGTACCTTGTATTGATTAGTTCGAAAGATGCAACAATTTAGAAAGCAACACAAATTCTAAAATAATAAAATTTCAAGACCGCTGCAATTTTATGAAACGACGGCAAAATTTTTATTGCAAACTGTCGTAAAATTTTAGATGCTCAAGTTATTTAATACTTGGACATTGCAGTGTAGCTCGTGACCCACATAAAGAAAAATTGCATAGCAGTATTGCTGAAAAGGTAAAAACCAATAAAAAAATCCAATGAAGTAAAAAAAGGTAGATTCAGTTGGACCTATTTTGCTAAAGAAGCTAGTAACAGGTTGTCATGAAGACCTTTGACAGTCGTTATAGGAAGTCAGTACCTTTGAATTAACTTGAGACTGTTCTACGCTATCGCTGTCCCTTTGAGTTGCGGTGGTCAGACAGGCAGTTTCTCTGTGGAAAAACGAAAGATCTTTATGCCAGCCGGGGACATGCAGGTATATAAAAAGTGCCTTCACTTTTCATTACAGTAAGCCGTCTGCCTTAACTTACTTAATTTGGGGTGTGAGCATGTCTATTTTCTTAACATCTTCCCTTTCCGATTACTTACACAATATCTATTCTTTATCTAAAAAGTCAAATTACAAGAGTTTTAAATGATTCGGATCTAAATGCAAAATTTGAGACAGACGATCGCTGCCAGAGCCCAGACAAAGCAAACGTAGCATGTTTGCGGCGAGAGCCATTAAATATCTGTCATATTCACATACGACGACACAGCGATTAATTTGTCCCTAAATCGTTAATCGCAACCCAACATGGCTCAGCCGTACCGTATTTATGACGGATGAGGCTGGGATAATGGAGGAATAGATATTTCGCCAGCTGCTGCTAAAATTTGTTGATGAAATGATGTGGAATGACTTCATGTGTTCTAGGACCTGCTTTAGCGATAATAATAATTATGATGCTGATATCACGTATCTACGCAGGAACCATTGCTATGCATATTTAAAAAAGAGTCTAAATATGTTTTCAAAGTCAAAATAAAAGTTAAAAACACGTAGTCAGGTAGGTCAGAATTTAACGCTTATGAACGTTTAATTTACGATTTTTTATTAATATTTGGTTTTTATAGACTCACGCCTGTATCCCCGAAGGGTTAGGCAGAGGTGTAATATTACACCCATATTTCGCCATGAATTTTTAGGTCCCACGTAATAGGGGGCGAGCCTATTGCCGTACCAGGCACATTACCAGACTCCGTGCTGCTACTCACAATTTCCTAACGGAAAACCCAGTAACACTTTGCCCGACCCGGGAATGGAACCCGAGACCTCCCAATCCCACGCGCACATTATTTATGCCGCGAGACCAACGATAATTTACGAATAAATTACTTAATATATTTATTATACAAGGGCATATAATCCTGAGATGTAATATTTTTGTTAATGATACCACAAAGACAAGAAAGGTTGACTATGTACAATAGTATTGCTACTGACACAACATGCTTCAATACAACAGTCTGTTACAATACTAACGACTACTAATCAAAAAAGAAATATTTGCAAAACTTTTCAGTCAGAAATCTAAACAGATTGAAGATAAATCTCCTACACTTTCACCCTTACATAAGTACCCAGTTACACAGATATTGTAACAAGGTATTTATGTAAGGGTGCATCAAACATGTACAATTGTACAGTTTATATTCGTATCTATAAAAATGGTATCCGGATTCACTTCGTCGCTTCTCTAATGCTGCGGATACACTAAAGCTATGCGAAGCAGCTTAGCATTGAGAAATGCTATCGCCAATAATATCAGCTTATTTTTAATTTTTATTTTTTTTGATCAGATATAGTTCTGATGTTATATAATTATATTAATGTTACAAAACATTTTACCTTTTCTTGAATCTTCTTGACTGTCTAAACTAGGGATTTTTTATGCTTTGGTAACATGGCTACAAAGAGAATATACTATTGGTACTGAGGACAAAACGGGACTTGTCTCAATATAGTTGTTTCCTCGCTCACCACTGAGCTTCGCACATGTTTACCAGATACGCAGCATAAGGCACCGTTTCCATCGGCAGAGTAAATATTAAAGTTCAATGTTTAATCTGTTCAGCGATACTTGTATAGTTCCTGCTCTTTCCACATTTGATTTTTGCTTTCTTTTGGTTCTTTATTGACTGTTGTATCCGAGTAACTATAAATATTTGTGATTTTGTGTTGTATTTGGCAAAATCAAACCACTGACCTGCTAGTGGATTACTTTGGATTGCGAATGCACAATAAAATTATGTTCAGTTGGAAGTTTATTCGGTGGGTAAAAGCGCTGGTGATATTTTATCGCTACCAAAAACTGTTGGTTTTCATTTTCTGTGTCTTCTTGCCAAGCAATACATCCAACATTAAAAAAAATGCAAGGGTTTCAAGAGGCCTTTAAATTTGACACCCCCTCTCGCTCTCAATTACGTAACTAAGAATTTAAAAATTAAATGAAATACATTCTATGTCAATACGTGATCAGGACTAGTGTTACTTATGTTGAATAAAAGGACTTTCACCATTATTTTTAAATAATTACGCAATTGAGATTTACTTTTATCATCATCATCACAATTATCAGCCGAAAGAAGTCCATTGGACATAGGCCTCCCCTGATGTTCTCCACATATGCCAACCTTTAGAGCCACCTGCATCCATCTGCTGCCCGCGATCCTAACAAGATCGTCCAACCTTGGGAGACGACTTCTGCTACGACGTCTAATACGTGGCCACCACTCAAGAACCATAACACCACTTTATCTCTTCTTTACAACTTAACTTTATATCTCCCTATTCGACCCGAATATCACGTACAAGTCAACAAGACCAGTACTTACCAAATCAACAACTCCGCCCTTACATACCTAGCAGTCGCTGTAATGCAGTCTGTTTGGCATTTTCATCGACTCTATACGGGTGGTAGAACTACGTTAACGAACATTTTAGCCGTCTGCCATACACAATCATGCATTATGCATACATGCCAATTATGGTGGCAAGGACACATATTATGTAGGTGTTTTGAACAAGGTTTATTGCATCTAATAAGGTAGTTGGGAGACCACTTTGTAGAATTTTACCTTAAAATATTGTTTGCATAACTAGGCCATTTTTTAGAGGTTGTTAGGGTAGGGGGCTACTTTGTTCAAAAAATTCTAAATGAACTTTTTAATAATTAACAAGGTAAAGAGCAATAATGATGTTTCATACAAAAGAGCTTGACGCAGAATCGTGAAGCAATGCCCTCACAGGATTAAATCTATTAAACCGTCAGTCTAGCAGTCCTGTTGCTATTAGTCAGAACCGATTAATGTGAAGTTGCCATTATGCTGTAATACTGAATCATGTCCAGCAAGAACGAATAATTATTATTTCTGAGTATTTGTTAGTATGAAATATACAACTTCCAGTCTTATTATCGTATCAATGAAAGCACATGCTTTTTTATAACGGAGGATTTCTTGTAAGATAGCTTGGTTTCGAAACAAAGTAACGTTAGATCTTTAACAAATTTAGGCAACCACTGCTATTTTATTTCAATAAGGTGGATCAAAATGTCTAATAGGCGATATACATACTAAACGTGATCTTATATAAGGCTAGATGGACGGATGTATTGATACATAGATACTCTTTCACACAGAAACTTCGCAACATATTTCAATGAAACTTTGCAGTAATATTGCTTACCTATACATAAGAACAGTACATGGGCTAAATTTATCCTGATAACCGATCCCCACACGGACTAATTTGAAGGTAAAAGCTAGTGCACTATATATTCTTGTTTCCACCGAGCCCCGACGCTATTTCACGCAACTACAAAAATTCATGTGCATGTTTTGTTCCCAAGACAACAAAAGGTTTTCAATGTTTTCTAGCTTACAAGCCTAGTACATTACAGGGAATAGATGACTTAATTTTGCTATATAGTAGTATTTTGCTTAGACTGTATTCCTGTGATTCTTATACTTACTCGGTGACTTATCATTTAAGAAAGACCTTAATTTTTATACAATTTTAGCAACATGTAAGAATCAGAAAAATAAATTAAAACGATAAATCGTTTTTAACAAGCGTTAGTGAAGAAGACAAACATATAAGAACGTATTTATTTTAAATTTATATTTGTGGACGTCATAATCGCCATATCTGAATGTATCCGCCATAGTAAAGAAAAGATACTCGTAGGTATGACATGCCTGATGTATCTACTTAATTAAGGCTGCTGAATAGTCAGTGCAAAAAAAAGGCATTCATACCATTAAAATAAATCATCGGCGGTCATAACTTTATCCTGGCTGCATCCAAAGAAGCTCAGGATCTGCTATAGCAATGAATTCAGATTTACATAGAAGCGCAGTTCTTAAGGATTGCGTGTGCCGATTTCAAGTGGGGACTGTCCCAGTTTAGTTCGTAGTTGGCGTCGTTGGCGGCGCTGGCGTCGTTCTCCGTCTCTTTTGCTCTCGGAGTTAAGATACACAGGAGGAACGTTTTACGTTCGTCTCTCTTGCTCTCGTAGAGACAGCTGTCACAGCGCGACTGCCACGCCACCAAGCGGCAATTTGGGTCACAGAAAGTTTGTCTTCAGAGCGCCCATAGGAAATGCGCCTCTATGTAAATATCTGAGCTCTATGGCTATAGACAAAAGGATAATATCTGTCAAATCTGACAGATATCAGCCTTTTCCACAGAACGACTGATGTTTGAACCTCTGCAATCCAATGGGTTGATGATATTCGAGGGTTAAGACCAATTTCGGTTGATTTAAGGGATCTGACTCCCCACAGTAAAATATTTTCGTAACAGCGATATGACGACCAAAAATGCTCTCGGAGGCACGTGGCAAGCGGCCATATTTTAAGGATCATCTGAGAATCGAACCTAGTGAGCAGTTTAAAATGGTGACGCAACCGCTAAAACCACTGCGCAAAACACAAATTTTCTATTAAGATAGTCTTTCTTAGCCTTTTGTTTACCATTGGACTAAGATTTATTTCTAGCTGTTACATAATTTGCACAAGGTCATCGAACTTTTGTACTATTTCGAGTGCCCACGGGAACAAGGTCGCGCCTTGTCTCATAACTCAAGTAAGAAACAGTAAGTTAGAAAATTAGTTGCTGTTGTAACATTCTAACTTTATGCCCTTGTTTTTAAGTTTATTAAACTACGCCTATTCATTATCAACATTTTCAGTAGAATGAAGTCGAGATTTTGAATTTTATAAACGGGTCAAACACAAAAAACGAAAAAAAATGTTCATGCTACGTAAAGCCGTTATTAAAATATTATATCAACATTAAATACATTTAATAAATATTTTGTGTTGAAAACTAGTTACATTTCATAAAAAAATCGCGTTGTATTGAAATTTAATTTATAATTTTTGCGTTTGAATCTGAAAAAATCTCCTTCTGTGGACTGTTCGGATACCAAGTAGTTGAGTTTAAGTGATGGTTAAAAATATATACACATACTTTCGATGATTTAATATCGTTTCATTACATGAGTTATATTACCAAATATTCATAACATAACGTATTAAAAAATATATAATTCAAAATTTTGTAATAAAAAGTATACACATGTTGTTCGCAAATTTTTAGTCTACTTCTGTAGACTTATAAAATAAGCCAAAATATGCCGAAGATGAACGCATCGTTTTTATTTTGTTTTATATGTTGGTAGCACTGTATTCTCTGTCATTTGCTTGGTTGGGATTTTACGTAAAGTGCGTGTGACATTAAAACTTCCAATTTTATTTAATTACACAAGTTTTCGGTAAAGATCAGTGTGTCTTTCCTGTGCAAGGGATATCTGAGTTAGTAGCCTTTACAAATAAATAAAAACATCAAGATAGTTTAAGCTTATGGGCGCAGTATGCAAATATCGCATTGCTTAAATTATAACCTCATAATAAAGGATGCCATCTTTGATTTATGAAAATATGTCTCTAGTGTAGACATCTTTACTGTAGACATTGTATCTACAGAAGAGACGTATGTCAACAGAAGTGAATAGGCAAAAGAAATTCACTGTGTTTGAAAAAGAAATTGGCAAGTGCGAGTCGGACTCGCGCACGAAGGGTTCCGTACCATCATCTATAAAATAAAATCGTGTTTGTTGTATGTATACTTAAATATTTTTTAAGCTTCTACCTGTTTATTAAGATCGAGTAATAAATTGCTTAAAAATACGTTTGTTGTATGGGAGCTCCCTTTTTTATTTACATTTTTTAATTTATTTTGGAAGGTAATATACAACTATATATTCTGTGAAAATTTAAAGCGTCTACCTGTAACAGTTAGTAATTTTGAGCAAAAAATACGAAAAAACACGTTTTTTATATGGGAAACCCCCCTTAATTTTTTCATTTTTTTATTTTTAGTATCTGTTGTTATAGCGGCAACCGAAATACATATTTTGTGTGATACAGCCTGGTGACAGACAGACAGACAGCGGAGGCTTAGTAATAGGGTCCCGTTTTTACCTTTTACGTACGGAACCCTAAAAAAACAATAGCGTTATTCGCTGTTTAATTATTCCATTATATATCTATTTTGTTTAGTATTTTATAATGTTGCTTGCAGCGATCTTTTGTTTCAGTTACTATGCCACAAGCAATTCATCCTTGTACAATCTGTCACCTGTTTGCCCTGAGGGATCAAGATCACCAGACTCTTTATCTGAGAATGTGTCTATCCGTGATTCTCCTACGGCTCCTGTTACTCCTGAGGCTCCAACTGAGCCAAATTTACCAAGCCTCTCAGATAGACTGACTCCAGATCTTTCTATCGAAATATTTAACTAAAGGCATAAACCCCAGAAGAGAAAGAATCTATTTAGACGACTCTGAAGCTACTGAAGATTCACCACATAAAAAACGACCTACGAATTCCATGTGAGATGATTCTGACGAGGATAATATATTTTAATATTCTGTTCCTTTATTTGCCTACAGAAGCATAATGTCTGTTCTGTGGACAATTTATTTTTATTTTTTTGCACTGAATTGGTATAGAATTTTGATTATGTTTTGTTTGGAGGTTGAGGAGAACTCCATTTTAAGTATTTTTTTATTGTTTCTATTCTTGATCTTATTGATATGATTATGTAAGGTAAATTTTTGTTCCCTTCTGTAGACAACTCAATCTCTTCTTTAGACGTGAAAAAACTAAAAACGTGATTAATTCCTAAAATATCCAAGACTGATCTCTAGTGATATTATTGTTAGCATAACATTACCTAACTTTAAATAAATATAATGTTTCATAAAAAATCGTGAAGTTTTATTTTAAATATTTTGCAATGTTCACTTTTTGTGTATGACCCAAACTTAAAGTTTCGACTTCAAACAACTAAAACTTTTCAATTTACCGCATCAATGAGCTAATATTTCCTTCTAAAACATTTCAAGAGATTGAGATACACCTTATCTTCTAAATAAATCAATTAACCACTCAGGCCATAATGAATTTAAACATCAACTCTACATCACGTTATATCTCAGTGATATACTCCAACATGATTAATAAGGACTAAGAGATGTTTTGTGAAGGAAGCTGTCACTCTAAGTGCTAAAACTTTAGTCTTAAATAAAATTTGTCCAAGGATGTCTTGGTTTGAGTGATTCTATTATAAGGAAATATAAAGATTTTCAATTAAACTGTAACGATTCTTCTGGAAATTTATAAAAAAGTTAGTAAAGTTGGTTGATCTTGTTGAAAAATGCTTGGCCTCACTTTTATGGATTTGGTTTTAAAAATATCTAAGTATGAACTTTGAGACTGTTTTATTTGTTATTATTACGTGATTTGTGCGGGAGTTGTTGTTATCGTGGTAAGAAATAGCCTCCAGCACACACAAAAATCATTCCACAACATTCCTTTGTTGAAATGTGAAAGAAGAATAAACAAACAAAAAAAGAAACACAGTTTCATTTACGAGCGCAGAGACATTCTTTACAGAAGCACCGTCATACGCAATCTACAACTTGACAACAAGAATATTAAAGGCCTCAAAACATAAAAAACATTATAAATTTATAAGTAAAATGAACAACAGAGGGGGAGAGACCATTTCTTTTAATACGCCTCTTTCGCCATTGTCCCCAATATTAGTAATATTAAAAATGCGAAAATGTTTATAGAGATATATTGTGATGTTATTATGTACCTTTCAGTAGATAATGGTAGATAATGTCATGGATACTGACCGAGTTACTTTGTACCCCATAGAGTTTCTGAAGTCTTTAGACTAATCAGGAGTGTCTTCACATATCTTGAGACTGAAAGTAGATTTGTGTTACCCCGAATTTAACGCGCGCGAAGCGGCGGGCAAAAGCTAGTTAAAAAATAAATGAAATAAATTCTATGTCAATCCGTGATCAGGACTAGTGTAACTTATACAATTTTATTTAAACGGGTCTTATTCGCGATATTTAATTAATTTAAGGTAATAACCCAGTAATCAACAAATGTAAACCCCGCCGCAGTAATACATCTCATCAGTGTGTAGACGTCATAAGTGTTGTGTGTCGACGTACCGACAGTTCGGACAAAAATAAAATTAAAAAACAAGTGAGGGTAGCTGCCGAAACCCGCGCTTCACAAGGACGACGCTGAGATGACATCAGTCCTGCCGCGAACAAGGCTGTTGTAAGACGGTCGAAACGTCGGTAAAACATAGGCATTTATACCTTAAATTAATTTAATACAGCGAATAAGACCCGTTTAAATAAAATTGTATGATGTATACAAATCGCGAAAGTTTAAAATCGATTAGTGTAACTTATGCTGAATAAAAGGACTTTCACCATTATTTTTAAATAATAACGCAATTGAGATCCATTAAACATAAATATGTATATTGGTATGTCTATCATCACAAGTATCAGCCGAAAGAAGTCTACTGAACATAGTACAACCTTTTGTATGTACCTTGCATAAGTACATGCCAATTACGATGGCAAGGACACATATTATGTAGGTGTTTTGAACAAGGTTTATTGCACCTAATAAGGTGGTTACAACTTTGTAGAATTTTACCTTAAAATATTATTTACATAACTAGGCATTTTTAGGGTCTACTTTGTTCAAAAAAATCTAAAGGAACTTTTAAAGAATTAACAAGGAAAAGAGCAATAACGATGTTTCATACAAAAGAGCTTGACGCAGAATCGTGAAGCAATGGAAGGATTAAATCCATACGACAAAATTAAACCATCAGTCTAGCAGTCCGATTGCTATTAGTCATAACCGATTGATGTGAAGTTACCATTATGCTGTAATACTGAATCATGTCCTGCAAGAATGCAACAGTTTTCTCAAAACTGACAGAGGAAGAGAAAAATTTCCGCTCACACCATCCATCATCAGCCCTTTATACTGTCCCACTGCTGGGCACGGGCCTCTTCTCACTTAATTGTAAACAAATACTAATACTACCTTCCTAGCGGAAGCTGCATGCAACTGCACAAGAGCATAACATTTATGCCGCCAAGGGGTTACCAAAGGGAACCGAAGATATCTCGTCCACGAACAAGAACTCTACATTTTGCCACTGTTGACGCTTTACCCTTATGTACTTAATTTCCTGAAAGAAGAGGGGTTAAAAATGTCGGTGAATGTCGTCTTCCTCGCTGATGGCGCATGTTTTGTCCGAGGTCGGCAAACTGGTACTTTGAACAGATTGTTTACTGTAGAGCCACTTACTACTCGCGCTGCAACTCCAGTGAGAGTGCCAATCAGTGTAACCTGCTTCCCGTAACATAACAGATGTTACTTGATTTTTGAACAAATTATACAAGAACGTCTTTCCTGTTCCAGCGCCCCACGCTTTTACAATCAAATATTATAATTAAAAGCACATAGTTTACACTTCAGCCCAGAAATAGAGACACCTTCAGCGATCTGTAATTTATTTCTTGTTTTTACGTGCATTTATAAAAGCGTGTTTTTCTAGTGTTTTTTAAACTATTAATTTATTTTTTATAACGGAGGATTTCTTTTAAGATAGCTTGGTTTCTAAACTAAGTAACGTTAGATCTTTAACAAATTTAGACAACCACTGCTATTTTATTTCAATAAGGTGGATCAAAATGTCTAATAGACGATATACATATTAAACTTCTTATCTTGATCTTATATAAGGCTAGATGGACGGATGTATTGATACATATTAGATACTCTTTCATACAGAAACTTCGCAACATATTTCAATGAAACTTTGCAGTAATATTGCTTACCTATACATTATAACAGTACATGGGCTAAATTTATCCTGATAACCGATCCCCACACGGACTAATCTGAAGGTAAAAGCTAGTGCACTATATATTCATGTTTCCACCGAACACCGACGCTATTTCACGCAACTACAAATATTCATGTGCATGTTTTGTTCCCAAGACAACAAAAGGTTTTCAATGTTTTCTAGCTTACAAGCCTAGTACATTACAGGGAACAGATGACTTAATTTTGCTATATATTAGTATTTTGCTTAGACTGTATTTCTGTGATTCTTATACATACTCGGTGACTTATCATTTAAGAAAGACCTTAATTTTTATAAAATTTTAGCAACAAGTAAGAATCAGAAAAATAAATTAAAACGATAAGTCGTTTTTAAAAAGCGTTTGTAAAGAAGACAAACATATAAGAACGTATTTATTTTAAATTTATATTTGTGGACGTCACAATCGCCATATCTGAATGTATCCGCCATAGTAAAGAAAAGATACTCGTAGGTATGACATGCCTGATGTATCTACTTAATTAAGGCTGCTGAATAGTCAGTGCAAAAAAAAGGCATTCATACCATTAAAATAAATCATCGGCAGTCATAAATTTATTCCGGCTGCATCTAAAGAAGCTCAGGATCTGCTATAGCAATGAATTCGGATTTACATAGAAGCGCAGTTCTTAAGGATTGCGTGTGCCGATTCCAAGTGGGGACTGTCTGCAGTTTAGTTCGTAGTTGGCGTCG
Source organism: Euclidia mi (assembly GCA_944739405.2). NCBI lineage: Eukaryota > Metazoa > Arthropoda > Insecta > Lepidoptera > Erebidae > Euclidia > Euclidia mi. Next base: position 81,520,064 of record OX123191.2, on the reverse strand, counting down.
TTGGCGGCGCTGGCGTCGTTCTCCGTCTCTCATGCTCTCGTAGTTAAGATACACAGGAGGAACGTTCGTCTCTCTTACTCTCGTAGAGACAGCTGTCACAGCGCAACTGCCACGTCGCCAAGCGGCAATTAGGGTCACAGAAAGTTTGTCTTCAGAGCGCCCATAGGAAATGCGCCTCTATGTAAATATCTGAGCTCTTTGGCTATAGACAAAATGATAATATCTGTCAAATCTGACAGATATCAGCCTTTTCCACAGAACGACTGATGTTTGAACCTCTGCAATCCAATGGGTTGATGATATTCGAGGTTTAAGACCAATTTCAGTTGATTTAAGGGTTCTGACTCCCCACAGTAAAATATTTTCGTAACAGCGAAATGACGACCAAAAATGCTCTCAGAGGCACGTGGCAAGCGGCCATATTTTAAAGATCATCTGAGAATCGAACCTAGTGAGCAGTTTAAAATGGTGACGCAACCGCTGAAACCACTGCGCAAAACACAAATTTTCTACTAAGATAGTCTTTCTTAGCCTTTTGTTTCCCATTATTTCATCCCAGATTTATTTCTAGCTGTTACATAATTTGCACAAGGTCATCGAACTTTTGTACTATTTCGAGTGCCCACGGGAACAAGGTCGCGCCTTGTCTCATAACTCAAGTAAGAAACAGTAAGTTAGAAAATTAGTTGCTGTTGTAACATTCTAACTTTATGCCCTTGTTTTTAAGTTTATTAAACTACGCCTATTCATTATCAACATTTTCAGTAGAATGAAGTCGAGATTTTGAATTTTATAAACGGGTCAAACACAAAAAACGAAAAAAAATGTTCATGCTACGTAAAGCCGTTATTAAAATATTATATCAACATTAAATACATTTAATAAATATTTTGTGTTGAAAACTAGTTACATTTCATAAAAAAATCGCGTTGTATTGAAATTTAATTTATAATTTTTGCGTTTGAATCTGAAAAAATCTCCTTCTGTGGACTGTTCGGATACCAAGTAGTTGAGTTTAAGTGATGGTTAAAAATATATACACATACTTTCGATGATTTAATATCGTTTCATTACATGAGTTATATTACCAAATATTCATAACATAACGTATTAAAAAATATATAATTCAAAATTTTGTAATAAAAAGTATACACATGTTGTTCGCAAATTTTTAGTCTACTTCTGTAGACTTATAAAATAAGCCAAAATATGCCGAAGATGAACGCATCGTTTTTATTTTGTTTTATATGTTGGTAGCACTGTATTCTCTGTCATTTGCTTGGTTGGGATTTTACGTAAAGTGCGTGTGACATTAAAACTTCCAATTTTATTTAATTACACAAGTTTTCGGTAAAGATCAGTGTGTCTTTCCTGTGCAAGGGATATCTGAGTTAGTAGCCTTTACAAATAAATAAAAACATCAAGATAGTTTAAGCTTATGGGCGCAGTATGCAAATATCGCATTGCTTAAATTATAACCTCATAATAAAGGATGCCATCTTTGATTTATGAAAATATGTCTCTAGTGTAGACATCTTTACTGTAGACATTGTATCTACAGAAGAGACGTATGTCAACAGAAGTGAATAGGCAAAAGAAATTCACTGTGTTTGAAAAAGAAATTGGCAAGTGCGAGTCGGACTCGCGCACGAAGGGTTCCGTACCATCATCTATAAAATAAAATCGTGTTTGTTGTATGTATACTTAAATATTTTTTAAGCTTCTACCTGTTTATTAAGATCGAGTAATAAATTGCTTAAAAATACGTTTGTTGTATGGGAGCTCCCTTTTTTATTTACATTTTTTAATTTATTTTGGAAGGTAATATACAACTATATATTCTGTGAAAATTTAAAGCGTCTACCTGTAACAGTTAGTAATTTTGAGCAAAAAATACGAAAAAACACGTTTTTTATATGGGAAACCCCCCTTAATTTTTTCATTTTTTTATTTTTAGTATCTGTTGTTATAGCGGCAACCGAAATACATATTTTGTGTGATACAGCCTGGTGACAGACAGACAGACAGCGGAGGCTTAGTAATAGGGTCCCGTTTTTACCTTTTACGTACGGAACCCTAAAAAAACAATAGCGTTATTCGCTGTTTAATTATTCCATTATATATCTATTTTGTTTAGTATTTTATAATGTTGCTTGCAGCGATCTTTTGTTTCAGTTACTATGCCACAAGCAATTCATCCTTGTACAATCTGTCACCTGTTTGCCCTGAGGGATCAAGATCACCAGACTCTTTATCTGAGAATGTGTCTATCCGTGATTCTCCTACGGCTCCTGTTACTCCTGAGGCTCCAACTGAGCCAAATTTACCAAGCCTCTCAGATAGACTGACTCCAGATCTTTCTATCGAAATATTTAACTAAAGGCATAAACCCCAGAAGAGAAAGAATCTATTTAGACGACTCTGAAGCTACTGAAGATTCACCACATAAAAAACGACCGACGAATTCCATGTGAGATGATTCTGACGAGGATAATATATTTTAATATTCTGTTCCTTTATTTGCCTACAGAAGCATAATGTCTGTTCTGTGGACAATTTATTTTTATTTTTTTGCACTGAATTGGTATAGAATTTTGATTATGTTTTGTTTGGAGGTTGAGGAGAACTCCATTTTAAGTATTTTTTTATTGTTTCTATTCTTGATCTTATTGATATGATTATGTAAGGTAAATTTTTGTTCCCTTCTGTAGACAACTCAATCTCTTCTTTAGACGTGAAAAAACTAAAAACGTGATTAATTCCTAAAATATCCAAGACTGATCTCTAGTGATATTATTGTTAGCATAACATTACCTAACTTTAAATAAATATAATGTTTCATAAAAAATCGTGAAGTTTTATTTTAAATATTTTGCAATGTTCACTTTTTGTGTATGACCCAAACTTAAAGTTTCGACTTCAAACAACTAAAACTTTTCAATTTACCGCATCAATGAGCTAATATTTCCTTCTAAAACATTTCAAGAGATTGAGATACACCTTATCTTCTAAATAAATCAATTAACCACTCAGGCCATAATGAATTTAAACATCAACTCTACATCACGTTATATCTCAGTGATATACTCCAACATGATTAATAAGGACTAAGAGATGTTTTGTGAAGGAAGCTGTCACTCTAAGTGCTAAAACTTTAGTCTTAAATAAAATTTGTCCAAGGATGTCTTGGTTTGAGTGATTCTATTATAAGGAAATATAAAGATTTTCAATTAAACTGTAACGATTCTTCTGGAAATTTATAAAAAAGTTAGTAAAGTTGGTTGATCTTGTTGAAAAATGCTTGGCCTCACTTTTATGGATTTGGTTTTAAAAATATCTAAGTATGAACTTTGAGACTGTTTTATTTGTTATTATTACGTGATTTGTGCGGGAGTTGTTGTTATCGTGGTAAGAAATAGCCTCCAGCACACACAAAAATCATTCCACAACATTCCTTTGTTGAAATGTGAAAGAAGAATAAACAAACAAAAAAAGAAACACAGTTTCATTTACGAGCGCAGAGACATTCTTTACAGAAGCACCGTCATACGCAATCTACAACTTGACAACAAGAATATTAAAGGCCTCAAAACATAAAAAACATTATAAATTTATAAGTAAAATGAACAACAGAGGGGGAGAGACCATTTCTTTTAATACGCCTCCTAAACGTAACGAAAAGTACTCGTAAAAATCTTCGACTGGACTGCAAAATAACCGTTCTCCTGCGAAGTCGGTGTTAAGAAACAAAAATCAAATCTTGCTACATTTATTTTTAATCTCGAACGAGAACGAAATGTTATATTTTTTTCAGTAAACGCCATATTGGTGGCGAAGAACAAAGAAAAGTTCCGCATAAATTTTAATAAATTCACCCAGATCTTGAAGCATATTATTTATTAACTAAAATAAACTTAGAAGTGAGATGTAGACGTGATGAGGGACTCATTTTTATTACTTGAGTAAGTCTAAAATATTTGTTAAAGCTCCTCTTTGTACTTCTTTAGGCCAGTCCCAAAGAAAGTCATCTCGATCTTCAAGCCATCGTTTTCTCGCGAAATCATGTTTTGGGCAGTATGAAAATTATTTTTTATTCTACCTCACATGCAACAAACAGTAAAAAAAAATACTTATAAACTCACCCAGGTATAATTTGTGTGTCTACGTCGAATTATTTCATTATAAACCTACGCTTAGAAGTAAGTTGTAGACTTAACGAGAAATCATTACTATCCAATAAGAAATATAAAATAATATAATAATATAAAAATTATAATCTGAATACAGCGTAGCAGACTGCGTAGCGTGATTAGTATTCTACGAATGCGTAGCGTAAGCAGTATGCTACGAATGCGAAGCATGTAACGTAGCTACATTCAAATAAACTTACAAAATTATATGAATAGTTACAGTAAGAATTATCACATTCAAACTCAGTCCAAACGTATTCAAAAGAGATACACACGAAGTTTCAATCCACTCGCATTCGTTTTTCATACGGACGACATAACTCTAGTATTGGGGCAGATGGCACAGCTACAACAAAAGTAACTCACCCACCTACTACTACCCTTTGTACACATGTGCCGAACAACTTCTATGCTACCGTACCGGGATTTTTTGTTTAGAAATTCTCTTTTGTACCGTCAGCAAGCAAATTCTTTACGAATTGTATTAAGAACATTTTAGACGTTGGCATGTATTATTTTTTTCTATTGTATGTTATCTCTACAGTTCGTGAGTTTGTAAGATTAGTTTTGTTGGTTTTGTGACGATGATAAATCTAGGTACAATTCTTAAGCTGTAACCTAATATATCGCAGCTTTATTTTAACATGACGTCCTTTGTCACTTTGTACACAAAGGCGACTAGTAATAGAATTAACATGTCTCTTATGATTTCGATAGTTTGCTCTTATTTTAGTAGCTCGACTGAATAATAGGAACAGAGCCCGGACGCATTGCCAGAAGAATGAGAATGTAGTCAAATTGCCGTTTACTTCATAATTGTAATAATTATCTACATAAGTGTATTATTTTTGCTCAGTTGAAACTGAATTTGTTAAGGCATTTATGGAATTGTTTTTAATCCGCTCGTTTGACAACGAATAATCACGTCTTTTATTTGACATAGATAGGTACCAATTACATAGACCAAAGCGATTCACGCTTCGTTCCAATTTCAGTCCTTATCAGCTGTCTTATAGATTTTACTTTAGTAGTGACTTAGTGGTGTATAAAAATTATAAACATGTTTCGTAAACTTTCCCCTTACCCAAAATAAAACATTATGTAAGAGTTTCGTTAAATATTAAACCCTCGTTTCTATTACTAAATTAGGTCAATAGATAAAATTAACCCATAAATTAAAACAAAATAAGATAGATATAACATATCGTGAATTTTCGACTGTTATGGACTGTGTTTTTTTTTAATATTTGCTACTTTAGCAAACATTTAGTTAATAGTTATTTACAAAGCATTGCAGATGTTACGAGTTTCGCAAGGAGGAACGCAAATATCATGATTGTAGCTGCACGCCAAGACTTGTCATCAAGTTTCAACTTTGTAACTCAGTACCCCGGCGTCAGCCGTAGTAAGCGGACGAGGATTCTGTGTGTGTTATTATCGTGAACGAGTGTACACGTTGCGATCTTTCTGTGCGATATATTAAGTATGAATTTTGTGTTTGTCTGTACCGTATGATCGTATGATGCAATGAAATTGCATAACGAAATGGAAGTGAAATGTAGGTGATTACTGTGTACTGAAGTAATTACTTTTCTGTGATTACTTCAAGAGTTATTCAAGAGTTCATTAATGACATAAAATTGCACTCGCTGTAGCGGATACTGAAGTGAGAGTGTTACCGGTTGCCTATCCGAAGATTGCGGGTTCAATCCCGCTCCAGTCAAACATTTATGTGCGTGAACATGGATATTTGTCTTGGTTTGGGCGTCTCTATGCACGTTATGTATGTATGTCTTCCCTATTGTCTCGGACCCATAGTACAAGTTCTGCTTAGTTTTGGAATACAGAAGCTGTTGTGTATACATAAGTACTAGAATATTATTATTCATAAAATTAAGTATAAGTACTAGAATATTATAATACACAAAATTAACTGATATAAAATGCCTAGGCAGTGACCACCTTTTTTTTGTCGTCGCAAGAAATGCTTTGAAAAACAATATGCATCACGATCAAATAAAAACATTTTGTTATACCGATAGGTATTCATTAATTGGTATAAACACGGCACTTCAAATTTTTTAAACAAGGTCTCTGTTATTTCAACAAATGTATTCAATTATTCACTCATGCAAATCGCAACCATTTCAAATACCTGACCAAAATAAAATATACACGGCAATCTAAACACGAATACAAATAATAATCGTATCAGAGATAATGTATTAAAACAAATCCTATTTTTTTACATAACTCTATGCGCCACAAAAGTTTATTCATTTCGGAAAGTGATACAAAATGCCACAACATTGTTTATCAAAATATGTTTTAATCAACTTTTGTCGACCGTACTCTGTTACTGCCAATCTGTAATGCCCGCGTGTTATGGAATTTTAAGGGTGTTCACTCTTTCTAATTTCTCGTCTTTGTTAGTGATGTGAGTGCTCGGCTAGGATTAGTAAATCATGCAGTGTTCAAAGTAACGACTAGTGGATTAGTGACTTAAGGTAGTTCGTAGGATAGAAATTCTGCACAGTATGCATTTAATTGGATCTTACGAGAAGTTAGATTTCTCCACATATGCTGCTTGTGGTCCTTGAAAGGCCTTTGCATATTCATCCTATATATTTCTGATAGATTATTGCAACATTTAATAAGATATTTTAAAGGAACTATTGAAAGACAGATATACTTGATGTTGTTTTCAGTTGGCCGATAATGAAACACTGAGCTAGCACGTCTCAAAAATATTTCTAAACATATTAAAACTAAAATAATGTTAATGTAACACCAAATGTACAAATGAATGTATCTTTATCTTGAAGGTTTACGTTAAATGTATTAAACCCACAGCAAAAAATATATAGACCAAACCATAATTATTAGGTTAAGACCTGTGATGATAGTGGTGTGTGAGATTAAATAAATAAATAATAGACCTTTATTATAAAAATGCTCACGACGCGGCGACGCGTTATGGCAATCATAGAAAAGACATAATTATACCCAATTAGTTTCACCATGACAGGTTATGTGAGTACGACACAGTGTGTTCATAGTATTAAACAGACATGAGATTGTTATTATTGGTAATTATTGATGCACACTACACAACACACTTTCTGTAAAATATTTATTTTATTTATTTTGGAAAACAAAGTGTCTAAAACTAAAACAAAATCATAAATATCAGAGCAACATTCTTGCAAAACACAATCCAGAAAGGCGATATTTTTCATAAATAATATATAAAAAAAATATCTGTCCGAACACTTAATAAATCCATGAAGATATCTCGAGTAATGCTATAGAGTATTTTGATACCCTCGAAAATGGTTTGTTTGGCGTTATTTAATAGTAATGTTTTTATTTTTATGTTATAAAAAGGACAATTTAATTGTAAAATGTTTTATATTAAGCAATTAGGGATTGATTAATATTTATGTTACGAGTTTGGATTGTAGCATTACAGCAAACAAAAGTGAATAATCTTCTATTTTTTTCTTCGGCCAATAATAAGTAATTAAGGATTGGCACTTCTCGGTGACGTACCACCCAATATGTAATGCTTTGAAAAAATTAAGGAGAAACAACTTCCACTTGGACATAGTGTACTTACCTACAGTGAAATACATATGATACCAAGTCGTAGGCAGCAACTAGTTAAATTATAATAAGTCATCCATGTTTTGCCTTACATGCACAATATTAGCTGAGAAAATATACGGCAAAGTAAACTCCTAAGAGCTTATTAGCGAACATTTACCATATTAAGAGTATAAGAAATAAAATAATAGGGATGATCTTATATCTGTTATATTATAATCTTGAAATATAATGTAAGTAAGTCAGCCTTCATAAAATAAAATAAATAATATTATGTCAGCGCTACATAGTGGAGTCCTAAGTTCGATGCCAGGACGAGTCGATAAGTTTTTACTTTATATATTTTTTTTGCTATGGGATTTATTTGGCTGACTTGTTTTATGGTTTTGTGACTGACGAATGGCATTGGCCATATTAGTAAATACTTTTTGGCCACATGGTAACTGATAATAGTGTATATTTACTGTTACAGTGTGGCCTAAAATATAAGTGTTGGTGAAATATTTCACTAAGATATTTATAATTACACTAAATCTACAAGCAGAGGCGTAGCTAGCTTAGGTGGCACCCGGAGCGGAAGTTGGCGAGCGACCTTTTATTTTTTAGTTGATACTCTTTTTTTTTTTTTTTTTTTTTTTTTTTTTGTTTTTTTTTTTTTTTTTTGGTGTCGGGTTGGAAAATCCTCATGGAGTCCCTTCGCCCTGGGGGGGAAGGACGAAGGGGACTGTCAGACTCTTACTGACTAAAAACCAACCCGTGCTCCTCATGTACCCATGTGTCGGAGGGTAGGGATTCACCGACGGGTATTGGCCCGCCAGATGCTCAGGCGGGCCCCGAACAAAACCCCCTTGGCGGCGGATGAAGGTGTTTGGCTCCGCCGCCAAAACACCCAGCGGCCGCAGAGGATAGGGAGGACGGCAACGCAACACCGCATCTCCTCTTCCTCTGCGGCCCCACCGCGACGCAACGATGGTGCGCCCCCATTTGGTCGCGGGAGATAGGGCGCGCGGCAACGCAACACCGACGCGCCTCTCCTCCGGCGACCGCACCCGACTGCAAGGGACAGACAGAACTGTCCCCCGCACCCGCACCTATGGACGCATCCTACGCAGGCCTCACGCAAGCCCACGTGGAGCGTCCCCTCCCGGGATCCCGCTTAGCTTCACCGTGGGAGAAAATCAAATCCACGGCTACTAAGCCCCCCCACCACGACAAGGTGGAGATCCCACGGGGGGGTTTAGTTGATACTCTAACAATAACGGGCTAACTCCCCCCGGCTGACTTGAATGAGACGTCAATCGTAGTGCCTATGTTTTTTTATATATCTGTATTTTTGTTCTTAAAGTCGAGTTTGCGGTGGGTGGCACCCCAAAAAAAAAGGGTGACACCCGGGGGGGACCGCCCCATCACCCCCTCTTCCTACGCCACTGTCTACAAGCATTCTAGTACCCCACTTGGGTCTTGCCACCAGGACTTGTGGTCTTGTAAATAGCTAGGCCGTCTATATTGTTAATTTAGGTTTCTTCTAAATATCGTGTATTTAAACATTTCCATAATATTATATTTTTTATTAACCACAGAAGGCAAATATCAAAGCGTATTTATTTTTATTTGAACATTGGCACAATAGGCTGCTTTTGGGAATATTAGGACAAAATCATTGATCTCATATCGTCCGTTGTATTTCGAAACAAAAAATATTATTTATATTATATGTTACATTATTTGCTTATTTGCAATACGTTATTACTATTTGTAAAAAGGCAGCGATAGCCTAGTGGAGAGACCGACAGACTGCTACGCAGAGGGCCCGGGTTCGAATCCACGGCACACACCAATGACTTTTCGGAGTTATGTGCGTATTAAATTGTTAATTATCGCTTGCTAAACGGTGAAGGAAAACATCGTGAGAAAACCTGCATGTCAGAGTTCTCCATAATGTTCTCGAAAGACATGTGAAGTCTGCTAACCCGCACTAGGCCAGCGTGGTGGACTATGGCCTTACCCTTCTCATAGTGAGAAGAGGCCCGTGCCCAGCAGTGGGACAGTAATGGGGATGATGATGATGATTACTATTTATAAATAATATCAACTCTTTCTATCTGTATATCTCTATAGCGGCGATAACCCAGTGGTTTACTAACGTACACGAACTGCCGAAACGATGATCTCAGGTTCAATCCCTAGGTACCCCGGGCACACACCCTCTGACTCTTCAAAGTTATATTTGTGTATTAAAAATGCTAATTGTCGCTGGCTTAATGATGTGCCCGGTAGATGGCAATAGGATCACCTCCTATTACATTGCGACCGAACCCCACCTGGCGAAGTGTAGATGTGTAATACCTACACGTCTGCCTACCCCTTCGGATAAAGGCGTGAAGTTATGTTAATATGTTATGTATATCTCTCTATATATTAAATTCCGTTAGTTACTGACTATCTGCCAGACAACGCACAACCAAAACAATTGGGCACAAGAAGGCAAAATTTGGAATGTATGTTCCTTGGAGACCATAAGTGTGCACTAAGAAGGGATTGCCTGAAATTCCCACAGGATCGGGCAAGAATGTAAAAAATGTGCGGGCGTAGCCGCGGGCATCCTCTTGTATATTTTATTAACAAATTAGTATATTTTTCATGCAGTTCCTTTTGTCTCCGTTATATTAAAGTAAATAAACTACAAATGGAGGCTAACTAATATTCTTCGGCCAGACAGGCTTATGTATTTTGCGTCTGCTAATATTAAATTTGTTATTACAGTAGATAATTTACTTCGTTATATTCAACCAAAAGTATATTATATTCTCCTTTTCTTAATGTTGCCAATTTACGCAACTACGTGTAAATATGAAAATAGTTTTGTGTTATTTCAATAACTATGTTACTACGGCCGTTCCCAATATTATTTGATCTACCCATGGATTTAGATAGTTAGATATATTTATGTTTGTTTTTAGTTTATTTAGATATATTTATGCATACATCATTATTTGAAAAAAATTGCCGGGATAGCCCAGTGGTGAACGTACGGACTGCCGGTTCGATGGTCTCGGGCTCAATCCCCAGGTACCCCGGGCACTCACCTCTGACTTTTCGAAGTTATGTGTGTATTAAGAATGTTAACTATCGCTCGCTTAACAATGTGCCCGGCAGATGGCAATAGGCTTGCCCTCTATTACATTGGGACCGAAACATAGCTGGCGAAGTGTGGGGGTGTAATGTATTACACCCCCACACTTCGCCAGCTATGTTTCGGTGTACCTCTGCCTACTTATTCGGGGATGAAAGGCGTGAAGTTATGTTATGTTTATCTTATTATAAATATTTGACATATTTTGTATGGAGCGTATGTCAAATTTGTATCTCTATCGGCTTTTACCATTTTATATAATTTAAAATACAATATTATGATAGTGTTGAAGATATAATATTAATATTCACGCAGGTAGAGCCGCGGGTGAACGTCAGTCAAGTAATAATATACCTTTCAAACGCTAGATAGAATAGGATTATCGCATGTGTGCAGTACGTGCACGGTTGTCAGTATTATACGGGCAGACAGCCAGACTGTGTTGTTAGAAGCAAAGAACGAAAATTGTAGCAGTTTTAGCAATAGGCTTGTGCGAACAAACAAGCACCTTGAGCGACTTTTCAGATACTGTTATTTCTCAAATAAGTCACATACCTACATTATAATATTCAATTAAATTTATATAAGCAGCGATAGTCTAGTAGAAGCCAACAGACGCTAAAGTCATTCGGGTAAAAGGGCGACATTTTGAAACGATTTCGTTTCTTGTTATTTTTATCATCATTTTCTAAACAAAAAGTTTCATATCTGGGTGTTCTCCATATTGAACTCAAAATACTTGTGCAGTCTGCCAACTAATCCTATAGCTTTCCGCGTATGTAAGAGGACCATGTCCAGCAATGGGAGAGTGTATATACAGGACTGATACTATTATCATAGAAGAACCTAAGTCAGTTTCAATAAGTCATGACGTGTCTATATGTGTATGGATACGGTCTAGTGAAATAGAGAGACAGCTTAACAATATAATAACAAAAATATTGGCAAAAAAGATACCTAAGTATAATATTATATAGGTACATATGTACTCTTCTTTTTGCCGATATTTTTGCATATTGTAATCACAATCAAATCTGTAGGATCAACACGTAAAATAACTAGAATACATATAGCCTCTTTTTAGTAACATATTCCAAGGCTTTTTTCAGCTAAACACGCATTATACACGGCCGTAATAACAAATTGAGTTTGCAACACAATCTCCGAAAAAATAATTTATACATATCGTTTTTGGAGTATTCATTCGAATTCTATAAAAAAGATAAAACTTTAAACTATGTTTTTAATTTGTTTTCTTTTGCAGTTAACATAAAAAAGTATTATTTTCGACTGGACGTTCTTAAACTCGTTAAAAATAGATTGGTTCAGAATTCTAGATTTTATTTGAATATTGCAGTTCTGAAATTGGTCTGGTATTTTATTTTTGTTATTATTTTGTTTTCGTAGTTTCGGATACAGGTACGTGTCCAATTATTTTTAAATGAGATGTTTTAGGTCAAATATTTTGGATTCAAAAGCAATGCTATAAATTAAGCTGCCCTTCGAGGACTGATTTAAAAATGAAATATCATGGTGACTCAAATCACCACGGATCAATCTCGGAAAAATTAAGAATATTACTAAATATTGCATAAATCATGCCCAGAAAAAGCAACGGGGAAGGCCTAAGTGGAGAGACATTTTCAAAAGGATTGGCAAGAACTCGCATGTGATCGCAACAGGTCGAGAGGAGGCCTTTACCAAGCAATGGGACAGTGATTAGCCTATTAATAATAACAATAATCACACAGAATGTTGAGGCAGCGCTAGTCTAGTGTAGAACCAACAGACGGTCTAAATAAAAATAAATATGATCGTCTATTTAAATACAACGTAAACGTTAAATTATAAATAACATTAATAAGCATAGTAAAGAAAAACAAATCCTAGAACGTAGCGTTTGCAACAGACGGTGAAATGTCGCATACTCAAAACAATACGACATTACTCGGCGTAGTAATGTCGTTTTGTTTCGTATAGTTCTTTATCCTGAAAAACATTTTAAAACTTATAATAAATGCATATTCTTTACAGCAATATTGCAAATACTTTGAATTTGCGTATTACCGCAAAATGTCATCAAATTTTAAACAAAACATCAAATAATCATTTATTAGCCATAACTATTATTTGCAATATAATCAAGTCATAATGACATTATCATCCGAGCTTTATATTGATTATATTCAAGACTTTCCGCATAATTTTGCTCGGAATAAGGAAAACCGAATTCACTGATCAAAATAAAAATCGGACCTCAAACTTATATAGTTGGGTTGAGGCTGCGATGATGATATTTATCTAAGTAATGATGATTAAATTAGGGCAAATACGATGTTTTTTTGTTATTAATAAATTATTATTAATTCTTTTATTAAATTATAATTATTAATTCGAGCTCTGAAATCCCTTTATGAGGATTATAGAGCTTGTGTGAGGATAAACGGGGCATACACTGACTGGTTTACCATCAACACAGGTGTTAGACAAGGATGTGTAGCGTCGCCGTGGCTGTTCAACCTCCTCATGGACAGTTGTTTGCAAGATTTGAAATATAGTGATTGTGGATTAAGGATGAATGAGTTACTTGTCAAATGCCTCCTTTATGCTGATGATCAGGTTATACTTGCGTCTTCAGCGAAGGAGTTGCAGGAGATGGTAACAATCATGCATGGTGCGTTAGAGAGGAAAGGAATGAACGTGAATGTAAGTAAAACGAAAGTTATGGTTTTTGAAAAGGAGGAATGCGTTACGGCTTGTAATGTTATAATCGATGGACAGCGAGTGGAGCAAGTGAATGAGTTTGTATATTTAGGTACGCTGTTTACAAGAGTTGGTAAGAATGTAGAAGATATTGAAAGAAGAGTTAATTCAGGTAATAGAGTGAATGGAGCTCTAAATGTGTTTATGAATAGCCAAAACGTGTCCAAAAACGCACGTTTGGCTGTGCATAGAGGGGTGTTAGTACCTACTCTTATGTACGGTAGTGATAGTTGGGTATGGCAGAAGAGTCATGAAAGTAGAATAAATTCTGTAGAAATGAGAGCACTGAGAAGTATGTGTGGTGTTTCTTTGACTGACAGGGTATAGAATTGTGTGATACGAGAGTGGTGTGGGGTAAAAGAAGATGTAGTGACAAGCATTGAGAAAGGCATGTTAAGATGGTTTGGGCACATGGAGAGGATGTATGACGAAATACTGTCCAAGCAGATAAATAAGGCAAGTGTGGAAGGGACCAGACAAAGGGGAAGACCTAGGCGGACGTTCTCTGACTAGATTGGAGACATCCTAAAAACAGGACAGTTTAGAAGTACCCTGAACAGAAGAGCATGCATGAGGAATCTGATGGGAGTGAATGAAGCAAGAGAGATATATCAGGATCGTTGCAAATGGCGTTCCGTAGTCTCTGCCTACCCCTCCGGGAAACAGGCGTGAGTCTATGTATGTATTAATTCTTTAACTTCTGCGCATTCAAGAGCAGACAGTAACATTCTTACCGCAACATATTCTTACAAAAATGTCATGAAATTAAACATTAGTTCAGGAAACACAAACTTCATCTTAACTCCAGTTCATTGGACTCAAATAAAAGTAAATGCATAGAACATTTACTCGTCAGTTTGAACATCAAGCTAGCATCTGACTTTCTGTATACATTTGAATAAAATTATCATCTATGTTATATTGCTACAGGATTGGCTCTTGTAGGTTCATATGTTTCCAATTAACTCAATGATTTCATGAATATTAATTTTATACATGCAAACCTTTGAACGTTGCTAAGATTCGTGGAAATTTAGATCCACTCTGAAATGTCTAAGTCTAATGTAAAGTTACAGAGACTGGAATTTTAAATGCATTAGAGTGTGGTTGAAAAGCTAGCTCTATGGCTGTGCTTGGATTCATTTTAATGCTGACGTATCATAGCTTGAGACTAATAAAACCAAGCTTTGCGTTTACGGGATTAATATCTTCAGGGTTGTATAAAAAAACTATAAATACCTGCTGCAATGAATCTGTAACTGTTCTTAATAGATTAGCTGTACAGGCTTCTCCATAGTGAACTGATATTATCGTGTCACACATATCGCTTGCCAATAGGCTGTGTATTTTAATAATAATAAATGTTACAAAAATACGCGTTGAAGAAAAACAAATAATAATACGAATCTAACAGAGTTATCTCTTCTCAACGTTAACTTAAAAAATAAACGGATTGTAATATAATTATGTTGCTTCGACATGACAAGATTGAGAATAAGAAATTTATTGGATATCTACAATTTGACTTGAATAAAAAATCACAAAGGGAACTTACCTTACGTAAAAACGGTAGCAGATTGTATCCGCGCCAAATGGCTCCTGATATTAATTTTGAGTTGGGTCCAGCGGAGATCTATGGTCCATAATTTTACCGGCGACATTTTAGGTGCCTAAACGTAGGCCTAGGTTTTGGGGTAGAATAGAAAAAGGTAATCCAATGTAGTGACTTGGATTTGTTCAAGTGAACAAATCAATTGGTTTTGGTTCGTATTATAAATATTAAGTGTTGCGAACAATTTACGTGAATCACAAAAAATATATATAATATTGGATTTATATATTTTTAGCTACAGGAGCGTCAGACAGACGTCTTACGAGCTACTGGTTTTCTTGAAAGTAAGTGGCTAGCCGTAGCTCATAGAAAATATCTTCGAATTGGGGCCAAACCCTCAACACGTCATCATCAGCCTCCCTAATTTCATAGGAAGTTAATATAAATCATTCAATTAAATGAAAAGCTTTTGCCAATAAAAGTGGCTTGTATTTGTTTCAGTTTTTTCTCAAAATTTGAATAGCACTGCCTATGCAAATCTAGTTACAAAACATCTTTTGACGTACATAATTGTTATGGTGTATAATTTGTGTGATTTAATTAGTTAGAATTTCTCCGTCGGCTAAAACCAAGGACAGAAATCTTAACCCAAAATTATTCTAGCCTTACACATCGATCCACCGTAGAATTCTTTAGAAATCAATGTGGTATCTAACTGCTTCCAGTAAACCGATCGTAAAATGTAAATGGTACAGAGCAGGTGCTAACGTGCTCGTAAACTGACTGAAGAAGACTTGGAGATGCTGGAGTTTATTGGTTCAATATCAAGTGCGCTGAGATTATGAGCATGTTTGTAGCTATAGATAGTAATATAGCAAGAGTTGGCGCTTGAATTTGGACGTCGCTGGTAGTAACTTTTATGTTCTTTATTTACTTCAATTTTGGCAATTTATTTCTATTTTGGCAAAGTAAATTCTCATATTTGCTGTATTTTTTATTTAGGATAATAAATTCAAATAATTATGATAGTGCAATAGTATTGGAATTCACCATATAATATACGTGCGAGAGAAGTTTGACATAATAATTATGCGATGAGATACATATGACGGTCTTGATAATATTGTGTTCGCTATCCCAATTTAATTTAGGTAAGATCCCTACGTCTCATACAACAATAGACTGATAGAACACTCTTTTTGTTACAGGAACTCATCAAACTCCAATTTAAAACGGTACGTTTTTAAGTAAGTGAAATTATCAATAGGAATATTTCAATTTTATTACCAAGTGGTAAACAGTTTTGTCCCAATTATCGCTGGAGAGAGCAACCAAGACTAGAACTTTCTAGTAGGTGTTGAACGTCTACAACTTTCTAAGTTTTAAGAAGTTACTTTACACTGATTTGCCATAACTATCGCTAATTTTCCAATTACAATCCTAAAACCTTCAAGAATGATAAAGTTCGACAGAATATAAACGACTCATTTTTTGTACATACTACGTTTTAATAAATATTTAAGAAAACGTTGAATAAAATATTCAAAGCCTGGGAAGCCTTTCAATAGCGCTAAAACACAAACTTATCGATATTTTCAGTCTGCCCATCCTAATCTACAGTGCTCAGACTTGACTTTAAAAGGCTGCAGATTTGTCAAAGGTGAATGAAGCGCAGCAGTTACGGTATTGATTGAGTTCAAAATAACCTTTTACAATTTTTGACGGGTATCGCTGATGTAGGACAAAATACTGCCACTCTAAAGTAGGACTCGATGGGACACGTAGTTCAGACGCATCCATGTCCAGCCAAGCCGCCATGGGCACCACATGACGGACGATTGAATAAAGGCATACTCCTAAAATGATAGCTTGATAATCTAGATTGACAGCAGCTGGCTTAACTTGGCACTGGATAGTATTGGGACCGCTTGGAAGAGTGTTAGAGAGACCTTTGCTCAGCAATGGAACTGCATATAATAGGTTCATCATGACGCTGTATAAACATTGTCTCACGAGCCTCTTCTCAATAAGATAAGGGTGAGGCCATAGTCCATAACGCTGGTCAAGTGCGGGTTGGCAGACTCTATATGTCTTTCAATTCAACGGAATTTGTTAATATCATGTGATTGATGCGTGTGAAACTGCAGACTACAGCTAGTTTCGCAATTATCAAAAAGTCTTAATATCTAAGATTACTCAAGATTCTACGAAGCCAAGTATTTCATTTCTCTAAGTTCTTTGCCGTGACAGAGACGTGGTCGCTCACTATGGGCCTTATCAGAAGGCTCAAGGTCACTCAGAGGGCGATGGAGAGAGCTACGCTTGGAGTTTCCCTGCGAGATCAAATCAGAAATGAGGAGATCTGCAGCAGAAACAAAGTCGCCGACATATCTCTCCGGATAGCCAAGCTGAAGTGGCAGTGGGCAGGGCACATAGCTCGAAGAATCGATGGCCGTTGGGGCAGAAAGGTTCTGGAGTGGCGGCCACGTACCGGACGACACAGCAGAGGTAGGCCCCCGCAAGGTGGACCGACGATCTCGTCAAGATCGCGGGAGGCGGTTGGATGCGGGCGGCTCAAGACCGGTCTGTGTGGAGAACCTTGGGGGAGGCCTATGTCCAGCACTGGACGTCGTCTGGCTGATATGATGATGATGATGATGAAGTTCTTTGCCATTATACACACGTCAATGATCCTTTCCTAAGTACACAATATAACCCTTTTAACTCCCGCAAAGTAATGGAGGAGGGTATTTTAATATAGGTAATTGTTCTAAAGAACACTAGAATACCATCCATCTCTTTTGAAAACGGATTGTGAGCCGTTTTATACTTTTGTCTTCTTTCTTTACTTTTAATTTTAAAACGTTCTTATCTTGGTAATCAGAGTTCGTTTTGATATTGTGGCCAAAATGCGTTAGAAGGTAGTATTATATTTTGTTATAGATTGAAAAACCCATGGTATTGTATAAAAAGCTGACTTCAATTTGTATCTTAATCTGAAAAATCATTTGAAAATAGTTGTGCCCTTAACGATTGAACTTTTTATATTCTCTACCTTAGGGCTTCTTCTCATTATAAGAATGCCTACGAGACATGTAACGGAGAGTTAGAAAGCATATCACAGCATCAGACATATTGTATTAAAGTTCTACGCATTCTTTGCAAATAGTTGCGCGATTAATAGACTTTAATTAGGTTCGTCATTTTCATATTTATGTAACTGATCACAAAACTTATGTACAAATCGCGAAATATTGTAATTATCTAATATCATGCTACATCAATCCCGTGAAAAGGTAATGTAACAGGCCGTTAAGTATATGTCTACCAACCCAAAATAACAGTTAAAACAACAAAAATACGGAGTAAATATATAAAAATGTCATTTCTAATAATACAAAGACCCTTTTTATACATGTTGTGGCATGTTACGGACCTATGTCAACATGCGGTCGGGTCCGACGGTGTAATAAATCAATTTGGGGCCCCGATATTGTAATAGAGTAATCATGTTGAAGGAAATTCGGAGTTTAGGGATTTCTTTCGGAATAACTTTTATTCTAATATCCCACGAGTTAGAAAGCTCCTAGTATTTTTTTGTTTCTTTAAAATTTTACTGTCTAGCTTTAGAGGTTTATAGCCTTTTGGCTTGGCGAATTTTCTTGACCAATTTTGATAAAGCTTTTGAAAAAAAAAAACTTTCTTGAAACGGACAAAGTCATAGTAAGTAACTAATTAGCTAGCTAGCGAGTGGCTCAGTGTGATCATAAATCAAATATTCCCGCTGATTTGTACTTTATTGACTAATATATAATATTTAAAACTAATTTTTACTTTATGGAACATACTAGACTATCTGCATAAATACCGTATCCCGGGTTTCGAAGAGAAGGACTTAGATCAAAGCTGAGATAACGCTAAGATGATGATAATGCCCAAAATAGGAAGTAAGACTATGACTTTGAATATCATCAACCTTCTGGCTATCAGAAAGTCATACTGAACCACTTATTCAGAAGAAGCACACATAGTCCAAAATTGTAAAATTATGTTTGGTGAAAATAAACCTATTTTCATTAATTAATTTTTATATAAATAAATAAAAATAGGTTTATTTTCATGTGGGACTTAAAAATTCATGGCAAAATATGGGTGCAATACGAGGGTCAAACTGAAAGTTCTTAGAAAATCAAAAACTGATTACATTAGCCAGTTATTAGTTTTATTATATCTTTTCAAAATAATGTCCATTGACGTCAATACACCGCTGCATGCGATGGAACCACTGGGAAAAGCACTTTGCCCACTCGTCCTTAGGGGTCTCTTCAATGGCATCGCGATACGCAGCCACCGCTTCTTCAGCATTCATAAACCGCTTTCCTTTAAGTTTTTCTTTAATTTTTGGAAATAAATAAAAATCACAAGGCGCGAGGTCGGGGCTATACGGCGGGTGACCCAGTAATTCAACGTTTGATGTCGCCAAATAGTCGATCGTTCGCTTGGCGGTGTGCGACGAGGCGTTGTCGTGGTGAAGGAGGATCCTACTGCGAGGTCGTTTCTCTCGAACTTTTTCCAAGACAAGTGGCAAACAATTGGTAGTGTACCATTCTGCAGAAACTGTTTTTTGAACCTCTAACACAATTGTTGCGAAATGACCTATCCTTCCAAAGAACGAGGCCACAATTTTTTTTCCCGCACTTCGATCTCTCTTCACTTTAGTTGGCAACTCCTCGAAAGGAAACACCCACTGAGCAGATTGTCTTTTGGTTTCAGGATCATAACAGTAAATCCAGCTTTCGTCACCTGTTAGTATGTCGAACACAGCATTTGAGTCACCTCCGTTAAATCTTTCAATCATTTTACGGCACCAATCCACACGATGGAGTTTTTGAGCCTTAGTCAAATTTTGAGGTATCCACCGGGCGCAAAGCTTCCTGACCGCTAAATGTTCGCGGAGGATTTTGTGCACTTGACTCATACCGATGCCTAAGCTTGTCCGAATCTGCTGACAGGTCACTCTTTTGTCGGTCTCTATCATACGCCGCACAACACAGATGTTATTTTCAGTCGTCGCCGTAGAAGGCCGTCCCTCACGTACATCATCAGTGAGATTAGTGCGACCACGTTTAAACTCATTAAACCAGTTGTAAACAGTCGCCCGAGATGGGGCTTCATCGTGAAAGGCCAATCGTAGTCTATCATAACTTTCTTGTTGACTTAAATGACATCGAAAGTCATAAAAAATCATTGCACGAAAATTTTCTCGTGTTAAATTCATGTTGACGTGACACAGACAATTTTCAATTTGCCGCCAAATCGTAAAACAAATGACAAATGAATGAAATATATACTCAGTAATATTGGCAAAGAGTTCTATTTTCAAATTTTAGAATATTTTTTTTATTATATTGTTTATAAGTGGCCAGTTCTAAGAACTTTCAGTTTGACCCTCGTATTACACCTCTGCCTACCCCTTCGGGAATACAGGAGATACAGGCGTGACTCTATAAAAAAAAATATAGAGTAAAATCTTACTTATATTACCTTCAAGAAAGTACAACAATATCTTACGTTATTCAATTACACCCACACTATGACGTTACTAAGTAACATGACTGTGTTCTATGCACCTGATCCGTCCAACGGTTATCCGGATATATACGCAAAGCTGACAGTATTGTCGGTAAAGAACCTTTGATCCAGAAATAAGCGAGAGCTCTGGTGCCACACAATGTAAACGTGTAAAAAACCTCTTATAGAAGGTTACATTATTATTACAAGATCATCTTACTTGCCTATATCTTGAACACGAATTGTTGAGCTATTTCTTTCAACCAAAATAATTTATAATAAAAGATTTAATACGGTAACTATACTTGTAACATAGAAACTATTACAAATAATCATACACTCAAAAAATTAAAACTACTTCATCACTGAAGCAGACATTTGAAAATTGTTTACAGTATAGGTACTGTAAACTAATTTTCAAATGTCTGCCGATAATAGATCAGAGCGCTGCTGTGGTCCAGTGGATAGTGTATGCGGTTGCTGATCGGTGGTCCCGGGTTCGATTCCCGGGTCGGGCAAAGTGTTAGTGGGTTTTTCTGAATTCCCAGTAGCAACACGAAGTCTGTTGATGTGCCCAGTAACTGCAATAGGCTCCTAAAAATTAATGGCGAAATGTGGGTGTAACATTACACATCTGCCTACCCCCTCGGGGATACAGGCGTGCGTCTATGTTACCATAGTACAGTTTCAGCCAAACGTTGAAGTCGGCTTTATGTAAGTTATTGAGTAATAAGGTATGGTTGATTCCCTTAAAACAGAATAAGTCTTATTTATGGTCTTGTCCTATGTACACTATGACTTTTCATATAATATAGTTTGTTTGTATATTTGAAAATATTCGCAGTAGATTAACACAGTAACATATTACAGTAAGTACAAGTACTATTCTACGGTTATAATCATGCTATAAGCTTGAAGTTCTTGTCTAAAGCCAATCATAAAATCTCACAGAAGTCACAATGTGTATATTTAATAGGTATTATTTATCCCGAAATCAACAGTTATTCCTACATATTCACACGTGAACGGTTCGCCAGTCAGCGCATTACTCGAACACTACTATCCGAGAGCACCAGTCTATTACTAATCTCCTCCGTAAGCCCGGCTGGAGTGTAAATTCAAACACATCTGTACCCCGTAAAGGAATCAGGGCGCTTTCACGGCGAATCAAATGATCAAATTCAGCCTCTAAGTTAGGCTGAGATGGTCGAAGCCACAATTCCAAGTTTCGCCTGTCTAATGGTGGCGTCGCCGAATTATCTGGCTTTTAAGAAATAACACAAAATTGTGTATGTTTAGTATGTATTGTAAATGTAATCGTTATAGTTGTACCTATGTACTTATTATAAATAACTACTGTATAAATTGAGGTTAGATCCAAAGTGCTCAGCTCTTTCGGTTTCCGGATCGAGTACATAATTATTTCGGCGATCAGAATAATATCGTCGGCCCATCTTGCTCAGGAACGGCCACTTTTGTTTCCACGTCCGTGGCTGCCATTATGTTACGGCTCTACTCCTACTGTTTTACTTCTGATTATCAAAAAGGATTTAAAATATTATTGAAGAAAATTATCTTGAACTGCAATAGTTACGTTACACAAACACTTAGTACCTGCTGACATAGAAATTCTACCTCCATTAGTTAGGTTAGTGTTTCGTTCACCTGTTTTATTTAAAGACGTTATTTACTTTTTACGTTACAAAGGTCAATTTATTGACCTTTTGGGTACTCTAATGATCAAAGGTTATAAAGTGGTTGTAAATTAGAGTGTTTGTGCTCTTTATATCTGGTGTGAGGAGCCGATTAAGTAATATGAGTGCTCAAAATAATTAAAGATTGATTTTTAAATATGCTGATCGCTGACATTTATGTCAGCGATCATACTGCCCTGCAGGGTACCGGATTCGAATCCACGGCGCACACCAACGACTTTTTAAAGTGCGTCTTAACAACAGTGTAAGAAAACATCTTAAGAAAACCTGCATGTCCGAGGAGTGTGTGTCTCATAGTGGAACAAGGAGCCCAGCATGGGAAAGTATACAGGACTGATTATAAAGAACGCCCTTATCTTAATAATGGAACGTTAGGTCATATTCCCTGAAGTCTGTATACTCACACATTTAAAGTTGTAACCACACACAAACTTGTACATAATCAAACAGTTCCACCCATATCATGTGACTTGGTAAGTGAAGGACCAACGTTTCGTTCCAAAGTTTGTCAAATATTCCAAAAATCATGAACAACTTCACATGTACAAAGTTTTGACCCAATAGTTATTGTGGGCAAATGTTTTGCCGGAGGATATGGTAGTGCCAAAATTTGTCGGATTTGGAGGATAGTTCGTTGAAAAGACAGAAAGTCTTCACACATATTTGTGATTGCGGTGTATAATTTCAGGACAATAAATAATTATGATCATCATCGTCTTAGTGTAATTTGGGTTTACATCTAAGATCTTGCCTTGGAGCCTTGGCGCTTTCTAGTCGAACCAGCTAGGATAGAATTTTAAATTTTCCACAGAACGACTATCGTCTGACGCCCGCAAGAAACAGCTGTCAATGATCTTCATGGCAGCCGGGATCAACGGCATAAAGTAGTCTCCAAGGCACAGCATTATTCAATATCTATGGGGAGTATATCATGCGACGAGTGTGTGAGGACTGGGAGGGTGGCGTTTCCATTGGACAAAGTTCACAAACCTGCGGTATGCCGACGACACCACACTTTTCACGTCTAATGAAGAGGAAATTTGCATCTTGCTGGAGAGGTTGGAACGTACTAGCAGAGAAATGAGACTTCTCATAAACAGAGCCAAGACAAAAGTCATGATAGTCGATCGCAGTATGTCTCTCACTATGACCGGCAGTTTAAACCTAGAACTCGTAGAGGATTTTACTTATCTAGGCTCCGTCATAACAAATAATGGGTCCTGCGAGAAGGATATCAGAAGACGGATTGGTATGGCGAAAAGTGCTATGACCCAGCTGGACCGTATATGGACCGACAGGAACATCTCGAGGAAGACGAAGAAGCAGCTAGTTACCACCCTTGTTTTTTCCATCTTTCTTTACGGCGCGGAGACTTGGACCCTCAAAAAAGCTGACCGACAACGCGTTGATGCATTTGAAATGTGGTGCTGGAGAAAAATGCTTGGAATTCATTGGACAGAACACCGTACCAATGAATCTATTCTAGCCGAGCTTAAGCTACCGATGAGACTCAGCACAACATGTTTACGGAGGAGTTTTGAGTTCTTTGGCCACATTGCCAGAAATAGAGGTGATAACTTGGAAAAGCTGCTGATGACGGGCAATGTGGACGGGAAGAGACCCAGAGGCAGAAGCCCCTTGCGCTGGTCTGACCAGATCCGCTCTGCTTTGAACACCTCGGACTACGATGCCATCCATGCTGCCGAAGATAGAGTGAGCTGGCGCAAAATAGTCCAGGAAAAAGTGATCCTAAAAGCCACGACCCTCAGCATTGAGGATAAACGACGCAAGGAGGAGGAAGGCACAGCGCAAAAGATAGATAGATACAGCTGTAGGTACCTGTCCAAAAAATAATACTGCAGTATATTGATCATTTGCAAGAAGCGTAAGCTTACTTAGGTATTCATTTGTGTCTAAACTTGTTAATTATTTCTCAAAACTAAGCTGACAGTTTGGTTTGGTGGTCCTCTATTCACTTTAGAACTTATGTGAAGAGGGGCTGTACTTTATCTGACACCCTTAGGAGCCATTTGTATTTCATTACGATTGATAACGTTGCTATGTAGTGTAAAATATTGTAGCTATTGAACAAAAATAGTAAACATAATTTATTAAGCTAACATCATACAGTCTTTCGCAGTCCACTGCTGGACATGGGCCGCTCGTTGTAAGCATCACAGTGGCATTTTGAGTCAATTAGAGTATTTACCCTATACCACCTTGGTCAGACGGGTTGGTATGATAGAGTCCAGTTTGCCGTATCTTCGCAAATATAATATTT
This sequence comes from Euclidia mi, assembly GCA_944739405.2. Lineage (NCBI taxonomy): Eukaryota > Metazoa > Arthropoda > Insecta > Lepidoptera > Erebidae > Euclidia > Euclidia mi. The sequence continues at coordinate 81,495,253 of OX123191.2, read as the reverse complement.
GCTTCGTGTATTTTCCTTAATCGTCTCTTACAACATCCACGAAATGAAATGGGGTAGTGATATTATGTACTTTAAATCCGTCATAGCACGGATCTGAGAATCTGTAAACGGATTAAATATAAAAAAAGAACTCCTGTTGAGTTTCTTGATAGTTTTCTCAACAGCCACGTCCCAAACTATATAATTTTTTTTACTTAAAATACATATATCAATATTCTCTATAGACTCACAACCTGAAATTAATGTTTGTATTGGACATTCATTTTAGTAGCTATCTATTTGTTAATTTATTTAGCAAGCCAGCTTTAACTGTGGGCCCGGGCTCAAGTTGAATTACTTTATAAATATAAATTACGTGAGTAGGAGCCATTAAATAAAATCTTAATATATAAAATCCTTGCGTTACTGACTGACTGACAGACACGCTACAGCCGAAACTATTGGGCGCAGGAAGCTGAAATTTGGCATGTTTGTTCGTTGGGGACCGTAGGGGTGCACTAAGAAGGGATTTCCCGAAATTCCCACGGGATCAGCCAAAACGGGTAATTTTAAAATAAAATGCAGGCGTAGCTGCTGGCTTCCTCTAGTTAAATATAATATCTTCTTTAGTAGTTCAAGTCGAAATACTCCCAAAAATGACTTTTCTTAACCGAGCTTTTTAACACCACCCCATGTTACAACCAGACAGACAGGCTCGTTAACCGAGCACTTAGTACTTAATAATATTAGTAGAAACTTAGTTATTCTATTAAAAGCGAGTTATGAACTTACCAAGAACAACTAATTAACTAGAGCAAACTAAATTGTAACAAGATTTCATTGAGGTAACATAACAAGATTTATAGATATTTGTCCAATGCCCTTGGCATTAATATGATCAAACTGAATTAATTTTCTTTTTCGGGTGACTTAAACTCCAAACTCCGAAACTCCAGAACAGGCTATTGGAGTTTCGGAGTTCGGAGTTTCGCAGACATTGGAGATAAATACCTGACATATTTTGTATGGAGCTTATGCCTATACACCACTATTTTTTAATAAGTACAAAATATTTAACGGGGCACTAAGTATCTTTAACTGATCATATTTATGTAGTTAAAAAATAAAAACACTAAGTCCCAAAACTGTCTCAAAACGATTATAACTTGGCTATTTATAGATATTATGAAATTCTTATGTCACATACATGATAATAATGCCTTCGCTAAAATGTCCTTAAAGTTTTTGTACTAATTAAAAAATAGTGGGTATAGAAAGAAAAGAAAGAAAGAAAATATATCTTTATTGCAAGCACGCTGTACAGTACTCCTTAATTTTACTTATTCTAAATAACAAAAAAAAAAAACACACAAAAAAAGAACATTGTGGCGAAGTCAATATTATTATACACTATCTACTATTACTCAAAAGACTAAGACGCTAATTGGCAGCTTGTTGCCATAATGACACTTGGCATGTCTTGTCAACTGTCATAAACGGAGTTGAGTTAGCTGCCAATGTCCTGACACTTCTGACATTTAAGTGATACGTGTCACCACGTGACTCGCCACGTGTATCTACACCAGAGATTGAGCAATTTAAACATAAAATGATTACTTTTGTAAATACAATAATTAAACTTAAACAATAATAACCGCATGAGCACTATACACCGCGTGCCGCAATTCGGGCTGACACTCAGCAAACACTGCGATGGACGCCATAGTTCCAATCACAGTACTGATTTTCAGTGCCGCCACGTATTATGTCAAAAGGCCACTGAAACGTGATGGTCATCTTACTAGAATCTACGTACCATTACATATGGAACATGTAAAACTATTTATGATTACTTAAGTACCTACACCTTCAAAACATAAATGTTTTACAAGTAACAAGGGAATACACAAATAGCAGGTATGCCTGTTAACTAAGTTTCTAAATTTAATTTACTTATTGGCTCATAGAGGATAATATGACATTATTTTCGTAAAATGTTTAATGTTTCAGGAGTTCCTGCAAGTACCCAACCAGGCCTTGAAGCAGGGATACTAATATGCTGTCAGGAATCCAGACTAATGTTACTAGGGCTATATCCTCACAGGTAAGCAGTATCCTGTAGCTATAATTTCTGTTGAGAGAGTAAATAGCTCTTGAGGTTCTTTTTAAATGATGCTTTTGTTTTCAGGTCACTTATCGGAGGAGGCAAATTGTTCCAGCATTTCGTACCTAAGTATCTAAAAGAGCCACGGAAAGCCATTGTACGGTGTTTAGTTTGGGAAAGAGTTCTGGCTGAGGGTCTGGTAGAGTATGAAAAGTGGTTTTGTCTCCACTCTAACTTTTCATATAAGTAGGTAGGCTTTTTACTAGTCACTACCCCAAAAAGTAATGTGGCAAGATGTAATTTTCTTCTAGATTCCATTTTAAGGATGTTATTATCATTAATATATGGTGTGACATGATGCCGTCTTGGAATCTTGAAACAGAATCGGGCACATGCATTTTGCACCCTTTGTATTAAATTCTTAGTTCTTGCCAGCAAACATGGGCCATAAACTACATCACAATAATTGAAACGGGATAAAATGAGACTGTCTACAAGCTGTTTTCTAAGGTTAATACTAAGATAGTTTTGAATGTTGTAAAGAATTTTTAACCTGTAAAAAGAATTTCTTACTATTTTATTTACATGTCCTTCAAACCTTAGCTCAGAGTCAATTAATAAACCTAAGTTAGAGGCCACTTTTATCCCTTCTAATTTCTGACCGTCCAAAAAGATAGCTGGGTTAACTTGCAATATAGACTCTACCTGTATTTTACTGCCCAGAATGATACATTTTGATTTATGTGGATTTAATATTAATGAGTGTTTTTTTGACCATTCAATCACTCTGTCAAGGTCCTGATTTATCTTTGTAACAGCTGACAAGGTGTCCTCAGGCTTAAAAGAGAGATAAAGCTGAGTGTCATCTGCATACATATGAAAACTGCAATTTTTTAAAGAAGGGGTCATGTCAGCTGTGTATATGATGAAGAGAAGTGTTGAGAGTACTGAGCCTTGTGGGACGCCTCTGTTCACTGTGAGAGCAGATGAAGACATGACCATACCATCTTCCCTTTGCATTTCTACATGTTGGGACCTATTTGTGAGGTAACTACTAAACCACTTTATGGTGTTAGGTGAAAATCCATAGTAAGCTAATTTTGCCAATAATAGGGATGTATTTATAGAGTCAAATGCTCTGGAATAGTCTAGAAGAATGAGGGCAGTGCCCTCTCCACGATCCCTAGCTTCCAGTATGTTACCCACAACATCACATAAAGCAGTTGCAGTTCCTCGTCCTTTTCTGAACCCAGATTGTTTGTCTGGTAAAATGTTATTTTTTTCTAAATATTCTATTACTTGTAAATAAACAACTTTTTCCAGTACCTTTGACAAACAGGGCAGTAAACTAATAGGCCGTAGGTCTTTTGTAGAACTTGGTTGGTTCGTTTTGGGTATGGGTTTGACAATTGCATGTTTCCACAGCTCCGGGAATGTATGGGTTGTGATAGATTTGTTAACTATCTCTGTAATAGTATCTAACGAGTTAGGCAGAGTAAGTTTAAGCATCTCTAGGTTGATTAGATCTATACCTTGTGCATTAGTACTAATGGTTCGCAAGATTTTCAAAATAGTACCTTGGTCGACTGGCTGAAGCTTGAAATTTGTATCATCATCATACCTATGATATTCATAGTAGGTTAAACTAGATATGCTCACACCGCCCCCTCCCGGCAACTTCAAAAAATCTCTATTGATGATGTCTGGGTTATCAAAGTAATCTGGTAAGCAGGTGTTTTTGGGAGATGGCAGGACTTGATTCTTTAAGTTACGCCACAAGGTTTTTGGGTTATTTATATTGTCGTTAATATGTTGTGCAAAGTATGCTGATTTTTCATTATGTAATGCAACAACTGCTTGGTGTTTTAGTTCCAGATAGTATCGCTTTTTTATTTCTGATTTATTCTCTTTATATTTAGTCCTAGCTTTGTTTCTCAACCTAAAGATCAACTTTACATTATCCGTTATCCACGGTGTATATTTAGTTTTGAAAAGCTTTTGCTTTAAGGGTGCATGGATATCAAATAGTGCCATTATATAAGCTGTGAACATTTCCACCATATTGTTAACATCACTTTGTGAACTTATAAGATTCCATGGTAAAGTTTCTAAGTCTGAATTAAAAATATCAAGTAAAATATCCTTATAAGGTCTGTATGTAACCCATCTTGGCTTAGGTTTTTGCTTTTTAAATTGAGTCTCGCAAGTCACAAATGAGTGTTGGCCGAGTTCAGGCACATGATCTACCAAGACAGTCTGTAAATTCAAGTCCGTGCATATTAAGTCTATCAAGGTACTACTTTGACCAGCAAAATGAGTGGGCATACTGACTTTTTGAGACATATTTGTGTAATCTAGAAACTGTTGTACTTTTTTGGTGTTAGAATTTTCTAGATTTAGCATATTCACATTCCAATCTCCCAATAATATTATGTGATCATAAGGCCCCAATGCACAAATACTATCAGTTAAGCCTTCAAGAAATGTTTCAACGCATAACCAAGGCGGTCTATAAGCAGTCCCAACTAAGATCCTTTTATTCATGATTGTTAATAACAACCAATATTCCTCTACCTCTTGATGTACCGGGTGAGATCGAGTCTTAAAACTAATATTTGATTTTATGTAAAATCCCACTCCACCTCCTCTACCGCCTCGAATATTTTTGGGTCTTGGGCTATGTTTCAATTTATAGCCTGGAAGTATGGGAGCCTTTCCCTCCTCACCTGCCCTCAGCCATGTCTCGTTTATGGCCATTATGTCCACTGAGTGCGTGTCCATGGCCACTAGGAACTCGTCATGCCTAGTCCCTAACGACCCTGCGTTAAATAGTCCAACCTTCAGACGTTTTCCATTAACCATAATGGTAATGTAAAAATATACTGTCAATGAGTAAAACCAAAACCTGCATATTCAATTTAAAAGTATAGTTATGGGATATTTCTATTTTGAACAGAGTAAGATATGTACCATGTATTGGTTGTGAATGTGTCCATTTAGTTGTGCATTTAAAATTATTATTATTATAAAAAGAAACACGGGAGGTGTCCCGTAGATAATCTAAACATTTAACTTTGCAGTTACACCAATACAAAGTATTTAGCAAGTATTTACTCACTGACTTATAAAATTTTGTCATGTATGTGAAGTCCCTATTGCAAAAACATACATATACCTTACGCAGACATCCTAGCCCTTTAACACTGCAGCCATACCTATATAGAGTATGTATCAAGTAATCTCTTACTGAATTATTTAAATATGTAACTAGTGACTTGCTGTAAATTAATGTGATAAACGTAAATTGATTTGTCATTCTTGTACATAAATTATAGGTTAGGTGTATTTTGACATTGTTGACATACGGGTGAAAGTGACACTTACTGACATTCATATATGATGTTGCCATATATCCATACTTACAAAATATCACATTGGTACAAATAGGTATGTTTTTGAAAATTGGTACAAATTGTGTTGCTGTTGAACTTATTATTTGATCTTTACTACGGCCTAAGATATAGCAATGAAAAGTGATCTTATCTATGAGAATGCATGGCAAAATGTCCTTAACACTTCTTTTCCTCCAACGCGTCTCGCCCAAAAACCCTCTCCAGATCATGATCGGTACGAATGGTGTGTGTCGGCTTCCCATCTCCCTGTCTGGCCAGAACTCGTCCTCGTTTTGTCCATGTGTACTTCCACTCGAGCTTAGCAGCGGCCTGCCTGGCACGGTAAAATAATATTCTATTTGTTTTAGTGAGCCTCTCATTGACATAAAATCGTCGAGGCGGCGCCGCAAAGCCCAGATCAGCCGATGTAGCGCCTCGCCTCACCCTTGCCGCCCGTAGCAAATCATCTCGCACGGCCCGACGCGCTAATCGCACTACTATGCGGCGACCGCGACTTCCCACTGCTGCTGAGTCTGTACGCCTTAACTCTGCCGATCCTGCCGCAACTGCTTTTGGACCCACTCGTTCAGCGAAAACTATGTCACGCGAGTCCAGCTCCACCCCCAGTTTTTTCGCGATAAGTTCAACAGTATGTACCACATTTTCGCCTGCATCTTCGGGGAGATTTGCGATTTCAATATCCGAGAGGAGAAGGTCTTGTTCTCTGTCATTCAGTTCGGACTTGAGGTGCTCCACTGTATCTTCCAACTTTTGGACCATAGTGTCGTCCATAGTGTTAGGAGAAGCTGCATTCTGCTGCTCTTCCAGCTTTATCAGTCGAGTCTCCAGGTTCTCTACCTTCTTCTTGTGTGACGCAACAGACTGCCGTAGATCAGCTACCTCCAACTGGATCTCTCGTAGCTCAGACTTCAGCTCCTCCCGCATAGTTCGAAGATCCTCCCTGAGGAGACTCATTTCCTTCGCCAAGTTGTTTCTGTCCTTGCTTCCGTGTTTTTCGGTATCTCCTGCTGACTCATACTCTTCGTCTATACTCGTAGGGGAGTCCTCGCTGCCATGACTGCTGACTCCCTTCATAGGAGTGGGTCTGATACAGACTTTACCCGTCTTATCTTTACACCCCTGACAGCTCCAGTCATTGCTAATTTTCGCGGTATCAGATATTCCCGCACATGCCAAATGGAACTTATTTCCGCACCTGCAGCACGTAGCGGCGCCTCCCTTTGCCGCCACAAACTTGCCACATGTGGTACATTTGGCCATCTTGGGTAATTTTCGACCGGATTTATGAAACTAAACTGGCAACACTATGGTTTTGTAGTGTTAAGAAATTCCGGATATATTTAAGATAGTTTAAGGTACATGAACAAAAATTTAAAGTGACAGCTGTTTGTTATTTTTTTTAAAAACGAAAGTCATCGGCAAAATTTATGTTTGTAATATTTCAGTTGTTATAGTTTATTTTTTGTGAATAACACTTCTAGACATAAGAATCACCTGTAGTTGTCCAATTATACACTTTTAAGCACATATAATCGTGTCTAATTATTTATAAAAAACTTTTTGTCTTGACAGCCACCACACAACACTGACACTTTTGACACTTCAAACACCATTGTGTATGTATCTCAAATCTCCAAATCTATGGATAGATCGAATATTGAACCGGCTGTAAGCCGCCTGTGGGTTTGCAACAATACTTACCTTACTATTTATTGTTGTACCGAGACGAGAACTGCACCCGACGGCTTTAAGTTTCCTCGGAAGAATGGTAGCGCTCTGATGTAAATGCGACAACAAGCCGTCAAAGTCACCTATACAAGTTTTACTTCGCCGATCGGCGCAACGCCTGTTGGTTACACGACGGGTAGACGTGATCCCTTACTCGTAATTTATGAGACCCATCCTAAAGCGTGAATTCCCCCAACGTTACTTTACTTTACCGATCTGTCACAAACGTCTAGTCTAATGAATACACCTTAGGAGCACCACGCCTATCGTAATAGTTCTATAGGTAGCGTTCACTTAAACGTAATTTATGAGTGATATAGCTTTCCTAGTTTCAACCCTTTGATCCAGCTCAAATGTAGAAGAGCTGAGCAATTACATAATCAAAGACGTAACTACTTCATTTAGAATTTGTACTAATTGATAGACCGCTTGTTCTGCTTTTGTGTTGTCGATTAGGAGGCTGTCTACGTTGAACTGTTCAGTTAGAGAGCCGTAGTTACAAGCTCTAGCAAGCTAATAGCTTTAGAGCTGTCAAATAAGCATTCGTGCTTGTGAACTGGTAAGTGGCAGCGATTTCGCTGTGGGGATTCTGCTTATCTAGTATATCATACAACTATACTTCTAGTACAGTGCAAATTTCTTAGGAGGTTAAAGTAATAGTAATCATGAAAAACTGTTGTGCCGAGACTACACGAAAATTGCGAATATATAAGTCGTGAAATAATTGCGCACATTTTGCGTAGGTTAAAGTTCAATGGAATAGCTCATGTTTCGGTCGCAGTTATGACAAGCTCTAAAACAAAAGTGTAATCAACTCCCAAAAGTTAGCAAGTTAGTAGTAGGAATCACGTTGTAGTTACACCACTGCATAGAACATAACAATAATGTAAAACTGTGTTTTTAGTATGATAGGAGACAGTATTATATAGCATTAACGTCTTGGTCATTCATTTCTTTAAAAATAGGAGATATTTAATGTGTTATGTATAAAACATACGTAATCCGGAAAACAGAACTGACCCTTAGCTTACTAGCAACTTTAAAGATACACGCTACTCTCATAAACTATTATGAAAATTAAAGTATTAGGTGCGGTGCCTTTACGTCTAATTACTGTAAAGCCTCAACGTACATAACGTTATTCATTAACACACAAACGATCCATAAATCATGCTTAAGTAGTAGACGAGTGCTGATTTCAGCTTAAATGACCCAGCTTGCCTCGAATAGCATCCATATAGAAGGTGCCTTACGTCCCATTTTACACGTAATGACAATGTATCTGCACAGTTGATGAACTTTGAGACTGTTTTATTTGTTATTATTACGTGATTTGTGCGGGAGTTGTTGTTATCGTGGTAAGAAATAGCCTCCAGCACACACAAAAATCATTCCACAACATTCCTTTGTTGAAATGTGAAAGAAGAATAAACAAACAAAAAAAGAAACACAGTTTCATTTACGAGCGCAGAGACATTCTTTACAGAAGCACCGTCATACGCAATCTACAACTTGACAACAAGAATATTAAAGGCCTCAAAACATAAAAAACATTATAAATTTATAAGTAAAATGAACAACAGAGGGGGAGAGACCATTTCTTTTAATACGCCTCTTTCGCCATTGTCCCCAATATTAGTAATATTAAAAATGCGAAAATGTTTATAGAGATATATTGTGATGTTATTATGTACCTTTCAGTAGATAATGGTAGATAATGTCATGGATACTGACCGAGTTACTTTGTACCCCATAGAGTTTCTGAAGTCTTTAGACTAATCAGGAGTGTCTTCACATATCTTGAGACTGAAAGTAGATTTGTGTTACCCCGAATTTAACGCGCGCGAAGCGGCGGGCAAAAGCTAGTTAAAAAATAAATGAAATAAATTCTATGTCAATCCGTGATCAGGACTAGTGTAACTTATACAATTTTATTTAAACGGGTCTTATTCGCGATATTTAATTAATTTAAGGTAATAACCCAGTAATCAACAAATGTAAACCCCGCCGCAGTAATACATCTCATCAGTGTGTAGACGTCATAAGTGTTGTGTGTCGACGTACCGACAGTTCGGACAAAAATAAAATTAAAAAACAAGTGAGGGTAGCTGCCGAAACCCGCGCTTCACAAGGACGACGCTGAGATGACATCAGTCCTGCCGCGAACAAGGCTGTTGTAAGACGGTCGAAACGTCGGTAAAACATAGGCATTTATACCTTAAATTAATTTAATACAGCGAATAAGACCCGTTTAAATAAAATTGTATGATGTATACAAATCGCGAAAGTTTAAAATCGATTAGTGTAACTTATGCTGAATAAAAGGACTTTCACCATTATTTTTAAATAATAACGCAATTGAGATCCATTAAACATAAATATGTATATTGGTATGTCTATCATCACAAGTATCAGCCGAAAGAAGTCTACTGAACATAGTACAACCTTTTGTATGTACCTTGCATAAGTACATGCCAATTACGATGGCAAGGACACATATTATGTAGGTGTTTTGAACAAGGTTTATTGCACCTAATAAGGTGGTTACAACTTTGTAGAATTTTACCTTAAAATATTATTTACATAACTAGGCATTTTTAGGGTCTACTTTGTTCAAAAAAATCTAAAGGAACTTTTAAAGAATTAACAAGGAAAAGAGCAATAACGATGTTTCATACAAAAGAGCTTGACGCAGAATCGTGAAGCAATGGAAGGATTAAATCCATACGACAAAATTAAACCATCAGTCTAGCAGTCCGATTGCTATTAGTCATAACCGATTGATGTGAAGTTACCATTATGCTGTAATACTGAATCATGTCCTGCAAGAATGCAACAGTTTTCTCAAAACTGACAGAGGAAGAGAAAAATTTCCGCTCACACCATCCATCATCAGCCCTTTATACTGTCCCACTGCTGGGCACGGGCCTCTTCTCACTTAATTGTAAACAAATACTAATACTACCTTCCTAGCGGAAGCTGCATGCAACTGCACAAGAGCATAACATTTATGCCGCCAAGGGGTTACCAAAGGGAACCGAAGATATCTCGTCCACGAACAAGAACTCTACATTTTGCCACTGTTGACGCTTTACCCTTATGTACTTAATTTCCTGAAAGAAGAGGGGTTAAAAATGTCGGTGAATGTCGTCTTCCTCGCTGATGGCGCATGTTTTGTCCGAGGTCGGCAAACTGGTACTTTGAACAGATTGTTTACTGTAGAGCCACTTACTACTCGCGCTGCAACTCCAGTGAGAGTGCCAATCAGTGTAACCTGCTTCCCGTAACATAACAGATGTTACTTGATTTTTGAACAAATTATACAAGAACGTCTTTCCTGTTCCAGCGCCCCACGCTTTTACAATCAAATATTATAATTAAAAGCACATAGTTTACACTTCAGCCCAGAAATAGAGACACCTTCAGCGATCTGTAATTTATTTCTTGTTTTTACGTGCATTTATAAAAGCGTGTTTTTCTAGTGTTTTTTAAACTATTAATTTATTTTTTATAACGGAGGATTTCTTTTAAGATAGCTTGGTTTCTAAACTAAGTAACGTTAGATCTTTAACAAATTTAGACAACCACTGCTATTTTATTTCAATAAGGTGGATCAAAATGTCTAATAGACGATATACATATTAAACTTCTTATCTTGATCTTATATAATGCTAGATGGACGGATGTATTGATACATATTAGATACTCTTTCATACAGAAACTTCGCAACATATTTCAATGAAACTTTGCAGTAATATTGCTTACCTATACATTATAACAGTACATGGGCTAAATTTATCCTGATAACCGATCCCCACACGGACTAATCTGAAGGTAAAAGCTAGTGCACTATATATTCATGTTTCCACCGAACACCGACGCTATTTCACGCAACTACAAATATTCATGTGCATGTTTTGTTCCCAAGACAACAAAAGGTTTTCAATGTTTTCTAGCTTACAAGCCTAGTACATTACAGGGAACAGATGACTTAATTTTGCTATATATTAGTATTTTGCTTAGACTGTATTTCTGTGATTCTTATACATACTCGGTGACTTATCATTTAAGAAAGACCTTAATTTTTATAAAATTTTAGCAACAAGTAAGAATCAGAAAAATAAATTAAAACGATAAGTCGTTTTTAAAAAGCGTTTGTAAAGAAGACAAACATATAAGAACGTATTTATTTTAAATTTATATTTGTGGACGTCACAATCGCCATATCTGAATGTATCCGCCATAGTAAAGAAAAGATACTCGTAGGTATGACATGCCTGATGTATCTACTTAATTAAGGCTGCTGAATAGTCAGTGCAAAAAAAAGGCATTCATACCATTAAAATAAATCATCGGCAGTCATAAATTTATTCCGGCTGCATCTAAAGAAGCTCAGGATCTGCTATAGCAATGAATTCGGATTTACATAGAAGCGCAGTTCTTAAGGATTGCGTGTGCCGATTCCAAGTGGGGACTGTCTGCAGTTTAGTTCGTAGTTGGCGTCGTTGGCGGCGCTGGCGTCGTTCTCCGTCTCTCATGCTCTCGTAGTTAAGATACACAGGAGGAACGTTCGTCTCTCTTACTCTCGTAGAGACAGCTGTCACAGCGCAACTGCCACGTCGCCAAGCGGCAATTAGGGTCACAGAAAGTTTGTCTTCAGAGCGCCCATAGGAAATGCGCCTCTATGTAAATATCTGAGCTCTTTGGCTATAGACAAAATGATAATATCTGTCAAATCTGACAGATATCAGCCTTTTCCACAGAACGACTGATGTTTGAACCTCTGCAATCCAATGGGTTGATGATATTCGAGGTTTAAGACCAATTTCAGTTGATTTAAGGGTTCTGACTCCCCACAGTAAAATATTTTCGTAACAGCGAAATGACGACCAAAAATGCTCTCAGAGGCACGTGGCAAGCGGCCATATTTTAAAGATCATCTGAGAATCGAACCTAGTGAGCAGTTTAAAATGGTGACGCAACCGCTGAAACCACTGCGCAAAACACAAATTTTCTACTAAGATAGTCTTTCTTAGCCTTTTGTTTCCCATTATTTCATCCCAGATTTATTTCTAGCTGTTACATAATTTGCACAAGGTCATCGAACTTTTGTACTATTTCGAGTGCCCACGGGAACAAGGTCGCGCCTTGTCTCATAACTCAAGTAAGAAACAGTAAGTTAGAAAATTAGTTGCTGTTGTAACATTCTAACTTTATGCCCTTGTTTTTAAGTTTATTAAACTACGCCTATTCATTATCAACATTTTCAGTAGAATGAAGTCGAGATTTTGAATTTTATAAACGGGTCAAACACAAAAAACGAAAAAAAATGTTCATGCTACGTAAAGCCGTTATTAAAATATTATATCAACATTAAATACATTTAATAAATATTTTGTGTTGAAAACTAGTTACATTTCATAAAAAAATCGCGTTGTATTGAAATTTAATTTATAATTTTTGCGTTTGAATCTGAAAAAATCTCCTTCTGTGGACTGTTCGGATACCAAGTAGTTGAGTTTAAGTGATGGTTAAAAATATATACACATACTTTCGATGATTTAATATCGTTTCATTACATGAGTTATATTACCAAATATTCATAACATAACGTATTAAAAAATATATAATTCAAAATTTTGTAATAAAAAGTATACACATGTTGTTCGCAAATTTTTAGTCTACTTCTGTAGACTTATAAAATAAGCCAAAATATGCCGAAGATGAACGCATCGTTTTTATTTTGTTTTATATGTTGGCAGCACTGTATTCTCTGTCATTTGCTTGGTTGGGATTTTACGTAAAGTGCGTGTGACATTAAAACTTCCAATTTTATTTAATTACACAAGTTTTCGGTAAAGATCAGTGTGTCTTTCCTGTGCAAGGGATATCTGAGTTAGTAGCCTTTACAAATAAATAAAAACATCAAGATAGTTTAAGCTTATGGGCGCAGTATGCAAATATCGCATTGCTTAAATTATAACCTCATAATAAAGGATGCCATCTTTGATTTATGAAAATATGTCTCTAGTGTAGACATCTTTACTGTAGACATTGTATCTACAGAAGAGACGTATGTCAACAGAAGTGAATAGGCAAAAGAAATTCACTGTGTTTGAAAAAGAAATTGGCAAGTGCGAGTCGGACTCGCGCACGAAGGGTTCCGTACCATCATCTATAAAATAAAATCGTGTTTGTTGTATGTATACTTAAATATTTTTTAAGCTTCTACCTGTTTATTAAGATCGAGTAATAAATTGCTTAAAAATACGTTTGTTGTATGGGAGCTCCCTTTTTTATTTACATTTTTTAATTTATTTTGGAAGGTAATATACAACTATATATTCTGTGAAAATTTAAAGCGTCTACCTGTAACAGTTAGTAATTTTGAGCAAAAAATACGAAAAAACACGTTTTTTATATGGGAAACCCCCCTTAATTTTTTCATTTTTTTATTTTTAGTATCTGTTGTTATAGCGGCAACCGAAATACATATTTTGTGTGATACAGCCTGGTGACAGACAGACAGACAGCGGAGGCTTAGTAATAGGGTCCCGTTTTTACCTTTTACGTACGGAACCCTAAAAAAACAATAGCGTTATTCGCTGTTTAATTATTCCATTATATATCTATTTTGTTTAGTATTTTATAATGTTGCTTGCAGCGATCTTTTGTTTCAGTTACTATGCCACAAGCAATTCATCCTTGTACAATCTGTCACCTGTTTGCCCTGAGGGATCAAGATCACCAGACTCTTTATCTGAGAATGTGTCTATCCGTGATTCTCCTACGGCTCCTGTTACTCCTGAGGCTCCAACTGAGCCAAATTTACCAAGCCTCTCAGATAGACTGACTCCAGATCTTTCTATCGAAATATTTAACTAAAGGCATAAACCCCAGAAGAGAAAGAATCTATTTAGACGACTCTGAAGCTACTGAAGATTCACCACATAAAAAACGACCGACGAATTCCATGTGAGATGATTCTGACGAGGATAATATATTTTAATATTCTGTTCCTTTATTTGCCTACAGAAGCATAATGTCTGTTCTGTGGACAATTTATTTTTATTTTTTTGCACTGAATTGGTATAGAATTTTGATTATGTTTTGTTTGGAGGTTGAGGAGAACTCCATTTTAAGTATTTTTTTATTGTTTCTTTCTATTCTTGATCTTATTGATATGATTATGTAAGGTAAATTTTTGTTCCCTTCTGTAGACAACTCAATCTCTTCTTTAGACGTGAAAAAACTAAAAACGTGATTAATTCCTAAAATATCCAAGACTGATCTCTAGTGATATTATTGTTAGCATAACATTACCTAACTTTAAATAAATATAATGTTTCATAAAAAATCGTGAAGTTTTATTTTAAATATTTTGCAATGTTCACTTTTTGTGTATGACCCAAACTTAAAGTTTCGACTTCAAACAACTAAAACTTTTCAATTTACCGCATCAATGAGCTAATATTTCCTTCTAAAACATTTCAAGAGATTGAGATACACCTTATCTTCTAAATAAATCAATTAACCACTCAGGCCATAATGAATTTAAACATCAACTCTACATCACGTTATATCTCAGTGATATACTCCAACATGATTAATAAGGACTAAGAGATGTTTTGTGAAGGAAGCTGTCACTCTAAGTGCTAAAACTTTAGTCTTAAATAAAATTTGTCCAAGGATGTCTTGGTTTGAGTGATTCTATTATAAGGAAATATAAAGATTTTCAATTAAACTGTAACGATTCTTCTGGAAATTTATAAAAAAGTTAGTAAAGTTGGTTGATCTTGTTGAAAAATGCTTGGCCTCACTTTTATGGATTTGGTTTTAAAAATATCTAAGTATGAACTTTGAGACTGTTTTATTTGTTATTATTACGTGATTTGTGCGGGAGTTGTTGTTATCGTGGTAAGAAATAGCCTCCAGCACACACAAAAATCATTCCACAACATTCCTTTGTTGAAATGTGAAAGAAGTATAAACAAACAAAAAAAGAAACACAGTTTCATTTACGAGCGCAGAGACATTCTTTACAGAAGCACCGTCATACGCAATCTACAACTTGACAACAAGAATATTAAAGGCCTCAAAACATAAAAAACATTATAAATTTATAAGTAAAATGAACAACAGAGGGGGAGAGACCATTTCTTTTAATACGCCTCTTTCGCCATTGTCCCCAATATTAGTAATATTAAAAATGCGAAAATGTTTATAGAGATATATTGTGATGTTATTATGTACCTTTCAGTAGATAATGGTAGATAATGTCATGGATACTGACCGAGTTACTTTGTACCCCATAGAGTTTCTGAAGTCTTTAGACTAATCAGGAGTGTCTTCACATATCTTGAGACTGAAAGTAGATTTGTGTTACCCCGAATTTAACGCGCGCGAAGCGGCGGGCAAAAGCTAGTTAAAAAATAAATGAAATAAATTCTATGTCAATCCGTGATCAGGACTAGTGTAACTTATACAATTTTATTTAAACGGGTCTTATTCGCGATATTTAATTAATTTAAGGTAATAACCCAGTAATCAACAAATGTAAACCCCGCCGCAGTAATACATCTCATCAGTGTGTAGACGTCATAAGTGTTGTGTGTCGACGTACCGACAGTTCGGACAAAAATAAAATTAAAAAACAAGTGAGGGTAGCTGCCGAAACCCGCGCTTCACAAGGACGACGCTGAGATGACATCAGTCCTGCCGCGAACAAGGCTGTTGTAAGACGGTCGAAACGTCGGTAAAACATAGGCATTTATACCTTAAATTAATTTAATACAGCGAATAAGACCCGTTTAAATAAAATTGTATGATGTATACAAATCGCGAAAGTTTAAAATCGATTAGTGTAACTTATGCTGAATAAAAGGACTTTCACCATTATTTTTAAATAATAACGCAATTGAGATCCATTAAACATAAATATGTATATTGGTATGTCTATCATCACAAGTATCAGCCGAAAGAAGTCTACTGAACATAGTACAACCTTTTGTATGTACCTTGCATAAGTACATGCCAATTACGATGGCAAGGACACATATTATGTAGGTGTTTTGAACAAGGTTTATTGCACCTAATAAGGTGGTTACAACTTTGTAGAATTTTACCTTAAAATATTATTTACATAACTAGGCATTTTTAGGGTCTACTTTGTTCAAAAAAATCTAAAGGAACTTTTAAAGAATTAACAAGGAAAAGAGCAATAACGATGTTTCATACAAAAGAGCTTGACGCAGAATCGTGAAGCAATGGAAGGATTAAATCCATACGACAAAATTAAACCATCAGTCTAGCAGTCCGATTGCTATTAGTCATAACCGATTGATGTGAAGTTACCATTATGCTGTAATACTGAATCATGTCCTGCAAGAATGCAACAGTTTTCTCAAAACTGACAGAGGAAGAGAAAAATTTCCGCTCACACCATCCATCATCAGCCCTTTATACTGTCCCACTGCTGGGCACGGGCCTCTTCTCACTTAATTGTAAACAAATACTAATACTACCTTCCTAGCGGAAGCTGCATGCAACTGCACAAGAGCATAACATTTATGCCGCCAAGGGGTTACCAAAGGGAACCGAAGATATCTCGTCCACGAACAAGAACTCTACATTTTGCCACTGTTGACGCTTTACCCTTATGTACTTAATTTCCTGAAAGAAGAGGGGTTAAAAATGTCGGTGAATGTCGTCTTCCTCGCTGATGGCGCATGTTTTGTCCGAGGTCGGCAAACTGGTACTTTGAACAGATTGTTTACTGTAGAGCCACTTACTACTCGCGCTGCAACTCCAGTGAGAGTGCCAATCAGTGTAACCTGCTTCCCGTAACATAACAGATGTTACTTGATTTTTGAACAAATTATACAAGAACGTCTTTCCTGTTCCAGCGCCCCACGCTTTTACAATCAAATATTATAATTAAAAGCACATAGTTTACACTTCAGCCCAGAAATAGAGACACCTTCAGCGATCTGTAATTTATTTCTTGTTTTTACGTGCATTTATAAAAGCGTGTTTTTCTAGTGTTTTTTAAACTATTAATTTATTTTTTATAACGGAGGATTTCTTTTAAGATAGCTTGGTTTCTAAACTAAGTAACGTTAGATCTTTAACAAATTTAGACAACCACTGCTATTTTATTTCAATAAGGTGGATCAAAATGTCTAATAGACGATATACATATTAAACTTCTTATCTTGATCTTATATAAGGCTAGATGGACGGATGTATTGATACATATTAGATACTCTTTCATACAGAAACTTCGCAACATATTTCAATGAAACTTTGCAGTAATATTGCTTACCTATACATTATAACAGTACATGGGCTAAATTTATCCTGATAACCGATCCCCACACGGACTAATCTGAAGGTAAAAGCTAGTGCACTATATATTCATGTTTCCACCGAACACCGACGCTATTTCACGCAACTACAAATATTCATGTGCATGTTTTGTTCCCAAGACAACAAAAGGTTTTCAATGTTTTCTAGCTTACAAGCCTAGTACATTACAGGGAACAGATGACTTAATTTTGCTATATATTAGTATTTTGCTTAGACTGTATTTCTGTGATTCTTATACATACTCGGTGACTTATCATTTAAGAAAGACCTTAATTTTTATAAAATTTTAGCAACAAGTAAGAATCAGAAAAATAAATTAAAACGATAAGTCGTTTTTAAAAAGCGTTTGTAAAGAAGACAAACATATAAGAACGTATTTATTTTAAATTTATATTTGTGGACGTCACAATCGCCATATCTGAATGTATCCGCCATAGTAAAGAAAAGATACTCGTAGGTATGACATGCCTGATGTATCTACTTAATTAAGGCTGCTGAATAGTCAGTGCAAAAAAAAGGCATTCATACCATTAAAATAAATCATCGGCAGTCATAAATTTATTCCGGCTGCATCTAAAGAAGCTCAGGATCTGCTATAGCAATGAATTCGGATTTACATAGAAGCGCAGTTCTTAAGGATTGCGTGTGCCGATTCCAAGTGGGGACTGTCTGCAGTTTAGTTCGTAGTTGGCGTCGTTGGCGGCGCTGGCGTCGTTCTCCGTCTCTCATGCTCTCGTAGTTAAGATACACAGGAGGAACGTTCGTCTCTCTTACTCTCGTAGAGACAGCTGTCACAGCGCAACTGCCACGTCGCCAAGCGGCAATTAGGGTCACAGAAAGTTTGTCTTCAGAGCGCCCATAGGAAATGCGCCTCTATGTAAATATCTGAGCTCTTTGGCTATAGACAAAATGATAATATCTGTCAAATCTGACAGATATCAGCCTTTTCCACAGAACGACTGATGTTTGAACCTCTGCAATCCAATGGGTTGATGATATTCGAGGTTTAAGACCAATTTCAGTTGATTTAAGGGTTCTGACTCCCCACAGTAAAATATTTTCGTAACAGCGAAATGACGACCAAAAATGCTCTCAGAGGCACGTGGCAAGCGGCCATATTTTAAAGATCATCTGAGAATCGAACCTAGTGAGCAGTTTAAAATGGTGACGCAACCGCTGAAACCACTGCGCAAAACACAAATTTTCTACTAAGATAGTCTTTCTTAGCCTTTTGTTTCCCATTATTTCATCCCAGATTTATTTCTAGCTGTTACATAATTTGCACAAGGTCATCGAACTTTTGTACTATTTCGAGTGCCCACGGGAACAAGGTCGCGCCTTGTCTCATAACTCAAGTAAGAAACAGTAAGTTAGAAAATTAGTTGCTGTTGTAACATTCTAACTTTATGCCCTTGTTTTTAAGTTTATTAAACTACGCCTATTCATTATCAACATTTTCAGTAGAATGAAGTCGAGATTTTGAATTTTATAAACGGGTCAAACACAAAAAACGAAAAAAAATGTTCATGCTACGTAAAGCCGTTATTAAAATATTATATCAACATTAAATACATTTAATAAATATTTTGTGTTGAAAACTAGTTACATTTCATAAAAAAATCGCGTTGTATTGAAATTTAATTTATAATTTTTGCGTTTGAATCTGAAAAAATCTCCTTCTGTGGACTGTTCGGATACCAAGTAGTTGAGTTTAAGTGATGGTTAAAAATATATACACATACTTTCGATGATTTAATATCGTTTCATTACATGAGTTATATTACCAAATATTCATAACATAACGTATTAAAAAATATATAATTCAAAATTTTGTAATAAAAAGTATACACATGTTGTTCGCAAATTTTTAGTCTACTTCTGTAGACTTATAAAATAAGCCAAAATATGCCGAAGATGAACGCATCGTTTTTATTTTGTTTTATATGTTGGTAGCACTGTATTCTCTGTCATTTGCTTGGTTGGGATTTTACGTAAAGTGCGTGTGACATTAAAACTTCCAATTTTATTTAATTACACAAGTTTTCGGTAAAGATCAGTGTGTCTTTCCTGTGCAAGGGATATCTGAGTTAGTAGCCTTTACAAATAAATAAAAACATCAAGATAGTTTAAGCTTATGGGCGCAGTATGCAAATATCGCATTGCTTAAATTATAACCTCATAATAAAGGATGCCATCTTTGATTTATGAAAATATGTCTCTAGTGTAGACATCTTTACTGTAGACATTGTATCTACAGAAGAGACGTATGTCAACAGAAGTGAATAGGCAAAAGAAATTCACTGTGTTTGAAAAAGAAATTGGCAAGTGCGAGTCGGACTCGCGCACGAAGGGTTCCGTACCATCATCTATAAAATAAAATCGTGTTTGTTGTATGTATACTTAAATATTTTTTAAGCTTCTACCTGTTTATTAAGATCGAGTAATAAATTGCTTAAAAATACGTTTGTTGTATGGGAGCTCCCTTTTTTATTTACATTTTTTAATTTATTTTGGAAGGTAATATACAACTATATATTCTGTGAAAATTTAAAGCGTCTACCTGTAACAGTTAGTAATTTTGAGCAAAAAATACGAAAAAACACGTTTTTTATATGGGAAACCCCCCTTAATTTTTTCATTTTTTTATTTTTAGTATCTGTTGTTATAGCGGCAACCGAAATACATATTTTGTGTGATACAGCCTGGTGACAGACAGACAGACAGCGGAGGCTTAGTAATAGGGTCCCGTTTTTACCTTTTACGTACGGAACCCTAAAAAAACAATAGCGTTATTCGCTGTTTAATTATTCCATTATATATCAATTTTGTTTAGTATTTTATAATGTTGCTTGCAGCGATCTTTTGTTTCAGTTACTATGCCACAAGCAATTCATCCTTGTACAATCTGTCACCTGTTTGCCCTGAGGGATCAAGATCACCAGACTCTTTATCTGAGAATGTGTCTATCCGTGATTCTCCTACGGCTCCTGTTACTCCTGAGGCTCCAACTGAGCCAAATTTACCAAGCCTCTCAGATAGACTGACTCCAGATCTTTCTATCGAAATATTTAACTAAAGGCATAAACCCCAGAAGAGAAAGAATCTATTTAGACGACTCTGAAGCTACTGAAGATTCACCACATAAAAAACGACCGACGAATTCCATGTGAGATGATTCTGACGAGGATAATATATTTTAATATTCTGTTCCTTTATTTGCCTACAGAAGCATAATGTCTGTTCTGTGGACAATTTATTTTTATTTTTTTGCACTGAATTGGTATAGAATTTTGATTATGTTTTGTTTGGAGGTTGAGGAGAACTCCATTTTAAGTATTTTTTTATTGTTTCTATTCTTGATCTTATTGATATGATTATGTAAGGTAAATTTTTGTTCCCTTCTGTAGACAACTCAATCTCTTCTTTAGACGTGAAAAAACTAAAAACGTGATTAATTCCTAAAATATCCAAGACTGATCTCTAGTGATATTATTGTTAGCATAACATTACCTAACTTTAAATAAATATAATGTTTCATAAAAAATCGTGAAGTTTTATTTTAAATATTTTGCAATGTTCACTTTTTGTGTATGACCCAAACTTAAAGTTTCGACTTCAAACAACTAAAACTTTTCAATTTACCGCATCAATGAGCTAATATTTCCTTCTAAAACATTTCAAGAGATTGAGATACACCTTATCTTCTAAATAAATCAATTAACCACTCAGGCCATAATGAATTTAAACATCAACTCTACATCACGTTATATCTCAGTGATATACTCCAACATGATTAATAAGGACTAAGAGATGTTTTGTGAAGGAAGCTGTCACTCTAAGTGCTAAAACTTTAGTCTTAAATAAAATTTGTCCAAGGATGTCTTGGTTTGAGTGATTCTATTATAAGGAAATATAAAGATTTTCAATTAAACTGTAACGATTCTTCTGGAAATTTATAAAAAAGTTAGTAAAGTTGGTTGATCTTGTTGAAAAATGCTTGGCCTCACTTTTATGGATTTGGTTTTAAAAATATCTAAGTATGAACTTTGAGACTGTTTTATTTGTTATTATTACGTGATTTGTGCGGGAGTTGTTGTTATCGTGGTAAGAAATAGCCTCCAGCACACACAAAAATCATTCCACAACATTCCTTTGTTGAAATGTGAAAGAAGAATAAACAAACAAAAAAAGAAACACAGTTTCATTTACGAGCGCAGAGACATTCTTTACAGAAGCACCGTCATACGCAATCTACAACTTGACAACAAGAATATTAAAGGCCTCAAAACATAAAAAACATTATAAATTTATAAGTAAAATGAACAACAGAGGGGGAGAGACCATTTCTTTTAATACGCCTCCTAAACGTAACGAAAAGTACTCGTAAAAATCTTCGACTGGACTGCAAAATAACCGTTCTCCTGCGAAGTCGGTGTTAAGAAACAAAAATCAAATCTTGCTACATTTATTTTTAATCTCGAACGAGAACGAAATGTTATATTTTTTTCAGTAAACGCCATATTGGTGGCGAAGAACAAAGAAAAGTTCCGCATAAATTTTAATAAATTCACCCAGATCTTGAAGCATATTATTTATTAACTAAAATAAACTTAGAAGTGAGATGTAGACGTGATGAGGGACTCATTTTTATTACTTGAGTAAGTCTAAAATATTTGTTAAAGCTCCTCTTTGTACTTCTTTAGGCCAGTCCCAAAGAAAGTCATCTCGATCTTCAAGCCATCGTTTTCTCGCGAAATCATGTTTTGGGCAGTATGAAAATTATTTTTTATTCTACCTCACATGCAACAAACAGTAAAAAAAAATACTTATAAACTCACCCAGGTATAATTTGTGTGTCTACGTCGAATTATTTCATTATAAACCTACGCTTAGAAGTAAGTTGTAGACTTAACGAGAAATCATTACTATCCAATAAGAAATATAAAATAATATAATAATATAAAAATTATAATCTGAATACAGCGTAGCAGACTGCGTAGCGTGATTAGTATTCTACGAATGCGTAGCGTAAGCAGTATGCTACGAATGCGAAGCATGTAACGTAGCTACATTCAAATAAACTTACAAAATTATATGAATAGTTACAGTAAGAATTATCACATTCAAACTCAGTCCAAACGTATTCAAAAGAGATACACACGAAGTTTCAATCCACTCGCATTCGTTTTTCATACGGACGACATAACTCTAGTATTGGGGCAGATGGCACAGCTACAACAAAAGTAACTCACCCACCTACTACTACCCTTTGTACACATGTGCCGAACAACTTCTATGCTACCGTACCGGGATTTTTTGTTTAGAAATTCTCTTTTGTACCGTCAGCAAGCAAATTCTTTACGAATTGTATTAAGAACATTTTAGACGTTGGCATGTATTATTTTTTTCTATTGTATGTTATCTCTACAGTTCGTGAGTTTGTAAGATTAGTTTTGTTGGTTTTGTGACGATGATAAATCTAGGTACAATTCTTAAGCTGTAACCTAATATATCGCAGCTTTATTTTAACATGACGTCCTTTGTCACTTTGTACACAAAGGCGACTAGTAATAGAATTAACATGTCTCTTATGATTTCGATAGTTTGCTCTTATTTTAGTAGCTCGACTGAATAATAGGAACAGAGCCCGGACGCATTGCCAGAAGAATGAGAATGTAGTCAAATTGCCGTTTACTTCATAATTGTAATAATTATCTACATAAGTGTATTATTTTTGCTCAGTTGAAACTGAATTTGTTAAGGCATTTATGGAATTGTTTTTAATCCGCTCGTTTGACAACGAATAATCACGTCTTTTATTTGACATAGATAGGTACCAATTACATAGACCAAAGCGATTCACGCTTCGTTCCAATTTCAGTCCTTATCAGCTGTCTTATAGATTTTACTTTAGTAGTGACTTAGTGGTGTATAAAAATTATAAACATGTTTCGTAAACTTTCCCCTTACCCAAAATAAAACATTATGTAAGAGTTTCGTTAAATATTAAACCCTCGTTTCTATTACTAAATTAGGTCAATAGATAAAATTAACCCATAAATTAAAACAAAATAAGATAGATATAACATATCGTGAATTTTCGACTGTTATGGACTGTGTTTTTTTTTAATATTTGCTACTTTAGCAAACATTTAGTTAATAGTTATTTACAAAGCATTGCAGATGTTACGAGTTTCGCAAGGAGGAACGCAAATATCATGATTGTAGCTGCACGCCAAGACTTGTCATCAAGTTTCAACTTTGTAACTCAGTACCCCGGCGTCAGCCGTAGTAAGCGGACGAGGATTCTGTGTGTGTTATTATCGTGAACGAGTGTACACGTTGCGATCTTTCTGTGCGATATATTAAGTATGAATTTTGTGTTTGTCTGTACCGTATGATCGTATGATGCAATGAAATTGCATAACGAAATGGAAGTGAAATGTAGGTGATTACTGTGTACTGAAGTAATTACTTTTCTGTGATTACTTCAAGAGTTATTCAAGAGTTCATTAATGACATAAAATTGCACTCGCTGTAGCGGATACTGAAGTGAGAGTGTTACCGGTTGCCTATCCGAAGATTGCGGGTTCAATCCCGCTCCAGTCAAACATTTATGTGCGTGAACATGGATATTTGTCTTGGTTTGGGCGTCTCTATGCACGTTATGTATGTATGTCTTCCCTATTGTCTCGGACCCATAGTACAAGTTCTGCTTAGTTTTGGAATACAGAAGCTGTTGTGTATACATAAGTACTAGAATATTATTATTCATAAAATTAAGTATAAGTACTAGAATATTATAATACACAAAATTAACTGATATAAAATGCCTAGGCAGTGACCACCTTTTTTTTGTCGTCGCAAGAAATGCTTTGAAAAACAATATGCATCACGATCAAATAAAAACATTTTGTTATACCGATAGGTATTCATTAATTGGTATAAACACGGCACTTCAAATTTTTTAAACAAGGTCTCTGTTATTTCAACAAATGTATTCAATTATTCACTCATGCAAATCGCAACCATTTCAAATACCTGACCAAAATAAAATATACACGGCAATCTAAACACGAATACAAATAATAATCGTATCAGAGATAATGTATTAAAACAAATCCTATTTTTTTACATAACTCTATGCGCCACAAAAGTTTATTCATTTCGGAAAGTGATACAAAATGCCACAACATTGTTTATCAAAATATGTTTTAATCAACTTTTGTCGACCGTACTCTGTTACTGCCAATCTGTAATGCCCGCGTGTTATGGAATTTTAAGGGTGTTCACTCTTTCTAATTTCTCGTCTTTGTTAGTGATGTGAGTGCTCGGCTAGGATTAGTAAATCATGCAGTGTTCAAAGTAACGACTAGTGGATTAGTGACTTAAGGTAGTTCGTAGGATAGAAATTCTGCACAGTATGCATTTAATTGGATCTTACGAGAAGTTAGATTTCTCCACATATGCTGCTTGTGGTCCTTGAAAGGCCTTTGCATATTCATCCTATATATTTCTGATAGATTATTGCAACATTTAATAAGATATTTTAAAGGAACTATTGAAAGACAGATATACTTGATGTTGTTTTCAGTTGGCCGATAATGAAACACTGAGCTAGCACGTCTCAAAAATATTTCTAAACATATTAAAACTAAAATAACGTTAATGTAACACCAAATGTACAAATGAATGTATCTTTATCTTGAAGGTTTACGTTAAATGTATTAAACCCACAGCAAAAAATATATAGACCAAACCATAATTATTAGGTTAAGACCTGTGATGATAGTGGTGTGTGAGATTAAATAAATAAATAATAGACCTTTATTATAAAAATGCTCACGACGCGGCGACGCGTTATGGCAATCATAGAAAAGACATAATTATACCCAATTAGTTTCACCATGACAGGTTATGTGAGTACGACACAGTGTGTTCATAGTATTAAACAGACATGAGATTGTTATTATTGGTAATTATTGATGCACACTACACAACACACTTTCTGTAAAATATTTATTTTATTTATTTTGGAAAACAAAGTGTCTAAAACTAAAACAAAATCATAAATATCAGAGCAACATTCTTGCAAAACACAATCCAGAAAGGCGATATTTTTCATAAATAATATATAAAAAAAATATCTGTCCGAACACTTAATAAATCCATGAAGATATCTCGAGTAATGCTATAGAGTATTTTGATACCCTCGAAAATGGTTTGTTTGGCGTTATTTAATAGTAATGTTTTTATTTTTATGTTATAAAAAGGACAATTTAATTGTAAAATGTTTTATATTAAGCAATTAGGGATTGATTAATATTTATGTTACGAGTTTGGATTGTAGCATTACAGCAAACAAAAGTGAATAATCTTCTATTTTTTTCTTCGGCCAATAATAAGTAATTAAGGATTGGCACTTCTCGGTGACGTACCACCCAATACGTAATGCTTTGAAAAAATTAAGGAGAAACAACTTCCACTTGGACATAGTGTACTTACCTACAGTGAAATACATATGATACCAAGTCGTAGGCAGCAACTAGTTAAATTATAATAAGTCATCCATGTTTTGCCTTACATGCACAATATTAGCTGAGAAAATATACGGCAAAGTAAACTCCTAAGAGCTTATTAGCGAACATTTACCATATTAAGAGTATAAGAAATAAAATAATAGGGATGATCTTATATCTGTTATATTATAATCTTGAAATATAATGTAAGTAAGTCAGCCTTCATAAAATAAAATAAATAATATTATGTCAGCGCTACATAGTGGAGTCCTAAGTTCGATGCCAGGACGAGTCGATAAGTTTTTACTTTATATATTTTTTTTGCTATGGGATTTATTTGGCTGACTTGTTTTATGGTTTTGTGACTGACGAATGGCATTGGCCATATTAGTAAATACTTTTTGGCCACATGGTAACTGATAATAGTGTATATTTACTGTTACAGTGTGGCCTAAAATATAAGTGTTGGTGAAATATTTCACTAAGATATTTATAATTACACTAAATCTACAAGCAGAGGCGTAGCTAGCTTAGGTGGCACCCGGAGCGGAAGTTGGCGAGCGACCTTTTATTTTTTAGTTGATACTCTAACAATAACGGGCTAACTCCCCCCGGCTGACTTGAATGAGACGTCAATCGTAGTGCCTATGTTTTTTTATATATCTGTATTTTTGTTCTTAAAGTCGAGTTTGCGGTGGGTGGCACCCCAAAAAAGGGTGACACCCGGGGGGGACCGCCCCATCACCCCCTCTTCCTACGCCACTGTCTACAAGCATTCTAGTACCCCACTTGGGTCTTGCCACCAGGACTTGTGGTCTTGTAAATAGCTAGGCCGTCTATATTGTTAATTTAGGTTTCTTCTAAATATCGTGTATTTAAACATTTCCATAATATTATATTTTTTATTAACCACAGAAGGCAAATATCAAAGCGTATTTATTTTTATTTGAACATTGGCACAATAGGCTGCTTTTGGGAATATTAGGACAAAATCATTGATCTCATATCGTCCGTTGTATTTCGAAACAAAAAATATTATTTATATTATATGTTACATTATTTGCTTATTTGCAATACGTTATTACTATTTGTAAAAAGGCAGCGATAGCCTAGTGGAGAGACCGACAGACTGCTACGCAGAGGGCCCGGGTTCGAATCCACGGCACACACCAATGACTTTTCGGAGTTATGTGCGTATTAAATTGTTAATTATCGCTTGCTAAACGGTGAAGGAAAACATCGTGAGAAAACCTGCATGTCAGAGTTCTCCATAATGTTCTCGAAAGACATGTGAAGTCTGCTAACCCGCACTAGGCCAGCGTGGTGGACTATGGCC
This sequence comes from Euclidia mi, assembly GCA_944739405.2. NCBI lineage: Eukaryota > Metazoa > Arthropoda > Insecta > Lepidoptera > Erebidae > Euclidia > Euclidia mi. The sequence goes on along the minus strand of OX123191.2, from coordinate 81,467,806 downwards.
TTACCCTTCTCATAGTGAGAAGAGGCCCGTGCCCAGCAGTGGGACAGTAATGGGGATGATGATGATGATTACTATTTATAAATAATATCAACTCTTTCTATCTGTATATCTCTATAGCGGCGATAACCCAGTGGTTTACTAACGTACACGAACTGCCGAAACGATGATCTCAGGTTCAATCCCTAGGTACCCCGGGCACACACCCTCTGACTCTTCAAAGTTATATTTGTGTATTAAAAATGCTAATTGTCGCTGGCTTAATGATGTGCCCGGTAGATGGCAATAGGATCACCTCCTATTACATTGCGACCGAACCCCACCTGGCGAAGTGTAGATGTGTAATACCTACACGTCTGCCTACCCCTTCGGATAAAGGCGTGAAGTTATGTTAATATGTTATGTATATCTCTCTATATATTAAATTCCGTTAGTTACTGACTATCTGCCAGACAACGCACAACCAAAACAATTGGGCACAAGAAGGCAAAATTTGGAATGTATGTTCCTTGGAGACCATAAGTGTGCACTAAGAAGGGATTGCCTGAAATTCCCACAGGATCGGGCAAGAATGTAAAAAATGTGCGGGCGTAGCCGCGGGCATCCTCTTGTATATTTTATTAACAAATTAGTATATTTTTCATGCAGTTCCTTTTGTCTCCGTTATATTAAAGTAAATAAACTACAAATGGAGGCTAACTAATATTCTTCGGCCAGACAGGCTTATGTATTTTGCGTCTGCTAATATTAAATTTGTTATTACAGTAGATAATTTACTTCGTTATATTCAACCAAAAGTATATTATATTCTCCTTTTCTTAATGTTGCCAATTTACGCAACTACGTGTAAATATGAAAATAGTTTTGTGTTATTTCAATAACTATGTTACTACGGCCGTTCCCAATATTATTTGATCTACCCATGGATTTAGATAGTTAGATATATTTATGTTTGTTTTTAGTTTATTTAGATATATTTATGCATACATCATTATTTGAAAAAAATTGCCGGGATAGCCCAGTGGTGAACGTACGGACTGCCGGTTCGATGGTCTCGGGCTCAATCCCCAGGTACCCCGGGCACTCACCTCTGACTTTTCGAAGTTATGTGTGTATTAAGAATGTTAACTATCGCTCGCTTAACAATGTGCCCGGCAGATGGCAATAGGCTTGCCCTCTATTACATTGGGACCGAAACATAGCTGGCGAAGTGTGGGGGTGTAATGTATTACACCCCCACACTTCGCCAGCTATGTTTCGGTGTACCTCTGCCTACTTATTCGGGGATGAAAGGCGTGAAGTTATGTTATGTTTATCTTATTATAAATATTTGACATATTTTGTATGGAGCGTATGTCAAATTTGTATCTCTATCGGCTTTTACCATTTTATATAATTTAAAATACAATATTATGATAGTGTTGAAGATATAATATTAATATTCACGCAGGTAGAGCCGCGGGTGAACGTCAGTCAAGTAATAATATACCTTTCAAACGCTAGATAGAATAGGATTATCGCATGTGTGCAGTACGTGCACGGTTGTCAGTATTATACGGGCAGACAGCCAGACTGTGTTGTTAGAAGCAAAGAACGAAAATTGTAGCAGTTTTAGCAATAGGCTTGTGCGAACAAACAAGCACCTTGAGCGACTTTTCAGATACTGTTATTTCTCAAATAAGTCACATACCTACATTATAATATTCAATTAAATTTATATAAGCAGCGATAGTCTAGTAGAAGCCAACAGACGCTAAAGTCATTCGGGTAAAAGGGCGACATTTTGAAACGATTTCGTTTCTTGTTATTTTTATCATCATTTTCTAAACAAAAAGTTTCATATCTGGGTGTTCTCCATATTGAACTCAAAATACTTGTGCAGTCTGCCAACTAATCCTATAGCTTTCCGCGTATGTAAGAGGACCATGTCCAGCAATGGGAGAGTGTATATACAGGACTGATACTATTATCATAGAAGAACCTAAGTCAGTTTCAATAAGTCATGACGTGTCTATATGTGTATGGATACGGTCTAGTGAAATAGAGAGACAGCTTAACAATATAATAACAAAAATATTGGCAAAAAAGATACCTAAGTATAATATTATATAGGTACATATGTACTCTTCTTTTTGCCGATATTTTTGCATATTGTAATCACAATCAAATCTGTAGGATCAACACGTAAAATAACTAGAATACATATAGCCTCTTTTTAGTAACATATTCCAAGGCTTTTTTCAGCTAAACACGCATTATACACGGCCGTAATAACAAATTGAGTTTGCAACACAATCTCCGAAAAAATAATTTATACATATCGTTTTTGGAGTATTCATTCGAATTCTATAAAAAAGATAAAACTTTAAACTATGTTTTTAATTTGTTTTCTTTTGCAGTTAACATAAAAAAGTATTATTTTCGACTGGACGTTCTTAAACTCGTTAAAAATAGATTGGTTCAGAATTCTAGATTTTATTTGAATATTGCAGTTCTGAAATTGGTCTGGTATTTTATTTTTGTTATTATTTTGTTTTCGTAGTTTCGGATACAGGTACGTGTCCAATTATTTTTAAATGAGATGTTTTAGGTCAAATATTTTGGATTCAAAAGCAATGCTATAAATTAAGCTGCCCTTCGAGGACTGATTTAAAAATGAAATATCATGGTGACTCAAATCACCACGGATCAATCTCGGAAAAATTAAGAATATTACTAAATATTGCATAAATCATGCCCAGAAAAAGCAACGGGGAAGGCCTAAGTGGAGAGACATTTTCAAAAGGATTGGCAAGAACTCGCATGTGATCGCAACAGGTCGAGAGGAGGCCTTTACCAAGCAATGGGACAGTGATTAGCCTATTAATAATAACAATAATCACACAGAATGTTGAGGCAGCGCTAGTCTAGTGTAGAACCAACAGACGGTCTAAATAAAAATAAATATGATCGTCTATTTAAATACAACGTAAACGTTAAATTATAAATAACATTAATAAGCATAGTAAAGAAAAACAAATCCTAGAACGTAGCGTTTGCAACAGACGGTGAAATGTCGCATACTCAAAACAATACGACATTACTCGGCGTAGTAATGTCGTTTTGTTTCGTATAGTTCTTTATCCTGAAAAACATTTTAAAACTTATAATAAATGCATATTCTTTACAGCAATATTGCAAATACTTTGAATTTGCGTATTACCGCAAAATGTCATCAAATTTTAAACAAAACATCAAATAATCATTTATTAGCCATAACTATTATTTGCAATATAATCAAGTCATAATGACATTATCATCCGAGCTTTATATTGATTATATTCAAGACTTTCCGCATAATTTTGCTCGGAATAAGGAAAACCGAATTCACTGATCAAAATAAAAATCGGACCTCAAACTTATATAGTTGGGTTGAGGCTGCGATGATGATATTTATCTAAGTAATGATGATTAAATTAGGGCAAATACGATGTTTTTTTGTTATTAATAAATTATTATTAATTCTTTTATTAAATTATAATTATTAATTCGAGCTCTGAAATCCCTTTATGAGGATTATAGAGCTTGTGTGAGGATAAACGGGGCATACACTGACTGGTTTACCATCAACACAGGTGTTAGACAAGGATGTGTAGCGTCGCCGTGGCTGTTCAACCTCCTCATGGACAGTTGTTTGCAAGATTTGAAATATAGTGATTGTGGATTAAGGATGAATGAGTTACTTGTCAAATGCCTCCTTTATGCTGATGATCAGGTTATACTTGCGTCTTCAGCGAAGGAGTTGCAGGAGATGGTAACAATCATGCATGGTGCGTTAGAGAGGAAAGGAATGAACGTGAATGTAAGTAAAACGAAAGTTATGGTTTTTGAAAAGGAGGAATGCGTTACGGCTTGTAATGTTATAATCGATGGACAGCGAGTGGAGCAAGTGAATGAGTTTGTATATTTAGGTACGCTGTTTACAAGAGTTGGTAAGAATGTAGAAGATATTGAAAGAAGAGTTAATTCAGGTAATAGAGTGAATGGAGCTCTAAATGTGTTTATGAATAGCCAAAACGTGTCCAAAAACGCACGTTTGGCTGTGCATAGAGGGGTGTTAGTACCTACTCTTATGTACGGTAGTGATAGTTGGGTATGGCAGAAGAGTCATGAAAGTAGAATAAATTCTGTAGAAATGAGAGCACTGAGAAGTATGTGTGGTGTTTCTTTGACTGACAGGGTATAGAATTGTGTGATACGAGAGTGGTGTGGGGTAAAAGAAGATGTAGTGACAAGCATTGAGAAAGGCATGTTAAGATGGTTTGGGCACATGGAGAGGATGTATGACGAAATACTGTCCAAGCAGATAAATAAGGCAAGTGTGGAAGGGACCAGACAAAGGGGAAGACCTAGGCGGACGTTCTCTGACTAGATTGGAGACATCCTAAAAACAGGACAGTTTAGAAGTACCCTGAACAGAAGAGCATGCATGAGGAATCTGATGGGAGTGAATGAAGCAAGAGAGATATATCAGGATCGTTGCAAATGGCGTTCCGTAGTCTCTGCCTACCCCTCCGGGAAACAGGCGTGAGTCTATGTATGTATTAATTCTTTAACTTCTGCGCATTCAAGAGCAGACAGTAACATTCTTACCGCAACATATTCTTACAAAAATGTCATGAAATTAAACATTAGTTCAGGAAACACAAACTTCATCTTAACTCCAGTTCATTGGACTCAAATAAAAGTAAATGCATAGAACATTTACTCGTCAGTTTGAACATCAAGCTAGCATCTGACTTTCTGTATACATTTGAATAAAATTATCATCTATGTTATATTGCTACAGGATTGGCTCTTGTAGGTTCATATGTTTCCAATTAACTCAATGATTTCATGAATATTAATTTTATACATGCAAACCTTTGAACGTTGCTAAGATTCGTGGAAATTTAGATCCACTCTGAAATGTCTAAGTCTAATGTAAAGTTACAGAGACTGGAATTTTAAATGCATTAGAGTGTGGTTGAAAAGCTAGCTCTATGGCTGTGCTTGGATTCATTTTAATGCTGACGTATCATAGCTTGAGACTAATAAAACCAAGCTTTGCGTTTACGGGATTAATATCTTCAGGGTTGTATAAAAAAACTATAAATACCTGCTGCAATGAATCTGTAACTGTTCTTAATAGATTAGCTGTACAGGCTTCTCCATAGTGAACTGATATTATCGTGTCACACATATCGCTTGCCAATAGGCTGTGTATTTTAATAATAATAAATGTTACAAAAATACGCGTTGAAGAAAAACAAATAATAATACGAATCTAACAGAGTTATCTCTTCTCAACGTTAACTTAAAAAATAAACGGATTGTAATATAATTATGTTGCTTCGACATGACAAGATTGAGAATAAGAAATTTATTGGATATCTACAATTTGACTTGAATAAAAAATCACAAAGGGAACTTACCTTACGTAAAAACGGTAGCAGATTGTATCCGCGCCAAATGGCTCCTGATATTAATTTTGAGTTGGGTCCAGCGGAGATCTATGGTCCATAATTTTACCGGCGACATTTTAGGTGCCTAAACGTAGGCCTAGGTTTTGGGGTAGAATAGAAAAAGGTAATCCAATGTAGTGACTTGGATTTGTTCAAGTGAACAAATCAATTGGTTTTGGTTCGTATTATAAATATTAAGTGTTGCGAACAATTTACGTGAATCACAAAAAATATATATAATATTGGATTTATATATTTTTAGCTACAGGAGCGTCAGACAGACGTCTTACGAGCTACTGGTTTTCTTGAAAGTAAGTGGCTAGCCGTAGCTCATAGAAAATATCTTCGAATTGGGGCCAAACCCTCAACACGTCATCATCAGCCTCCCTAATTTCATAGGAAGTTAATATAAATCATTCAATTAAATGAAAAGCTTTTGCCAATAAAAGTGGCTTGTATTTGTTTCAGTTTTTTCTCAAAATTTGAATAGCACTGCCTATGCAAATCTAGTTACAAAACATCTTTTGACGTACATAATTGTTATGGTGTATAATTTGTGTGATTTAATTAGTTAGAATTTCTCCGTCGGCTAAAACCAAGGACAGAAATCTTAACCCAAAATTATTCTAGCCTTACACATCGATCCACCGTAGAATTCTTTAGAAATCAATGTGGTATCTAACTGCTTCCAGTAAACCGATCGTAAAATGTAAATGGTACAGAGCAGGTGCTAACGTGCTCGTAAACTGACTGAAGAAGACTTGGAGATGCTGGAGTTTATTGGTTCAATATCAAGTGCGCTGAGATTATGAGCATGTTTGTAGCTATAGATAGTAATATAGCAAGAGTTGGCGCTTGAATTTGGACGTCGCTGGTAGTAACTTTTATGTTCTTTATTTACTTCAATTTTGGCAATTTATTTCTATTTTGGCAAAGTAAATTCTCATATTTGCTGTATTTTTTATTTAGGATAATAAATTCAAATAATTATGATAGTGCAATAGTATTGGAATTCACCATATAATATACGTGCGAGAGAAGTTTGACATAATAATTATGCGATGAGATACATATGACGGTCTAGATAATATTGTGTTCGCTATCCCAATTTAATTTAGGTAAGATCCCTACGTCTCATACAACAATAGACTGATAGAACACTCTTTTTGTTACAGGAACTCATCAAACTCCAATTTAAAACGGTACGTTTTTAAGTAAGTGAAATTATCAATAGGAATATTTCAATTTTATTACCAAGTGGTAAACAGTTTTGTCCCAATTATCGCTGGAGAGAGCAACCAAGACTAGAACTTTCTAGTAGGTGTTGAACGTCTACAACTTTCTAAGTTTTAAGAAGTTACTTTACACTGATTTGCCATAACTATCGCTAATTTTCCAATTACAATCCTAAAACCTTCAAGAATGATAAAGTTCGACAGAATATAAACGACTCATTTTTTGTACATACTACGTTTTAATAAATATTTAAGAAAACGTTGAATAAAATATTCAAAGCCTGGGAAGCCTTTCAATAGCGCTAAAACACAAACTTATCGATATTTTCAGTCTGCCCATCCTAATCTACAGTGCTCAGACTTGACTTTAAAAGGCTGCAGATTTGTCAAAGGTGAATGAAGCGCAGCAGTTACGGTATTGATTGAGTTCAAAATAACCTTTTACAATTTTTGACGGGTATCGCTGATGTAGGACAAAATACTGCCACTCTAAAGTAGGACTCGATGGGACACGTAGTTCAGACGCATCCATGTCCAGCCAAGCCGCCATGGGCACCACATGACGGACGATTGAATAAAGGCATACTCCTAAAATGATAGCTTGATAATCTAGATTGACAGCAGCTGGCTTAACTTGGCACTGGATAGTATTGGGACCGCTTGGAAGAGTGTTAGAGAGACCTTTGCTCAGCAATGGAACTGCATATAATAGGTTCATCATGACGCTGTATAAACATTGTCTCACGAGCCTCTTCTCAATAAGATAAGGGTGAGGCCATAGTCCATAACGCTGGTCAAGTGCGGGTTGGCAGACTCTATATGTCTTTCAATTCAACGGAATTTGTTAATATCATGTGATTGATGCGTGTGAAACTGCAGACTACAGCTAGTTTCGCAATTATCAAAAAGTCTTAATATCTAAGATTACTCAAGATTCTACGAAGCCAAGTATTTCATTTCTCTAAGTTCTTTGCCGTGACAGAGACGTGGTCGCTCACTATGGGCCTTATCAGAAGGCTCAAGGTCACTCAGAGGGCGATGGAGAGAGCTACGCTTGGAGTTTCCCTGCGAGATCAAATCAGAAATGAGGAGATCTGCAGCAGAAACAAAGTCGCCGACATATCTCTCCGGATAGCCAAGCTGAAGTGGCAGTGGGCAGGGCACATAGCTCGAAGAATCGATGGCCGTTGGGGCAGAAAGGTTCTGGAGTGGCGGCCACGTACCGGACGACACAGCAGAGGTAGGCCCCCGCAAGGTGGACCGACGATCTCGTCAAGATCGCGGGAGGCGGTTGGATGCGGGCGGCTCAAGACCGGTCTGTGTGGAGAACCTTGGGGGAGGCCTATGTCCAGCACTGGACGTCGTCTGGCTGATATGATGATGATGATGATGAAGTTCTTTGCCATTATACACACGTCAATGATCCTTTCCTAAGTACACAATATAACCCTTTTAACTCCCGCAAAGTAATGGAGGAGGGTATTTTAATATAGGTAATTGTTCTAAAGAACACTAGAATACCATCCATCTCTTTTGAAAACGGATTGTGAGCCGTTTTATACTTTTGTCTTCTTTCTTTACTTTTAATTTTAAAACGTTCTTATCTTGGTAATCAGAGTTCGTTTTGATATTGTGGCCAAAATGCGTTAGAAGGTAGTATTATATTTTGTTATAGATTGAAAAACCCATGGTATTGTATAAAAAGCTGACTTCAATTTGTATCTTAATCTGAAAAATCATTTGAAAATAGTTGTGCCCTTAACGATTGAACTTTTTATATTCTCTACCTTAGGGCTTCTTCTCATTATAAGAATGCCTACGAGACATGTAACGGAGAGTTAGAAAGCATATCACAGCATCAGACATATTGTATTAAAGTTCTACGCATTCTTTGCAAATAGTTGCGCGATTAATAGACTTTAATTAGGTTCGTCATTTTCATATTTATGTAACTGATCACAAAACTTATGTACAAATCGCGAAATATTGTAATTATCTAATATCATGCTACATCAATCCCGTGAAAAGGTAATGTAACAGGCCGTTAAGTATATGTCTACCAACCCAAAATAACAGTTAAAACAACAAAAATACGGAGTAAATATATAAAAATGTCATTTCTAATAATACAAAGACCCTTTTTATACATGTTGTGGCATGTTACGGACCTATGTCAACATGCGGTCGGGTCCGACGGTGTAATAAATCAATTTGGGGCCCCGATATTGTAATAGAGTAATCATGTTGAAGGAAATTCGGAGTTTAGGGATTTCTTTCGGAATAACTTTTATTCTAATATCCCACGAGTTAGAAAGCTCCTAGTATTTTTTTGTTTCTTTAAAATTTTACTGTCTAGCTTTAGAGGTTTATAGCCTTTTGGCTTGGCGAATTTTCTTGACCAATTTTGATAAAGCTTTTGAAAAAAAAAAACTTTCTTGAAACGGACAAAGTCATAGTAAGTAACTAATTAGCTAGCTAGCGAGTGGCTCAGTGTGATCATAAATCAAATATTCCCGCTGATTTGTACTTTATTGACTAATATATAATATTTAAAACTAATTTTTACTTTATGGAACATACTAGACTATCTGCATAAATACCGTATCCCGGGTTTCGAAGAGAAGGACTTAGATCAAAGCTGAGATAACGCTAAGATGATGATAATGCCCAAAATAGGAAGTAAGACTATGACTTTGAATATCATCAACCTTCTGGCTATCAGAAAGTCATACTGAACCACTTATTCAGAAGAAGCACACATAGTCCAAAATTGTAAAATTATGTTTGGTGAAAATAAACCTATTTTCATTAATTAATTTTTATATAAATAAATAAAAATAGGTTTATTTTCATGTGGGACTTAAAAATTCATGGCAAAATATGGGTGCAATACGAGGGTCAAACTGAAAGTTCTTAGAAAATCAAAAACTGATTACATTAGCCAGTTATTAGTTTTATTATATCTTTTCAAAATAATGTCCATTGACGTCAATACACCGCTGCATGCGATGGAACCACTGGGAAAAGCACTTTGCCCACTCGTCCTTAGGGGTCTCTTCAATGGCATCGCGATACGCAGCCACCGCTTCTTCAGCATTCATAAACCGCTTTCCTTTAAGTTTTTCTTTAATTTTTGGAAATAAATAAAAATCACAAGGCGCGAGGTCGGGGCTATACGGCGGGTGACCCAGTAATTCAACGTTTGATGTCGCCAAATAGTCGATCGTTCGCTTGGCGGTGTGCGACGAGGCGTTGTCGTGGTGAAGGAGGATCCTACTGCGAGGTCGTTTCTCTCGAACTTTTTCCAAGACAAGTGGCAAACAATTGGTAGTGTACCATTCTGCAGAAACTGTTTTTTGAACCTCTAACACAATTGTTGCGAAATGACCTATCCTTCCAAAGAACGAGGCCACAATTTTTTTTCCCGCACTTCGATCTCTCTTCACTTTAGTTGGCAACTCCTCGAAAGGAAACACCCACTGAGCAGATTGTCTTTTGGTTTCAGGATCATAACAGTAAATCCAGCTTTCGTCACCTGTTAGTATGTCGAACACAGCATTTGAGTCACCTCCGTTAAATCTTTCAATCATTTTACGGCACCAATCCACACGATGGAGTTTTTGAGCCTTAGTCAAATTTTGAGGTATCCACCGGGCGCAAAGCTTCCTGACCGCTAAATGTTCGCGGAGGATTTTGTGCACTTGACTCATACCGATGCCTAAGCTTGTCCGAATCTGCTGACAGGTCACTCTTTTGTCGGTCTCTATCATACGCCGCACAACACAGATGTTATTTTCAGTCGTCGCCGTAGAAGGCCGTCCCTCACGTACATCATCAGTGAGATTAGTGCGACCACGTTTAAACTCATTAAACCAGTTGTAAACAGTCGCCCGAGATGGGGCTTCATCGTGAAAGGCCAATCGTAGTCTATCATAACTTTCTTGTTGACTTAAATGACATCGAAAGTCATAAAAAATCATTGCACGAAAATTTTCTCGTGTTAAATTCATGTTGACGTGACACAGACAATTTTCAATTTGCCGCCAAATCGTAAAACAAATGACAAATGAATGAAATATATACTCAGTAATATTGGCAAAGAGTTCTATTTTCAAATTTTAGAATATTTTTTTTATTATATTGTTTATAAGTGGCCAGTTCTAAGAACTTTCAGTTTGACCCTCGTATTACACCTCTGCCTACCCCTTCGGGAATACAGGAGATACAGGCGTGACTCTATAAAAAAAAATATAGAGTAAAATCTTACTTATATTACCTTCAAGAAAGTACAACAATATCTTACGTTATTCAATTACACCCACACTATGACGTTACTAAGTAACATGACTGTGTTCTATGCACCTGATCCGTCCAACGGTTATCCGGATATATACGCAAAGCTGACAGTATTGTCGGTAAAGAACCTTTGATCCAGAAATAAGCGAGAGCTCTGGTGCCACACAATGTAAACGTGTAAAAAACCTCTTATAGAAGGTTACATTATTATTACAAGATCATCTTACTTGCCTATATCTTGAACACGAATTGTTGAGCTATTTCTTTCAACCAAAATAATTTATAATAAAAGATTTAATACGGTAACTATACTTGTAACATAGAAACTATTACAAATAATCATACACTCAAAAAATTAAAACTACTTCATCACTGAAGCAGACATTTGAAAATTGTTTACAGTATAGGTACTGTAAACTAATTTTCAAATGTCTGCCGATAATAGATCAGAGCGCTGCTGTGGTCCAGTGGATAGTGTATGCGGTTGCTGATCGGTGGTCCCGGGTTCGATTCCCGGGTCGGGCAAAGTGTTAGTGGGTTTTTCTGAATTCCCAGTAGCAACACGAAGTCTGTTGATGTGCCCAGTAACTGCAATAGGCTCCTAAAAATTAATGGCGAAATGTGGGTGTAACATTACACATCTGCCTACCCCCTCGGGGATACAGGCGTGCGTCTATGTTACCATAGTACAGTTTCAGCCAAACGTTGAAGTCGGCTTTATGTAAGTTATTGAGTAATAAGGTATGGTTGATTCCCTTAAAACAGAATAAGTCTTATTTATGGTCTTGTCCTATGTACACTATGACTTTTCATATAATATAGTTTGTTTGTATATTTGAAAATATTCGCAGTAGATTAACACAGTAACATATTACAGTAAGTACAAGTACTATTCTACGGTTATAATCATGCTATAAGCTTGAAGTTCTTGTCTAAAGCCAATCATAAAATCTCACAGAAGTCACAATGTGTATATTTAATAGGTATTATTTATCCCGAAATCAACAGTTATTCCTACATATTCACACGTGAACGGTTCGCCAGTCAGCGCATTACTCGAACACTACTATCCGAGAGCACCAGTCTATTACTAATCTCCTCCGTAAGCCCGGCTGGAGTGTAAATTCAAACACATCTGTACCCCGTAAAGGAATCAGGGCGCTTTCACGGCGAATCAAATGATCAAATTCAGCCTCTAAGTTAGGCTGAGATGGTCGAAGCCACAATTCCAAGTTTCGCCTGTCTAATGGTGGCGTCGCCGAATTATCTGGCTTTTAAGAAATAACACAAAATTGTGTATGCTTAGTATGTATTGTAAATGTAATCGTTATAGTTGTACCTATGTACTTATTATAAATAACTACTGTATAAATTGAGGTTAGATCCAAAGTGCTCAGCTCTTTCGGTTTCCGGATCGAGTACATAATTATTTCGGCGATCAGAATAATATCGTCGGCCCATCTTGCTCAGGAACGGCCACTTTTGTTTCCACGTCCGTGGCTGCCATTATGTTACGGCTCTACTCCTACTGTTTTACTTCTGATTATCAAAAAGGATTTAAAATATTATTGAAGAAAATTATCTTGAACTGCAATAGTTACGTTACACAAACACTTAGTACCTGCTGACATAGAAATTCTACCTCCATTAGTTAGGTTAGTGTTTCGTTCACCTGTTTTATTTAAAGACGTTATTTACTTTTTACGTTACAAAGGTCAATTTATTGACCTTTTGGGTACTCTAATGATCAAAGGTTATAAAGTGGTTGTAAATTAGAGTGTTTGTGCTCTTTATATCTGGTGTGAGGAGCCGATTAAGTAATATGAGTGCTCAAAATAATTAAAGATTGATTTTTAAATATGCTGATCGCTGACATTTATGTCAGCGATCATACTGCCCTGCAGGGTACCGGATTCGAATCCACGGCGCACACCAACGACTTTTTAAAGTGCGTCTTAACAACAGTGTAAGAAAACATCTTAAGAAAACCTGCATGTCCGAGGAGTGTGTGTCTCATAGTGGAACAAGGAGCCCAGCATGGGAAAGTATACAGGACTGATTATAAAGAACGCCCTTATCTTAATAATGGAACGTTAGGTCATATTCCCTGAAGTCTGTATACTCACACATTTAAAGTTGTAACCACACACAAACTTGTACATAATCAAACAGTTCCACCCATATCATGTGACTTGGTAAGTGAAGGACCAACGTTTCGTTCCAAAGTTTGTCAAATATTCCAAAAATCATGAACAACTTCACATGTACAAAGTTTTGACCCAATAGTTATTGTGGGCAAATGTTTTGCCGGAGGATATGGTAGTGCCAAAATTTGTCGGATTTGGAGGATAGTTCGTTGAAAAGACAGAAAGTCTTCACACATATTTGTGATTGCGGTGTATAATTTCAGGACAATAAATAATTATGATCATCATCGTCTTAGTGTAATTTGGGTTTACATCTAAGATCTTGCCTTGGAGCCTTGGCGCTTTCTAGTCGAACCAGCTAGGATAGAATTTTAAATTTTCCACAGAACGACTATCGTCTGACGCCCGCAAGAAACAGCTGTCAATGATCTTCATGGCAGCCGGGATCAACGGCATAAAGTAGTCTCCAAGGCACAGCATTATTCAATATCTATGGGGAGTATATCATGCGACGAGTGTGTGAGGACTGGGAGGGTGGCGTTTCCATTGGACAAAGTTCACAAACCTGCGGTATGCCGACGACACCACACTTTTCACGTCTAATGAAGAGGAAATTTGCATCTTGCTGGAGAGGTTGGAACGTACTAGCAGAGAAATGAGACTTCTCATAAACAGAGCCAAGACAAAAGTCATGATAGTCGATCGCAGTATGTCTCTCACTATGACCGGCAGTTTAAACCTAGAACTCGTAGAGGATTTTACTTATCTAGGCTCCGTCATAACAAATAATGGGTCCTGCGAGAAGGATATCAGAAGACGGATTGGTATGGCGAAAAGTGCTATGACCCAGCTGGACCGTATATGGACCGACAGGAACATCTCGAGGAAGACGAAGAAGCAGCTAGTTACCACCCTTGTTTTTTCCATCTTTCTTTACGGCGCGGAGACTTGGACCCTCAAAAAAGCTGACCGACAACGCGTTGATGCATTTGAAATGTGGTGCTGGAGAAAAATGCTTGGAATTCATTGGACAGAACACCGTACCAATGAATCTATTCTAGCCGAGCTTAAGCTACCGATGAGACTCAGCACAACATGTTTACGGAGGAGTTTTGAGTTCTTTGGCCACATTGCCAGAAATAGAGGTGATAACTTGGAAAAGCTGCTGATGACGGGCAATGTGGACGGGAAGAGACCCAGAGGCAGAAGCCCCTTGCGCTGGTCTGACCAGATCCGCTCTGCTTTGAACACCTCGGACTACGATGCCATCCATGCTGCCGAAGATAGAGTGAGCTGGCGCAAAATAGTCCAGGAAAAAGTGATCCTAAAAGCCACGACCCTCAGCATTGAGGATAAACGACGCAAGGAGGAGGAAGGCACAGCGCAAAAGATAGATAGATACAGCTGTAGGTACCTGTCCAAAAAATAATACTGCAGTATATTGATCATTTGCAAGAAGCGTAAGCTTACTTAGGTATTCATTTGTGTCTAAACTTGTTAATTATTTCTCAAAACTAAGCTGACAGTTTGGTTTGGTGGTCCTCTATTCACTTTAGAACTTATGTGAAGAGGGGCTGTACTTTATCTGACACCCTTAGGAGCCATTTGTATTTCATTACGATTGATAACGTTGCTATGTAGTGTAAAATATTGTAGCTATTGAACAAAAATAGTAAACATAATTTATTAAGCTAACATCATACAGTCTTTCGCAGTCCACTGCTGGACATGGGCCGCTCGTTGTAAGCATCACAGTGGCATTTTGAGTCAATTAGAGTATTTACCCTATACCACCTTGGTCAGACGGGTTGGTATGATAGAGTCCAGTTTGCCGTATCTTCGCAAATATAATATTTGCTTCGTGTATTTTCCTTAATCGTCTCTTACAACATCCACGAAATGAAATGGGGTAGTGATATTATGTACTTTAAATCCGTCATAGCACGGATCTGAGAATCTGTAAACGGATTAAATATAAAAAAAGAACTCCTGTTGAGTTTCTTGATAGTTTTCTCAACAGCCACGTCCCAAACTATATAATTTTTTTTACTTAAAATACATATATCAATATTCTCTATAGACTCACAACCTGAAATTAATGTTTGTATTGGACATTCATTTTAGTAGCTATCTATTTGTTAATTTATTTAGCAAGCCAGCTTTAACTGTGGGCCCGGGCTCAAGTTGAATTACTTTATAAATATAAATTACGTGAGTAGGAGCCATTAAATAAAATCTTAATATATAAAATCCTTGCGTTACTGACTGACTGACAGACACGCTACAGCCGAAACTATTGGGCGCAGGAAGCTGAAATTTGGCATGTTTGTTCGTTGGGGACCGTAGGGGTGCACTAAGAAGGGATTTCCCGAAATTCCCACGGGATCAGCCAAAACGGGTAATTTTAAAATAAAATGCAGGCGTAGCTGCTGGCTTCCTCTAGTTAAATATAATATCTTCTTTAGTAGTTCAAGTCGAAATACTCCCAAAAATGACTTTTCTTAACCGAGCTTTTTAACACCACCCCATGTTACAACCAGACAGACAGGCTCGTTAACCGAGCACTTAGTACTTAATAATATTAGTAGAAACTTAGTTATTCTATTAAAAGCGAGTTATGAACTTACCAAGAACAACTAATTAACTAGAGCAAACTAAATTGTAACAAGATTTCATTGAGGTAACATAACAAGATTTATAGATATTTGTCCAATGCCCTTGGCATTAATATGATCAAACTGAATTAATTTTCTTTTTCGGGTGACTTAAACTCCAAACTCCGAAACTCCAGAACAGGCTATTGGAGTTTCGGAGTTCGGAGTTTCGCAGACATTGGAGATAAATACCTGACATATTTTGTATGGAGCTTATGCCTATACACCACTATTTTTTAATAAGTACAAAATATTTAACGGGGCACTAAGTATCTTTAACTGATCATATTTATGTAGTTAAAAAATAAAAACACTAAGTCCCAAAACTGTCTCAAAACGATTATAACTTGGCTATTTATAGATATTATGAAATTCTTATGTCACATACATGATAATAATGCCTTCGCTAAAATGTCCTTAAAGTTTTTGTACTAATTAAAAAATAGTGGGTATAGAAAGAAAAGAAAGAAAGAAAATATATCTTTATTGCAAGCACGCTGTACAGTACTCCTTAATTTTACTTATTCTAAATAACAAAAAAAAAAAACACACAAAAAAAGAACATTGTGGCGAAGTCAATATTATTATACACTATCTACTATTACTCAAAAGACTAAGACGCTAATTGGCAGCTTGTTGCCATAATGACACTTGGCATGTCTTGTCAACTGTCATAAACGGAGTTGAGTTAGCTGACAATGTCCTGACACTTCTGACATTTAAGTGATACGTGTCACCACGTGACTCGCCACGTGTATCTACACCAGAGATTGAGCAATTTAAACATAAAATGATTACTTTTGTAAATACAATAATTAAACTTAAACAATAATAACCGCATGAGCACTATACACCGCGTGCCGCAATTCGGGCTGACACTCAGCAAACACTGCGATGGACGCCATAGTTCCAATCACAGTACTGATTTTCAGTGCCGCCACGTATTATGTCAAAAGGCCACTGAAACGTGATGGTCATCTTACTAGAATCTACGTACCATTACATATGGAACATGTAAAACTATTTATGATTACTTAAGTACCTACACCTTCAAAACATAAATGTTTTACAAGTAACAAGGGAATACACAAATAGCAGGTATGCCTGTTAACTAAGTTTCTAAATTTAATTTACTTATTGGCTCATAGAGGATAATATGACATTATTTTCGTAAAATGTTTAATGTTTCAGGAGTTCCTGCAAGTACCCAACCAGGCCTTGAAGCAGGGATACTAATATGCTGTCAGGAATCCAGACTAATGTTACTAGGGCTATATCCTCACAGGTAAGCAGTATCCTGTAGCTATAATTTCTGTTGAGAGAGTAAATAGCTCTTGAGGTTCTTTTTAAATGATGCTTTTGTTTTCAGGTCACTTATCGGAGGAGGCAAATTGTTCCAGCATTTCGTACCTAAGTATCTAAAAGAGCCACGGAAAGCCATTGTACGGTGTTTAGTTTGGGAAAGAGTTCTGGCTGAGGGTCTGGTAGAGTATGAAAAGTGGTTTTGTCTCCACTCTAACTTT
The DNA here is from genome assembly GCA_944739405.2 of Euclidia mi. NCBI lineage: Eukaryota > Metazoa > Arthropoda > Insecta > Lepidoptera > Erebidae > Euclidia > Euclidia mi. Next base: position 81,450,471 of record OX123191.2, on the reverse strand, counting down.
TCATATAAGTAGGTAGGCTTTTTACTAGTCACTACCCCAAAAAGTAATGTGGCAAGATGTAATTTTCTTCTAGATTCCATTTTAAGGATGTTATTATCATTAATATATGGTGTGACATGATGCCGTCTTGGAATCTTGAAACAGAATCGGGCACATGCATTTTGCACCCTTTGTATTAAATTCTTAGTTCTTGCCAGCAAACATGGGCCATAAACTACATCACAATAATTGAAACGGGATAAAATGAGACTGTCTACAAGCTGTTTTCTAAGGTTAATACTAAGATAGTTTTGAATGTTGTAAAGAATTTTTAACCTGTAAAAAGAATTTCTTACTATTTTATTTACATGTCCTTCAAACCTTAGCTCAGAGTCAATTAATAAACCTAAGTTAGAGGCCACTTTTATCCCTTCTAATTTCTGACCGTCCAAAAAGATAGCTGGGTTAACTTGCAATATAGACTCTACCTGTATTTTACTGCCCAGAATGATACATTTTGATTTATGTGGATTTAATATTAATGAGTGTTTTTTTGACCATTCAATCACTCTGTCAAGGTCCTGATTTATCTTTGTAACAGCTGACAAGGTGTCCTCAGGCTTAAAAGAGAGATAAAGCTGAGTGTCATCTGCATACATATGAAAACTGCAATTTTTTAAAGAAGGGGTCATGTCAGCTGTGTATATGATGAAGAGAAGTGTTGAGAGTACTGAGCCTTGTGGGACGCCTCTGTTCACTGTGAGAGCAGATGAAGACATGACCATACCATCTTCCCTTTGCATTTCTACATGTTGGGACCTATTTGTGAGGTAACTACTAAACCACTTTATGGTGTTAGGTGAAAATCCATAGTAAGCTAATTTTGCCAATAATAGGGATGTATTTATAGAGTCAAATGCTCTGGAATAGTCTAGAAGAATGAGGGCAGTGCCCTCTCCACGATCCCTAGCTTCCAGTATGTTACCCACAACATCACATAAAGCAGTTGCAGTTCCTCGTCCTTTTCTGAACCCAGATTGTTTGTCTGGTAAAATGTTATTTTTTTCTAAATATTCTATTACTTGTAAATAAACAACTTTTTCCAGTACCTTTGACAAACAGGGCAGTAAACTAATAGGCCGTAGGTCTTTTGTAGAACTTGGTTGGTTCGTTTTGGGTATGGGTTTGACAATTGCATGTTTCCACAGCTCCGGGAATGTATGGGTTGTGATAGATTTGTTAACTATCTCTGTAATAGTATCTAACGAGTTAGGCAGAGTAAGTTTAAGCATCTCTAGGTTGATTAGATCTATACCTTGTGCATTAGTACTAATGGTTCGCAAGATTTTCAAAATAGTACCTTGGTCGACTGGCTGAAGCTTGAAATTTGTATCATCATCATACCTATGATATTCATAGTAGGTTAAACTAGATATGCTCACACCGCCCCCTCCCGGCAACTTCAAAAAATCTCTATTGATGATGTCTGGGTTATCAAAGTAATCTGGTAAGCAGGTGTTTTTGGGAGATGGCAGGACTTGATTCTTTAAGTTACGCCACAAGGTTTTTGGGTTATTTATATTGTCGTTAATATGTTGTGCAAAGTATGCTGATTTTTCATTATGTAATGCAACAACTGCTTGGTGTTTTAGTTCCAGATAGTATCGCTTTTTTATTTCTGATTTATTCTCTTTATATTTAGTCCTAGCTTTGTTTCTCAACCTAAAGATCAACTTTACATTATCCGTTATCCACGGTGTATATTTAGTTTTGAAAAGCTTTTGCTTTAAGGGTGCATGGATATCAAATAGTGCCATTATATAAGCTGTGAACATTTCCACCATATTGTTAACATCACTTTGTGAACTTATAAGATTCCATGGTAAAGTTTCTAAGTCTGAATTAAAAATATCAAGTAAAATATCCTTATAAGGTCTGTATGTAACCCATCTTGGCTTAGGTTTTTGCTTTTTAAATTGAGTCTCGCAAGTCACAAATGAGTGTTGGCCGAGTTCAGGCACATGATCTACCAAGACAGTCTGTAAATTCAAGTCCGTGCATATTAAGTCTATCAAGGTACTACTTTGACCAGCAAAATGAGTGGGCATACTGACTTTTTGAGACATATTTGTGTAATCTAGAAACTGTTGTACTTTTTTGGTGTTAGAATTTTCTAGATTTAGCATATTCACATTCCAATCTCCCAATAATATTATGTGATCATAAGGCCCCAATGCACAAATACTATCAGTTAAGCCTTCAAGAAATGTTTCAACGCATAACCAAGGCGGTCTATAAGCAGTCCCAACTAAGATCCTTTTATTCATGATTGTTAATAACAACCAATATTCCTCTACCTCTTGATGTACCGGGTGAGATCGAGTCTTAAAACTAATATTTGATTTTATGTAAAATCCCACTCCACCTCCTCTACCGCCTCGAATATTTTTGGGTCTTGGGCTATGTTTCAATTTATAGCCTGGAAGTATGGGAGCCTTTCCCTCCTCACCTGCCCTCAGCCATGTCTCGTTTATGGCCATTATGTCCACTGAGTGCGTGTCCATGGCCACTAGGAACTCGTCATGCCTAGTCCCTAACGACCCTGCGTTAAATAGTCCAACCTTCAGACGTTTTCCATTAACCATAATGGTAATGTAAAAATATACTGTCAATGAGTAAAACCAAAACCTGCATATTCAATTTAAAAGTATAGTTATGGGATATTTCTATTTTGAACAGAGTAAGATATGTACCATGTATTGGTTGTGAATGTGTCCATTTAGTTGTGCATTTAAAATTATTATTATTATAAAAAGAAACACGGGAGGTGTCCCGTAGATAATCTAAACATTTAACTTTGCAGTTACACCAATACAAAGTATTTAGCAAGTATTTACTCACTGACTTATAAAATTTTGTCATGTATGTGAAGTCCCTATTGCAAAAACATACATATACCTTACGCAGACATCCTAGCCCTTTAACACTGCAGCCATACCTATATAGAGTATGTATCAAGTAATCTCTTACTGAATTATTTAAATATGTAACTAGTGACTTGCTGTAAATTAATGTGATAAACGTAAATTGATTTGTCATTCTTGTACATAAATTATAGGTTAGGTGTATTTTGACATTGTTGACATACGGGTGAAAGTGACACTTACTGACATTCATATATGATGTTGCCATATATCCATACTTACAAAATATCACATTGGTACAAATAGGTATGTTTTTGAAAATTGGTACAAATTGTGTTGCTGTTGAACTTATTATTTGATCTTTACTACGGCCTAAGATATAGCAATGAAAAGTGATCTTATCTATGAGAATGCATGGCAAAATGTCCTTAACACTTCTTTTCCTCCAACGCGTCTCGCCCAAAAACCCTCTCCAGATCATGATCGGTACGAATGGTGTGTGTCGGCTTCCCATCTCCCTGTCTGGCCAGAACTCGTCCTCGTTTTGTCCATGTGTACTTCCACTCGAGCTTAGCAGCGGCCTGCCTGGCACGGTAAAATAATATTCTATTTGTTTTAGTGAGCCTCTCATTGACATAAAATCGTCGAGGCGGCGCCGCAAAGCCCAGATCAGCCGATGTAGCGCCTCGCCTCACCCTTGCCGCCCGTAGCAAATCATCTCGCACGGCCCGACGCGCTAATCGCACTACTATGCGGCGACCGCGACTTCCCACTGCTGCTGAGTCTGTACGCCTTAACTCTGCCGATCCTGCCGCAACTGCTTTTGGACCCACTCGTTCAGCGAAAACTATGTCACGCGAGTCCAGCTCCACCCCCAGTTTTTTCGCGATAAGTTCAACAGTATGTACCACATTTTCGCCTGCATCTTCGGGGAGATTTGCGATTTCAATATCCGAGAGGAGAAGGTCTTGTTCTCTGTCATTCAGTTCGGACTTGAGGTGCTCCACTGTATCTTCCAACTTTTGGACCATAGTGTCGTCCATAGTGTTAGGAGAAGCTGCATTCTGCTGCTCTTCCAGCTTTATCAGTCGAGTCTCCAGGTTCTCTACCTTCTTCTTGTGTGACGCAACAGACTGCCGTAGATCAGCTACCTCCAACTGGATCTCTCGTAGCTCAGACTTCAGCTCCTCCCGCATAGTTCGAAGATCCTCCCTGAGGAGACTCATTTCCTTCGCCAAGTTGTTTCTGTCCTTGCTTCCGTGTTTTTCGGTATCTCCTGCTGACTCATACTCTTCGTCTATACTCGTAGGGGAGTCCTCGCTGCCATGACTGCTGACTCCCTTCATAGGAGTGGGTCTGATACAGACTTTACCCGTCTTATCTTTACACCCCTGACAGCTCCAGTCATTGCTGATTTTCGCGGTATCAGATATTCCCGCACATGCCAAATGGAACTTATTTCCGCACCTGCAGCACGTAGCGGCGCCTCCCTTTGCCGCCACAAACTTGCCACATGTGGTACATTTGGCCATCTTGGGTAATTTTCGACCGGATTTATGAAACTAAACTGGCAACACTATGGTTTTGTAGTGTTAAGAAATTCCGGATATATTTAAGATAGTTTAAGGTACATGAACAAAAATTTAAAGTGACAGCTGTTTGTTATTTTTTTTAAAAACGAAAGTCATCGGCAAAATTTATGTTTGTAATATTTCAGTTGTTATAGTTTATTTTTTGTGAATAACACTTCTAGACATAAGAATCACCTGTAGTTGTCCAATTATACACTTTTAAGCACATATAATCGTGTCTAATTATTTATAAAAAACTTTTTGTCTTGACAGCCACCACACAACACTGACACTTTTGACACTTCAAACACCATTGTGTATGTATCTCAAATCTCCAAATCTATGGATAGATCGAATATTGAACCGGCTGTAAGCCGCCTGTGGGTTTGCAACAATACTTACCTTACTATTTATTGTTGTACCGAGACGAGAACTGCACCCGACGGCTTTAAGTTTCCTCGGAAGAATGGTAGCGCTCTGATGTAAATGCGACAACAAGCCGTCAAAGTCACCTATACAAGTTTTACTTCGCCGATCGGCGCAACGCCTGTTGGTTACACGACGGGTAGACGTGATCCCTTACTCGTAATTTATGAGACCCATCCTAAAGCGTGAATTCCCCCAACGTTACTTTACTTTACCGATCTGTCACAAACGTCTAGTCTAATGAATACACCTTAGGAGCACCACGCCTATCGTAATAGTTCTATAGGTAGCGTTCACTTAAACGTAATTTATGAGTGATATAGCTTTCCTAGTTTCAACCCTTTGATCCAGCTCAAATGTAGAAGAGCTGAGCAATTACATAATCAAAGACGTAACTACTTCATTTAGAATTTGTACTAATTGATAGACCGCTTGTTCTGCTTTTGTGTTGTCGATTAGGAGGCTGTCTACGTTGAACTGTTCAGTTAGAGAGCCGTAGTTACAAGCTCTAGCAAGCTAATAGCTTTAGAGCTGTCAAATAAGCATTCGTGCTTGTGAACTGGTAAGTGGCAGCGATTTCGCTGTGGGGATTCTGCTTATCTAGTATATCATACAACTATACTTCTAGTACAGTGCAAATTTCTTAGGAGGTTAAAGTAATAGTAATCATGAAAAACTGTTGTGCCGAGACTACACGAAAATTGCGAATATATAAGTCGTGAAATAATTGCGCACATTTTGCGTAGGTTAAAGTTCAATGGAATAGCTCATGTTTCGGTCGCAGTTATGACAAGCTCTAAAACAAAAGTGTAATCAACTCCCAAAAGTTAGCAAGTTAGTAGTAGGAATCACGTTGTAGTTACACCACTGCATAGAACATAACAATAATGTAAAACTGTGTTTTTAGTATGATAGGAGACAGTATTATATAGCATTAACGTCTTGGTCATTCATTTCTTTAAAAATAGGAGATATTTAATGTGTTATGTATAAAACATACGTAATCCGGAAAACAGAACTGACCCTTAGCTTACTAGCAACTTTAAAGATACACGCTACTCTCATAAACTATTATGAAAATTAAAGTATTAGGTGCGGTGCCTTTACGTCTAATTACTGTAAAGCCTCAACGTACATAACGTTATTCATTAACACACAAACGATCCATAAATCATGCTTAAGTAGTAGACGAGTGCTGATTTCAGCTTAAATGACCCAGCTTGCCTCGAATAGCATCCATATAGAAGGTGCCTTACGTCCCATTTTACACGTAATGACAATGTATCTGCACAGTTTTATGATGATTGGTTAAGCAGTTATAGCGTAATAGCTTTTTGGGTAACTATAAGGACTATAAGAATGGGTAGCTACAAACAAGGACCTTTATTTGGTAAACAGTATGTAGATGATAGTAGCGTTATATTAGAATGGCGGGACAAGCAAAATGCCACGGGTCCCCTACCTCAGGGAGCTCTTTTCTGGAAAGGTCGGTGAACGAAGGTAGATCCTTAAATATTCCTACCAAACAAAAACAATAATACGAAATCAAAATCGTGTACTCATCTGTAATGAGAACCGTTTGAACGTATTTCACATGTAACCTAAAACAATATTATGATGTGTTAGTGGGAGTTTTGCATTCAATTCCTTAGCAATAACGTCATAAGCAATAAACTCGTTTCCTAAACACCTTTATCTTATGACTATAACTGTTGTCTAGCCTTTGAATAGAGGTAAAAGATTTAAGTAAAAAATCAAATAGCTGCCTGACTACTAATGTTTGTAGCCAAGGCACTTCACAAAAATTTACGTTTACGCTGTCAAGATTTACCCTCGAATACTTTCCAGAAGTCATCATCCTCATCACTAGCATTGCACGTGTTGAGACCCTAAAATCTTGGAAACAAAAGGTCCGTTTTCTTATTTAATTAATTTTGACAGAATATAAGCTTTTGCAAGCACCAGGAATCCATGTTTGCAAAGCACTTAAATAAATAACAATTGTGCCTACCCTGAAGACCCATAGACATTAAAGATTAATAACCCTTTCTTCTTAAAATACTCAAAAGCATCGAACACATGCATAAATAAAATCTTTTTGCACACTTGCACGGGACATGATCTGTTTCATTTGAAATGAATACGCTGTGGTTGCCCCATATTTCCCTAAGGTCCATATTGTGAACTATCCATATAAAATACCGTTTTATGTTAAAATTGTCTTTATACCTTTTTATTTTACGTTTCCCACTGGTTACTTTGTGGGATAAGGTGGTTCAAATTAATAAAATCTTTTTATTCAGCTGACATATTTCTGGCCAACTTGCCAAACAATTCACAAGTCAATTTCTTCTATGAAAACAATCTACTAAACGGAATATGCTATTTTGCTTAAATAACAGCTACTCTTTTATGATACTCAGAATAAAAATACGCTATATAAGGCTATTGAGATTTAAGTAACACTCAACCGGGATTTACAGCGTTTAATCCCGAACTAAGTTTTATTGAACACGAATTAGCACCTATAAATCGTTGAGAGGTATCAGAAAATTAGGTTTTATGCTGTGGCCTTCAAAGGTATATATATAACCTGGCAAATGTGGTTAAATGAATAACTTTATAAAGTGCATTTCATTGTTGCTCTTTAACCTCGGCTCATTAGCTAATGAGATGGTTATAATATATTTTTGAGTAGCTGGTTATGGAAGCTCATTCGTTTGCATAAAATATCCATACAACTACTTTGCAAAGCAGTAAAATATTATCGTGTTCTTTTGTCTTTTTCCACCAGATCTGTGCGCGACAGATCTGTATACAAATATCTTATGCTAAAGAGGTAGATGGATAGATTTTGGGATACATGTAACATGTAATCCATTCGACGACCATCTTAAAGACAGAAAATATTTGGTCCGATGTTTCAACATAGTTAACACCAACCTTAGTCACGGCATGATGGTATTTTTTTTGTAATATTCTTTATATTAGTATACAATTAATTGGTCAAAAGAAATGAATTTTGTCAATCTGACTTGTATATTTGCTCAACATTAGCACTATGGAGCGAAAGAAAGAGGAGTAGTTTTAAGATGTAAAAAATATAATAAATGTGAAAAAATAAATAAGAAAATTGCACAATGGTGTTGTTGTGTACATTTACCGTTTTCTATTCGCCTGACTGGAATCCACAAACAAAATAAGTTATCTAACAAACTGATAACAAACAAATAAATTTACGTATAAAATCTTATAGGGATAAACATTGTTTGCGTAGGTTTCTAACCAATATTAAGCAAAATTAGTTATTTTCGACGCTATAATAAAGATAAGATCATTATATTTTTTTGATTTTACTTGCATATATATACATATAGTAGCATACTGTAGACATTTATACAATCATATAAGTTGGTATGATAATATAATGTACTAGACGACGCTCGCATCTACTCCCGCTCATATTATTTTTACTTAACCGCTTCTTCGCGATCTCTTGGGAATTTCTGCAAATCCCTTCTTAGTGCAGCCCCACGGTCCTCACATGCCAAATTTCAGCCCTCCGTTTGCGCTCTATAATTTTGTTTGTGCCTTGTCTGTCAGTCAGTCAGTAACGCAATAACTTCAAAAATACAAAAGGGAATTTCTTAGTTATGACAGTTAAGGCATAATGCGCAGACGTTGTAAATTATGTTAGATTAGCAACAAGTGGTTAGGGGCGTGTAAATGTCATGAATCACCGCAAACGTTGCGTCAGTGCATAGCATTATGATTGACAAGTTAGTATCACGAACATGGCTGTAGGTATCTTTTGGAATATCAATAATTAATTTTATTTATGCGCTTTAATTATCAAATGTATATTTCTGTTTTGACTAAATGTTAGGTAAGGCATATAATAAATAAAGCTCAAATGCTCATAACATGATAAAATATTAACAAAATATAGATCAAACTTTAGTCAGTCCAAGTTACAACATTATTATACGTTAACTCATCAGTCGCTATTTGTTGGCATAAATAAAATGTGTCGTAAAATAATATAATATAAATATATATTTTTTATCGCTGATTCAAACTAAATTTAAATCTAGGAAAACGTATATTAAGGGTTGCTTTGTAATACAAATACCCTTAATATAGTGCCTATCGCCGAGTACTTTAAGAGTTATATTGCTCAAATACTTTGTCAAGCTGCGATTCTTTTGTGGCGATACTTCAACAATCCTTAACTAAAGGACTTGGACAAAATGTGCCCACGTTGACCAGAAACAAGCGGTTGTAGATAAGTTATATAAAACATACAAGGAATTTTAAAGTACTTTTTACATTCCATTGCAGTTGCTGAAAAGAAAATAAATTAAAAGAATTTGAAGCGATTTCCTTTTATTTGACTTAGTTTGAATCTACCGATAATGTTGTCACATAACAATGATAAAAGATCAGTGTTGGGAAAAATAGCAACAGAATAGGCTTGTGTCCACTAAGAATAAATCGGTTTGATTGTAGTATCTATAGATTGATTATGACTTGAAGAAGTCAATAAAGTTTATTATCTTAATACATAAAATCCTTGCGTTACTGACTGACTGACAGACACGCTACAGCCGAAACTAATGAGCGCAGGAAGCTGAAATTTGGCATGTATGTTCCTTGGGGACCGTAGGGGTGCACTAAGAAGGGATTTCCCGAAATTCCCACGGGATCGGCCAAAACGGGTAAATTTAAAAAAATGCAGGCGTAGCTGCTGGCGTCCTCTAGTTTATTATAAAAAGGTAAGATTAATGTTATTTTTGGGATTCTAAAACTAAAATTAATGTATTTATTCTTGTGACAGTGAACAATCAGAGAGCATTACATTGTTGACGTTTAATAGTAAATACAACTAAAACGTCAAGCTTCCTACCTGTCAAATCGAAAATAACAAAATAAAAGTGGGTACATCAGACCAGACTTCATTCACGGTTTGTTTTGTTTTATACTTTGTGATATCACTCAACCGTTATGATGGTTTACAGCGTTTTGGTATCAAATTCAAAAAGGTTTTTAAATAGCCGTAATTAGTAATTTTGTTGATCGATTTTTGAAGAAAAAATCAGGTATTTCAGTTTAACATCTAATAAAGGAACGAATCAATCGCCAATAGGCGGGTCCACACAGACCGAGCAGCCTCGCGAGGAAAATGCTTCGCGAGGCTGCTCGGTCTGTGTGGACGTGGCTTGGTCGAGGAAAACACATGTGCCGCCGCGGCCGAGCTTAGCGTGCGCCCGAGCTACCGAATTAGACACGTCCACACAGAGCGCGCAGCCTCGCGAGGAATTGGCGCGCGAGGCTGCGCGCTCTGTGTGGACGTGCCGCGGCCGAGGCAAGCGTGTGTGCCGCCTCGGGCGAGCGACCGAGCGGCCGAGCCATCGAGTATGGATTTTTGTTTTGCCGCGGTCTGTACGCTGTTTCGTGCCTCGCTCGAACATAATAATCCTTACTAATAATATAAATTCGCAAGTGTGTTTGTATGTTGGACATTTTTTTTATAGACTCACGTCTGTATCCGCGTAAGGATAGGCAGAGTTATAATATTATTACATCCACATTTCACCATGAAATGTTTAGGTCCCACGTAATAGGGGACGAGCCTATTGCCGTTAACGGGCACATCAGCAGACTCCATGCTGCTTCTGAGAATTCGGGAAAACCCAGTAACACTTTTGCCCGACCCGGGAATCGAACCCGGGACCTCCGCTCAGCAGTCGCATACCCTATCCACTGGTCACTGAATGACGGAGGATACATTCATCATAATTTTTATTGTACGAATAATAATCCTTCAGTCTGTGCTTCGGTTACAGTATCCTTGTCTACAGATATTCATTTCCTATAATTCATTCTATATTTTTTTCCATGTCTACCTATTCCATCCTTTAGGTATAACAATAATCGACGACCGGTTGGCAAAGCGGGAGTGTAAACGACTACAACGCCAAAGGTCGCGGGTTCGATTCCCGCTCATGTCAAACATTTGTGTGCATGAACATGAATGTTTGTCTTGGTCTGGGTGTTTCTATGTATATATTTACAAAAAAAGTAAGTATAAGTAAATATGTATATTATGGCCCATTATTACCATTGTCTAGTACCCAAAGTAGGTACAGCAATTGGCGTCAGTCATGCAGCCGGCTAGTAAAAACACATGCCACAACCCTATTGCAGTATGACCATTTCCAAGTACTATATTTATAAACAAAATTTAAAAATAAGAGAGAAAAGAGACCAACAATCTAACATTGATACGTAGACCGATAGATGGCAAATGTACCATTTCACTCTAATTCACAAGTCGACAATTTGATACATGCGCAATGCATAATAGTTTTCAACTATAGTCCGTTCACAGTTATTTTACCTCTAGCTGTTAGATTGGCCAACCTGGGCGTTGTGTTGCTATATTTGGTATATAATACTCCCATTTTAAATATACCTTATTGCTAAAATGTACTTATTTTTTTATTGCCTAAGCGATCGTATTAAATATTTGGAAGTAATGTTTGTAACAAAACCTCTTGATATTGGCATGGCTATATGCATGTACATTTATTTTCTTACGAAATAACTAATTTCCTATGAAGATAAGTAGTTATATTAAAATGTTGTCTATTTAATATATAAAGGTAAACGCATCATAATTACGCCAACGTGAGGTTCTTATTATCAAATACAAAAACTGTAAATTTAATTTTCATATTTATTTTGAATAAGAATGATGTGGGTGTCATATTACACCTCTGCCTACCCCTGCATGGAAACAGGCGTGAGTCTATAAGAATGATCCATGTGGACTGCCAATGTTATGATGATTCGTAACTGCTGTCATATTCTGTATCAGACTCAGAATTTAATTCTGTTATGAACCTGTCCATTTCAGCATCCGTAGACCCTTCTGTTTCACGAAGCTTGTCTTCAATGTGGCGCTCATGTTTGCATTGTTTTTGTCAGTCTTCTGCAGTGATAGATTGAAAAGCTTCTTCAGCTAAATTCACAATGTTGGTTGCCTCTTGTCCTAAAATTTTGCTTGTGACTCGCCTTTTAATGAGACTCCACATAAGTTCAATTGCGTTTAGCTCGCAGTGGTATGGCGGTAATCTAACCACTTTGCGGCCATGAGCTTCAAGCATTTGAATTTTTGAAGCATTTCCACTAATATTGGGTAAAATGTTATGCACGGGTAACCCTATTTTACTTTCCTGTCATCACAGAGTACAATTCCAACATAAAGAAAATAAACACCGACATTTGTCAGAGGTAAAATAACTGTGAACGGACTGTATATTTTCATGTTCTGAATTCAAACTTAATGACAACTACAATTTTGTTTTTTCCTACGGTGCCGAGGCTGCCGCGCTCTAGGCCGCGTTCACATTTGTCTGATGTAATCTGTCGTGACGTCGTCTGTCGTGTCGCGACAGACAATGTCCCGGTCTGCGACAGAGAGGGGGGAGGGGTGTGGGGACGGTACAGCGCGTATTAAGAGATTGGACTCAGATTAATTGTAAAAAACATTTATTTAATTATAACAGTATATTTAAAATATAAAATAGTAATCGCTAATGTTAGATCTACAAAGGTATTTATAATAAATTAATGCTAAGATGACAATAGGATTATCTAGATAGTTTGGTGGGGAGAGATGTGCTGACGAAGCTAACATTGTTGGGTTCCGTACAGTTAACTCGCGCGACACAACTCGTCAGACTAATGTGGACGCGCCACTGTCTGTCGTAAAGCGTCAGACGCGCGTTTGCAATTGTGCGCAATGGACGACGAACTAATTGACTTCCTTTTTATAATATTATTCGTATACAGTACCTATAGATGAGCTAATTGAATACGAAATAATATAATCCTATGTAAATAATTTATGGATATAATTGGATATCTACTTAATCTGAATCGGATAATTCATCAAAAACATTGCGAAAGTGTGAACTCCACGAGAGTCAAGACAGAACTGATTTTAAATTGTGTCAGATCACGACAGACGGCGACAGACAAATGTGAACGGTAAGTAATTACGACAGAGACCGTCACAAGAGATCACGTCAGATAAATGTGAACGCAGCTTTATTCTATGGCCTCGCTCGTTCGGGGACTGTTTCCTCGCGCGGCAAATGCCTCGCGAGGCTGCTCGCTCTGTGTGGACCCACCTATTTACATTTTAGGACACAAACCTATTGTAAGAGTTAAAATACGCGTAATCTTAAGAATGATTAAATCATTATAATAATATTATTTTCTATAAATCAAACCTCTTAATAATAAATTCAAAATGAGTTCAAAATATAGTTCAAAATCCACTGACTAAAAGGGTTATTTTAATCCAGCTCTGGTATCACCAAGCTAATATCAAAATAGTTGACATGTTGACTTATTGTCTTATCCATAGAGTAAAGTAATACTACCATAGAGCATAGATATTTATTTATAGAGATGTATTTCTTATTGGCGCTTTTAAGACAAACTTTCTGTGACCAGTGTGACCCATATTGCCGCTTGGCGGCGTGGCAGTCGCGCTGTGACAGCTGACTCTACGAGTGCAAGAGAGACGAAAGTTTCTCCTGTGTCACTTAACTACGAGAGCAAGAAAGACGGAGAACGACGCCAGCGCCGCCAACTACGTACTACACTGACAACCGTCAATACGCCAACTTTAATCGGCACACGACATTCTTAAGAAATAAGCTTCTACTTATGTAAAAATTTGTATTCATTGATACTACGGAGGTCTTATTTTTCGACGTACGCGCCTTTTCGGTTATACATAGTTTACTTCTAGACGAGAGTACAGAGAGGTTGGACTTTGCGAGAGTATTATACTTACATATATTTTATATGATGAAGTCCCTCAAGCGAAGACCAAAAATAAATAATAGAAACTGAGGACAATAAAATGCATGAAAACAAAAATAAATTATATAGGTAACTAATTATATTATATCAATACATTGTGAAATATTGTCAAAAAATATGTCATTAATAATTTATTCCGTTTAAGCCGTGTGGTTGACGGCATAGAATACAAGTGTCGCCACCCCCTATCTGCCCGTGGATGTCGTAAGAGGCGACTAAGGGATAACAAGATGCAAATACTATCTTTGCGTAGAGACGGAAAACTCGACATCAAACTCTATTCGACTGCCTCGTGGGTCTCGCGGCATAAATGTGCGCGTGGGATCGGGAGGTCCCGGGTTCGATTCCTGGGTCGGGCAGTGTTATTGGGTTTTTCTGTCACGAAATTCTCAGTAGCAGCACGGAGTCTGGAAATGTGCCCGGTACGGCAATAGGCTCGCCCCCTATTACGTGGGACTAAAGTATATCTGGCGAAAAGTGGGTGTAGAAATACACCTCTGCCTACCTCTTCGGGGTTATAGGCGTGAGACTATGTATGTATGTATGTAACCTTATTAACTTTTGACCACTGCTGCTTAGCTTAATGCGCCTTTCTTATTGCATAACTAGAAGACTTGTTCTTTAAAATGATATATGTTTCATCTCTGTACTTGCTGGGGCACAGGCCCATATAATTTTTGTTAATCTCCTTTAATGTTGCTAACATCACAGAAGTGACTAGTCTTGCGAACTAAGAAATATTAAACCAAAATACACTAGTAACACTTTGACTATTTAAATGGCGACATCGTAAGAAAAGGGCAAACACATAAATACTCTAAGTAACGTTTACATTACGTACGAAATGTGTTAAAGACGATATATATGATAGGACACTTTAGATGTTGTTTTTGGGAAAACATAGTCGCCCGAGGAAAATGGATGGATAAACGAATGTCTCAGATACTAATTAACTAGGCACTAACGTACCAGGAAATCCTATTTACGAACGTGTAATTCATCGCAAGATAGAAAATGTTTCGGGTCTATTTAGCTGATACGAAGACTTGCCGTATAAACACGTACAAATTGCGATGATATTCACAACGGTGTTATTCATAGTATTATTCATATTTTCGTTTTACTTTATTACAAAGAGAATTAGTAACATTGAAAGTTCATACCATACCAATTATGTAATCCAAAGGTAACAAGGGGTAATGAAGCATTTGCAGCTAATTTATTAACTCGACAATGTCTACTATAGTTTACAATTTCATTGAACCACTTCATGCAACACTGCAACAACCCATTCTCAAAATCCCAGGCTATGATCTGATTCAGTCAGTATTTTTTTATGGTAAGTAACATACATACACACATCCATACATATACTCACACCGTTTTTCCGTCGGGGTAGACAGAGACAACGGTACGCCACTTGCATCTATCCTAACAAACCTCACGCGCCTCCTCTACATTGAACAGATCATGGAAAAATGTAATTATATTCATTACATTTTTCAATAGAATCTAAGCTTAAGCAGATAATATTTTGTCTCTATATTCATACAAGTTTCTATTTCAATTATCTGTCTCGTAATTCCACAATGATTATCAAAGGTCGATCCTGATTTTAGAGGAGGCTTTCACCAAGTGCCTCATTATTTCTTTCTACCACATTACGTAAACGAGATATGACACAAGACCACTACAGTATAATATTCTATACTATGGAGCCGATCTTCAGGCTTGACTATAAAACTGCGACCGTGACCGTCACATAGATATTATATTACTGATCATTTTTCTTGGAAGTAACAAGTTCACGTACCACTATGATGTGCTGGTTTTTATGAGAATTTATAAGTTAGTGGTATAGTTACAAATGCTGAATTTATTGTGGGCTTTTTACGATTGTCGCCGACTAAATAGTTAGGTTTAATGCGTATTATCCTGAAAACGTCGGGACCAAGGCACTCAAAGCAATTAGGCACTGGAGAAGTTTTTATGAACATCCTTTTATGTCAGGTAGATACATAACTGCTGGTGAAGGTTATTTTGGTAATAAAATGAAACCTGTGCATAAATACATTTTGATTTTGACTTTTGTAATTTTATTCGCTAACTCTTATATATGTTTAAAAGATAAAATTGATTTGGACATTTGGAACGGATGGATGAAAGAAGAAATACGAAAGGAGTGTATCGTGCGAGAATGAATGGAAATGTCGGTAGAGGACGCCCTAGGCGGACGTACGCCGACCAAATAGGTGACGTACTGGAAAAGGGCCAAATTAAAAGTACCCATAACCGACGCGCATGCATGATGAGGTTAATGAATGTCGGGGAACCGAAAGAGGTATGTTTGCACCGAAGCATGTGGCGTTCCATAGTCTCTGCCTACCCCGATGGGAGAAAGGAGTGACGATATAGATTGATAAAATATTTTCATCACATATATATCTCACAGAATTATGAACGTGTTATAACATTAGGCTTAATAAGTAAAAGCGCAAATGGTACACTTAAATTGTAATCCTTAATCTTAACAGTCCACTGCTGGACTAGCC
The DNA here is from genome assembly GCA_944739405.2 of Euclidia mi. Taxonomy (NCBI): domain Eukaryota; kingdom Metazoa; phylum Arthropoda; class Insecta; order Lepidoptera; family Erebidae; genus Euclidia; species Euclidia mi. Next base: position 81,434,118 of record OX123191.2, on the reverse strand, counting down.
CTCTCCTTTGAAAGGAGGAATTGGCCTACTATACCACGCTGGCCAAACGGGTTGGCATAGGGTTTGTATCAAGTTTTCCTTCTCTTAAAGTGCTGTTCTCTGCATAATATGCTCCCTCTGTCGGCTCTTACGACACCCATGGGATGATATATGGGGTGGTGACATTCCGTATTCTTAATCTCTCGCCACACGCCGTTGTAAACAAGTTGAAAATTGCTAGTGATTATTGTCATGTTAAACTCAAGCGAGTAAAATACAAGTACATTTTTAACCATTTGCGTTATACACTTTGCTGAACAATAAAGTTATACAACATTTTAAATCATTCTACTTATTCAATGCCTTAATAGACTTTCAAGCAAAGTATTAATACGGTACGGTATTCTTCAGCTGCAACTACTCAATGCAAATACTAGAAAATAATTTAACCTCACTTTTACGATAAAGCTGACAAAATACTACAGAAAGCTAATTGAAACAATAATAGAAGACTAGAGTCCAATCAAATAAACTAATACGTCTGCTGTCGTTCCTTTGCCAACTTTGAATTGTTGCGATTTGTTAAGATGATGCTCACGTACAAATAGCTTGAAATACATCTATTCCTTTTTGGTTTATGACCAACGATGACATTATTTTTGTTTCTGGCCAATTTAGTAAACTTTAAAAGCTGATTAGTATTTAAGATGCAGTGGTGTGTGTAAAATATGATTTTGAATTACCACTTAGCACTTTTTTAGTCAAGGAAACTATAATGCAGATCTGCAACAAAGCTTGAGTGTAAGATTAGCTGTGCATAGTATCAGATTTGTGTGACAAAATAATATAGAATGTATTTCGCAACAGTGTTTGGTAGATGTCAATTATTTATTTATGCTGAGTTATATGGAACTAACACGCTACAAGATTTTTGTTTTCATTTTATAGATATGGTATATCCAAACCAACTCTAAAGAATAAACATTGAGTAAAAATAAAGCTGACTGCCTCGTTGGTCTCGCGGCATAAATGTGCGCGTGGGATTGCGAGGTCTCGGGTTCGATTCCCGGGTCTGGCAAAAGTGTTATAGGGTTTTTCCGTTAGGAAATTCTCAGTAGCAGCTCGGAGTCTGGTAACGTGCCCGGTACGGCAATAGGCTCGCCCGTTACGTGGGACCTAAAAATTCATGACGAAATGTGGGTGTAATATTACACCTCTGCCTACCCCTTCGGGGACACAGGCGTGAGTCTATATATAGGTATATAATAAAATATAAAAATAAAACTACTAAGCACTGGAACATCATAAATCATTAGTTCAACTACATTTTGTGAAGTCTAGATACAACTCAAGACGAGCAATCGTCTAGTTAATCTCCATGCAGAAAACAAAGACTCTTCATTTACAATACTACGTACTTGCAATCATTGCAAAGCGAAGAGAACTTTACTTAATAGTGCTACACTTAATTGTACGCGATTAAAAAGTTTTATTTCTGTGGAGGAATAACCCGAGCTATTTTGGATACTCTCTCCGTTGTAGCTTCCAATTGGTCTGCGGCCAGGATTAGAATTATGCATTTCAATTCTTTTTTTGGTAGTGTGGACGGAATGAGCATTAAAAATAAACAGTGCAACTTGAATGAAATGCTTTATCTTAAAACTAGCTTTTGCCCGCAGCTTCGGGCGCGTTAAATTTGTGGTAATACAAACCTACTTTCAGTCTCAAGTTATGTGGAGATACTCCTGATTTGATTGAAACCGTGCACAATATGACAATATGTATGAAGTGACTAAAGCAATTTTTCGGTGACGATTTCCTGCACTTGTTTCCTTAGGTTTTGTTTTGATGAAGATTTTTGTTGAATAAAATTTAGGTTAAGTGTAGGTATCCCTAAAAGATTCTAAATATGGCTATATCATGGCCCTGCCCTGGTCCATGTGGGTGTATAATATTAAAGACACATTTTGATGACTAACCCCGAACTAGAAATAACTACTGTTATGTAAGAAACTTAACAAATTTTCTAACAAACTGATTCAAAAAACACACAAACATGAAACAATAATTTGTGGATAGCACAATGTCTCGAGTGTGGTTCGAACCCACAGATGAAACAAATTTAATAATGATGAGTGGTATATTTTACTTCAAAAGACACTTTCATAGTGCCGATAAAGAATTTAATACACAAAACTATGATCTTCTGTCCGACAAATGTAACCAACATATACATGGCCACCAATCCTACATTTGACCTTAATAACTTTCACCTATTCAATTTCGATCACGACCTCTTGAAACCTTATTAACATATTCCGACATAAATATGACTTTAAAGCTATATAAAACATTTTAATTACATCCAGCTAAGATAATTACGTTGTTAAAAGTAAAAATTTAATATACTTAGGTCCAACATAAAATTGATTAAGTGTCTATACAAGTGTGTTTGTAAAACATTATTAAAATTGTACGATATTTGTTTAGAGTTGAGCTAATATTTTTATTGAACTGTATTGAAATTTGGTTTAATTTGTTTAGTTTTTAGCACCTTTATAGAATTCGAGTATGGGATAGTGGTTTAAATTGGCACTTCGACGTGTGTGCCGTGGATTTGATTACCATACAGAATAATACTTTATAGGTAACTCTGCTGTATACATTGCTTTTAAAAAACAATATACAAGGCTCATTTTCCAGATTAGATGAAGTATCTTATAATATTTTTTGGTAGGTATATGAATAATCCCCATCGCTGTGAAAGGTCCAAAGAAGTTGTAAAAGAGATAGCAATGGAAATACAACCTAATAAATGAGTCGCGTATTTTCTGCCTTAAATCAACCATCGAGGTTAGAATGTGTTGACCCTCACTCCTACAGAGTTGCACGTGAAACTAATAAAACTGAATGTTTATACATATTTAGATAGGTACCTATATAATTTAACACAAATTTATTATTCAATAAAAATAGTACTGACATTGAAATTATATCAGAAACCGGTACGATAATGTCAATCAGATTATTATTCATGATCACACTAATTTGATTTTAATTAAAACCAATCATACAACGATATCGTGCTGGTTATTATTGTATGAAGTAAATGTTAATTTCGAACTCAAGCGACAAGTCTTCGGTAGTATAGTGGTCAGTATCCCCGCCTGTCACGCGGGAGACCGGGGTTCGATTCCCCGCCGGAGAGACTCCTTTTTGCAAATACAAGTTTGTATTTGCAACGTTTTCTAAAAAAATATTTTAAACATTACGCATCATATTTGATTTAGGTTTTTTTTATAAATCGATTAGTTGGGTGTTTCTTTGCGAAAGAAAGGAAACAGTTACGTATTTTTTTTCATTTTATTTGTTAATCTGTTCAATTTTTACGGTACCTACATACAAATAGCCCATTGAAATGTTTTTTTTTTGCCTTAGGGTGCAGTTGTCAGAGGACGCAACTTATTTTTAGATTTCTACAGGGGGTAATTAAAAAATTAAATCAAAGTTAAAGATGAGCTGTATGTCGTGGTAGTAGTTAAGAGATTAAAGGTACTTAACAGAGAAGGATATTTTATGCAGCATAATATCTTAAAAGAAATATTATGTACGCTCCTCAGATAAATTGACATAATACCAATGCATAATACAGCAACGCATAGTATTTTCCTGTAGTTTTTTAAAATTTTCGTGTAAAATTGTTGTGGAAAATGCTCGTGTATGTCGTGTAAAATGATCGTGCAAATTATCGTGCAAAACTGACGCGCAATATTTCGTGCAAAATTGTTGTGGAAAATGTTCGTGTAAAATGGTCGTGCATAATTTTAAGACAAAACGCGCAAAACTGACGTGCAACATTTTCGTGCAACATTTTCGTGCAAAATTGTTGTGGAAAATGTTCGAATAACATCGTTGTGGCAAATTTCTATGTAAAATTATCGTGGAAAATAAAATTGTTGTGTAAATTTGTCATGCAAAAATGTCGTGCAAAATTGCCATGAAATATTTTCGTGCAAACTTGTCGTGTTACATTTTCGTGTAAAATTGTTGTGGAAAATTTCCGTGTAATATTGTCGTGGAATTTGCTGTTGAAAATTACCGTGGAAATTTTTCGTGGAAAATTGTTGTGTAAATTATCGTGGAAAATTGCTGTGTAAATTTATTGTGGAAAATTGCTGTGTAAATTTATTGTGTAAAATTGTTGTGTAAAATTTTGTGTTATAATAATTCGCAATGATTTGATATAATAATAGTTTAAGGCATATGGAACTCTTTTTTTTTTGTACATAACACCTTTGTAATTATTATCACCTACATCTAGCAAATAAACAATTCTTATTTTATAACAAGTAATATTTAATAAAGAAACGATGTATAATATTACGATAGGTACTTCTGCCAACTTAGCCGGCATTAGGTACCTAATAACAGCTGATTTAACTCACGTATCTCCCGTTGGGGTAGGTAGTGATTATAGAACGCCAAACACACCTCTTTCGCTTCCACAACATTCAATTATCTCACCATGCATGCTCATCGGTTATGGCACGGTAATATAATCTAACAGTATTGGAACTCGGGCGCCTTCGTGAGTTATATACCTACCAGACGCGCCGCATGCGAGCTGCGGCACGATCGTGGCTGTGGGTACTCTTGGCACAGTCCGCACAGTCTAATAGGTACTCTGCTCGAGGCGCGTAGGTATAACTCGAGTTTCGTGCGTTTGTATGGAGTTACAATACTGTTAGATATTATTACCGTGGTTATGGGTAAATTTGATTTAGCTGCTCCACATTTAACTTATTTTGTAGTTAATGTATGATCTAAATACCATGCACCTTTTGTAATTGAATTTTTGTTTGCTAAAGATATTGATAATGGTGCTTGATTGTATTATTGAAAATACATAATTATGAGTATAAAGCTAGGTCACCACCGTGGAAGAGTTTGATTCTGAAGAAGCTCAGCCAAGCGGAATTCGATTTCATGAAATAGGTTTGCGAAAGAATCATAAAAAAAATGAAACAGAATGCTGCCCAGAGCTAAACGGAAAGTAAGAAATACTAAATAATAATTCAATTTTATTAATAACTGTTCCACGTTCTAGAAATGTGCGAACAAATGTTTTGGTGGAAATTCATTACATGCATGTAATAGCGGGGCTATTATATATACGTATAAATACAAGGTATACAGCCTATATGTATTATTATAGTTCTATTCGTCAGGAGTTTGGAAAATAAAAGATACAACTATCAATTCTTACCTTCATTTATTCAGGTTGTCTCAAGAGTATATTTTAAAATATAAAGTTCTGATTCTACATTTACATTTAGCGCCACGTTCGCAAAACAAAGGCATAGAACCAAGAGAAAGAACGTGGCAAGAAAACTCTTGGCCATTCTTTTAATAGTTATAATTATCGAATTGAAATTAAACTACAGTTTACGGATTTTATCGCGATGTATTGGTTTCACTAAGTTATTACATTTGAAACTAATAATCTAGAAACTATATTTTTAATTTATTACTAGCCGACGTTTCGAATTCTTTACAGAATTCATGTTCACGGCAGACTGAGGTGATATTTGTCTTTTCCTTGAATGTATAAGTTATCTCAAAGTACCCGAACATTTTTCATCTACTGGTGTTACTTTTTACGCAGAATGAGCTCACAGTGTCCTTAGGTCTTCTGGTGACTTTGTCCTAGTTCTGAACTTTAACATCTCACAACTGACGGAACCACCCACAATATCAATTATACAATTGCTAAGCTATATAATTACATTAACTATACATTGTCTATATTGACAATACTCTAAACAACACCACAATAGCAATAAAGAATTGTGGAACACATTATTAGTAAAAACAAAATAATATAAAAGTCAGAATTATATCGTACCTTAGTTAGCCGTTGCCGGGCGGAACTGAACAGAGTCTATTCAGGTTTTATACTCTATTTACCCGTTTGACAGTGACAACTGTCAAACGTAAAACTAATTTGTCTATATAGAATTGGCAACACTTGTTCGTCTGATGTTCACACTTCGACTGCCGGAAGACAATTGAGTGTCGCTCCGTAGCGGTCTGTCTTTTATACTAGTGTACAAACAACTCACCACGTGGGGATATGACGTTTCGTCGCCACGTGCAGATTGAAATACAATGTTTTATTATAAAACTAATTTATAATACGTTTTATATTAAAATATAATTATTTTAACATTTTATAGAAACATATATATGCACAATAATCAGAATTATCTATCACATGCATGTAGTTTTCTCACTATGCAGTTTTCTCTGCAAGTTAAAATAGGTAATTAATACCTGCTCCGTACGCAGTGAAAATCAACCTTTAGACTTGTTACCTCTTTCCATCATTACGACCACTCACTTTTATGACAAAGATTGCCATAAAAAATATACCACTCCTAAGTTTTCGCTTCAAGAAAATTTGGTCCCCTTCCTAAGATATAGTCAGAAGAAAAGTACGTACTTATAAAAGAATAATCTCAACAGTAATATAATCAAAATAAAATACACACATGTAAGTACGGCCAACTATTATCATAAATTCTGTTATTTTGGAAAGATGTACGGACTCGGTAGAAAAATATTTTTCCTCCTGTGGGACTATGTAAAATCAAAGATCATACGAAATCTTTTCGGGAAAAGTTTTTAAAGTGTTTTTATAGTTTCTTTGATATAAGGCTGATGTAACTAGAAGAGGTTTTATTCTTTTGCGTTGAAAGTTTTGATTTTATATAACAACAAGGTAATTTTTGCTACCATAATGTAAAAGATAAAATATATATACAGGGTGTAAAAAGACCCTTAACGAAAACTGAAATCCCATGTTGTAGCAATCAGTACGAACATTTCTTACTTCGGCATCATACCTGGGACATTGCTGGTTCAGGCAATATTGAGGCTCAAAGTTACTATGGATTTTTTTTAATTATGTACAAAATCGATGCATTTACCCCGCCAATATGTTCTTTAGATGCCCTATAACCTCATGGATAAGTAGGTATTCCCAGCATTGCACTCGCGCGCTTTTAATTGCGGTTTAAAAAATGTGAAAACTCAAAATAAAAAAATCGTTTCCCAGGTATTATTTTTGGTTAGTATGACTTGGCATGATGTCCACAACGAGTAGACTTCGGCTTGGTGATCCCGGACGTCAGCATGCACGAGATTACTGTTGTTTTTATTTCTGCCTAACAAATTGACTCCACGCTGCCTGATGTTAAGCAGTCAGTGAAGTCCCATAGTGATGGCCATCATCCCAGCAGTCAGCATGGCATTATGGCATGATGGCCCTCACTTTGACGGCCTTGAGCAAAGCTTTTTCACGCCCCGCTTAAAGGACCCGGGATCATAAGTGGAGGGAAACACGTGGACTGGTAAAGAGTTCCACATCTTAATGGTACGGCAGAGATAAGAGGCGCCGAACCGTTTGGTGCATGACGGTATCTGTTCTACCGTGTAAGAGTGGCACTTCAACCCAGCACGTGTCGTTCGAGATAGGAAAGGAGAGGGTGGGATTAGTTGAAAGAGCTCTTCGGAGCACTCACCGTGATAGATACGGTAGAAGACAGCCATTGAGGCCACGTCTCTGCGTAATTGCAGTGACTCAAGAGTCTTAGTGGCCTCTGGATCCCCGATGATACGCACAGCACGCCGCTGCAACCTATCGAGGGCGTCCAATAAGTACTGAGCGGAGCCATTCCAAAGGTGAGAGCAGTATTCCACGCAGGAGCGAACCTGGGTCTTGTATAACCGACACAACTGCTCCGGCGTGAAAAACCTCCTCACCTTGTTTAGGACTCCGAGTTTCTGAGATGCGGATTTGATGACACCCTCGATGTAGTTCTTCTGGTTGAGATTTCTGCGTATGTCCATAGCCAGGATATTGAGGCTGTCTTGAATCGGTAGTGGAGTGTCCAGAAGAGAGGGATGGGGAAGGAATGGAGATACCTTGGCTGAGAATGCGCACACCTGTGTTTTCTTGGCGTTGAACTCGACCAGGTTCTCATCATCCCAATGCGAGATGCAATTTAGAACCCGGTCAAGCTCAGCAACAAGTGTTCGCCTATACTCCTCAGTATCGGCTTGCTTAGCCGCAGGGTGTCCGAGATATCGCCCATGTACAGTACTGTCATCTGCATAGCAATGTATGCCCCCAAAAGTGAGCATATCATTAATATGCAGAAGAAAAAGTGTGGGCGATAACACGGACCCCTGAGGCACACCAGCATTCACCTGGAGAAACTTTGATGACTCACCGTCACAAAGGACTCGTATACGGCGCTCATGCAGGAAGCTGGCAACCCAGTTGCACAATCGAGGCGGCAAGCCGTAGGCTGGAAGCTTGGAAAGAAGCGCACGATGCCAGACTCTATCGAAGGCTTTGGAGATGTCGAGACTAATAGCCAACGACTCCCCATGCCTGTCCAGCGCCTCACCCCAAAGGTGAGTGACATACGCTAGAAGATCACTCGTTGATCGTTTCGGTCTGAAGCCATACTGACGATCACTGATGAGTGAGTGATCTTCTTGGTAGCGAACGAGTTGGTTGTTGATTAAACGTTCAAACACCTTGCAGAGGATAGGGGTGATAGCAATGGGTCGATAGTTGCCCGGATCAGAACGATCCCCTTTCTTGGGAATCGGTTGTACGTTCGCCTCTTTCCAAGCCTGCGGCACAACGCCAGAGGCATATGATAGGCGATACAGGCGTGTAAGCATTGGATACAGCTTGGCTGCGCATTTCCTAAGCACAACCGCTGGAATTCCGTCAGGTCCACTGGCTTTCCGGACATCGAAAAAAATATATTAGAAACAGCATGTACTTGCTTCGACGCTTCACTTTTCTTCTGTAAAATAATAATAATATACAGTAATTTTACATATATTATACTTAATTATGCGATTGCAACCCTACATATTACATAACTATTTGTATACGTACTAATCGCGAAAGTTTACCTACAAGTATTCATCTTTGTTAATTGTGCTTAGCGTAATTTTGACCAGGCTTAATACATAAAACGTAAATTTAAAATCATCACCATCATTATGATGATTTTAAATGGGTTCGATTCTCGCTCAAGTCAAACATTTGTGTGCATGAATATGGATGTTTGCCTTGGTCTGGGTGTTTCTATGCATAATATGTATGTATTTACAAAAAAAAAGTATATATGTATGTTTATTTATTGTCTAGCCCTTCAGGTGCGATCAAACTAAAGGCAAAGTGCCACAAGTGCGAAAGGTCACGTTGCTGCAAATTTTCATTGGTATAGGTTACCGACAAAAAAATTTTGACACCTTAATATAATTATATCACTTAAATTGCGTATCATTGTGTTGCTTATAAAATCACCTATCATAATAATAACATAAATTACTACTAAATACTCACCTTTCCGGCAAAACAAGCGCACAAACTTAGAGGTTTGTTTTTTTTCACTCGTTCACACAAACATTTCATCACATATTAAGGCGAGGTTGCAGTACAGTGCGTAGCTTGACCTCAACCTCCGCAAAAAACAAAAACACAGGGGTGGCGTCAGCGAGTGAGCGGGGGGAGGGGAGCGTGTGTGTGCGTGTGCCGTCAATTGTGTTCGAGTGTATCTGGATTAGGTTTGAACCATAGATATAGTAGTAAAAAAAAACCGTAGATGAGTTATGCGAACTTCAAAAGTGGCACATTAAAAACAGGCTAAATATCTCATTTGGCTTTAGTCGCGTACGCGCTGCGATCGGAAGCGCTCGCTCTTTTACTCGCGTGTGTGTACGTTACATTTGAAAATGCCGTCGTGTGTAATCAGGGGCCTTACTCTCCAAAATAATGCCAATCTCAATTTAAAACCAATACAATTCCAATGTCAATTTCATGGTCACGTGGTTTCGTACTCTTCAAATCAATGTTGTCAACATTGGATTGAAATTGGGATTGTTTTTAGTAATGGGCAGAGAAGAAATGTGCCTTAAAAAGGCAATATTCTCAAATAGCCATTTCAATGAGGCAAACTGGTGGTAGCTTATCTCGTCACTTGCCGATACCGTCTAACTTAGACAATCGGCTTGTGGCTGTGATGGGTGGGCAAGAGTTTGCCATTGGTGATCCAATGCTGCAAGTCAGTCCATTTCCTGACATGGTATGTAACAAGAATTTATAATTTCATGATAAATAGGAAAATAGGTATAGTAAGAAACAAACTTAATAGGTACTTAATCACTTTATTTTTCCAGTCTGCACCAGCTGTCTCACCTACAGTAGATTCTGTGCCAGTATTAGCAGAGCTTTTAGACCAAATGGACACATTCTCCATTCCTAGCACCTCACATTATCAAGCGACTCCTATAGGTAAGTGTTCATTCAAATTGTTTACCACTAATTTGAACGGTTGTTAACCTTTTAGGCGCTTGGATAAATATCAATTGCCGTGCCTCTAGCGCGCGGCTACAAATCGATAAAATAATACCTACAATAAATAAGGAGGAGCAATCGTTGTATCGATAAAAAAAGTCAAAAAGTTTTTTATGTTTTTATTTTAAATCAGCCTTATGGTTCCTACAAACATGCGCGACACAAAGGAACCTCTCATGTCTTTGTGTCAAAATCTTCATTTTCCTCATCATCCTGAAATGACAAATTAAAATTAATTACGTATATTATTTTTTATATTCATTAGGTCAAAATTACATTTCGTAACAAATGGTGGGTAGGTAGGTATATAACTTTAATAAACGGGCAACGCCGGAGCCCAGTAACGTAACAATAACCGTTCGTTAAAAAGAGACAAACGCGAGTGCGAGTGCCTGTCCGACTTGGTAGGTACTGTCACAGTAGGTACTAATGGTATGGACAACATACAACATGGTTCCAAATTTGAACAATCAATAGGATATGTAGATAAGTAGGTAATATAATAACAGAATTACATCACAATGTTGAAAATACTATTTCGATTCATCAAAGAGTTAGGTACCTAAACCCAACGGCAGCCTTATTTATACCTATACCTACTAAATAATAACAAGAAGAACATAAGAAGAAATTGAAATAGGTACCTACTTACCTCTCCATCACTTCTAAATTCTTCCGTAGATTCAAATAATTCCTCTTCGTCGTCACCTTCTAATATTCTTATTAATTCCTTAGTAGTCGTCATTATTGAAATGTGACTATTTTATCGACAATGCGAAGATATCCACGAACAACATTAATGGAACTTTCCATTTCGTTTGATCCGCTTGTGACGTAGGCAGCGGTCGTATTAATGTGACAGCCGCGCTGGACTAACTAGAGAAATTTGTTGCAAGCATAGGCGTCTAGGGATGGGAACTAACGTCAAATGTTGGCATTATACAAAGATCCTCAGGGATATTTTTCTGTGAATAACAAGGAAAAGAATTAATAATACAAGGCAATATGTTGTTAAGTTTAACTTTATTTTGTATGACACTGTTTATTTTATGCTGAATGATGCATTATACCTGATTATTTAGCTGTGTGTTATTTAGTTTTTAAAATGCGCATTGCATTGTATCCCATCCCTATGGTCATATTTATGCGACACGCGCGATATACAATGAAGAAAAGTCCGAGCTGCCGGTTACTATCTTTGTTTAAGTTTTACAACGCTTTGACCTATGACACATAATTTTAAGAAGTTGTTATAAATAATAGCTTTATTTTATAATAGTTTTAGTTGTACCACACAGTTAATAGGACGAAAATAGAACGAAAAAATCATGCATGTTCTCTGTCGCAGAAATACGACACGAGCGGTTGGGACACGGAAGCATTATTAATTTACTTTAAAAATTTGACGTTCATAAGCGTCACGTTGTGACCTAGATGAAAAGACTTTGGAAATATGTGTCGCATATATGCGACACAAGCGGTTAAAGGGTTAAAATTAGTTTAGGAAAAAAAACTCATCACGAATCTTAGTTTTTTTATCAAAGGCTATATTTGGTAAGAACACAAATTATATGAATATTATAAGCAGCATTGCAGCCCTAACCCAATGCTAAAGCTATGGGACTTGTGACCAAGAATTTGTGGAATAAAATCCTACCTATTACATTACTGACCTAAATTATTATTAATCTTAAGGGCACAGGCAATAAACTGAGTTTATAGAAAAGAATGAAGGCTTTTAAAAGAAATAATAATTTAAGACTAAAATCCCTGGCATTTTTTTTCTTATAGGGCCCTGATTCTTATCCTTGTATATCTCATTTCAGTGCCACCATCGGCCCCTATGTTTTCAGTGCCACTGTAAACTACACCATCTTCAGAGCCACTACCAGCCACGCCATTTTCTGTGCAACCACCAGCTGCGGCACCACATCAGGATATTACACCCAGACGGCGGCGACGTTGTTCTTCAATCATCCAGAGACCAATTAATCCAGAAATGGAGCGGTTTGCAATGATAGACGAATGACATGTAGAAACAGAGAGAACTACAGCCCAAGCATTGGCTCAATTCTCAAACATATTGAGTTTGCTTGTGGCAATATTAAAGAGCGCAGAGTTTAAGCAGAAGAGGCAACAGCTCAAGGCATTGCTGAAATAGCTAGAAATTGTTTATTCTTATGCTATAATTTAAGTTGATTTTAGTTTTATATTTGGATCTCATTCTTAATTATTGTGATATATTATGATCTCAATGTTGATTCTACTGCTATCTTGTTGATTCTGTGTTATATTTTATCTCATTGTTGATTCTTATATTTTGATAAATAAAAGTATTCATAAGTTTAAAAAGACTTTACTATCATCCATTACATAAAAATAAACCATTCTGGTAATATACTTGTCTACCTTCTACTCAACCATAATTGCTATACTAAAGCAGCTCTTTTTTGAAGGCCGCGACGTAATTCAGCAGCTGCTGTTGTTCTGGCTGTCTCACGTGGTTCTAGTGGAATGGGATCAGGGTTATCTTGGTCATCATATTCTATTTCCTCCTCAAGGTCGAGTTCAGGTAAATTAATGCACATGTTGTGCAAGATACAATATGTATTAATTATTTTGGATGCTACGGTGGGATGGTAATGTAGCACCCTGTGCCTCAGTAGGCACGTCCATCTATTTTGAGGACAGCTATAGTACGCTCCACTACATTGCATGCTGAGCAGTGCACTTTGGTTTAATACTCCTCTGGGGAACCTGCAGCAGCATTAATTATAGGTGCCATCTGGTACTCTCTTTGAGCATATCCAAAATCACCTACAAAGAAAAAAATATAATTAATTATTTAAAACATTTTACAGAATTACATACATAAACTTACGCCTGTTTCCCCGAAGGGGTAGGCAAAGGCATATAGAGGCCAGTTCAAGCCATTGTTTTGATCATGTAATAGGTGGTGAGCCTATTGCCTTCTTATTTTGAATATGTAGGTACAAAATATTACTTGCCGAATAAGTATACAAGGTACTTACCTACCTAAGTGGCAAATTCAACATAGGCTATATAATATGTTAACCTACCTTATACTTGGGCGCTATATCACTTCTTCTTTTAAGCATTGGCATTAAAGGCTTTATATTTGCATATATTTCCTCAAACAAATCCTTAATGACCCGGTAATTTGCCTTAAATTCGGTTTCATGCAAACGACGTTCGTCTCGTCTTGTATTAAACTCTTTTCTCTTAGATTTATTTAAGATATCATGCATTAACACTATCCATGCCATAATAGAAACTTACTCCAATACTTTGAAAATTATACAATGGATAAAAACTTATAAAATAGGAAAACAATTTACAAAAAGTTACTCTTTCGTTATTGGATTTAACTCAATAAACAAACCAATCTTGACGCAATACATCATCATCAGCCTTTAACAGTCCACTGCTGGACTAGGCCTCTCCTTTGAAAGGAGGAATTGGCCTACTATACCACGCTGGCCAAACGGGTTGGTATAGGGTTTGTACCAAGTTTTCCTTCTCTTACAGTGCTGTTCTCTGCATAATTTGCTCCCTCTGTCGGCTCTTACCACACCCATGGGATGATATGGGGTGGTGACATTCCGTATTCTTAATCCGTCTCCACACGGAATACGCAACTGTCAAAATATGCTCGGGAGTAGCTTTTTAATGCCGATCCCGATCCTATTTAGTTCCTCAAGAAAACGCCCAATTTAAATGCAATTTGGCGCTAGTGTCGTGTTCAAGAGTAGGAATTGTGACAATTACTGACAATTCCAATGTCGATAGATCGGAATTAAATTCAAGAGTAAGGCCCCTGAATAAGCGGCCGGCCTAACAAATGTCAACGTGACTTGAACCGAATAACAAGAGGACTCCGAATTCCATTTATTAACATTATTCCAGCCATTCACTGTCAGCCAATTGGTTTTCTTTGAATATAGTTCTTAGAGAAATTGTGGTTTTAAGTAATAGATCTATACTAATATAATAAAGCGGAAGAGTTTGTTTGTTTGTTTGTTTGTTTGTTTGTTTGTTTGTTTGTTTGTTTGTTTGTTTGTTTGTTTGTTTGTTTGTTTGTTTGTTTGTTTGTTTGTTTGAACGCGCTAATCTCAGGAACTACCGGTCGGATCTGAAAAATTCTTTTTGTATACGATAGCCCAGTTATTCCGGCAGGCTATAGGCTATATAACATAACGCTTCGACCCTTTGGGGCCGGGCAAAAGGCTAAAAAGGCTAAAAGATAATGTCGGCTTATCTCAGGAACTAGCAGTCGGATTTTAAAAATTGTTATTGCCTATGATAGCCCAATTATGCCAAAAGGCTATAGGCTATATAAAATTACCCCACAACTTTTAGAGGCCAGACAAAAATAATAAAATGATCAAACGAGAAGGGGGAGGGTTTGGTCAAGGGCAAAAAAAGGCTAAACGAATAGGATACAATCTATATGAGTATCGTTTTCGAGATTTTCGGGACGCTGATTAATAAAATGAAATTTATTTAGTGATCCAAGATGGCGGACGGGAAATCAAAAATGGCGGATGAGAAAATTTAAAAAATCGATATGGGTATCGCCTTCGATATTTTAAGGGGTGGGGAATCGCAATACAACATCTATTTCGTGATCAAAGATGGCGGATGGGAAATCAAAGATGGCGGATGGGAAAATTTTAAAAAATCAATATGAGTATCGTCTCCGATGTTTAAAGGGATGGGGAATCCAAATACAACATCTATTTTGTGATTCAAGATGGTGGATGGGAAATCAAACATGGCGGATGGGAAAAATTAAAAAAATCAATATGGGTATCGTCTCTGATGATTTAAGGGATGGTGAATCCAAATACAACATCTATTTCGTGATCAAAGATGGCGGATAGGAAATCAAAGATGGCGGATGGGAAAATTTTAAAAAATCAATATGGGTATCGTCTCCGATGTTTAAAGGGATGGGGAATCCAAATACAACATCTATTTTGTGATTCAAGATGGCGGATGGGGAATAAAACATGGCGGATGGGAAAAATTTAAAAAAACAATATGGGTATCGTCTCTGATGATTTAAGGGATGGTGAATCCAAACACAACATCTATTTCGTGATCAAAGATGGCGGATAGGAAATCAAAGATGGCGGATGGGAAAATTTTAAAAAATCAATATGGGTATCGTCTCCGATATTTTAAGGAATGGGGAATTCAAAAACACCATCTATTTCGTGATCAAAGATGGCGGATGGTAATTTTTAAAAAATCAATATGGGTATCGTCTCCGATGTTTAAAGGGATGGGGAATCCAAATACAACATCTATTTTATGATTCAAGATGGCGGATGGGAAATCAAACATGGCGGATGGGAAAAATTAAAAAAATCAATATGGGTATCGTCTCTGATGATTTAAGGGATGGTGAATCCAAATACAACATCTATTTCGTGATCAAAGATGGCGGATAGGAAATCAAAGATGGCGGATGGGATTTTTTTCAAAGTCGATATGAGTATCGTCTCCGATGTTTAAAGGGATGGGGAATCCAAATACAACATCTATTTCGTGATTCAAGATGGCGGATGGGAAATCAAAAATGGCAGATGGGAAAAATTTTTAAAATCAATATGGGTAACGTCTCTGATGATTTAAGGGATGGTGAATCCAAATACAACATCTATTTCGTGATCAAAGATGGCGGATAGGAAATCAAAGATGACGGACGGGTTTTTTTTTAAAAGTCGATATGGGTATCGTCGCCGATATTTAAAGGCATGGGGAATCCAAATCCGAAATCTATTTTGTGATCAAAGATGGAGGATGAGAAATCAAAGATGGCGGATGAGAAAGTTTAAAAAAATCAACATGGTTATCGTCTTCGATGTTTTAAGGGATGGCGAATCTAAATACAACATCTATTTCGTGATCAAAGATGGCGAATAGGAAATCAAAGATGGAGGACGGGTTTTTTTTAAAGTCGATATGGGTATTGTCTCCGATATTTTAAGGAATGGGGAATTCAAAAACACCATCTATTTCGTGATCAAAGATGGCGGATGGGATTTTTTTTAAATCAATATTGGTATCGTCTCCGATGTTTGAAGGGATGGGGAATCCAAATACAACATCTATTTCGTGATTCAAGATGGCGGATGGTAAATCAAAGATAGCGGATGGGAAAAATTTTAAAAATCAATATGGGTATCGTCTCTGATGACTTAAGGGATGGTGAATCCAAATACAACATCTATTTGGTAATCAAAGGCCATCTATATCTAATAAGGATAGGAAATCAAAGTTGGCGGACGGGATATTTTTTTAGTCGATATGGGTATCGTCTCCGATATTTTAAGGAATGGGGAATTCAATATTATATAAAAATCTATGTTTGTTTTTGCATCATTTATAGACCCTGGAATGATAAGAAATTAAGCGCTAAGTCAATGGTAACTTTGGAAAGGGGCTTGGAAAAAAGGGAATGAAATAAAAACTCTTAAAAAGGCGATACGGAGTTCGCTGGGTCAGCTAGTGATTGATAAAGTTTGAATGGCTGTATTTTTCGTCAACTCTTGTAGACAATTTCGTTCGAGTTTTTGGATATGAGAAGATTATTTCAATAGTCACAAGTTGTAATTTTAGATAAAGATATTTTACTACCAAAATAAGGAAAGTATTTCTCTGTTATTTCTATAAGCAGCTATAAAAAATATTATAGTAATACTAGCTGACCCAGCGAACTCCGTATCGCATTTTTAAGAGATTTTATTTAATTCCCTTTTTTCCAAGCCCTGTGTACTTTCTAAAGTTACCATTGACTTAGCTATAAATGATTAACAAACAAAAACATAGATTTTTATATTATATTGAATGCCCCATTCCTTAAAATATCGGAGAAGACACCCATATCGACTTAAAAAAAAATCCCGTCCGCCATCTTTGATTTCCTATCCGCCATCTTCGATTACGAAATAGACGTTGTATTTGGATTCACCATCCCTTACATCATCAGAGACGATACCCATATTGATTTTTTAAACTTTTCCCATCCGCCATCTTTGATTTCCCATCCACCATCTTGAATCACGGAATAGATGTTGTATTTGGATTCCCCATCCCTTTAAACATCGGAGACGATACCCATAATGATTTAACTAAACATCACATCCGCCATCTTTGATCAAGAAATAGATGGTGTTTTTGAATTCCCCATTCCTTAAAATATCGGAGGTGATACCCATATCGACTTAAAAAAAATCCCGTCCGCTATCTTTGATTTCCTATCCGCCATCTTTGATCACGAAATAGATGTTTTATTTGGATTCTCTATCCCTTAAATCATCAGAGATATATATTGATTTTTTAAATTTTTCCCATCCGTCATATTTGATTTCCCATCCACCATCTTGAATCACGAAACAGACGTTGTATTTGGATTCCCCATGCCTTGTAACATCGCAGACGATACCAATATTAGTATTTTTAAATTTTCCCATTGATTTTCCATCGTCTTTGATCACGAAATAGATGTTGTATTTCGATTCCCCACCCCTTAAAATATCGAAGGCGATACCCATATTGACTTTTAAAATTTTCTCATCCGCTATCTTTGATTTCCCGTCCACCATCTTGGATCACTAAATAAATTTCATATTATTAATCAGCGTCCCGAAAATCTCGAAAACGATACCCATATAGATTGTATCCTATTCGTTTAGCCTTTTTAGGGTTCCGTAGTCCACAAGGAACCCTTATAGTTTCGTCATGTCCATCCGTCTGTCCGTCCGCAGCCTAGCTCAAAGACGCCTGGTGCTAGAAAACTGATATTTGACATGAATATAAACATAAGATATTGCAACAAAACTGTAGAATAAAATTTTGGAAAATATTTTTTTTAGGGTATCTCCCCTACATATATAGTGGGGTTGAATTTTTTTTGGTTGAGTACCCCATTATGTGGGGTATCATTGGATAGGTTTTAAAAAAATATTATTAGTTTGCTCAAATCATTTTTCGATCAAGTGATTGGTTTGTCAAATATCAAGCTTTGAAGTGAAAAAAAATGTTAGACTCAAGTGTCCCCCCCTCTGCCGGCTAAACTATTAATTTGGAAGAGGTGAAAAAAATCACAAATGTAGTACATATAACGAATTTAAAAGGAAACCTATCACGGCTAAGTAGACATCACTAGTTTACGAGTACATACATACATACATATCGTCACGCCTTTTATCCCCGAAGGGGTAGGCAGAGGTGTATTTCTACACCCACTTTTCGCCAGATATACTTTAGTCCCACGTAATAAGGGCCGAGCTTATTGCCGTATCGGGCACATTTCCAGACTCCGTGCTGCTACTGAGAATTTCGTGACAGAAAAACCCAATAACACTGCCCGACCCAGGAATCGAACCCGGGACCTCCCGATCCCACGTGCACATTTATGCCGCGAGACCAACGAGGCAGTCGTATAGGGTTTGATGTCGAGTTTTCCGTCTCTACGCAAAGATGGTATTTGCATCGTGTTATCCCTTAGTCGCCTCTTACGACACCCACGGGAAGATAGTGGGTGGTGACACTTGTATTCTATGCCGTCAGCCACACGGCCACAGTTTACGAGTAATCGTCGGTTAACTTATAAATACCTATTTCTGTGAGTTTACATTGGGAGCGCTGGCTTAATCGTAAAGATGCCCGTTTTTAGTCCCATGTGAAACAGAAGTTATTATCAATAATGACCATTATGGGCAACTACGGAACCCTACATTGCGCGTGGCCCGACACGCACTTGGCCGGTTTTTTGCCTTTGACCCAACACTCCCCCCCTTCTCGTTTGACCATTTTATTATTTTTGTCTGGCCCCTAAAAGTTGTGGCGTAATTTAATATAGCCTATAGCCTTTCGAAATAATTGGGCTATCATAGGCAATAACAATTTTTTATATCCGACTGCTAGTTCCTGAGATTAGCCGACATTATCTTTTAGCCTTTTGCCCGGCCCCAAAGGGTCGAGGCGTTATGTTATATAGCCTGTAGCCTTCCGGAATAACTGGGCTATTGTATACAAAAATAATTATTCAGATTCGACCGGAAGTTTCTGAGATTAGCGCGTCTAAACAAACAAACAAACTCTTCCGCTTTATTATATTAGTATAGATAATGTTTTATAATTCAGGTAAGGTTTCGATGTATTCCTCGACTAAATTAATAATATAAGAATTGACACTGCGATAGCAGCGCAGTCCGTCGGCTCTAATGCGAAACATTCCAAAATCCACAACTACTTACAAATTAAAAATTAAGTAAAAATACATTTTCCAGTGGACTGAATTGTGAATCTAAACCATTCTCAAGTCCCCTTGCACACACACAAAAAAATTCATGAAGATCGGTCCAGTCGCTTAGGAGGAGTTCAGTGACATACACACGCACACAAGAAATATATATATTAAGATTATTATAAATTTTAACTAAAACTTTCATTTAGAACAATTTCACATTAGCTTTCGACGAGCGTGATCGTATGAGTAGAGCAAACGCCATTTTTCTGCAATTAATTGGTCGCCATACTATATAGAATTCGCAGAGTGCTCATGTGCACCCAGCCAAAGATTTGAATCGTTAGAAGTCTCCATTTCATACATAAAGCGCATGAAAACATGACATCGTTGAGAAGAATGAGCCCACTCTTCTGTTCGTAGTAGCTTGCGTATAACATAACCTAAATTTGACTTAACTAAAATCAATTACCTACCTATGCGAATAGCTGGCAGGCACCAATGATAAAACTAAACATAATGAAAACTGGCAAAAGTGACAATAGAACCGAGTCCATAAACCTAGATAACTAAAACAAATAGTAAAATATATCCACTTGTTGCCATTTAAAAAAAATATAACTTCGTCTTCGTCCTCCCATTAACTACATTGTGGAGTAATGGGAACTTTTTGTACGTTGCTTGAATATCGTTCTTCAATACGCTATCACCCAAAATATTAAACCATTTCAGTCTTTCATGATATGTATGCATCATATCTGGGGGCACGGCAGTGCCCCCAACAAGTCGAGCAAAAAAGCGGCACAGCCGTACCATCCTTTTCTCGAAGCAATTCAGGCCATTTTCGACCCCCTATAACTTCGTTGTGGATAAAACTAGAAACCTGATTGTTTAGTAACCATGCAGGCATTGGATAATGATGGTGTATATAAAATTTCATTCAATTTGAACCAGTAGTTTAAGAATTATAACGAGCCAAAATTCTTAATTTTGTCACTCACTGACCGATCATCAAAAGTCTAAGGCACTTGTAGCAAACATAGAAGCTTCAAATTTAGGAAACAATTAGTGTTTAGTGTATGAACTAAGGGAAAAGTAAAATATATTTCAATTTCGGTCCAGTTTTCGAGATACATCAACTGCATAAATAACTTTGTAATCCCTTATGAATATAAAGGATTACAAAATTACATTTGCAGTTAGAGCTTTAATTAAGAAAATTCGTTATTGGTGTACAAGAAGTAGAAGGTACTGGAATGGACAAAAGTAAAACTATCTACAAAAAGAAATAAGATCCCATAATACTCGTAACAATACTTGTCAAAAATAGCAAGTCTCGCGACCGTAAAAAGTTGTGAGATCCATGTAATACCAAGTCGGTTAATTACAAATCTTTAATGTCTTAAATAAATATATTGACTTGGCAATCGCATTAAACAATCTAATTAATATATGTATTACTTATAAGATATAATGTGATTCCATGCGATGGCCGAGTCAATCTATTTATTTAAGACATTAAAGACTTTTAATGAACCGACTTGGTATTACAAGGATCTCACAACTTTTTACGGTCGCGAGACTTGGTATTTTTGACAAGTATTGTTTTTATGGGATAAGTTTATTTAACGGATCTATGGTAAGCAAATATTTAGGTCCGTTGTTTCGGCCGGCTTACATCACACAGGTTAACTTAACTTTATAGGTATAAATATCCTTTATTTCCCTACATTTCAGCAACCGTACATCGCTTGTAGTCACGGGTAGATATAGAGACCAAACAATTATCGTCACTAGGCAAAAAGCTTCCCTTATCTTAAACAAAAATAGACTATTCTAGAAATCATTATCTTCGGCAATAAAGATTTTTAACAAATAAGTATTAATTAATTATGACACGTTCTTCTCTCGCTTGTTAATGAGAAAGCAGTAGGTACCTCCTCGTACTCCATAATTTCAAAGTGAATTTCCATTTTGGCGTTCAAAAGGAACTGATATGACGTCTGTCGGACAAAGTTAAAGCTCGTTGAAGACAATTATAAAATAAGTCTTGAAACTTAAAGAGTTATCTAGAGTTTTGATTTGATTAAAGATTATTTTGAACAGTTAATGTGAGTAGAATAAAAGTTTTAAGAGGCGGCATATCTTTTTGATCCTGTAATAAAAGATGATTCTGGCGTTGATCCGGTTTCTTGTTCGTTTAAAGTCGAGGAAAGTTTGTTTAAAAAATAGCTACTTTGGTGAACTTGAACGTTACCTTATTCAATGGCATAATGATACACAAGTTTTGATTATAGATTTAACTTTTAAATCCTGGTTTTGACTGTGGTGTCAATTATATCTCGGTGTTACCTTCATGACACGCCTATAGATTTTAGACACATCGTTGCTAGCAGTCTTTATCTTCAAATATCCTGACACTAGTCTAAACTACAGAATAAAGGTATCGCTCTGCATTGTGGTCGTCAGACGGTTGCTCTACCTTAACCACCATCTCCCTTGGCCCTAACAACCTTGCGATTATAATGGGGTGCTAATTAAACAGGCTTCTTTTTAATATCATTATTTGCCTCCAAAAATGTATGTTGCCTTCTAAAATACTAAGTCAGCCACAATTAACGAGCATCTAAATTATACTATCTTAGCCACTAGTTATCTTCTATGTAAACCACTCTAAATACAACTTAGCATGATGCTTATTTTTTAGCATCTAAATTTGTAACATGCTTTCTAACAGTAAACTTCTAAAATACTATTAAATTACATCAAAAAATATATTTATTTAGCTTCTAATTTTTTAACTCAGTACGTTTAAAATGTAACTCACCCCATATTAATTGATCGTCAAAATTTTGCTAAAAATGTCATCAAATTGTACTTATATTGGCCACTAATATTACCAGAAGCTATGGAGGAGAAACAAAATAAGACTTTATTTTTTTTAAATCAATTTGTTTATTGAATTACCATCATTTTACTTATAGTAAATAATAGAAACATATTAAAATAATGTAGGTAGGTACCTAATCAAAGAAAGGAAATTAAACCATTATTGGATTATTAACGCAGCTCGCGCTTTAGTTGGCCTTCCACGCTTTCTTTTTAATCCAAGTGGTTGTAACTTTGCCTCTAATGGTGGCGACACGTATTTCAGTCTGATTGCAAGGCCTATCAAAGGCTTGCAGCTGTATTCGCGATAAAAGTCTGAACAATCACAGCAACCAGTAATCCACTCGGTCTGATTGTTCGGTAGTATTACGTTCCAAAATGAAAAAAACACTTTTTTGTATTCGTCAAAACACCTGAATTTCTTCTCAGCTTGATTAATTTTGAATGAGCCGTTGCCTGGAATTAAATATGTGGTGCTGGATGGTGGGACTGGTGTCGAATGTACAACTCTAATTTTGGTATCAGTTTTAGCCCATTGATATCCTGTTGTTCAATCTGATCACTGCAATTCAGGTTGCGTCGCAAATTTTCTTGTGTTGCTTGTAGTAACCAGCTATTAATCTTTTCCTCTGCCACCACGAGAAAACGGGCCAACGGTATACGCTCTCGGAATGTGTTGTGGTCTTTTATAATTCTATTAAAGGACCCGAGTGCGTTGTTCGTCGCTGGTGATATCGGCGCTGCACCCATATACCAATGTGAGTTTTTTGTTTGCCCTCCTTTTTTTAAATATTTTACTAATGCTTTTTGGTCTTTCCATTTCTTCGAAAACAACTTCGAAGCAGCAGAAACACTTCAAGGGATGTAGCTGATTGCAATGCATCAATTTCTTCCAATATGTGTTTTCGAAAATTCTTCTCCGTTGTTTGGTCCAATTTAGTGCAAATCTTCTTCTTAGCGTGAGCCCAGCACATTTTCATAATAGTTTATTTTCCAAACACATCACGAAATGCATTCTGTATATTTTTTGCCGCGTCGCAAACTAGGATCTTCGGTTCATAAGTATGAGAAAAATTTACAAAAGATTGCTCTTTACTCCTTGAAACATTGTTTTAAAATCAGCCTTACATTCATTTGTAAATACTGTCAAGCAAAAGGGGTGAAATTTTCTGTTTTTATCAGTTGTTCCTACTATCAATACAGAATAACCTTTCCAAATCAATTTATATATTGCATCTGCAAGAATCTGCAGAATATCAGCAGAAATACATTGTTTCAACAAATTCTTAGTAGATAATACAATGCGGAAACTATGTGGATCACTTTCTAAAATATAATAGGCTATCACAAAGACTTCGTTCTCGTTGTCTGGAACATTTGTAAGATTAATAATCCATTTTGCCAGCTCTCCTAAAGAAATTGTAGATGGTCCATATTTGATACGCCGGCGATCTGCTAAATAGTTATAAAGCTGCCGTTTTGTAGGTATTTTAAGTTCAGAGTATTTCTTCAAATCCAAGATTGATTTCGGCTTTAGGTTGGAGGTCATACAGTTTATTAATTTCAGATTTTGTTTCGTCGCAAACACCACAATGGTAATTTTTCTTAACAGAATCGTGATTATGCTCGCAATCTGTGCTATAAAGTAACACTGCCTCCGTATCCGCCTCAAATAGCAAATATATTTCTGCAGCACACTGTACTCCTTTACGTGGTACTTTGTTGCATAATTATATAAAATTGTTAATATGTGTAGTGCGTACTGCCCACGTCTTTTCTGCACTCACGGCTTCTTCGGCAAAACTTACACACGAAAATTTGATTACAAATATCCAGTTCTAAGATTCACCTCGTTTTTAGAGCTCTGTACCTCAAGGTAAAAAAAGGAACCCTTTTAAGATCACTTTCTTGTCCGTCTGTCTGTCCGTGTGTCACCACCGATTTTCTCAGGAACGGGTGGACCTAGCAAATTTATACCAGATACTGAGGTCTATGGTTGCTATTAGTTGTATTAAAATCAGGGTCCTGGGTCAACCCAATAAAAAGATATGGTCAAAATTAGATTTTTGCGAAAACTTGTAAGTACCAAAATTAACCTTAATTTTCAACTTTTTTTAATTTTCGGAATTTTTCCTTTACTTGTGCTGTAAGACCTTGGTTTTGACCAAAATTGACAATTCTAGGTCAACCGTAAGTACCCTATAGGTTTTGGGTCGAAAACCTATACGGTAGTTCCCGTTGAACTAGAATCACGAAATTTGGCCAAAAGCAGGGTCTTACAGCACAAATCAAGGAAAAATTACAAAAAATAAAAAAGTGGAAAATTTAAGGGTGTCCCCATACATACATAGTAGACTCCATTTAAGATAGTCCTCTAAGTTGTATGGGCGCTCATACAGATTTAGAGGACTAGCGTAATTCAACCTCAAATAAGGTAAAATGCGTACGGAACCCTCGGTGCGCGAGTCAGACTCGCACTTGCCCGAATTTTTTTTTTCGACAGCTGACCTTCTTCTTGCGATTCTTCGCCAGAACAGTACAGTGGTACTTCATTTTCACTTTTTGACGGCATACCTAATTATTAATCATCGAAAACTTTAATTGAATTACAGCGAAAACAATTGCAATACGAACGCACGAACGACAGTAAACAATTACACGTGATCAACTCAACTCGTCGTTACATGAATCGAATAGCGCTCTCTGATTGGTGCAAATGGCCGGTCGCTGTCGTTTCGCGTACTCGCGTCAAATCATACAGTGGCTATTTTCACGATAAAAGAATATGGTGTATTATTTTACATGCTAAGTTATAATAAATGATGCTTTCTGTAGAAGCTTGAATTATATTTTTTTGAGGATATTGCGTTGAAGCTGTAAAACGTAAAATGGTGACGAAATGTAAAATCCGTGGCCGAGTTAATAAATTAGGTGGCAATGTATAAATAAGAAGGACCAGTCACAATAATTGATGATTTTACTTGACGCTTTCTATAACATATTTAGTTGGCGTTGTAAAAAAGACGAATTAGTTTATAAGAGGCTATGTCATTTTCCCGTTGCTTACTTATAAAATTAGAAGTTTAATCACGTGCCCAATAAATAATTTTGTGGCTAGACTTATAATTTCCCATTATAATGGACCGAATCTCAAGAGATACGTGCTTGCTACTCTTTGCCAGCTGAAGCCCAGATTCGCTTTCTAGTCTGACCTACGTACTAAATTAGTACTCCATCATAATTACTTGCCATATTCAGATTAAATCTATGTTTAAACACAGAGAAACGATATTAATATTGCAAATTGAAATCCGTCCGTCCTGTAAATCCCGCTACTGATATTTATTCGATCATGCATTATTTATTGAATACTGTTTGCACAGTAGAATAAACTGCTACGAAACGAGTTTATTTGAATATCAAAGATGACAAAATAGAATAACGATGTTATTATACCGTACATTTATGATTCAATGTCAAACATGAATTACGATCGTTAATATATTTTCATACTGGCTAGTTAGCAAGTTAGTAACCGTATGGTCAAAGAGCTCAGATATTTACATAGAGGCGCATTTCTTATGGGCGTCCTGAAGACAAACTTTCTGTGACCCAAATTGCCGCTTGGCAGTTGCGCTGTGACAGCTGTCTCTACGAGAGCAAGAGAGACGAACGTTCCTCCCGCGTATCTTAACTATGAGAGTAAGAGTGACGGAGAACGACGCCAGCGCAGCCACGGCGCCAACTACGAAATAAACTGGAGGCAGTCCCCACTTGGAGTCGGCACACGAAATCCTTGAGAACTGCGCTTCTATGTAAATCTGTATTCATTGGTATGGTCCACTTGAAAGTAAAGACAGAGAGACAGATTAGACATTTATAACACTGAAAATATTACATTTTACGGCTCTGTATTAAGTGACAGGAATCCATATAGTAATATAAGCTCTGTTTATAAACTCTCTCCCTGCTAGCCACGGGTCTCTTCTGAATGTGAGATAGGTTAGGCTATGGTCCACCACACACGACATATATTTCAGAAACATTATGAAAAGCTCCTCATATGTGCATGTTTCCTTAGCAAGAGATTTACAAAAGCTACAAATACTAAAACGGAGAATTGGAATTTTAAAAAAGCTACTGTACAAACATAAATAAAAGGAATAAATATGAAGGTCTGAAACCATTTTCAAAAATATTTTGAAAGAATTTGGTTGTTCTAATTCGACCTTTGTTTCAGCTATTTCTAGACAGACGCCAATGAAACGCATCTTTCATTTCCCTAGATTCGTCGATATATTTCATTCTAATGATATAATCCTTCACTCCTTTTATATAACACCGAAGTCTTCAAGCACACACCGGCACAAACCATTCATTACTCTAGTCCTTCGTTCAAATTCTTCACTCGTTGGACCGCAGATATTTGACATCGTACGATTTACAGAGTGTTCAGATTGATTGAAGTCATTACTGTTGGATGTTATTGGATCTGGTGGATTGTATTTTATATGTGAGCTCAATCTTGTTGATTTTGTATCGATATTTAAACGAAAACATAACTTTTTAAGTACCTAGCTTTATATGTGGTGAATACGATTTGCTCTCATTCTATAGACTGGCACGAAGTACAAAAGATATATATTTCAGTAATGCATAAAAGTTCATAAATTTAAATGTTTGTTTTTCTATGTGTTTTGATAGAACGCCACAATTATGTATCACCCATAAACATAGAGTTATAAAAGTGACCACTTTGTAAATATAGACAAAACGAATAACTGCATGTGTTATCTCTTTTTATTCTAAGATTTTCTGTAGGTAAATTTAGGAAGATAGAATAACCTCAATTCGACGTAATTCTTTTAGATACTATTGTCTGTCAGCTCTCATCTCAGTCGATATCTCTATGTGTAGTGGTGTATGATATTAAACTTATTTGGTTAATAATTATAACGTTACAATTTAAAAAGGAATATTATTATTTTATAAATTATATAACCATGTAATCATGATTACTCAGAAGCCTTCATAGACTTTAATATAAGCATCTAAACTTTCATTAACAACTCCAAAAGCTACTACCATTGCCTACCGACCAGGCGAATCGATAAAGTCCCAAGATTACGCCGACTGCTTGCAGGCATATTTAAGTGCTGTACACTGTCCTTGCAAGGTTACGTGATAAGGAGCCATTCAATATTTAGCTTTACCTTTGCCCAAAACACGAGGGCTTAGACGAAACCCGCGTTGTAAGCTTAAGGTAATACGTATAGCTATTGTGCATTCATGAATATTTTTTTCGGTAAATGTGTTGTTGATTCCCTTACGTGGGTTAAGTGTTATATTGAATATCTTTGTTATTGACTCGCTTCTGCCCGCGGTATTTGCCAAATGGATGTCCGTTATGGCGATAAAAGATAGCCTTTTGTATAATCATATAACAAAAAAAATTGAATTTTATCAAAAGTAAATAAAAGCTTGTAATATTCGCACTCTTCTGATACAAAACTGACCGCTATTTGAATTAACTGTATTTATTCCAAAATTGCGGTAGCAGCTTTTGTATTTGATAGCAATAAATCAAAATAAATATCAAAACCTGACAGATTGATTAATGAACTAACCTAATACATAAATCTCATAACTTGGCATTTGTCCTGCCTTTTAATTAAAGCAAATTGAACACAATAATTCATGGAATAAATTAATCTCCTTTATCACTGAGTTATGACGTTTTCAATCCAAATTTTAATTATTCACTTCAAAGAAATTTCCACAAACCCAACTAAATGACTTTGATTATAAACTTGTATAGATAGAGATTTCAAACGTCAAAAGTGTTCAAAAAATATCAGCGAACAGTTAGCCTTTAAGCTCGTTCCGCGCTGCCAGTAGCGATTCTGTCCTTGTGGTGTGACTACGGGATCTGTGCTATAAATAATATGACGAGTTGTGCTATTACCGTGTGTAGGAATTACAAATGACCATTAAAAACAACTAAATTAATTACCTATCATAGGTAAGTACATTTTAAATAATTGTAATCGAAAGAAATAACTAAATTGTTTAAATATAACGCAACTTGACGCCATGTTTCCGGTGTTGCCTGTTTGTTTTGAAAATTTCCCGTAGTGCAATAGCTAATTGTACAATGTTCTCGTGAACCACCTATCCCTCTTCTTGGTATTAGCCTGACTTTCCTAGCAATGCAACACTATTTTGAGCTTGATGTATATTGACTTGAGGACTTCTTGATTTTGCGAATTACAGTACAATTTAAATTCCAGCTTATATAGCTTCTCGGATAATCTTAATAGAGCGAGTCAGAAAATGACGCGGTGACACCGCAGCGTCTACGTCGCGTCAACGCTGAGGTACCGCTGCGTTGACGCTGAAACCCTATGTGAGGGCTGCCTTATGAATTCCCGATATATTTTAGCACTATTTCAACTTTTATATAATTTTGCTCTATTGTGCAATAAATAAGAAACAGATTTTATTTTACAAATGTGAACATAAAATGTTTAACATCATGAAGTATGAAGGATCTCGTTTCTTTAAATGATTTTATTTCAAATTATTTGTAAACGTTCTTTTGGAGGATCCAATTTTACATAATCAGTTAAAATTTTAAAAGTTGCCTGAAATTTTAAAGTGATGTTCTCAATGGTACCATATTATATTATATTATATTCAGTTAAGTATATTGGTAGGTACATATCTAATTAGAATAGAGTCTAAGATAGTCTACAAATTGAAACTGTAACAATTATTTTTATGTTTACCATCAGTAACCCAGTTGCTACCCTTATATTAAAAGTCCGGGCGTTCATACATGCATTCAGTTTTGCGGTATCCATCTTGCAATGGGGCCAAACTCCTAAAGAACTATTTATTACATCGTCCTACTTTTTATTTTGAATAATTCTGCATAACGACGGAGGGTGAAAATACTCTTTCCCCTCTGAAGTATTCCCAGACAACGTTCAGAGTTCGATGCTTGTATAGTACATATATTTTTATGACGTGCTTCTTGTTTTTTCATACTTATGGCATAACAAAAGCTTTGTTATTTTCCTGTGGAGCAAATATTTTTCTGTGCGTTCCCAAGTTTAAAGGAAAACATTCTGATCCCACTGTAACTCAATTATACTAATATTTTTTTATTGCAAAACGCATGGATATGATTTTATTAATACTTGAAAATGATTTTATTTTTTGTTTTCCTGTTTGTCTAAAGTTACAAGTTGTTTTGAGGGTAGGATGTCTTCGTAATTTCCTGGGAATTTTAAGAGCAAGATAATGCACAATTTGTTGATGATTTTGAATATTTTTGCTGTTTAGATTTGATTTGAATAATGGTTCACTGATTTCGATATCGTTGGGTGTTATAGGAAGGAAATTAGATTTTATGATAGACGATATATAATAATACCTTTATTGCTTATTGATTAACACGACTTTTTTGGCAGCTCTAGGACGCATACGCGCGCTAATTTTCTGACATATTGACACACTACAATTTATAAATATTGAATCACATGAAGATACTTCAATTTCATTTATGAATGTATAATATATGTAAATAAATACTTATAAATTGTGTTACCACTTATCTTTTAACGCACAAACATAAATATTCAAATATTTTGATGAACCCCATACCAAAATGCCAAATATCTATAAAGTCACATGAATTTCGAACTATTTGAACATTGTTATTACTGAAGTTTTATCAATAAAATAAATCCTAACTCTATGTTTATAGTAACAAGACACATTTTCGATTGATTGGGTTTGTCGCGTGTATTGCCAAATGACAGTTTTATGTTAAATATCTGACTATCGTCAGAGATGGTTGTTTTGTTCATATAGGGGGATCAGTGGAGCATATAATTGGATTACATTACACGAAAGCATAACATCAGCAGCTATTATGGATTATTAGGTTTTAGTGCGATGCGTTGTGGAAAATAGTTTGGCTGATTTTTGTGTATTACTATAGTAGTGCCTGACCCTTTGCCCTGTATCAGTTCAACTTCTAGTCTTGGTATGTCCGTATTATGAACAAAAATTACTAGGAACTATTTCAGAAGGAATTTATACACCCGGGATATCAGATACCTCTTTAAGAACTTTTGCAATTCCAAATCATACTAATCAAATCATAATCATACATAATGTATTTAAATATTTTATTGACTAGTAAAGGATTTATTTATTTATTTAATCACACATGACAGAATCTAGTACATTTGTGGCAAACATATATAAGCAATAGTATTATAAACTTAACTAGGTTCCTAAATATGCGTATACATCATGATCTATAAAAATAGGAGAGTGAAAAATTATAATAATAAAAAGAAAGAAATAAACTTCTTGTGTAACATACGTTACGTTTATGCGACAAGTGTTAGTAGTCATTCAGACATAATAATTATGTTGAACATCGTTCTTAAAAGTTAAGAATTTATTATTAAATATATCCAATTTGGAACTGTGTTTAGGTAGCAAGTCATTATATAGTCGACACATCCTTACAATGGGGTTATAAAATAACGTATTATTCAGATGCACATTTCAAATGAAACTTTTTAAATGAGGATGTCGCGACCTAAACTTAGTATTAAAGTTAATAAGAGACACTAAAGTTGGACAGTCTATCGCACCGTGAATAATTTTGTGAAGACACAAAAGATCAGTACTTTTGCGGCGAGACTCGAGGGAAAGTATCTTATAATTATTTAACCTATCTTTACAGCAGTGTAAATCTTGGTGAAGCTCATATCTGTAGCATAATATTCTGAGATATTTTTTTTTAACTCGCTCAATTCTATTAATGTAAACAGCGTAGAAAGGCGACCAAATAGGTGAGTTGTACTCCAGGATAGTGCGAACCAAAGTAATAAAAAGGTAAACGAGACTACAAGGATGTTTGAAGTCCTTAGTAAATCTAAGTATAAATCCAAGTAAACTGGTGCTTTTATTAATAATATAGTCATAATGTGCGTTAAATGTTATCTTTTCGTCAAACATAACCCCAAGATCCTTAACAACATGCTTCCTGTCGAGGTAGAAGCCATCTAAATTATAATTAAAAAGTATTTTCTGTACTTTACAAGCAAAAGATATCACACAACATTTATTTAAGTTTAGATGCATGTAGTTGAGCTGATACCACTGATGAACAATTTGAAGATCCTCCTGAAGATCAGGAGCTATGAGGATGCCAGCAGCTACGCCCATTTTAGTCTAATTTAACCGTTTCTGCCCTTAACCCTCATGCTCCCCAAGGAACACGCTCTATGCCTAATTTCAGCTTCTTGTGCCCAATGGTTGACTGTGTTTGTTTGTCAGTCTGTTAGTAACGCAATGATTGTATATGTATACAGATAATAATATTTCACCCACACCTTATCACACTAGTTTTAAACTTAAGAATCGAAGACCATCAATTTTATCAATGAACGGTTTTCACCACAGATATATGGTTTTCACCAATTCTCTCTAAAGGGACATTTCTCTTAAATAGCACTAAGTGGTACCAATCATAAGTCATCTTGATTAATGGACTTATCATTATTGGACAAAAGGGAAGACTGCTCATAGCACCTATAAGGATAACCGGGATCTTATTTTTAAACGACACAAAAATTAATGGTATAAATCATGAGATTAAATGATTTTGTCAAATTAGTGTGAATATATTTTACCTAAATATTAACGCTTTGAAGGATAGTAAATAAGGGACAGTTGAAGTTTTATTGTTATGTCGCCATTTTTTATGAACATGTCCAAAGTATGTAGCATAGTAGTGCAAACACAAATTTTAAAATAATATCAGTATTAAGTTGCATTGTATTGTAAACATATTGTAAATTTTATATTTAAATAAATTCAAAGCTAAAAATAGCATAAACATACATATAGTGGCAATTCCTCTCCTTAGAATAACAAAATTTTCTTAATCTCGCGCACTGTGATCGTTCCAATATCACACTGCCAACACTCAGCTGTCTACTTAAAATTAATCATAATCTTGCTCATAGACTAATTCTTGGTCAATATCCTCTCGATAACTTCAAAACCCAATACCAATTAACGGGAACGTATACAACAATCCCAGTTTAGATTTCCAATATTTGAGAAATTCTACATAAAAGTCAGACTTCTATAGAAAGCTGAGGGTACACTAGAGATGAGCGAACTCTTAGCGATGTGTGACGCTTGGAAATAAAATGAAAGTAATATGGGCAGTTATTTAAAGGTAGATGTTTGTCGTGGTCTGGGTGCTTCTATGTATTATATTATATCTTCGGGACTACCTGGATCGCTTTTGAGCCGAAGTTTGGTACAAATCGATTCTTATAATCATCGGGATTTGCAATGAAAACACGTCTAGGATGCTGATAACGGTTGTAGATAGAGGATTCCCGTAACAATACCAACACATTCATCATGTTTTTAATTTAAGCATTTCTGCCCATTCCCGTAGATTTTTTTGTAAATCCCTTCATGTGAACCCCTACGCTTCCCAACGACCAAATTTTAGCTTCTTGCATCCAAAAGTTTCTGCTGTGCGTTATCTGTCAGTTAGTCACTAACGAATGTATACGTAGGTATTGATATTTGCCTCGCACTCCGCTCAGCTTTGCCAACATATCTAGTGGTAGGAGCCTAAAACTTTGGCTCAAATATAAATGGCAAGTCTAAATTTCACTCAACAGAAAATAATGTGCTCCAAGACTATTACGTTTTAGGTCCGAAAGTTTAAGGCTTTCAATCTTTTGAAATTATGGGTAATAATGAAAGTGGTTGGAGCGTAAAATTTTTTGTACCTTTGCCTAGGCATGTAATACAGTTGAAGTTTCTTACGATTTCTCTTACTTGGCAAATTATCTTGTTTTGAAGCATTTCTGCGAAGAATAAGATTAAAAATATGTAAAAGCTTATATATCACAATGTGACGCATGTGAATGGCTTTATACATTGATAAAATTGTTTTACATTTACATGAACTTAGAGATTACATTTACACGTATGTTATTTTTTACTTATTTCTCATTTACTTGGCTGGACAGTTTCGGTAGAAATCAAAGCTTTAAAAACATGACATTCTTCAGAAACATGACATGTTCAACTATATACTTAAATAATATGCTTGAACAATCGTTCGATCTATCGTCTAACCGAGTTCGAAATTAATTTTATAGTGTATAACTTATCTTTAAAATAAAAGAAATCAGTAAAAATATATTACTATATTATGTACTTATAGATTTTCTCTCAACATGAATAAATAACGCATATTTTTATAGAATATTGAGCAACGTCTTCGGTAAATCATAATTCAGGCTGTCTAGAAAGTTTATTAAGAACTATCTAGGGAAGGTAACATTTTATGTAAGAACAAATTATTAGAGATACATATTGTGGTCCTTAATTAAAAAGAAACGAATAGTTTCCACGTAGTAAATTTAAGTTTTACTTACTAGGACTATAGCCGTCTCCAAGGTCGTTGGTCATTTTATTATATTATATCCTATAATTTTATTATAGTTGGTTACTCTTTTACGCAAGAATTTTTGAATTAATATTGATATTTTTTTTGGGTTATAGCCTTTTCTTTAGAATAGCATACGCGCTATTGATAACCGACACTACGAAGGTGAAACTGCGGGTTACCTAGCGCTCGTTCAATATAAGCCGCACTACGACAATTAAAATCCAATTCAAAAGGTTTTTGTGAGTACCTTTACCTATCGTAGATTAACGACTCATAATATTCTTTTAGCAACTCGCAAAATACTAAACCTAAATAAGCCGAATTCGATCAAGATAATGTATTATAATATTTTCTTGGGTTTACGTAAATATTACATTATAAAGCATAGTATATATTTTTGCTGTTGGGTATTGTACCGTCGTAAAATAAATAAAGATGTTACGGGAGTATTACCAAATAATATATATTTCTGAATAAGTAAATATTTGTTTATATTACTTCGTAAATATAATAGTTGGATGTCTAGATTCTAGGAAACATAGTGAGTGAAAGAACATTGTAAAAGTTACTATAAGGTTATTGACGTCGCCGAAGGAACGTGGGTTTTCCGAGAAAACGCTTATCTATTTCAAGTGTTGTGTTCGTTCTTTAGTCGTAATTTGTGACAGAAATTGCTAAGCGACCTAAAAGACCTCTCTCTAGCTACTTTATAAAGTGAAAAAGTTAGCCAATTGTAATAAAATTCTTGACCATTTATCTGACAGATGTTTAAATATATGTCCTGTATTTTGGATTCCTGCTGTACTAAAGTTGCAACTATATGACACGCTGCATTTCATTTTAGAAGTTCACAGACTGAAACTAATGGAAGGCCCCGCAGAGGACCTTTCGTCCAATTCAAAACTCGCATTATTGACTTTGCGAACTTATGTACGTACTTATTGAATTGTTAGATCGCCCGCTAGACGATGAAAAAATATCGTGAAGAAACCTGCATGTTTGACCTTTTGGAAAAATACAGAGGGACTTAGGTAACTCAATATTACGACGATAAAGTTGTGACACAATATAATCGATCATAATATCTTCTATCTATGTTAGGAACTAATCAATGTTATACAACAACATTTTCCTTACACAAGACACGACATCACACATAAATAGATATTATTGATTTAGATGTTGATCCCTACTAATGTTACGTATCTAGTGGTGTGTATCGAAGTTAATTCCTAAAATTACTTTCCATTTGACCGACGTTTTTGCATGGGCTATTATAACATTTTACTCCATTCCATGTATGGAGCGGTAATTTGAATCACTATAATAAGTAGAGTTTTGAGAAAATCCTTTCCTTTTTTACTTATGTGTGTAACCAAAAGCACAGGAGCGCTATGATGCTTGATTCTCACGCGATCACCCATCCTAGTGGCAGCCTGAGCCAGCATTGTTTTGCCGACCTATTACGAACGTCAAGCCAAGTCAAACTTTGAGTACTTCGCAAGCAAATGATAAAAAATTTATAAAATTTAATAGAAATCTATACGTTATAATTATGAGAAAATAAAAAAATACAATAAATAGGCGCAGATAGCAATGCGCCACATGTCCGCAAGTCTTTGCCATGTTTCACCTGGTAAATATCACCTAGTTGAAATCATTCTAAGATGAAATGTGGAGACTAAGACGTCTACTTTGTTAACCCAGTCCAATAAAGTAGAATAAACCCATAACCCGATTTCCACTTTCTATTCTAACCAGATGAAGTATCACACAAAGATACAAACATTTCTCGTAGCTCATCAAAAACATAATATAATATTATAAACAAAAGTATATGTTTCTGCGTGTGTATACCAATATAAAATTACAAACACAAGCAACAACTGATGTCAAATAAATTGTTCCGGTCCCTTTGTTACCCGGCTTTTCATGTACTACATGTTTTTTATTTATTTGGTGGCACCAATTCATTCGTTATTTCCTAGAAAATATAATGTAGATATATTTTCCAGCATTTTCGTCACATATAAAATGATTGGCAGAATTTATTAAAGTAGAAATTTTTTTTTTTTTTGCGAGGTCGATGAACTTTGTTATGTTGCTGGGCAAATTCCAGCTACTCCCAGATTTGTAGTATAAATGAAGAAAATTAAATGAGAAAGCGGATTGATACTTGTAACCTCAATAAACATGTCGACTTTTCATCGAATAAGCTTTACACGGCGGCGCTCTATCTTATGTAGGTAGTGCCATTTTGCCAATTTTCTGTTGGTTTTCATTTTGAATTATAATATAATCATGTAAAAGCTCTCAAGTAGTAAATCAATGTAAATCACATTGGGCCTGTGGTATATATGGTAAATATAATAAATTACATACCAACATCAAAACATTACACCGCGGCCCGCGGGCGTGAACCACTAATTGCCCGCTAAAATAAAATTAATTTTACCTAACGAAAAATATGCATTATACATTTATATTATTAGTTCGTGTAATGTGGACGTTAATTAAATACACACTTTGACTAGCTCATGCATGAGAAATTAACGTGATTTTTTAATGGAAAGTTTACTGAAAATTAATTGCTCTCACGGCGTACTGGTCGCATGAAGCAATATTTTTGTGTGTAAATACAAATACCGAGGTATTTATTTCAGAGGTTGATCAATGGTCCATAGACCAATCGAATGTTGGTAAATCGTTCCACACTGAAAACAACTCCCGTCCTGAGCCTACTCGCCTATTTTTAATTATTTAAACAACTTTTGATGGTTTCTTTTAAAAAAAGAGATGCAATATTTTTATACCGTCCTATAGCACATAATATTATATTTGAACGTTTCAGCTCATCTGCAGTACTGATTTTGGTAAAATGGACATTGTTACCAAAGTTAAAAGATTCTTGATTCACTACAATTGCAATGTGACCAGTTTCTGAAAAAAATAATGCTCAGATACAAATTCACTTGTAAACTTTCACGGACGCATCAGTTTAGAGCCGACTAATATTTCAACAATATTATATAGACGGGTAAAATTATCAAACCTCTGTTTAAATTTAACACATTTTGACACAGTGTCCTTGGTCCCATCCGCAAGCATTTTCCTCATCCAGTTAGCTCCGGTTCAGGCGAGAATCCGTCGTGCCTCTCAAAAACGTATTAAGGTCAACCTACTTCTAACATATGTGTACCGGCAACACACATGGATTAAAAAGTTCCAATAATGAGTTATGGTCCCCAGTGATACGATATCGTAATGAAACATCACACGATCGTTTTATTTTGTTTGTTCTGAATATCTACGTATAGGTATCAATACAGATTTGCGTCATGGTATTGGTAAGTTTAATAAGAGTTTGTTATGAATGAGAGCGTGGGTTTCCTGATTTGATACCTGAGTCAGGTATTGGGTATAGTGAACCTGAAATAAAATTTTCCAAAGTATTTTGTTGACTAAACTGCACGTTTGCTGCGATTTTGAAAGATTTTATTAAACTCATGGGTATAATGGAAATGATAAAAAAATTGTTTAAGTTAAAACATCCAAAGACATACGTGACCTATTCAGGTGATCATAAACGACAGAAGTGAACTACATTTTCTTAAGAAGTGGAATAAAAACTCATTTTATTTCGTGTAAATTTGGACATACAAACGTTGCTAAGAAGAAAAAAGAAGAAACACGAGAGGAATCCTTTTGAAACCAATCACTTAAGTTTTATAACATCAACATGTTACATATGTAGACAAATCAATTCGTTATTCTAAAAGAAGATAATAGATAACAAAAAAAGCTTTAAATCTTTTTCTAAATCAAGAGAGCTCTCTGAGTTGAAAATTGATTTAATCCAAACACTCTAGTTATCTTTACCTTTTCGATTCACGTTTTTGTTCAAAGAAAAACAAATATTGCAAATATTACACATTTGCGTTACTAAAGGACTTTTACTTTG
This sequence comes from Euclidia mi, assembly GCA_944739405.2. Lineage (NCBI taxonomy): Eukaryota > Metazoa > Arthropoda > Insecta > Lepidoptera > Erebidae > Euclidia > Euclidia mi. The sequence continues at coordinate 81,396,053 of OX123191.2, read as the reverse complement.
TAGTTAGAAAAGCACTGCATTTGTTTGATTTTCTATGTTGAGGCAAATAGAATTTGGAACAGGGTTGGGTTTCAGTTGGTGAACAATACTGGTTATTTATTTTAGGTATTCTACTCTACAAATAATCTCGTATCACAATGTTTGTTATAGAACTCCTCCGAAACGGTTTGACGAATTTTATGAATTACCTATCCGTATATATTTTATAGGTCTAAATATCCTAAGATCCTATCAAATATACTCAGAAAATAAGTAGGTTATTTTGCACACTCCCAGTAGATAAGAGTCTGCAGTTTTTTTTTTATTATTTAGGCAAAATAATTGCATATTATTATGATTTGGCGCTCATACTACTGGTATAGGTAAAGAAAGAAAGAAAGAAAACATATTTATTCTGCTTCAAAAAACCCATTTACAAAATAAACAAAACATAAAACAAAAAATAAAAGAAATATCAATGAATGCAGAATTGGATCCTAACTCAGCATTGAGCCATCCTGCTGGTTAGCGAGATGGCACTGATATTCTGTTAGGTCCAGAAATTAAACAAAATAGATACATATAAATAAATAAAATACAACATTTCTTCTTAAAAACATTTTTGTGTCTACGGTCGGGCAACACATCTCTACAGCAACACCATTAAGATGACGGAAACAATATATTTTAAATATAAACAACAATTAATGTCCTTCTTCTATAAACAAGAAACAAAACTAAAAACAAATAAAAACAAAAATAAAAAAGAATAACAAGCATTCTAAAATTTTACTGCCAAATCATTTTTTTTTTTTTTTTTTTTTCATACATGGCAACACTCAATTCCAAATCAATGATGTAAGCCATCGAGTGTAGAAAATATTATGGTAAATAACAATAAAAAATATTATTAATAATAATTATTATAATCCACTTCAAGTAAAAATTTTACTTGGAGTAAATTATAATAACCATTAACACACGAACCAAAAATTACAATCTTCTCACTAACAGAACCTGACACACACCAAAAACCGTAAACTTGCTACCGGCTGTCATTACAACACTTTTTTGTCTATGCTGCAGGCGTATAGCGCGCGTAGTTTGAAACTTTGAAATAGACGCGACGCTAAGGACGCCATAGTGAAAACATATAATTTGGTTTCTTCAATTGCAAATATTATTCTAGTGATTTGTGTGTTGTACCAAGTCAATATGCATAGATTATGTGCGATATATGCCATTTATGTTTCATGTGGGTGAATAGTTGTGTGTAAAGTGAAGGCAATTCCGAATATAACAAATTATGTACGAGCACAGCAACCAAAACAAACAATCATGGAATTCGAAAGGCTGTCAATTAGACCATTGCACAATTATTACTGGTCACACGGGATGGTAAAAGGTGAAAATTGTCTTTATGCTATCCTTACACTCATTCTATCTTCAAGGTTTTACTTGTTCATTTAACAGGAAATGCTTATATTTCTTATTAAAAGAATACACTGATTTTAGGTCTCTCAGAGGAGGTGGCAAGTCATTCCAGACCTTGCTAGCTAAAAACCTGAATGAGGCACGAAAAGAAACGCTGCGGTGTTTTGGCGTAACCAGTAAGTAAGCAGATGCTCTTGTTTTATGCTTATTGAGGTCACTGGACCAAGTAAGTTTATTATACAGATACGCAGGCCTTCCTGTGGATATCACGCCAAAGAGGAGTGAGGCTAGGTGAAGCTTCCTACGTGATGACATTCTCAGCATCTGACTGTTGTTGAGGTATGGAGTAATATATGAACGTGGTGGAACATTAAAACAAAACCGTGCACAGGCATTTTGTACCCGTTGAATGAGTCTTTCTGTTTTGTTGAGTAGACAGGTCCCAAAAGCTGTATCTGCATAGTTCAGCTTAGAAAGAATTAATGTTTCACATAATAAAATGCGCATTTCTTCAGATATATAAGGTCGAATTCGATACAAGAGCTTCAACCTATAGAAACAGTTTTGCACTGTTTCAGCAATATGCTTCTCGAAGTGCAGCAACTGGTCAAAGACTACCCCTAAATTGCGTGCCTCCACCACTTGTTCTATCAGAGTACCATTGATACTGACCTCCAGCCTAACATCCCGTGCTCTCCGCACCATATCACTGGTTCCAATGAACAAGAATTTAGACTTACTCGGGTTAAGTTCTAGGCAGTCATTCTTTGCCCAATCGGATATTCTGTCTAAATCTGCATTTATTTCTTTTACAGACTCAGCACAGTTTCCCAGATGACAGGAGGTGTACAGCTGGATGTCATCAGCATATACATGAAATTTCGAGTGAAATATGGTTCTGGTTATGTCTGATGTATATATAATGAACAAAAGTGGACCCAGAATGGATCCCTGCGGCACCCCACGAACCACAGGACTGAGCGAAGAAGATACCTGGGATCCATCATTCCCACTCACCTGTACAAACTGATTTCGCCCACTCAGGTAACTGTCAAACCAACGGACAGAATTATGGTCACACCCATAAAATGCAAGCTTGGACAGAAGGAGCGGAACACAAATGGAGTCAAATGCGCGTGAGCAGTCCAATAGAGCAAGCAAAGTCCCCTTACCCTGATCCCTATCCTCCAAGATATTGTCCACCACATCAATCAAGGCAGTGGTTGTGCTGTGACCCGTCCGGAAGCCAGATTGCCTTTCAGGCAATAGACCAAAGTCTTCCACATATTTCCTTAATTGAATGCAGACTACTTTCTCTAAGATCTTAGATATACAAGGTAGAAGGCTAATTGGTCGTAGATCCTTGATACTGCTGGGATTTGCGTTTTTCGGGATAGGCTTCACTATTGCAGTTTTCCACAAGTCAGGGAATGAATATGAGGTCAATGACTTATTCATAATTCCAGTAATAGCTGTGAGAGTGTGTGGAAGTGTCATGACCAGCATCTCGAGTGATATGTTGTCAATACCTATTGCATTAGACTTGAGTCCCTGAATTATCCTAAGAACCGTAACTTCATTTGTGGGTTGGAGTTGGAAGCAGCCTGTACCATATCTATTGAATTCAACATAAGTCAAATCAGATATTGTGACCTCACCGTGACCAGGTACATCCAGAAAGTGTTTGTTAATAATTTCAGGGTCATTACAAAAATATGGTAATTGCCCACTGTTCCTTTTATTATAATTTATGACTGATTTAATATTACTCCACAATTTTTTAGGATACGTCATGTACATATTAATGTTTGATTTGAAATAAGCACTCTTTTCATTAATAATGGCTGCTTTAACAATACTTTTTAGGTCTTTATAAGAGTTAAAATGTGATTCTTTCCTGCTAGTCTTATACCGCAAGTGAGCCCTATCCCGTAACTTGACCATGTCTTTCACTGTGTCAGTAAACCAAGGATATCCTCTCTCCTTAATGAGGACCCTCCTAAGAGGGGCATGCAGCTCATATAAACCTAAGATGTACCGGTTAAAGGTGTCCACCATTGTGTTTATATCCTCTAGTTGAAGTATATGGTTCCAGTCAATTTTACTTAGATCATTATTAAATATGTCTATTAAGATATCCTTCATTGGCCGAAAGGTGATCCAGCGAGGAATAGGTTTCTCTGTTTTAATTTTTAATTTAACTGAGATCATTGCATGCTGACCAAGCTCAGGTTTATGCATTACTGATGTCTCACACACCTGGGCATCAGTACAAACCAAGTCAATAAGAGACTGACTGTGGTCAGTGTAGTGTGTGGATTCTGCTATTACATTCCTTAAACTAGTGCACTGTAGAAAGGCAACAAGAGACTTTGTTTTCCTGTCATTCAAGTCCAGGAGGTTGATATTAAAATCTCCAAGCAGAAGGACCTTGTCTGCACAGGCAAGTGAGGAGAGAGTGTCAGTGATTGCATCCAGAAAGATGTCCACATCCAGCCAGGGAGGCCTGTAGGCTGTTCCAATAATAACGGACTGTGAATGCACCTGTAGTTTAATCCACATTTGTTCTACCATAGGTGAAGGAGGATGTGGAACAGTTCGTACCCGAAGGTCCCTACGCACATAAAAACTAACACCGCCTCCCCTGCCAGCACGCACATTTTTGGGGCGCGGCATATGCCGCAAACGATACTGAGGTATATGAGGCGCTCTACCTTCCTCCCCTTCCCTAAGCCAGGTCTCATTTATCGCCATGATGTCCGGCGAGACATTCTCCATTGCCAGTACGAATTCATCCTGCCGTGACCCCAGTGACCCTGCGTTAAATAGTCCAACACATAAACTTTTATCCTTTTTCATTTTTACCCTTGATCTCCTTTACATCAGTTACATGTTTATTAATAGTTATATGTAATAAGAGGTGACGTGTGTAAATACTGTAAATATAGCAGCATAAGTAGTATACAGTAAGATTAGACAGAAATTTCCAAGTGTGAATATGATTATTATATAAGCGGTATAAGTCATGAAACACAATAATTGTGCAATTTTCCAATTTATCACAATAAGTAAGATTAAAAGGTTGCAGAAGGCACCATCGAAGTTGCTGTGAGAACAATTTGTTATAACTTTTTAATAATTTAAACACGTAATAACATATAGCAAAATGATCATACAATGTAAACATCAATTCAGCATTTAAAATGTTATTCCTATGTGTGAGCCTGTACAGCACATTGTAATTATGTGTGAGCCTGCGGACACAGTGCATGACTATTGCTAAAAGGGCATTAAATGTTACTATCTCTAAGAGCATCACACCCAAAAACACGCTCTAGGTCCTCTTCAGAGCGAATATTGTGTGTGGGCTTACCATCGGCCTGCTTGGTTAGAATTTTACCGCGCTTTGACCAGGTGTATCTCCACCCTAGCTTCTCGGCGGCCTGGCGAGCGCGGTAGAGCAGCTGTCTGTTGGTGCGAGTGAGGCGCTCGTTGAGGTAGAAGCGCCGCGGGGGCGCGGCCAGCCCGAGGTCGGCGGACGTGGCGCCGCGCCGCACCCGCGCGCTCCGCAGCAGTTCGTCCCTTAGCTCCCGGCGCGCTAGGCGCACCACGATCCGGCGCCCCCGGCCGCCGCGTAGTGCGCGCCCTGCGTCCACGCCTTTTGACTCGCCTTCAGCTGCCACGGCGTTAGGTTTAGGTCCCACTCGCTCGGCGAACACTATATCTCGCGGCTCGAGTGTCACTCCCAGCTTTCTTGCCACCAGCTCCACAGTGTGAGTCACATTTTCTCCACTGTCCTCAGGCAGATTGGAAATTTTGAGGTCAGATGCCATGAGCTCCTGCTCCCGATCGTTGAGCTCATTTTTAAGCTGTCTTACCGTCTGGTCAAATTTACTACGCAAATCTGCAGAGGTATCGCTTGATTCACGGCTTTCGAGAGCCTCGACCCTACTCTCCAGTCCATCCAACTGCTCGCGGCACGTAGAGACAGCCTCTCGGAGATCAGCCACTTCCTTCCTAATCTCCATAAGCTCGTTCTTCAACTCGACCTTAATACTGCGGAGTTCACTCCGGATCAATCTTAGCTCGAGCCCTATGTCCGTTCCTGACAACAATGCTGAGTCACCCCGCTGGTGTACGGTTTGTTCTGCTGCTGCATCCTCAAAACAAACGTCATCAGTATCAGCAGCAGCGCTAGTGGAAGTAGCTTTCTTCTTACAAGTTGTACATTTCCACACGGTATTTGCATTAGGTGATTCTTTCAGATGCACACAGGCTAGATGGTATTTGTTACTACAATTATTACAGGCAGCAACCCCTTTAGTAGCAAGAAACTTCCCACATGCCGTACACTTAGCCATATTTTATTTAAAACGATTTTATTTAATGTATTGTGTTGTCTTTGTTTTCCGACAGATGGCGTTGTACACGAAATTGATTTTTATGGTAAAGTGATGGTGGGAGACCTCAGTACACTGAAACACTGTTAACACTATGCCAGTACATACATACAGAATCCAACTTATTTACATTTATCCCTAATTTGTATATATTCCACTTCACTTTTCGTAGTTTAAGGTAGATTTAAGTAACAATTAGTTTATAAGATGTTGTTATTGTTCGTATTTATTTGTAAATTATTTTCCAATTCACATAATATTGTATATATAGGCTTAGCACACTGGAAGTTGACTTTGTATATTAAATGCGATTATTGAAAACTGATTTTATTTTATAATTTGTCACAGTTACAAGTGTTCACGACCGACCGTCAAAACGTCACTTTTAAACCTACCTAGGTACCCTCGATAACATATTAAAACAGTGTTTGCTAAGTCAGCTAGTTATACAATACAGTGCAACTTATAAATTCATCTCAATATAGAACCAAAAAGTTAAATTGAATGTTACTAACAATAATATAAGATTTTAATAAAACAAATTATTTTCATATCCCTAAAGCAAATGTGCCATACCAATACTATTAAACTTTAAACTCCACATTTTTTGTTTCGTTACTAAGAATTCTTAATGCGAAACTGCAATAATTGGAATTTTCGTCTTGCAAATATAATAGCTGCATTGAATATTTACTCTAAGACCTAGGCAGACTTGTAAGATGCTGTAATAATAATTATTCATATTTTTTTATAATTTCGAATTGTGTCCTTATAAAGATGTTTTGCTTAAAATTTTAACCAAAAATTCACAAACATTACAAGAGTTTGTCAGAGCGCCGTGATAAAAAATCGGTGCAACATAAATTATGTTGTGGCCACCCACTTTCCTTGGGTTTATTTTTTCATTCACAAAAGGAAGTGAGAAAGCGGAACACAACCTTATAAATTATTTTGAAATAAGTAAATGGTGCTTAACAGTATAGTGTCAGTTACATTATATAACCTCACTAGAGGATGCCCGCAGCTACCTACCACATGTTTTTAATTTAACCGTTTCTGTCCAATGCCAACGGAATTTCGAGAAATCATTTCCTAGTGCACCCCTTCGGTCTTCAAGGAACATACACGTCAAATTTCAGCTTCTCGCACTTTATATTTTTCGCTGTAGCTTGTGTTAGCGTCTGTATTTTATATTATAACCTTTTTATTATCTGGCAGCATTTTATTCTCGCAATTTGTCAGAATTCAGTTTTTATTAACTGGCAACACCGAACCGCTCTTATTGGTCCGTGGTTTCAATTGGCGCATATCGAACCAATCAGAGCGAAGCACGCGTTGTGGCGGGGGTTCTAGTTGTTAGAAGAATTATGTCTGAGATGAGGCGGCATTCTGTCGTCAAGCGGCCTCCAGTGAACACTAAATTAAATTACGTGCGTGTCTACTTGGCGTTATTTTAAGGTAATAATGTATATTTACCATTTTACCCTCATTTGCTATTTTTAATCTGAAGTGCTTAATATTATAAAATGTTGTGATATTATGAAGTAAATGTTTTCTGAACTGTGTATGGAGTCTTTCTTTTATATCTCAGAAGTGGGATAAGCGGATTTTAACTCGTTAAAAAGAAAAAAAAACAAGTTTTGAATACGAGAAGTTTAAACCCATCCGTTTATCCAGCCCACGCTTACTAGTTTTTCTTTTTCTTTCCTTTTGTTCACACCCTTAGCATACATAGTAAAAGAAAAGCTCCATAAAGTGTTTTAATGTGTTAAGATTCGAAGACAGTCACGTAAGTACCATTTTATTCTTTTGGTAATTCAAAAGACGTTGACAAGACACTCCATCATGTTTAAGATACCTAATTCATGAAACTGCTATGCTGTGTTTTACTCACAAAGTTAATGAATACCCTGTAAAAAGCATGCATTCCATTTTGCCAGGGCAACTCTCTGGATATGAGATGCATACTTAATAATACTTATTACCTAATTAATCTTGTATAACGGATCATTTTGAGCATGTATTCCATATTGCCAGGGCAACTCTCTGGATATGAGATGCATACTTAGTAAAACTTACTACCTAATAGATGTTATATAACGGTTTGTTACATATTGCGGGGGCACACCTACGGATATGTAACGGATCATTTTGGGCATGTATTCCATATTGCCAGGGCAACTCTCTGGATATGAGATGCATACTTAGTAATACTCGCTACCTAATGACTTATTAATAGCATACTAAGTAATACTCGCTACCTAATTGTTATATAACCGTTTGTTACATATTGCCGGGGCACACCTACGGATATGTAACGGATCATATTGAGCATGTATTCCATATTGCCAGGGCAACTCTCTGGATATGCGGTACATACTTTTCTTATACACACAATACAATTATTGATTTGATTTTATTTCGTTGAGCATATTATATATTGCCAGGATACTCCCGTTAATATGTGTTTTAGAACATGTATTTCATTTCGCCAGGGCTACTCTGTAAATGCGATGCTTGTTTGGCGCATTGAATATTCAACTTTGATTACTATATACATTTATTACTTACGACCTTAAGAATAGCATTTAACTGAAGTTAAATGCACTAATTAACACTAAGTTAACTTAATCACAATTGTAGATGATGGATTCATCGCCCGCGGGTGGTGGTAATGGACGTCGCTGCAATAACAAAGATGAGCCGATAAGTTTTGACTGTAACGAAAGCCCACGGCGAACTCCGCAGCGACGCAAAGTTCATAAAAGCGAGGGAGCGGAAGGGAGTCTGGATAACAGGCAAGTCCGCAAACGCTTAATAAGTGATTCTGATAATGAGAGTGAGGGAGCGGAAGGGAGTCTAGTCAGAGACAGGCAAAGCCCGCAAGCACTCTATTTTAAAGCCAAACCATAATAAAAACTTTAATATCTAGTGTCAGACTGTGCTGAGCTATTACAAAGCGATTTTATGTGGAACAGATTGTAACGTTTATTTCTAACATGGACGTATGCTGTTTAGAACTTTAGAAGTGTAGTTGGTTGGTTGGTGTGGAACCTAACCACCATAGTCGAAATTAGTTTTGGTAGATGTTACTAGAGCGATATTTTTAGACTCTAGGCGTTTTAAATACCTAACGGCTTCATTTAAACGTGATTACAGCTTAAGCAAGACGAGGCACTCGTCGTAATTCTGTTTTGTACAGTCGAATCTGTGTAAACCTGCTTCTTTGTGCGTAATTTGTAACATGTCAATAGATGTGAATGTCAATAGATGGCATTACCAGTATATCTGTACAATCTATGGATGGCATTGATAAAATGTTTGGTGTTACCATACTATGGTTAATAGATGGCACCGCTAGTAAAATTTAATTCGATCTTAAGATTGTACGAGTATAGATTATGCACTGTAGTGTGTTCTTTAAAATGCATATGATACGCTGGGAATCTTTACCAAGTGCCCCCGATTCGTTAAACCAATGTCAAGTTACGTTACGGACGTTTAGGAGTGATACAGTAAGAAGATATCTTTAGTACAAGGTAAGTAGAAGCTGTTAAACTCGATTACCAGATGTAGAAGAAAATGATAGTTATTACTGTAGTGTTATGATAATCAGTTTGAGCGATTTTCGCTTTCATTGTAGGTAGGACCAGGTTAGTGGTCATTAGTGATGATCGTTTGCTTTACCTGATTCACAATTGAGTTACGAACCTTGTTAGTCCATGTTGTGATGGTCTTGTGCTACATAACATCGTTTCCGTTGTGTAGATTTGCAGAAACGGAATAAGCTGTCTGTGCGGCAACAAACTTTTGTGTTAGCATATCCATTGGTGCGTAAACAAGATAAGCCGTTTGGCGCGTTATTACTAATGATAAGGTTAGGATAAGTATTTCGTATTTAGAATCAGTCATTGTTTAAATTTATGACGGGCTTTGTTCGAACGCCGCGTTCTGGTGTACTTTCTGTAATAGCGAGTGCGTATTGATGAATTCACCATGAGTTTAGTTGACACCACGATAGTTTTACACCTTTCAGTTAAAAGCAGGCCAGAAGTTTGTTGTAAACCATAAAATTTATGGAAAGCGGGTAGGTATAGAGGTACAAACGTTGTCATTGCAGCTTTTTTATTTTATTTAGTAGCATACTCTCAAGATTTGATGTACGAGTCCATCCTACAAACAAGGCTATGAGAACAAATCAGGCAAGGCAAAAGGTATTGATGTTGTCCAATTCTGCTGTTGTTAATTTGAGAATTATTGATATCGAACGTGTTGAAGTCGCTGTCAAATAAGCGGTCCTACAAGTACGCTTATGATCTTAGGAAGGTTTCTGAGGTTCAAGTACCAATGATGCCGACATAGCAAAGAAATTACATAAAAGTGAAGTGGTATTGTCTCCGTGATGCAGGTCGTAAGCAATATTGTAGCTGTAGCCCCTTAAAAGCGGCATATACTCGTAGAGAAGTCCGGAGGAGTTCAGGAAAGCGATAGCTCTGGGTGGTATAGTCGGGTCTAGCCTTGTAGCGAGGACCATAGCGTGGCCCGGCATTACTAGAGGGAAGTGCATTTAGATGTGGTGGTTGGACGTAATCATGGATACACTGCCACTCAAATGGCTCTAATTTAATTTATATTCATTCTCTAAACTTGCTAAAATTGTCTGTCAGTCGTGCTCGATCTGGCTTCTGTTATAACAGCAGCGTGTTCAATCGGAAAGAACTCTTTACAGCCGGTTGACTATCTTAGTAGTCGTTGCGTACGCGTTGACAAAAGTAAATCAATTTGTTCGACTGTAACTTACTATAATAGTATTAGTTCATGCGCGGTTTAGATCTACGTAGTTTAAGTTTACGTTGGTGGCAGTTGGTTTCGAAATCAGGTTTGGCTGTACTGGTAGAAAAGATGAATAGTAAATAATTGAAAGTTGCGTTATTAACATCCTTATTCTTGAGCAGAGGGCCAAGCACCAAGTGAAGTTGTAAAATAATTTGATAATCACTTAAGATTTCGATGTACGCATATTGAATCACTCTGAAAAGAACAGGGTCTCCATTCAGTGGTAGATAAGTTCGCGTGTGTGACGCGCGGCCCGTGAGTGGCGCGCATCCAGTGCGCGGTTTTGAGGTGCCTCGTAATCGGTATAGCTACAGCCCTTAACGCTTTCTGGCAATGAAATTTAAGGTACTTCATTAAGGGAGTTTGGTTATAGAATGTTGAGTGATGTTTTATGATGGAAGAAGGATGACTGGATCATAAATTGATTAGCGATCAATCGATCAGAAAATAGAAATGACATCACTATGTTCTTTAAAATGTCAGGGTCATGACGGGTTAGTCAAAATTCGTACCAGCTTATTGAGTGAAGAGAAGGCCAGACGGCGGTGATTTATGTAGAACTCGATGAGGATTATCCTCATAGACTCGATAGATGAGTAACACTATCGGCAGGCCCCTATACTATTTCAGTAGCATTTGATACAATCACAGCAGGATCAGATAACCTTTGCATCAACTCGGACCATGAGCAAGTTGACCACGAAGTTCAAATTCACGCTGATCAGGACAGCTCATAACGATAGGTTTTAATAGAAGCTACAACGTCAACCCGCAATCATGGCCAACGTTTATATGAAAATGTAATAGCGATAGATAGAATAGGCTTGTGTCCACTAAGAATAAATCGTTTTGATTGTAGTATCTATAGATTCATTATGATTTTAAGTTGTCAATAAAGTTTATTATGTATTATAGAAGGTAAGATTAATGATAATTTTAGGATTCTAAAACTAAAAATAATGACGTATTTATTCTTGTGACAGTGAACACCAATCGGAGAGCATTACATCTAACAGTGCGTCCGACAATCATGTTGACGTTTTGGAAGTAAATATAACTATATCGTCAAACTTTGTACCTGTTCAAATATAACAAAATAAAACTGGGTACACCAGACCAGACTTCATTCACAGTTTGTTTTGTTTTGCACTTTGTGATATCACACAACCGCCATAATGGTTTTACAGCGTTTTCGTATCAAATTCAATAGGTTTTTCAAAAGCCGTCATTAGTAAATTTGCTGATCGATTTTTGAAGAAAACAAATCGGTTATTTTAGTTTAGCATTTAATAAACGATGTTCGTTTATTAAATGCTAAACTACTACTACGCTAGTTACATTTTAGGACACAAGCCTAATAAGCCGCGGCTCGCTTTCGATAGGAATTATAACTCTGTAGAGTCGGAGTCTGAAGATAATGCTAATCAGGACTGTAATAAACTTACCAATAAGTTCCACATAATAACAAGGGCACATCTAGATTGGAATAGATTGATATATGAAATATAATAAATAATGTAATATTTAATAAAGTATGTACAACGCTTAATGTACCTAATGTTTATGATAATATTATTAGAACTAATATCATGTTAATATTATATAACGTTTATATAACAATACATGACTCTAAATTACTATTTTACGACCACATAGATCAGATAGCTAATAAGGCATCTCGAGCTCTAGAATCCCTCATGCGAATTTCAAACAATTTTAATGAGGTGAAAACCTGTAAAATCTTATATTGTACACATGTGCAATATAAGATTTTAAGGACATTTTGGAGAACCCCGGTTAAGTATGGAACCCTTAGATATGATGTTTCTATTAATAGACTAGAACACACACAAAGCAGATTTATTAAATACTTGTGCTATTGGTGTAAAATCACCTACAGATCGGAAGAATATGGCAACTCGCATTTATAATCATTTATCACAACGGATTCTTGACATCACATCTTTGGACTTATTTAAACAAAAATTAAAAGGTATACTAATTGAGAAGGCTTATTATAGTGTTTCTGAGTGTCTTGCCGGTAGACTGTAGCTATATAATTGACAACATTATTATTAATATTATGTAAACTGTAAGACAATTCGTATTTTTTATTTTATAGATAAATAATTTGACATTGATATTATTGTAATTGACTAAAAGTATATTATTTTTATTATAGAAATCATGTAAAAAGTGACTATTATTATGCCTTGTTTTACATAATTTATTTTAAAATATAATAATCAATGAATAACATTTTTATTAAATAATTCGCATACCATAAGGTTAATATGTTGGCACTATTAAATGTATTCAATCCATATTAGCGGATAAAGCTTTGAATTTGAATTTGAGAATATTTGAAAATCTGCTCAAAATTCCACCTATTGCCGCTAGTTACACGACGAGATATCGCCGATGTTATTTACCTGTCGAACACCATATCTGGACCCATTGACTGTCCGGATCTACTGGGTAAAATACTATTTAACCAGGGCTGTAACTGCTGTAAGACACTACGCCCCTAGTCATCTTCCACTAGCATCTACAAATTACCGGCAGAATTAGTTTGTGTGGCGAGCGAGTAATATTCTAAATAAACAAATGTAAACATGAATTTGATATATTTGTCGCAATGATTGAAACGGTGAGACGATTACTGAGCTTGGATTTTTTTAATAACCACGGAACTTTTGAATTGTTATTAACCTTTAATGATTTTGTTTATATGTCCACATATTTTGCATTATGCAATTTTACATATCCGCGGAGACCTATAATTGGCTAACTGTGGCTTAATTTTCTACGTTGTATTTTGTTGCTTTTGCTATTGGCGTAATAAAGAAATAATTAGTCTAGCTTAGTTATAAGAAGCTTACCATGAAAATAACTGTTCGATAATGTCAGTTTGATTTGAGAGAATTCCCGGTGGTTAAATATAAAGATGTCAACTAGGTTAGTGAATTTAAAAAAAAAAATTAGATTGTAGTTAAATCGCTTGACCTCACTTATATATTAAGATTATAATATTGGTATTAATTATTATTATAAGATGGCAATGTTACAATAATTTATGATTGTAAAATTTTCCAAGGTTAAATTATGTATGCTCATGTACTAGAATTTGTCTTATAAACTTCAATTTAATTTAACTTGTAACTCCTCCCCTTTTTTTTTTGATGTCGCGAAGGGATTCGCTTTTCGCAGGATGGCCGAGCTGTTAGCGTCTGTATTTTATATTATAACCTTTTTATTATCTGGCAGCATTTTATTCTCGCAATTTGTCAGAATTCAGTTTTTATTAACTGGCAACACCGAACCGCTCTTATTGGTCCGTGGTTTCAATTGGCGCATATCGAACCAATCAGAGCGAAGCACGCGTTGTGGCGGGGGTTCTAGTTGTTAGAAGAATTATGTCTGAGATGAGGCGGCATTCTGTCGTCAAGCGGCCTCCAGTGAACACTAAATTAAATTACGTGCGTGTCTACTTGGCGTTATTTTAAGGTAATAATGTATATTTACCATTTTACCCTCATTTGCTATTTTTAATCTGAAGTGCTTAATATTATAAAATGTTGTGATATTATGAAGTAAATGTTTTCTGAACTGTGTATGGAGTCTTTCTTTTACACTTGTCTGTCATTCAGTCAGTAAGACAAGATTTTTATATATACTCAGATGTAAACAACATTAAAAGGTGGTGCTACACTTTCACTTTTATAAAGATGTAATCACACCTGAACGAAACTTTTCTCTTCAAATACCACCTACGTATTATTATACCATTTATGTATTACGCCAAGCGTTGAATTCCACGGACTCGGAAATTGGATCAAAGCAGGACACCGCTCTCATCTACATAACTGTTTTAAGCGTTGATACATACGAAGGTATGATTCATGTACATGTGATTACAACTTGGAGTTTGATGCGAGACGGCTCCTACCAGTTCAAATTTAATTCCGTAAGAGCGGTAGGATTTTTATGGGTTTACTGGTATGTACTGGATGATTAGAGGCAATATTTTTATTTCTGATGTGTGAAGCTAGCCTTTAAATTGTAAATTATGGTGTCCGTCAGAATGAACGGTCACTAGGCGTATTTAACGTTGAATTTATGCCTAACAATTGCTTCCCTATTGCTTCTATTTGCTTCCTATTCTCAAACAATTGCTTCCATCGTATTGTAGAAGAAAAAAACATTTTAAGAGTGACCGTTCATTCTGATGTCAGGGCGGCCGGTCACAGAGTCGTAGTGTCCTGGTTAAATAGAATTATTGAAATTCACGGTGGCCATTAATTACTTCCCGTTTGCTTCTCTCAATGTTTTACAACGATAATACTATGACTATCCTGGCAATAAATATATCGACAAAAGTGTTGTTTATCAATATTTTCAGTGCCTGACAAAAAAATAAAGGCAAAACTCTTTTTGAACATTGCAGTTACGCTTGATTTTTATTATTATTATTAGCAGTGTAAGATTTTAAACTTGGGGGTTAGCAAACAGTGCCTAGCGCCTATAAGAACACTCCCTAGGAAGTTAAGCATTGAAATATTATCTTTAAAGGTGTTTTTTATATTTGTATGAATATTTGTCACTAAATACGATAGGCACTTCTTTTTATTTTTAATAACATAAAACTTTGCTGTAGGCCACCGGTATAATACCATAGATTTATCGCCTAATCAAGCGTAACTGCAATGTTCAAAAAGAGTTTTGCCTTTATTTTTTGTCAGGCACTTAAAATATTGTTATACAACACTTTTGTCGATATCTTTATTGCCGCGATAGTAACAGTATTATCGTTGTAAAACATAGAGAGAAGCAAATTGGAAGTAATTAATGGCCACCGTGAATTTCAATAATTCTATTTAACAACGACACTACGACTCGGTGACAGGCCGTCCTGACATCAGAATGAACGGTCACTCTTAAAATGTTTTTTTCTTCTACAATACGATGGAAGCAATTGTTTGAGAATAGGAAGCAAATAGAAGCAATAGGGAAGCAATTGTTAGGCATAAATTCAACGTTAAATACGCCTAGTGACCGTTCATTCTGACGGACACAAATTATGCTAGCTACAGCTGAAACGTTTGTTATAAAATTATTTAATGAGAACAGTTTGATGCGGAATCTGAACTTCATCATTCGACTGACTGTAATGCATGTTAGCTGTTGCAATAATTTATGAAGCTCCAATCAATGGCGAAGGCACAGATTTCATATCCTGCAATTTCAACAAGGTAACCAATCGATATGGGGGTTTAGGAATGAATGCAAAACAATGTGTGTACGGGGCACTGCACTGCAGACAAGGATTTACCAACAGAACCTCATGAATGTATCCGATAAGGATGCTAGAGTGGCTGCATTCTAAAGGGGAAATAATTCGTCAATGACATGGCAATAAACAGGACATTGGGCCGATTGACAAAATATTATTGAAATTATACAAACTTGCCGAATAAGCTTCATTCAGTTATTTTATAGCCTGCAGCTAAAACATGCCAAAATTGAGTGTGCAATAAAAATTTGTTCTTAAGCCCTCAAGACTGAGTACAATTCAGATGAAGCGTAATACACAGATCTCTTTATGAACATCTGGCATAAAATACCATATTTATTCACATAAATCTTTACCCTCTCATTCTTCATACAATAAAAATCTTTTCACAACTTCGAACAAAACAATTTGACATAGCGCATCCTGCCGAAGCCTGGTATGGCCTGGTGTCATTGTCATAGAGTAACGAGGGGTAACAGTGATTGATGTGTGTATAGTCTATTGTGCTTTATGAAAAATTATCTGTGTAAGAGTTTATTGACTGGTTATATACGTACTTGATGTTAAAATTCTAAAGGAAATGATGGGAAATGAAATTTTGGTTTACAGTTTAGCAAAGGCACTTGGCACCAATATCCCAATATTTTGCTTTCTTACCTTGAGTTTTACATGATAGGCTTAAGTTTAGCATATTAAAATGATAAAACTATCATTACAATTCACAAAAGCTGTACTTATGGTCCCGGCACTATGCAATAAATTAAGGTATTTTTGACAAACTTATTTAAAGCTCTATAATAAATCTTTAAGTTTGCCCTAATCCGAAGTAAACTGACCCTGACTTATTATAAAATACTACTCATCTAACAAAGATAAATCTCCACAATATACAATACAGTAGCATCTTGAACTCATATTTTAAAGCAATAGGGATTTAGAAGAATATTATTTCCTCTCAGTGTTAAAGCTCACATAAATATCACGATATGCTTCACAGAGTTAAGTGCATCGTTTCTTGAGGTGTAATGATGCAGATCTCTGTAAATGGCCATACTGGTAGAAGATTATGGCCTTAAGAATGGCCTGGAGAAAGTGCTGGGAAAGGGGACTGAGATTTTCATTGTGTTGGAGAAAATTTGCTAGTTTTCTATGTGGAGGATTCTTGGATCAATCGCTAATGTAGACGATTTATGACTACTTCTGTAATTCTGTCTGATGTGAGCTTAAGATATTTTTGCTGTTTTGGGATGGATAATGTAATTGTCTTGATAGTTTCTGTGACATAAGTCTGATTTAGAGGCCTCGAGTTTCTTTAGCGTTGCGTAGAATGCTACTGATGTTGCTAATTGAAATTGGTAGTTATAACTGTACAAGCGTATCTACATAAAAACAAGCATTGTTTATAAACATTTGTACTTGAGATAATTTCATGTAATAGTGATCAGAACTATGGCTTGATTAAAGACGAAGGTCTTCGTTGAATACCTTTAAATGTTTAGTTGTTATTTATTTGATAACACCTAACTGAACATCTCAGATGTATTTTAAAATTGTGTTATAAAATTAGGAATATTATTACTACAAAACACGGACTAAAATGGCAGCAGACTTGGTTCTGGATGGCCCTTCAAATAAGGTAAAACTAGAGGACAACCGCAGCTACGCCCGCAATTTGCCTCAAAATACACAAGTAACATACATGCCAAATTTCAGCTTCATGCGCCAAATCGTTTTGACTTTGTGGTTTCTGTCAGCCAGACAATAACGCAATGACGAGACAATAAACGAATGTTACTTGAACAGATTGCAAAATTTATTTTCTCGGTATATTGGCTTCTCGATATATTAAAGCTACCTGACTCTGATCCTGACTAACATACTCATAGTATCTGTTTCAGTTCAGGTCAACGTTTTGATTATAGCCTCAAACATATAAAAATTGTCGTGTAGTTCATAAATTTTTACATTCTCGCGGCGTCGCGTCGTAAACCGCTTTGTACATGAATTGGGCGGGCAATTATACAATATTACTACGCCCTCCTAAAACTAAATTATACCACAGAGCAAGATATAAAAAAACATTGTTCTATATCGTATAGCATTTTTTATTCTACTTCTTTTCATCTGCATAATCTCTCCCTAAACTTGTCATACAAAGTCTTGTCCCGCAGGAAGAAATTGCGTACTAGGGCTTCATGTCGAAAAATCCGCCGAAAAAAATAATTGTATGCACTTATTTTAATGCTTCAACGCGCGATCACCTATCTTAAGAGTGACCTACGCACACGTGACTACATAACTGAGCCGATCAATGTTGTATTGAACGTTTGCAAGACGTGCTAGAAGCGCTATATTGAAATGAGATTGTCGAAGTCTGTATAAAAAGTTTAGGTAATACAAATATGGTGTGAGAACCAGCATGTATACCTATTCGATTGGGTGTATCTTTAGTCGCCGAAGTCTGGTCAAAGAGTTCTCCCTTTAGCTGGAGTAACACCAAACTTATTTTTCCTCTAATAACTAAACTACAATTCTTTCTTCCAATGCCATAATCAAGGCCAAATAAACTATACATAATTCCTACCCCCTATTCAAATAGCTGTTGTTAAACGACTAGAACGTACAAAATACAAGTTCACTTTGTATACAATATCGATTTACACAAGTAGCTACCGCCATTGTGACACGAAACCGCTGTGTACTAAAACGAATCCGAAGTACTTCGGCAACAATGAAAAATTAACAAGTGTAGTTTGCTTCGACAATAGATTTTATATTGTATCTAGACGATAATGGTTTTTTATATAGGTGAACACATTAGGGTTAACAAGTATTTGACTTATATTTGACTTATACCATTACCGAAAATTAAGGTAGGAAGTGAGGTAGGTATACATTGAAACACAAAGCTCTTTGTCTATAGTAAATTTTTGGGTTTCGGTATAATGTTATACTTTTTACGGTGTACAAAAAAGAGTTATCTTGGCTAATCTGCTCTTTCAACTATTAAGCGAAACCAAATAGTTCCAAAGCCATTTGAACTGTTCAGGCATTTAGAAGATGTCTTTAATGTCGTTATATCGTATTTGTGCGTTATGTAAGCCAAATATAATTTTATTGGTAATTGCTTAATATAGCGTAAAAGAAATTCAATTTTGTGGTCCAATATTGAGCTGTAGGGAATTACCCCAAGATTTGGGTATCAATTAGTGAAGTAAAAGTTCATGTTGACCGTACGACGTGACGACGTGTACGAGTCTTCAAGGACAGCGTCTGGTATAAAGGTTAAGTAGGTAAGCTCGGTCGTTGGGTTGGAATCCCGGACTTTCCCTCCGCAATTCCTCCAAAAGATAAAATGTTATGAGACGTGGTAGAATATGTAAATGCTTCAACCACTTTAAGATGAGCAGCCAGGTGCACAATGTTATCCTCTGTGTTTTGGAGAGGAGTCAGATCTGCTTGGACCGATATCCCAGCAATCTTGGAACTATCGAACGTCAACACTGGTCTAAAAAGTTTAGCTCAATTTATTAAGGCTTTGGGTTGAGGAGGAAAAACGGTAGTATTTCTTGGCAAAAATAAAATCTATGTGACACCATCTCCTGGGGATGGAAAGTCGAGAATATCGCCGCGGTTTTAGCAAGTAGGTTTCAAACGACTGTAAAGTAGAGTCTAACACACTTGCTGCCTTGCTCATTAAATAAAGAGACGGCCCGCAACTCTCATGATCACTAAACCAAATCGAAAGTATTATAACTTATCAGCTGTTCTCTAGTGTATTGAATATGAATCTTTTCAAGTGACTGCATCGTATGTGTTAAACGTATTTGTGTTCAGTGATCTACATACATACATACATACATACATATCGTCACACCTTTTATCCCCGAAGGGGTAGGCAGAGGTGTATTTCTACACCCACTTTTCGCCAGATATACTTTAGTCCCACGTAATAAGGGGCGAGCCTATTGCCGTACCGGGCACATTTCCAGACTCTGTGCTGCTACTGAGAATTTCGTGACAGAAAAACCCAATAACACTGCCCGACCCAGGAATTGAACCCGGGACCTCCCGATCCCACGCGCACATTTATGCCGCGAGACCAACGAGGCAGTCGTATATGGTTTGATGTCGAGTTTTCCGTCTCTACGCAAAGATAGTATTTGCATCGTGTTTTCCCTTAGTCGCCTCTTACGACACCCACGGGAAGATAGGGGGTGGTGACACTTGTATTCTATGCCGTCAACCACACGGCATTGATCAGATTCAGTGATCTGTAAACCAAATATCGTTTGTCACTGCTTAATATCGCGTGAAGGAAATTAATTATGTGGTCTAATATAAACTGAGCTGGTAAAATGACTGGAGATTTGGATATCAATTACGTAAGGGTAAAGCAACTTGCAGTGGCTGCGGAATATCATTTTCTTCCACTTATAGGTGACGTGATATGTTTAACTAACTCCTGTTAATTATATGGCGCATGATAGTGTGCTAATGAACTTACTACATTAAGTATTGGCCTGGTTCAGCATGTCAACTGTATTTTTTTATTGCTAGCAATAGACAGATGCCAAATGGTAAACTCAGCTCATACACATGACTGTATGCGAAAATCCCACAAAGTCACTGCCTTTCACGGATAAAGCTCTATAAGTGAAAAGGAAAAGAGGGTGAGGACATCGACACTATCACTTGCCAAACTAAATGTAACAGAATAGAAAATAATTATATATGTTGATGTTTTTGAGAGGGTAGTGCTGGCATATTCATGTCTGAATCAGTAGTATCTAAAACAATGGTTTAATATTTCCAAACATCAGGCCGATCATACGGTACGCCTGCTCGTACAACCACATAACTTGTTTAAAATGCCAATTGAGCACGAAACTAAACTGCGAGCGCAAATCAGATGTTGTTGTAAATGTAAATGCCTCATTTTACATGCATTTATAGCTCAAAATGTATACATTTGAAAACGTTCTTGCCGGTAATAAAAATAAATCTGAAGCACATGATGGGTAATAAAAATAATCCCGGGTGGCAATTCAATGCTTTAATCAGCGTCATAAACCCCCTTTAATTATTGTGCTCGTCAGTCAATCATACGCTTCGTAACTAGTACTGTTTGAAATAGACATAAACTGTATGACCTGATGACCCCTGATGTGAAACATTTAGTCAGTTTTACAGTTTCATTGTATTATATTTTTTTATTTCAGTTGCAGATGTGTTCTTAGTTTTTTCGCCCACGCGAATTCTACACCTAAACCCTCGTGAAAACCGTATAGAAATATGTTATGCGGTTTTTGAGTTTATCGCATTCATACAGGAAGTCAGAGGTCGAGGAACTTCATTTTATAACATGTATAGATTTTCAAAACACGTTTTAATATCTACCTTATAGTAAATTATTTACTATTAATAATCGCTTTATTTGCAACAGTATAAACTTTTCAATGAGCGATACAAAGACAATAAAATCTTCGACATGTTGACAGACACTGTAGCTTTTCATCAAGGATACACAGTGTATCCCCATCTCACAAACATAGCAACTGCATACACAGTGTAACCTCATACAGTACATTGTACCACTATTTACCTAGCTCACTACATAATATTTGTGTCCGTCAGAATGAACGGTCACTAGGCGTATTTAACGTTGAATTTATGCCTAACAATTGCTTCCCTATTGCTTCTATTTGCTTCCTATTCTCAAACAATTGCTTCCATCGTATTGTAGAAGAAAAAAACATTTTAAGAGTGACCGTTCATTCTGATGTCAGGACGGCCTGTCACCGAGTCGTAGTGTCGTTGTTAAATAGAATTATTGAAATTCACGGTGGCCATTAATTACTTCCAATTTGCTTCTCTCTATGTTTTACAACGATAATACTGTTACTATCGCGGCAATAAAGATATCGACAAAAGTGTTGTATAACAATATTTTAAGTGCCTGACAAAAAATAAAGGCAAAACTCTTTTTGAACATTGCAGTTACGCTTGATTAGGCGATAAATCTATGGTATTATACCGGTGGCCTACAGCAAAGTTTTATGTTATTAAAAATAAAAAGAAGTGCCTATCGTATTTAGTGACAAATATTCATACAAATATAAAAAACACCTTTAAAGATAATATTTCAATGCTTAACTTCCTAGGGAGTGTTCTTATAGGCGCTAGGCACTGTTTGCTAACCCCCAAGTTTAAAATCTTACACTGCTAATAATAATAATAAAAATCAAGCGTAACTGCAATGTTCAAAAAGAGTTTTGCCTTTATTTTTTTGTCAGGCACTGAAAATATTGATAAACAACACTTTTGTCGATATATTTATTGCCAGGATAGTCATAGTATTATCGTTGTAAAACATTGAGAGAAGCAAACGGGAAGTAATTAATGGCCACCGTGAATTTCAATAATTCTATTTAACCAGGACACTACGACTCTGTGACCGGCCGCCCTGACATCAGAATGAACGGTCACTCTTAAAATGTTTTTTTCTTCTACAATACGATGGAAGCAATTGTTTGAGAATAGGAAGCAAATAGAAGCAATAGGGAAGCAATTGTTAGGCATAAATTCAACGTTAAATACGCCTAGTGACCGTTCATTCTGACGGACACTAATATTTACTCTGAGCAAATCTGGTGCAAACTGGCTCACGGTTACAAATGGAGCCATTTGAATGTAATTTTCGTGTTACTTAGCTTTATAAATCTCGGTGATACATTATTTAAATACCAGTTTAAGCCGGGAGTTTTAGTGCTACGAAGGGTTTACTTATACAAACTAAGTTGGAATTAAAAATATTTTTTCATTGAAGATGCGTAAATGTGTACAGAGTGTGAATCTATCTGTATTTAACTACAAAGAAACGAATTGCTTATTATATATTGTTACTAGCTGTCAGGCAGCGTGGTAGCTTTCTGGACCTTAATTGCCGGATCATAAGGCATCCGGCAAAATAAGTTTGTAATTTAAGGCAAATAAAAATAAAATAATACGACTGAACACCCTTGTCACCAAGGTGTTAAGCTGTTTTGATAAAGAAAATCATATATTTATTATGACACGAGACTATTATAAATTAGTTTTTGTAATTTTTGTCAGTTACTTTTTGTACTATTCCAGTTAATTTACCCTAAAATGCCTTTTATCACTATTCGTTACAATATTTTTGCTAACTAATTTGACACTGATTCTAAACAATCTCAACGGCACTAACACACAACAGCCAGCAGAAACGTCACAGAGTTTATTAGATCAAGCACACTAACAAACAGATGGCCAGCTTAGTCATATGAGAAATTGGCGCGTTTCTATGTCATGCAGGCTGTAGCGTGTATACACAATGTGGCCAGCTCATTCACTATGAAACAATGCTACTGAGGTATTCGCAGTCAGGTGCCGACGCTTTGTAAGTACTATTCAACGTCAGTTATGTCGGCAACGCCGTATTTTGAGCGGCTCAGTCTATTTTGTCACCGTTTTTAACACAAAATAAACTTGGTGCAAGGCATGTAAAATTTTTTGAAATTTTGGTTGAATTAAGTGGCTATTTGGTAGACTTAGCCCCGGTTACGCATGCGAACATTTTGCACCTAAACTTTCCCTAGGAATTACAATAACTGGTCAAATACGTGCGAAAATCTGTTCAGTAGTTTATCACGTTTATGCAGACAGACAGGGCGGAAAACGGGACTTAATTTTAATAAGTATAGAAGTGACAGTTTGTCAAGATTAATAAATAAGTATTTGATACTATTTCACGCAAAGGCTTCTGGATTGATTTACGGCCGGTTTCAATATTCGATTTATCCATAGATTTTGAGATTCGAGATTCGTGTTTGGTATATTTTGTATGGAGCTTATGTCCAAAACGAATCTAAAATCTCAAAAAATGGATATATCGAATATAGAATTCAACGGTTAGACACTCGCATTAGGACTGATTTCTATATCCCCGAAGATTTTACAAACAATCAACAGGCAGAACATCCCTAGGACACCGCAATTCTAATAAAATCCATTTGTATAATTAGTCGACCATATTAGATGCATGTAAAACAACAATAATATTTACTCATTAGGAACATTAGTAATTATCGCAAAAGTGCCATATTACCAAACGTACTGAACGTCTAACTCTTGACCACAACAAAGCTTCGACCTGTAATGCTCT
Source organism: Euclidia mi (assembly GCA_944739405.2). Taxonomy (NCBI): domain Eukaryota; kingdom Metazoa; phylum Arthropoda; class Insecta; order Lepidoptera; family Erebidae; genus Euclidia; species Euclidia mi. The sequence continues at coordinate 81,371,923 of OX123191.2, read as the reverse complement.
ATGCTTTGCAGTCAACGTTATATGGACAGATATTTTAAACGTCACTCCTTTACAACGATGCAAATATTTTACAAGAGATACTGCTATAATACAAGACAAAGTATACTGCAACATTCTTTATATTCTTATATTCGCAGTTGAAGCGTTATGGAAATAAAATGAATACTTAAATTTAGGATCCTTTTCTGAGCGAATGTTTGATAAATGGTATTATATTGTTCATATCTAAATGTTTCACAGTTCTGTTTCTATTTATGAATGATTTTACTAACACTAGGTTAAGAACACTGTAACTAACAAAATATGGAAGCAATTCTGAAATAAAATTTTATAATTATTATTCATTTATTTATCACTACTCAAATTTAAATTACATTTTTAAATATATCACTTATAAAAATAAATACACTTAAAAATATAAAAAAACCGTGGGATCCCACCAGCAACGGGCACAGGGTCCAAGCTGCCGGTGGTTAGGGCTCTAGAGACAGGAACTTCCTCACAATACGTGCCGTGTCGAGAAGAACTGCCTTTTGCGTCAGACCCTTGACCCAAGCACCCAACGCGAGCTTCTTAAGGTGACGATCGAGGCTCTTGGCTATTAGGCCATTAACCGTTACAATCCACGTCCGCCGAATCCACGTCCCACATGTCGACATATTATTATTATTATTCCTCTTTATTTATTTTCATTCTCATTAATCTTATTTAATATAATTAAATTACTTAACAAAAAATAATTTAACCATATAAAACAGGACCACGGAGACCCACCGGCATCGGGCACAGGGACCAAGCCACCGGTGGTTAGGCCTCCAGAGAGAGGAACCTCCGAACGATGCGGGCGTGTCCAGCAATACCGCTTTCTGTATAGAGGACTTGAACCAGCCGTCTTACGAGAGCCTCTTGAGGTGGTGGTCAAGGCTCTTGGCAATAAGATCATTTACGGTCACGACTATCGGTACAATGATCGCCGATTCAACATCCCACATGTCGACAATCTCGTGGGCCAGGTCCAAATACTTAATTTGTTTATCTTTTTCGGCTTTCACGAGATTCTCGTCATGGGGTATGGTTATTACATACATACATAGACTCACGCCTGTTTCCCGGAGGGGTAGGCAGAGACTACGGAACGCCATTTGCAACGATCCTGACATACCTCACTTGCTTCACTCACTCCCATCAAGTTTCTCATGCATGCTCTTCTGTTAAGGGTACTTCTGACTTGTCCTTTTTTCAGGATGTCTCCAATCTGGTCAGAGAACGTTCTCCTAGGTCTTCCCCTTTGTCCTGTCCCATTCACACTAGCCTGATATATCTTCTTTGTCAGTCTATCGTCATCCATCCTCTCCATGTGCCCAAACCATCTTAACATGCCTTTCTCAATGCTTGTCACTACATCTTCTTTTACCCCACACCACTCTCGTATCACACAATTCTTTACTCTGTCGGTCAAAGACACACCACACATACTTCTCAGTGCTCTCATTTCTACAGCATTTATTCTACTTTCAAATCTCTTCTGCCATACCCAACTTTCACTACCATACATAAGGGTAGACACTAACACACCTCTATGTACAGCCAAACGTGCCTTTTTGGACACGTTTTGACTGTTCATAAACGCCTTCAGAGCTCCATTCACACAATTACCTGCATTAACTCTCCTTTCAATATCTGCTTCATTCTTACCATCTCTTGTAAACAACGTACCTAAGTAAACAAACTCTTTCACTTGTTCCACTCGCTGTCCATCGATCAAAACATTACAAGCCGTAACGCTTTCCTCCTTTTCAAAAACCATAACTTTCGTTTTACTTACATTCACTTTCATTCCTTTCCTTTCTAACGCACGATGCATGATTGTTACCATCTCCTGCAACTCCTCCGTTGAAGATGCAAGTATAACCTGATCATCAGCATAAAGGAGGCATTTGACGAGTAACCCATTCATCCTTAATCCGCAGTCACTATGTTTTAAATCTTGCAAACAACTGTCCATGAAGAGGTTAAACAGCCACGGCGACGCTACACATCCCTGTCTAACACCTTTATCGATGGTAAACCAGTCAGTGTATGCCCCGTTTATCCTCACACAAGCTCTAGAATCCTCATAAAAGGATTTCAGAGCTCTAATGAGGCTGCTGTCCACCCCATTCATTGACAGCACCGACCACATTTCATTCCTCACCACTTTATCGTAAGCCTTTTCCAAATCCACGAATGCGCAATAGACCTTTTGACCTTTGGCCAAAAATTTTCCGGCTATGCTTCGCAAGGAAAAAACCTGATCCGTGCATCCCATACCCTTTCGGAATCCCGCTTGTACATCCCATAGTTTCTTGTCGGTTACTTCCATAACTCTTTCAATAAGTACCTTTGCATACAATTTGCCAACAATGCTGAGAAGGCTAATGCCTCTATAGTTTTTGCAGTCTTGTTGCGAGCCTTTTCCTTTTATGGTTATTATTATTATGTTATAGAAAACGTGCATTGTACTGTAAAAGTGTCAAAATATTGTGAAATACTGCCCGTATTTATTTTAAACTTTTCAAAGTTGTGGTCGAGCCGTATTGAAATTAGATTCGTCACAATAATAGTCTATGCTGTATCCAGATATTGAAGTTATTGTAGGTATTGTATCGCTTTGGGTTGCGGTGAGCAGTCGCTCCGAGGCAATCATCTGTTTTGTTAGACCAGTAAGCAGACGCCGGGCTCCAACGCGAAAGTCTTGGATGCAAATGAGATAACGCTAAGGACGATGATTATGAGGATTAAGAATATTTTAACTGGTACTTAAATTCGTAAGTGTAGTATTACACCTTTGCCTAACCCTTCGGACATAGAGGCGAGCGTCTACAAATTTCGTAACAATAGCTTATTTTGTCTACAAAGGGAATGAGACAACTTACTTTACTGTAAGTGATCCCGAACTTTCAATACTTCGAGTAGGTACTAGCAATTTCACACGTCCAAAACTTTCTGTTACAACTTTGTGCCATGCGTGTTAAATACTTCACACATTCCACCCTAAACACATTGACATTTAATAAACTCTCCATAAGTACCGACAACACAGGCACTAAAATGTTAAGAAGAATTACTTCTGAAACATTAACCTGGGCAAACTCATACATTCTCTAAAATACAAAACAAAACTTATCACTACATCACTCTACTCAAGGTTTAATTTCAAATGAAGTTACATGCGTTTCCTCAATAATATATCAATCGATGCACGGAGTTACCCGAACTTTGCAGAAGTTTCCCGATGTTCGGCAGTCTGGGTAGGATTCGACGCAAGTTATTAATTCCTGAGGGATTACTCTGTAACTGATGTTTGTAAAGTACACTCAAGTTGTAGGCCAAGTTACCTATCTTGCATATAAGAATGGAACTAGTATGGATTGAGAAAGTTTGGATAAACGACTGACTTTGCTAAACTTTGTCGGCAATTTTGATTTGCAAGTTGGTCTTATGGCATACGTTTGTGTTTTGTACTCACTATACATGCACCACAACGGCACCGCTCCGACCTAGCAATTAAGTTATCTTTTTTCTGACCATTTCATAGTATGTCGTGAAATATATTTTATAACGCCTATAGTCTATACAATCAGCCATCGGTGAGTTTCCAGCGCGTTTATATCGCTACAATGCTTATCTCCTTCGGTCGTGACTTTGCTTGACCCTTAAAAATGATACTGCTGAAAAACAAAAACCCGTAAATATAATGTATTCGTATATCAATACTTCGTTACAAGCTATGGGGTGCATCTCCACTGATTTTAGCAGTGCAGTACGTAGTTTACAATTACTTAGTAAATGCAAAGTAAAAATAACTTTCTAATCAGTTCGTAGCTTTTGTAGCGTGTTGTTCAACTATTGCCTAAATTGCAAAGCTTTGTTGCCCAGTTTTGACAGGTAATTTCACCAATGGAAACTAAATAATACTAGATTTTTTTGTTTACTATGCTCCGTCCGGTGACCGCGGTAAAAGGCAACCTATGTCATTCGCGAGCCGTCTAACTACATATAACCACATATAATAAATAAATAAAAATGTTTATTGGACACAAAATACATACATACACTTTCATTTACAGGAGACACATTTTTGTTTGCTCATTTTGCAGATGTATTAATCTAACAGTACTGTAAAACTGTTTTCCAAACTAGGCTCATGGCCTGTATGTTGGAAGACAGCGTTCAGACGCGGGGTTTTGAAACAGAGTTAACCTGTGGTAAATGAAGGGGTATTTTACAATGAAGGTACGTATCCAAATAGTGTGTGTGCGTGCGTTTTGTGTGTGTGTGTGTGTGTGTGTGTGTGCGCGTGTGCGTGTGCGTGCGTTTTGTGTTTGTGTGCATGTGTGTGTGTGTGTGTGTGTTTGTGTTTGTGTGTTCAAAATCGCTCTTAGTCAATATATGTTAGTAGCTCTTCTGTCGATTCATAATCGAGCTGTTGTAACCAAGCAGTCACTTTGGTTTTGAGTGCGTACCTGTTCATGTGGGCAATGTTCAATTGTTTGTTCGCAATATTGTAAATTTTACGGCTTATGCTATAGAATTGACGTCTTCCAAAAGATGTCTTGCAAGGGGCAGGGAAGAAGATGGGTTTCTTGCTGCGTTTATTTGGGTTCGGAATGGGCGCGGACGAATGCTTTCTCAAAATAAGTCGAAGCATATATAGATATAGAAATTATACCATATCATCACGCCGTTGTGAAGTGAAAGAAGGATAAACAAAGAAATAAGCGAACACAGAATTTTTCGCTTATAGTAGCAATATGAAATTAACAAAATTCAAAGTAATTTTTAATAGTAATGCATTTTAGTTCTTAATCAGCATACTAATCTTTCAATCAAAATAATTTCCAAAACTGTTTAGAGGATTTATACATTATAACTCACTATAAAACATTCACTAAATATACCTAATAATTTAAAGGTCAGTCCTAGCCTTATCTGTGTAAAAGTTAATAAGCAAAGACTAATGCTATATTTTTATGAAATATCTTTATCTAAACTTCGTTCGGACAGAAGCCCAATTTAAACCAATGACAACCTAGAACAAGGCCCCTAAGCCAACTAAGATAATCTGAGTCTAGGACAAAGTCTGGTTCTATATTTAGTTTATATATCTCATTATGTTTCTCTTATCGGTTTAGATAAGCTTATTTTAGTTTTAAGTATACAGTTATAATTATTTTAATTTGTTGGACCCTTTATAGTGCACCCGCATACTACCTATCCTGTTATTTAATTATGTCCGTGCACGGTTGTCTGGCAGAAATCGCATTATGCGATAAGACCGCCCTTGTAACACTAGTTTATAAGAAAGTCTCTGTAATGCACTCATGTTATTGCCTGGTGTACAATAAAGAATTAATTAGTTCTAGTTTTGTGATAAGACCTTTAAAGTTTCTTATCAGCCTGTCTATCGTGTTGAACTGTCACCGGCTGTACTAGCATGACTCCGTTAATCACTCTATGGACTTAAAGTCATACAATTTAATGCGTAGCGTGAAAGTGCGTTTTGTGGTATACAAGCCATCCATGAACATTATTTATTTACATATATTGAACGTCAAACAGAAATGGCCATAAAAGCTTAAGACAAAGAGATTTTCGATATTTTTATGAATACAACCATTATAATTATATTTTACCATGTTTAGCTTAGGAACTTTATTTTACAAGCCTAAATGATTAAATGAAATTGGGAATTGTGTGAATAAAACCTAACTAAACTGTGTGAATAAAATAACTGCACGGCTGGCATAGTGGTTTAAGCGGTCGCCTCGCCGCTTGACACTGCGCCGAGTGTTGTGGGTTCGATCCCCACACGAGGCAACACTTTGTGTGATTCATAAATTGTTGTCTCGAGTCTGGGTGTTCATTGTGTCCGTTAGTTGTATGTTTGTAAAGTCCCCCGCGACACAGGATTTAGTCCTAGTGCGGGAGTTGTCTTTTTTTTACAACACAATAACTACCAAACGGATTTTGGTACGATTTTCACCAAGTATTATTCCAGAGGTAGGTTTAGGCCTAATTAATGCAGGCGGCGTCTAGTTACATATATTTTTAAATACATAAAAACGTCGACCAAAATCTTCAACTAGTTCCACAGCAGATACTTATAAAGTACCAAGACACGGAGGAGTTATTTGCAGGATATAAATAAAAGACCTGACAAATTACCTAACGAAATTAAGATAAATTTGTGATAAATTTCAATTGTGAAGCACTTTAATCATAAAGGAAAATACATACTAAGTCAAGAAAGTAAACCTCTCATGTGATATTTAATTCAAATACCCACATCTACGTATTTTACTACAATGTTTCCTTCATAGATGAATATCTATAATATCACTCTATATGTCTGTACATTTCTATACGTCTAAAATGTATACAGCGGATTAATCGTGTATCCAACATTGTGCCCATATAGATTTTCTGGAAATTATTCGGCATCCATGTTAAGCCGTGTCTCCATTAAAAGCTTCGCTTGCGGTGGTTTAAAGCTTTAGCAAGGGCCTGTTTTAGTCCTAATAGTCTTCTCGACTATTTACTGTGACGTATGGCGATATAATATATTCAGGCGAAGAGAATTTTAGATTCTGATAGTTTTAGTACCTGTATGATAATTTATTATCAATGTCCAGATAACCAATTCTCGAACAAAAAAATGCAGTTTCGATTAAATTTCAATGTCATACTTAAATCTAAAGGATTCATCTAAATTAACTGAACTTTGAGACGACTAGTTCTTTAATTTATTATTGTGTAAAAAATATGTCATATAAAATACGAGAATTATTGGCCTTTTGTTGATCTTTCCACTAGCCAAGTGAAAACTCTTTCAGACCGTTACGTAGATATCATCAATCCAACTTGTATAATTTTTATATGCATAATGACCGTTTTCTAATTTTTCAAAAAAATAACTAGTTTTAAAAGAGGTAATTTAAAATCAAAGAAGTGTTTTAATTACTCCCAGAAAACTTCTAAACTATAAGTAATTTTAATTTAGTTCTTCAAAATTCGTCGGGAGGAGACTTTTGGCAAATTCAAATTCTGTGAATGCAGAATATTTTCCAGAATTCATATTAATTTAACTTTCAAAAGATTCAAGTTTGACATTTGTAAGTATTACATTGTTTTTAATAGTTTTGAATTTGGAATAGTTTAATATTTTTGACGATATACTGTTTCGGTAAGTTTCTTGTGTTTCATTAAACAAGTTATTAATGAAGTTCATCAAAGTATTTCGCAACTTATATTCGTCATTTAGTTAAATTGGCAGTGTCAAAGTCATTTATTGATTCCACATTTACATTTATTTTTGCCTTTTATCGCAATATAACTATTACCTAAAATCCTCATGTTTAAAGGCATAACCAGTCTGGTATACAAAGGTATTTATGCCTTTAAATAAGTCAATTATAGCGACTAAGACCCGCTAAATAATGTTGTATGATGTAATCGCGAAAGTTTAAAATCGATTATTACTTAGTAATTTAATTTATGTACTTAAGGCGTTATAAATGTAACACCTTCTTTAAATTTTAGGTTCTTCCCAGCTCTATTGTTAAGCACGAACCTTTTCCATTTGCATAAAATTCTCCATTAAAGTGGATATTATTGTGTAATTTTCCCCTCACTCGTTTTAGTATTGTTCGTGCTCCCGACTCGACCAGATGGCCAAAATTGCTTTGTCAAAATATTTTCCGCTGCCAACGTAACATATCGTTAAACTTGGGTTTTCGTAATTTTGTGAACAGAATTCAAATAACAACTTGTTGGAGAAATTAATGTTGCAAAGGTTTGTTAGAATAGTAATGAACTAATAACTGATATTGAATTTTTGGCTCATTAGTTTGCACATTTTTTTTGGGTATTATATTATACATATTCGGTACGTCATTTAAAAAGGGGTTTTTAGTTTTAGTCAAAGGGCTGTCCTAAACTGTCTATATTTATCCTAAAATAAGTATTTATGCGGTATTTGAAGATCGCGTACTGTTGTACGTAAGTACCTGTCTGTTACGCTTTCACGGTTTATAGCCTATATTACCCCCCAACCAAAGACGCGGCAAATGGTGATACTGTATAACTATATAATAACAAAATTAATAAAGTTAAATAAAGAGTTATCCCATTTTTTATACCAACTCATTATAAAGCATCTAGGAAAAAATACTTATAAAAAATGTAGAAAGGAAGGAGCGTCATTTTACGCATGGTGTTTCCGTTAACAAAGCAAGTAATTAAAATATTATTATATACAGCGTGGGACGTGCAAAGAAAACATCCATCTTTCCTCCAGGAAATTGAATTTGAAGCAAATATTGTCTGCTTGGTAGAACATATACAGTAAAGATATCGTGATTAGGTTTGTGAGGACAAACAGTGTAGAAATTTCAAAATCAGCTTTTACTTTACAATCTAAACTACGGGGGAACTGTGGATTATCACCCGACAATCTTAACCTATCCAAGTATTACCCATGTAAACAGAAAGAGTATCTTCTGATTGAAAAAACAAACGACTCTAGAAATAAATTATTGTTTTGAAGCACGTAATTCAAGCTGCGCACACAAATTACTCCCAGACTTGAAAAATTTGTGGACCACACAGTGTTGTTCTACGTGAATTTAGAAGGAATCACACTGTCAATATAGTCATATTTTATGTACAAAGATTACTTCGAATCCTATTTCCCTAGCGCACGAGGTAATAAAATACCTAGTCCGGCAACAACTCAGCGTAATAAGGTCAAATTACAAGTACTACCTACTGTGTCCAAATGTGTAGCAAATGCATTTAATTTACTTGGAGATGTCCAAATAAATTAAATGCTTTTGCTACACATTCAACGAAACGTCCAAAGGAGCTCAAATACGGTTGTAGCGCAATGGTATGAATTGAAACTTGTAACGACTTAATTCTAAGCTCTCCATGTTGCGTGAATGTGATTATAAGAGAAATCACCAGTGTATGTCTTAGCCACTGGTCTCAAATACATACCGCACTGATAAAAGCAAGGTAGTTCTAATAGTAATATATTTGCTAATGGTCTACTAGGAGCAGTGGTATTCAGCAAGTTTACAAAGATGAGTTCAACCTGTGAAATTTCGTGTTTAGAAAATAATATAATTCGAAAACACGAAAAGGAAACAAGTAAACGAAGATTCACATTGATGATTTGAATAAATTAATAAGTGGAATCAATAAGAATGACATTAATAAATAATGAATGCAAAAGAAGAATGACGGGAAGAGACCTGACGGTATGTCACTGTTGCCATGGAAAATGGGTAGGCCTTTGGTGTGGGACGCAACCTGCGTAGACACCCTCGCGCCATCCCATGTTCCAAGCTCGGGAGGTCATGCTGGCGCTGCTGCTGCATCTGCGGAAACCCTCAAACGGCGCAAATACAGTAATCTAGTAGCTAATTACGTATTTGAGCCGTTTGGGGTGGAAACGCTAGGCTCATGGGGTCCGAGCGCTCGTTCTCTATACCGAGAAATATCTAAACGGTTAGTCGACGTCTCACGTGACCAGAAGGCTGGTTTATTCTTTGCTCAGAGAATCAGCATTGCCATCCAGCGTGGCAATGCTGCCAGCCTTCTGGGCACGTTACCCGATGATATTGATGCGGAGGCATTCTACGACGCCTAAACACACCTGTACATATGTATCTATTTTTACTCTTTATTTTTAGTTTTATGTACATATATATTCTTAGACAGTATGATTATTTAAGATAGTCATGTATATAGTTATAATTAATCATTGTATGAAATCAAAATCAGTACATATTATACGCATGAACGGTAATGTAAGATAAGAAATATATTATTATATGTTTCTAGTATATATACTTTAATATTATAAAGCTGGAGAAAAAAAAAAAAAAAATGAATGCAAAAAAGAAATAAAGTTTACGTATTATTATTATAGACTCACGCCTGTATCTCCGAAGGGGTAGGCAGAGGTGTAATATTATACCCACACTTCGCCATGAATTTTAAGGTCCCACGTAATAAGGGGCGAGCCTATTGACATTACCGGGCACATCACCAGACTCCGTGCTGCTACTGAGAATTTGGAAAAACCCAGTAACATAGGACCTCCGATCAGCAGTCACATACGCTATCCACTGAACCACGGAGACAGTCTTAGTTTCAGACTGCCTCCGTGGTAAAGTGACTGCCTCCGTGGTCCAGTGACTGCCTCCGTGGTCCAGTGGATAGCGTATGCGACCGCTGATCGGAGGTCCCGAGTTCGATTCCCGGGTCGGGCAAAAGTGTTACTGGGTTACTGGGTTTTGCCGAACTCTCAGTAGAATTCGGCAAAACACATCACCAGACTGCCATGCTGCTACTGACTACTGAGTCAGTAGCAGCACGGAGTCTGGTGATGTGTCCGGTAACGGCAACAGTAAAGTTTACCTAATGTTTAAATGACAACATTCCATGCTTTGTACCTATGGTGTCTGTGGTCGCACTTTTCCGAAATGGATCGACCCATTTCTATGATAATTTTGTTTATTTTTGGTAAGTCGTAGGGTGTTTATATGCCTCCAAGTGGTAATGGGTTTCCCTAAACAAAATATTGATTTTATTTTTGACGATTTTTGTACGGCAGTCCAACGTCTGCCGCGTCAGTTAGTTATATAAAATTAACGAATTTCTAGATTCTTCCAGTTTATGAATATTCAACGTCCATAACCAACTTCACATCGATTTAGACCGTTTAAATTAAAACGAGCTCACTGTGAATTTCTTACTGGAAATTGTCATCCTAAGAAAATAGCTTTGTCTAGCAGCTGTGAATTTTATCAAAGTGAGGACCTTACAGTTCAGTTTAACAATACTGAGCTTTTAGAACGGTAATTTTTTTGCTTGTAGGTAATGTTCTGCAGCCGCGAAAATGTAAGATCAGATTTCATTGGCCAATGCCACTACTAATACTCCTCCGAACCGAGCTGCCAACTATAACTGCCCATAGCAGTAGCAGCCGCATGCAATTCTGTCAATCGAACCGTAGTTCCTCATTATAACCAACTGCCACATATATATGCGGTCCCGCAAGGACAAAATTGCCCAAAAGCGAAGATGCCGACCAATTGCCGAGGACAATCATTGAATCTACTCAAGAAATAATCAAAGGCAAATCTATAGGTTAAAAGGGCAGTTTCAGTTTTCTCACAATGGACACATCACACTGATTTTATAGGAAGTAGAGCCCTCCTGATTTCAGCATGAATAGGTCGGCTCAACCGAGGAGATACTACCCTTTCAAAGAATATCGTCGTTTAGTAACAGTATTTATATTGGTATTCCGTTTTTGTATTTCTTTTCCCCGGTTACCACGGACACACACCTCTGAATTTTCAAAATTATGTGTGTATTCAAAATATTAATTATCGCTTGCTTAACAATGTGCCCGGTAGATGGCAAGGCTCGCCCTCTATTACATTGGGACCGAAACATAACTGGCGAAGTGTGGGTGTGTAATACACCTCTGCCTACCCTTTCCGGGGAAAAAGCGTGAAGTTATGATATGTTATGTATCTCTTTTCTCACTCTCGCGGTAAGTAGCGCCTTGGTTGTGTTTTTGCACACAGCCGTGTGTATGAACCAGGGCTACCACTAAACACCAGGTGGGCTGCAGTAGGCTCGCCCTCTATTACATTGGGACCAAAACATAACTGGCGAAGTGTGGGTGTGTAATACACCATACGTAATACATCATGCCTACCCCTTCGGGGATACAGGCGTGAGTCTATAAAAAAATAAAAAATAAAATATTCTGGAAAGCTAGGTATACAATTACAATTTTCTCTACAAAGATTTCGATAAAGTGAATACAGCAATTTAATTTAGCTAGCTCCGAAATATTTGTCAGTTCTCCGAATTGTACCGACTTTCTTAATATAGCACTCGAAGTTTTAAACGGGACTTCAAAGCGCATTTTGAGTTTAAATAAAATTCCTACTTTGTGAAGACAAGAAACAAATCTAAAAGTAGAAGTAGTGCTTGAACAGTACTATTCCAAGAACTAGCATCTCTAGCACCCTTCAGCCGCGGACCGCGCACCCACATTTCGCCATGAATTTTAAGGTCCCACGTAATAGGGGGCGAGCCTATTGCCTTTTCCGGGCTTATCACCAGACTTCGTGTTGCTACTGAGAATTTGGAAAAACCCAGTAACACTTTTGCCCGAAACGGGAATCGAACCCAGGACCTCCGATCAGCAGTCGCATACACTATTCAGGTGAACCACGGAGGCAGTCTTAGTTTCAGAATAATACAAGAGACGTGGGTCTTAATCGCGTCGCGGTAAATACTTATTTCAAGTATATAAGAAGTGGCGGTGAGCACGCACAAAACAACGCGATTATGCTCACCGATGCGCGGGAACACCGGTGTTCCCGCCGGTGCCGATGCATTTAAAACCCAATTTTTTAATACATTGTGTTCATTTTTGTACAAAGATTTTATTTTATTGAGACCATAGATAAATTTTGCTTGTGCTTTAAAACGAATATAAGTACTAGAATCATTCTACGCGCCAAAAAAAAGGATGAAATATCACATTTCATTTGCGCACGAGGCGTGTCTGCGTCTAGTGCAGTGATGCAGTTATGATCGTTACCGCTAGGGCAATATGGGTCATAATAGGGTGAACGTAGAAGAGCTTTGTAATTTGATCCATTGCTTAGTTTATTTATTATACTAATTTCGTTTATTTATTATCAAAGAAGGTATTTGAAAAGTAAAAAGTAATATTTTACCTAGTCTTTCATAGCAATTAAACCAGGCGGCGGCGTTTCACTTGCCAGAAAATCACATTTAAGTATTTCACAACTCTATACAACAACTTTATCTTATTGATCTAAATGTTAATTCTCATACGCAACTGTTATTTCAGCGTATAGGATTTAATTGTTTTAATTACCTACTTTTTGACTTCACATATTAAAAGTAACTACAACAAAAACATCTTATCCTCTTTGTTTCTTTTCACGGAATATAATAAAATCTAATAAAAGGGGTCTCTTACTCCAACTTCATCCGAACTGGAAACAAGTATAATTCTTCTAAACATTACGACTCTACCTCAAGAGAACAGCTGATTATAACAGTCACATAAACTTATTAATTATCATCATAATATCTAAAACTTTAACATAACTCCCCTCTGCGTAGTTGAGTTAATTATGAAGAAGTTAATGACAAACTTGTTTACAAAGTTCAGATAAGTTATTTAAACAGAATTTCTTGGGTTTAAATAAACGCTTCCCATGAGTGTAGTCACAATAATTAATAAGATAGTTATAATAAAGTAACGGGTTTTAATTATTTTAGGACAGGCACTCAAATTTTTAAGCTATTTAATTAAACATTAATAAAACAAATAATTAATAAAACATTGTCCGTGTGGTGACGGGTTAAGAATACGGAATGTCACCACCCCATATCATCCCTTGGGTGTCGTAAGAGCCGACAGAGGGAGCATATTGTGAGAACAGCACTGTAAGAGAAGGAAAACTTGATACAAACCCTATACGAACCCTTTTCGCCAGCGTGGTATAGTAGGCCAATTCCTCCTTTCAAAGAAGAGGCCTAGTCCAGCAATGGACTGTAAAAGGCTGATGATGATGATAAGACAGATAAAGTAAGATATTTGCCCGATAACATTTGCATTTGAAAAACGTACCATTTTTCAGCCGCTTGACACTGCGCCGAGTGTTGTGGGTTCGATCCCCACACGCGACGACACTTTGAATAACATTCATAAATTATTGTTTCGAGTCAGGGTGTTCATTGTGTCCGTTAGTTGTATGCTTATAAAGTACCCCGCGATACAGGATTTAGTCCCAGTGCGGGAGGTGTCTTAAAAAATTGTAATCAATTATAATAGTAAGAAAAAAGTTTAACAACATCTCCTAAGAACGCCTTATAAAATCAACTACCTACCAGAAAAACGACTTGCAAAACTACCGCAGCGTTTTGAAAACAGCGTTATCTATTTTCTCAGCATGTCATATCTTTCAAACCTACCTTCGCACAACTGACTTTTCGAATTTAGGTGCATATTAAATTGTTGATTATCGCTTTCTAAACGGATAAGGCCAACATAGTAAGATATAATATACAATGCTCTCGAAAGATACGTTTTTGTCGCGATGGCAGACTTCAAATGGCTGCTGAGGTATATGGCCATATCCTGCCCACAGTGAGAAGGGGGCCGTGGCCAACAGTGGGACAGTTTATAATATACAGGGCTGATGCTGATGATCAAAATGGATCATATACGTCTCTGTCGGCATTTATTAGACTTTAAGAAATATCCAAACTACTGCTTCTCATTACGAAGAAAAACTAGCGGATACTACTTCTGCAAAAATGGTATGCAAAGGCGGACTTAATGCTATATAGCATTTTCTACCAGTCAACCTTAGGGCGATGCAGAGAAGAGTGTGGCAGGTGTATAAAATATATAAAACTTGATATTCATTTTCAATCATATTATAAATACATTTTATAATAATCTACACAATATATACTTACTATAAAATGATTTATATGTATATATATATATATATATATATATATATATATATATATATATATATATATATATATATAAGTACATATCACACAAAACATATCATGAGAGATTTTTATTATGTCTTATCTTCAAGTAAATAACAGTTTCACATTGTGCTGGCGCAACCGGTTAGCCGACATCCTGATCTCGAGAGGGAGCGCATTACAAAGGAGAATCGATTGAACATTGAAAGAAGAATGAACAAGACTTGAGCTATGAGAGGGACATGAAAGAAGATAATTGTGAGAAGAGCGAAGATTTCTATCATGGTTAGAGCAACGGTATTTAAAATGCGGAGTTAGATAGCTAGGGCTATTAGGAGAATGAAGTAAAGAGTATAGTGTAGACAACGCGCGCATATTGCGACGCTGTCGGATAGGTAACCATGATAGTTGAGTACGATATGCTGACACATGGTCGTACTTACGGAGGTTGAAAATGAACCGAATGCAATTATTGAGAAGTCGTTCTAGTTTGTTGACCAGATCTGCATTCAGGTCGAAATAACACACATCACCATAGTCGATTATAGGTAAAACCAAAGTCTGTACAAGCATTGTCTTTGTCTTGGCAGGGAGGAAGTTCTTCAGGCGGTACAGAGATCGTAGGATACCAGTTACTTTTTGGCAAACATTTGTGATCTGAGGTTGCCAGCTGAGTGTAGAATCAAGGTGTATGCCAAGGTCCTTGACAGTGGGGCTCAGAGGTATGTTGATGCCATTAAATGTGACAGGTGGTAGCGATGCCAAGTCCAGCCTGCTGATTATTCTTGGGCTCCCAATGATAATTGCTTGGCATTTCTCAGGATTAACACATAAACCATACCTCTCTGACCAGTCTTGAATTATCGCTAAGTCCCGGTTCACAGCGTCAAACGCAATCCTCAGTAGTAGCCTGCGAGTACAGCTGCAGATCATCGGCGTACAAATGATACGAACACTGAAGATCCAGGGTTAAGAGATTAATAAAGAGTGAAAATAAAAGAGGAGATAGTATGCCACCTTGTGGAACACCAGCCTCGAGGTCTCGCCAACTCGATGAGGAGTCATCGATACTGACCGACTGCTGGCGTCCACGAAGATATGAAGAGAACCATTCCAGTTCTTTGGAGGAGATCATAAGATAGGATAGGATAGATAGGAGGATATCTTAACTGATGGTATTGAAGGCGTTCGAGAAGTCAACCAAAACCAGCACAGTGATCTTGGTATCCTCCACGCCCGCCCTTATATCGCCAGTCACTTTAAGCATAGTGGAAACGGTGCTATGCCCAGGTCTAAACCCGGATTGGAAAGGACTGAGGACATTGTTTTCATGCACAAACTGAGACAGTTGTTTATGAACACAAGCCTTAAGGACTTTGGAAAGGAAAGGGAGGATAGATATAGGTCGGAAATGGTTGGGAGTGACAGGATTAGACACTTTGGGCAACGGCCGAACATAGGCTTTGCGCCAAATCTCCGGAAATTGCCCAGAGTCAAGGGAGTGGTTAATAATGTAAGTAATAGCAGGAAGGACATGGTCTAAAATGGTCACAATCATGTAACGGCTAACATGATCACAGCCAACCGCTTTTGATTTAATGGAGAGGATAATCTTTTTAATCTCCGCCTCAGCTACTGGAGAAAAATTAAAAGGGGTTATATTAGGGCGAGCTAAGCCATCGATGTAGTCTACCGTTCGTCTCATAGTCTGGCGATTAAACAGTGGTGTAGAAACAAAATGAATGTTTATATCATCCAGACTAAGACCCCGCGGCGGAGCTATATGACTAGCTTTGCCGATACCTAGAGTTCCTAAGAACTTCCAGATATCGGCAGGGGAGGAGGAAGAAATATTACAAAAAATATGGCGGCGTTTAGCATTCCGTATCATTTGATTGCAGCGATTCCTGGCCACTTTGTAAATGACCCAGTTCTCATCACAACGATCCCGTTTGAATTTGCGAAAAGCGCGGTCCCTACGTCTCGTCGCCATCTGAACCCCTTGTGTCAACCATGGTGCAGGAGGTCGCTTTAATTTGATTTTTCTTATTGGAGCATGGACATCGTATAAGTTCAGAACGATTTCATTGAAAATGTTAACTTTGGCATCAATAGTAGCAGCAGCCTCCAGAGGCACCCAATCAATTTTCGAAGCATCCATAAGCAGGTTATCAACATTCATACGGGCAAAACAACGCCTGTACAGTACTTTAGGTTTAGGTTTAGGAGGTTTAAGGATATAGGAGATATAGATGAGGTCGTGATGGGAAAAGCCAGGAGCAGGATGTTGGCCGTGGGAGGACACAAGGGATGGGGCTGAGGTGATGATCAAATCTAGCCATGTATCATCACTGTGGATATTGTGATGTGTGGCCTTCATAGGAAGAATATGAAGACCAACAGATTCGATCATGGCTAAGAGTTTTCGGGAACGATAGGAGTTGGGAGAAAGGAGATCAGTATTTAAATCACCCATGATGATATGGTGTTCATAATCAGACCCTAAAGGCTCTAAAACCAATTCTAAATCGGTGAAGTAATCAATATTAGGGGGACAGTAAATTACACCAAGAATGGTACGCGCTCCTTTGACACAAACCTCAATGAAAAGGAACTCAGCAGCAATAGTGGAAGAAGAAGAGGTAATAACTTTATAAGGAAGGTCACTGCGTAGGTAGATGGCAACACCACCACCCCTTTTACCAGAACGGTCATTCCGAATTAGAATGTAACCGGTTAGGGGGTAAGTGGTGGAAAGAAGTTGAGGCTTGAGCCAACTCTCAGAGACCAGTATGGCATGGACGTTTGTCTGAGTAAAAGCCTCAACAAGATCACTATGATGACTCGGCAAACTTTGGGCGTTAATGTGGCAAACATTCAACGATTTGTGACATTGAAGACTGAAGGTTCCACGAATGAAGTCACCAAGTGTCTCTGTTACCGAACAAAAACTATCATCAGCAGAACTGTGTGCGGAATGGAATGACGATTCATCATCAGATGTCATAAAAAAAAAATATGTACTAAATAAATACGTAAAATAAATAAAAATATATATTATAAATAAAAATGAATAAAAATATAAATACAAGTATAATATACCTAACTAAAATAAAAACAATATATCTGGGTGCAAAACTCACATCTCTGCACCACCCGCCAGCTGACACCAACACAAATTACTTACTAAGTTACTACAAAATTAAAAAGAAGTCACAAATTAAAGCCCAGATTATACAAAGAAAAGAAGGTTAGCAAATCCTGGAAAGTGATATTAATAGAACATGCTAGTACATTTCCGAACACAATATTTTGCGATGACATTAAGCGTCAATATGTCAAAGTGACAGCAGTGTGAATGTGAAAAAAACTAAGTTTAGCAAATGAATGGCAAGTGAAGTTAATATAAATTATTTTGTAAATTTCGGGTAAACAAAAGTAAACATACACTCATGAATTGCATAACAAGTAATGCGTTAAGTAACTTGAAACACAAAATGTCTATATCAAGCGAAAGTAAATGCAAAGATACTTAAAAGTTCTAATTACGTCAGGTCGAAGCTTTGGTGTCGATGTTTGCTGTCACGACGCTCTCACCTCCCTGACGAACAGCAGGACGGGGATCACCTTTCATCTGCGGATGTTTGGACATCAGTGGTTTCAACTCGTCCAAAGACGTTATTAGGCTGTAATTTATTTGTAAAGCTATATTCATGAATGCAATCAAGTAATCATCAATTTGCTCTGCTCATTCACCTGTTTCCTTGCTCTTTTGCGGTGGAAATCAAAATAATAACGAAACTATATCTTAGTGGAAATGCAAACCTATACCGTAGAATAAATATAAATAGCTCGCTTCGCTTAGCCATTTGATTACTCTTTCCGGTAAAACTGTCCTCATAACATTCTTATGTTAAGAGGACAGTTTTACCGCGAAGAATATGAGGATGGGTCTGTGTTGTACCTACGCTTAATATCATCAGCATCAGCCCTTTATACTGTCCCACTGCTGGGTACGGGCTTCTTCTCACCATGTGAAGGGGCCCGTGCCCAGCAGTGAGAAAATATAACAACATGAAAATAAACTTAGTTTGACTATGAAGCTTTTTAATCGAGTGAGATTGAATGAAGTGCATGTAATGTAAAATTGCGTATAACACTGGTACTTTGTTCAATATTTTATGCAATGCATCAATATTTTATGGGTTGTACATTTTATAAATTAAATTAACATATCTTTATCATAATAAAATTATTGTACCAAGAGACTGGCGTTAGTGTGTGAAGGCAAACAAATAGACAAACGCTCAATCGCATTTAAGTTTCGGACGGCATAACCTAAGAAGTTGTATACATGTGTGGATTACAACCACTTTCATTCATCATATTTCTCGTTTTCACTTATTTCTCAGAGTTACTACTTATCATCAGCTAAACCCTCTGCCAGCAACAGCGTTTCTTGGTTTAGACCAGACCTATTCTTCTTCGACTCTTCTTTTTCTCCACATTCCATCTCGTCTGGAATTTTCACCTATCTAACCAACTGCACTAAAACAAAAACATCGTTATTTCAATATGAAGACAACAGGATTGGCCCCATGTTGACAACCTTCATGCCATTTACACAAAAAGTATTAACCTAGAAATATTAGAGCTTTTCGCATTGATTCCATGATATAAATATATGGCATGTTTTTTATTCAACAGAACGTGCTAAAAGACAATGCATACTTCCAAAAAACTTTGCCCTCCTGACCCAGTGGATAAATAAGGAAAAATATTCTATCACCACCCTACCTATGCAAGGGGTCATTCTGTAATTTTCCGCCTCACTGAAAGAAAGAAGAAAGAAAGATAAATTTTATTGCTGCTAAAGAAACACAAGTCACAAAAAATACATTAAATACAATCAAGAAAACAGTAAGGGTTATATATACGTATACTAGACAAAAAGAAACAAATAAAAACAAACAAACAATAGTGTGAAATATCATAGAGTGAGTATATAGCTGATATTGTGTCTCACGAAGCAACAACCAGGTGCTCATCTCGACATATGCCAGGCCACTAAGGTCTGGCGCCGGTTTTCAGACGAGCCCTGATGTGAAGGCACGGATGGCAAGTGGACTCGAGCCGTCTACAATAACATATCTGTGTAGTGACAGGTGATAATAATAATTCATAATATGCTTTTATAATAAGTATCAATAAATAATTAAAATACATTGGTTAATTTTATTACATTACAACATAATTATCACATCCTATATGAGGTATAAATTAAATTATAGATTGCGTTAAATATGAAAAATAAAATATAAATATAAAAATTGAATTAAATTAGTACCTATATTAAATGATAAAAAAAAATTGATTAAATTAAAAAGTTAAATGATAAAAATTGAATTAATTTATAAAATTAATTGATAAAAATTTAATTAAATTAAATAAATAATAATAATTGATAAGTACTTAATTTTATTAATCAATCAATTAATAAATAAAAAATCGATATAATCGATAAAAATAAGAGCAACATCTGTCGACGCGTAAGTATATGTATGAGTGAGAATGATTGTGATTGCAGCGCCTAAGCGAAACTAACTACGTATACGGCGGGCGCGATGAATGAAACATTATAGGCACCGATTACACGACCAGACAAACACATCAATGCAGCCATCAAATAAACGACATATCCATTCTGTTGTTGACAAAATCCTTTTGTGTTTCAAAAAGATATTGTCGTAAGCGAAGTCTAAAAACAGGCAACGAATTTAACTGTCGTAAAGGTGGTGGTAGATTGTTCCACACCTTTGATGCTGCATAACGAAAGGAGCCTCGAAACGCTGCCGAAGAGTGTTGTTGGATGGATAGCTGCTGCGAACACTGCCTGCTTTAGCATTCCCTCCTGCGCGTCGTCCATGACAACTTATTATATAGATAAAGAGGCTCACGGTGTTTTATGATATTAAAAAGTAGACATGCTAGGTGTAATTTACGCCGTGATTTCATTTTTAAGATACCGTTTTTGTTCAGAAAGGGTGTTACATGAGTTCTAGGAGGTATCGTGAAACAAAACCTGGCTGCCGCATTCTGAACTCTCTGTATGAGACGTGTTATTCGAGCCAATAGGCGTGGACCATACACGGTGTCTGCATAATTCAGTTTTGACAACACTAGAGACTCGACTAACTGAACACGTAGTGTTTGCGACAAATAGGGTCTTATCTTATACAGCAGTTTCAGCCGGTAAAAGCAATTCTGTACAGATGCAGCTATATGCGTTTCAAACCGTAGGCTCGTGTCCATTATCAGTCCAAGATTCTTAGCTTCATATACCCGTTCTATAGATTCACCTAAAATATTAACGTTAATGTTTGACGGTAAAGAGCTCAATTGGTGATTCGTACCAAATATCATGTACTTGGTCTTGGACGGGTTTAAAACCAGACAATTTTCTTCGGACACTGCACAGTCTATTGACCATAAAAATAACATACTACCCCATGAAAATATTCTCAACGACTTCCTCAAATCGTTTAAATCGTCTCTTCCTAGAGTCAATAACTCGAGAACCATCAAATCAAGGGATAAATCACTCCGTTCCTCATTAACTACGCCATAAAGGCCTAAACCCACGAGTTTACCTCACTATCCCCATTTTACGATAATTTCCCGAAATCCTTAAACACTAATTAACTAGGGAACAACAATACTTGCGTTGTACTAGTCGACCAAGCCAACTAGACGAATGTCAACGTGACAAAATTCAACATAATTCAACAATTATAATTCAGAAATTATTTATCGTAACGTGCGAACGCGGCGTGTAAACGTACAATGCGCCTGCAATCGGTACTAGGAATTTCTGGATTATAATTATTGAATTATGTTGAATTTTGTCACGTTGACATTCGTCTAGTTGGCTTGGTCGACTAGTAATGTCGTTTATGCTTTTATAATTAAAACGGTTTATAAAGTTTGTGTTGTTCGTAAACCCGAGACTTGTTTATAGAGAAATATTTGAGTTTAAGCTTGGTATTGCTTTTAGTGAATATTAATAGAGACCGGTGTGAATAATGCCCAAATTTTCTTTCGGCCACGATTAAGTAGTTTTGACAAAATTAATAATTTTTGTATAAGACAGACTTGAGATAAAATTATTTTTTTTCTTTTCAGGACCGCAGTGTGTATGTGACTAGTGACATCATACGTCGTATTAATGGACTTTTGAAGGTGAGTGAATAAAATCCTCATTTACATAAAGCTGCATCATAATAATGAGTTTTTACATTTTTAACTATTTGACTGTACACTGTATTTGACCGCGGCATCCTTTAGCTTTTTACAAAATTAAATACGAAAATTTAAGTACAGTAAAACACATTTTTGGTGACTTGTATAGTGTAAAAACAATTTTCTCAGATTTCCAGCATAATATGCAATTACAAGCGCAGCTTGCATTTGGTATAATTTTGTCATTGGAAAACGATGGATAACTTTGTAAGGAACAGACCAGATCAGAAGAATATGAGGTCAAAATGACCAAAATAAAATTCACGTTAATATGTAATGCCCTTTGAACCGAACTGTATTCTAACTATCATCAAGCTTTTACCTAAAACGACGAATACTGACATCATTTCCATGTAAACAGGGTAGTTCCTCATAAATATGAGCTACAGATAACGAAACGTACAAATCATATCAGCCACTACATTAGCCCGCACTGCCGAGTGACCTCATCTTAAATAGACTTCTTTAATTTCCCCCGAGTCTTGTAAGAGACGACTAAGGATTTATACCCAGAAAAACAGCATAACGAACTTGGATACTAGTAAATTAGTATCTACATTTTAGTCGGGCACTGGTCATTTTGTCATCATCGTAATAATTATTACGATACGAATATTATAGTTACTTAAGGTAGCGATAGCCTAGTGGAGATACCAACGGAGTGCCATGCAGAGGGCATCGGGTTCGAATACACGGCGCGCATCGCTGACTTTCGAAGTTATGTGCATATTAAATTGTCAATTGTCGCTTGCCTCTTGCCTCGGAGAGCACGTTAACCGTCGGGCCCGGCTTTTATGAAGATCTTTGAAAGTTGTTACGGGGAGTCAGTACCCTCAAATAAACTAATACTGCTGTAAGCCATGGAATATCGCTACCCCTTTTGTTACGGAGGTCAGACGGCAGTCGCTCTGAGGAAAAGCTGATATTATATCATATCCGGTTAGAACAGTGAGTGGACACCTTGCTCCAAGCGGCAAGTAAGTCTTGGATGCAACCGGGCTAACGCTTGGACGATGATGATGATTATTATAGTAACTGTAACTAGCTGAGCCGGCGAACTTCTTACCGCCATACGCGGCGTGGAGTCGCACCCGATAGCCTCTATGGCAGTCTGTTGGTATCTTGACTAGGCTATCACTGTCTCGAAATCTTCGCACTCTCTAACATAGTTTACTTCATAGTAATATTACTACCCTCATTTCAATAATAATGCGATTGATCGAGTTCGCGTAAATATATTAACTTAGAATTATTAAATGCTCTTTCGAATTGTATGCATTAAATTTAATGTATCATTAATTATCTTTCATACTTGAACAAAGAGAATTTAAAGGCTCGGATGGACCAATTGTGTTTATGGAGCATTGTTGGTTCGCTTTTACCATGAAATAGAAACGGGAATGTAGCCTTTTGTGTACGGTGTTACTTTACACATTATATTTTCATTTAAAAAGACGACTTTCAAAACAATAAGCATATATCCCATGTCTCGGGGAAATACCAACATTCAAGGAATAGACAGAAAAATACCAAACTCGAGACGACAGTGTATGGATCACATAAAAAAGAATATCACAAAATCGTCAGGTGTGGGGTCCTAACTCTTAACACTCGGAGCAGTGTTAAAAGGTGTAGTGTCGTTAATTCCATTCCACTGTACGTGCCTAATTGTAAATAAATACTATAATATAAAAGTCTTTGTGGTTCAGAAAATTGCCAAAGGTTATTATTACCATAGTACTTAAAAACATTTTAGCATATTAATTGCAAACTTCGTAACCCCGCAACTCCAAAGCTACTGACGGAGATCTCAGCCAGCTTAAATATCTAGGGTGCTGACTGTCCAAGATCTTTTAGACAGCAGGATCCTGTGATAAAACCTGCTCTCTGAAATACAAAATAAGCGTCAATTTTATTTATTATGCATGTATCTTAAGATAAATCTTTGATGCGTTCAGTGGATGGGAAGCAAAGACCCTCTGCATGGCAGTCTGTTGGTATCTTACAGCATACAACTCAGATCACAGGTAAGAATAATAAATAAATATCCTATTAAAATCAATCTTAATTCTCAAAAGTTTCTTAGTTTTAATAAAGATGATTATGTTTTGACTTGTCTGTTTGCGTTACCACCAATAAAAATTAATGATGCGACTTGTTTTCTTACTTTCGTGTTTATTTATGCTATCTTCTTGTAACTATATTGATAAACTCTATACTATTCTTACATCTTCAACTTCTCCCCTGTATTTATCTTCCTCCTTTCAATACTTATGCTATAACCATGAACGAAACCTGCGTTCATCTAATAATCTTCTCCTCACTGTACCCTCTCATAACTCTAATTTTCTTCATTCCACTTTTACTGTCCAATCTATTCTTCTTTGGAATGCCCTCCCTCTTGAAATCAGGATGGCCAAGACTAAGAATACTTTCAAGTTCAAGGTGAAGGAACTTCTACTGGCTGAGTCAGCGAATGTATCATAAGTCGTTTAAATTTAATATTGGTTTAATATGTATATAATATATACCATATGTATGTATATATATTTATATATTCTTATATGTGTATGAATGTATGTAGTTCTATAATACATCTATATTATGTATGTTTATATTATTTTTAAATTATGTACCTATATATGTTTTAATGTGAATGTATCCTTAGTTTTTATTACCTATTTGTGTTATTTCAAATTCATTTTCTTTATATAACACCTACTTCTTTTCTCTCTGCACCACTCTAAGGTAGACTGGGAGATAATGCCCATGGCATTAAGTCCGCCTGTATACGTTGTGTATATAAAGCTTTAATAAATAAATAAATAAATAGTAAATATGTGAAAATTTTCAAACAAATTCTATAAATTTTAATAAATATTTTTTTCCATTTGACTGACAGCTGCGTGAGCAACGCACTCGTTTGCCATACTCACCAAATCAAATAGTAATACTTATTTTATTCATGACTTACTAAAAATTTGATAACATACCTGAAATAATTACCAGTGACGTACGTAATTTATACCACTGCCGTATAAAACTTAAGTCATAAAACCTACAACTAATCACATTGCAAGATTCTAAAAATCTGCTTAAAACGTAAATAAGAGCAGTCAAAGTCAAAAACCAGCAGGCCAGAAAAACATTCAGACTAAATCTACTAAAGAAATAAAACTAAATATATTTCCAAATAATTTTACGTCGGCAATCAAAGCAGTCTCAATAAATTCCACTGTTATCCAAGAAATAACCCACCGAATAATGTCCCCTAAATCAGAAACCGAATTAAGACTAAACCAAATGTTTACAAACCGAAACGGATTCGGCATAACACTTTAAATTATTGCGCAAAACGCTCTGTGTACAAAATCTAAACTCCAATGTAATTTAATTAATTTTATACAATTATTGTTACTTTCTGCATGACTTATTTTCACCTGCTTGAAAAGTTGCTTGTAATTTGAATAGTAAGGGATTCGGAAACCGTCAAGTAATCTTGACGCTTTCCTAATCCCTCAATCTGTCTAAGTGCCTCGTAAGTGTTTATGTCAGGCATAGATCTAGACTAATGTTGTGTATTTATAGAAATTATGCCTAACATCATTTGTAATATTTCAAACATGAAAGCTTACTTCTGATTATTTGATCCTATCGCATATTGCTTCGGGAAGGCGCACGGCGTCATAGGACTGATATGCAAACCCTTAGAAAATAGTCCAAAGCGACCTGCGATTTCAAGATCCTGACATAAAGCCTTTATTTATGTCGCATTAGTTTAACAACGGGATATTATAATGAAATTGAATTAATAAATTAATTTTTTAACAAGCCTCTTTTAAGAAGCCTAGGAAATTGGTGGAGACACAAATAAAAATGTTTCATTTCTTTCTTTCAAAATCACAATATTGACACCTAACACTACTGATACTGTTGAATGAAGGGAAACTTTAGATGTAGTATTATTATTGTAACAAATCCCAAACGCATAAATATTTTTAAAATATACTCATAGTATGTGAATAAATCACTCAAAAATATTTATTTCATATATCAAAATACCAAACAATCTTCGTATAAAGCAACAGCTTTCAATTACTACCAAACGTGTAGAATGTAGTCTCAGGCGTGTCCGTTACAAAGTGGTAGTTAGTAAACTAACATTGATTGCTACAGGCTATCCACAAGTAATGAAGTCTAGGACATCGTTTGTCGATGAAATTCGATTGTTCCCAAGAGAAAAACCGGTAATATAACATAACATAACTTCACACCTTTTATCCCCGAAGGAGTAGGCAGAGGTATATTGTACACCCACACTTCGCCAGTTATGTTTCGGTCCCAATGTAATAGGGGGCGAGCCTATTGCCATCTATAAAACCGGTAATATTTAATTAATTTTACCGACAACACTCTGTATCTATGTATAATTTATTATTAAGGAGCTCAAATCCAATTACTGTTATTTTTTAATATTATGTTATGTTTTTGTAGTAGTATTATGTTGGAGTCATTATATACATAGTTCAGACTCGTTACATAAATTTTACTTTGCCAATAAATTGTTAGAAAATATTTCTTTCAAATACCAAAATGCCAAACAATCTTCGTATAAAGCAACAGCTTTCAATGACTTCGTCTTCTGATCATTCATCTGCCGACCAAACGTGAAGAACATAGTCCCAGGGGTGGCGGTATAAAGTGGTAGTAAGTAAACTAGCATTGATTGCTACAGGCTATCTACAAGTAATGAAGTCTAGGACATCGTTTGCCAACAAAATACGATCCCTCCCAAGAGAAAGACCGGTAAGATTTAATTAAATTTACCGACAGCACCCTGTATCTGCGTATAATTTATTATTAAGGAGCTTATTTCCAATTACTACAACTTTTTAATATTCTATAATGTTTTTTGTAGTACAAAATATTCTGAATGTTTTCTAGAATAATTGCTTCTAGAGAATTACTTCCCTGTCTGTTTTTTTACGAAGGACATGAAATGACACACATGTCTATGTGGTGGTGGAAATTACTTATTATATCGGCCCTGTAACTATCGCACTGCTGGGCACAGGCACCTTCTCACTTCGGAGCCATTACTTAGTCTGTTCAATTTCATCACCTATTAAAATATTTCAATCCAGACTGTCTAAAGAAAACTGTCAAGCAATATGACAAAGTTTTCCACACCTAGAATCTGAACGATATTTGTTCGTTCTCAAAACTTAAAAGAAAATAATTGTAAAAAGCACTATTAGAAGTTTGAGTAGCGAGATGGCTTTGTAGACATGTTTTGTATTCAATTACTTTTTGAAATAAATTAATAATAATGAAGGCAATATAACGTCTTTTTTGAAAAGACGAAAGGTCTTTCCAAAAAAGTCATCATCCTTTATGCATGAATCGATTATACTAGCCCTAACCCACAACTCAACTAATGTTGTCTAAACCAATATTCGCACACTACATTCAGTTAATCTGTACAAACAGATTAATTAATCCAAATAATGCCTTTGAGTTGCCATAATTGATTACTGAGAACCACCGTCAGAGGAACGTAGGATATTTGCGGCTGTGCTGCATTGAGCCAGGCATCTTGCTTGGAAGAAATACCTTGAATTATGGGAATTTACCCTTGATCCGGGTATGTTTCTATCCACGCGTCACATTCAGATGATATTAAGTCCTCCTTAAAACAAGGTCAAGTTGAAGAGGCCTTTTTTCAGCAGTGGACTATGGCAGGCTGATGATGATGAAAACAAGTACCTACTAAATATAATACTAGATAATCGTAGATGAGATTTTCTTAACGGCTTTGTGAAGGTATTAATTTTAATTCAACATTTACTCCAATATATTATTCGATTAAATTGTTAATGATCGCTTGCTTATTGGTGAAGGAAAACATCGTAAGGAAACTTGCATGTCTGAGAGTTCTGCATAATGTTCTCGAAAGACATGTGAAGTCTGCCAACTCGCACTTGGCCAGCGTGGTGGACTATGGCCTTACCCTTCTCATAGTGAGAAGAGGCCTGTGCCCAGCAGTGGGACAGTATAAAGGGCTGATGATGATTTATTCCAATGAATTTTAGAGACAGTGGCTTTACAAAAACCTTTCATTAATTCAACCTATATTAATTTTCTTACAGAGATAACAGTTGGTCTATATTTCATACTATTTTACAATAAAGCTTTGATATGGCTTGTGAGGCGTATTTTATATAATATTTATAGTAAAGAAAAGCTACGACCTAACATAGTGAACATGTTTTAAAGTCAAAATCCTCTAATCACTTACTCACAATGTGACGCTTATGAACTTCAAGTAAAAAAAAAAATAACTTAAAGATTTACATCGTCTATACATAATATGGTACAAAGTAAATACGCCACTCAAGTCTTTTTATAATTTACCGCGTGAATTGTCATTTGGACCGTGGCTAAAGTTGTCGCGTTGTCGTTTAGCACTATGTCAAGTATTATTACACAGATGCACCAACAGGACAAAATGTGAAAATAATTCTGAAAAAAAAAACACAACTAATCTTCCCTTCATTTAAAACACATTTGCTTTAAATAAAATAAATAGCGTGTATAGTATAAACATGCCATAATTTTATATTCTACAAAAGATCCTTAACTCGATGCAAAATATGTTGTGCATTTTCATATGCTGCTCACATAATAAGTAATATGAAAATTTCAATACGTCAAGGACCATGCATTTTGAATCTTTCGCTATATTGTGTAACGCATGAGAAGTATTTAAAATGCCTTACATCCTTAAATCAGCATTTTCTTTAGTCTCATGGAGTGTGTTTCGTGACTTCGAAAGTGAAATAGCGAATACCACGTCCCCTTAAGTTTAAAAATACAAAACACCTGACTAGGAATGCACGTAACCACAAAAATCTAAACGAAAAAGTCATGCGATGAGATCGCATCTCAACTTCGATAATATCGTCAAATCTCAAATTCGATAATATCGGCATCAAAAATATGGTTGCCCCGTTTGGAAATCAAACCCATAACACCTGAGGTAGTAAGAAGCAGTGCAGCCGCCTTGTCACTGTATTTGAAGCAGGCGAAGTCACGGTTTTAACTAATGTCTTTCATGATATACGAACCCTCGTATTCAATTCACCAACGCACTTAATTTTACTCCCGCACTTTACCGACTTAGCTCTCCCCCAGTCATAATTTAACGGGGAAAGAACATAACCACTAAATTGCAGATCCTTTTTCAGACCTCCTTACAATAGCCTTCAAAATATTCCTTTGTATAGCCTTTATACTGGCAACCTTACCTTTGTTGAGACTTTAAGTAGGCAATTTATTGACCCTAATTAGTTAGAAGAACGAGGGTCGGAAGCGATTGCAGGCAATAACATGGTGTAGGTTTATTGCCCTTGATGGAGTGTTAAAAGGTGGAGTGTATTAGAATAGAACTATGTCTGAAATTTTATTTTTAATCCCCGTTGGAGTAATAGGGATTAAAATATATGATACGTTTTGTATACAAAAATAAATTAAAGGCCTGTATCCCCGAAGGGGTAGGCAGAGGTGTAATATTACACCCACATTTCGCCATGAATTTTTAGGTCCCACGTAATAGGGGGCGAGCCTATTGCCGTTACTGGGCACATCACCAGATTCCGTGCTGCTACTGAGAATTCCAAAAAGCCCAGTAACACTTTTGCCCGACCCGGGAATGGAACCCGGGACCTTCGGTCAAGAGTCACATACACTATCCACTGGACCACGGAGGCAGTCTAACATGTACCTAAATAAAATTGTCCAAGGTTGTTATTCGCATAAAAATAATTTCGAATATCATACATGTATAAAGCTTCTAACCTTAGCCAGCGGCTTCATTTGGGTAGCATCGGTTGCCAGGACAAAAGGTAGTTATATACTATTCCTATTTAAAGGTTATATTGTTTAAGTTTTTCATGAAAATTCTTTTAAAAGTTTAATCCAAACAGTGACAAACATGCATCCATTCTCGGAAACTTTCCTTAACAAAACATCAATCAGCAAGGGAAACGTTAACTAAAAATCAATGGTTAAAATTCCTATAACCGTAGAGTTATTGTAACATCTATTATGTTACTTAATAATGTTAATTCCATACACAATCCGCGTTTAAAAAATATTTACACCACAAAAATAACTATAAGTGTTTTTCAGAAGAAATACCAATAAGCATTAATATAGCAATTTCAGGGTTAACGTAGTAACATAGTAAAAAGAGAATAGTAGGTTAGCTAAGGCCGCTCGGCGAGTTTATTGCCTACTCTTGCGTTGATGAACGGGTTGTCACTTACACCGCGGCGCCGGCTTTGTCGGCGCTCGCGCTTTTTCGCCGCTTTTTTTAAGTGATCGCGCTGAATACTTCACAATTTAAGCTTGAATTTTTTTTTTCAAATACCTACTGATTGCCTAAGCGTTATATAACTATCTAAATGCCTTTAATGAGAAAAAAAAAAGTTAAATTTACTGTCGTTTAACACATTGTATATCATTAATAACGTTTATTACAAACCTGAATGTATATAAACAATTCAAGCGGGCGAGCAGTGTAGTACCTACATGAATGCGCTCGATCAGACGCGCGATGCATCCCGTACTGAATCCGCGCCGAGCTTGCCGCGCTCGTGAGATTGTGTGACGCGTACATTCAAACCAGCGCGGCGGCCGATTTGTATGAAGCTATCCTACTATTCTTTTTTTACTATGGTAGTAAATTATTTAAACAGTTCTTTGATATGGTTACATACCATATTATTATTACAATTTATTATTTATTAATTAATTTAAGCTTTTTGTGTAGAACAATTCCTGTGCTTACTTACGCCAACAATAAGAAGTTTGAACAATGTACGAAATGCATTGTAAACATGCAGGCACAAAAACCCTTCAAAAACCAAAAGACATGCGATCAAGATGTTCCATCCACATCCACATCTAAACCGCTGATAAAAGTATAATAGCATTTTCCGGTATCACAGCATAGAGGTAGAACGTAAAAGAGATTTCAGCGTCATGCAGAGATATTTTTCCGCGCTATCCAACGTCCTGTCCACAAAGGTCTGGTGTTTCCGAGGCTTTGTGAAAGCGACGTGGCGTCCGCATTGTGTGGCTTAGGCTTTACGCTTCCAAATTGTTTCATTTACAATATAAAGTTTGTTTTTATTGTGCCAGATTTTGTTTAATAGATTTGCCTGTGGTCGAGTTTGATAAAAGGTTACGAAAGCTAACAGTATCCAATTACGCTTTGGTTTTTCCTACAGAAATCATAGAGAACATAATCTCTACGTTTTCTAAGCGGTTTCGGTTGCCTCGAATGTTATTTTTTTAGCCATAATTTTATTTATGCCGAAGTTTTAGCCAAAGCCAGAAAACGAATGATAAAGATCTGGATTACTGTCATCCCGAACCTGGTTGTAAAAAAAAGAAATGACGTTCAAAAGTGTTGCTTTTGTAACCTATACGAATAAACGAGTTTGAATTTGAATTTGATCGAAAAAACCAATAAGAATACCCAATAACCGTTATTTGCCACGGAAATATTAAATCAGTCTATTGTCCTCATGATTGTTTGTATAAGTATTTAATAGACAAGGATTTAAACTGTTATTTATTGTACTTACGCGTTTCTGACCCGTTTCATACCTCACAAATTTTTCTTTTCGTCCCTCTACATATTTAGGTGAAATAAATTCTTCGGGCAACAATTAGAATTTAAAATGAATACGAAATGCATTGCAAACATGCAGGTACAAAAACCAAAAGACGTGCAATCAAGTAGTTCCATTTCCAAGCACATCTAAAACTGATAAAAACATAAAAGCATTTTCCGGTATCACAGCACAGAGGTAGAACTTAAAAGAGATTTCAGCGTCATGCAGGGATATTTTTTCGCGCTATCCAACATCCTGTCTACAAAGGTCTGGTGTTTCCGAGGCTTTGTGAAAGCGACGTGGCGTCCGTATTGTGTGGTTTAGGCTTTACGCTTCCAAATTGTTACGTTATTTACAATAAAAAGTTTGTTTTTATTGTGCCAGATTTTGTTTACTAGATTTGCCTGTGGTCGAGTTTGATAAAAGGTTACGAAAGCTAACAGTATCCAATTACGATTTGGTGTCGGCGATGGTCTTCAAAAAGCAATGCTTACATAACAAACTTTATTATTATTTTGAAAGATGAATAGCTCTCTTAAATAGTTTTATAAATACGTAAAGGAAAATATTCAGTGATTCAAAGTTGGTCGGTCTATAAATTGCGATGACTGTGTCGTATTTCATTTTAACTGTTCAACAATTTCGTTCTGATAGAATAGTTTCCTGCATACTTAATGCACTTTAAGCTACTTATGTAGACTACTACACGTACATTCTAAGAATGATGATTTATAAACTACTATTATAACTAATATTATACATACTTATTCATGGATACTGAACGGTTTTTGTACATTTGTTTTGCACAAGATTTTAATTAAACAAACGAGAATTTACATTGTAGGGTTGTTGTGTATGTTTGGAGATAGGAAAAGAAAGATAGATTGTTCACAGTCAACAGTTTAGAGTTTATTACGCCACACACAATAGTTAACATTTATACACGAATACAGAAGAAGCAGAGAGTGAGAAGGAGTACACAGTAAGATGAGAAGAAGAGTAAGCGAGCGATAGCAGGTAGATTCGAATAACAATTATTACGAAAACTTTAGCTGTGAGGCAGAGCTAAGTGCGCGTAGGCTCGATATGTAAGTAAGGAACCGACTGGCCGGCGTCCGGGCTCTGAAGGCCAATTCTCGTATTTAACAGAGACTGACACTGAATTTTGACTGAACTGCGATTTAATTTTGAATTGACTCACAATTGGTATTCTGCTCCACTTAATCTCCTTATAGTATAATTTCGATATAATCAATTTATAATCTCTTGTTGATCTTAGAGGTAATGACTCTTACGTAGTATTTGTATAGTCTTTGGTAATGACAAAAACTTAAAAACAAAAACATGAATTTTGCCATTGTATGGGAAAATACATTAATAGGAATGGTTATTGGATGCCAATACGTTTACATGCCAAATTAAAATTAATATACAACTAAGTAATAAAATTTCGGTAAGTAAATATATTGGTTCCTTGGATCGTGTGCATTATTTTCAATAGGTATTCAATAATTAAAAAAAATTATATTCAATAATAGAAATAATTCAGACATTATAAAGATTTTAACGATGGTAACGTACAATTGGGTTTTTTAATTCGTTTTTCCCTCCTGATAATTTTATCTCATTTGTTGAATTTCTCGAGCAAAAGTTTCGCGAATATTTCGATCTTGAAATAAATATTGTCAATGCTGGCAACGAAATACTTAACATGTTTGCATGTTGTCCACCAGGATCTCCTAGCCAGATACCCCAGAGGATCCTCGTGAACTCATTAGTTGTGAAATTGTATAAAAGCAATTAACGTTTACAAAACCAGTGACTATCAGAAAGTTATCAGCCATCGATAGGGATTACAAAAATCAGGTGCATGCGATTTTCGACCTTATTGACGTTACTCAGAATTTATAATTTTAATAACGTATCAATGTCAGAAAGCAAGAAAATACCAAAAAGAAGTTTATCATGAATTGTCAATAAGGTCGAAAATCGCATGCACCTTTTTTTTGTAAGCCCTATCGATGGTTGATCATTTTATAGTCATTTGTTTTGTAGACATGAATTTGTCTTACACAATTTCTTTTTAAACTTATTTTAGATACCTATCCCCGTGGTAAAACTAGTGGCACATAATAGCTAAAGGCGATTCCTATGTTTATTAGCAAAATAGATCATAAATATTACCAGAAAAATATTCAACACTATTAGTGGTATCGTTGGGAATGTCAAATAAATCACGTCATCACGTCGTGTCCTTGGTAACAAATGTATATTAAAACTAGAAATACCTTACCTGCTCTACTAATAATTAGCAGAATACCGTTCACACTAGTTCACACTTGGTTCAACTTTCGACGTAGTCCCGATCTCATTCAAGTGTCAGTTAAGTTACGAGAATACCATTTATGACGCCGAGACTAGATCGATATTGGAATTTGAACAAATATAATTACCAGAATTGGCCCTCTGGTATGCGGTAGGGCGTGGCACTCCTTGAGCGCGTGAGAGAAAGGTGGGGCATCGGCCGTCGCAGGCGCCGCCGGCCGGTAGATTCACTACTAATACAAAGTGTTGGTTTGTCAACATGTACAATTTTTTTTTTTTTTTATTTATTTATTTATTCTTCATATACACAAAGTATATAGGCGGACTTAATGCCTTGGGCATTATCTACCAGTCTACCTTAGAGGGGTGCAGAGAGATAAGAAGTAGGTGTATTATATGATGTACCTAGTTTACGAAAAATTACTAATTATTAAATAATTGGTTATACTAAATATACATACTTACATAAATATATATTATGATAAAAATACATAAACGTAATACACACACAATAAATGCAAATATTTATTTAAATATATATAAATATATAATATATATAAATATATAATATATATAATTACAACTAAAATGATGAGATGCGTAAAATTATAGACTTACTTAAACTGATACATGTAAATATACATATATACATGAACATATACACCTAGTTAAGATATCGACTTATGATACATTCAAGGAATCAGCCAACAAGAGTTCCCTTACTTTGGACTTGAATATGAATTTGGTTTTGGCCATTCTGATCTCGGGAGGAAGAGCATTCCATAGAAGAATAGATTGTACGGCGAAAGAGGAGTGTAGGAAACAAGATCTGTGAGTAGGAACCATGAGTTGAAGATTATTAGAGGAGCGAAGATTTCGCTCATGATTAGAACATAAGTACTGAAAGTAAGGAATCATATACTGAGGAGAAGAAGGAGATGTGAGAATAGTGTATAGGGTAGTGAGAGCACGCAAACTACGGCGCTGACGTATAGGGAGCCACTTTAATTGGGAACGATAAGTAGACACATGGTCATACTTACGAAGATTAAAAATGAATCGAATGCAGTTATTCAGAAGACGGTCAAGTTTATTGAGAGGATCTGCATTCAGGTCAAAGTAACATACATCACCATAGTCGATCAGTGGGAAAATCAAAGTTTGCACAAGCATTGTTTTGGTCTCGGAAGGGAGTAAGTTTTTAAGGCGGTAGAGAGCGCGCAGGGTACCGGTGACCTTCTGACTTACATGTGTCACCTGAGCCTCCCACTTCAGGGTGGTATCCAGGTATAGCCCGAGATTTTTTACCGTAGGATGCAGTTCGACGTTAGTTCCGTTGAAAATGATGGCTGGTAGTGTTGCTAAGTTAAGTCTGCTTAGGATTCGTTGGCTACCCACAATTATGGCCTGGGTCTTGCAGGGATTTACGGTGAGACCAAACTTGTCAGACCATATCTTTATGGTCATCAAATCCCTATTAACCTTGTCAATGGCCTCAGCTACGCATTCCACACTTACATGGGAATAAATCTGCAAGTCGTCGGCATACAAGTGGTAAGCGCACTGAAGATGTTGAGTTAGGAGATTTATGAAAATAGAAAATAAAAGAGGAGAGAGGATGCCGCCTTGAGGAACGCCAGATGTGACGTCGTCCCACCTCGAGGATGACTCATCGAGGCGGACAGACTGCTGACGACCTCGAAGATAAGTTGAGAACCAATCTAGAGCGCCAGCCGAGACCTTGAGATGGGAGAGGATAGACAAAAGGACATCGTGACTGACGGTATTGAAAGCATTTGAGAAATCGATCAACACAAGAACAGTGATTTTGGTGTGTTCCATAGCCTCTCGAATATCGCCAGTCACTTTTAGGAGGGCGGAGGTAGTGCTATGACCAGGCCTGAAGCCTGACTGAAATGGGCTCAACAAGTTATTGTGGTAGACAAAACGAGACAATTGTTTATTTACACAGGCCTCAAGCACTTTGGATAGGAAGGGTAAGATGGAAATTGGCCGGAAGTGTTGAGAAAGAGTAGGATTGGGGATTTTGGGTAGAGGAATTATGTGGGCTTTGCGCCACAAGGAGGGAAAGGTACCAGAGGTAAGTGAAAAGTTTATGACGTGGGATATTGCCGACAGGAGCTGATCTAGGATCGTTGTAATCATACGACGGCTGATGTTGTCACATCCCACAGCATTAGACCTTATGGAGAGGATTATCTTTTTGATCTGGGCTGGAGACTCTGGAGAAAAGAAAAGAGATTCAATTTTGGGTTGAGGTAACCCGGCTAAATAGTTGACAGTGAGGCTCGTAGTTTGGTGATCCAGTGAATCAGTAGAGGTGAAATGTTTGTTGATATCGTCCAAACTAAGAGTCCCATGGTAGTCAACACACCGCTGCTTGCCAATACCTAGTGTTCCAAGGAACTTCCAGATATTGGCAGCTGATGAAGAGTTGATATTATCGAGAATATGTCGGCGTTTAGCGTTGCGTACCATCTGATTGCACCGATTCCTTGCAGACTTAAAAAGTGCCCAGTTTTCCTCACAACGGTCCCTTTTGTATCTCCGATATGCTCGGTCTCTACGGCGTATCGCCATCCGAACACCCGTTGTGATCCAAGGTGCAGGGGGGTGCCTTAGCTTCACTCGTCTAACTGGAGCATGTATATCGTATAGACGGCAAACCGCCTCATTGAAGAGATTAACTTTTTCATCTACCGTGGGAGCAGATAGCATACTGTCCCAGTTCAACTCTGAAGCATCCTTACAGAGTTTATTTATATCCATACGACCAAAACAACGCAAGTGCCGAACTTTGGGCTGGGATTTGGGTGGTTTTAGACGGTATGTAAGGAAAATGAGATCATGGCGGGAAAATCCAGGTGCAGAAAGTTGGCCATGGGATGTGACTAAGGAAGGATCAGAGGTGAGGATTATGTCGAGCCAAGTGTCCTCGCCGTTGACATTGTGGTGAGTTGCTTGCAAAGGTAGTATATGGAGGCTGGCTGACTGGACGACGTCAAGGAATTTGCGGGAACGACTGGAATGTTGGGAAAGGATATCGGTGTTAAAATCGCCCATGATGATGAGATGTGTGTACTCTGACCCTAAAGATTCCAGAATCGGTTCGAGACTGGAGAAATAGTCAACACCAGGGGGACAATAGACGACGCCAAGGACGGCTTTAGCCCCCCCGACGTCGACCTCAAGAAATAAGTACTCCGCAGGTGCAGAAGTGAGTAATGAAGAAAACAAGATTTTATAAGTAAAGGAACTGCGGAGGTAAATTGCGACACCGCCACCTCGCCGGCCAACTCAGTCATTACGTATGAGAACGTACCCCGGCAGAGAGTAAGACGTGGAAGGAAGAGATGGTTTAAGCCAACTCTCAGAGACCAGAATGGCATGTGCGTTACAATTATTTTAATTATTTATTTATAATATGATTATGGTTGTTCTAAGTTAAAATTGAAACAATAAGGTAACACACTAGTAACTATATTAAATCAGCATAACACAATAAATACAATTTACCCACTACAACATCATACAATATTATTTAGCGGGTCTTAGTCGCAATTATTGACTTATTTAAAGGCATAAATAAATACGTCCGTTATTCTCCTACGTTTCAAATGGCTTGTAACGGTCGTGGTCGCGGAGGGACTGGATATATTTACACTATCTAAACTAATATTATAAATGCAAAAGTGTGTTTATTAGTTTGATCTTCTTTCACGTCTCGAAGGTGCGATGTGATGGTATGATTTTTATGTGTGGAGATAGTTTGGAGACTGGAGAGTGACATAGGCTGATTTTTCCCTCGAAAACCGTCTACTATGTTAATAAGAAATTTTGTGATGCTCATATACTAAGCTTGTAACATGC
This sequence comes from Euclidia mi, assembly GCA_944739405.2. Lineage (NCBI taxonomy): Eukaryota > Metazoa > Arthropoda > Insecta > Lepidoptera > Erebidae > Euclidia > Euclidia mi. The sequence goes on along the minus strand of OX123191.2, from coordinate 81,334,106 downwards.
TGCATTATACGGCACAGAGTTAACTTACATCTGAGCTAGAATTCACTCACATGCCTTTGCCTTTTTGCGTGCGATCCATCCGTTGATGCATGTCTCTCTAAAACCTCTTTGTGAATCCTGACCCTCTTTGCACGTGCATAATGAGTAACTAACCCTCTTTTCCCTTTATCTCCGGCAAGGAAGGCTATGGAGCAGTACTATTTTATTGCAGCGGGATGGTTGGTAACAAATGCGATTATTTGAGATGTAGTGAAAGGAATATTGTGTTCATTAGTAGATTACTTTTACTTTACATTTGTTTCGCTTTACTGCTGAAGATAATTCAAATGTTACAAAGTCATGCAATAATGATTTTCAAATCCTGTTATTATATACAAGTTCATGGGCTATATTGCGGGAATAGAATAGCTTATGGCCTTTTGTATATTATACTTTTTAGGGTTCCGTAGTCCACAAGGAACCCTTATAGTTTCGTCATGTCCGTCCGTCTGTCCGTCCGCAGCCTAGCTCAAAGACGCCTGGTGCTAGAAAGTTGATATTTGACATGAATATAGACATACAATATTGCAACAAAACTGTAGAATAAAATTTAGGAAATATTTTTTTAAGGGTATCTCCCCTACATATATAGTGGGTTGAATTTTTTTTTTTGGTTGAATACCCCATTGTGTAGGGTATCATTGGATAGGTTTTAAAAAAATATTATTAGTTTCAATCATTTTTCGATGAAGTGATTAGTTTGTCCAATATCAAGCTTTGAAGTGAAAAAAATTGTTAGACTTAAGTGTCCCCCCCCTCTGCCGGCTAAACTATTTATTTGGAAGAGGTGAAAAAAATCACAAATGTAGCACATATAACGAATTTAAAAGCAAAACTATCACGACTAAGTAGACATCACTAGTTTACCAGTAATAGTCGGTTAACTTATAAATACCTATTTCTGTGAGTTTACATTGGGAGCGCTGGATTAATCTTAAAGATGCCCGTTTTTAGTCCCATGTGAAACAAGTTATTATCAATAATGGCCATTATGGGCAACTACGGAACCCTACATTGCGCGTGGCCCGACACGCACTTGTTTTAATTAAATTAGTTTGTGATTATGAACTTCATTTCGGATTACTAAGAATTTCATGCGAGAATACTATCACTAACTTGCTTTGTGACGGTTACTGCAAATCGAGTACGTCGGCGTCAAGTAATAGTGTAATTTAATAATTCTACTACTATAGATCTTCTTTTGAAATGTGACTATAAAATCTGAATAAATCACGATAAAATTTGTAAATATTAATTTAATTTTATTGCTGCTATATATATATCAACGGTTTTTTTAAAGTTATAACATACATGCCAAAATAAAATGTAAGAACTACGTAGTAACAATAAAATATTTGTTAGTATTAAGCCATTGAATAAAATAAATGAATATGCATGAATCCTTACATACATTCGTACATTAAAGGAGAAAAGTTGAAAAAATAACAGCTGACTGCTTTGACCTTGAGTTTGACCTTGAACTCAGCTGTCAGGTGAGCTCTGAAGGTCAGGTCTATGAATGCATTTACAAGCCTTGAATGCAAGTGAAGCCCTTGGGAGGGCAATTTATGCAACCGCCAAACTAACTTTGCAACTATTTAGGGAACAATGTTTTAGTGTTATAATGAAATATTTGCGGTAGCTAATGTATTTAGATTTAAGTATACTTTTAAGGACTTTACGGATTATTTATTTATTTATTAAATCTTTATATACACAACGTATACAGGTGGACTTGATGCCATGGGTATTATCTCCTAGTCTACCTTAGAGTGGTGCAGAGAGAAAAGAAGTAGGTGTAATATAACGAAAATGAATTTAAAATAACACAAATATTGTTAAATTAAAGATACATTCACATTAAAAACATATTTACATTAGTTACAAATAATATAAACATCTATACACATAAAGAAAATTGGAGTGTCTGTTTGTAATATTAAACTAACCGCTTTTTACTAAATGCATATGGATGTTTACACGGTCCAAATACCGAAATGTATTTTTTTACAATTTTTATCTGTCTGTCTGTCTGTTTGTTCTCGCTAATCTCTGGCACGGCTGGACCGATTCTGAAGGAACTTAGACTGGCGGATAGCTGATGTACCGAGGAGTAACAAAGCTATAAATTAACCGGGTACGTGAAGTAGTTCCCTTAAGACGCGAGTGAAACCGCGGGAAACAGCTGGTACATAATATAGATGTATAATAAAGCTACATACATACATACACACATAAGAATATATAATTAAATATACGTACATAAGGTATATTATACTTATTAAACCAATATGAAATTTAAACGACCTTCGATACAATCGCCGACACAGCCAGTAGAAGTTCCTTCACCTTGAACTTGAAAGTATTCTTAATCTTTGCCACCCTGATTTCAAGACGGAGGGCATTCCAAAGAAGAGTAGATTGGACAGTAAAACAGGAATGAAGAAAATTTGAGTTACGAGAGGGTACAGGGGGGTGTTTAGTGGTTTACGCGGTCGTCAAGCTATTTGAAACTGTTTGAATGCGACTGTGTGTGGGTGATACTCGTCACCTGAGTGTGGACCGTGGTGCGATCTTTCTCCATCCGGGTTAACATTTTGTTGGTCACACAAATTGTTTGTGTTTTAGGTAAGTATTTATGTGTCGGTTTGCTGTGTGTTGGTAACCATCCCAACGTTGTAGGATTATTTCTAGTGGGATGATGATGATGATGATGACATTGCAAATAAAAAGCTTTAATTTGGTACCAATTGAATTTATTGCAGCCAAAGATTGTAACAATTATGTGCTTTGCTTTAGTAAATCGCTCGCGAAAGCGATCGAAGAAAATGGTATTTCTGTTCTGTTCTGAGAATAAAGATCTTTACCAAGGATTCCAAATCGTGATCTTAAAATTTGAATACAACACACCTTTGCCGGATAGTCTGGTATGCAATAACAATACGTTCAACGATATTCAACCTGTACATTATATTCGTATAATACTTTACAATAGGGTCGGCCATTCTCTACAAGATTAACTACATCCCAACTCTTTGTGAAGGGAATTATAGTGAGTTTCTTTTGACACGTACATTGAGGGCTCGGACGTGCCAACCCTAATGTTTTCGTCTGGGCTCACATGTGACTTTGTAACTTTCAGTAAGCGGCTGTGACTTTTTGTGAAGTTTGAAGAAGTTTCATAGAAGTTTTGTGAAGATATTGATGTCAGTTCAAATGTTTGTGTGTTTCATTTGTTGTTAAACTGTATTTAGGTCCGATATTTAATTTTGATACAATCGACAAATATAGCTGCAATACTTAATAATAAAACAGTTATATATAAATAGTTTGGATCGGCTCGACCGGGGATTTACTACCCTGTCACAGAAAATCGACTTAAAGTAACAGTACCTAAACTGTTGCGTTTCGTTCAATGGGTGAGAGTCAGCCGGAGGCCCATCCCCTGTTCCTTGTCCCGCCATCCCACTCCTCCTTCCATTCCTTATCCCAACCCCAAGGGGCGGCAACGCATTTGTATCTCCTGTAGTGTTGCTTGTGTCCATGGGCGGCGGTAATTGCTTACCATCAGGCGATCCGTCAACTCGTTTGCCGCCTATTAATATAAAAAAAAGAAAAAAAAGTTAAATGTTAGACAGTTAATCTGTAATTTAAATGTCTGTAATACAAGTGTCAATATATTTAACAAAAAAATATAACATTAACAAAGAAATAGCTTGTCGGACTCTATTATATAAGAGAAACTTGGATATTTATTAATTTTATTTGTCTTAAATAATAATAATCAAGCACTGAAAGCAGTATGTTAAATTGAGATTGCGTTTTATAACTTTGCGTAAAGCCGAGGGTACAAACATTATCACAAATATACCCAAGGGAAACAGCCAGTGCATAAATAAACCAAAAATAAACACAAATATACCCGAGGGGGACAGCTAGTGCACAAATATACCAGAAGCGTGGCGTATAAGCCCATTCTCCAAGGCGTCAGTCAAACGTAACATAATTAAGACAGTCTCGCTACCACGTGGTGTACTCTTGGGACAAGAAAATATGGAGTAATCACCTCAGGGAGGCTTTCAGCTATAATGCTGATGTAGCCTTGCACCAGTAATGCAAAGCTCCGCGTTTTATTTTAATATCCCTTTTTAGCATCTCGTAAGAAATAATATATGGCAGTTCTCTGACTTTATGACTTGTGTTTAGAAGGGTTTTAAAAATCATTAAACGCTGCAAAATGGTATACGGGGTAGAACATGAAAAATATTGATAATATGTATATCATAATATGATGTAAATAAAATGCGAGTTAAATAATAAGTATGATTTTTTAATATTACTAGCTGTCCCGGCGAATCCTGTATCGCCTTTTAAAGGTCTTTTTGCTTATTCCATTATTTTTTAAAGCACTTTTCCAGGAAATTCTGAACAAAGTTACCAAAGCCACCAATGCTTCAGAGTTTACAAAGGTATACAAACAAACGAAGATTGAATTTTAAATACCTATATGTATAGATAGATGACCCAGCAAAAACCGTCCGCCATCTTCGATTTCCCATTTGCCATCTTTGATCACGAAATAGATGTAGTATTTGCATGCCTCATAGCTTAAAACATCGGAGAGGATACCCATATTGACTTTAAATTTTCTTTCATCCGCCATCTTTAATTTCCCATCCGCCATCTTTGATCACGAAATAGATGTTGTGGATTCGCCATCCTTTAAAACATCGGAGACGGTAACCATATTGATTTTTTTACAACTTTCCCATCCGCCATCTTTGATTTTCCATCCACCGTCTTTGATCACGAAATAGATGTTGGGTTTGGATTCCCCATCCCTTTAAATATTGGAGACGATACTCATATCGATTTAAAAAAAAAATCCCATCCGCCATCTTTGATCACGAAATAGATGGTGTTTTTGAATTCCCCATTCCTTAAAATATCGGAGACGATACCCATATCGACTTTTAAAAACTCCCGTCCGCCATCTTTGATTTCCCATCCGCCATCTTTGATCACGAAATAGATGTTATATTTCGATTCCCCACCCCTTATAATATCGAAGGCGATATCCATATTGATTTTTAACATTTTCTCATTCGCCATCTTTGATTTCCCGTCCGCCATCTTGGATCACTAAATAAATTTCATATTATTAATCAGCGTCCCGAAAATCTCGAAAACGATACCCATATAGATTGTATCCTATTCGTTTAGCCTTTTTTTGCCTTTGACCCAACCCGGGGAGGGTTTCTTCTTCTCGTTTGACCATTTTATTATTTTTGTCTGGCCCTAAAAGTTGTGGCGTCATTTTATATAGCCTATAGCCTTTCGGAATAATTGGGCTATCATAGGCAATAACAATTTTTTAAATCCGACTGCTAGTTCCTGAGATTAGCCGACATTATCTTTTAGCCTTTTTAGCCTTTTGCCCGGCCCAAAGGGTCGAAGCGTTATGTTATATAGCCTATAGCCTTCCGGAATAACTGGGCTATCGTATACAACATTAATTTTTCAGATCCAACCGGTAATTCTTGAGCTTAGCGCGTTCAAACAAACAAACAAACTCTTCCGCTTTATTATATTAGTATAGATAGTAGAGCATCGTAGACTTACTATTCGAGTGTTACTTTTTGAGTGCAAAGATTCAAATTAACTAATAATTATGTAATCCGGCCAGATAGTATTTATTAAAAGAAAGAGCTAAGAATTTAGGTGGCAGGTACAGGTTACTACTTTTCTAATACAGTAAGTAAGAAACTTACGAGTAAATATGAGTGTGAGTTTCATCAACCGATCATTATGTTATTTTACATTATCAAGGCCACAGAAAGGGATATTTAAGGGATACCGATTTCTACGCGGGCGAAGCCGCGGGCACAGCTAGTACCTAATATTAGTAGGGATTAGCCAAGGCTGTTACAATAATTATTATTAGTTTAATTAAGTAAGCGAACCTTAAAAGTGAACGAAGTAATGACAGTGCATCATAATTATGTCAATGTATAATGTGACAGTACTGACAGATATAGCACATGCGCAGCAACTCAATTATTACAGCGCATGCAGATTCCCGCTCAAGTCAAACATTTGTGTGCATGAACATGGATGTTTGTCTTGGTCTGGGTGTTTCTATGTATAATATGTATGTATTTACAAAAAAAAAAGTATATAAGTATGTTTATCCATTGTCTAGTACCCATAGTACAAGCTTCTGCTTAGTTTGGGACTAGATGGTGTTGTGTGAATGTGGTAGAATATTATTATTCCGTTTATTTCTTTTCTTTCTCATACATCTCATTTTATATACTTAATAAATAATAAAAATATAAAACTAAATATATAAAATGGGACCTCGGAGGCCCACCGTCATCGGGCACAGGGACCAAGCTACCGGTGGTTAGGGCTCCAGAGAAAGGAACCTCCGTACGATACGTGTCGTGTCCAGCAATACTGCCTTCTGTATAGAGGACTTGATCCAGCCGTCTAACGAGAGCCTCTTGAGGTGGTGGTCGAGGCTCTTGGCAATAAGACCATTTACGGTCACGACTATCGGTACAATGATCGCCGAGTCAACATCCCACATGTCGACAATCTCGTGAGCCAGGTCCAAATACTTAATTTGTTTTTTTTTTCGGCTTTCACGAGATTCTCGTCATGGGGTATGGTGACGTCGATGATCATTGCAAGGCGCTCTAATCGGTCTATCACCACTATGTCCGGCTTGTTAGCCGCAATAGTTCTGTCAGTAATGATAGACCGATCCCAATACAGAGTAGCACGACCATTTTCAAGAACTGGGTCGGGCACATACCTGTAGTACGGTATTTCAGAGTCGACAAGTTGGTACTTTAAGGCAAGTTGCTGGTGGACAATCCTGGCTACTTGGTTGTGTCTATGCAAATATTCACCGTTGGCAAGACGAGAACAACCGGATACTATATGTCTGAGCGACTCACCAGGCTGGTGACATGCCCGACATATGTCGACCGTCCCATCCCTCAGAATATACTTCCGGTAGTTGTTCGTCATGACAACTTCGTCCATAATCGCAAAGACAAAACCTTCTGTTTCGGCGAAAAGATCGCCAAAACGCAGCCAGGACACCGACGCTGGAAAATCTACGTCGGGCCCATGCAAGGCCCGGTAAAAACGTCCATGCAGCTCTTTACCTTTCCATACTTCCCTGCGCTCCTCTACACCAAGTACGGCAGGTTTGCGCCAGTTCTCTTTGGCCAGACCCAGCGGGGTAAGCCCTCTGTCCACAGCGACCACATCTCGGTGCACACCCGCGTCGGTGAGGAGAAAGTATTCTCTGAGACTGCACACCTCGCGATTGTGGAGGGTCTTGGCACTCAAGAAGCCACGACCCCCACACTTGCGCGGGATGTACAATCTCATCACCGACGAACGCGGGTGATGCATCCGGTATGTCGTGAGTAGACAGCGAACTTTCCTATCCAAGGCGTCCAATTCTGTTTGAGTCCATCTGAGTATGCCGAAGGAGTACATTAAGACGGGCATGGCCCAACCGTTACAGGCACGCACCTTATTTCCGCCCGATAAAAAGCTTTTTAAGACTTTCTTCAGGCGGCCAAAGAAACGTGCCTGCAACGCCTGTTTCATGCCAGCGTCATCAATGCCTAATGCCTGCGACATACCCAGATATTTGTAGGTTTCCGTTGCAGAGAGAGATCTAAGTTGTGTGAAATCTGAAAGCATTATACCATCAGATTCCACACTCCTGCCTCGCTTTACATGCATGACCGCACATTTATCCACACCGAACTTCATCTTAATTGAATTACTAAAGCTTTCAGTTATCTTTAGTAACTCAGTTAATTGGAGGTCAGTGGGGGCAAATAGTTTGAGGTCATCCATGAAAAGGAGGTGAGAAATAACCTGACCTCTAGTCTGCAACCGATAGCCTAGCCCTGAACTTTCGAGCAAAGTGCTCAGCGGGTTCAGTGCTAGGCAAAACCATAGTGGACTCAAACTGTCGCCTTGGAAAATACCCCGTTTGATCTTTATAGGTACGTCATACCCGCAAGGCTGTCGACACCCTGGATAGCGAAGCACCGTACTCCACTGCCCCATACATGCCCTCAAGAGGGTGCATAGAGTTGCATCTACTTTGTACAACTCTAGCACCCTCAAAAGCCACGTATGTGGCACAGAGTCATAGGCCTTCTTATAGTCTATCCAGCATGTCGCCAGATTCTTTCGACTACGGCGCACCTGTTGGCTAATGGCCATATCGATAAGGAGTAGCTCCTTAGTACCACGTGCCCGGCTTCTACACCCATTTTGAGACTCAGATAAGATATCATTGTTGAATATGTGTAGTGCCAATTTTGTTCTCAAAATGGATGTAAAAACTTTATAAACTGTAGGCAGGCAAGTTATAGGCCTATAGTTCGTAGGCTCCGTGGTACTACCAGACTTAAAGAGCAGGTGAGTTACGCCAGTTGTCATAAACCTTGGCAGCGATCCTGAGTCCAGAGATGACTGGAATTGGGATGCCAAGCGAACATGTGCACTGCGTAGCCATTTTAACCAGAACTTGTGCAACCCGTCCGGGCCCGCAGATTTCCAATTGGCTAACGGACGGACTGCACAACTTACATCGCTGGCGTCTATGGCTACAGGCTCCATGTGAGGTATTACCTCACATGATCGCTCAATATCCCTAATCCAGTCACCCTCTGTATGGCTGACGGGAGTCGACCATAAATTGCGCCAGAACGCAATCGTGTTCGCATCATCTGGTCGACGCCCATCATCCACACCTGGTTCAGGTCGCTCCCAATTCCTATAAACCAGCTTCTCATCTCTTTGGAATGCGCGATTTTGGGAATATCGGTCAATCCTTTTTTTGTACCGCCTGATGCGATTCGCCCACGCATAGATTTTCTGCTTCAGGAAGTCGATGCGTTCTGTGACTCGTGACGGATATTCTTGAGGACAAAGTCCTGTCCCCTTAAACGCCCGACTCACAAAACGCATCACTCTCGGGCGAGTATTGCCCGACCTGAAGCAGATTAGCTTGCCTATGAGTGCCCTGGTCTCAGCAATACGCCGCTCAATTCTACGCTGCCAAGCCGGAACGGCATCTCGAGGAGCAATAGTAATACTGCTTGGTATTTTAATATTAGCTACTCGACACGCCGCTACGGCAGCGCAGTATAGAATTGAGTGTGTATCACTAAGATTTTCACTAGTGTCTAGGTAAGTAGGCAATAGTGAATCCAGGGCACACACAAGCGCTATATTTTTTCTATGCGTGGGTAAACGTGGCAGCCGGGGTCTGCTTTCTAATGTAGCATACCGATATTCCCCAATGGCGCACTCCAAAGTACTCCTTATCTTATCAATGCATTGGGTACTTACTTGTATATCCCTGTCCATCAGTTCCTCACCTTCTTCTTGGGCCCTGAGTGAGGTGTGCACTATTGGAGCCTCATTGCGTGTGGAGGGTGTGATTTCAGGGATACCTCGCAAGTCTGAGCGTAGCCTCTCAAGTGCGTCGTCATCCAACAGGCGGCAGCGTTGAATGGCTCGCACTTGATCCGACAGTCGCTGTGCCGAAACGTTAACAGCTGGTTCCAAGGCCTGAAACAGAGGCAGTAAGCGGTCACGGTACGCCGTAAGGTTGGTTCCTCCCTCTGTAGCCACAAAATATGCCCGCATGACGTTCTCATTCATCCATTGAGTCCATCTCATGCGGCGCACATCACCACCGGCAGCGGGGGCCGTGTTCGAAACTGGTGGGTCTCGGGGTCCCAAGCGTGACGGTGGCCGGCCTCTTCCCCGGCGGCGCGCTGGTGTTGGTGTCGTCGGCGGGGAAAAATACTCATCACTCGATGAGCTCGACGGCTCAGCAATGGCCGGCGGCTGCGAGGCGGAGCTGAGTGACGAGTCCGGGGGTCTTATTTGTGCCGCTGCTCTGGCTCTAGTCAACATTTTTTCTTAGTTGTTTTCGTATTTACTTTATTTGCTTTGTTTACATATTTGACATTTGATGTCATTTTGGTTTCTTGATATTAAAATTGTGTTTTTCTTTTTGATTTTCAAAGAAGTATGTGATATTCTTAATTTCCACAATTGCGTTTATCACGTATGTAATACATATAGTATATAGCCTCAGAAATATTAAAATAAACCAATACAAAATTTTGCTAAGAAAAATTTTGTCTGTTGACTTTTAGTGTTGCCAGTTTTTTTATTATTATTATTACTGTCAATAGGTAGGAGGTTTGTCCCTACAAATTTCGACCCTCTCTAACATCCCTCCCAGATTATTTTTTGCATTTTATTGTATCCTATGTGTTTTTCCTGGTTCTGAGCCACCTCTCCACCAATTTTCAGCCAAATCGGTTTGGCCGTTCTTGAGTTATAAATAGTGTAACTAACACGACTTTCTTTTATATATATATAGATTAATAAATCATATTCTTTAACTGGCATAAACTGTTACGTTACGACGTTCACATACGTCATCGACTAGTCTATTACGATGAATAAGTTCGAGTTGGAAGACTTCACATGTCTTTTGAGATAATTATGGAGGCACACATGTAAGTTTAAGCACGATATTTTCCTTCATCGTTTAGTGAGCGAAAATACCAAAGATTTTTATACGCAATAACTTCGAAAAGTCTGTGGTGTGTGCTATAGAATTGAACCCGAGATTCTCTGTGTAGCAGTCTGTTGGTCTCTTTCTTCAGTTATTGCTGTTTTTACGTCCATAGTAGTGAAATCAATCCTAGTACCACAATTTACCTCAGTCTAATGGGATAATATTCGTTAAGGCTTCTTCAGCAATTAAAATTATCACGGAACAATCGTATCTTATCGTGGCAGACACATTTTTTATACATGTTGTCAGCAAGTGGCTGTGTTGCGTGACATAGCGACCGATGTCGTGATTGGTGCACCTGAGGGTGATAACAGTACATTATACGTGTATAGTACCCGTGTATGGTGAGGGTTGGGTAGGTACGATACACAACGCAACTACTTACGAGTAATAATAACTTTCAGACTTCACTTTTTGAGATATATCTGAAATGTTAAGGAACATTTGCAGAGGTCTTTATTCTGATGTGTGACCACTTTTCGCATGCCTCAAGGCATTCATATCAGAGCAGTTTCGTGGTCCGAAACCGTCAGTCCCAGTTCTTGTTTCAGGACAAAAATCGTAAGAACGTAAAAATATCTAAAAACTTCGTCACCAGAATTGGCCAAAAACGAAAAAAATATTACTACGCACCACAAACGAGTTCTTTTTAAAAACACGCTGTATTGTTATACAACGCATTATGTTGTATTGTGATACGAATTATGTTAATAACAACATTGACATGTTCTTATTAACATAATTCGTAGATAAGAAGACCCCAGAGCTTTGAAACAGCACTTTATCGAAATCGATCGTTTATTCGCCCATAGAAAAATAATAAGAAAGGGATCCCTTCTAACGAACTACAACATTGACTATTTATTAAAAACTCTTTCAAAAATGTACCTAAATCCTTAGAAGGATTTCACTTATTTATAATCAGTTTTCTTAGGTCATTTAACTGGACTTAAACTTTATTCCTCGACGTCAGTTAGAAATGTTTAAAGATCTTGTGGTTTGGTAAAGCAACTAAAATAACATTTAAAATAGATAATAAAAAAGTGTTGATACCATAATAACATTCATCAAATTTAAATTTACCCATTTTGCAACAAGTAGTACAAAATAAAGTAGGTAAATTAGGTCTTACATTATTCAGAACCTTGGTGCCAGACAGTAGCCTAGCTAACAAATATATTTTCCTAAATATGCAAAACTAAGCCAAGTTCATTTACTGTGGACAAAGTACTCATAAAACAGCAAAATATGTTTTCGGTTTTCATTATAAAGAAGTGCTTAGAACCCTTATTATACTTAAGACCCGTTCGCAAGTTAACTTGGAAAATAAGCACTTATGAGCGCTGACATTTGGCAAGGGTATATGATGATGCTTGCTTACTAAGTTTAAATAAAGTTTTAGCCAAAGTCTTATATTATTATGGGACAATTCTTTACAATATTTTTTTTAAGTTTAGTAAGTATATTCGTATACTATAATGTGTAGGTATCGTTAGGTCTATAAGATTTTATCCAAAAAAATGATCGAACCTTTAAAAATTTTCACTCACTGTCGCATCTTTTCGGTCAACACTGTTGTAAATAATATTCTACTACCTGACTGATATCTGTAGATTTTGGCAGCGGGATCTCGATTCATTAAAAGCTTTTGTTCAATTTGATTTTAATCCAAACCTGGCACATACGCTGCTGTGTACCTAGTCTAAAACTATTTGCACTTTAAAACTAGATCTCTATTATAATTTACAAAATCTTTAAGGTAAAAATTGTAATATATTAAAACCAGGAGTACAACCACATTAAATTTTAATACATTTTAACACAAAACAATTATGATTTTGCAATGGTGCAAACAAATTATAATTAGTTAATTTAAGCAAAATTGTTCTAAAATCCCAGTTTGAAAATGTTTCGGCTTACATACTTTTATATAATTTTTTTCCCTCTAATATGAAGTTTTATTATCACGGTGGCAAACCAAATACCACATCCGTTCATCTTACGACAGGCAAAGGGAGGGCTGATTGGAGCTGTGGTTGTGTTACTCTCTCGTTCAGGCTCACACCCTTCAGGTTATACCTTTTATTAAGACCTGCACATTCCCAGTAATTACCTGTGTATTTGTACTCATTTCGCGACAAATCACCGCTCTTAAGAGTAATAACCTTTACGTCCTAAGTGTCTAGGGTTATAGAAAAACAAAGTCTTTTATTCCACATTTTCTGTGATCGCAGCAAATCGTCTGCACGTGACTGCATCAAGAATCCTCTGACTTTAAAATAAGTAAACATTTTAAAACACCCACTCCGTAAAAGCAACTTTAGCAATGTATATTATTGATGTTAGAATGAAGAAAGAAAAGAAGAAGTCTTAACCAACTCCTAAGTGTTTCAATGCCAACAGCACTTCAAGACTTTAACTTAAGACTCACCCACGTACTCTAAATGTTTTGTTGATTTACTAAATTGTTTGTACTGCTTGTTTCAAACAACTTTCCCGGTGCAAATACTAGAAGTTTGAAATATGTAGTAATAAATTAGAAGATATATTTGGCTTTTGGACTGAGGATCAGTTTGTCGTTAAAATGTTTTTAGTTATTGATTTTGGTAGTCGTTGTATGAGTAGGCGTAAAGGCTTTAGGTTCAGTCACTCAAGCCATTGTCGTCAACTTTGCTCCTTCAGGAGTGCTCGTGCATATCTCATATGTATATCTGGCGTATATACCGTCCGGCTATAACAACAATATATATAGAGTTACAGTACAGTTCGGTCAACTGTAGCCAATGTAGTTTATGAAAAGAACTTCTCACTTATTCGTCGCCATGCCACTGTAACACTCGTATAGAATAAATCCAGATCGAGATCTCTGGCTGCTAAGTTAAAGTTATTTCTCGTTCGGCTGTTATTGTCTCGCTGATGATTACACTCAGACACGGGAACATATGTTTCTTTGTAATAGTTATTTTTTGCTAGAACATAACCTCCATATCACAGCGTGTTTTTGCTTTTATGAAATATAGCCTTGTTCTATATGCGGAGCTGTGAGCTGTGGCTATCAGTCACCAATCTAATGACTATTGCCAGCTATCGCTGCGGATATGGATGCTTCCGTTAGCGTTTCGTATCGCGTACTAACGTAGGTAAACGTTTTAATAAAAACTTTATTTGTTAGACGATAAAGTAAATACGTAGGCTGGTAATTTGATAGCGAGTCTGTTAGTTTAGTGGTTAGTTATGTTGACTGCTATGGCGGAGATTTTGGGTTCAAGTCCTAAATAGGACAAATTTGATGGGTATGGTCATTGAGATTTTTGTATGGGTGTTATATCTTGCTATTATAGGTTTGAAATAAACATAGTATGTGTACCTATAAAAATATTGCATTTAAACATCTAGATTAGATAGATTACGATCCAATTTGACACAAAGTCTCCATCTCTGTTAATTGTATTACTTACGGCGTAAAATAACCACTTTGCACTTTGCACTGGCTTTCCTTGTTAATAAAGTCTTGTAACACAGGGTTCATTCCTAGTACGGGCATGTTGTCAAAGAAAACATTCATAATAAACATTGCCTTTTCAGTCATATTCTAACAGTGCAGTTGTATAGTTTCTTAGAATTAATTTCATTGCATTATTCCACTCATCAGCATCATTCTAAGCAATTGCTTGAAACTTCAAATATGTAAAAGTATGACTCGAAGTATCTTAGATCAGATGTATCTCATCTAAGATACTTCGAGTCATACTTATTTTTTATATTACATTATATTGTAATATAATCAAGGTACAACGTGTTAGTTGTTAATTTCACTTAGAATTTTGGAATTATGAGCGAAATTTGCTGTAAGTTTTATTAGAATGTGGTGTAACTATAAACTGAAACTAAGAGTTATTAAAAGTTTTGGTAAGGTTGTATTATTATTGCTTGAAATTGCCAATAGTAGGTTATACGATGTACATATATTATAAGGTCGACTGCCTCTGTGGTCCTGCGGTAGCGTTAGCGACTGCGGATCATGAGGTCTCGGGTTCGATTCCCGGGTCGAACAAAAAGTGTTATTGGGTTTTTCTGATAGGAATTATCCAATAGAAGTTCAGAGTCTGGAAGTTGGCGGTGTCACACCCCCGTGCCTCGGAAAGCACGTTAAGCCGTTGGCCCTGCGCCCAATCTCTCTCCGGTCGTGTCACATGTGGCGTCCCATCGGACTATGAGAGTGAGGGAATAGAGAGTGCACTTGTGTATGCGCACACACTTGTGCACTATAATATGTCCCGCGCAGTTGGCAAGTCTCATATACAGACAAGCCGCCGTGGCCGGAATCGGTCGGGAGGACATTATTATTATTATAAGGTACGTTTAACCTACCCATTAATTTAAAAGGGTGTATAGAAGATACCCCTAGAATCTTCTCATAGCCTTACAGACTGTGTATAAAAAACGAAACTGGTTCGTTTTCGGACGCTATATGTGCATATATTCTAACAAGAAAGTATGCAGGCTAGATAGTTTGATGACTAGTTTTTCGTATCTTCACAAGGATATTCGATGCTTCGTGCATTTCCCTTAGTCATCTCTAACGGGACCCGCGTTATGAAATGGGGCAGTGAAACTTTGTGTTGTAAATCCGTCACCACGCAAACGATACATGTGACCGTAGCTTGGTAAGTTAAGGTCGCGTAAAAATTAGGCAGAAGTATTTTACAATGAGGGTGTTTGATATTTCTTCTACCACCAAACGGCGCTTAGTATGCGTCAGGTTCAAACTGACGTCAGATATGTACAGACGCGTACACACACATAATGACAACAAACACAGACGTACGAAAATATAGGGGCTTTGACAGTTTTGACAGGTTTCTGGACCTGATGCCTCAGTGCTGCCGCATAGTGAGCGTCATTTTTTAAGATACTCATAGGCTTTTCTGAGCTCTACATACATACATAGTCTCACGCCTATAACCCCGAAGAGGTAGGAAGAGGTGTATTTCTACACCCACTTTTCGCCAGATATACTTTAGTCCCACGTAATAAGGGGCGAGCCTATTGCCGTGCCGGGCACCTTTTCAGACTCCGTGCTGCTACTGAGAATATCGTGACAGAAACACCCAATAACACTGCCCGACCCAGGAATCGAACCCGGGACCTCCCGATCCCACGTGCACACTCACGCGGCGAGGCCAACGAGTCAGTCGTATAGGGGTTTATGTCGAGTTTTCCGTCTCTACGCAAATTAGATGGTATTTTCATCGTGTTATCCCTTAGTCGCCTCTTACGACACCCACGGGAAGATAGGGGGTGGTGACACTTGTATTCTATGCCGTCAACACGGCTTTCTGCGCTCTATACACGAGAAAACGAAAGCCAGAGAAAATACTGAATTCCCGACAAGAAAATCTAATCAAATTACTTATTCTAAATTCGAATCTAAGACTCATAGCGTCAGAGCAAACCTCACTTTAATTTTTTTTATCAATAAAAATAATAACCAATTAAAAAACTTTGTCTTAAAAACACAACTTTCTTTTTCTTTATAATTAAGAAAAAAGTAATACGCTTATTTGAACAATCTCTAAAGAAATCTTATAAAAATATTTCTCAGGCTTAAGTAATAAAGAAACTCAGTGCTACTTAATAATTTATTTACAAGCAACACTTAAAACTAAATGCGATGGTAACTTAAAAGGTTTTGGAAAAATATAAAAAATAATAAAGGTAAGTACTTAGAATCTCTTTTCTTTTTCGTAAAACAATAATGTTTTCTATTTCGTAGAGGCGAGTGTTGATTTAACTAACTTTAATATAGTCCTGAACATTTTTTTTTAATATCCATCATAAGGTACAAAGATTACAAACACAAAGTGATTACAACAAATTACCAAATAACTTAGCTGTTCCTTAGAGAGCTGGAGTCTGTACTAGGTTCAAGACCTGTATTACGAATCTCCAGGCACTCCCTACTATACATTTATCACACTTTTGGTAAAACACAACTTTGTAAAATAATGTTTTAGTTAATTATATTTGTCGGTACCTGTATAAAATATTGTATTAAGATTGTGGGTGTGTATGAATGAAGTGTATGTATATGTAGTGTGGGTTGGTGTGTAAGTGTAAGAGACGTGGGCTGCGCAACGGTGCTACTGAGCGAGTGCGAGCGTATGGCGTTTTCCTGTCACGCTGATCCCACGTCGACACGCACATTGTTGCAATAAGGTATATTGCATTTTGTTGTTACTATTTTTGTGTAATTATCGATAATAGGCGAATTATTGTTTCACTCAATCTGTCAATTTCAATGAGAACCTACAAAACTCTTAACAGAGATACAACTAACAAAATAAGAAAATATTATAAATATTTGCTATACCTAATTGTGGTAAAAAGATAGACTATTAATATGGTATTAGAACTTAAAAATTTGTATGAGGCAGCCACAGATAATCTTAATATATAAAATCCTTGCGTTACTGACTGACCGACAGACAAGCTACAGCCGAAACTATTGGGCGCAGGAAGCTGAAATTTGGCATGTATCATCCTTGGGAACCGTAGGGGTGCACTAAGAAGGGATTTCCCGAAATTTCCACGGGATCGGCCAAAGCGGGTAAATTTAAAAAAATTGCAGGCGTAGCTGCGGGTGTCCTCTAGTAATATATAAAGCAAAGCAGAATTGCATTCAATATCTTTGTCAAATTAACAATAATAAATGAATTACAATGTAAATGAAGTTTCTAGATTATTCAATTAAAATGTATTGTCAATAAAACCAATATAAAGCGAACCTATCGCTTTATATTGGTTTTATTAACAGTATTCTTTTTACGTAAACCATATAAAATTAGCAATATTAAAGTACCAGAATTTATAAGATCAAAATAAAAGCAATTACGTACTATGTAAGATTCGCCATTAGTCAAAGTTCCTATTTTGTTTTGGCTAGGTAAAGAAAATTGATATGAAATAATTTAATTAGGCATATTCCAATATTTTGTTTGCCAATCACACATTGGGTTTGATGAAAGTCCCTATGGTTTCCAAAAATCTGTTCTATTCTTCGATAGATAGACGATTAGGTACAGTAATCTTATAAGTAGATATTACTTCAGACGTAATTGTGAGTAAATAGGAGTTAGTTATTGAGAACGAACATTTATCACACTTGGTTCTAGTCCTTACAGCTCGAATAGACAATTCCCAAATCCTAACCTAATAAAATTAAAAAACGATAGCATAGTGGTCAAACCTGTTTTTTTTTGTGTCGAGTTGGAAAATCCTCATGGAGTCCCTCCGCCCTGGGGGGGAAGGACGAAGGGGACTGTCAGACTCTTACTGACTAAAAACCAACCCGTGCTCCTCATGTCCCATGTGTCGGAGGGTAGGGTTTCACCAAAACATTCTTCGCTAACCCCCGACGGCTATTGGCCCGCCAGATGGTTAGGCAGGCCCCGAACGAAACCCCCTTGGCGGCGGATGAAGGTGTTGGGTTCCGCCGCAAAAACACCCAGCGGCCGCAGAGGATAGGGAGGACGGCAATGTAACACCGCATCTCCTCTTCCTCTGCGGCCCCACCGCGACGCAACGATGGTGCGCCCCCATTTGGTCGCGGGAGATAGGGCGCGCGGCAACGCAACACCGACACGCCTCTCCTCCTGCGACCGCACCCGACTGCGAGGGACAGACAGAACTGTCCCCCGCACCCGCATCTTGGGACGCATCCTACACAGGCCTCACTCAAGCCCACGTGGAGCGTCCCCTCCCGGGATCCCGCTTAGCTTCACCGTGGGTGTACCTCAAACCCACGGTTACTGAGCCCCCCCCACCACGACAAGGTGGAGATCCCACGGGACCAAACAGTAGTGGTCAATCCTCAGATTATAGAACAATAAAAAAATGTTGTTCTATTAACCATCAAACCATTACATATCTCATTAGGCCCATGCCCAACATTAGAACAATAATATACAGGGCTGATTATTATGTATTGTAGAAATCGTATTAAGCTTTAAGTATTTCTAATTTTCAAATTATTTCACAAACTTATTAAAAAATAGAAGTTTTCTAAAATAAGATAGACATGTATAAGTTTACATAACTATATTATTGTGATGTGGCGTCAACATCAAAGTGTCCTTTGGTCGAATTATCATATTCAACACGCTTGACTTCGCGGCTTAATTACCTGTTTACATAATATTATATGAATATTACATACACACTCATTATTGCATCTGATGAGGACCGCAAACATAATTAGATTGCGTAGTTTTCACTTATGGCGTAGTAGTTATAGTAGTACCTCGACACTGCTAGTGAGTTGCGTGTCGTGGATTCTATTCCTACACGGGACAACACTTTGTGTGATGTCAATATTTTTGCTTTGTGTTCTGGTGTTCTTTGTGTTATCATCATCATCATTATCAGCCTATCGCAGTCCACTGCTTTATATAGGCCTCTCTTAAGGCGTGCCACTTCGCAGTTCCATCTCGATTTTAGGTTGCTATGCAGCGGTTACTCGAGCAGTGTTCAAGTTCTATACTATGGCTTATAACTCGAGGTCTATTACTTGTGAAAATTGAGTAAGTATGAGTTTGCACGTTCTCCTATTTCTTAGGGCCCAGCCGTAATTTTACATTTGCGTGGTACATTTAAACGTCCGAGGAAAACTATTACACCGACTTAATTTATGTGCGTTGCTCTTTCAGCATTCTTAATACAAAGTACGTAAGTAATGCTTCTAGGTGGAACATCAAAGTCAAGACACATCAATATTGGTAAGGGTTGGATATTTATGTCCAAATATAAAATAGTGAATTACGTTTCAGTATTTCTCTATTTTGACGAAGTGGCAACTTAACCTGCACTAAGGTTTACATTCAAAATGCTACTGTACCACAGATTTCGTTTAGTTTTTATTGGCTCAAGGATATTCTTATTAGTACTCCGTGGAGCCCCGGCATGGGCTAAGATGGCCCTGGTACCGTCAACACGATTGGTTTAAATTAAACTATGCCGAAGATCGAGGCAAATGGAAAACATATAACAATCATTTTCTAATAATTACGCGAATGAGACGTTAAAATAATATACTTATTTCCATTTACCAAAACAAAACAATCTTTATTTTGTGTCTTTCTATCAAGAAAACATTGAATACATAATTCTCTTTAAAATCGGACCAAAAAACCCAAACATTTCCCAGCGGAATTTTCTAGAACACGAACAGTATTTTACGGTAACAATAGAGTCTCGTATTGCTGTTAACAGTAAAACATTTAGTTCGCTGTTGAAACTAAATCACATATTTGTACATACTCACAGTTTGTACAATCGGTTCCTAAGCTCAGTGTTAATTACAAGATTTTTAAACAACCGTAAAAAAGTTGTTAATTGCAAATTAGATATCCAATTAGTATTTTTCTACGTCTATTAGCAAAACAATGAACTTGACAATTCTTTGAGTAATTTACTTCTGGATTCTCTAATCTACCTTAGCTTGAATTTAAACTTTTACAATTCGTATACATTATTACCTATATGTGTGATTTATTAGCGGAACAGTGTTAAGTGTGGGGGTATAAAAACCTTTTTGCGATCGATATGTAAATGTAAATGTAGAAGCATTAAGTAATTTAATTCTAAAATTGACGTTCATAAGCGTCACCTTGTGACCTAGATGAATAAATGATTTTGACTTTGACTTTGACTTTATGCTGGTCTTCCGGTAACCAATACCCATGTAAGCAGGTTAAAATATTGTGGCGAAAAAAGTAAGTTTAATTTCCTATATCTATATGAAACGTATTCACGCGATTCGGACGCATTACTTAATAGAGGCATGCTATACGGCTTGTAATTGTCTTTAGTTATAATCCGAAGTAAGTCAGAATATAGTAGAATCCTACCAGCCTATTGTGAGTGGGAGATGAGGTTTGTTGAACGAATGGCTCTCTTCTTCTTCTTCTTTCGTGGCAATGACGAGTCATTTCAATGTTTCAAATCTTGTTCGCCAAGTACGCAGTCACCCTTACCCAATTGGCTCTCGCATAGGTAACACGACAATAATTGATATTACTTTAAGTGAGGGTAGCACTGCCTCGTTCAATCGGCCTATCAGTAAAATCTAAACCTCTTGGGGCAAAGCTGGACGACGCAGCAGGGGCTCCCGCAAGGTGGATCAACAGTCAATCAATCGAATGAGAATGTGTCATAATCTTTGGGAGATATCTTAGACTTCCTGCGGCTGAAGTAATGATGAATGGTCATTGGCTGATTAGAAAAGTACAATGCTTACCTTGCCACTGAGTTGCTAAGTGAGCGCTGCAATTAAGTAACAACGAGGCAATAAGAACTGTTAATCTAGGGCAGATTAACCGTTCGTATTTCTTATACGAGTAAGAATGTCCATAATCTTTAATGGTTGGTAGTTGTTGGGGTTTTTCCTGGGTGTTGCTTTTCACGAGCAAAAAGGAGCAATTACTGCTTGTAATGCGTGTCGTAATTTAGTGTGATATCTGAGATACGAATAATTACGTTATTATTTTAACATACATTTCATGAAAGATAGCTAAAGATTTAGCTCGTTGGCGTGTCGAACGAGAGGTCTAAGTAAAAATATGCTGTATAGCAAGTACTAAAAAAGGTTACTCGAAGTAAAGAACCCATTCATTACACTGTTATTTGCTCTCCAAGCGGCAAATAAATGTGTTTCAGATTGATGTTTTGCCATTACACATTTTATTACCCTCTTTTATAAAATGCCCTCCATCGTCCATAATATCCAGATTGTGATCTAAACGCATTAAGCTACAAGAGCCCAATTTGTGTGACATAAGAATGATTTAGCCCAGAAAGACAATTTACTACGGTGGACAAAGATTAGGCTATAAATCAGAATAGACACTAAGTTTATAGTTACTTTACTGCCTACATCGGTAATAATATATGATTACGCCACAAATTATCGAAAGCTTCGATTATGAAAGAAATTGATGAGTGATATTTTTATGTAGATAAATAATTGTGACACTTAGCTGGATTTGAGGTATATATAAGATATATACATATCGACTAATGGCACAAATTCAATTCTTTACACGGGGTTATACCACTACGCTCCAGGAATCTATTCCACAGCGCTCCAAATTTTTCACACCTATCTATTCTCATATTATATAAAAAAAATATTAGTACCAAAACAGTTCCACGGCGCTCCACCATAAAATTACTAAAGTCAGTCGTTTATATTTAAGTAGCAGGTTCTACTGTACATGATAATAAAATGTTTGCTTACTCTATTAAACAATGTTGGGGCGTGGTGAAACTAAAGTATACAAACATTAAATGTTGCAAAAAATCTGTGAAGCGCAGGCAGCGAAATCGATGTATGAACACGATAATTATTTTAATTTGAAAACTATGATTGGAATTTGGAGCGAAGTAGAATAAACTATTTCATGTCCATCCATACACCCTATTCGACATATTTAATAGACTACAACTTAGCATTCATAAACACAGTAAATCCATAGAACAATATGCCGCTTGGAAAACAAATAATATAATTCGACATGGATTAGCAAGTATCCTCGGGATAATCTGCCTACAAACATTGAAGTATTAAGTTCGAATGTCAATATATAAAGAGTAGGTATGTATGATATGCATATTTATATGATGTTGAATCGTGTCTGAATATTGCGTGTGATCACGATCTGTTTATTAGCCTCTAAATATCGTTTTAACCTTTACGACCTCAAAATATATTACCGGGAAATACATGTTTAAAGCAGCCAATTTTATACCAAGTGTATGAATAAAATATAGGCGTATTACAGGTAAGTATCTTATATTTACAGTAACCTATTTGCATGACATATTTCCTTTGAAAGCTTCTTATTGGTTCGCCTCGCTTAGAAATGGTTTTAGGTATATTGGGTGTCGGGATTGTCGGTTCAAGTAATATAAGATCGATTGGTTATAATGTGTCACTGATATTTTGTATGAAATTAAATAAATTAAACAGGATATGTTGTATTAGGGCATGCCTAGTTGCACGCTTAGCCGTCGGTCCCGGCTGCCATGAAGATCTTTAACAGTCGGCAAAGATCTGAATGGCAGCACTGGTCTTAGCAATGAAAGAGGTATCGCTATCCTTTTGGAATCCGGAAGACAGACAGCAGTTGCTCTAAAGAAAATATTCCGCCTAATCTCGTTAAAATGCGTCTCAGGGCTCTAAACTGCGAGTCTTGGATTTAACCTGGATAACGCGTAAAACGATAGGGCGATGATGATATTAGACTTCGAGAATATTGTTATTCAAGAAAATATAAGATCGATCGAACTCGATCGAACTCTAACGTATCAAAGGCATTTCCTTGTATCAAATAAATCTAGGGGGTGCATAGGGTTCCCACCAAGAACTTAGGGTCCCAAGCCAACCTCACCTGCAAGTGGTGCACCTGCCGATCAACGGACGAGGCTCTGGCAAACAAAATATCCCGATAAGCGGCAATAGGCTCGCCACCTATTACGTGGGATCAAAACACTGGCGAAAAGTGGGCGTTTTATATGGGTCTGCCTACCCCTTCGGGGAAGCAGGCGTGAGTCTATGTATGTATGTAAATAAATCTAACAACCTATGTTGTTGATCAATAATAATTGAAGTTCTCGATAGCGTGCAACCGGCATTCGATTAATGAGCCTCATTGACTGCAATTGCACTAAACAATGATGGCGGTCTATTTATATAATAGGTTATTGATACTTTGGTATCAGTAGGTCTTTAGGCTGAGTCTATGTAGAATATAAAACATTATTATAATAACATAATATATTTAAAAATACTATCTACCCCCAAACTAAGCAGAGCTTGTGCTATGGTACTATACAATTGATAAACATACATAATTATTATAGAAATAAACACCGAGATCAAGATAAATATCTATGTTCACGCACACAACCTTTTGACTTGAGCGGGAATCGAAACCACGACCTTCGGCGTGGCAGTCAGTTACAGTGTTACTAAAAAGATGATACCTACCCGTATAATCTTTATCACATCAGTCTTTTTATTTATCTAAGGAGTGTTCGATGATTTGATATCGGTAATAGTTCATATGGGTAAAATCGATGTTAAATATAATCAGATTTTAACGCATAGAATTTGAAAAAACTACATATAATCTTTGATTAGATATGTTTAGAAAAAGTAATAGCCTTTGTAGGTATTTAGCATATTTAAAAGCAGGTTCGTATTTTAATTTGAAGCTACGATTATTGTTTATAACGGAATGAAAAAAACACCTCTCAACTGAAATGAAATAAAAATATTTTTCTATCAACAACATTTTTTCTTCAGTTCTGTGGCAGCATGGATTAGGAGAATTTCTTTCATTCTCATCATGCATGCTCCTGGCTGGCGCCGATTTAAAAAACAGAACTAGGTACAAATTTAGGCAACTAAACTTGCTGACCGCAGGACTTACCAATCTTCACTATTGAATCATCTTTGATCATCGCGTGTCACAAAAGCCGGTACCGTCAAGTATAGCTATTATATGCCAAAAGAGCTACGACCACGTAATATTCATATTAAGATATAAAACATTGTCAATTGAAGGTCACGCTCGATAATGTAGGTCGTTTCTGCAAAGGTACGAAAGCTTTTAAGCCCTATTTAAAACAAAGGTACGAAAGCTTTTAAACCTACATTTGGCCCTATATGGGGCATAAATATAGATCTAGACTTTTAACCCTAGATTCATACAAATTTAGAATGATTTTTGGGATAAGAGTCAATTTCTTTTTAGGGTTCCGTACCTAAAAGGTGAAAACAGGACCCTATTACTAAGCCTCCGCTGTCTGTCTGTCTGTCTGTCTGTCCGTCTGCCTGTCCGTCTGTCTGTCACTAGACTGTATTACATAAACCGTGATAGCTAGAAAGCTGAGATTTTCACAAATTATGTATTTCAGGTAAAAGGTTATGGGGGTCCTATACAATAAACGTGTTGTTTTCATATTTTTGCTCGATATTAATAACGGTAACAGATAAAACGCTTAACATTATTATTAAAATATTTTGCAAATGCAGATCAACACATTGTAAATTTGTTACCTCCCAAAATAAAAAAATAAATAAAAATAAAGTAAATATTAAACGGGGGCTCCCATACAACAAACGTAGTTTTTAAGCAATTTTACTCGATCTTAATAAACAGATAGAAACTTGACGATTTTTTTAAATTGACTTTTATATCTTTTTGGAAAGCTTACAGAATAGGCAAGTTGTTTTAGTTATTTGTACGATTAATGTCATAGAAATTTTTGTGACGAGACAACATTTTTAAAGCGTAAAATTAAAATATTGGCAAGATATTATTCTTATATCGCTCATTATTTTAATTATTTTCCTAAATTTAGTAGTTTTAATTATGTTCATTGCTTAATTGAAATGCCAGCTACTACATCATTTTTAATGGTACCCATTCAAATATGTAGTTTTTATTTTATTTGGAATTAAATGTCAAATTTTGGGTAAATATCGGAAAACCCTTAAAATTCAAATATCTCGAAAACTATTGAAATCGGCCATACATATGGGGGGTTCAATTTGTTGAATTTTGGGCCCCTTATCAGCCCCTGACGGATATACGTACGTACGAATTTCCAGTAACACTGTATAGGTACTTCTTCTTTCTCTTAGCGTTATCCCAGTTTCAATCTGGGGTCCGCTTTCTAGTCTAACCGGATTTGACTGAATATTAGCTTTTCCACGGAGCGACTGCCTGTCTGACCTCCGCAACCCGAAGGGATAGCGATATTCCATGGTTTAGACTAGTGTCAGTTTTATTTAGAAGGTACTGACGCCCTGTAACGATTGTCAAAGATCTTCATGACAACCGGGACCGACGGCTTAACGTGCTCTCCGAGGCACGGGACAAGCGACAATTAACAAAACGGTCGTTATTTATTTATTCTAATTATATTTAATTAGTATCCGATATTTAAGGTTTATTTTTTCTTTTTCCAGGTAAGACTCCAGCCAAACGTTAGCCGGTCGACTTTCAAAGGTTAGAAATGTTTCACAAAGATAATTAAATAGTCTATGATAATATGTTAACACGAATAAGCCCAGGAATCATCTTTAAACTAGATATAATCCCTATTTTATAAATATGTCGTTCGAGTTCCTTCACACTACACTCGACAATAATAAGGAGTTGATTTAAATGGTCGTATTAAATTTCTACTGCGTTAGTGGAGTATCTTTGATTTCATTACGCGGTCTTTTAAGAGTTTCATTATCCGTAAATATTTTTTTCATTCCTCGTCCTCAACATCATGTCACCCTAGAGACGTCTACTTCTGGACATAGGTCTCCCCCAAGGTTCTCCACACAGACCGATCTTGAGCCGCCCGCATCCAACCGCTTCCCGCGATCTTAACCAGATCGTCGGTCCACCTTGCGGGAAGCCTACCCCTGCTGCGTTGTCCGGTACGTGGTCGCCACTCCAGAACCCGCCTGCCCCAACGGTGATCGGGTTTTCGAGCTATGTGCCCTGCCCATTGCCACTTCAGCCTGGCTATTCGGAGAGATATGTCGGTGACAGTGGCTCTCCTGCGGATCTTCTCTTTTCATTCCTATTATTATTGAAAATTTAAAGTAACATATAATATGAAAATTTGTGACAGCTATTTAAAACTTTTCAATTTCAGCTCTACATGTTGTTACAGGAAAATCAAAATGCGTCCCAATAGGCAAACGTAACCCTAGTTCCGAGAAACAAGATCCCAAAAGCTGTCAATAGGCGTAAACTTTACAATAATATTAAGTGGCACTTTAACTTGCTTTATTAGAAACTTGTTGTTCTTAGATGTAGCCATTTTATAATTACGTTTCACTTTAAAAGTGACACTAGATTTTAGATATTGTGTAGAACTTTATTATTCATGCGAAAGTTTAATAATTAATTATTATCCGAATGATTTAATAATATTTATATCAGTCACGTGGGGAAACCTGCTAATCATACCAAAATTTCTAGTCATTATGCATATTAAAGACTCCCTATTTATGCACCCAACTACACCATATGAAGTACATACAATTATAAATAGCCTTAAAAATTCAGATAGCACTGGGTACGACCATATAGCAACAAAAATTTTAAAACAAGTATCTATCTATATATCAAATGCATTGAGTCATATAATTAATCTCTGTATTTTTCATGGTGTGTTCCCATGGCAGCGATAGCCGAGTGGATATACCAACAGACTGCCATGCAGAGGGTATCAGGTTCGAATCCACGGCGCGCACCAATGACTTTTCGGAGTTATGTGCGTATTCAATTGTTAATTATCGCTTGTCCCGTGCCTCGGAGAGCACGTTAAGCCGTCGGTCCCGGTTGTCATGAAGATCTTTGACAGTCGTTACAGGGCGTCAGTACCTTCTAAATAAACTGACACTAGTCTAAACCATGGAATATCGCTATCCCTTCGGGTTGCGGAGGTCAGACAGGCAGTCGCTCCGTGGAAAAGCTAATATTCAGCCAAATCCGGTTAGACTAGAAAGCGGACCCCAGACTGAAACTGGGATAACGCTAAGAGAAAGAAGTTCCCAAATAAACTAAAAATAACAGTAATCAAACCACTGTTTAAGAAAGTTGATAAACATTCCGTTAATTGCTACCGTCCGATTGCACTAGTACCAACTATATCTAAAATCTTTGAAAAGGTAATACATGATAGGATATACTAATTTTTGGAAAATAATAATCTATTCGCCAAAGAGCAGGTTGGTTTTAGGAAAAATAAATCTATTAATTTAGTTATATATAACTTTTTGCAAACAGTTACAGAAAATGTGGATAAACAGGTGCCAGTCTGCGCCTTATACATGGATTTAAAAAAGGCTTTTGATTGTGTTGATCTTGAGTTATTATTAAAACAGCTTCATGCATATGGAATCAGAGGAAATGTTTTAGATATGATTAAATCTTATCTCGCTAACAGGATGCAATGTACACAAATTACACGAATATGTCCGAAATCAAAAAAAGAACAACACTATCTATCTACGTATAGAGAAGTAAAATTAGGAATACCGCAAGGAAGGGTACTAGGGCCCCTTTTATTCAATGTATATATAAATGATCTTCCAACTATTACAAATCATAAAACAATTTTGTTTGCTGACGACAGTACCATCATTTTTACAGGTAAAGACAAAACATCTCTAGAACATGACATACAAAGGACATTGCATGACATAATTAACTGGTTGACATTAAATTACTTATTAATTAATTTAGACAAGACTCATATAATGACATTTAAAAATAGGTTACAGCGAATTACAAATATAGATTTAAATTACAATGGAATTATAATTCATGAAGTGACAACATCAAAATTTCTGGGTCTAAACATCGATAGTAGTTTGAACTGGGATGCATATGTTGAAAGCCTCTGTTTAAAGTTAAACAAACAGTCTTATGCCCTGTATATGCTTTCAAAAGTTTTAGACCATTCTGCGGTATTGACAGCGTATCATGCTAACGTGGGGTCCATATTACGATTTGGGATTTTATTTTGGGGCAATTGTAAAGACAAGGAAAATGTGTTTAAGGCCCAAAAAAAGTGTGTAAGAGCCATTTGTAAAATACATCAAACTGACTCCTGCAGACCGAATTTTAAAAGCCTTCAAATATTAACTCTGCCTTGCCTGTATATTTACGAGGTGGTGACGTTGGTAAAAACGAACAAAGAGTTGTTTTTTAACTACAAAAGTAAAAGGCAAAATTACAAAATTTGCTGTCCCAGACACAAAACTACACTATTCACAAATAGTATTTTTTGTATGACACCTAGAATCTATAATGCACTGCCAAGTGACTTACTGAAAATACGAAGCCTAGATCTTTTTAAAACTAAATTTTAGCAATTCTTACTTGATAAAGTTTACTATAGTGTTAATGAGTATCTGACTGATGCTAAGAATAATCCAAATTAAATGACATTATGTAATTGTTGACCTTATAATTGAATACATACTAATATGTTGGTTTTAATGATAAAAGAAAGATTTTAATAATATAAATAAGTTTGACATTTTTAAGAATTGACTAATTCCAAGTAGATTTGACATTTGTAATTATATAGTAGGGTTGCACGCATATAGTAATTGTAATTCATATTTTTTATTTGACATAGCATATTATAACATTGTTACTGACATTCTATATTCTTCACTGTAATATTATTTTAAGATAAACATAAGTATCATGCTCGTGTATATATTGTGTAGGTACCCATATCATTTTATTATACTGAAAATAATATCAATGATAACTGTAACAATGATAATTATACTAATAAAATTATTTTTCTATTTGCATGCCTTAGGGTGGATTATGGTGGAACTTATTTATCAGTATTGTATACAACATCAATTATGTACACATTCTCGCAATAAACGCTTATGATTTATGATTTGGACCAAAGCTAGGAATATTATATCTCAATACTAGATAAGACCCCGATTACACCCGTGTTATATAGCGCCAGTATTCCGCACCCGTGGCTCAAAGCGAGATGTTATATTATAACCTATAGTCTTCTTCGATAAATGAGCTTTCCATCAAAAACACAATTATTCAAATCGGGCCAGTTCCTTAAATTAGCGCATCAACTAAACAAACAAAATCTTCAGCTTTATTATCTTAATATATAAAATCCTTGCGTTACTGACTGACTGACAGACACGCTACAGCCGAAACTATTGGGCGCAGGAAGCTGAAATTTGGCATGTATGTTCCTTGGGGACCGTAGGGGTGCACTAAGAAGGGATTTCCCGAAATTCCCACGGGATCGGCTAAAACGGGTAAATAAAAAAAAAATGCAGGCGTAGCTGCTGGCGTCCTCTAGTATTTGTATAAATGCGAACTTTGGCCGAATACTAGCAATATTATATTTGAATATATATCTGCAAGATTTAAACGAACTAATAATAACGCGAATAAGACCCGTTAAAAAAAAATGTATGATGTATACAAGTCGCGAAAGTTTAAAATCGATTAAACGAACTGGTTGTTAAAATGTGTATAATAAATCTCGCGAGTTTATATGTACCTGTA
This sequence comes from Euclidia mi, assembly GCA_944739405.2. Lineage (NCBI taxonomy): Eukaryota > Metazoa > Arthropoda > Insecta > Lepidoptera > Erebidae > Euclidia > Euclidia mi. The sequence goes on along the minus strand of OX123191.2, from coordinate 81,304,277 downwards.
ATCTAAGGCAGACGCTCTTAGCTAAAGCTTAACAGACAACGACTTAACTATCTTAGATAGAGATACTTTAGAACATTATTTAAAGGTTTAGTACTTAATAAATATCAGGACATAAATGATAACCATTATAATATCTTGTAGTTATTAGATAACTAAACAGAGGTTATAAACACTCGCATTTCAATTTCAGCCTATTAAAGGTATATTATGTGAGTGTCGTACTACAACTACCAACTCAAAAACTTTATAATTCAGAATGCATAATTATGTTATATATATAAATAGATACTAGTTTTTTAAACAAAAACATAGGCGATGTCGTAAGAATCTATGCCGTACAGCCTAAAAAATACCATGCGTTGCATTGCTGAAAATCTCTTTTTATCTTCTTTTTCAGGGATACGTAGTACCTCCTTATGTATGTAAGTAGATATGTCCTCTAATACATTAAATACTATTATATCTTCATATATACAAAATAATGGACACATCTCTTTAATAATTTTGGAGATATACACATATGAAACGTTACCTGACCTACACTTTCAGCTGGTCGGGACGTTGTCATTACTGGCTGCGCAAAGCACGTTTTTTTTTTGTACGAACATACGTGATGTGGCGTGAACTTATCATAGTGACATTATATTACTTATTATTAATATTCAGTCAAATCTGAATAGACTAGAAAGATGAACCCGGGTGCTAACGGGATAAAGCTAGGAGGATTATGAATTTAAAAGACTTCCTTGTATAAATATCTTGTATTATCTTGTAATTATTCTATTTGGTCGTTTGCATATTAATGACACTGGAGGATCTTGCCTGAATTGAATTTTGCTGAGATTACTACTTATTATTTATTTCAGATGTATCCAAGCTATTTTAAACATGTTTAAGTCTAATTCAAATATTAATGCTTAGTTCAGAAATTGAATACAATAATATTTAGAGTCTCTATTATATAACCACAACGACCTCATTATCATATAAAACAAAGGTTAGCATCTTCTTCTCAAGAGCAAGACTTTTCTACTTTCCACATCGGCTGAAAGTTACGGCGTTCCAAGATATTGCCCCTATGTCGTTGAAGTAGCATTCCTTTGCGCTGTTATTAAATCACATAAAAGCTGAGAGAATGCTGTAGCAAAACACTAGTGCTTTGACTGCTTAAATGACGCAGTGGTTAAAGTAGACGCCTCGAAATTTAGCACAGCGCTGAGTATTGTGGGTCAGATCCCAGAACAGATCAGTTTGTGCGACAAAATATACATAATATTTTAAGACTAGGTGATCTTCGACTTTTGTGTATCGATCTAGACCTACACAACACAAGACCTATTTCTATATTATTCTATATAGATCTGTTTAAATTGAAATTAACGGCTTAAATTAATATTCATTTAAAGCTGTACTAATTAATTTGAACTTTGACTTTATAAATGAAGATACAGACACATGCCAAATTAATTGAAAACGAACTTTCAGCCTCTTAAATTAGGGGCAAAGTTTCGTACAATCCTTTTTAATTATATTAGAGTTCGGTACTTTTCTGAGCAATTTTTTTCATTGGTAAGGTAAAGAATTTATGGTTTATGTTATAATATACATGAGGTTATTCGGTTCTTTATCTGATTGTTAATCGTCTTCTTCTCTAATGCAAGAAACAATGAAATCTAGCTGTTTTAATAGTTCAGCATAGTTTTAATGACCCTAGTTACAAATAGCCTTTATACGTTGTATATTAATCCTTAGAGAATCATAACATTAATATTTTCGTGCATGTTCGTCACAACAAAATGTTTTGTGGCAATTCCAATGGTGGGAATTAAACCCGAATTGTATCAGTTCACACAAAAAATCACACATAAAGCGAAGGTGTAACGATAAATCACACGTTACGATTTTGAGGCTGCAAGTCGATTAATAATATTAGCTTTTAGCATAAACTACCGCCATCAATATTTTTGAACATTTTACCATAATTTTGACCTGGATTATATTTATCTAGTAGACACACTGTCTAAAAGTTGAATGTCTATTCACCTTAAAAATAACTTATGACTGTCATTGAAAACATTGACGAATGCAAATCTCGCCCAACCATGCAATCCCACAGTCGTAATCATGGAACTTCCTTAGGACTTATGATGAATGTATTATTCAAACAATTTCAATACAATATGTCGACGTTATGGAACTATTGGACTGACTACGAATTGTACAGTTATAAGGTCGAACTAAACATGCACGACTATTGGAAGTTTAACTTGCTTCAATAGATTAACAAGTGGACGAGTTCATGTTTGAATTCACAGAATTTAGGTTTTCATTTTCGTTTAGTCTGTGAGTGATTTAGCTGCCGTAGGAGGTGCCATCCCCGTGTATACGATTTACATAATAATATGGTATATAAAAGTTACATATACATATACGAAAGTATATGTATATCTAGTATATCTCTTTGGTACAATATTAGTAAGTCGGGTAGTCAACTCATGACCACAACTGGTGCAAGTTGATGTAAATGTCAGGAAATAAAGACGTATTTGGTCTTAAAATTTGTTATTTAATGCGATTTCGACAAGTCACGTACATTTGTATGATAAATATGATGGGACAGTGGATCTCTGACTTCAAAGCAAAAGTTGTTGATTATAACTAAGAATCCTTTAACACAGTACACCTCTTTACGTGAGGGTTACGTAGGCAGGTACTTACTTAATCAAATCTCATTCCAAATCCTCGTGTATTATTTCAAGATATATTAATATTAATGAGATCTAATTTCGTATGCGAAATTTCCAATTTTGTGGCCAAGTAGGTAATTTTGGAAGCGATATGAATCTTTTTAATTGCTCACAGTAAAATAAATTGAAGGATATTAATTATTGGTTTATTTCCTAATTGCGGCTGGACTCAAAAAAATTCTTGAATAATCAGGTAACATTAATATGCTGTCAAATACAATTTCGGTAATATTCTAATAATTTCCATAAGAAATTTTCATAAGAATTATTGGAGGCATGCTTTTTTGGCCTTCTTCAATAACTTTTAAGTTGTTACTAAGTTCTTTGGCGGCAAACTGAAGGTATTTTATTACTTCAAGTAACGCACCTGCTTACCAAACGAAAATCGATCGATAATGTCCTTTTATCACGTATGTCGATTTATATGCCTTTATTTTTTAATGCCTTCCTCGTCGCAGCTTTCTCCAGATGCCGTGGAGTGCAGAATTTGATATCTAGTAAGAGCAGATAGCTGTTCGCCGTACAGCCTCCGCAAGACAGCAACCCAGTGCTAGGACCCCAATTATATCTACTACAGCTTAGACTAGTGAGTGTCACATTATTTAAGGCAGAAGAGCACAAACTCGTCGTAACTACGTTAAGCACCTTCGGTCTTCGAATTCTTTAGGTGCTTTTTGGGGTACGGCTTGGTAAAATATCTATTAAATAATTATGTAACTTCAAAAGTCCTACCTTTGCATTCAAAGTGGACGACTTAGTATTCTAATGTGGAGATTCAACATGCAACCGTAGCAACATGTTCAATGGACCTCGTAATAGCACAATACATTGTAAGGGCCTCCGCAGACTGGCTTCTTTCAACTCGGAAATCAAACAGTTACTGACGAAGAAGGCAATGGCTAAAACAAAATATAAATGTCGAGCGACTCCTGGTAATTGGGATAACTATATTGCGATTAGAAATCACTGCAGAAAGGTGTGTAGGAAAGCACAACGCCAATACATCCATAACTCTGTTGAGAATGAGGATCCAGCTAAGGTCTGGAAATTTCTAAGAACTCTGGGGGTTGGGAAGTCTACACATGACCTCACTACTAATAAAATTGATATTGATTTATTAAATCGACATTTCACTGCTTCGTCCCAATTTGATAGGACTACTAAAGCTAATACTTTACACGATCTTTCATCGCTTCCAACCCCAGTATACCCATCTTTCGTTTTTAATCAATTATCTGAGTGTGATGTTAAAAAGAGCGTACTATCTATTTCTTCCAATGCCGTAGGTAATGATTGTGTCAGTCGAAAGATGATCCTTCCCATCTTAGATGAAATCCTTCATATCCTGTGTCATATTCTAAATTATTCCTTATCCCGGGGCGTATTTCCATCTGCATGGAAAGACGCTCAAATTATTCCTTTACCTAAAAAATCCAAACCCTCGTCCTTTTCCGAGTTTCGTCCTATCTCCGTGCTACCTTTCCTCTCTAAAGTGCTTGAGCGACTTGTCCATATCCAACTTAGCACATTCCTTAACAAGAACCTACTCCTCAATCCTCTCCAATCCGGATTCCGACCTGGTCACAGCACCGTTACGGCACTGATCAACATTACCGACGACATAAGGCTTGGTATGGAGAATGGAAATCTGACTGTACTTACCTTACTTGATTTTAGTAACGCCTTCAACACCGTTGATTTCCATATTCTGCTTGGCATACTACGCTCTATTAACATATCTCCACAAGTGATTGATTGGTTTCACAGTTACCTGTTTGGCCGCCGACAACGTATACGGATCGAAGACTCTTTCTCTTCGTGGTGCAATACCACAGTCGGCGTTCCACAGGGTGGCGTTCTATCTCCCTTACTTTTCTCAATTTTTATAAATTCTATCTCTTATCAGCTTCAGTCATCCTACCACCTTTATGCAGATGATCTTCAAATTTACACTCAAGCACCTGTACACGAATTGTTTGAAGCATTCCGCATCATTAATACAGATTTAGACCGGATAGCTGCATGGAGTCTCAGATTTGGTCTACAAATCAACCCTGCAAAAACGCAGGTTATTGTTGTAGGCAGTCCCAAGATGATATCACGTGTGGACTGGACTCGTCTACCTCAAATTAACTTTAGTGGTATCCCCATACCCATTAGTGACTGCGTGAAGAACCTGGGGGTTTATATAGATAAAACGTTATCCTGGGGCCCACAAATTGGTCAAGTTAGTCGCAAATTATTCGCTGCGTCTGGGACGTTGCGAAGATTGCGGAACTTTCTGCCGACTGCCACGAAGATTGCGCTCGCAAATTCTCTTCTCTTACCTATCCTTGACTATGCTGATGTCAGCTATCTAGATCTCACTGAGGAGCAACTTGATAAGCTTGAGCGCCTTCAAAACTTTTGTATTAGATTTATATTTGGATTACGCAAATACGATCACGTTTCTGATTTCCGCAAATTGCTCAAGTGGCTCCCAATTCGCCTTCGACGGAATACTCACATTCTTTCTTTACTTTATAACATTCTTTTTAATCCCTCATCTCCGCCTTATTTAAAGGAACGTTTCAATTTTCTATGTGACACACATTCAAGATCGCTGAGGTCATCTGTGAATTTAATATTAGCAAGTCCAATGCATTCCACTTCTTTCTATGACAAGTCATTCTCGGTACAAGCCGTTCGCTTGTGGAATGCTTTGCCTATATCCGTAAAGCAGGCTCAAACTATAACTTCCTTTAAAAAGTTATTAAAAGACTACTATTTATCTATTTAATATTTTCTATCTATTGTCAAACTCATACTTTTTTCTATCTTCCATTTCCTACACTTTTATGTATGTATTATATATTTATAATTATTTATGTATGTTTATGTAGTATATTTTTCAGTATTTTATGTGTGTATTTTTAGCACTTATATGTAAATATTAGTTTTATTTCTTAATTTGTCTATTTTTTTTATCGTGTTTACTGTACCTAAAAAATTTGAATAAATCATCAGTATCGCCAAACTGCCCTTTTCCAGGCTCCTTGCTTTTTAGTCCATCCAAAGGTTGCCTGGAAGATATTGCTTATAAGTGATAAGGCCGCCATTTGTACATTAACTTTTACAAATAAGTATAACAAATTGTAGTACTTTGGTGTACAATAAAGATGATTTGATTGATTGATTGATTGATACAATAATTGTACAATATCAGTAATATAGGTTTCTATCAAAAACACAAATATACCAGTATAATTAAATGATGTTCGTTACAATGATGTTAAATTATGTTCTATTATTAATAGACTTATACTATCGAAAACTGGCAAGTTATACTCTACATTTTATGCTCTAAACAATAGATGGCATGGACAGTACTGCATTCATTTCTTCGTATTAATATTAACGTTTGAATAGATAGATGATGCTCTCTGAAAGTAATACGAGAACTGGTTTTTAGATGTAGGTAAAAAATACTGACTTTAGCTTGCTTAATATTTTCATCGGTATAAAGAAAGCAGTAGGAAGTGTAGCTTTATCATAATCATAACCTATGATAAGGGTCGCCTCGTCAAAATCTAGTGCATCACCCTAGGTAGTGTACTGCCTTAATAAAAACTTAAATATTTATTATAAGCGCTGTCATAATTTTATCGACATTAATTATTCTGTTTAAGCCAGTCACTAGTCAAACCCTATAATAACATCCTTATTTTCGGTTACAGAATAATAAATAAAAATTTTGGGTAAAATTACCCCAAACGGCTATTAAAAGTTGTAGTGTACAAAATAAATTATTTTTGTAGTTTACATGGGGATATTTTTAACAAAGCATCAAAAATTTTAAATAACACTAAAGTGCTTCACGTTAAAAAACTTCATTATTTCATTAAATTACTAATTGTAAGCCAAATTAACGATCGTTCTACATAATATAATTTAATATGAAAAGTCTCGTCCGCTCCGGAAACTTATCCACTCAGAAAACTTAATAGGTTATGTTAGGTTTTCTTGTGACGCTGCCACCCAAAAAAGGAGCTTTGCAGGGCTCTGTAAACTTAGTTTATCAAACATTTGACTAAATTGATGAGAAATTAATGCATGCGTAGCTGTAACTGACCTGGGGTAATTTTCTCACATAGCTAAGCAGACTAGATGGAAGTTTTTTTTAGGCCACGTGACTGACAACTTTAGGAGATGAATCGTAATAATCGTAAGAAAAAATAGAAGTTGTGCCCCTGGGGTGAAGAATTTTATTACCCCGCGGTGTTATTTAAGGGTTAACAAATAAGAGACAACCTATGGTGAGGAGTCGTCCTTCAATCACGTGAGTCTTGATAGGTGGAAGGGACTTATAAGTGTAGACAGATATCAAGTGTCCTTGTTTTTCTTGAGCCAGAGATTTTCATCCTATACGCATCATAAAACAACGATCGTTCGTTCGATTGGCAGGGATTCAGAAAAGTCCTGTATTAAGATCTTTCGTTGCCTTTGGATGCTCTAGGATGCTTTAATCAACCCACTTCAAAAAGGAGGATGTCCTCAGTTTGGTCTGGATATTTTGATTTTATGTAGGTGCACCGGTCTCTGAATTTTCTGATCCATTTCTGGAATTCTTTATGTTTGATATGCTTATATTTTGCAAGATTATTATATTTTGCAAGATTGAATTGCAATTATTGCAAGTTAAGACATAAATGAGCCAGTATACTTCTAAAATAGCGTTCTTAAAGGTAATGATGCATGATATGTATATTAATATTTTATTACAATGCCAAAATAGAGAAAATATCAAAGTAGTCTGCAAGTAGCGTCCATGGATGAAAAGATTTGCATTTTAGAAACATCTTATGAGAAGAGTGGATGATTTTGTATTTAGGTAAACAAGTGATAAATAGGAGATAGAGAGGAAAAGGCAGTGGGCGACCAAATAAAAGATGGAATAACTGTGTGAGAAAAGATATGTAACAAAAGGGGGAAGTGATCGGATGACTGGTGACAGAGAAGTATGAAAGAGAATGTATGTCCATACAGCGCCAACCCAAACAAATTGAAGTCAGGTAAGAGATGAAGAGAATAATGAGTGTTATATTTTTTTTTATTTTAGCTTAAATTTTGACACCAGTAGCTCGCAATGTCTGTTTTGGATAAAATATATTTTTTATTTACTTTGTATAAAAAAAACTTTTGATAAAGAATGAGGAGAGGTGGTAAAGCCTCCAGCCTACCCAGGTATCATCATCACAGAGTAAGTTTAAAATTGGAAAGACATCAAATCACGTTATTAATGGACGACCCCTACGTTATTATTTTAAGTGACAAGTCGCCGCGATCGGCATCTTCCAGTGTGCGGTGTAACAATTCGGATGCTGCATTTGGATGCTAAAAAGCGACTGAATCGCCGGTCGCCGATGCTAAAAGAAGCTAGTCTGCGGAGGCCCTAAGACGGGCCAATAGCTCCGACAACGCAGTGTATTGAAGTCGTTTAAATAATGCATTCACCTCACATGTTCTAAGGAACAGAGTAGATAAGATGCTAGAATATTATGTATGATGTTTCCTTTGCAATTTAAGTGAATCTACTTTTAAAATCTTCTTGTGGAATTTGAGGCCATCAAGTTTATTACATACATACATACATACATAGGCTCACGCCTGTTTCCCGGAGGAGTAGGCAGAGTATGGAACGCCATTTGCAACGATCCTGACATCTCTCTTGCTTCATTCACTCCCATCAGATTCCTCATGCATGCTCTTATGTTCAGGGTACTTCTAACCTGTCCTGTTAAGTCAAGTTTATTTTATAATGAATATTACAAAGCTAAGGAATGTTTTTTGTTCAGTTGAACGTGATAATTTTAGGACCTACTCGTACGATCTGAATAATATTTTTGACGTGACAACGTCTTATAAATTGGTTTGCCGGGTGACACTTCAAGAAACTGCGTTACGCTCCGCTCACGTTATGCGCTCACAATGAGAGCGAGTGAGAGGCACGCGTCCCGCCTAAGAGCGAGAGAGACAGACATAAAAAGTGAAAGGCACGCGTCTTTCATCCTTCTTCCTACTATACGAATGAATATTCACATTAAAATTATTTTACCACTCAAAGTCGTTGTCACGTAAAACTTTCGCCCGTATACCGACTTTACAGGCAACCAATTTTTTTTGTTTAATAGCTCAGAAGTTATTGAGATTAGCGCGTTCAACCAAAGAAACTAACCCCTCAGGTTTATAATATAGATACGCAAATACAAATGCATTGGATGCCCTTTCAAATGCGTTCACTGCATGGGAAGTTTCCCATGTGATACAATTATTTCCATTTGGAACATGGAGAATTGGCTCTACGCTATATATTTTCATCTCTTTGGCATGTTACCGTTGGAATATGAACAACAAAAAAAGCGCTATTTGTTTTGTCTCTTATGGTGCTGATACACTTGTGTATTCACCTGAAATGAACATTCTTGCGTAAGTTACACAACAGAAAAACGAACGTGTGTGTTTAAACTACTTCTAAGGAGCGTTCTGGCGAGTATTCGGATAAACGCAGTAACACTTTTTCCGACCCCGGAAGCTAACCCGGGACTTCCCGATCAGTAGACGCATAGGCTATCCAGTGGACCACGGAGGCAGTTCAATTGGTAAAAGTTTGTGGATAAATGCTTAATTTTTCTAAAAAATCTTCCTCAAATGTATGACAAATTTTATGTAGAATTAATACGTCGAAACCAATAAAATTCCGATTTGTTCGTCAATTTTCTTGTCCAGTGCTTTTCTGTCTAAAATCGTTTAGTTGATTTTTCTTAAAATTATTTGTTAAATAGAAGTAACTGTGTTAAGTAGATTGTAGTGAAACTCTATTAGTTTTATTTGATATTGTTTTGTTAGTTTTACGGCTAATTGTTTGTGTTAAGTGTTTCGGGTATTTAGGGGAAGATACATAGAAAGAGTGGATTTATTTTAACACGTTCCGGGACAGTACGTCGAGGGACGGTCCTAAAATTCCTATAGATAACGACACAACCTCCATCGACGGCTGACTTTAAGCTTCGAAACACGACAGCTCGTCAAAGAACGGGCGTCAGCAATAGAAAATATTGTAGGGTGACGTATTAGTGTCGTATGACAAGAACCTACAGCTGGCTAGTGTCACATCGTGAAGTTTTATGAGCACACAAGTAAACTACACTGTGTCATTGCGCGGGAGCCCCGCGTCGCTTTAGCTCATGCCACCGAATGCGATTGTGAAAAGTAGATATAATTTCATAATTACTTGTATTTTATTGTTGTTTTGCTATAAAATTTGTTTGTGAAAACAGTCGTATAAAATATGAATAATGGTCACGTCCAGAAACGTACTGTCGTATCACGCAATATAATTCAGTACAAGGTTTACCACAACGTCGTCAAGCGGGGGGTGAATTCGTATGGGGAATTCTAGTGTCAAATTGAGTAGGTTTTGGAGTACCACCCCTCGACGTTCTGTCCCGGAACGTGTTAACAGTTTTAATTTTATTCTGTAGCGGATTTAAATTCAAGGGTCTGTCCAAGTACATGATAGTAGCAAATAAAAGTTTAACGATTATGTTTAGGAGAACGTTACTATATATTGTAATATCACATAATATGTGAAAAGGTATCAACATATTATAATTTTGAGAAGCCATCAAACAGCACATATTTTCATTTTCAATAGCAATTGAATTATATCTTTATACAGACATATTCGTAACATTCCCGACCCGGGACCAAACTTTCGGTGTTCCGGTGGGTAAGTAGTAATGATTGCAGAGCCAAGTTTAATGGCAGTCATAAAATGAACATAATATCAAAACCTGTTAAAACAAACTTAAAAACATCATTATAAATTACATCACAATTTTACAGCCAGATTTTCATCAAAATAATCCCACTTTGAGATGTAAACCGCAAAATTTGCATGGCGTTTAGATCTCGGCGAGAAATAATTAGAATTCAGATTTACCATCTCTCTTTGTGGGTTTTCCCGTATATATCTTTACGTCAGTCACAGGCGGGAATCAACATCAAAATCTGAACATAAACCTCTGGAGGAGCTAGATTTGTTGGTCGTCTTTACGTTTATAAAAACAATATTTGTTATTATTATTTGAATGATAAAGCAAAAAAGGGCTGATAAAGCAGAAAAATACTATAGTATTAGTTTCCTTAATACTGATTACTGATTAATTATTTGGGTGTAGTAAACTGTGAAAATGGAAATACAAGTAGCAAATAGTATGTTGCGTTTGAAATGGAAAAGTCGACGTGAGAGGCTCGCCCGTACGGCCAGCGTGATATAGTAAAGCTAAGCCTCGTAATGTGAAACAATATTGTGACGCAAATAAGGAAACGCGTATGTTTAGCAGTGGATTAAATAAAGGCTGATAAGGTAGGGGGTAAAGTTTTGGTTGAAGATTTATTCGTTGAATTTGAAGCTTGTTCCTTACTTTTTTATAATAAAATAGTTTATGAATAAGAATTTGGTCTGAAATTTAAAATTCTGTCTTATATCTCAGATTGCGTGAAATTATCTTAAATCATACCGTTGCGGGCTGTCTAACCCTAAAGGTGGTGCGAACAGGACCCTATTAATAAGCCATCGCTGTCCGTCTATCTGTCAGTCTGTCAGCGAGTTATCTCATGAACCGTAGTAGATAGATGGTTGAATATTTCACAGACCGTGTATTTTTAATGCTACTTTAAGAAAAGAAAACACTTTAATATCTGTTTGAAAAAATATAATATATAGGTACTAATGAATTAAAGCTGAAGCACTTCATTAGTTACCAACCTCTTAATCAAAGCTCAAGCTAAGTATGTTTATGTACGGTCAGGTTCTGAGCGTAGTATGGCCAGAGTGTATGAGTTATTGCGCTCAAGCCGAACAAACAAACAGTTTTTATTTCCTTCCGTGTTGCTACGGAAGTGATTGTGTACACTGCATGTGTGGTTTATTTTATAAAATCTAGAGTTCGCTTGCGGCTACGCTCTTGAGTTTTAAAACCAATTATTTAAAACACCTGAAGATGCCCCAAGAATCACATAAAACCGTTCGGTAAATGAGTTTATCGCGTTCATATGTATAAATATGTATTTTGACGAGGCTAAAATTCAAAGTTGTATGGAATAACCGATCTTTATGCCGCGATTTTATCAGTCCCTGAATAAAATTGTTCATATTATCGAGTACCTACAAATACCTCTGAGAGATCTGCACAAAGAATTACATTAAATATCTCTTTATAAATGAACGTGTCAAATTGATTCACTTGGCTAGTCTACGTGTTCCGCCTTGAGACTTGAAACTGACACTTTCAGCCGAGTAATTAGCTCTTGCGGCTTGCCTCTAGCCGGCTGACCAAAGCAAGCCAGAGTTGAAAGTACTACGGACTCTCTTGGAATTTCAGTCTGGCACTTTAAGGCATTTGGGACTACAGAGACGTTACTTAAACTATTATTTGTAAGCTTTCTAGTCATCTTGTATAACATTTTAAACCGGCTTTAATAGAAGGTTATTGGTGTGTGATATTATTGAATCGTGTAACATTTGAAACGAATGTGTGATGAGAAGAAAATAGAATAAAAAGTCTGTAACATTTATATAACTTTTTACTGTTCCTACGGGATATATACCACGTACCTCTGTACAGTCCACGAATGTACAGTACATCCGTGATCATGGCGCTTGCAACAGAGCCGAAATATCGGATACTCAAAACAAAGGTACGTGGTATATATCCCGTAGGAACTTTAAAAAGTTATGATAGTGACGAAAGTTTAAATTCCAAAATTTTGTATGTACGGAAGATGATGATGATGATTTTACCGCAGCATATTTCACTACTACGCAAACATGTTATAGTTTTTGTGGGCACCATTGCGACGCATATTCAATTTCATATTCTGAATAGTACAGTAACTAATGAGACATTAAAACTTTATCGCCCTTACTTATACTCTAGCCGCTTATTTCCTAACAAATATTTCACCTCACTCCTAAACATAACTCTCACAAATCGCCGGGAGATTGTGATCAAACAATAAACTTTTACGTAAACACCTTGAACTTTAGTAAATATATGATGTTCAGTTTTGAATTATAGATAAGGTAAAAGGCTTAGGTTCATACGTTTTGCTTGTTCGCCAAAGTGGAACTTGTTTTGTAAACAAACACTTTGGGTTTACTATTTTGTGTAGCTGTTTTGTTTACTGTGAAAGTCGTAGTAATTTAGCTCGTGAAACAGGGTGTAACTGAAACAATATAAATAATAGATTGTAGACTTGTAGACCGTATTTTCTCGAGCTTGAAATCATCACGGTTACCAGTCTATATATATTAGTTATTTTAACAAATTTTGCCAAATCCGTTCATGAATATGAAACAGCAGAAGACCGGCAACAAAGGGAAAATACAAGACGAAAATATTTTTCAAGTAACATGGTACCTCACCTTAACGTAGTAAATCAGGTTGTAACTACAACGCTATAAATTTTTTCAATAAATTGCCCATAGGTCTTTAAAGCATGCTATATACAAGTAAATTTAAAAGTGAATTGAAAGCATTTCTACTGCAAGGGTGTTTATATTCTATCGAGGACATGACTAAATGTATATCACAATAATTTGTAATGACATGACATTTTAATTATTCTTATTTGACATTTTCATATTAATTTGTTTTTAATTATTATGACATGGTTTAATTTATTATTTATTTTGACATTATTTATTGATAATTTTGTTTGTTACTCTAATAGTTTGAAGTGAATGTTAAATTTATTGATCAAGAATTACTACCTATTTATGTGCGTGATTATTGTATTCTGTTATTCGTTTATATTGTATTTCTGTTAGTTTTTATATCTTAATATATTCAAACACAATGCAAAAATTGTTCATGAATAAATAAATTTAATTAATGTAGCTACGTAAAATGCCAACGGCAGTGATTTAACACGCACAAGTGACTGAACGGATGGCGTAGTGGTTTAAGTGGCTGCCTCGCAGCTTGACACCACACCGAGATGTTATGGGTTCGATTCCCACACGATATGATACTTTGTGTGAACCATAGATTTGTTTCAAACACAGTTATGCAGGCTATTTTTTAAAAGACATTAGAAGCAAAACCTGTATGGCAGGGACTTTGTAAAAATCCAAACAGTGGACGCAAAAACCCACAGACTCAAAAAACAAATTCATAGGCCCCGAAAAGTATAGGCGCGAATAAGAATCAACACCGAGAGAGACTTAACTTTAACATAGAAAAAATATTAAACTACTTTGAACTATAACATTAGTCAAATATAATGCAAATTCATTTTACACATTGCATATGCATCTGGGATAGAGACCGGCTACGAGTTTTCTATAGGGTGTGTTTCTTTATTATCTACTTATTTCACAACTTATCCAATATACTTCTAATTAAAATTGGTACGCGCTCCAAGGTAGTTTAACATTCAACGTGTGTTTACGAATACCTGGTGATAACCTAGTATGAATAACGTCGTCGTATCCAAGAAGACGTCTTTTTTACTAAAAATATTTCAAACCTTATTGAAAAGCTATTCATAATACCGAAGCAAAAACATTAACACATAAAGAAAACGATAAAAAAGCTCTTTAGGAAAACAATAACAAATTGAAATTTTTGTTATTGTTTTCCTTAAGGTTAAGCCGCGGACGGACAGATACACAGTAGCAGTGAAACTATAAGGGTCTCATCCGTTTACTGATGCAACGGAGCGAGATAAGGTTCCTCGTAGTTTACTACGAACTCCCAAAAATCACAGCCAATCACAACAAGTCCATCACCCAAACAAATTATATTGAAGAGAAAAAATGGGACGACTTGCAAAATTTTACAATTTCAAAATTGGTATAGATCCTGGGAACTTTTGCCTTTCTAATTATTGAAATTTAAGTTACGAATTGAAATTTTGGACAGGCTGACGTTTGTCGAGTCAGCTAGTTTGTAAAATTTTGTTTAAAAGTCCTTTGATGGTCTAGTTGACTCTGGGCAAGGTACTCAAACCCAACTCAAAATCAAATCGAGCGGAAAATAAACTTGTCTTATATAATTTGATTAAAACTATTGGAGCGATTGCCTACCGAGAAAAACAAAGATATATCTAAGCCATCGTTGTTTTGTTCGGCACTTGTAGAAAATCTTCTTAAAGCTATAAATACATTTGCTTCTCTAGCCAATACTAGTATTTTGTAAGTAACTGATCTTAACCGCGGAACTATTTAAAGTTTTGGCTGAAATATGTAATTAGCTTAGACAAATGATCGGTATCGCTTCGCTATGCTAGACTCCGCGGTGCCTAAGAATAATAGGTCCGTAACTGAGGCAACTCATTATGACAGTGTGTGTCAAACAAAAGCATCAAGACGCATGCGTGAAGAATTGTGTTGTCAGCTTCTTAACAGTTACCCGAGTAAATGGGAAAATATTTTATCCTGTGGTCTAGTGGATAAGTTATTAGTCTCAAAATCAGTTAAGATAATTCTTAAAAATTACAATTCATTGAGAGCATCAATATATTTTTGTATAGGTTAGGCGTACCGCTTAAGTTCCTTTATGAGAAAAATTTCATTTTATTATGATGGTTTGTTTTATGTAGGTACTTATAGTATTTTGCAAATTATTATTAGAAATAACTTAATTACATATATGATTAGGTAAACCATGTTTCTTGGGAAAGATGTTCAGTTTCTAACAACTAACATTTTCACCGTATTTGTAAAGGTATAAACATAAAATAATATAGAAAAAGGTAAAATATATAATAAATAGGCTAGATAAAAGAAATAGTAAAATATAAGGAAATACAATAACTACGCCGTGTGGCTGACGGCATAGAATACAAGTGTCACCACCCCCTATCTTCCCGTGGGTGTCGTAAGAGGCGACTAAGGGATAACACGATACAAATACCATCTTTGCGTAGAGACGGAAAACTCGACATCAAACCCTATACGACTGCCTCGTTGGTCTCGCGGCATAAATGTGCACGTGGGATCGGGAGGTCCCGGGTTCGATTCCTGGGTCGGGCAGTGTTATTGGGTTTTTCTGTCACGAAATTCTCAGTAGCAGCACGGAGTCTGGAAATGTGCCCGGTACGGCAATAAGCTCGCCCCTTATTACGTGGGACTAAAGTATATCTGGCGAAAAGTGGGTGTAGAAATACACCTCTGCCTACCCCTTCGGGGATAAAAGGCGTGACTATATGTATGTACAATAACTATAGATTCACATAATAAAATTCTCAGCTGTGGGGAAGTTGATACTTCTACTAGCAGCAACACTGAATGGCGTTTTCGGTTTTTTGTAATTTTATGTTGATATTTCATAATTATTCTTATTTTACAGATAGTATGTTATACCAGAGTTCTTCGTATTTCTTGCTGAGTTATTTTTACTCAGGATAAAAACGCAACTTGGCATTGTACAGCGAATTATTTCCGTAATTAATTTGGTGGATAGGTATAAGGCTGTCAGTGTGACAGGCTCAACCATGCCAGCTGGCATGGTTTTTTCTGCCTCATTTTACAAGTATGAGGGCTCCGTCTAGTAGAGCAGAGCGGGACCAATCATTAGTCTATGGTAATTAGGTATTTGCAAAGAATTAATATGAAATAAGTAACACCAGCCCTGACCATGGCTAAAGGTCTTAGCTCACTCACACGACTCGCCTCATACCAAAAGAGTCGTGTAAGTTGGCTAAGACCATTAATGGGTCATGTGATATTATGCTAGTGTAAACCATGCTGAAAAGTCAGAGACATTAAAAGTATGTGACTGTTTATTTTCAAATAATTTTGAAACTGAGATCCGCTAAGTCAAAAGTCAAAGTCGAAATCCTTTATTAATTTAAATCACAAAGTTACATTTAAAGCTCAAATTTAAAAAATAATTACTTAAAGCTTCTACATTTACATTTACTGCCACGTTCGCAAAGCAAGGGCGTAGAACCATGAGAAAGAACGGGCAATAAAACTCACGGTCACTCCTTTTTATCGCCAGGTTTAGCATAATACATGACAATTTCAATTTTGTAAGGTGCTGCCACTGTTACACCTTCTATGTCATTTGTATCTATTCACTCGCCATAATACTCAAGCATAATTTAGTTAAATTTTGATGTTAATTTAATTAGCCTCCTGAAAATAGACTATGGCTATGTGTACAATAAGTAGGTACAAGTCGCAATAATTTTAAAGCGATCAATATGGAGTACTTTTCAGTTTAGTAAATTGATAGCAAGTTTCACCGATCACTGATAAGTTTCTGTTAAGTTGATGTAACGGCAATAGGCTCGTCCCCAGTTACGTAGGACCTAACAATTCATGGCGAAATGTGGGTGTTATATTTGCACCTCTGCCTATATTTTTAATTTTTTTATAGGCGTGAGACTATAAAAAAATATAAATTGATTTGTCAGAAAATTCGTATTTATCTAGAAGATAAGTCTTGTCAAGAGGTAATGAAACTGGGCCTGAATGTTTTTACTTCCATAGATAAACACCAAGTTTCTTTCGCTAAAAATAAATACAAAACTGCCCAAGCAACCACAATCACCATTCAATATCGTCGTACAACCGCTGAGCCATTTCCATTTATTAATTTTCAACAGGAATGCATCGAACTGTGCATTAATTACAAGCAATATTTCCCTTTAAATTGTATAAAGGTGCTGATACACCTGAGTATTCACTTGTAACAGAGCATCGAGCATTCGCCGTTTTTTGTTTTGTCGAACTGAACAACGAACGAACATTGCTACGAACGTTTTCACGATCTTTCTAGCGAACGCTGTAATCAACAAAAACTTCAAAGCAAATTTACCTTCAATTCGCTAAAATGCTCGCTAGAACGTTCTAAAACACACTCCTTTGTTTTTTTATTTTGTAACATTCGCAAGAATGCTCAGTGTAGTGTATGCTCTAATTTATCAGCATCACAAAAACAACAACATTAAACAATAAAGTAATCGGAGCTTCGTTTAATTGTTTTAATTACAGAACACAGATCGTTCAGCCAACATTGTAGATTAAACTTCGAAGTATTTTCATCAAGAATTTCATTGTTACTCGGCGGAATTGTTGTAAGGTGATTACGAATGTATTTTAGTATTTAAATATATACATTGTAAATGTAAGCGTTGGATCTTTGATTTGTTTATTTTATTTGCAACTAGTTATAGCTCATGGCTTTGCTCGCATTAATTTGTAAAATCAGTTGACAAACGAATGATGTGCAAAATTTGATACATTTTATTAGGGACAGGAGAAGGGAGAAACGTGTAGTCTACTCGTAAGTTTGATAAATTATTTCGTTACAACTTTTTTAAAATATTGTTCGTCAGATATTTGCCCGTCATGAGAAATGACAGACATGTCATGAGCCACTTTTAGTTATTAAGATCTTGCATGCATGTACTAATAATACTGTATGTCATACACATGTCTTAGCAAATAAATTTACTTATTCTTACTGTTTTAGCCGCATACTTGCTTCTATTCGTGTCTCTGTCCACGTGGGGTATCGGTTACCGTAACAAATCCTAACATGATGTGCTATTCTGACGTATAAGCTACATTATAGCAATTTCATAAAAAATCGCTAAGTAGTTTTTTCGTGAAAGAGTTACAGACATTTCAACATTCATCCTCACAGTCCCATTCATAAGTTATAAGTTTTTTCTGCTCTGGATTTGGCCGAAAATGTGTTTATAAGGTAACAAGCCCGGTAAAATCATTATCAGATTCCTCTTCACAGAAGGATCATAACTCCGACCGTGATAACGTGTAAACATAAGTCATAAAGTACAGCTGTCATAAAATAAATCGTTTAGTCTTGTTCACAAAACACTACGAACCCGGCAGAGTTATACATTGTTAAAGTCTTAAGAGGCTAGTATTATTAAATGCTTCTAACCTTAGAAAAGTGATTGGTAATATTTTAACTGTACTTAATTATGCGTTGTTGTCTAAACTGCTCTGCCTCTTTGGTCTCGCACCTCTGGCCTCTTTGGACTGCCTCGTTTGTCTCGCGGCTAAATGTGCGCGTGGGATTGGGAGGTCTCGGGTTCGATCCCTGGGTCGGGCAAAGTGTTATTGGATTTTTCCTTTAGGAAATTCTCAGTAGCAGCACGGGGTCTAGTAATTTGCCCGGTACGGCAATAGGCTCGCCCCCTATTACGTGGGACTAAAATAAACCTGGCAAAAAGTGGGTGTAGTAATATACCCCTGCCTACCTCTTTGGGGATAGAAGCGTGAGACTATGTATGTATGTATGTTGTCTAAACAGACACCTCACCGATTGAAACTGCTTCAAGTGTGTTGTGGGTTTGATTCCTGTAACACGTTGTGTGATCTACGACTTGTTTCAATTCTGTGTGTTCTTTATGGCGTTGGCGGAAACTTTTAAAGGGCAGTCGGGGGTTGTTGGTATTGAGATGAAACCGTGATAACGCTAGGACAATGATAATGATGTAGAGTTGCAATAATAAACAACAAATATCTAGTACATCATTCACAAAATGTTCATGAAAATCGTTCTTCATCACACTACTAAACAAACATAAATTATAATTATATCTCATTCCATCTCAAAATTTTCATATGAGTGAAAATGAGATGCAAATATATATCAATAACATACGTACTATACCCAACAATACCTAATTCCAAAATTATTATGTGTTTGAGTGAAATGGGAATCGTGTAGTATGAAGATAATTGCCCATCCCAAGATAATTACAGAGCATTTGCTTAGTAATATTGTTCACAAAAGCTAAAACTATTGAATGCAAGAAGCTTAAATTTGGCATGATTCATTTTAATTTCCCGAAATTCCCGAGGGGGCGGGTAGAAAACTTTACATAAAACAAAATACAACATCCAACCAATTCAACAATCACCAAGTTACAACTTTAGTGAGAACAATAATAATTTCCTTTTACTTCAACAAAGGTATGTTTACGATTAATTACTAGAAGGTTATTCGTTCTTTTAATTAAGCAAACCGTATCTTCTTAGAAATTGGCCTTGTAATTCCACTACAATGAAGTTTCCTTATTTATCTTGGCTGGGATGCGTCGACATTTAAAATACCAACTTCAACTGAATATTTTTATTAAATTTATTATTTTTGTTTCATTCATTTTTGAAGTGAGAACTTTATGGAAACTGAAACGGTCCCGAAATTAAGGATAACAGAATAAATCGTCTTATCCGACGTTCAAACAAACTATTTTTATGGACTGTAGACAGGAAATATACAGTGTGCACTTTTAATTGAGGCTTAAAAAATGTGTCATCTTAAAAAAAAGTATGACTTGGCATGATGTCCAAAACCAGTAGACTCCGGCTCGGTGATGGGTCTTGTGACACCCTGCATATGCAGGTGTGTAGCTGCTTTCCCCTCTAGTTCTTATTTATCCTTATTTTTAGGTAATTTGTCCGAATTAAGTCTACACTTTCGGATATGGTTCTGTTCAAAACATACATATATAACGTCGACATGTACCAAAGGTATGTATTTGTAGTCGTAAAGCTAGCACCTATTAGAAGTACGTATTGAATACCGAGAGACCGAGGCTGTTCCGAATTATAATCCTCTACATAGATCGACGCAGTAAAAGCCATCATAGTGCAGGTAATAAATATACCTAAATATAACTTCTATAGTGTCAAAGAGATAGGTAGGTATGGATTATGCACCCACATGTTACTTTCTTCTGCGAAACATGGCTACAAAGATAATATACTATTGGTTTTGAGGACAAAACGGGGCTTGTATTAATATATGTAGTTGTTTCCTGGCTCGTCGCTGAGCTTCGCACATTATTACCAGATACGCAGCATAAGGCACCGTTTGCATCGGCTAAGTAAATATTAAAGTTCAATGTTTAATCTGTTCGGCGATACTTGTATAGTTCCAGCTCTTTTCACATTTGATTTTTGCTTTGTTTTGGTTCTTTATTTACTGTTGTATCTGAGTAACTATCAATATTTGTGATTTTGTGTTGTATTTGACAACATCAAACCACTGACCTGCTAGTGGATTACTCTGGATTGCGAATGCACAATAAAGTTATGTACAGTTGGAATTTTACTCGGTGGGTAAAAGCGTTGGTGATATTTTATCGCTCCCAAAAGCTGTAAGCGATACAGTGGGATTGACTTACAATTATATTGACAAACAAGTTGTATTTGGTAAGATCATGTTGTAAATAATTTAAATGTAGGATCGACTATGAGTAACTAGATGAGCCTGCGGTTACACACGCGCTTTTTAAGTCTGCTGCTCCACACTCATGGCTCATAGCATTATGTTATATAGTCTATAGCCTTGCTTAAAAATAGACTAACAAACACATCGAACCAGCAGTTCAAGAGACTGGCGCATTGAACCAAACAAACCAATCAACTTTTCAGTTTTTATACTATAAGTACAAAAGTATAGAGACATCACAATAGCAAAATTTGTGTTAACTTTTATTCCGATAGTCGTGGGTGAAACTGCGGGTAAAAGCTAGTGCACTACATCTACTCGTTTCCACCGAGCACCGATGCTATTTCCACGCTTCAACAAATATTCATGCGCATGTTTTGTTCCCAAGGTTTTGAATGTTTTCTGGCTTATACAAGCGCTAGTACATTACGGGGAGTAGAAGCCTTAGAGTTTTTATATGTGATATTTTGCTTTGAGAGAAACATATTAGTAAGGATCGACTTTTGATGAAACAACGAAATACGTTTATATTTGCACAAGTAAACATCTGAAAATAATGCAAAAACAAAAGGTTGCAAGCAATCTAATGGGCATATTCGAGGGCTTAGGCCAATTTCAGTTTATTCAAGAGACTATCCATAACCACTATAAAATATTTTCGTGTCAGCGGCAATTGATGACTTAACTTGCTCTCCGAGGCACGTGGCGAGAGATAATTTACAAAATACAGTGAAGTTACAAAATAAGTACAAAACACTGTGGCTTTAATCCCTCTTCGTAACAGGTTGTTAGTATCTCCACTAGGCTACGGCTGCTACTAAAGTAAAAATAGACATCTACACAATTTATACCTGTCAACAAATATCATATACTAAGAAATAATTTATTCTGTGAAACATAAAATGATGTATTTCAAAACTTGACCAATCCATTTCGCACACATGTCGAGTAAAAAATACGAGTAAAACTTTGGCACGTTTCACCGTTCTACCTTCTACGCTGTCTTTCATATTTCCTTTTTTCCACATGTTTACTTAAACGAGACAACTCTTTGACATCCCGCTACTGGTGCCGTCTACAAAGAGGATAAATATTAGTCACTGCCAATAAAGTGATGATATTTTATATTGCAGAGTACATTTTAAAGTAATTCAGTGAAAGTTTTATCCTTTAAAATCATTGGATAGTTGATAAATGAAATTATGCAGCGAAGTCGTAAAGAAAATATGGAAGTATTGTGTTTATTTATTATTTTTAATTTATTTTTCTTTACTTTTGTCGTACGAGGAAGTAATCCTGTAGTCGTTGTTTATAAACATTCAAACAACGTGCGCTCAGATTCAATACAATATATATGGATAAAACATCTTATGTGGGAACGTTATACGCAGCTCTAAACGGTGAGGTGACCGCTGAAGTCACTGCGCCATACGTGCTGTTTAACAAAAGCAATTAAGCTACTTACTTTTTACGAAATTATATTTAAAGCGACCGTACCCCTTTGCCATATTATATACGACTAACAATACCGAAAATATAATACCTAAAAATAAATGTACTACTTCTTTTCCACAACCCTTGGTCCTTTTCTTTGCACTTAAAAACAAGGGCATGAAGTAAGAATGTTACAATAGCAACTAATTTTCTAACTTACTGTTTCTTACTTGAGTTATGAGACATGTCGGGACCTTGCTCCCGTCGGCACTTGAAATAGTATGACAGTTCAATGACCTTGTGCGAATTATGTAACAGCTTGAAATAAATCTTAGTCCAATGGGAAACAAAAGGCTAACAAATACTATCTTAATATAAACTTTCGTCGTAGAGATTAAGTTTTATCAAATAGAGGAAATAGGTAGTTTTCTTAAATTGGTTACTTTGTGAACCAAATTTTTTTGCAGTGTAATAATGTAATTAAAATATTGATTCGTTCGTCGTTTTATTTTTAAGATAACCGCTAGTAGCCAAATTAGCCGATCTATAAATGGAAATTTGAAGATCAAATTGTCATTTCCTACGAAGAAAGTAGTAATTACATTTAAATACTAGCACAACTCACTTATACTATGACATACTGTGGCAACCAGATGACTGATAAATCTATATTCGATGATCTATAAGTATTTATAGATCCTTGATGATATAAGAATATAAATCACACTCAAACACAGAATAAATCATCGTATTTATCATCCAAAGATTTGTCTCAGATAGGAATTGAAGCTACTACTAAGTTTAGCAGCCAGAGTAAATAATGTTTTTTTTTATAAGTTACAATATTATTATTTTTGAGAAAGTGACATCTTCAGTTAAAATTATTAAACTACGCCTATACATTATCAACATTTTCAGTAGAATGAAGTCGACATATTGAGTTTTATAAACTTAAGGTTTCGACTTCATACAACTAAAGCTTTTCAATTTACCGCATAAATAAGATAATATTAGCTTCTTTAACAATTTCATAAGATTGAGTCACATCTTCTATGGAAATCAATTAATCACACAGGCCTCAAGAAATTTAAGCACCAAGTCTGCATCATGTTATATCCCAGTGATATACTCAACATGATTAATGAGTGTCCTCATGCCTCAGCAATGTTCTGTGAAAGAAACTAAGTGCTAAAACTTAAGTCTTAAATCAAAATTGTCTAAGGAAGTCTTGGTTTGAGTGATTCTATTTTTAGGAAAATATTTTAACGAAATACCTAAAGATTTTCAATTAAACTGTAACGATTCTTCTGGACTTTTATTATTATTTTTAGTAAAATGCTTGGCCTCACGTTTATGGATTTGGTTTTAAAAATACCTAAGTATGAACTTTGAGATTGTTTTATTTGTGTTTATTACATGATTCATGCGGGAGTTGTTGTTATCGTGGTAAGAAATAGCCTCCAGCACACACAAAAATCATTCCACGAAATTCCTTTGTTGAAAGAAGGATAATCAAACAAAAAAAGGAACACACTTTCATTTACGAGCGCAGAGACATTCTTTACAAAAATACGTAGACACCGTCATACGCAATCTACAACTTGACAACAAGAATATCAATACGATACATAAAAAAAAATTATAAATTTATAAGTAAAATGAACATCGGAGGGGGAGAGACCATTTCTTTTAATACGCCTCCTAAACGTAACGAAAAGTAGTCGTAAAAATCTTCGACTGGACTGCAAAATAACCGTTTTCCGGCGAAGTCAGTGCTAAAAACAGAAATCAAATCTCGCTACATTCATTTTTAATCTCGAACGAGAACGAAATGTAATATTTTTTTCAGTAAACGCCATATTGGTGGCGAAGAACAAAGAAAAGTTCCGCATAAATTTTAATAAATTCACCCAGATCTTGAAGTATTTAGCATATTATTTATATACTAAAATAAACTTAGAAGTGAGATGTAGACGTAATGAGGTACTCAATTTTATAAGCTGAGTAAAACAAAAATATTTGTTAAAGCTCCTCTTTGTACTTTTTTGGGCCAGTCCCAAAGAAAATCATCTCGATCCTCAAGCCATCGTTTTCTCACCAAATTATGTTTTGGGCAGTATGGAAATTATTTTTTATCCCACCTCACTTGCAACATACAGTAAAAAATTACTTATAAACTCAACCAGTTAAAGTTTGTGTGTTTACGTCGAATTATTTCGTTATAAACCTACGCTTAGAAGTAAGTTGTAGACTTAATGAGAAGCCATTACTATCCAATAAGAAATATAAAAAAATAAAATAACATACAGGGTGTAAAAAGACCCATAACGAAAACTGAAATCCCATGTTGTACCAATCACTACGAACATTTTTTACTTCTGCACCATACCTGGAAAATTACTGGTTCAGGAGATATTGAGGCTCAAAGTAAGTAAGGAATTTTTATAATTAGGTACAAAATCGATGCATTCACCCCGCCAATATTTTTTTTAGAATCCCTATGACCCCATGGATAAGTATATAAGCATTTCAAGCGTTGCACGCGCGCGCTTTTAATTGCGGTTTAAAAAATGTGAAAACTTAAAAATAAATTCGTTTCCCAGGTATTATTTTTGGTTAGCATGACTTGGCATGATGTCCACAACGAATAGACTTCGGCTTGGTGATGGGTCCTGGAACCTGTATAATGTAAAAATTATAATCTGAATACAGCGTAGCTGACTGCGTAGCGTGAGCAGTATGCTACGAATGGGTAGCGTAAGCAGTATGCTACGAATGCGTAGCATGTAACGTAGCTATATTCAAATAAACCTACAAAATTATATGAATAGTTACAGTAAGAATTATCACATTCAAACTCAGTCCAAACGTATTCAAAAGATATACACACGAAGTTTCAATACACTTGCATTAATTTTTCATGCGGACGACATAACTCAGAGGGCCAATTCTGGTAATTATATTTGTTCAAATTCCAATATCGATCTAGTCTCGGCGTCATAAATGGTATTCTCGTAACTTAACTGACACTTAAATGAGATCGGGACTACATCGAAAGTTGAACCAAGTGTGAACTAGTGTGAACGGTATTCTGCTAATTATTAGTAGAGCAGGTAAGGTATTTCTAGTTTTAATATACATTTGTTACCAAGGACACGACGTGATGACGTGATTTATTTGACATTCCCAACGATACCACTAATAGTGTTGAATATTTTTCTGGTAATATTTATGATCTATTTTGCTAATAAACATAGGAATCGCCTTTAGCTATTATGTGCCACTAGTTTTACCACGGGGATAGGTATCTAAAATAAGTTTAAAAGGAAATTGTGTAAGACAAATTCATGTCTACAAAACAAATGACTATAAAATGATCAACCATCGATAGGGCTTACAAAAAACAGGTGCATGCGATTTTCGACCTTATTGACAATTCATGATAAACTTCTTTTTGGTATTTTCTTGCTTTCTGACATTGATACGTTATTAAAATTATAAATTCTGAGTTACGTCAATAAGGTCGAAAATCGCATGCACCTGATTTTTGTAATCCCTATCGATGGCTGATAACTTTCTGATAGTCACTGGTTTTGTAAACGTTAATTGCTTTTATACAATTTCACAACTAATGAGTTCACGAGGATCCTCTGGGGGATCTGGCTAGGAGATCCTGGTGGACAACATGCAAACATGTTAAGTATTTCGTTGCCAGCATTGACAATATTTATTCCAAGATCGAAATATTCGCGAAACTTTTGCTCGAGAAATTCAACAAATGAGATAAAATTATCAGGAGGGAAAAACGAATTAAAAACCCAATTGTACGTTACCATCGTTAAAATCTTTATAATGTCTGAATGATTTCTATTATTGAATATTAAATTTTTTAAGTATTGAATACCTATTGAAAATAATTCACACGATCCAAGAAACCAATATATTTACTTACCGAAATTTTATTACTTAGTTGTATATTAATTTTAATTTGGCATGTAAACGTATTGGCATCCAATAACCATTCCTATTAATGTATTTTCCCATACAATGGCAAAATTCATGTTTTTGTTTTTGAGTTTTTGTCATTAACTCTAAGATCAACAAGAGGTTATAAATTGATTATATCGAAATTATACTATAAGGAGATTAAGTGGAGCAGAATACCAATTGTGAGTCAATTCAAAATTAAATCGCAGTTCAGTCAAAATTCAGTGTCAGTCTCTGTTAAATACGAGAATTGGCCTTCAGGTATTGGCGCAGATGGCACGGCTACAACAAAACTACCGTACATATGTGCCGAACAACTTCTATACTACCGTACCGGGAATTTTTGTTCAGAAATTTTCTTTTGAACCGTTTGCAAGCAAATTCTTTACGAATGGTATTATGTAAGAACATTTTAGACGTTAGAATGTATAATTTTTTTCTATTGTATGTTATCTCTATGGTTCGTGAGTTTGTATGTTTAGTTTTGTCGGTTTTGTGACGATGATAAATCTAGGTACAATTCTTAAGTTATAACCTAATACATCGCAGCTTTATTTTAATATGACGTCCTTTGTCGCTTTGTACACAAAGGCGACTAGTTATTGAATTGACATGTCTCATATGATTTCGATAATTTGCTCTTATTTTAGTAGCTCGACTGATTAATAAGAACAGAGCCTGGACGCATTGTCAGAAGAATGAGAATACAGTGAAATTGCCGTTTACTTCATAATTGCAATAATTATATACACAAATGTATTATTTTTGCTCAATTGAGACTGAATTTGTTAAGGCATCTTATGAAATTGTTTATAATCCATTTGACAACGAATAATCACGTCTTTTATTTGACATAGATAGGTACCAATTACATAGACCAAAGCGATTCACGCTTCGTTCCAATTTCAGTCCTTATCGGCTGTCTTATAGAGTTTACTTCAGTAGTGACTTACTGGTGTATAAAAATTATAAACATGTTTCGTAAACTTTCTCCTTACCCAAAATAATACATTATGTAAGAGTTTCGTTAAATAATAAAAACTCGTTTCGAAAAGACAAAATTAACCCATAAATTAAAACAAAATAAGATAGATATTACAGATCGTGAATTTGCGACTTTTATGGACTGTGAAATGTTTATACTTTTTAAATATTTGCTTCTTTAGCAAACATTTAGTTAATAGTTAATTACAAAGCATGGCAGATGTTACGAGTTTCGCAAGGGGGAATGCAAATACCATGATTGTAGCTGCACGCCAAGACTTTTCATCAAGTTTCAACTTTGTAACTCAGTACCACGGCGCCAGCCGTAGTAAGCGGACGAGGATTCTGTGTGTGTTATTATCGTGAACGAGTGTACACGTTGCGATCTTTCTGTGCGATTTAAAAGTATGAATTTTGTGTTTGTCTGTACCGTATGATGCAATTAAGTTACATAAGGAAAAGTAATGGAAGTAAAATGCAAGTTACCCTATAAATGATTAAGTAATTACTTTTCTGTGTTTACTTCAAGAGTTATTCAAGAGTTCATAAATGACATAAAAATTGCACTCGCTGTAGCTGATACTGAAGTGAGAGTGTAACTGGTTGCCTATCCGAAGATTACGGGTTCAATCCCGCTCCAGTCAAACATTAAGGCGTGAACGTGGATATTTGTATTGGTTTGGGCGTCTCTATGCACGTTATGTATGTATGTGTTGACAAAAAGTATATTTATGTTCATCCATTGTCTCGGACCCATAGTACAAGTTGTGCTTGGTTTTGTAATAGAGAAACTGTTGTGTATAAGTACCAGATACATAAAATTAACTGATATAAAATGCCTAGAGGCAGTGACAACCTTTTTTTTGTCGTATATATGACATGCATCACGATCTAATAAAAACTTTTGTAACACCGATAGGTATTAATTGGTATAAACACGGCGCTCCAAATTTTTTAAAAAGTTCCCTATTATTTCAACAAATGTATTCAGTTATTCACTAATGCAAATCGCAACAATTTCAAATACCTGACCAAAATGAAATATTCTCGGCAATTTTAACACGAAAACAATTTGTAATCGTATCAGAGATAACGGATTAAAATAAATCCCATTTTTTACAAAACTCTACGGTGTACAAAAGTTTATTTATTTTGGAAAGTGATACAAAAAAGCCGCAACATTGTTTACCAAAATATGTTTTAATCAACTTTTTTCCGACCGTACTCTGTTACATGCCCGCGTGTTATGGAATTTTAAGTGCTTAGCCAGAGTGCAAGCGCGTTTGCGTTTGCGGGCCGCGCGCGACGTCGCGCGCGTCTTCACGTGTCCGCAGTGAAACGCGCGACGCGACCCGGTGTTGCAGTGTACAGTGTTTGTCATATACAATACGGATAAAAAAGAATTATTGTTAATAGAAGATGTTGTAGATGTTGAAAATAATGTCTAATCCTACATTGTTAAAGTTCCTACATTTGTTTAAATATAAAAGTAACTTTATGCGTATGAAATTGTATTGTTTTTCGTCTTTGTTAGTGATGTGAGTGCTAGGCTAGGATTAGTAGATCATACTGAGTTGAATGCAACGACTAATGGATCAGTGATTTTAGATAGTTCGTTGAAAATAATAATAATAAATTTATTTATTATCTAATTAATTAATTACAAACCCACAGAGGTACAATTTCAAACATAAAATATCATTATATTGAAACTATGAGTTATAAAATGTTAGACCCTATCTCCTAAACTAGACTAAGGAGGCCTGTAAATAAATTCTGCACTTGCATTAAAGTCTGATTTTGCGAGAAGTTAGGGCTCTACACATAGATGTTTGTCGTATTTTTATTTCGTAAGATCTTTGTAGTCAAAATACGAATTCCCAGGTATTCCTGTTAGATAATAGGGATGTTTCCTGCAAGTGAAATAAATTATACAAGTATTTTTATCTAGTGAAACATGTCAAAATAATAGTAGTTTAATTCATCAATTAATGTTAAAACTTTATTTAACATTTTTTATCGTCAATTTATTGATAATAAGTATTCTACTTGACAGCAAAACACTATGACGTCACAGCGTCATATTTCATACAAAACCCTTGGTAAAGTTCGTTTTTGACATTTCATTAAACGTGCTTGATTTGACTAGACCCATAACAAAAAAAAACATACTGAACAAACCAAAATAGACCCATATTATAAAAATGCTCACAACGCGTTGTGGCAATCTTAAAAACTCCACATAGCGTTTTTCGTGTCATGGCAGATTATACCACCACAACGCAGTGTGTCCGTAATGCTAACAGAGATTGTTTTTATATTTATATTTATGCCAAAATCCTATCCAAAATTCCAAAGCAACAACTCTTTTAAACACAATCCAGTAACACGATTATAAGATCGACTGCCATATTTTTGTTTTTATAGTTTTACTCGTCATAAAAGAAATATTTCTGTCCGAACACCGAATAAATCCATAAAGATATCTCGGGTAATGCTAAAGAATATTTGGATACCCTCGAAAATTGTTTTTACAAAAACATTTTCGCTTGACGTTATTTAATAGTAATGTCTTTCTTTTTGTCTTATAAAAAAGGACAATTTAATCACAAAAAAAAATGCCGTGTGGTTGACGGCATAGAATACAAGTGTCACCACCCCCTATCTTCCCGTGGGTGTCGTAAGAGGCGACTAAGGGATAACACGATGCAAATACCATCATTGAGTAGAGACGGAAAACTCGACATCAAACCCTATACGACTGCCTCGTTGGTCTCGAGGCATAAATGTGCGCGTGGGATCGGGAGGTCCCGGGTTCGATTCCTGGGTCGGGCAGTGTTATTGGGTTTTTCTGTCACGAAATTCTCAGTAGCAGCGCGGAGTCTGGAAATGTGCCCGGTACGGCAATAAGCTCGCCCCTTATTACATGGGACTAAAGTATATCTGGCGAAAAGTGGGTGTAGAAATACACCTCTGCCTACCCCTTCGGGGATGAAAGGCGTGACGATATGTATGTATGTATGTATGTTTAATCATAAAATGTCACAAGTTTTTTGGAACAAGTTTGGATCATCTCAAAACTAAAACAAATATGAAATGCTTTAAATGACTCTAATGAGGAACAACTTCCACTCGGACATAGTATACTTACCCACAGTGAAATACATAAACCAGGCCGCAGGCAGCAACTTGTTATATTATAATAAGTCATCCATGTTTTGCCTTACATGCACACTATTAGCTGAAGATTTAGCTTATAAAGAGTATTAGAAATAAACTAATAAGGACGAGATTAAACATCCTTCGGTATAAGCTTGAAATATAAGTAAGTAATAAATGTAAGTTAGTCTGTAAGCCTTCTTAAAATAAAATAAATAATATAATGTCAGCGCTCCATAGTGGAGTCCTGACTTGAGTCAATAGAGATTTCGTTTGTAAATTCTTTTATTATGCGGTTAGGTTATGTGACTGACGAATGGCATTGGCCATGTTAGTAAATGTTTATTTTGGCCACAGATTTATAACTGCGTATTTTCGTGTGACCAGAAACATACGACATGTGTTATAATGTTGGTAAATTGTTTCACCAAGATATCTATAATTATACCACAACTAGGAGTCTTCTAGTACCCAGAGGGCTTGTAGTCTTGTAAATAGTTAGGCCATCTAGATTTTTAGTCTAGGTTTCTTCTAAATATCTTGTAGTCACATTTCTTTAATATTGTATTTTTATTAACCACAGAAGGCAAATTTCAAAGCCTGTGTATTTTCATTTATATATTGCCAAAATAAGCTACTTTTGGGAATATTACAGCGAAATCATTGGCTTCATAAAAGTCCACAGACCTTGTATAGTTCGTTGTATTTAGAAACAAATTATCATTTATCTTATATGTTATAATATTTGTTGCTTAGCTGAAATACGTCATTACTATTTTTAGAATTAATATCAGCTCTTTCTACCTGTATATCTCTATAGCGGCGAAAGTCCAATTGTGTACTAACGTACACGAACTGCCGAGATGATGATCTCGGGTTCAATCCCTAGGTACGCCGGGAACACCGGTAGATGGCAATAGGATCACCTCCTATTACATTGGGACCGAACCTTACCTGGCGAAGTGTAGGTGTGAAGTACACCTCTGCCTACCCCTTCGGATAAAGGCGTGAAGTTATGTTATGTGCTATGTATATCTCTTTATATGAAATTCCGTTAGGTACTGACGAACTGCCAGACAACACACAGCCAAAACAATTGGGCACAAGAAGCTGAAATTCGGAATGTATATTCTTTGGGGACCGTAAGGGTGCGCACTAAGAAGGAATTTCAGGCAATTCCTGGGCAAGAATGTAAAAACAAAAATATGCGAGCGTAGCCGCGGGCATCCTGTAGTATATTTTATTAACAAACTAGTATATTTTATTAACAGACTAGTATATTTTTCATACAGTTCATATTGTCTCCGTTATATTAACGTAAATAATCTTCACATGGTGGGTAACTAAAATTCTGCGGCCAGATAGGTTTATGTATTTGCGTCGGCTAATATTAAATTTGTTAGTAGGTACTGTAGATAATTTACTTCGTTATTTTCGACCAAAAATATATTATTTTCTCTGTAGCTTAATGTTATAAGTACGAAAATACGTGCAAATAAATTTGAAAATATTTTTGAGGTTAGAGCTTAATGATGTGTTCATCATGAGCCTTTAACAGTCCACTGCTGGACTAGGCCTCTCCTTTGAAAGGAGGAATTAGCCTACTATACCACGCTGGCCAAAAGGGTTTGTATAGGGTTTGTATCAAGTTTTCCTTCTCTTACAGTGCTGTTCTCTGCATAATATACTCCCTCTATCGGCTGTTACGACACCCATGGGATGACATGGGGTGGTGACATTCCGTATTCTTAATCCGTCACCATACGGACGATGTGTTACGGCCGGCCAATATTCGATCTACCCATGGATTTGGCTAGATATACATATCTGACATATTTTATATGGAGTATATGTCAAATATGACATGTATCTTTATCGGTTTTTACCAATAGATTTAATTTATAATTCTATATGATAGTGTTGATTAATATTAATATTCACGCAGGTAGAGCCGCGTATGAACATTAGTCAAGTTAAAAATTGCTTTTAAACGCTAGGTAGTATACGATTAGTTTGTCGCACATGTTCTATCGCATGTGCACTGCGCACGGTTGTCAGTATTACACGGACAGACAGACAGCTGACTTTGTTTTTAGAAGCAAATAACGAAAATTGTAGTAGGTTTCACATGGTAGGCATAACTATTATATAGTTGTGAGAATAAACTAGCATTTAAAACGATTCTTTTGTGTGGAAGAATGTGATACATCAATATTTAATTTATTTAAACAGTGAATGACTTTTCAAAGCGAAGTGCACATTAAACTGTTAGTTATCTCTTGCAGAGCGTTGGAGAAAAACATCGTTTGGCAAAATGCATATCTGTGAGCTCTCTATAATGTTCTTATGACATATGCGAAATCCTACCTTTCTCTTGTCGCAATGGGAAGAGGCCCATGGCCAGCAATAGGATAGCCTATAACACAGGGTTTCTATTATTATTAATTTGGAACCGTGATGGTTTCAGTACGGATGGACCGTCACAAAAAAATACAATATACAAAATTTCCTAATTTATCTTGTGACGTATAAGATGAAGCAGCCGAAAGGAGAGCCCGACAGATTGCTATGCAGTGTCTCGGGTTCGAATCCACGGCACGCACCAATGACTTTTCGAAGTTAAGTGCGTATTAAATTGTTAATTATCGCTTGCTAAACGGTGAAGGAAAACATCGTGAGGAAACCTGCATGTCTGAGAGTTCTCCATAATGTTCTCGAAAGACATGTGAAGTGTGCCAACCCGCACTTGACCAGCGTGGTGGACTATGGACTTACCCTTCTCATAGTGATAGTGAGAAGAGGCCCGTGCCCAGCAGTGGGACAGTATAAAGGGCTGATTATGATATGATGATAATGGATTCAAGTAAACTATAACATCAGAGTGATGTAAATAGTATTTTTATTTCTTCCACAAATAAAAATCTCAGTGCTAAGTATAGCAAATGCAATTATACTGGCTCTTGGACTATTTACCGTAAGCGTCGCTCGGGATACGGTTGTCAAATTTCACCGATCAATGCCACTTACCGCGTGATATATCACAGCAACGACTTTTTAACTGACTTTAAAAATGAGTAGGTTCCCAATTGGGTTGGTATGTTTTGTATTTCATGCAGTAAGATCTTCTCTAAAACATAAAGTTCGTAAAATTTTCATAATAAAAATGTGCGAATGAGATGCCGTTATAAATTGGTATTGTTCTTTCTTTCGATAATTTGTAAAATCATAGAACAAAAAGGCATAGTGTGTAATACAATACTCACTTCGTCTTTTTCTGTAGGACAGTCAGTTTCGAGAAGTCATGACGTGTCTATATGTGTATGGATACGTTCTAGTGAAATAGTGGAATAGAGGGACAGCTAAAGAATACACAAATAGTAACAACAATATTGTCATAAAGTATGTACCTATATAATAATATACTAAGTATAATATTATATAGGTACATACTCTTCTTTTTGCCGATTATTTTGCATATTGTAATCACAAACAAATCTGTAGGATCAACACGTAAATTACTGGAACATAATATATAGCGTCTTTTTAGTAACATATTCGAAAGCTTTTTCCAGCTAAACAAGCAATATACACGGCCGTAAAAACACATTGAGTTTTTACACAATTTCAGAAAATAATATATTTATACATTTCGGTTTTAAAGTATTAAATAACCTTGAATTTTATAAAAAAGATTAAAGTTTAAAATATCATCTCAATTTGTTTTCTTTTGCAATTCACATAAAAAAAATATTATTTCTCAAACCTGTTAAAAATAGATTGGTTCTGAATCCGAGATTTTATTTGTATATTGCAGTCCTGAAATTGGTTTCATTTATTTATTTTATTTTCGTTTTGATTTCGTAGTTTCGGATATACGTGTCCAATTGTTTTTTTAATTAGATGATCCAGTTAAACTATTTTTGGATTTAAAAGCAATTCTCATAATTATTGAGTTAAATCCTTTCGATAACTTATTTAAATTAATATTTTTTAAGTATTTATGTTTGTTGTTTTTATTTCTCAAACCTTTTAAATATAGATTGGTTCTGAATCCGAGATTTTCTTTGTATATTGCAGTTCTGAAATTGGTTTCATTTATTTATTTTATTTTCGTTTTAATTTCGTAGTTTCGGATATACGTGTCCATTTTTTTTTAATTAGATGTTCCAGTTGAACTATTCTTGGATTTAAAAGCAATTCTCATAATTATTGAGTTAAATCCTTTCGATAACTTATTTAAATTAATATTTTTTAGTATTATGTTTGTTGTTTTTTGTCCTCAGTAACACAAAGATAATTGGTGTCATCATTGAAATATCACTAAATATGTAATGTTAGCCATCATCCTGAATCTTGAGGAAGCGATAGCTCAGTGAAAATACAAACAGACGGCCCTGCTAGGGATATATCCGGTTCGAAGCACATACTTGGATGCAACCGGATAGGGAAAAAGAAAAACTGAAATAACATTAAACAACATTGGCTATGTAAGAAAGTACATGGTATTCGTTATATTTCAGGCTGCAAATAAACATATTTTTTTTAAACCTGTCTTAAAATCATTAGTATGTGTAGTAGGTTTTGAGGTCCTCTACCTTTTAGAATCCGATGATACACCGTGTGTAGTCTAAAAGAGATTTAAAACTAAAATATATAAAATATAACGTTAAAACAGCCTTCAAATTTTACAGTTCATCTAAAAATAAATATTATATATTTTTACGAGAAAATAAAAATTTCTTATTGGTGTCCAAAAGTTTTGCGCTGTGTGCAAATAAATTAAATTTTTAATGTAATTTTACTAAGTTTACAGACTCATCAGGACGAAATTGCCCGTATAAAAATAGTTTTGCAAGTTTGTAACTTAATAATTTTGTACACTAAATTTAACTTCGCCAAGTTCAATTATGTTAAAGAATTCTACTTATTAAGTCCATTATTCGTTTTAGATTGATTGATTTTATAAAACTCAATTTAAAATAGTGAGAGAAAAGCTCTGAATTATTTAAATGTTAAAAATCAGCATCAGCCTTGCTTATGATCTGTCTCAATGCTGGGCCCAGACCTCTTCTCATTTTGAGAAAGCTTATGACTCCGGTCAAGTACGTATTAACAGAACTGATATATCTTTCGAGAACATTATTGAGAACTCTCAGACCAGAAAGAATACATCGTGAGGAAACCTGCATTATTTCCTCATGATGCCACATAGAACCTTTATAATAAATACACGCTTGAAATAGAGAAAGTGCAAAATAAATTTTTACCGACATTTCCGGGAATCATTAGATTATGAAGAGTTACTAAAAATATATTAGGCAAAGAATCAACGCAGGGTGGATGAAATGGCGACAGGTCTCAGGCACAATATGCGACCACAAAATGCCTGTGAAATTAAAGGGCCGTATGTATAAATCGGTTATAAGGCCTGTCGTACTGTATGGAGCTGAGTGTTGGGCTACAAAGAAGATGGATGAGAAACGATTGCATGTGGCAGAGATGAGAATGTTACGATGGATGTGTGGAGTGACAAGAATGGACAGAATTAGGGATGATTACGTTAGAGGTAGTATGAAAGTGGCGCCCATAGCTGAAAAGGTGAAAGGGAGTCGATTGGCCTGGTATGGACATGTTTTGCGGAGAGATGAGATGTATGTAGGTAAAAAAGTGATGGATATGCATGTAGAAGGACGAAAAGGGAGAGGACGGCCAAGGAAGAGATGGATGGACTGTGTGAGGATGGATATGAAAGAGAAAGGGGTAAACGATCGGATGACTGGTGACAGAGAAGTATGGAAGCGAAGGACATACTGCGCCGACCCCAAATAAATTGGGACCAGGGCAAGACAATGATGATGACTAAAAATATTTAATTTGCCATACCTATCAAGCCGTCGAATATTTCTCGATACCATGCTACTTTATGATATGTGTAGTAACGTTTATGATTGTTCTGAGATTTGTAACAAAATATGTTATTTGGTCCCGAGAAACTCAATTCGACGCGCAGTGCGAACTCAGCCTTTTTTTGCTGTTACTACTTGCCGAACTAACGCGGGCCTGCGTTGGTCTTATGGCCAACTATAACAAGTATTTTCTGGACCTAGATCTGTTCTCTATGTCTACTGGACAATTTCGGAACCTTGCCTTAAAGTTGGTTAACGCATTAAATACCTCGTCCTCAGACTCTAAGTAGAATATAATAGTATAATATATATAGGAACTAGCTTACGCATATAATATCGTGTAATTCTCATATTTTTTGTTGTTTTCTACATACATACACATACATACATACATATCGTCACGCCTTTTATCCCCGAAGGGGTAGGCAGAGGTGTATTTCTACACCCACTTTTCGCCAGATATACTTTAGTCCCAGGTAATAAGGGGCGAGCCTATTGCCGTACCGGGCACATTTCCAGACTCCGTGCTGCTACTGAGAATTTCGTGACAGAAAAACCCAATAACATTGCCCGACCCAGGAATCGAACCCCGGACCTCCCGATCCCACGCGCACATTTATGCCGCGAGACCAACGAGGCAGTCGTACAGGGTTTGATGTCGAGTTTTCCGTCTCTACGCAAAGATGGTATTTGCACCGTGTTATCCCTTAGTCGCCTCTTACGACACCCACGGGAAGATAGGGGGTGGTGACACTTGTATTCTATGCCGTCAACCACACGGCTGTTTTCTTTTCAAATTATTGTTTTGCTTTGTGATTAAATTTTTTCTGTAATTGTTTCTGTATGAGTATAATATCAGTCCGTACGAATATTTATAGTTATTTTACATATATCCTGTGAATAACGTGGTAGATTACACAATTCTTTTCTTTTTGATCACATGTATGTATAACTTATTGTGTAATTCTTAGTTGCTCCAAATAAATAAAATAAAAATAAATAAAAAGAACCGACAGCTTTACGCGCATGCCTAAGCAAGCTCTGTTTGTAAATGCCATAACAAGATCCGACAAATAAATTCTATAAACTCACTATAAATTATCTATTCTCTATTCACAGCCTCTTCCATCAACATAACTTTAACAATCACATAGTTACACAATCACGAACTAGTCAACACATTACAAGTTCATTGCTCACTATTAAATATATTTATGTAAGTCTATGGATAAACAACAATATCGTTATTCATAGGCTCCTAAGTGTTCTATAGCCCAGAATTGTTGCTGTGACCTTGGCAGAATGGATCATGTCAGGATAAAAACAAATTTTTACATATAAAATTCTTGCGTTACTGACTGACAACGTAGAGCCAAAAGTACTGAGCGCAAGAAGCTGAATTTGGCATGTAAATATGTGCCGTGGGTGTGTAGTAAAAAGGGATTTCCCGAAATTACCATGCGATCAGGAAAAAAATGTGCGAGTGTAACTGTGGGCATCCTCTTGTATAATATGAATCTCATAGCTCAGTTTTGAAGTTTAATGCTGGCTATAGACCTGTCTTATTTTTCGTCACCATAGCTTTGTCACTCAATGATAGGATTCAGCCTTCTGTACGCCGCTGGTTAGACGGGTTGGTACGAATTTGATGTCGAATTTTCCGTCTCTTCGCAAATATACTATTTGGATGGTGTATTTTGTCTTACAGGACACTCACGGAATGACATGATTCATGATACTCCTCGTAACCCAACACTGGACTGCAAAAGCAGGAATATGAAGAAGTAATGATACTTAGCTAACAAAATGTATTAATCTTACTACGTTCAAGTGCTCATTTGTATTTATATTAAAAACATTCAAACAAAAGTAGAGTAATAAAGATTGCCTCCAAAATTAAATGAAATAATGTAGGTCTTAAGCATTACAACTGAACCCATTGAACTTAATTTCTGATTGTCTACAAAGTATTTAAATTCCAGTGTAAACTGGTTATTTATTACTTAAAAGTCAAGTTTCAGACATTCCGTAATTTTTCATTTAGCTAGAGTTCCTCTCGTTTTCGTCTTTAATCAGACAGTAAATCTATTGCTGTAGTTTTCCATCCATTTAATGGTATCTCCACGATCTGACTTTAATAAATTGTAGAAAAAGTATGATTCAAAGATGTTGGTGTCAGTCGAATTTAC
The DNA here is from genome assembly GCA_944739405.2 of Euclidia mi. Taxonomy (NCBI): domain Eukaryota; kingdom Metazoa; phylum Arthropoda; class Insecta; order Lepidoptera; family Erebidae; genus Euclidia; species Euclidia mi. The sequence goes on along the minus strand of OX123191.2, from coordinate 81,265,605 downwards.
TTCTTTATAATATGATGCTGAATGATTATCTAATTCCTAAGATATTATGTTGATTGTCTAAATTATATTTTAAATAATTCAATATGTCCATTTTCAACAATCATTCGCTTTATCTGTATTATCAATTGTAGTAACAAAACATAACAATCATTTATTAGCCATAACTATGATTTGCAATAAAATCAAAGTCATAATAACGTCAAAATCCCAGCATTATATCAATTATGTACGTGATTTGACGATTCGACGTTTGGGATAAGGAAAAACTAATTGCCTAGTTGAAGTAAGAATAAAAATCTCGCTGGAGCTCGAGGTCCGATTTATATTTACTTCAACTGGGTTAGACAGTGCTGATACTAATGTTAGTTAATCTGGTATTAATGATTGAATTAGGGCAAATACGATGAAATTAATAATTCCTTACTACTGCTCATTCAAAGCCGCAGCCCGCAACATTTGTGACGTGACCTATACTTAAAAAATGTCATGAAATTAAACATTTTGTTCATGAAACACAAACTTCACCTCAACTCCAGTTCATTGGACTCAAATAAAAGTAAATGCACAGAACATTTACTCGTCAGTTTGACCATCAAGCAGAAGCTTTCTGTATACATCATGGTCAGTCTTTAACAGTCCACTGCTGGACTAGGCCTCTCCTATAAAAGGAGGAATTGGCCTACTATACCACGCTGGCCAAACGGGTTGGTATAGGGTTTGTATCAAGTTTTCCTTCTCTTACAGTCTTGTTCTCTGCATTAAATGCTCCCTCTGTCGGCTCTTACTACACCCATGGGATGATATGGGGTGGTGACATTTCGTATTCTTAATCCGTCACCACACGGATTAAGTATATCTGTATACATTTCAATAAAATTATCATGTATGCTATATTGCTACAAGATTGGCTCATGTAGAGTCATATGTTTCCAATAAAATCAAAGATTTTATAAATATTAATTTTATACATGCAATCCTTTGAACGTTGCTATTATTCGTGGAAAATTAGGGCCACTCTGAAATGTCTAAAGTGGACTTTACAGACACTGGAATTTTAAATGGATTAGAGTGTGGTTAAAAAGCTAGCTCTATGGCTGTGATTGATCCAGACTTAGATTTCGCTACCACTTTGCTCGTGTTAAACTTGGCTAAGCAAAAGTGCAGGAAAGTTGCGTACTGAATTCGTTTTGATGCTGAAGTATCACAGCTTGATACTAATAAATTCAAGCTTTGCGTCTACGGGATTAATTTCTTCAGGGTTGTATAAAACACTATAATAATTACCTGCTGCAATGAAACTGCGACTGTTCTTAATAGATTAGCTATACAGGCTTTTCCATGGTGAACCGATAATATCGTGTACGCCTGCCAATAGGCTGTGCATTTTAATAATAAAAATGGTACAAAAGAAAAACAAATAATAATACGAATCTAACACAGCTATCTCTTCTCAACATTTTAAAAAAAATAAACGAATTTTAATATATATTGCTTCGACATGACAGGATTGAGAATAAGTAATTTATTGGATATCCACAATTATTTGACTTGAAAAAATCACAAAGGAAACTTACCTTACGTAAAAACGGTAGCAGATTGTATCCGCGCCAAATGGCTCCTGATATTAATTTTGAGTTGAGTCCAGCGGAGATCTATGGTCCATAATTTTACCGGCGACATTTTTAGGTGCCTAACCGTAGGCCTAGATTTTGGGATAGAATAGAAAATGTAATCCAATGTAATGACTTGGATTTGTTCAGGTGAACAAATCAATTGGTTTTGGTTCGTATTATAAATATTAAGTGTTGCGAACAATTTACGTGAATCACAAAATACATATATACAGTCACAAGACCCATCACCAAGCCGAAGTCTACTCGTTTTGGACATCATGCCAAGTCATACTAAGCAAAAATAAAACCTGGGAAACGACTTTTTTTTTAAGTATTCACTTTTTTCAGCCGCTATAAAAAATACGCGCGTGCAATTTTCGAAATACCTACTAATACATGGGTGCATAGGACATCTATAGAACAGGTTGGCAGGGTAAATGCATCGATTTTGTACCTAATTACAAAAATTCCATAGTAACTTTGAGCCTCAATATTTCCTGAACCAGTAATTTCCCAGGTATGATGCCTAAGCAAAAAATATTCGTAATGATTGATACAATATGGGGTTTCAGTTTTCGTTAAGGGTCTTTTTACACCCTGTATATAATAATGGATTTTAGCTACAGGAGCGTCAGACAGACGTCTTACGAGGTACTGGTTTTCTTGAAAGTACATGGCTAGCCCTAGCTCATAGAAAATATCTTCAAATTGGGGCCAAACCCTCAACACCTCATCATCGCCTCCCTAATTTCATAGGAAGTTAATATAAATCATTTAATTACATAAAAAGCTTTTGCCAATAAAAGTGGCATGTATTTGTTCCAGTTTTTTCTCAAAATCGGATAATACTGCCTATGCAAATCTAGATACAAAAACATCTTTTAACGTACATAATTGTTATGCTGTAACTTGTGTGAATAAGTTAATTTGAATATCTCCGTCGGCTAAAACCAAGGACAAAAATCTTAACAAAAAATTATTCTAGCCATACACATCGATCCACCGTTGAATTCTTCAGAAATCAATGTGGTTTCTAACTGCTTCCAGTAAACCGGTCGTAAAATGTAAATGGTACAGAGCAGGTGCTAACGTGCTCGTAAACTGACTGAAGAAGGCTTGGAGATGCTGGAGTTTATTGGTTCAGTATCAAATGCGCTGAGAGTATGAGCGTGTTTGTAGCTATAGATAGTAACATAGCAAGAGTTGGCGTTTAAATTTGGAAGTCGCTGGTAGTAACTTTTATGTTATTTATTTATTTCTATTTTGGCAAAGTAAATTCTCATATTTGCTGTATTTTTATTTGGGATCATAAATTTAAATATTATTGTGCAGTAGTATTGGAATTCACCATATAATATACGTGCAAGAGAAGTTTGACATAATAATTATGCGATGAGATACATATGACTGTCTAGATAATATTGCGTTCGCTATCCCAATTTAATTTACGTAAGTTTACTAATTCTTATACAACAATAAACTGATAGAACACTCTTTTTGTTACAGGAACTGTACTCATCAAACTCCAATTCAAAACGGTACGTTTTTAAGTAAGTGAAATTATAAATAAGAATATTTTAACATTATCAATTTTATAGCCAAGTGGTTATTAAACAGTTTTGTTCCAATGATCGCTGGTGAGAGCAACCAAGAATAGAACCTTCCAGTAGGTGTTGAATTTAATTTTCCAATTACAATTCTAAAGCCTTCAAGAATGATAAAGTTCTACAGAATATAAACGACTCTATACATACTACGTTTGAATAAATATTTAAGAAAACTTTAAATAAAATATTCAAAGCCTGGGCAGCCTTTCATTGTCCGTGTGGTGACGGATTAAGAATACGAATTGTCACCACCCCATATCATCCCATGGGTGTCGTAAGAGCCGACAGAGGGAGCATATTATGCAGAGAACAGCACTGTAAGAGAAGGAAAACTTGATACAAACCCTATACCAACCCGCTTGGCCAGCGTGGTATAGTAGGCCAATTCCTCCTTTCAAAGGAGAGGCCTAGTCCAGCAGTGGACTGTAAGGGGCTGATGATGATGGGCAGCCTTTCAATAGCGCTAAAGCACAAACTTATCGATATTTTCAGTCTGCCCATCCTAATGTACGGTGCTCAGACTTGATTTTAAAAGGCTGCCTGAAATCCGCATTACACAACGTGCGGTCAGGCGGCAGCTCAAACTTCTGGACATCCACAAGTCGAGTGGGCCTGACGGCATCCCAGCAGTGGTGCTGAAGACGTGCGCCTCTGAGTTGACCCCCGTATTAACGCGCTTATATCGTCTTTCCTATAATGCTTACAGGGTTCCATCTTCGTGGAAGATAGCCCATGTTCACCCTATTCCTAAAAAGGGTGACAGATGGGACCCGTCAAACTACAGGCCAATAGCGGTAACCTCCTTACTCTCCAAGGTAATGGAGCGAGTCATCAACAACAAACTCCTCCAGTACCTAGAGGATCGCCAGCTGATCAGCGACCGCCAGTACGGTTTCCGGCATGTTCGTTCGGCTGGCGACCTTCTAGTGTACCTTACACACCGCTGGGCAGAAGCCTTGGAGAGTGGGGGCGAAGCTCTAGCCGTTAGCCTTGACATTGCCAAGGCGTTTGACCGGGTTTGGCACAGGGCACTTCTATCGAAGTTACCATCTTATGGAATCCCCGAGGGACTCTGCAAATGGATTGCCAGCTTTCTGGCTGATCGGAGCATTAAAGTCGTAGCAGACGGCAGCTGCTTCGAAATGAAGTCGATCAACGCTGGCGTCCCACAAGGCTCGGTGCTCTCCCCAACGCTGTTCATCTTGCATATCAATGACTTGTTGTCAACTGAGAACATGCATTGCTATGCAGATGACAGTACGGGTGATGCGCGGTACACCAGCCACCAGAATGTCCCTCGGAGCCAGGTACAGGAAAGACGATTGCAACTTGTGTCTGAAGTCGAGGACTCTCTAGGGCGCGCCTCCAAATGGGGTGAAAAGAACCTTGTTCAATTTAGACCCATTAAGACACAAGTATGCGCGTTCACTGCGAAGAAGGACCCTTTCGTTATAGCGCCTCGGTTTCAAGGAGTACCCCTGCATATTGCCGAGAATATTGGGATCCTCGGCGTCGAAATATCGAGCAAAGTCCAATTTGGGAGTCATTTGGAGGATAAAGCCAAATTGGCAAGCAAGAAGCTGGGAGTGCTGAACCGGGCTAAGTGGTACTTCACACCAAGCGAACGGCTTATGCTTTATAAATCGCAAGTCCGGCCACATGTGGAGTACTGCTCACATCTCTGGGCTGGAGCGCCAAAATATCAGCTTGATCCACTTGACTCCCTACAGAGACGAGCTGTTCGAATCGTCGATGATCCCGATCTCACGGCTAGACTAGAATCGCTGGAGCAGCGGAGAGACTTTGGTTCTCTCTGCGTATTTTACTGACTCTTTCACGGGGAGTGCTCCGAAGAATTGTTTAATTTGGTACCAGGGTCACCCTTCTACCAACGTACCACTCGCCGACGCAGTAGAGTTCACCCCTACTACCTGGAAGCGTTCTCATCTAGTACGGTGCGCTTCCAGCGATCTTTTCTACCACGTACGTGTAGGCTCTGGAATGAACTACCTGCTGCGGTGTTTCCCGAGCACTATGACTTGTCCTTCTTCAAACGGGGTTTAAAGAGAGCATTACTTTCACGGTAGGCAGCGGCTTTGCTGTGTATACCCTGACATTAGCGAAGTCCATGAGCAGCGGTTACCGTTTACCATCAGATTCGCTCGTCTGCCACTAGCAGCAATAAAAAAAAAAAAAAGACTGCAGGTTTGTCAAAGGTGAATGAAGCGCAGCAGTCTCTGTATTGATTGTGTGTAAAATAACATTCTATAATATCTGACGGGTATCGCTAATGTAGGGCAAAATACTGCCACTCTAAAGTAGGACTCGATGGGACACGTAGTTCAGATGCATCCATGTCCAGCCTAGCCGCCATGGGCACCACATGACGGACGATTGAATAAAGGCATATCCCTAAAATGATAGCTTGACAATCTAGATTGACAGCAGCTAGCTCAACTTGGCACTGGATATTATTGGGACCGCTTGGAAGAGCGTTAGAGAGACCTTTGCTCAACAATGGAACTGCATATAATAGGTTCATCATGACGCTGTATAAATATTCTCACAAGCCTCTTCTCAATAAGATAAGGGTTAGACCATAGTCCACAGCACTGGTCAAGTGCGGGTTGGCAGACTCTATATGTATTTCAATTTAACGGAATTTGTTAATATCACTTGTTTGATACGTGTGAAACTGCGGACTTCAGCTAGTTTCGCAATTAGCAAAAAGTCTTAATTTCTAAGATTACTCAAGATTCTACGAAGCCAAGTATTTCATTTCTGTAAGTTCTTTGCCATTATACACACGTCAATGATCCTTTTTAAGTACATAATAAAACCCTTTTAACGCTCGCAAAAGTAATGGAGGAGGGTATTTTAATATAGGTAATTGTTCTTAAGAACAATAGAATATCATCCATCTCTTTATCTCGCAATCTCTTTTATTCTTTTGTCTTCTTTCTTTACTTTTTATATTAAAACGTTCTTATCTTGGTAATCAGAGTTCGTTTTGATATTGCAGCAAAGATGCGTTAGAATATAGTATTATATTGTAATAGATTCAAAGATATATGGTATTGTATAAAAAGCTGACTTCAAATATGTTGTAATAATTTGTATCTTAATCTGAAAAACATTTGAAAATAGCTGTGCCCTTAACGATTGAACTTTTTATATTCTCTACCTTAGGGCTTCTTCTCATTATAAGAATGTCTACGAGACATGTAACGGAGAGTTGGAAAGCATATCACAGCATCAAAGATATTGTATTAAAGTTCGTACGCATTCTTTGCAAATAGTTGCGCGATTAATAGACTTTAAGTACGTCATTTTCATATTTATGTAATTGATCGCAAAACTTATGGACCAATCGCGAAATATTGTAAATATCTAATATCATGCTACATCAATCCCGTGAAAAGGTAATGTAACAGGCCGTTTAGTATATGTGATCGGGTCCGACGGTGTAATAAATCAATTCGGGGCTCCGATCATGTTGAATGAAATTCGGAGCTTAGGGATTTCTTTCGGAATACCTTTTATTCTAATATCCCACGAGTTAGAGAGCTCCTAGTATTTTTTTGTTTCTTTAAAACTTTACTGTCTAGCTTTAGAGGTTTATAGCCTTTTGGCTTGGCGAATTTTCTTGACCAATTTTGATAAAACTTATGAAAAAAAAACTTTGTTGAAACGTACAAAGTCATAGTAAGTACCTAATTAGTTAGCTAGCGAGCGGCTCAGTGTGATTATAAATCAAATATTCCCGCTGATTTGTACTTTGTTGACTAATATCTATACTATAATAAAACTGTAGAGGTGAAAAAGTCTGTACATTAAAGATATTTTGACGAAAATTAGCTAAAAAATCTAGGAAAATGCTAAAAAACAATACTTGATGTTTTTTAGAATTTATGTCTGTCTGTCTTTCCCTATGTTGCTAAAGATCTCTAAAATGGCGAAATTAATTTCAATAAAACTTACACTCATGAACAAAAGATACTCAAACCTATAAAATAGTATATGTTACATCACAATCGGTTGAGTGGTTTTCGGTGTACACCTTGACCTCTCCTTTGTACGTAGTCCCAAACAAAACAGAGATCATCCAAAACTGGTTATAATTATACATATATGGTGCCATCTATGATCATCATAAGTTTGTTAGTAAAAGTATAATTAGTCTAAATAGGTACCTTCAAAGTGGTTTATGATGATAGATGTCACTATTTTCAAATAATTTTCTAGCAAAATAAATGTTTCTTGCAAAAAAGACAATAATTATTTGTCGGGTATCTTTCTGTTATTAAAAAATAATCGAGTATAATATTCGGCACTTTCATAAACAAAAAGTCTCTGTCTCAAAATTTATTACAATGTTCACTTAATTTAAACAGTCAATCTCATGTATTTCAAATTATTATGTTTATATAATAGTTATATAATAATTTCATTAATATTTATTTTAAATGATAAATACAATGACTATATATAGATTCTTTTTCAATGAATTGTCGATTAGTCCATAATTATTTTTTTTCTATCTCGGTCGGTTTCTATATGTAAACATAGATGGCGTTGACAAATGACGTCTTTTCTGAATGGCGGTGTTAAGATTCTCCGAGGATTGATCAGGATCTCGGATAATTTGCTTTCGTTGTCGTTGGAATACTTGGTTTGGGTATTTGACGTTACTTATGAGTTTATGTTTGTTGAATGTTATCGTGTTTCTTTGATTTCTTTCGTTCGTTCGTGTTCTGTTCTTATACAATTTTCCACTCCTCACGTCACGTACGTGGGAATCTCTGAGCGGGAGACTTAGTCCTGAATTCAGATACCTCTTGAATTACTCAACGGGGCTATCTTACTTTCGGCAGGGCTGGATAGTTGTAGTCCTGTGTGTATTTTCTAAATAAATCGCAGGGACAGACACTTGAAACAGCTGGAATCGACATCCGAACATGTTGTTTTTCACATGATCGGTAAAAATAATTTACATGTTCTATGTTGGGTATGGCAGAAGAGTCATAAAAGTAGACTAAATGCTGTAGAAATGAGAGAACTGATGGATGAAAGATGAATGACTGACAAAGAAGATATATAAGACGTTCTCTGATCAGATTGGAGATATCCTAAAAAGGACAGGTCAGAAGTACCCTAAACAGAAGAGCATGCATGAGAAACTTGATGGGAGTGAATGAAGCAAGAGAGGTATGTCAGGATCGTTGCAAATGGCGTTCCATGGTCTCTGCCTACCCCTCCGGGAAACAGGCGTGAGTCTATGTATGTATGTATGTTCTATGTGAAGGTGGTAAAACAGTTAATGTTGTGTATAAAGAAATTATTCTCTAAAGATATATATTAGATATATAATATACAAGCGGGATTCAGATAGGCAAAGGGATGTACGGATCAAGTCTTTTCCTTATGGTGCATTTCAGAAAAACCTTAAGTAAACACCAGAAGGTTTTCTGCGCCCGTATTGACCTGGAAAAGGCTTACGATCGAGTGGTGAGGGATGAACTTTGGTCAACACTTTTTGTGTATGGAGTGAGCAGCAATCTGATACGGGCACTTGAATCCTTAAATAGGGATTCAAGTGCCTGTATCAGAATAAACGGGGCCTACACGGACTGGTTTAACATTGATCGTGGTGTTAGACAGGGATGTGTACCGTCTCCTTGGCTGTTCAATCTATTCATGGACAGTTGTTTGACCGATCTGAAAGGGTCTGAATGTGGATTAAGAATGGGTGAATCTGTTTTTAAGACCATGCTTTACGCTGACGATCAGGTTCTTTTTGCGTCGTCAGCGTCTGATTTACAGCATATGGTCACCGTAATGAATGAGGCGTATAAGAAGAAGGGCATGAAAAAGTGAATGTAAGTAAGACTAAGGTGATGGTCATAGAGAGGGAAAACAGTATAACTGAATGTAACATAATGATAGGAGATGAAAAAGTGGGAACAAGTGAATGAGTTTGTGTATTAAGGCTCTTTGTTTACGAGATATGGAAAATATGAGGGAGATGTTGAAAGGAGAGTGAAAGCAGGAAATAGTGTGAATGGCGCCTTATGGTCCATCATCAGTAGCGAAATTATCCCAAGTAAGGCTCGCCTTGCTGTACTGCTGCGAGTTTCGGCGCCAATACTAATGTATGGTAGCGAGTAATGGGTATGGCAGAAGAAACATGAAAGTAGAATCAATGCTGTGGAGATGAGAGCTTTAAGGAGTATGTGCGGAGTAAGTATGATAGATAAAGTGCGTAACAGTGTGATACGGGAAAAGTGTGGTCTAAAAGAAGATGTAGTGACAAAGATTGAAAAAGGAATATTGCGTTGGTTTGGACATTTGGAACGGTTGTATGAAAGAAGAAATACGAAAGGAGTTTATCGTGCGAGAATGATTGGAAATGTCGGTAGGGGACGCCCTAGGCGGACGTACGCCAACCAAATAGGTTACGTACTAAAAAAGGGCCAAATTAAAAGTACCCATAACCGACGTGCATGCATAATGAGGTTAATGAATGTCGAGGAAGCGAAAAAGGTATGTTTGAACCGAAGCATGTGGCGTTCCATAGTCTCTGCCTACCCCAATGGGAGACAGGCGTGACGATATAGATAGATATAGATAGATAATATACATATAAAATTTATCAATATTATATACTCTTGGCATAAATATCATGCTAATTAAATTTCAACATTTACGCGAACGAAGTCGCGGGCACAGCTAGCATAATATATAAAACTAATTTTACTTTATGGATCATACTAGACTATCTGCTTAAATATCATATCCCGGGTTTCGAAGAGAAGGCATTAGATCAAAGCTGAGATAACGCTAAGATGATGATGATGCCCAAAATAGAAAGTAAGACTAAGATTTTATATATATGATATCATCAACCTTCTGGCTATCAGAAAGTCATACTGAACCACTTATTCAGAAGAAGCGACATGCGTAACATAAAATATTTCCCACTTGATAAGAATTAATGTCTTACCACCTCTCTAGATGTTAATTTGAACGCCATAATCATAATATGTATGTGTGAAATAAATTAAATAAATATGAATTTCAAATGAAGTCACATGTTCGAAGCAATCATAATCAAATTGATGTGCAATTCCGTCTGTTAATAACACCGGAGGTGGAACACTTTTTACACAGAACAGATTTTCTGCACGGGTGGTGTAGTGGTTTGTGAAAGTGTGATGGTGTGTTATAATGTTCTCGAAAGACATGTGAAGTCAGCCAACCCGCACTTGGCCAGCGTGGTGGACTATCGCCTTACCCTGCTCATAGTGAGAAGAGGCCCGTGCCCAGCAGTGGGACAGTATAAAGGGCTGATGATGATGATAATCGTGTAACTCAAGAGGTATCTGAATTCAGGCCTCAGTCTCCCACCCACGGATTCCCACGTACGTGAGGTGTGAGAAAGTGGGAATAATGAGACACCTGTCTATGATCTATGACCAGAACACGAACGAACGAAAGAAATCAAAGGAACACAACCACATTCTGCAATCAATAGAAATGACAAAGACACCAATCCAAAGACGACGGAAGATAATTAATCGAGAACCTCATCAATCCTCGGAGAATCTTAACACCGCCATTCAGAAAATGACGTCATTTGCTCAAAGCCATACTTGATACTTGATGGCACGGGCTGTTTCCGCAACTCCACGTCTTGGCGTGTATTTTGCGTGCGGGTGGGAATGGTGTCGTCATTCAAGCCACACCAGCTCTTCGAGGAAGGCCAGCAGACTCTTGATGTGGCCCAATGCTTCCCTCAGGGTGCTGTATCTGGTCAGGTACTGCTGCATGTACTGTGGGACCTGAGGGCACTCGAGGAGCGGGTGGGCTGCCGTCTCGTCTACTCCCATACAGGCCCTGCACAGCGAGCTGTCGGTAATACCTATAGTAAATAGGTGTTTATTAAAGAATCCGTGTCCTGTTTAGGCGGCCGTGACTGTCCGCAGTTGTTGTTTGGCCAGACGGAGGATTTGTTTGGCTATCTTACCGTCTACTGCAGGAAGAGCCTCCTTGGCCTGCCTACATGTTTCAATACCAATCCAGGACTGGTTATGTTGGGTTCTGGTCCTATTTCTTATCAGGTTGAGATTAAAAACCAGAAGGGAGAGGAATAATGGGCTCGGGTCCCACCCCCTCTAAAGTGGCCCCTCTTCTGGCAAACTAGTACGTCGGCTGCGTCATTCCCCCTTGAGCCACTGTGGCCCTTGATCCATTGCAGTGTTAATTTGTTTTGTTTACCTACCTCTGTTAGTTTCTGGTGGCATTCAAGCGAGAGTGCCGAGGTGATAGTATGGCTTTTGAGGGCAGAGAGGACAGCCTTACTATCTGAGAGGATCCTAATGGATCGTTCCCTTACCTCACGTGCCATGATTGCTGTGGCAGCTAGGATTATGCCGAAACATTCGACCTGGTAGACCGTGTTGTAGGCTCCCAGCGGTGTTGCGATGTTGATGTTTAGGTTTTAGGTCCTCGGAGAATACTCCTGAACCCGTACCTGTATCCGTTTTAGACCCATCTGTGAAGATCGTGAGCTCGTTGTAGTTATCCGCTCCTTTCAACGATAGGAAATAATATGGACTAATCGACTATTGAAAAAAGGATCTATAGTCATTGTTTTTATCATTTAAAATAAAATGAAATGATTATATAACTATTATATAAACATAATAATTTGAAATAAATGAGATTGACCGTTTAAATTAAGTGGACATTGAAATAAATTTTGACACATAGATTTTTTGTTTATAAAAGTTTGCTAGAAAATGATTTGAAAATAGTGACATCTATCGGTCGGAAGGAAATAACTATAATTATGCTCGGTTCCAGTAATTTATTTATCGAAAATACATAAAAATACAGTGACGAAATTAAGAATCGCCTCCTTTTTTAAAGTCGGGCAAATAGCCATAAAACACTTTGAAGGAACCTATTTAGACTAACTACACTTTTACTAACAAACTAATTTTCGTCAAAATATCTTTAATGTACAGACTTTTTCACCTCTACAGTTTTATCTGGTCTATATATTGGATTAGGTTATGAAAATTTAAATTTGTTGTTTTAATTTTATTTTATAGTTTTGAATAGAATAGGACATATTTTTGTGAATAGAATCATTTGCTAGGGCTAATCATCAGTCTGCCATAGTCCACTGCTGCATATAGGCCTTTCTAATGGCTCGCCACTAATTATTATTGACTTGTTTCGATTAATTTATAAAATTAAATAGTAATGTTTGAATCATAGTTCTTTGTTTTTGCGATTTCATTGTATTTTCTGTTTCAATAAACATAGATTAATAAATAGTGCTTCGCTTAAACCTACTGCTTAGCGGTCATGTGACCCACTTAACTAGACCAAGTGGTCAGTATATAATATTGCCACTGAAATGATAAGATAGAATGTTTAACGACAGTCAATGTGTGCGAATGAAAAATTACCTTTCTGCAACAATATGTAACTAAATCTCTGCAATTAAATTGTTTTTTTTTACAATAAACGAAAATACACGGATTACTAACTTAATACGAAAAATCATCCTATGATCTTGTTAGTTTAGAAATCCTTGCTTACCTAATTGAAGGAATATTACGTCTTTAAACCCCAGTTATAAGTCAATGGTGCAAAAACACTAGATAGTCTCATTCGGCACCTTGCCAGAAACTCTTAACTAAATTTACTTTAAGCTCTATCTTGGTTTAATCAGACATATCAGGAAACAACGTCGATGATTAGTTAAGTAGACTTTTGAAACCCATGTTATATGGTATCTATTTGTACTAAATGTAGTATCCAGATAAGTGTACATGAGAAATTACAATCTTTTACTTACGATTGCGGATTTTCTTTTACGGCAAGCGGTGAAAACTACGGGGCATGTTGGTATAAGTACCTGTCCTGTACTTATACCTAGGTCACGCAAACGAAGTCTAATAAAGTATGTAACTACTATAATTACTGTACAAGTTGCCGCAGTGCTAGTAAGGTTGTTCATTTCAAAGCTTAAATCTGCATAGTAGAGACGATCTTTAAAGGCATTTGCTAGAACAATAAAATTATTCAGGTAACATGCAACAACTCTGCTGCAATGCGAACAATAATGAAGTTGATTTTCACGTGTGACTCTAAACAGGTTCTATTGTTAAGAAAGCATGGAGCGGTAGCAACTGTTTGAAGCGAATGGGCTAATTTTGACGTGTACAAACGAATATGGAAACACAACGCTTAGCCTTCGATTCCCGAGGATTTATGCAAAATTATGATTTTTTATTATAACTTCTTATATGTAACTAAACTAATTTACCTTGATATTGTAAAGTTTTTTTTTATTTATAGACTCACGCCTGTATCCCCGAAGGGGTAGGCAGAGGTGTAATTTTACACACACATTTCGCCATTAAATTTTAGGTCCCACGCAACAGGGGGCGAGCCTATTGCCATTACCGAGCACATCACCAGACTCCGTGCTGCTATTGAGAATTCGGAAAAACCCAGTAACACTTGCTCGACCCGGAAATCGAACCCGGGACCTCCGATCAGCAGTCGCATGCGCTATCCACTGAACCACGAAGGCAGTTCAATTATAAATTTCAAGTTTTTACTATTGCACTACTCAAATGTGATCAGATCCTGTAAACTGTCCCACTGCTGGACCGAGCCTCTTCTCACTATGAGAAGGGAATACTACACCAACTACTACCACGCTGGCTAAGTGCGGTTTGTCAGACTTCAAAAGTCTTTCAAAAACTCTAAAACATGTAGGTTACCTCATGATGTTATCGTTCAAAAATATCAGATACCTACCCAAAACAAATCTGCGAGGTTCATAATTATGTTCTCCGAAATGCAAGTCTATACTTGCATTTGCAAACTAAATATGATATTTAATAGAACATTACTACAAAATTAATTATATACCGTACACAAAACACATGTGACAAGAGCACAACTTCATCATCATCATCATCAGCCTTTAACAGTCCACTGCTGGACTAGGGCTCTCCTTTGAAAGGAGGAATTGGCCTACTATACCACGCTGGCCAAACAGGTTGATATAGGGTTTGTATCCAGTTTTCCTTCTCTTACAGTGCTGTTCTACGCATAATATGCTCCCTCTGTCGGCTCTTTCTACACCTATGGGATGATATGGGTTGGTGACAATCCGTATTCTTAATCCGTCACCAAACGGAAAAACTTAGCTATACTTAATGTCATCATGTTTCCAATTTGCCACAAAACCACAACACCACTTAATGCTGGTTTTAGTAGCGTAAATAGGTACATGAAGTTTAAACGTATTTTAATATTGCATTGAAAATTAATTGCTGAAAGGTTTTCGTTGAGCATCAAAATACAAAGAACAACACTACAAAGTTTGAAAACAGTTATTTGTTCTGAACTGTTTAGATTATAATTTTACAAACAAACCAAACCCATCAAAGGTTCTATTGATTAAGCAGTAGTTTATATTCAACAAGATTGTTTGATTAGTTACAGGTTTTTAGATTTTGCCTTTGAATCAAATATTTTTTATTGCGTAGTGTAGTACAATTTTTAATTTTTCTTCACCACTGGTATAGCCAGCTGTGGCAGCAATAAACTTACTACAAACGGCTATAGATACCAGTAGGGAAGAAATCTTGGGCCTTCGTACACAAGGATGCTTAACCCATGAGAAGGTGCGCCCTAAAAAGTTACACCAGCAGGCGCGCGTGAGCAAAACTCTCACGCTACTTCGAATGACGTTTTCTTTGAGATCAATTATATTTCTACTATAAATATATCATCATCATCATCATCAGCCCTTTAAACTGTCCCACTGCTGGGCACGGGCCTCTTCTCGCTATGAGAAGGGTAAGGCTATAGTCCACCACGCTGGCCAAGTGCGGGTTGGTAGACTTCACATGTCTCTCGAGAACATTATGGAGAACTCACAGACATGAAGGTTTCCTCACGATGTTTTCCTTCACCGTTTAGCAAGCGATAATTAACAATTTAATACGCACTTAACTTCGAAAAGTCATGGGTGCGAGCCGAGGATTCGAACCTGAGACCCTCTGCGTAGCAGTCTGTCGGTCATAAATATAAATGTTATAAGAAATTATAAGTCTTTATTTAATTAAATAAAGTCTTTTATTGAAAGTAAATAACAAAAAATGCAGTCTTATGAACAAGCTAAAAAATATAGCACTTTGGCTTTCATATTTTGCTAAATTTACATAAAAAATCTATAAAAAACAAAATCACAATAAAAATGGAATGATTTAATCTTCCATGAGATCTTGAGTTATCTGCCTTTCATAGCACATATGGCACATAAAAGTGACATGCATGATGCACACTGATATACTGCACAAAATGCATGCATTTTTTAACACATTTTGATAATGTGGTGTATAGGAAGTGTGGCATTTTGCGTCCATGTGTCATTTTGCGAATGTGGCATTGTGCGCCTAATACTACTGGTATCTACTACTGATACAACAATCGATTTGCCTAGCATGATATCCATACTTTGTTTCTTCACATGACATTTCTTAGGTAATAATAATAATAATAATAATATTCTACCACATACACACATCACCATCTAGGTGTACGCTCAAATAAGACCGCGCAAGTTTTATTTATTAACCCTGCAGTAGTTGCGCATCTAGAAGTAACGTAAGTGGTCACGCGGATTACATACGTAGTCCATTTTAAAATTGATCTTAAAATAATATTTGCAGAAAACTCTTTATTTTTTTTTATAGAAATACTATCAGTAGTGGTTATTTTTAAACATTTTATTAGCAAAACCTAATCACAACCCCTAAATTGCAAAATAAGTAACCAAAACAAAAATCGTCTCTAAATAAGCATAAATATGACATTGTTTACTTAAATTGAGATCACTCACAATTTTTGTGTGAAAAACTAACTACTAAATTCGATTTTCTGCACAGGATAGACACATTTTCTTGAAATGATGCCCACATGTAAACTTGTTGCACGCGGTACACATTTTTCTGGTCCTTATACAGCGGGTTCTTCACAGTCATGGAAATGACGCACTACCTTGCTCGATATCGAGGTAGTTGCTTGAGTTTCATGATACACAATGCCAAAAAAGTATTTTATCTTGATTGTTAGGAAGTTTAGTAATGATTTTCTTCGATTCTCCTATGAGCCAGTGGCTTCATCCGAGTTAAATCGATCCATTTTTCGTTTGCGCTACAAAAATCATCAATCCAGGCTTCTACCTGTACAGCTCGGCGATTATACTCCAAATTGATACTAAAATATAAGTAAACTTATGTTATTACAACAAATGTGAATAATTACAGTCTAATTATACCAATTTACTCAATTATAGATAAAAATATACAAAATATTATAACAGTAAAGACGGAAAAAATACTTACGTAATCAGTCGCGCGGATTACAATTGTAGTCCACGCCCTTTTCTGAGCTCCTATGAAGGACCACAGGGCGCGAACTGCGCTGGCATTGCACTGAGCGAGTTGCCCATGTATTCATTTGAAAGTATCTAGCGACTTATTTAGCTGGCGCTAACCGATTTTGAGAAATTATCGATTCTATATAGGTGGATTACATGTGTAATCCACGCGACTACTCTAGGGTTAAAGAACTATAACATTTTCCCTGCATATGTTACAGAGATATACCCATACAAAAAATACACTCATTGGGATCTTACATATGTATATACAAAATTCTTGCACTACTGACTGACTGACAGGCAAGCTACAGCCAAAACTACGAGGCGCCAGAAGCTGAAATTTAGCAGGTATGGTCCTTGGTGACTATAGTGCGCTTTCTTACTCCCTGCGCTAAGAAGGGATTGCCCGAAACTCCCACGTAATTTGGCTGAAACAGTTTATGTGCGGGCGTAGCTGCGGATACCCTCTAGTTTGATTTAGATCTCAATATGTTACAACACTTGAGACGTACCCGCCCATTCTCCTTTGAGGGGTTTTCCAATCACCAATTGTAGACCTTGTTTACTGTAAGAAATAAATAAAATATTTAAATAATATATCCACTAAGTTAATCAATAACAGTGCACAATAACTACGAAAAAATAATCAAATCAATTTTGTTATTAAGAAAAAAATACTTACACGAACAGGCGCGCGATGAGCAAAATGCCGCGCTTCACGATGCATCTCACACAAACCCATCACCACGTAGTAGTGGTGGCACTGAGGAGTACGGGAGTTGCGTCAAGGGAGAGGGGGTGAAATTCTAGGAAGGTACTGTGAAGCTTGTAGTGCCGCAGTATAGTTAAAGTTGAAATTTCATCATCATCATCAGCCTTTAACAGTCCACTGCTGGACTAGGCCTCTCTTTTGATAGGAGGAATTGGCCTACTATACCACGCTGGCCAAACGGGTTGGTATAGGGTTTGTATCAAGTTTTCCTTCTCTTACAGTGCTGTTCTCTGCATAATATGCTCCCTCTGTCGGCTCTTACGACACCCATGGGATGATATGGGGTGGTGACATTCCGTATTCTGAATCCGTCACCACACGGAAAAGTTTAAATTTACAGCAATGAATTTATGCGTGAGCAAAGTGCTCATAGCGCGCCTTCTCACGGGTTCAATCTTCAATTCCAGAAGATTTTAATCTGAAAGCGACCACCACAATATAAATAAATAGAGATTCATACACGTTATGAGTCTATGTGACGAAGCCGCCAGTTGCGCGCAACTTTAAGGCGCTGTCCTAAGCGACTGTTTTGGTAAATGAGAGGGTGAAGCAGGGGAGGTGAAGGGAGCTTAGCTCCGTCTACTGCGGGGCGCCCCCCTTCATTCTCGTCGCGTGCGGCCGTATTCTGGCGACATTCATATTCCAATATTTCAAAATCGCAAGCAAAACGTTTTAGCATATTGAATTGAGATACTGAAATTAAAATTTATATTACATACATCAATCTGTTTGTACAATATAGGCATAGTGCAATTTTTGTTCTCAGTGCAGCCATGAGCAAAACTGGTTTACATTACACGTTATAGGTATTAAAAGTTGACGAAAGTAGGTAAATACCTACGTGCCGTACGTTGATAAAAATAATTAAGTCAGTTCCATGTAAGGAGAGGACATTATTATGTTTGTTTTGTTTTTGTATAAAAATAGTGAAGCTGTTCATAGAATACCTACATCTAATTCCATTCCTGCCAGTTTTCAAATCTGTTTTGCAATAAATTGGCTGTGACATACGGGCGGACAGACAGACAGACAGACATGGCGAATCTATAAGGGTTCCGTTTTTACAATTTTTGGCTACGGTACCCTAAAAGCCACAATACTGCCCTACTAAGCGCGTATCTCTAGTAAAGCGAGTTACGAGATAATTGAAGTTTAGTAAAATTTGATTCATTTTATTTCTTTATGGATATTTTATTGTATCATAGGTATAATTATTATGGTAAAGTTTTCAAAATACGTCGCCGTTTTTAGGGGTTGTGAGTGATTAAGGGAAGAAGAGGGGAGGTCTCGGAACCCCTCCTCACCATTTTCACTTGCCGGAAATACTTGGTTTCCTCTGAAAAAAAAAATATCTCTAAACATCGGTGTGTATGGCACTGCCAACTTCCACATTCTTCACAATAGTTTAATAAACTAAGGTTGACGGAGCTCTGCTTCGTAGGGCTCCTATTTTCAAATTAAGAGTCAAAAGAGAACCTAACATAACCTATTTAGTTACTTATTACAGTCGCACCTAACCCTAGGCACTCGAAAGCAATGACGCACAAATTTGACATTAGCTGTCAATATGATCATTCCAAGATGGCAGTTTTGCGTTTCGTTTCACGTTTTTCACATAAAACCTAAAAATGACATTTGTAGAACTGTACTAAAGTATAAAAACTACGTTCCATTTTGCATAATTGACGAAGTATTTATGAAATTTTGGAAATTGTTTAAAAATATTTAGACGCAACTCCGGCAGCCAAAATTACTTTTAGGAGATTAAAACGAACTCCCTTAAGCCCCCTACACTACCAATAACCTCAAATTCAGGCGACTCGTTTCGAAACCCAACGAAATCCCATTATTATTTTTCAAAATAGATGAAACATCAAAAATATATGTGGATATACCTTATTCATGACATACTGCTATGTCGCTTAGAAAATTATAGAATTAGAATTTGAGTTACTGCTTTTTCGTTAGCTCTCCTCATACATGTTTGTATGGAAAAATATAAAAAAAATCTTTCGTTTCAAATATGTGTTGTTTCAAAGAAAATAAATACTAAAAGATATGTATTTATATTCATTTATTAACGAAATACAGAGTTTACAGCTCATCAAAAGTTAGCTGAAATCTAACTCGTCGTCTAACATCGTTAGCTGAAAGCTGAAAGCTGAAATCTGCTACAACCCGGCAGGTTTTCTTTATTCTCATCGAATGTTAAAGGCAGTGTGTGAGGTGATAAGGCTTCAATACTTATTATTTGCTGTTGTTCACGAGGCACAGTTTCATTTACTTTCCTTATACGGCTTGGTATTGTAGAAATTTCAAGCACTGATGAAACATTTTCCTCTCCGTGATCTCGCAATGCCATCCCTTGAGCTTGACGAGAATCAACAATTTCCCGCAACTGCCAATTCATATAAAACGCCACAAGCTTTTCTTCTCCCAGTAAACATCATCTCTTTCTATAATTTCTATTTTTAGTGGTATACTTTCGCCACTCCACACAGCAAATAAACACTTTTGTTTGCGTGTAACGTGGCGTTGCCCCTGAATTTGGTTATAACAATTACAATATTTGTTTAGACTAGTCAGTTCACTTTTTTATCATGTTTCCATATTTGTATTTTTGCTCTTATACTATTCTCCAGGCCATTATTATAGGCAAATATAGAACATTAAATTTCCACAATCGTGTTTGGACCTATTAATCCATCTGGCGTGGCACCAATAAACGGATAATCCACAAGGCTCGATTGCTACATTTTCTTGCTTCGCCAGTTGTTGCAAAGCCAGTTGTTCATTTTAGATTCCATGCGCAACTGATTTTACATTGCAAATATTTTATTTGTACAAAATATTGTTTACTAAGTTGGCTTTACTGCTGTTATCTCTTCTTTTTACCACTATCCCAAAATTTCAATCTGTCAACATATTCTTACGCAATTCGAACCCGTCACTGCTATCCCTCTTGTAATTTTTGCTTATCACTACGGAATTTGAGTCAAATTTGTTAAAAAAATTGTTTGGTATTTCTTGGCTAGCTCTTGAACAGATCGTGTTAGGAATTACTGCAGTCAAATGTGTGTAAGAGGTTGCAGAACTGCTATCTTTAACTTCACTCTAATTGCAATAAAGATAATTAGTTATTACACACCCACACTTCGCCAGATATGTTTAGGTCCCAATGTAATAGGGGGCGAGCCTATTGCCATCTACCGGGCACATTATTAAGCGAGCGATAATTAACATTTTTAATACACACATAACTTCGAAAAGTCAGAGGTGTGTGCCCGAGGTACCTGGGGATCGAACCCGAGACCATCGTCTCGGCAGTCCGTTACGTACACCACTGGGCTACCGGTGTGGGTGTGTAATACACCTCTGCCTACCCCTTCGGGGATAAAAGGCGTGAAGATATGTTATGTTATAATTAGTTATAGGTGAATTCACGAAAGTTGACCACAAATGGCGGCCGTCGCGCATATGTACATTCGTGAACCAATGGCGTTGCTCCATTCTTGACGCATTTAGGGAATGCGTCAAGAACGGAGCCACGCTTTTGGCACTCCACCCGCGCCTTACCCCGCACCTCCACGGGGACCTAAAAAATGATTTCTGCGCAGTGGTCATCTTTCGTGAACCGACCTATACGTACTTTATTATTTAAAAAATACTATATCTTGTGTTATAGCAAACAGAGAAGTCACCTTCTTACTTATAAATGATTGATTTTAGAAATTAAAAAGATGTACTGAGACATACCTAATAGTTTATGAATAATCAAAGTTTTACCCGATGTACCTAAGTAGGTTTATGTTCACAAAACAATAATACAACATTCGTTACCGCTTTTGTGCGGATTGCGGAGCGCCATATTAGCGCTGTTTATTGTTCGCCGTGGCGGCATCTTAGCGCTCCAGGCGCTCTGACAAGCTAATGAATTTGAAATATAGGTACATAACACGATTCGATTTTATGTTATTACTCTTTCAAAAATTGGAAACTGTGGCAGCTATGTATTGTGAGAATAATTTATATAATTATACTAGCTGACCCAGCGAACTCCGTATCGCCTTTTTAAGAGTTTTTATTTAATTCCCTTTTTTCCAAGCCCCTTTTTCAAAGTTACCATTGACTTAGCGCTTAATCTCTTATCATTTCAGAGTCTTTAAGTGATGAACAAACAAACGTAGATTTTTATATAATATTGAATTCCCCATTCCTTAAAATATCGGAGACGGTACCCATATCGACTTTAAAAAGAATCCCGTTCGCCATCTTTGATTTCCTATCCACCATCTTTGATCACGAAATAGATGTTGTATTTGGATTCTCCATCCCTTAAATCATTAGAGACGATACCCATATTGATTTTTAAAATTTTTCCCATCCGCCATCTTTAATTTCCCATCCACCATCTTGAATCACGAAACAGATGTTGTATTTGGATTCCCCATCCCTTTTAACATCGCAGATGATACCAATATTGATTTTTTTAAATTTTCCCATCCGCCATCTTTGATTTCCCATCCGCCATCTTTGATCACGAAATAGATGTTGTATTTCGATTCCCCACCCCTTAAAATATCGAAGGCGATACCCATATTGATTTTTAAAATTTTCTCATCCGCCATCTTTGATTTCCCGTCCGCCATCTTGGATCACTAAATAAATTTCATATTATTAATCATCGTCCCGAATATCTTGAAAACGATACCCAGATAGATTGTATCCTGTTCGTTTAGCCTTTTTTTGCCTTTGACCCAACACGACAGCACTGAGACTTCAGGCTCGAAAAACCTGTCAAAACTGCCATCAAACAAAGAAGTATATCAACGCGCACGCAAATTTGAACTTTATGCAGCGGTAATAAATTACAAATTGACCCTACGTTTTAGTTAGAAAACGTTTGTATGGGAAAAAGAAAAGGGCTGTTTTTAGGGTTTTGCCGGCAATTATTAGAATTTTTCTCGCCGTAAAAACCATCTTTGAACGACAACGAACATTTAAAAAAAGAATTGGCCAAATTGGTCCAGGCGTTGTTGAGTTATGCGCTTACCAACATATTTTGCGATTCATTTTTATATTATAGATTATGCATAATTGATAATCTATAACATAGTTAGTCATAAAAGACTCTTATGAAAATTATTTGTGTAAAAATGTTACATATTTCAGAATCACTTGGCCTTGGATGAATTTCTATTTTATTACGACGCTTTCTTGTACAAATCCTTCGTAGAACTTTATTTCTCTAACTGTCCATATTTTATTCTTCTAATTATATATTTATAAGCACAGAAACAATAACACATTAAACGCAACAAGAGTATAAACTTAGATCCTAATTATATGTGCCCATAGTTACATGAAAAGCCTATATGATTCAAAGTATTCAGTCTATAACATAAAACATGAAATTACGAACTCAAATCGGCGTATTATAATAACAAACAGGTTTACGTAAAATTTCGTACAGCGGAGAAGCAAGCGACATGACCAATCTCTCACAGGGCTCATAGCCGAATGATGAGGTCTGGGCGGGGCGTAAACTAGCAACTGACACTCAGTACACCGCTTATCCTAATAAGGTTTAAATTGCTGAAGCGTTTGATATTGATGGGATCTACCGAGCGTCAAAATCATAGACGTTTGACAGATTTTATTTAATTTTACAAAATATACACGTATAATATGAAAATAAATAGGGTAATTCTTTAGTTCATTAGATTTCCTACAATATTTATGACAGCTTACGATCAAAATATTGCAAACAGCACGAAAGATTATTTTCTGCCTCAATTTTGTGATTTTTTTACCGTGATTCTATTTTACATACATGAAAAATTCTTTCAGAAGTCTTTTGTTCAGACTTTTGACTTTAAGCTCTATTTTTTGCTAGTTTGTAATATGTACCGTTATGGCTAGATGCGCGACGAAAAATTAGGTGTTTCACGGCTTCTGAGGTATAACAGCGCCTTAAATGATCATCGAAAATGTCGAGTGCTAATGTGATTATTATAATACCTTAAAAAGTACCCTCAAAATTCTTTTTTATTGTAATACGTTATAGTTTACAATCAGGCTCAGTGGCTATCATGCCTAATGCAAAGTGCTGTGTCCTTAACATAAATAATATACTCTTAAGGTAGATAACCAAGTCACTGCCTATCATATTATACGAGTGAAGGAAACAGTAACGCTTATGCCCTGTTTTAATTAGAACGCAAATCTGGTTCGCAACTACCCTAAAGGGCATTACGGAACCATTTCCGGACAACTTTAACTGGACATTTATTTTTACTACAGGACCCTGCCACAAATGACGCGTGTCATTAGATTTAGTTTAAATTGCAACTGTAAAACTGTTTTGTTTGTCAATACCACATAATCGACATTATGGCGCAGTGACATCACAAACTTCTGCTTTGGTTGGCAGCATCTTCTATTACAAATCATAACAATTCAGGTACATACTTTCGCTCTTATAGGCTCCTCCACCACTCAAATGAATAGATCATTCTACATATAGTTGAACCTGGAGTGTCATTTGAGAATACTGACTGAAAAATATGTTTATGACAGTTTGGATCTATGGTTTAATACTTCTTCTTACGCACTGCAGTGAGACACCATCCGTTTTTTTATAGGAAATGTTATTAAGATATTGTTGACAGAAAGTCATAATATTTTACATATACGCCCTGGGCTTCAAAGACGAAACTACGTGATAATCAGCCCGCACCCACGACCGCCAAATCGAGGCATTTGATTTACTACCCGAACCTTAAACAATTACTTTACGTCAAAACCGACATAGTATTTTCAGTATAGTTAAATTGCCGAAGCCGACTGCACATAATTCGCTCGCCCCAACCGAAACCTTCAAATGTAAACAGTGTCTATCCATCAGTCCGCATGTAGTTCCTATTTTACAGCGGTCCGACCGAGTTTTACACTCAATCTGTTTCGTAACAGATCCTTGTGTTACGTCATATCTTTCAACGAGTTTCCCGCCACGGTTACTTGCGCAGTGGACAAAAAGTTGAGGGTCAGATAAGTATGTAGGGAAAAGTATAAAGATTTAATGGATGAACTGCAAAAGTTAGCTGACTAGGAAAATTAACTAAAAAAGTGGTGAATTTAAATGTGATTTCTTTGAGTAAGTAAATTTTGGTTTCTCGAATTCGCTCTTTTATGATTAACTAGCTTCTGCCCGTGACTTCGCCTGAGTGGGTGTTGGCCATTGCGATAAAAAGTATCTGTATTATTCTAATGTATGTACTATGACAGTTCATAGTTATATATCTAAAACTACGGAAAATCACAACGCAACCGCAACTTAGCGTCGCACGACGACACGGTACGCTACACAGCTATATCACAACCACACTGGCTGCAGCGCAACTGCAATCACATTTTGTAGGTATCACAACCGCAAAACGCCACAGTCAACTATTTACACGTAGCCACTGCAAGATCGCTTTTTGTGTAATGTGATTGTGACACATGTGATCAAGCCTTTATATATCTATATGAATTCCTTGACCTTTGCTATATCCATATAAACGACACTGTGCAGCCGCCAGTATAAAAGAAACGTACCGTCAACATCTAGCACTATTCCATCATTTATATAGCCTTACTAGAATCTGACCGATATTCCAACCGGAATCTATCTCCATAATTCCTTCGTCGGTGTAGATAAAAACCCAGCCCCATAAATACGTAGCTAAAACAGCACAGCCACAAATTCCACGCAATTGAATCGTGACTCGACAAACGAAGACCAGGGAACAATAAACTGCTAGATATAAGCCTATACTTCAAGATATAGCCTCCAAGACAGATTCGGATATAGACTATTTATTTGGACGCTGACATACATCCTAGAAAGATTTGTACGAGAATTGTTTGTCTGTCTTATCAGGATGCAATTGCCTTCTATTTATCAATTGCAATCTTTGAGAATTGGTCGGTGTATACCATATTGGGTGCGAAAAGTTATTTTGTTGCTGTAAGCTATATTATTATAATAATGTTAATGTGAATCTGCATAATTTTGCTAAAGAAGTGGAACTTAACAATATTTCTCTCAGTGTATGTTTTTCAAAATCAAAGAAGAAAGGAAAATCTCCTCCGTGATCAATCACTTTTCGTCATCTAAATTTAACTGTTAATTCACACTTTGATTTCTTATGAAGATCAAACCTATTACACAAAGCCTAGTGTTAATCAACAAACCTACGTTAAACCAATATTCCGTGTTGAAATTTCATTTGCCTTCGAAAATTTATAAATACATAACACAGGTGGAGCCTCGGACAACAACTAGTATTAAATATGTATAAATAACTGTCGGCTAGTCTGCACGCCCGTCTGCAACTAATTCACTACCCAGCATCGCTCCATTGTCGTCTACTGTGTAATTTTTCTCGTTATCTCAACTTGTAGCTATCCTAGTTGCTATTTTTCACTAAGGGCATCACAGGACAAAAGTAAAAAACCTATTTCCTAGGCATTATGCCTAGGAAATAGTTTGTTTAATTTTGTCCTGTGGTATATACGAGGCCAATTTTGAGGTTTTGTTGCGCAACACGTAGCCAAAAAATGTTGTTCTTTTCAACGGGCTTCAAAAAAAGCAGGTCATCAACACCTTTGTATTTTTTTTTGTTTCTTTCCTCAAATCTCCGTCAATTATAAAACGATTTAAAAAAAGAAGCGTTTGGCCTCGTACAAGTTTGAGTAAGGCATTTGAAGTTGGTTTTATCTACATTCCTAGTTTTTAATATTATTTTATTGTTATTTTATCACATTTATTTATTTTAGTATAATTTCATATTTAGAGTAAAATTTTACTTTTTTGTTAACCTTTATGGAGAACACATAAATACCTTGTTAGCCAGTTATAATTACATCTACCCTATGACGTAACTAAGTAACATGTGTTCAATGCAAACTAGTCTAGCCTTACGGTTATCCGGATAGACATACAAAGCTGACAGTATTGTTAGTAAAGAACCTTTGTTCCAGAAATAAGCGAGCGCTCTGGCGCCTCACATTGACGTATTAAGACACCTTTATGACATGGTTATCTATACTATAATAAAACTGTAGAGGTGAAAAAGTCTGTACATTAAAGATATTTTGTTGGAAATTAGCTAAAAAATCTAGGAAAATGCTAAAAAGCAATACTTGATAATTTTTTGAATTTATGTCTGTCTGTCTGTCCAACGTCTTTCCCTATATTGCTAAAGATCTCTAAAATGGCGAAATTTATTTCAATAAAAAGATTACAAAGGATACTCAAACCTATAAAATAGTATATGTTACATCACAATCGGTTGAGTGGTTTTCGGTGTACAGTTTGACCTCTCCTTTGTACGTAGTCCCAAACAAAACAGGGATCATCCAAAACTGGTTAAATATGTGGTGCCATCTATGATCATTATAAGTTTGTAAGTAAAAGTATAGTTAGTCTAAATAGGAACCTTCAAAGTGTTTTATGGCTATTTACCGACCGATAGATAGATGTCACTATTTTCAAATAATTTTCTAGCAAAATTATTTTTCTTGCAATAAGTACAATAATGTGTCGTAATGTCGTAATTATGTGTCGGGAATCTTTCTGTTATTAAAAAAATAATAGAGTATAATATTCGGCACTTTCATAAACAAAAGTCTCTGTGTCAAATTTTATAAATATATACAACTATCTATCTATACTATAATAAAACTGTAGAGGTGAAAAAGTCTGTACATTAAAGATATTTTGACGAAAATTAGCTAAAAAATCTAAGAAAATGCTAAAAAACAATACATGATATTTTTTAGAATTTAAAGTCTGTCTGTCTTTCCCTATATTGCTAAAGATCTCTGAAATGGCGAAATTGATTTCAATAAAACTTACACTCATGTACAAAGGATACTCAAAGCTATAAAATAGTATATGTTCCATCACAATCGGTTGAGTGGTTTTTGGTGTACAGCTTGACCTCTCCTTTGTACGTAGTCCCAAACAAAACAGGGATCATCCAAAACTGGTTTTTATGTGGTGCCATCTATGATAATTATAAGTTTGTTAGTAAAAGTATAGTTAGTCTAAATAGGTACCTTCGAAGTGTTTTATATTAGTAAGGTTTCAGCTGCCCCTGTTACCTTGAGGCAGTGAGTCGAAGGGTGCATTAAATAATAGTTATTATTTTATTTCATTTTAACGTGTATACTAACATAGATTATAAGTTCCATTGTTACTAATATTTTTGAGTCTTGGTACTTGAATAAATGAATTGATTATTATTATTATTTTATGGCTATTTACCGACCGATAGATGTCACCATTTTCAAATAATTTTGTAGCAAAATAAATGTTTCTTGCAAAAAAGACAATAATTATTATGAGTCGGATATCTTTCTGTTATTAAAAAAAATAATAGAGTATAATATTCGGCACTTTCATAAACAAAAAGTCTCTGTGTCAAAATTTATTACAATGCCCACTTAATTTAAACGGTCAATCTCATTTATTTCAAATTATTATGTTTATATAATAGTTATATACTTAATCATTTCATTATTATTTATTTTAAATGATAAATACAATGACTATAGATCCTTTTTTCAATTCGATTAGTCCATATTATTTTCTATTTCGGTCGGTTTGTATATGTAAACATAGATGGCGTTGAATAATAACATAGTAATAGTTATTTATTTCAGACATTAGTCCATAGGTTAACACAATTTAAAATTACAAGCAACAACCATACTTATACAATTTACACAAGCCAACATTTAGAAAATTAAAAAGAACAAACACAGAAAAAAAAGTATTTAAAATTTTTAGGACGAAGAGAAAAAACTGGCCACTTATCAAAGGTCAGTGTGCAGACGTATCCAGTGGCGCAGTAGTGGAGAGTCCCACCTATCCACGAACACGCTTAGCACGTCATTGAGGCTGGACCTGACACGTTTTAACAGTGATGCGCATTGCTTTCTTATAACGGCATGAAAACCATCTGTGTGAGCTTCCGCAAACATGCTCGACGCGGTACAAAATGGCGGCAGCCCCAATAGCACTCTAAACGCGTTGTTATATTGGACACGTAAGGCGCTGTACGCTCCCAATGTATAGTTAACCCACAGGCTGCATGTGTAAAATGCTTGGCAATAGGATTTAAAAAGTGTTACTTTTACTGCATTACTGCAGTGTGCGAACCTGCGGGCTAACATAATTATTACACCGGACAGCTAGCGCCCTACGTGCCCGCTCTATGTCCTTACTATCTTTTAGGTCCTCAGAGACCCATTGGCCCAGATACTTGAAATAAGCGACTTTATTAATAGTGCTACCAGCAAAACTAAGTGAAGGTACTGTGGTGTAAGTATTGCCCCTCGCTTTAAATACTAATAATTCGCTTTTCTTTGCATTGTATCTGAGCCCGTGAGCCTCCACTCACACATTTTCAACAGCTTCCGTAAAGCTCCTATCGATGGACTCAGCAGTACCATGTCATCTGCGTAGCTAATGTTATTGACACAGACTCCGTCTATGTAGCACCAGACATTGGCACTGCTGAGTTCACCGATAAGTTTATTTATGTATAGGTTGAAGAGCTTAGGCGATGTCAGACCACCTTACCTCACTCCGCACTGCAACCTGTACACATCCGAAAAAGAGCCTGCCCATCCCGTACACTCTTCTTTTGATTATTGTAACAATACTTAAACATAGATACAACCTCCTTTGAGCAGATGACGTCATTTTCTGAATGGCGGTGTTAAGATTCTCCGCGGATTGATGAGGTTCTCGGATAATTTGCTTTCGTCGTCGTTAGATTACTTAGATAGTATATTTGACGTTACTTATGGATTTATGATTGTTGTATGTTATCGTGTTTCTTTGATTTCTTTCGTTCGTTCTTGTTCTGTTCTTATACAGGTGTCTCATTTCTCATCATTCTCAATTTCCCACTCCTCACGTCACGTACGTGGGAATCTTTGAGCGGGAGACTGAGGCCTGAATTCAGATACCTCTTGAATTACTCAACAGGGCTATCTTACTTTCGGCAGGGTTGGATATTCGTAGTCCAGTGTGTATTTCCTAAATAAATCGCTGGGACAGACACTTGAAACAGCTGGAATCGACTTCCGTACATGTTGTTTTTCACATGATCAGTTATATGTGGCATGTTCACGAGTGAGCGGTAAAAATAATTAACATTTTCTATGTGAAGGTGGTAAAACAGTTAATGTTGTGTATAAAGAAATTCTCTAAAGATATATTAGTTATATAATATACATATAAAAGTTATAAATATGTAGGCTAACCTCATTGGTGGTTACCAATGAGGTTTGCTACAATGTTACAGGCTGACTTTAAATATTATATACTCTTGGGATAAAATGTCATGTTAATTAAATTCCAATACTTACGCGAACGAAGTCGCGGGCACAGCTAGTACTATAATAAAACTGTAGAGGTGAAAAAGTCTGTAGGTAAATTAAAGATATTTTGACGAAAATTTGCTAAAAAATCTAGGAAAATGCTAAAAAGCAATACTTGATAATTTTTAGAATTTATGTCTGTCTGTCTGTTTCTTTCGTTCGATCGTGTTCTGTACTTATACAGGTGACATTATACCCAAATTCCCACACCTCACGTACGTGGGAATCCGTGGGTGGGAGACTGAGGCCTGAAGTCAGATACCTCTTGAGTAACTCAACGGGGCTATCTTACTTTCGGCAGGGCTGGATATTCGTAGCCCTGTGTGTATTTTCTAAATAAATCGCAGGGACAGACTTGAAACAGCTGGAATCGACTCCCTAACATGTTGTTTTTCACATGTCAGTTATATGTGGCATGTTCACAAAAGTAAGCGGTAAAAATAATTTACATGTTCTATGTGAAGGTGGTAAAACAGATAATGTTGTGTATAAAGAAATTAGGCAATAGGCTCGCCCCCTATTACGTGGGACCTAAAAATTCAAGGCGAAATGTGGGTGTAATATTACACCTCTGCCTACCCCTTCGGGGATACAGGCGTGAGTATATAAAAAATAATTAAGAAATTCTCTAATGTGTGTTATATAATCTATACATATATATATAAAAGAAAGTCGTGTTAGTTACACTATTTATAACTCAAGAACGGCATAACCGATTTGGCTGAAAATTAGTGGGGAGGTAGCTCAGAACCAGGAAAAACACATAGGAAACTGCAAAAAATAATCTGGGAGGGATTTTAGAGAGGATCGAAGTTTGTTGGGACAAACCTACTACCTATTGACAGTAAGAACGCTTGCGCTATATGGGCTATCGTATATCTATCAGTACTGTCATATTATACATTGTCCTATGGTGCACTGTCATTACTTCGTTCGCTTACATAATATAAACTGATAATTATTGTAACAGTTTTGGCTAATCCCTACTAATATCAGGTATAAATACGAAAATGTGTACCTATGTATGTATCTACCGATTTCACGCTAAACCGGCTGAACCTATATTCTCTACTCATAGATGCGAAAGTGTGTCTAGAGATATAGCAGACCATGGCTTTGACATTTGACTGTATGCAAAGTGATGTTGTTGAGCACCTTTTGGTAGATAATGTCATGAATTCTGACCAAGTTACTTCAAGGTACCCTATAGAGTTTCTGAACTCCTTACAATTATCAGGAGTACCTTCACGCAACTTGAGACCGAACGTTGGTGTTTCAGTCCTGTTAATGCGGAATCTTAATGCACTAAAGCTTTGTAATGGCAAACGGCTACAAGTAACACCAAGGATGAAACATTATAAAAGCTATTCGCTATTGCGAGTCAGACTCACTCATGAAGGGTTCCGTAGTGCAGGTATCCACTTACCACAGCCATTATCTTCGACTAACTATTATAGTAGTATAGTATTTGTATAAACGACAAAGCTATTTTTGCAGTTTGTAAGATGTGCTTTATTTAAAAAACTGCTGACTACATATCGTTCAAATCAATTTTCGTTGAAAGTTTTTATAACGATCTACAGCATATATTTTTTATAGATTTGTCACTCTCTTACTTTAAAAGTTAGAGGGACCCTCACACCCATTTTACCACTTTGGAACCGTATATCTTTCAAACGATTGACTTTGAGAAACAATGGTTTTAGGAACCTCAAAGTAATTTTTAACGACCCATTTTCCACATCAGTTCCACGTATGAAGAAATTATCTTATATATCCTTAATATTCAATATTTTTTGGTTTTGGTGGTTCACAGAATACGTCTACCTACCAATTTTCAGATGTGTAAACTGAATAGTTTCGGCATAAAGTGGCTGTGTCATACAGACTGACGGACATAACGCGTCTATAAGGATTCTGTGTTTAGCCATTTTTGACTACGGAACTCTAAAAATACTGTTAACAGAAATGTTTTAAATACTTCTTGCGGTTATATTTCTTATCAGTCCCTATGACTAGAATTAAAATGAAAATGACTATCGGACGATGAAGGAGTTTTGTGTTACCCCGAATTTAACGTGAGCGAAGCCGCGGGCAAAAGCTAGTCTATATATATAAAAGAAAGTCGTGTTAGTTACACTATTTATAACTCAAGAACAGCTAAACCAATTTGGCTGAAAATTGGTGGGGAGGTAGTTCAGAATCAGGAAACACGCATAGGATACAATAAGTTGCAAAAAATAATCTGGGAGGGATTTTAGAGAGGATCGAATTTTGTAGGGACAAACCTACTACCTATTGACAGTAAAAACGCATGCGCTGTAGTAATTGAGTGCTGCGCATGTGCTGTCAGTACTGTCTCATCATACATTGTCACACATTTTTAAATTGTGCACTGTCATTACATCATTCGCTTATATAAACTAATAATTATTGTAACTCCCTTGGCTAATCCCTACTAATATTAGGTATAAATGCGAAAGTGAGTAAGATGTGGGTACCGTTTTCACTTTTACTAATTTTATAAATGCGAAGTTCTGTTCAGAGTCATATTGGACCATAGCTTTGACATTTGACTGTATGTTGTTGAGTTGGTACTTTTCTGTAGATAATGTCATGGATACTGACCAAGTTATTTCGTACCCTATAGAGTTTCTGAACTCTTTAGAAATATCAAGAGTGCCTTCACACAACTTGAGACTGAAAGCTGATGTTCCACTCCTTTTAATGTAGAATCTTAACGCACCAAAACTATGTAATGGCAAACGGCTATAAGTAAAACACCGTAGGACGAAACATTATAAAAGCTACTATAATGAGTGGGACGTCAAATGGTGAAAATGTCTTAATTCTCCGCATAGGTACCCATTATTCCCCAAACAATAAAGGAGATTTTTGCTACCCCGAATTTAACGCGAGCGAAGCCGTGGGCAAAAGCTAGTAATATATATTTTTTTACTAATTTTTATGTTGTTTTTTTATAATTTTTTATTATTATATGACTAGTTAGAGGCTAGCGTAGTTGTTGAAGCGGCCGCCTCGCCGCTTGACACTGCGCCGAGTGTAGTGGGTTCGATTCCCACACGAGACAACACTTTGTGTAATTCACAAATTGTTGCTTGGAGTCTGGGTGTTCATTGTGTCCGTTAATTGTATGTTTGTAAAGTCCCCCGCGATACAGGATTTAGTCCAAATGCGGGAGTTGTCTTTTTCAAAATAAATAATTAAAAACGAAGTACCTAAATTACAAAACATATTTTTATTAGGTACCACATTGTTATCTTCTAGACTTGGTAGGTAGTTGGGTAGGCTATTTAACCAAAATTCCTTTTATTAATTATAAGCTACCTTTTTCATATTTCAGGTTAATGAAGCGTGGAGCCGTTTGGCGGATAAAATTGAATATTAATTTTATTTTATCCGCCATATGGCACGACGCCACTATTAACGAAATGAAAAATAAAAAATAATCATTAATGACAACATTTAGAATGCATCACATTCTACTTTGGTACACATGTACGCGCAGGTAATAATTAAACGCACTGTGTAAATAAATAGCCGTGGCTGCAAGTGCTTCTACGTCCATCTTTGTCTAAGCACCAATGCAGAATGATCCGTCAGCCAATGTGTAAATAGCAATCTTGGCGTCGCACACTGGCGAATATTACCAAAAATATGGCCAAAATGATTTAATAATAAAAATGCATTAAATAAACCTATTGAAATTAAATGTAAACCTTTTGATTTATGAATAATTTTTATTTTACGAAAAGATGCCGTTGTTCCGACCAGCGCGAATATAAAGACTGACTTTATGATATTGATAGTTTTAAAACAATAGAAGGATAATAGTTAGTATATGTATATATGATAGAGATTAACAACAATTTAACCATCGCAAATTGTATTATAATTAATAATATTCATAACTAAGGAACATAAATGATCAGAGATACACAAACTATATGGTATCCAATATTGATACCTAACTATGTTTAAATTTCAATACTCTACTTCAGGTTCTTTCAACAGTAAAAAATTGCAACCAGGGCAACTGCGTATTGGACTTTCTGGACGTTTTACGTGAACTTGAGATATAAGGAACGGAAGAAACGCAAAGTCTTTGAAATAAATGTCTCATTTGTAGTTTAAATACGGGGCGTTTTTCTTGTAAAGTCTCTGCGATATTTATTTATATCCTTATTTCTTGATTCTTGGGCATCTTCAGATAGATATCAACTTTTTAAAACCACTCATTAAAATAATGAACTCAAGTTTAAGACCTCAAAATATTCAACGACAAAATTTACGCGTTAATGCCGGGACTTACAGCTAATAAAAACTAATCATTAGGCAGATATCGGTAGCCAAATCTAAAACAAACTAAATACTAGCATTATTATGCTTCAATTTAATACAGCTTATTTCTCGGAATACAGAAGAATATCGTACTATTTTCTTATTATTTCTGCTTACGTAAGTAAATAATACTATCAATTTCTAGGCAAAGGAATTACGAAAATACACTGATTACCAACTAAAATTTTAAAAAAATATATGAAAAAAATAATATGCCTATTATCTTGTTAGTTTAGAAATCAGTTCTTATCTGAATGAAGAAATAATAAGTCTTTAAACCCCAGTTACAAGTGAATGGTGCAAAAACATTAGATAGTCTCATTCGGCACCTTGCTAGAAACTCTTATCTAAGTTTATTTCAAGCTCTGTCTTAGTTTAATCAGAGTTAACAGTAAAAAAGCGATGGCAATTTGTTAAGTAGGCTTTTGAGAACGATTTTGTTAGGCATCAAATTGTACTTCATGTAGCATCTAGGAATCTTTCACGGACAGCGGTCAAAATATGGGAGCATGTTGTATTGAAAAACTTTATCTATATGATGATAACACTATGTCACACTGGTATGTGTGCCAACATGAGAACAAAAAAATAAAAAAATAAAATGTTTAAATTGTATACCTTACTAAGAACATTAGACTGTATTGCAGAAATCGGTCGCTTGCTAATCGGTGAAAGAAACCATCTCGTTTGGCTAGAGTCAAGACTTCCCTTCTCATAGCGAGAAAAGACTTGGCCTGGCAGGAGGAAAGTTTATGCCGAGCTAATATTATTCAAAAATTGAACCTTTTTAAATAATTACACGGCAAAGTGTTCGGAAAACATCGGTTGTCCATTTCAAAGCTTATATTTGCGTGATTTAGACGATCGTAAACCGTAGAACGTGAGAGACGAGAAAATTTCAGGCAATATGTTTGAAAGACTTGTGTTATCATAAGCGTCAACTTGTGACCTAAATCAATAAAATGACTTTGACTTTGAACTCTGCTATGTTGAACTATAATATTGCCGATTTTCATGTTTTGAAGTGACCCTAAACAGGTTCTATTGCTAAGCAACAATGGAGCGGTAGCAACTGTTTAAGGTGTATCGGCCAAACAATTGTTGAAACACGAAGCTTAACCTTCGATTCAAAAAGATTTATGATTATGTATGTTCTTTTGTTATAACCTAATAGATATTAAAATTGATATTGTAAAACTCAATTGCAAATTTCAAGCTTTTACTACTGAGCTACTCAAATGAGATCAGATTCTTTTAACTGCCCCACTGCTAGATCGAGCCTCTTCTCTCTATGAGAAGGGATAACCATAGTCCACCACGCTGGCTAAGTGCAGTTTGGCAGAACTCATAAGTCTTTCGAGAACATTATGAAGAATTTTAAGACAGGCAGGTTTCCTCACGATGGTTTCTTTAACCTGTTAGCAAGCCATAGTCCACCACGCTGGCTAAGTGCAGTTTGGCAGACTTCACAAGTCTTTCGAGAAAATTTTGGAGAACTCTCAAATATTCAGGTTTCCTCGCGATGGTATCATACAAAAATATCGAATACCCAAAAAAATCTACGTTGTACATAATTATTCACTCCAAAAAGCAAATCAATACAAACACTATAAATGCATTTCCAAACTAAATATGTTAGTATCGGAAAATTATTACGAAATTAATTATACGCATAAATTAATATCCCGTACACAAAACACACGCGTCAAGAGCACAACTTAGTTATACTTAATGTCATCATGTTTACAATTTGCCACAAAACCACAACACTACTCAATGCTGGTTTTAGCACGTCAACTGATACATGAAGTTTAAACATATTATAATATTGCATAGAAAATTAATTGCTGTCGTCAGGTTTTCATTTATCATCATCGTATAATTTTATTTGTTCTGGCTGGAAACATAAACCTTGGACAAAAATAAGCGCTTATTAAGGAATTTTTAAATACTATCACCTTTAAGAAGAAAACTAGAAGTAAACATTTATTTGCTGATTTTTAGCACAATAGAAATGCAACCAAAGCTAATGTGTCATGATATGACCGCTAGCCAATATCAATTTTATTAGACTTCTGTGGCCGACTTAGTTGGCATCTGATGAGAATTTTGCATTGAGATCGCGTACATCACTAAAGCGATTACCCTGATGACTTTACAGAGACTCGAATTTCAAATGGACTAGAGTAAGTTTATGGCTGTGAGCGGCCCAGACTTAAATTTTGCTATGACTTAGTTCGTGTAAAACTGGCTAAGCAAGAGCTCAAAATATATGAGCGAACTGATTTTTTGTTAAGTTAAGTCGACGTAACACAGCTAAACCTGATAAAACCTGTTCATAAAACCAGATTTTGCGTTACATGGATTTTAATTTCTTCTGGGTTGTATAAAAATCCATGATAATCGACTGCATCAAATCTTTGAGTAAACTTAATAGATTATGCAGGCTTCTCAGATGTGTCTCATCGCATACTAATTACAAAAACTTACATGGCCTCTGCATGTTCAACTCATGTTTTCGTTGACTCCTGCAAATAGACCGCGTACGAGTATTTTAATAATATCATATACTAAAGGACGCAAGCAGCTACGCCTGCATTTTTTTTATTAACCTGTTTTGGCCGATCCCGTGGGAATTTCGAGAAATCCCTTCTTAGTGCACCTCTACGGTCCCCAAGGAACATACATGCCAAATTTCAGCTTCCTGCGTTCAATAGTTTCGGCTGCAGCGTGTCTGTCAGTCAGTCAGTAACGCAAGGATTTTATATATTAAGATTACGAAAATACGTGTTAAAGAGAAACAAATGGTGAACTGCAACATGCCTTTATATCTTCTAAAAGTTTGTTTAAAACATTACTGTAATTCGATATTCTTAAACGTATTTGATTACGGATTGTAATATATATTGCTTCGACATGAAAAGATTGAGAATAAATAATAATTTATTAGACTTTATACACGAAAAACATTCAATTTTCTTTTTTTAATCTTTATAAGTCACAGACTACAAGCTTTTTACGGTTCTCCTGAAAGTAAGAGACTAAGCTCTTAGAAGATTTCTTCGAATTGTAGCCAAACCCTCTAGACCTGACCATCTCCTCCCTTATCTTCTTAATATATAAAATCCTTGCGTAACTGACTGACTGACAGACACGCTACAGCCGAAACTATTGGGCACAGGAGGCTGAAATTTGGCATGTATGTTCCTTGGGGACTGTAGGGGTGCACTAAGAAGGGATTTCCTGAAATTCCCACGGGATCGGCCAAAACGTGTAAATTAAAAAAAAATGCAGGCGTAGCTGCTGGCGTCCTCTAGTTCAATATAAAGTGGATATAGATAAATCAATTAAATAAAAAGTGTTTGCCAATAAAACAGGTTCTTCTCATTATTAGATGGATACAATCTATGTGAACCTGGATACAAAAATACTTTTTAAGTTCATAGGTGTTATCAAGTAACTTGTTTGAATAAATTAACTTGCTTTTCTTCATCAGCTAAACACCAATCACAGAAATGTTCACACCAAATTATTCTAGCCTCACACATCGATCCACGATTGACTGGTATTCTTCAGAAATTAATGCGGCATCTCACTGCTTCTAGTAAACCGATCGTAAAATGTAAATGATACAGGGCAGGTGCTAACGTGCTCGTAAGCTTACTGAAGAAGACTTTGAGATGCTGGAGTTTATTGGTTCGGTATTAAGAGCGCTGAAGTTATAAGTATGTTTGTAGGTATAGTCATGAGTATTAAAAGAGCTTGTCTAAAGGTCATCGCTGGTAGTAACATTTTATGTAGTTTATTAAATTTTATTTGGTAAAGAAATTTCTTATCCATGCTGTGTTTTAATTTTGTATAATAAATTTAATTCTTATAGTGAAATACTACTGGATTTCACTATATAATATATATGTATATAGGAATTTGACATCATATTCATGCGAGGAGACATATATGACTGCATAGTTAAAATATCGTTCGCTATCCCAATTTAATATAAGTTGACCAAGTCTAATACAACAATAACTGATAGAACACTCTTTTTGTTACAGGAACTATACATCAAACTCCAATTTAAAACGGTAAGTTCTTAAGTACCTAAGTGAAATTATAAACAAGAATATTTAAACATTTTATGACCACTGGTGAGAGCAACCAAGACTAAAACTTTCTAGTAGTTGTAGAGCGTCTACATCTTTCAAAGCTTCAATAAGTTTCTTTGCACTGATTTGCCATAACTACCGCTGGCTGCTTTTCGAATTCAAATCTTAAAATCTTCAAGAATGTTAAATTTCTGCTTTATAAATATTACATTTTAATAAAATATTTCTTTAATCTGATATAAAAACAGAGGTTTATATTTTGAATAAAATATTCAAAGCCTTTCGATAGCGCTTAAACACAAACTGATCGATATTTTCATTCTGCCCATCCTAAATTACGGTGCTCAGACTTGAACCTAAAAACTTATACTCAAGGTTTGTCATAAATGTATGAAAGGCAGCTTTCTCAGTGCTGATCGAGTGCAAAATACCTTTCTCCAATCTGTGACGGGTATTGCTGAAGTGGGACGTAATACTGCCACTCTAAATTAGGACTCGATGGGACACGTAGTTCAGATGCATCCAAGCCGATGGACACAGATCGTCTCGCAATGGGCACCGCATGACGGACAGTGGAATAAAGGCATACTATAAAAAATTATCAGATATATTCTGCTTATATTAAATTATTATATATATTCTGCTAAACCAAGCATTTCATTTCCCTAAGGTCTTTGTAATTATACACACGTCAATGATCCTTTCTTAAATACACAATAAAACCCTTTTAACTCCCGCATAAGTAATGGGCGGCGGGTATTTTAATCTTAGTAATTGTTCTTAAGAACACTTAATTACCATCCATCTCTTTTGCTCGCAATGCGTTTATATACTTTTGACTTCTTTCTTTACTTTTTATATAAAAATGGTCTAATCTTAATAATACGAGTTCTTTATTGTGATTAAGATGCGTTATTAGGTAGTATTATATTTGTGATAGCTTTATAGAGCCGGAGTATTAATTAAAGAGCTGTCTTCGAATATGTTATAATAATTTTTATACCTACTAATTAAAAAAAAATCTTTTAAAATACATGTACCACTAAACCATTGAATTATTTCATATTTCTACCTTATGGAACTAGGAAATAAATGCTTATAAGCTGTTCTATTGCTGGGCACGAGCTTTTTTTTCATTATGAGCATATTTAACTTAATCCAAAGACCACAATTACGGCCAAGGTATTGCAGAATTCACGAGACTTCTGACAACATCATCATCATCATCCTAGCGCTATCCCGGTTGCGTTCCAAAACCTACGCCTTGGAGCCCGGGGTCCGCTAAAGACTGAGAGACTTTTGACAACATCATGCACACCGATATGAAGTTCCCTTTTCTATTTAACCGTTCCCTCCAAGTCTGTTGGTGTGTTTAGTTATATAATGACAAACAACACAAAATGTAAAGGAGAGCTGGAAAGCTATTAAACATATTGTATCATAGCTCTATGTTTCCTACGAATCTTCTGCAAATAGTTACGCGGTTGATACCCGTTGCATAAAAATATTGATCTAACTAATCTCAAAATATTTATGTGTGCAAATCGAGAAATATTGTAACTATATAATAACATAATACATCAAGCCCGAGAAAGTGTAACGTAACAACTTCGGCAGTTTAGTAAATGCCTACAAACCCAAAATAACAGTTAAGACAACAAAACTACGGAGTAAATATATAAAAACGTAATTTCTAATAATACAGAAACACTTTTTATACTTTTTGTGCCATGTTACGGACCTATGTCAACATGCGGTCGGTCCGAGGCTGTAATAAATCAGATTGGGGCTCCGATATTGTAATAGAGTAATCATGATGAAGGACATTTGGTGTTAAAGCATTTTTTTCGGAATACGGTCTATTATTCTAGCATCCCGCTATTTACACAAGTATATTTTTTTAGACTCACACCTGTGTCCCTGAGGTGGATATAGGAACCTTACCGTACAGATACAGATACAGGTGATAAAAGTGCTTCTTTTTCTTATAAATTCTAATGTCTAGATTTAAAGGTCTATGTGCCTATGGTTTGGCGATCTTTTTCTGAATGCACTGGACTTATTTAATACAAAAATGACAGGGAAACTCATAATTATGTAGCAGTAATTAGCTAGTTAGCGGCTGGTTGTGATTATATATCAGATATTTCAGCTAGTTTAACTAATGTACAATATAAAACTTATTTTAATTTTATGTATTGTCTAGGTTATCTGTTTAAATAGCGGACTCCAAACTTCAAGCCAAAAGCCTTCGAAGCAACCCGGGACAACGCAGGGCAAGGTGATTACGATGACCCTAAATAGGAAGTTAAACTTGGATTCTGAATATTATCAACCATTCGTCTATCAGAAAATCATAGCTCACCACTTATCTAGGGAACAACATACCACACTTGACATATTTCCAACTTGACAATGAATGTTTTACCACCCTTCTAAATGTTAATTTGAACGCCTTAATAAAATGTGTATGTGTGAAATAAATGAATAAATTATATAAATATGAATTTCAAATTAAGTCACGCGTTGGAAGAAATAATAATCAAATTGATGTGCCATTCGGTCTGTTAATAACACCGGAAGCGGAACACTTTTAACGAAATTAATTTTGTGCACAAAGTGTGTAGGTGTTGTGGTTTGTGAAAGTGTGACGGTGTATAAGAGGTATTGTGAAATTACAATTAACAAATAGGATGGGCATAATCTGCTCTATATATAGATCAGGTTATGAGAATTTAAAGTAATTTTAATTTTATTGATTTTTTTTTATTCACCAATCCAAGTAGCATGCTCACTGATAAATTTGACTGGTGTTAATTAATTTATATCATTACATGCTGATATTTGAATGATAGTCCTTGGTTTTCTTAATTATAGTTTCGGTTTCAATACACATAGGTAAATAAAAAGTGTTACGCTTTAATATTCGGCAGCAGTCAGTGTAAACTAATCAGTCAGTCACAGTATATCACATTGCCACTGAAAATCATAAAATAGACACACACGATACTAAATGTAAACGCAAATGAAAAATGACATTTCTATAAAAATGTGTAGCAACTTTGCTATTCAATAGGTTTTTTACAATGCACGCAACTACACTGATTACTAACTAAATATGAAAAAATAAACCTATTATCGTGTTAGTATAGAAATCAGTTCTTATCTGAATGAAGGAATAATACGTCTTTAAACCCCAGTTACAAGTTAATGGTGCAAAACCGCTAGATAGTCTCATTCGGCACGTTGCCAGAAACTCTTAACTAAATTTACTTCAAGCTCTGTCTTAGTTTAATCAGACTTAACAGGAAAAAACGACAGTGATACGTTGAGTAGGCTTTTGAAACCGATCTTTTTAAGCATCTACTTGTACTTAATGTAGTACCTATCCAGAGGTGACATGAGAAATACAATCTTTTTCGGCAAGCGGTGAAAAATAGACAAAATACGATCACACAAAGTGCTGTCTCGTGGAAATGGAACCCGAACAACACTCGGCGCAGTGCCAAGCGGCGAGACGGCCTCTTGAACCACTACGCCAACCGTGCAGTCAAAAATTTTTATTCTCTTCAAGAGGGTATTATTTTCTTTATGAATTTTCCTTACCTGCCTCTTACGACACCCACAGTATGAAATGAGGTAGTATTATTATTCTTATTCTTAGTATTCCTAGTAATGTTAGTCCACTACTACATTGACTATTATCGGTTATTTAAAACAAATCTACTTGGCACATAATACTCTAAAAATAAGCTAAATTTAATACATAGATATTTACTAGCTTTTAGAAACTAAATGTGAGATTAACAGAAAATCACTACGAAATTAATTATACGCATAAATTAATATAACGTACCCAAAATGCATGTGACAAGAGCACAACTTAGTTATATTTAATGTCATCATGTTTCCAATTTGCCACAAAACCACTCAATGCTGATTTAAGCAACGTTAATAGGTACCTACATGAAGTTTAAACGTATTATAATATTGCATCGAAAATTAATTGCTGAAAGGTTTTTGATTAGCATCATCATAATACAAAGAACAACACTACAATGTTTGAAAACAGTTATTTGTTCTGAAATGTTAAGATTATTATTTTACAAACAGACGAAACCAATCAAAGGTTCTATTGATTTAGCAGTAGTTTATATTCAACAAGATTGTTTGATTAGTTACAGGTTTTTAGACTTTGCCTTTGAATCAAATCTTTTTTATTGCGTAGTGTAGTGCATTTTTTTTTATTTATCTGCTACAGTCTTTCTTCACCACTGGTATAGCCAGGTGTGGCAACAGTAAACTTACTACAAACGGCTATAGATACCAGTAGGGAAAAAATCTTGGGCCTTCGTACATAAGAATGCTTAAATCTTCAATTCCTGAAGATTTTAATCAGAAGGCCAATTCTGGTAATTATATTTGTTCAAATTCCAATATCGATCTAGTCTCGGCGTCATAAATGGTATTCTCGTAACTTAACTGACACTTGAATGAGATCGGGACTACATCGAAAGTTGAACCAAGTGTGAACTACTGTGAACGGTATTCTGCTAATTATTAGTAGAGCAGGTAAGGTATTTCTAGTTTTTTCACAATGATACCATCGTACATAATATAACCACATGAGTAAATAAACCGAAGCTTCTTAAGAGCTTGTAAATTTGTTACCTATTTTGGTAGGGTTGTCATAATAGGTTAAGTCAAATCGCTTGTTCGGTATACGACATATTCTGGAATGGACAGATTCGTGATTCGGCAAATTCCCAACTCGACAGATTCGTGAATTTGGCAGATTCTTGGACTCGACCGATTCGCTATACGGCAGAAGTACAGTTGTAAATAAAATAGCGAGTGAAACCAAAAAAGCATGCACCTGATACTTTTAAAAGCACGGAATAAAAATATACATTTGTTACCAAGGACACGACGTGATGACGTGATTTATTTGACATTCCCAACGATACCACTAATAGTGTTGAATATTTTTCTGGTAATATTTATGATCTATTTTGCTAATAGACATAGGAATCGCCTTTAGCTATTATGTGCCACTAGTTTTACCATGGGGATAGGTATCTAAAATAAGTTTAAAAAGAAATTGTGTAAGATAAATTCATGTCTACAAAACAAATGACTATAAAATGATCAACCATCGATAGGCTTACAAAAAACAGGTGCATGCGATTTTCGACCTTATTGACAATTCATGATAAACTTCTTTTTGGTATTTTCTTGCTTTCTGACATTGATACGTTATTAAAATTATAAATTCTGAGTTACGTCAATAAGGTCGAAAATCGCATGCACCTGATTTTTGTAATCCCTATCGATGGCTGATAACTTTCTGATAGTCACTGGTTTTGTAAACGTTAATTGCTTTTATACAATTTCACAACTAATGAGTTCACGAGGATCCTCTGGGGGATCTGGCTAGGAGATCCTGGTGGACAACATGCAAACATGTTAAGTATTTCGTTGCCAGCATTGACAATATTTATTTCAAGATCGAAATACTCGCGAAACTTTTGCTCGAGAAATTCAACAAATGAGATAAAATTATCAGG
This sequence comes from Euclidia mi, assembly GCA_944739405.2. NCBI lineage: Eukaryota > Metazoa > Arthropoda > Insecta > Lepidoptera > Erebidae > Euclidia > Euclidia mi. The sequence goes on along the minus strand of OX123191.2, from coordinate 81,221,657 downwards.
AGGAAAAACGTATTAAAAACCCAATTGTACGTTACCATCGTTAAAATCTTTATAATGTCTGAATTATTTCTATTATTGAATATTAAATTTTTTAATTATTGAATACCTATTGAAAATAATTCACACGATCCAAGGAACCAATATATTTACTTACCGAAATTTTATTACTTAGTTGTATATTAATTTAAATTTGGCATGTAAACGTATTGGCATCCAATAACCATTCCTATTAATGTATTTTCCCATACAATGGCAAAATTCATGTTTTTGTTTTTGAGTTTTTGACAGTACCTCTAAGATCAACAAGAGATTATAAATTGATTATATCGAAATTATACTATAAGGAGATTAAGTGGAGCAGAATACCAATTGTGAGTCAATTCAAAATTAAATCGCAGTTCAGTCAAAATTCAGTGTCAGTGTCTGTTAAATACGAGAATTGGCCTTCTGGAAGGGACCACCACAATATAAATAAATAGAGATTCAAACGCGTTGCGTCGCTAACTATTTAATTTGTCTGTGTGACGAGGCCGCCAGATGCGCGCAACCTTAAATCATCATCGAAAATGTCGAGTGCTAATGTCATTACATTACATTACATTACATTACATAATATCTTAAAAAACACCCTCAAAATTCTTGTTTATTGTAATCTTAATATATAAAATCCTTGCGATACTGACTGACTGACCGACACGCTACAGCCGAAACTACGCGGCGCAAAAAGATGAAATTTAGCATGTATGTTCCTTGGGGACCGTAGGGGTGCACTAAGACGGGATTTCCCGAAATTCCCACGGGATCGGGCGAAACGGGAAATTCTAAAATATGTTCGTGCAAAGCCGCTGGCGTCGACCAGTACTTTATAGTTTACAATCAGGGTCAGTGGCTATCATGCCTAATGCAAATCGCTGTGTGTCCTTAACATAAAAAATAAACTCTAAAGATAGATAACCAAGTCACTGTCTATCTTATTATACGAGTGAAGGAAACAGTAACGCTTAGGGGAAGTCAGCTCAAAGCGGACATAGGAGGCAAAGCGGCCACGCTTTATTTTTCACTTATATGTAATTATAGCGTGGCGTTGTCGTTTTGTCCGCATTACCAATCTCCCGCCCTACACCGATCAGCCATTCGGTAGCGTAAGGACCCAGCGCGTGGTTGCAGTGACCAAATATAATATTTTGGGTGCTTTGTTAAAAAAATACAAGGTAAGTTCTACCTGCTTTGATGAAAGTTCGTTATATTTCAATGAGTTTATTACATGTTTACTGTTACTTATCTATTTAGCTACGTTTGTGTTCTTATAATTTGATAGATAATGCTTAATTATTTTGTTTAGGTGGATAACAACTAGAAAAACTACCCGGGCGTCATGGGAAGAAAATGTGAGGGCTCAGGTAATTAAAGAGGTATATGGAAAACGCGGCTCGATTAAATGTATCGCAATCAAATAGGTACGGTATCCCTCGCACAAATCTCTCTCTTTAAAACAATATTTACTTTATACCAGGAAGAAGAACTCTTAGAGTACTTGTTTCATATGGACAACCTCTTTTTTGGCCCTACGAAGGAAGATTTCCCGCCGCTCGTGTTTTAATATGCCGAAGCAAACTTTCCATTCTCAAGACTGATTGTGATTAAAATATGTTATAATAAAATGCAAAAAGCTGATTATTTTATAAAAAAATTAACTATATTTTTGGTGGTATTTTTATTTCGTCAGGTACGATACTTTTCCAATACTTTCATGTGTACTTTGGGGTGGCCACATTGCCCTTACCCCCATGGCCGCTTTGGGCGACCACTCGGGCAAAGCGGTTTTCGGACAAGTTTTTGTAATTCACATCTCACATAGTCATTTTTAAATTTCAACGAATTTGAGTTTCGCATCATAAAACTTTAATAAATTTTCTGGCTATTAGTAGGTATTAAATTCTCTTCAAAAGTCTATCGTTTGATAGATTTTGTTTAAACTTAAAGTTAAGATGGCCGCTTTGAGCTGACCTCCCCTATGCCCTGTTTTAGTTAGAACCCAAATCTGTTTCGCAACTGCCCTAAAGGGCATTACGGACCCATTTCTGGACAACTTTAACTGGACATTTATTTTTACTACAGGACCTTGCCACAAACGACGCGTGTTATTAGATTTAGTGTAAATTGCAACTGTAAAACTGTTCTGTTTGCCACCATAATCGTCATCATGGCATGGCGCAGTGACATCACAAACTTCTGCTTTGGTTGGCAGCATCCGCTATTACAAATCTTAACAATTCAGGTACAAACTTTCGCTCTTATAGGCTCCTCCACTACTCAAATGAATAAATCATTATTCTACATATAGTTGAACTTGGAGTGACATTTGAGAGTACTGACTGACAAATAAGTTTATGACAGTTTGGATCTATGGTTTAATACTTCTTCTTACGCACTGCAATGAGACAACATCCGTTTTTTATAGGAGTTGTTGTTAAAATATTGTTGAAAGAAAATCATAATATTTTACATATCCGGCCTGGGGTTCAAAGACGAAAAATCACTTTACGTCAAAAACTACATAGTATTTTAAGTATATATATTTCCGAAGCCGACTCCACATCATTTGCTCATCCCTACTGAGCCCTTCAAATGTAAAAAGTGTCTATCCATCAGCCCGCATGTAGTTTCTAGTTTACAACGGTCCGACCGAGTTCTACACTCGATCTGTTTCAGAACAGAGGGTCTGTTCTGAAACGTGTGTTACGTCATATCTTTCAACGAGTTTCCCACAACGTTACTTGTGAAGTAGCCGAAAAGTTGAGGGTGAGATAAGTTTATAAAGACAATACTGGGAAGATTTATTAGACGACCTACAAAAGTTACAAAAGACTAGGAAAGAAAATATATAGAAATAAACTAGAGGATTGCAAAGTGTTCTTTCTGTTATGTTTTGGTTTATAGAATTCTCTCTATTATGATTAACTAGCTGCTGCCCATGATTTTGCATCCACGTGTGCCATAGCGACAAAAAGTAGCCTCTGCGTTAGTTTGATGTACCTATGTACTATGTTAGATCAAAGCTTTATATCTAAAACTACGGAGAATCACAACGCAACCACAAATTTGCGTTGCACGACGACACCATCGTGCGACGCAATTTTGTGGTTGTGTTGTGATTCTCCGTAGTTTGTAGATACACAGCCATATCGCAAGCATCACTCACTGACTGCAGCGCAACTGCATTCAAATTTTGTAGGTACAAGAACGCAACCGCAAAAAGCCACAGCGAAACTATTCACTCGTAGCCATAGCAAGACCGCATTTTGTGTAGAGTTATTTTGTTTGATTACATGTGAATCAAGCCTTAGTATAATTATACGAATGCGTTGACCTTTGCTATATTTGTGGACATAAACCATACTGTGGAAAGCCGCTAGTATAAAATAAATGCACCATCAACATCTAGCGGCATTCCATTATTTATATACCCTTACTAGAATCTGTCCGATATTCCAACCCAAATCTATCTCCATAATTCCTTCGACGGTGTAGATAAAAACCCCAGTCCCATAAATACGTACGTACTAAGACAGCACAGCCACAAATTCCACGCATTTGAATCGTGACATAGAAGACTAGGGAACAATAAACTGCTAGATATAGAGCGTACACTCCTAGATACAGCCTCCTAGACAGATTCGGATAGAAACTATTTATTTGGACGCTGTCATACATACTAGAAAGAATTGTACCTATAAGAATTATTTTGCGTGTATTATCTATATGTATTTGCCTGTTTATACTTTTTGAGAATTGTTTGGTGTATTTTTTATTGGGTGCGAAAAGTTCTTTTGTTGCTAGAAAATGTATTATTATTGTATGGTGAACGATATGAGAATCTGCATAACCAGTGTTTTCTTTTCTTTTTTTGCTTTTGAAATGGAAATTAACAATATTTCTCACAATGTATTTTTCAAAATCAAAGAAGAAACGATAATCTCCTCTGTGATCACTTTCCGTCATCTAAATTGAACTGTTAATTCACACTTTGTTTTCTTATGAAGATCAAACCTATAACACAAGACCTAGTGTTAAGAAACAAACCTATGTTAAACCACTATTCCGTGTCGAAATTCTGCAACAAATATTTCCTTTTCATTTTCCTTCGGAAATGTATAAATACAGAACACAGTTGGAGCCACGGATCACAACAAGTATTAAACATGTATAAAAAACTGACGGCTTGTCAGCATCGCTCCATTGTCGTCTACTGTGTTATTTTTCGCGTTATCTTAGCTTGTAACTATCCTAGTTGTTATTTTTTACTAAGGAATAGGGCATCACTGGGCATCACAGGACAAAAGTAAACAAACTATTTCCTAGGCATTATGCCTAGGAAATAGTTTGTTTACTTTTGTCCTGTGGTATATACGAGGCCAATGGTGAGGTCTTATTGCGCAACACGTAGCCAAAAAATGTTGTTCTTTTCAACCGGCTTCAAAAAAGGGGGTCATCAATACCGTTGTATTTTTTTTGTTTCTTTTCTCAAATCTCCGTCAATTATAAAACGATTTAAAAAAAAAAATGTTTTGGTAGTACTTACTTCGCGTTTGCCCTCGTACAAGTTTGAGTAAGGCATTTGAAGTTGGTTTTATCTACATTCCTAGTTTTTAATATTAATTTGTTGTTATTTTATCACATTTATTTATTTTAGAATAATTTCATATTTAGAGAAAATTTGACTTTTTTGTTGTTTGAAACTATCTTGTTAACCACTTATAATTACATCTACCCTATGACGTAACTAAGTAACATGTGTTCTATGCAACCGAACCGTCTGACGGTTATCCGGATACATAATTATACAAAGCTGACAGTATTGTCAGTAAAGAACCTTTGTTCCAGAAATAAGCGAGCGCTCTGGCGCCTCACATTGACGTATTAAGACACCTTTATTATATGGTTATCTTAATATATAAAATCCTTGCGTTACTTACTGACTGACAGACAAGCTACAGCCGAAACTATTGGGCGCAGGAAACTGAAATTTGGCATGTATGTTCCTTAAGGACCAGGGACCTTGGGGGTAAGGGTGCACTAAGAAGGGATTTCCCGAAATTCCCACAAGATCGGCCAAAACGGGTAAATTAAAAAAAAGCAGGCGTAGCTGCTGGCATCCTCTAGTAATATTATAACAGGATCATTTTACTCGCCTCTCAACCAACGGTTTAATAATTTTGCGCTTGTTTATCGAAAACTTGCTGCCCAATTATTTTCAACTACAATTTGTAATACAAGGTCAAATTGAATCTTTCAATTACGGGCAATTTATTTGCTTATAGGCCTATGTGTCAGACGTCTTAAGTCGATTGAAGATGACGTTTTTTTATTTATTTACTCGTCTACTCATTCACTTATAGACAAAATCTCTAACAAAAATCTAAATATATCTATCTAAGGCATCTGAAATCGCAATTTCGTAGGAATCCTAAAAGTCCTGGGCGGAAATCGAACCCAGCGAGCTGCGGCCAATAACCAATAGTTCATAGTCATAAGTCAGCAAGGTAAACTCAATAGGCAAGCCATATAAGAAACATACATTTCCTACCTGCTACCTCTACCGACTGCCTCGTTGATTCCCGGGTCGGGCAAAGTGTTATTGGGTATTTCCAATAGGAAATTATCAGTAGCAGCACGGAGTCTGGAAATGTGCCTGGTATGGCAATACACTCGCCCCCTATTACGTGGGACCTAAAAATTCATAGCGAAATTTGGGTGTAATATTACACGTCTACTTACCCCTTCGGGGATACAGGCGTGAGTCTATAAATAAAAAATAAAATTTCCTACCTAAAAATATAAAAGAACACGCTATTCATATTTATGGTTCACAAAAAAAAAACACAGTAAAAAATATAATCCAATTGTATTTCATCAAATCGTTTTCAAGTGGGTCTTTGTTTGTGGGTAAAGAGGTCCTCTGAATCAAAATTAAGTTTGCTGAAAGGACACACTGGCTTGCCCTCAGGGCTCTGATTTTCGTTACCTGTCCTCCACAAATGTTCCTTTGCAATGCAAACCTTTATAGTTTTGTAGGGCCTTATACGGCCCTTAATTTTTCGCTGTCTAAATACTGAATCTTTGAGGCTGGCTATTTAAAATTGAAAATACATTCGACATTTTCAAGACGTGAGTGAATTCGTTTATAAATGAACTTAAGCTCTATAATTAAATTATAGAGCAAGAGCATTAAACTTATATCCAAGAATAATAGAACACTTGTGGTGGCCCTTATTTGCAATGCGATTAATCGGTTTTTCAAGTGTTATTCGTCTGCAGTTTACGAAGAAAGTTTTGGTTGACACAGCAGGGTTTGAAATTGTAAAGCTATAGGGTCGTACAATTGGTTGCTCTACACAAATGCTTGAACTGATAGCTTTTAATTTTCGTAGTATATACGTTGGCTTCAGTAAGTGCGTTGCGATTGTGCATTTTCATATAAAAATCGAAGTGCGGTAAGCCGCATACGATGCTTTGCACTCCGGCCAGCCACCAGTGCATTCACGCTCTTAGAGTATAACATTTTTACAATAACATACCAATGTTGATAAACCAATCACGTTCAAATTAACATGCAATGCAATCTCGTTTATATGAGACGGACATCAAAGTCTTTAAAGACCATTCAAGGTTGAAGTATTATTATTACGAAACGAATGCACTTTTTGGGCGCATAGTCATTTCTAAATGATTTAAGCACTCTAGTTTGAAATACCTATACACATTTCTGTAAGCTTTCTAAGCTCGCTTAGTAATATTTACGCATACTAGCCTTTCCTACAAAGACTTTTTGAAAAATACTGGATAGGTGTTTCAAGTATCTCATATAAATATATTCCTTTGTTGTCAAAGTAAATTTAAAACGGTATGGTAACATGACTACTACAATATGTGAGTAGGTTTGCCGTATATACGTAAGTTTGGTTCTACTGTTACAAAGCGTTCCAGCAAAGATACAAGCATAAGAACACTATTTTAAAACAAATAAGATGTGCTTCTTGCTGCCTCTTGCTTTTCTCATTCAAATTGTATGTAAGTAAATAAATATAGTTTCTTTAGAAGTGTGTTTTCTTTAGGTATGTGTGTTACAAAGACTTTATGATTAATCTCTTCTCAGTTTTCCGTTACCATAATACAGTTTCTGCCTAATGTTGACGATGGTATGTGATTTATTCTAGGATATTTCATTGTAGATTAATTTAAAAGAAAATATAATCTGGTCACTACACTAGAGATTCCTTTCATATAATATAATTTTTTTGTGTATTTCGAAATGTTCCGAGTAGATAAACTAACTAATGTAAAAAATTATATCCCACGGCTATGATCATGCCATTAGCTCGAAATTCTTGAGCAAAACCAATCATCAAGTCCCGTAATAGTCACAATGTATTTATTTAATATTATTTCTCCCAAAATGTACAGTTATTCCTACATATTTACACGTGAACGGTTCGCCAGTCAGCGCATAATTCGAACACTACTATCCGAGAGCACCGGTCTATTACTAATTTTCTCCGTAAGCCCGGCTGGAGTGTAAATTCAAACACATCGGTACTCCGTGAAGGCATCAGGGCGCTTTCATACATACATACATACATACATACATACATTGTACATTATATAACAGTAAAACAAGACAGACACCCTGACCTCAATAATACAAGTTTTACTTAGTTTGGGAGTCAGGAGTTTCAAATATTTGTGATATTTACATGTGCAATAAACGATTTTTATTTTTATTATATTATTCATACATAGACTCACGCTTGTTTCCCGGAAGGGGTAGGCAGAGGCATATTAAACGCCCACTTTTCGCCAGTGTTTTGATCCCGTGTAATAGGTGGCGAGCCGATTGCCGTTTATCGGGATATTTTGTTTGCCTGAGCCTTGTCCGTTGATCGGCACCACTTGCAGGTGAGGTTGGCTTGGGACCCTAAGTTCTTGGTGGGAATCCTATGCACCCTTTCACTTTTGCACTTTCATAGCGAGTCAAATGATCAAATTCAGCCTCTAAGTTAGCTGAGATGGTCGAAGCCACAATTCCAAGTTCCGTACCGCCTGTCTAATGGTGTTGGGCGTTGGTACTACGAGTCACTGTAGTTTATGTATATATATATATATATATATATATATATATATATATATATATATATATATATATATATATATATATATATATATATATATATATATATATATATATATATATATATATATATATACATATATATATATATATATTACTATAGTTTTTTATAAATCTCGTAATGTCGTTGTGTTCCTTTAAAACCATTTCATGACTTTTTAGCATTCAAAGTTTCTTTAACCAAATTATCTGGCTTCCGAGATAACATACTCGTACATACTATGGTTTATGTTTTGTCAATAATTATTATATTTGTATCTATTGTAATTCACTAGGTATTTTGTTTGTTTTGTAGGTTGTACCTATTTATTTGTATTCATTGACGGCCGCATTGTTTAGATATAGTGTAATTGAGATTTAATTGAAAATCTAAATAAAATAAACTTGAACTGCTGTAGTTACGTTACACAAACTTTACTGGCATAGAAATTGTACCCCCATTAGTTTGGTTAGTGCTCCGTTCACCTGTTTTATTTAAAGACGTTATTTACTTTTTAACGTTACAAAGGTCAATTTATTACCTTTTGGGTACTCTAATGAGGAAATGATATGATGCTGATCGCTGACATTTATGTCAGCGTTCAGCGGCATAAAGTTCTCAGGTTTTTAGGGTTCCGTACCTAGAAATGAAAAAATAGAACCCTTATAGGACCACTTTGTTATCCGTCCGTCTGTCAAGACCCTTTTTCTCAGAAATGCGTGAAGGTACCAAACTGAAATTTATATCAAATAGTTAAGTCTACTGACCCATGAAGCTGTGAAAAAGGAAAACTTCTAAAGCAACGCAATCAAAAGATACAGCCGTTTATGCTGCAAATTCCGTAAATTTTCGAAACTCGCAAGGGAATCAAAATCTACAGGGTACTTCCCGTGAACTCAGAATCTTGAAATTTGGTACGAAGCAACTTCTTATAGCACAGATAAAGGAAAAATTGCAAAAACCGTAAATTTTTGGTTACATCATATAATTACAATATTTTTAATAATTTTAAAGGAAATTCATATCAAATGCTCAAGTCAAAACTAAAGGCTACTTCCAGTCGATGTAGAATCTTGAAATTTGGCATAAAGCAACGTTTTATAGCACATAGGAAAATTTCGAAGACCTTAAATTTTTTGTTACATCACATATTATTTTAATTTATTATATATACCTACAGATTTGTACGGAACCCTCGGTGCCCGAGTTCGACTCGCACTTGACAGGTTTATTTTATTTGTTTTTTTATTTAAATATACCATGCAGAACATAAAGTGCGTATTAAATTTTTAATCATCAGTGAAGGAAAACATCTTGAGGAAACCTGCATGTCCGAGGACTGTGTGTCTCATAGTGGAACAAGGAGCCCAGCAGTGGGAAAGTATATATACAGGCCTGATTATAATTATAGAACGCCCTTATCTTAATCGATTTTAAACTTTCGCGACTTGTATACATCATACAAAATAAATTAGCGGGTCTTAATCGCGTACAATTAACTTATTTAATTTAAAGAAATTATCAAGAGCACGAAAAAGGAACCAGACGAGGTGATGGTGAGTTTTGATGTTGAGTCACTATTCACCAATGTTCCTGTTTAAGATTGCCTTGAGGTCGTACAGAGGAAATTAAGGGAAAACGGTCTGTCTGATGAATTCACAGTTCTACTTAAGAATTGCTTACATCATAACTAATTCTTATATCGTGGACAACACTACCTCCAGATCAATGGAGTGGCTATGGGTAGCCCTATAGCACCGGTAATGGCCAACATCTGGATGGAGCACTACGAAAAATCCATAGACATGCAGGCATCAAATGTGAAGCTGTGGAAGAGCAATGTCGACGATATCTTCTGCATCATGAAGGGGAACCAGCAAGACGTGGAACAATTCGCAGGCAAATTGAACTCCATACATCCAAACATCCGATTCACATACGAAATGGAGGTAGACGGATCGTTACCCTTCCTCGACGTTAAAATGACAGTGAGAGATAATGGTACCCTTGGACACACTGTATATAGGAAACCGACACACACCGACAAGTATCTTAACGCGAACTCGCACCACCATCCGCGGCATTTGGATTCCGTTGTGTCCTCGTTAAATAGTGAGCTGTCACATGTTCAGGAGGCACTGAGGCATTGCGCCTCAGTGCCTCCTGAACATGTACTGAACATGTCTGATACAATAAGAAGATACTCCGTCTGAAGAGGAAAGATCGTAGACCTGAAGTAAGCTTAGTGCCGGCGTACATGCCATATCTAAAGGGAGTGACGGACAAGGTTGGAACAGAACTCAAGAAATACTCCATCAAGACTGTATACAGTCCGCTCTCTAACATTGCACACAATCTGCGTACCCCAAAGGATGTCGTTCCTCTCCAAACACCTGGCGTCTACAAAGTCGATTGCAGCTGCGGTAGTTCATATATCGGGCAGACTAAGCGTACAATCGCTGAAAGAGTAAAGGAACATATCGCAGCTGTAAAAAACCGACATATTAATAAGTCGGCGATAGCTGAGCATTTGTTGGAGTCTGGATCAAACCACTGGATAGAACTGCATCAACCACAAGTCTTATCCACCGATCGTCACTATTACTCCAGGATAGTACGTGAAGCGGTAGAAATCAAGAAATATAACAATTTCAACCGGGAGGATGGATATAGATTATCGGCTACTTGGAATCCAGTCATCAGCTAGAGTAGACACCGCCGCAGTGATAAATCTGAACAGTGTGTAGAAGTCATGAGTGTAGTGTGTTGGAGTACCGACATTGCGAACTTAAATAAAGACCAAGTGAGGGTAGGTGCCGAAACCCGAACTTCCACAAGACGGCGCTGAGCTCTCATCAGTCTCTCCGCGACCACGCTCGGTGCAAGACGAGTGAAACATTGGAATCAAATAGGTATTTATACCTTAAATAAGTTAATTGTACGCGATTAAGACCTGCTAATTTATTTTGTATGACGCCCTTATCTTAATAATGGAACGTTACGTCATATTCCCAGAAGTCTGTATACTGACACATTTAAAGTTGTAACCACACACAAACTCGTACATAATCAATCAGTTTCACCCGTATCTTGTGACTTGGTAATTGAAGGACATTTACAAGTAGTTCCAAAGTTTGTCAAATATTCCAACAATCATGAACAACTTCATGTGTTGGGAAGTTAGGACCCAAGAGTTATTGTGGCCAAATGTTTGCTGTAGGATATGGTAATGCTCAAATATTATTGGATTTGAAAGATAGGTTCTTGAAAAGATGATTTCACAAAAAGTACCTACTTCTGTTTGCGGTGTATAATTTCAGTTCAAATAGTTACATAATAAATGATCATCGTCGTCCTAGCATCATCCGGGTTTGCATCCAAGACTGTCACCTTGGAGGCTGAACACCACTTTCCAGTCTAATCAGATATGACAGCATATTATATATTATGTTTTCAACGGAGCGGCTGTTGTTTAGATCAGCATAGCAATGGGCACATATCCCAAAATAATTCTGCAATATGTTGATCATTTGCAAGAAGCCTTATCTCACTAAACTTATTTATTTGTGTCTGAAGTTGTTAGTTTCTCTAAACTAAGCTAACCACTGACAGTTTGGTTTGACGCTCCTCAATTCACGTAGCCACATATCTTAACCCTAGAACTTGTGTGAAGAGGGGCCTTCGAACTTTATCTGACACCCTAAGGAGCCATTTGTATTTAATTACGATTGATAACGCCGTATCTTCGCAAATATAATATTTCCTTCGTCTATTTTGCTTAATCGTCTTTTACAACATCCATGGAATGACATGGGGTAGTGACATTGTGTATTTTAAATCCCTCATAAAACGGATCTGAGAATCTGTAAACGGATTAAGTATAAAAAAATAACTCCTGTTGAGTTTCTTGGTAGTTTTCTCAACAGTCACGTCCCAAACTGGTGGTAAGATAAAAAAGACGTTTCATTATTGCGTAGGTATGTACTTGCAAGAATTTACATGAAATAAATAAGTATATCATTTGGCGATTCGATAAAAAATATATCTGTGATAAATTATGGAGCATGATTCATCAATAAACCATGTGTGTAAATAAAAGTTAAAACAGAACATTAAATACTTGATTTGTTATACGATTCTTGGTAAATTAATATTGCAATATATTTTGAATATATTATGGAAGATTTAAATACATTTATCAGTATTCTCTATAGACTCACAACCTGAAATTAGGTTTGTATTGGACATTCATTTTAGTAGCTATCTATTTGTTGCTTTATTTAGCAAGCTAGCTTCTACCTGTGGGCCCGGGCTCAAGTTGAATTACTTTATAAATATAAATAACGTGAGTAGGACCCATTAAATAAAATTAAATATAATATCTTCTTTAGTAGTACAAGTCGAAATACTCCCAAAAAATGACTTTCCTTAACCGCGCTTTTTAACATCATCCCATGTTATAACCAGACAGACAGTCTCGTTAACCGAGCACTTAGTACTTGATAATATTAGTAGAAACTTAGTTATTCTATTGAAAGCGAGTTATGAACTTACCAAGAACAACTAATTAGCTAGAGCAAACTAAATTGTAACAAGATTTCATTGAGGTAACATAACAAGATTTATAGATATTTGTACAATGTCCTTGACATCAATATGATCAATCTGAAACGTCTTGTCTGTTGAAAGTGTTTGATTTAAAAATCAAGATAATTGGATACGGTCTATGGTTATTTTAATTTTCTTTTTCAAGTGACTTAAACTCCGAAACTCCAGAACCATAGGCTATTGCAGTTTCGGAGTTCGGAGTTTCGCAGAGATTGGAGTTATATGCTCGACATATTTTGTATGGAGCTTATGTCTTATATGTAACTCAAATCTCCCAATCTATGGATAGATCGAATAATGGAACCGGCTGTAACCCGCCTGTGGGTTTACGACAATACTTACCTTACTATTTATAGTTGTACCGTGACCGAGACGAGCACCGGAACCGACGGCTTTACTTTTCCTCGGAAGGACGGTAGCGCTCAGATGTAAATGCGACAACAAGCCGTCAAAGTCATCTATACAAGTTTTACTTCGCCGATCTGGTACAGACGGCAACTCAAGCTACGTAATAGGCGCAACGCCTGTAGGTCATACGACGGGTAGACTTGATCCCTTACTCGTAATTTATGAGACCCATCCAAAAGCGTAATTTCTCCCAACGTTACTTTACTTTACCGATCTGTCACAAACGTCTAGTCTAGTGAATACACCTTAGGAGCACCACGCCTATCGTAATAGTTCGATAGGTAGCGTTCACTTAAACGTAATTTATGAGTGATATAGCTTGCCTAGTTTCAACCCTTTGATCCGGCTCAAATGTAGAAGAGCTGTACAATTACATAATCAAAGACGTAACTACTTCATTGAGAGTTTGTGTTAATTGATGGACCAATTGTTCCTTTTTGTTGTTGATTAGGAGGCTGCCTGCTTTGAGCTGTTCAGTTAGAGTGGCGTAGTTACAAGCTCTAGTGAGTAAAACTGGCAAGTGGCAGCGATCTCGCTGTGGGGATTCTGCTTATCTAGCCATATCATACAACTACACTTCTAGTACTGTGCAAATCTCTTAGGAAGTTAAAGTACTAGTAATCATGAAAAACTGTTGTGCCGAGACTACACGAAAATCGCGAAATATATACATCGCGAAATAATTGCGCACATTTTGCCTAGGTTAAAGTTCAATGAATAGCTCATGTGCCGGTCGCAGTTATGACAAGCTCTAAAACAAAAGTTTAATCAACTTCTAAAAGTTAGTAAGTTGTAGAAATCACGTTGTAATTACACCACTGCATAGAACTTAACAATTATGTATGTAAAAAGGTGTTTGTAGTATCATAGGATACAGTATTATATAGCATTTACATCTTGCTCATTTGTTCTCTTTAAAAATAGGAGATATTGAATGTGTTATAGATAAACCTTAAAGTAAGCTTTATCCATAACACATTCAATCAGGAAAACAAAACTGACCCTTAGCTTACTACAACTTTAAAGATACAAACGATACTCAAATAAACTTTTATGCAAACTTAAGTATTGCGTGCGGTGCGAACACACCTTTTCATGTCATTACTGTAAAGCCTCAAAATTTGTTGTTCTCAATAAGTCATTACTGTAAAGTCTCAAGACGAAAGTCTTTGACCAGTGTATGTTGCCAGTGATAACTTACGGATCAGAGACGTGGTCGCTGACTATGGGCCTTATTAGAAGGCTCAAAGTCACTCAGAGGGCGATGGAGAGAGCTATGATTGGAGTTTCACTGCGAGACCGAATCAGAAATGAGGAGATCCGCAATAGAACCAAAGTCGCCGACATAGCTCTCCGGATAACCAAGCTGAAGTGGCAGTGGGCAGGGCACATAGCTCGAAGAACCGATGGTCGTTGGGGCAGAAAGGTTCTCGAGTGGCGGCCACGTACCTGACGACGCAGCAGAGGTAGGCCCCCCGCAAGGTGGACCGACGATCTAATCAAGATCGCGGGAGGCGGTTGGATGCGGGCGGCTCAAGACCGGTCCGTGTGGAGAACCTTGGGGGAGGCCTATGTCCAGCAGTGGACGTCGTTTGGCTGATATGATGATGATGATGACTGTAAAACCTCAACAGAAGCAAAATGCCAATGGCCTTTGCCTCAGGGAGCCCTTTTCTGGAAAGGTCGCCGAATACAGGTAGATCCTTAAATATTCCTACTAAACAAAAACAATAAGAAGTAATCCAATTTACCTACATTTGTAATGAAAAGCGTATGGTTGTAATTTACATAATATAATACTTAACAAAAATGTGTAATTTTAGCCTTTTTTGAAATTTTGCATTCAATTTATTTGTAATTTGCCCAAAACATAATTAGCTAAAAATACCTTATCTGCTCATCTTAATCTTAATTATAGTTAGGTTACAAATTATAATATAATATAATAGTTACCTTAACATTCATATTTGTAGACAAAAACTTCAAAAAATTAACGAATATTTTCTAGAAGTCATCATTCGGGCATCGGGCAGGAGTCGAGACCATTTTCTTTTCTAATTAATTTTGAAAGAACATAAGCTTTTGCAAGCACTATATTTGCAAAGCACCTAAATAAATAACAATCCATAGACATTAAATATTAATAACCCTTTCTTCTCAAAATGCTCAAAAGCTTCGAACACACATATGCATAAATAATATCCTTTTGCACACTTGCACAAGACATTTTCTGCGGTTGTTTCAATTACAGTGAATACGCTATGCTTTCCCATATTTCCCAAGGGTCCATATTGTGAAATATTCATATAAAGTACCGTTTTATGTTAAAATTGTCTTTATATATTTTTATTTTACCCTTTTAGGTAGTTGATATGTTACTTTGTGGGATAAGTGGGATGAAATTTTAAGACTTGATTACTTTAAGAGTTATATTGCTCAAATACTTTGTCAAGCTGCGATTCTTTTGTGGCGATACTTCACCAATGCTTCACTATTTGTAATGTTTCTTACATCATACTAGTGACTAGTCTTGCGAACTTAGAAATATTAAACTAATTGGACGGCCGGTTGGCGTAGCGGGAGTGTAAGCGACTGCTACGGCGAAGGTCGCGGGTTCGATTCCCGCTCAAGTCAAACATTTGTGTGCATGAACATGAATGTTTGTCTTGGTCTGGGTGTTTCTATGTATAATATGTATGTATTTACAAAAAAAAAAGTATATATGTATGTTTATCCATTATCTAGTACCCATAGTATAAGCTCTGCTTAGTTTGGGACTCGATGGTATTGTGTGAAAGTGGAAAAAAAAAAATACACAAGTAACACTTTGACTATTTAAATGGCGACTTCGTAAAAAGAGGGCAAATACATAAATACTCTAAGTAACGTTTACATTACGTACGAAGTGTGTTAAGGATGATATTTATGATAGGACACATGTCAAATGTTGTTTTTGGGAAAATATAGTCACCCGAGGAAAATGGATGGGCAAATGTCTCAGATAGTTGTCGTTAACTAGGCACTAACGTCCCAGGAAATAGGATACAAACGTCTAATTCATCGCGAGATAGAAAATGTTTCGGGTCTATTTAGCTGCTACGAAGACTTGCTGTATAAACACGTATACATTGCAATAATGTTCACAACACAGTATTACTCATTCGTTTTACTTTATTACAAAGAGAACACTGAAAGTTGATACCATACCAATTACTTAATCTAAAGGTAACTAGAAGTAATGACGCATTTGCAGCTAATTTATTAACTGAACAATATTTGACAATATCAGTGAATTACTGCATGCAACAAAACCCATCCTCAAAATCCCAGGCTATGATCTGATTCAGTCAGCTAATTTTTTATGATCAGTAACATTTTAGTTCAGTAACGTTTTTCCGTCGAGGTAGAGAAAGACAACGCCACTTGCATCTATCCTAACAAACCTCACACGCCTCCTTTACATTCAACAAATAATGGAAAAAATATTTGATATACAATGGAATCAAAGCTTAAGCAGATAATATTTTCTCTCTTTAATTCATGCAAGTTTATATTCCAATTATCTGTCGCTCTACATCTGTAACTCCACAATGATATCAAAGGTCGACCCTGATTTTGGAGGAGGCTTTCACCAAGTGCCTCATTATTTCTTTCTGCCACATTACGTAAATGAGATATGACGCAAGACTGCTACAGTATATTATTCTGTGCTATGGAACCGATCCTCAGGCTTCACTATAAAACTACGACCGTGACCGTTGGACATAAAGACAAAGACATAAAGACATATTTATTTCTGCATTTTGGTTGTTTACAACACTTATACATGTCAAAACCCTATTCTAGATGATGCCGGCTTTTCCTAGCTAAATGACTTCTTGAGAAGAAAAGCCGAAACAAACTCAGAGTCATTGCTTTTTTGTCACTTCAATTTCTTTAGTCTTTTCTTGATCTTTTAAAGTCCAGACAAAAAAAGGGTTTAGTATGCAAGTACAATGCAGGAAATTATCTGACGCTTTTGACTGACTCGGCCCACTGATGGCCCGCATTCAACAGCAATCGTACGGCTCAACCTTGATTGAGGGAGCCAGCGCGATCTGTATCACTATGCCTCCACGCCATCAGAAGGTGTATGCATAAGCATGTCAGCCTAAGCCATCAGACAGGTTGCCACAACTATTTACTTATATGTTTAATAATGCCCATATCGTACTCACAACTTTACATGCTAATACATAGTAAAATACATGTTGTAAACAATATGTAAAATTATAAAAATTTAAACAATAAAATGTCATATATTTAAATGTCAAAAAATATTATTGAATGTCAATTTACGAATGTCTAAAAAATAAAATAATAATATATTACTTAAGTAATTTTAAATGTCAAAAGAAAATAACAATGTCAAAACAAAATAAATAAAATTACAAATGTCAAATCAAAAATGTCAAAATGTAAAGATATAAGTACATACATAGATATCGTCACGCCTTTTATCCCCGAAGGGGTAGGCAGAGGTGTATTTCTACACCCACTTTTCGCCATATATACTTTAGTCCCACGTAATAGGGGGCGAGCCTATTGCCGTACCGGGCACATTTCCAGACTCCGTGCTGCTACTGAGAATTTCGTGACAGAAAAACCCAATAACACTGCCCGACCCACTACTCGAACCCGGGACCTCACGATCCCAAGCGCACATTTATGCCGCGAGACCAACGAGGCAGTCGTATATGATTTTATGTCGAGTTTTCCGTCTCTACGCAAAGATGGTATTTGCATTGTGTTATCCCTTAGTCGCCTCTTACGACACCCACGGGAAGATAGGGGGTGGTGACACTTGTATTCTATGCCGTCAACCACACGGTCCACGATATAAGTACTACAAATGTAAATAAAAATATTATGTCACTAATTTCGAAATGTCAAAATTTATAATGTCAATTCATAATTTAATGTCAATTCATAATTTTTAAACTCAATTCCAGGCGTTATTGTCTGCTAAATAATCTTTAACTGTGTAATAAGCTTTTGAACACAAGCTCTGTTTAATAAATACTTTGAATTTATTAATACTTAGTTCCTGAATATTACCTGGAATTTTGTTATAAAAACGTATGCTTTGACACTTGTATGAGTTACTTATTTTTTGTAGTCTAGTTGAAGGTAGAACAAGTTTGTTTTTGTTTCGTGTATTTATTTTATGAATGTCGCTGAATTTAGAAAACATATTTATATTTTTCCTGACATATAACAAGTTCTCATAAATGTATTGAGATGCGACAGTCATTATCTTAATTTCTTTAAATTTTTCCCTCAGTGAATGCCTTGAACCAAGACTGTAGATTGCACGAATAGCCCGCTTCTGCAGTACAAACACAGTTTGAATGTCAGCTGCGTTGCTCCATAATAAAATGCCATATGACATTATGCTGTGGAAATAACTAAAATAATAATCTGGCTGTATCTATATCAGTTAACTGACGAATTTTATAAACCGCGTACGCTGCAGAGCTAAGTCTATTCGACAACTGACCTATATGTGGGCCCCACTGTAGCCTAGAATCTAAGGTTATGCCTAAGAATACGGTGTTATCTATAAGATCCAACTCTTCTCCATTCAAACATATGTTAGGTTTAACTTGTTTTACATTCGGTCTTGAAAATCGTATACATTTTGTTTTTCTTTCATTTAACAGTAAATTGTTAGCAGTAAACCATTGAACTACTTTAGAGAGAGCGTTATTTACATCGTCATTATTTGATTGTTCTCGTCTAAGTTTAAAGATAAGTGATGTATCATCAACAAATAACACTATCTCTTCATTATTTTGCATAATATATGGCAAATCATTAATATATACAAGGAAAAGGAATGGACCAAGAATTGAACCCTGCGGCACTCCCATTGTGACCACTGAACCCATAGAAATTTTTCCATTTACCTCAACTCTCTGTATCCTATTACTCAAATATGATGTTAGGAGATCCAAAGAAGTGTTCTTAATTCCATAGTAATGTAATTTCCTGATCAATGTTTCCTGAAAAACGCAATCAAAAGCCTTAGATAAGTCACAAAAGACTCCTAGAGCATCATGCGACTCCTCCCAGGCATCAAAAATACTATCTAAAAGCTCAACTCCAGCATCGGTAGTTGAGTGACCCCTAGTAAAACCAAATTTTAACAATTCATGTAACAGCTTATTGTTATTAAAATGAGTTTGAAGCTGGCCTAGAATTATTTTTTCAAAAATTTTACTAAACGTGGGTAGCACAGATATTGGCCTATAATTTGTGGGGTCAGATGTGCTACCTGATTTAAATAACGGAATTACTTTACTACTTTTCATTTGATCAGGAAACACACCACAGTCAATGCATCTATTGAACGTAAGAATGAGTTGGAAGTAAAAAGTTCTCGTACCACTATGATGTGTTGGTTTTTATGAGAGTTTGTAAGTTACAAATGCTGAATGTATTCTAGGCTTTTTACGACTGTCCTCGTCTGAATAGTTAGGTTTAATGTGAATTATCCAGAAAAGTTCGAGACTAAGCCTCTCAGAGCAATTAAGCACTGGAGACGTATTTCTGAACATCCTTTAATGTCAGGTACTTACCTGGTGAATTTTATTTTGGCAATAAAATAAAAACTGTGTATGAGCACATTTTTGACATTGACTACTGTAATTTTACTCAACGTCTCATGAAACTGTAATTTAAGAAAATTAATTTCTTCAGATACCTGCATGTTGGTTGATATAAGCCTCATTAAATGATGAACGTGTAATGACATTAAGCTAAAAGAGTAAAAAAGCGCATATGGCTTACATTAATTGTAGACAAGTTGAAAATTGCTATGGATTATTGTAATGTTAAATCAACTATCGAAGTAAGAATGTGTTGACCCCTGCAGAGTTGCACGTGAAACTAATGGAACTAAATGTCTATACATATATCTAGGTACCTAAATATGATTTAACACTAACTAATTATTCAATAAAAATAGTATTGACGTTGAAATTATATCAGAAACCGGTGCGATAATGTCAATCAGATTAATATTCATGATAACACTAATTTGATTTTTAACCGACTTCAAAAAAAGGAGGAGATTCTCGATTCGTCGGAATCTTTTTTTTTATGTATGGTCCCCGATTTCTCTAAGACGTCTGAACCGATTTCGAAAATTCTTGTTTTTATTGAAAGAGTATACCTCCTAGTTGGTCCCATGATCATCAGGTTAGGATCTGATCATGGAATCCTGAAAAATCGAAAGGACCTCTTCAAATATTATAAGCACACTTGAAGCGATTTGACGATAACAACGCAATGCCGTCGAGTTTGGGCTCATTTGAGTCGTCTTTATAATTATAGACTTTGATGCTGAATGATTTCATGGTCTGATGATAGAGCTGGAAGGTAATCATGAGATCTTTGCGATACAATAACCCAATCTCATCGAGTTTAGGGTCGTTTGATTCGTCTTTACATGGACTTTGGTACTGGATGTCAAAGTCAAAGTGGTTTTTTTGTGTTTAGGCTCGTTTGTTTTGTCTTGGCAAACAATTTGGTATTTGATGATTTCCGGGATCTGATGATGGAAATGAAACGAACGTGTTTAGGCTACTTAGTTGAAAACAAAAAAAAAACTTGAAATTGCTAGAAAGGTTACTTAACTAATTTTAATGAATTCCGTAATAAAATTTTGATTGGAATGACTGCTATGAGTCCTGATTTAATGGAGATTGATTCGCCAAATGAAAATTTCAATAATTTATTTAATGTAGTTAACAAGGAATTTCAGAATACTTTTAGGACTAAGGAGAAAGTAGTTAAGGAATCTCGAGCTTTTAGTGAGTGGGCTGCTGCAGGTATTTACAAAAGCAGAGCAAAGATGTACGAGTTGTACGGTATGAAGAGATACAATTCTGATTCGAACTTCACTGAGTATGTTAGGAATTATTCCAAGATATTTAAAAGAGTGTGCAATACAGCTAAGGCATTATTATTTAGGAACAAAATTGAACAATCCTCGAATAAAATTAAGGCAACCTGGCGAGCTATTAATGAAGCAACAGGTAACACAACACTAAGAGGTAATAGTTTTAGTTTATTTGATAGTGACAGATTAATTCATAATGACAAAGAAGTCGCACACACATTTATTAATTTTTTTGCTAGCATACCGATTACTACTACTACTAGAGAATTAAAATCATCAGCTATAGTCGCAGAAAACCTATTAGAATCTAGTGTAGGAAAATGTGATGTATTATTTAAGTTCCATTGTATTAATTCTACCGACATTATAAGTACTTTTCAATCTCTAGAGTCTAAGAATACAGGTGATCTCTGGGGCATTTCTGTTAAGGTTTTAAAAAGTATAATTGATGTAGTAGCTCCTTATTTAAGCAACTTATTTAATAAATGTATTGAATCAGGTGTTTTTCCCGATCTTATGAAACACAGTACGATAATACCTCTTTTCAAATCCGGCAGTAAGACTGATCCTAGTAATTATAGGCCAATATCGATACTACCTGCCTTTAGTAAGATTTTTGAAAAGATCATACTCAAGCAATTACTTAGACATTTTAATCTAAACAGCCTCCTTCATAGTGAGCAATATGGATTTACCAAGGATCACTCGACAAAAGATGCAGGAGTAGCGTTACTTAAACACATATTCAGTGCATGGTAGAATGCCCAAAATGCTATTGGTGTGTTTTGCTACCTTTCGAAAGCATTCGATTGTGTCTGCCATGAAACACTCTTATGCAAACTTAGACATTACGGCGTACAGACTAAAGCATTGGAAGTCATTAAGTCATACCTAAGTGACAGAATCCAATGTGTTGAAATAAACGGCTCAAAATCCAGTGGCTTACCTGTTGATTTAGGAGTGCTGCAAGGCAGCATCCTAGGGCCTTTCTTGTTTCTTGTTTACATAAACGATTTACCTTTTTACTTGAAAAACATTTGTGACGTTGTACTGTTTGCTGACGATACTTCTTTGATATTCAAAGTAGATAGAAATAAGGAACATTTTAACGAAATAAACAGTGCGCTCATTCAAGTAACTAAATGGTTTAATGTAAACAATCTAGTACTGAACGCCAAAAAAACAAAATGTATTAAGTTTGCTCTGCCTAATGTCAGAAACCTTGGTCCTAGTATAGCTCTAAATGACGATGTTCTCGAGATATCTGAATCTACATTATTTCTAGGAATAACACTTGATTCGAAATTACAGTGGGATGCGCACGTTACATATCTCTCAGGGAAACTTAGCTCAGCTGCTTATGCCATTAAGAAGGTTCGTAGGTTGACTGATGTCGATACGGCTAGATTGGTTTATTTTAGATATTTTCATAGTGTTATGTCAAATGGCATATTATTATGGGGTAGGGCCGCTGACATCGAAAATATTTTTATATTACAAAAACGGGCAGTTAGGGCCATTTACCAGTTAAAGACAAGTGTTTCACTTAAAGAAAAATTTAAAAATATTGGTATTCTTACTGTAGCATCACAATATATTTATGCCAGTGTTATGCATGTACGACTACATATAAATTCTTACAAAATGAATAGTGACATACACAATATTAATACTAGGAACAGGCACAAATTATGTGTACCATATTTCCGTTTACACAAAACGCATAGCTCTTTTATTGGGCTTAGTATAAGAATGTATAATAAAATACCAAATAATATTTTAGACTAGCCTTTAAGGTCGTTTCAGACAATTGTTAAAAATAATCTTTTACTAAAGGCATATTATAGTTTAAATGAGTATCTTGACGACAAGTACGCTTGGAAATAAATATTATTTTATTAGGTCAATTTCTTTTTATTATTAGGTCAATAGGCAGTTTTATAGTGTAGTTAATTACCGTATTCTCTTTTATACTACATTTGCATTCTTGTTCTACTCTTTTTATTATAATTTATCGGATTTGTGAGGTGAGGGTAACTCGTGGTCATGAACTGCTAACTAATAGATAGTAAATTGCTGCAGGTTCATATACCATTACTTTTCAGAACATACTGTTCCACCATAGATCAGAACAGTCATGTTCGCGAGTTGCTTACATCAAAAGACGTAAGTGGATGCACCTGTTTCACCATGTTCACTTTGGGAGGCTTACTAAATGAACATAATTTATTGCTTGAGTATGATATCAATAACTATTAACTTTTGCAATAGTAGATAACTCACAATGTGAAACAGTTGCAGCTCCTTACAAATATGACATGTAAAAGAGTTATACTGGCAGTTAAAAAGAGTGGCCACGAGTTTTATTGCCCGTTCTTTCTCGTGGTTCTACCTATTGCATTGCGAACGTGGCAGTAAATGTAAATGTAGAATCATCTAGTAATTAATTTTAATCTTTGACGTTCATAAGCGTCACTTTGTGACCTAAATGAATAAATGATTTTGAGTTTGAGTTTGAGTTACAGGTCTACATTCAGAATAGAGGCACGCAAGGAAGGCCTCCTCATCATGTACCAGCTACATTCTCCTATGTACCTACTTACCACCTATTACTATTTATTATTAGTACCTATACCACTAAAAAGGAAAAAAAAAAAAATAGAAAAAACCGATTTCAAAAAGCACTAAGGAACTAAAAAACAAAAAATAATTGGTTTTGGAGCAAACACTTTTGGAGTCGGTGCCAAGCCAAGTATTTCTGATCTGACTATAAAACCTCTACACATTTTTATATAACTTTCGTTGTTGATACTATTTGATATATGTTTTTTTTATCTATTAGATGGGTGTTCCTTTGGTATTGATTCATTGATAAATTGTGATACAAGAAAACAGTATGCTCCTTTTTTTTCATTTTATTTGTTAATCTGTTAATTTTTTACATACATACATACACATACATAGACTCACGCCTGTTTCACCGAAGGGGTAGGCAGAGGCATATTAAACGCCCACTTTTCGCCAGTGTTTTGATCCCACGTAATAGGTGGCGAGCCTATTGCCGCTTATCGGGATATTTTATTTGCCAGAGCCTCGTCCGTTGATCGGCAGGTGCACCACTTGCAGGTGAGGTTGACTTGGGACCCTAAGATCTTGGTGGGAACCCTATGCACCCCTAAAATTTACCCCTTAAATTTTTACGGACATACAAATAATACATTTCAAAAAGATAGGCATTGCTATACAACAAGGCAATGCTGTCAGTCTTCTGGGCACGCTTCCAATAATTGACTACGATGCGGATGACTTTCATGATGGCTTCTAAATTGAATTTTAATTTATTTTTCGATTCTTGTATAAATTATAATCATTTATACAAGAATCGAAAAATTAATTATTTTAAATTTAAGACATACTTAATTTGGTTATAATATTTATGTAATGGTTGATTTTGTTTGGAAAATAAGTCATTGGCCGCAAATTATTTTTTTTTTTTAATTTCTAGAGGATTAAATCCAAGTTAAAGATGAACTGTATGTCGTGGTTGTAAATAGTTAAGAGATTAAAGGTACTAAACAGAGAAGAATATTTTATGCATAGTATATTATATCCTAAAAAATATACGCTAGTCCGATAAATAAGTTACATAATAACAATGCATAATACAACAACGCATAGTATTTTTCTGTATTGTTGTGTAAAATTTCCGTGTAAAATTGTTATGTAAAATTTTCGTATGAAATATTGTTGTGTAAAATGTTCGTGTAAAATTGTTGTGGAAAATGTTCGTAAAAATTGTTGTGGAAAATGTTCGTGCATAATGTTTGAGGAAAACGTTCGTGTAAAATTGTGGACAAAGTCCGTGCAAAATGGTTGTGGAAAAGTCCGTATAAAATTTTCGTGTGAAATTGTTGTGGAAAATGTTCGTGTAAAATTGTTGTGGAAAATGTCCGTGCAAAATATTTGTGGAAAAATGTTGTAAATTTTTTTCGTGCAACATTTTCGTGGGAAAATATTGTGGAAATTTTTCGTGCAACATTTTCGTGGAAAATTGCTGTGGAAAATTGTTGTACGTGTTTAATTTTGTGTTATAATAATTCTTTATGTGCATTCGCAATGATTGGATATATCTTATATTTGTAAACCATGTTGGTAAGCAAGGCATATGGATGCGGGTGGCTCAGGATCGGACTATGTGGAAAGCCTTGCGGGAGGCCTATGTCCAGCAGTGGAGGTCTTTCGGCTGATATGATGAAGGCATATTGGAACTCTTTTTTTTTTTGTACATAACACATTAGTAATTATTATCACCTTTGTCTAGCAAATAAATAATTCTTATTCTTATTCTATAGAAAGTTATATTTAACAAAGAAACGATGCATAATATTACAATACTTCTGCCAACTTAGTCGGCATTACTTATTAAGAGCTGATTTATCTATCTAAACTTCACGCCTATATACCATTCGGGTAGGCAGTGATTATCGATCGCCAAATGCTCCGGTTCAAGCACACCTCTTTCGCTTCCTCGACATTCATTAACCTCTCCATGCATGCTCGTCGGTTATGCCTACTTTTTGGTTCAACTGCTTCACATTGGACTTATTTTGTAGTTTATGTAAGTATGATCTTAATACCATTGAATGTTTGTTTGCTTAAGGTATTATGAATGGCGCTTGATTGGCTGTATTAATGGAAAGACGTCATTGAGAGAATAAAGCTACGTTACCACCGTGAAAGAGTTTGATTCGGTAATACCTAGCTCAACGAAGTGGACTTCGATATACCTAATGAAATAGGTTTGCGAAAAAATCAGTAAAGAAAATGAAACAAAATATTGCCGAGAGCTGAACGGAAAATAAGAAATACAAAATAATAATTCAATTTTATTAATAACTGTTCCACGTTATAGAAATGAGCGAATTACTTTTTTGGCGGAAATACAATACATGCATGCATGCAGTTTTCTCACTATGCAGTTTTCTCTGCAAGTTAAAATAGGTAATTAATGCCTGCTCCGTACGCAGTGAAAACCAACCTTTGGACTTGTTACCTCTTTCCATCATTACGACCACTCCCTTTTATGACAAAGATTGCCTTAAAAAAATGTACCACTCCTAAGTTTTCACATCAAGAAAAGTTTGTCCCCTTCCTAAGATATAGTCAGAAGAAAAGTACGTACTTATAAAAGAATAATCTCAACAGTAATATTATCAAAACAAAATACACATACTTGTAAGTACGGCCAACTATTATCATAAATTCTGTTATTTTTATAGAAGTAGAGACTCGGTAGAAAAATATTTTTCCTCCCGTGGGACTATGTAAAATCAAAGATCATATGAAATCTTTTCGAGAAAAGTTTTTAAAGTGTTTTTATAGTTTCGTTGATATAAGGCTGATGTAACTAGAAGAGGTTTTATTCTTTTGCGTTGAAAGTTTTGATTTTATATAACTGCAAGGTGATTTTTGCTACCATTATGTAACAGATAAAATATATTAGAAACAGCATGTACTTGCTTCGACGCTTCACTTTTCTTCTGTAATCTTAATATATAAAATCCTTGCGTTACTGACTGACTGACAGACACGCTACAACCGAAACTATTGGGCGCAGGAAGCTGAAATTTGGCATGTATGTTCCTTGGGGACCGTAGAGGTGCACTAAGAAGGGATTTCCCGAAATTCCCACGGGATCAGCCAAAACGCATAAATTTCAAAAAAATGCAGGCGTAGCTGCTGGCGTCCTCTAGTATAATAATAATAAGCAGTAATTTTACATATATACTTAATTATGCGATTGCAACCCTACATACTACATAACTATTTGTATATAATTATGTATGTCGGAGCAGTGAAGTAATACGTTTGTTTACGTCCTAGTAACGCCATCTAATAGCGTTTATGACACTTAAATCGATTCATTGATTCAGTGGTTCGAGCCGAGGTTGTCTATGAGTTGTCAAAGTAAGACGGGTGAGCGAGTGACACGACACGTCATTTGACAACCGGAGCTCGACCGTGCCGGTTGTGCGCACTGATTCTGCCTAAGGGTGCTTCTACACGGTGCATGTAGCTGGAGCAAGTAAAGGTGCGGGTTACACGCGTGGGTAATATGCGCAAGCTACTTGATCAAGTTACTCGCTTATACTTGTACATGGTGCAAATAACTGGAGCAAGTAAAGACGCGGGCTACTTGCGCAAGCTGTACCTATGTACAAGTTATTTGTTCGTGGTCAAGAGCTACATGTGCATGCTATTCGCAGGGTAGCTTTATGACTTGAATCGCGCCAAATGTCTCGACGAACGAAAATTATTTAAAAATCATATGTTAAAAATGTAATTTTAACAGATAACATGCGCGAGTGACCCGTGCGCGTCGCAGAGCACGCGAATTACTTGCTCGAGTCGCTGGACCCGCACATTGTTCTAAGGACAAACAACATGGCGGACACTATCGATATTTCGGATAGAAATCCCTCTGCATCTCCGACATATATACTAATCGCGAAAGTTTACCTACAAAAATTCATCTTTGTTAGTTTTGCTTAGCGTAATTTTGACCACGCTAAATGCATAAAACGTGAATTTAAAATCATCATCATCATTATAGCGTGGTCGTAGTCGTTATACTCTCGCCTTGGGCCTGGAGGCGCCTGATTTCCTATCTGAACATCTTCACTTAGCACGGTCTTTCACATACTTCATGTCATTGGTGATAAAACTCATGTACTTAGTAGTAAATTACAGTATTGCACTGATTGTTGTTTCAAGTGAGGATGTGCTTTACACTCTTTTAATGATCACATAGCATTTCGTGAAAAAGTCCGAAACCTTAGCTGACTGCACTTAGACTTTTAGAAGGAAAGTCGACACACAGACTTGCAGCCAACGTATATACTACGGCCAACCACTATTACATTTACATTATTAGGATTCGCACCAAATAAAGAAAATATATTTAAATGACTACAATTATTATTACGTAAACGGATTTTGTTCCTATACTCAGAAAAAACATAAGCCAACCCGAACATACTCAAATATGTAGTGGAACGTTAGCTCACATATATTATAATTCCTACCCATCAAAATATGCCCCAAAATAATATCCTGCTTTACATACATTTAGACCACATCACGTGTTTATCCTTAATTGAAACCGGCGCCGGCACCTATGATGTATATCGTAGCTAGTTGGACTCTTCAGCATCCTTGTGCGAGTGTATTACATAGTATAATGTAGTACATAGATCTAAATGTAGGATTCAAATATGTCAAGGCTACACCTCAATCTAGCCGTGTAACGGTCGACGTACAATGATTAGGGATTCCGGCTGATATTTTAGGATACCTAAATGTGAATATCATAATGGTGAATGTTAGCAGATTGACTAGCTTTGCAAGTGAGTATTGCCGTTGAAATAAACTTTCACAATTTTCTAAATAACTTTAGTTTTGCTTATGAACTCCTACAGCCTGGCATATTCTCACTATTAGGAGGGTTAGGTCGTTCTCCACCACGGTGGTTAAGTTATTGAATACAGTATCCCAGACATGCTTTACCATTTAGCAATTTCGTGTACGTTGTGAAAAATACTAAATTTGCTTCACCATTTTGAAAGCGATATTCAACAATGTCGGTGGTCGGTGGTTTTAGTCCTAGAACCTCAGCTTAGCGATCTCCCTATCTAAATATCCTGCTCCGTTATCCGGTAGTAACATTTGTAAAGGTATCTTAAAATTATAAGCACCTCTCTTTGTCTAGAGGTTTCGACCTACTAATGTCGGCAAGGTACTCAGTTTTTCCTTTGCCTTCTATTTTTAAGAGAACTGTCTCACTTGAAATAATTGATACATCACAGATTTGTGAAACACTATCTAACCCGTAACACCCGGCGCAGTGATAAGCAACGAAGCGACTACATAAATTACTAAACCATTGGTGCTACAATTTTAAGATGAGTTCAACCATTGACATATACTACTTTAGTACATATATATCGATAAGTTCAACGTTTTATCACCTTTGCACTGAGATAAAATCCAATCTCGCGACATCAACGGTATCTCAATTCCAGAGTAGACACCACTATTTCTCTTCAACAATATCATAATTCTGCAGTGTTCGGTCTATAACATTAATCAACACGGAGCAACGAAAGGTTCCGACTGATAAGCCGGTGACCCTACTATCGTAACGATACAGGCTTTCATTAACTTCAGATGTCAGGTCCCACTGAGAGATGAGCGAGGAAAGAAGAGCTAGCTGCATATGTGTTTTGGCACTGCTTGGCATTCCATAAAAAGTATATTCATTGTTTAAGAAAATAAATGGACTGAAGTTACCTGACTGCCTCCGTAGTATAGTCGACAGCTTAGGCGTCTGCCGATCCTGGGTTCGATTACCGGGTAGAGCAAAAGTGTTACTGAGTTTTTCCGAATTCTCAATAGCAGCACGGAGTCTTGCAATCACCTCAATCAAATTAACCTCTGCCTACCCCTTCGCGGATATAGGCTTGGGTCTATACAAACCATTTTTTTTGGTTACCATGCCTTGTTTGGATTGGTATTCTGATGAATGCAAAAAATCTGCGTGTCTGAGTATTTTCCAACTCTGCCAACTCGCATTTAAACTTTGGCCTTACCCTTCTCATAGTGCGAAGAGGCCCGTGCCCAGCAGAGGGAAAGTTTGTATACAGTGCTGATGACGGTGATGAAACAAAACAATACAAGAAACAGAAAAACAGACACGTAATATTACACATATCGCCTCTTACGGTTGCAGCAACTAGATTACCCGTTTAGTATATAGGTACCTTGCTTGTACACTTCTAGAGTGCGACGTATCTAGTACTAAGTGGGATATGATTCGTTCATCCCACACTAAAGCGATGCCTCTAAGCCTTTTTCCAATTATCTCTACGCCTTCTTTGAGGTTGAAAAATGGGATTTCTGTTCAGCGATTGTGAGCTGTGCTATGGTAACGAAGATTTCTTCACTCTGTTTGTTTTAACAATCATATCCGTCGTTCGTATAATTTGATTACTATTCGGATATAATTGGAAATTTGATTAATGTGGCTGGCCTATTGCTTCAGCAAATGACGGAAAGAGTATCAATATTTTTTTTAAGGCAGTTAATTTACTGGAGACAGAGGATTTACTTCGTACATCAATGTCCATGAAATCCTACATAAATGCAAATATATTGTTCTTAAACGTTAACTGGTTTCTGATCATCATTTTCGTCAGTATATAAACGCAGTAATGCCAAGCTGACGAAGGATTATAAACAAATTTTGCAATAATCACTTTTCTAACGATGCGTCGTGACACCTCCGACACTGCAGGGTGCCATTTCCTTTGTGGCACTTTTCACCTACGGGCCTCATATGGAGTAGTTTCCGCCGAGTGCTGAGATCAAGATGTCACGTGTGTGAGTTTTGCAAACATTTGCTTTAACATCAATAAAAGCAGTTTAAACCCATTTGACCGGAATAATTACTGCCTCTCAGGATGAATAACAAAGTAAATACTGTGTTAGAATTAAACAGAAACGAAATTGTATAACGTAGTAGTTAAAACAATTCAATTTCGTTCCGTATCGTAAGAGGTGAGTAAGATAAATACACAAAGCTGTAGAGGCCACGCTGCAACTAACAACGAATATTACACGAATATTATTTATTCAGGTATACTTTGATATAAATAATGCAACGGTAGCGCAAACGTATCTGAAATAACTTTGTTTCAAAATTAATTTACTAGCGGCGAGAGTAATTTAAGTTTAAAAAATCTATAATTCCAGTTATTGAAAAATATTTTTATGTGATACGAGTAAATTAAATAATGTTATGTGTATTATAAACCCGTCACAATAACAATAATTTGATTTCATTTCATTTCATTGCTTCGTTTTATTTTATGGTTTGTATTTCATCGTTAGCGATGTGATAAAATTTGATCCTTGATTTCATAACGTAGTGTTGCTTTTTTGAAACAAGTAACGAATCAAATGAAAACTTTCATACGAAAACCGTATCTACAGTGTTCTGATAGACATAGAAGCTAGATGAGGATTCATCATCATCATCTTGTTCTAAGCATTATCCGGATTGCATCCATGACTTGCCTCGGAACCCACAGTCAGCTTTCTATTCTAAACACATTTGACAGAATATTTATCTTTTACACAGAGCGAGAGCCGTCTAAATTTCGCAACTCTAAGGGATAACGATATTCTATGGTTTTGAACAGTGACAGTAAAATCAAGGGTACTGAATCTCTATGACGACCGTCAAAGATCTTCATGACAGCCAGGACCAACGGCTAGATGGGTATTCATTATATATGTATGAAAAGAATAATGAATGTAGAGGAAGCACGTGAGGTTTGCAAGGATAGAAGCAAGTGGCGATCTGTTGTCTCTGCCTACCCCGACGGGAAAAAGGCGTGAGCATATGTATGTATGTATGTACGTGTAAAAAAATACTCTTCCATTAAACTTTTTTGGTTTATCTGTAGCAGAATAATATTTCAAAGTAAATTCTAAAATTTAATTCTCGCCTTCCGATCTGGGGTACGGCTAGCTACCAAATCCAATTTGGTTCCCTTGGGGAGTGTTTCAGTGTCGAATAATGCAAAGTAATACGAATTCAGAGGGCGGTGACGTATTTTGAATATTTTAAAAGCTGCGAAACGACCGTAAACCATCGGTGAGGACGTGGTTGCGTGGAAATATAAGTGGAGGGAATTTGGTAGGGACCGTTTATCTCAAGCCGTTAGAAGTATTCAGACCCATTTAACGGTTTCCTCTTTCTGTAAGGTTATATTTTGAAACGATAGCATTTCCATCTAAAGTCTTATTTTTAAATCTGAAGTTAAAGATCCTTCTACTGAATTATGAAACATCTACAGAAACTGTACTGATAATAAAAACATGATCCTGTCATTCCAGACAGCCAAAAAAGGCAACTAGAAGAAGCTCTGAAGCTTTCCAGACCACGGAGTCACTAACAGGCTGACTGTGGTTTGAGTGTAAAAATTCCAGTCCAGAAGAATCCATTTTGAATTTAGCGCTAGCTAAGAAGCAATAGGCTTCTAAGAATAGCTGATTTGTAAAATTATGATACGTAGATCATAGGACCATATACTGACAAAGATTAACATAAATACCTAAGACCTTATGTCAAAATTCTTTAAAATAAGATCAATTCTATCTCGCTATATAGGCTCGTATATTTCCAAATCTGTAACCAGATTAGCATTTGATACAGATACGATACATGATTACATATGCGCGCCACATGCTTGCGAACATTGTGTTAGCGACTAAGCAAACAAACCTATTTTGTCTTATAAAAAGAATTCTATTCAGGCTTAACGTACGGAGAAATATCGGCATAATCATTCTACAAAAATTGTATTACAATCAAAAGTAATTTTATTTACATATGTGAAAAGCTCGTTATACGTAACGAACAAGAATTCACCTATGGCTCCGGCCCCGCGGTATTCGGTCGACAACTTTAAAACGATATTATTCTACAGCCTTTCGCAGTCCACTGCTGGAAAAAGGCCTGTCCTAATTTGACCCACAGTAACATTGTGACTGCCTCCGTAGTCCAGTGGATAACGTATGCGACTACTGATCGGAGGTCCCAAGTTCGATTCCGGGGTTGGGCAAATGTGTTACTGGGTTTTTCCGAATTCTCAATAGCAGCACGGAGTCTGGTGATGTGCCCGGTAACGGTAATAGGCTCGCCCCCTATTACATGCGACCTAAAAATTCATGGCGAAATGTGGGTGTAAACACCTCTGCCTACCCCTTCAGGGACAAAAAGAAAATAACATTGTGAGCGAACACTCTATTTGGCCCGCTATACTAGGTACGCGAACCAGATGGATTGCTATAGGGTTTGATTACGATTTCCATCTCTTCGCAATGGTACTTATTTACTTCATGTTCTTCATTTATTCACCTTTTACGAAACCTACATGTATATCGATAACTTTGGGTAGAAAGGTCGTATAAACCATTTTGGCCAAATTGAGTTATATATACCATTTTTCTCAGAATTTTTTTCTCTATCGATCTGTATATACGAAATGTAGAAATTCACTCAAAAATGGTTAATACGACCCAGAAGTTTTTGGTAATAGCCTCTTGAAAAAGGTAAATTATCAGTGTAAAAGCCGAATATTATTTTTTTGTAGTTTTGTTATGATGTAATGACCATAATTTTAATTAACTCAGGGCGTAAAAATAGTCGTTAATTGTAAATGGTTTATACGCCCCAACGTGTTGAATGCATTACCTAAGCATAGTTTAAATTCGACGTCGTAAATCCTTATTGCATATCGACCTTTGGGTAGAAAGGTCGTATAAACCAAAACCCGAAAGTGATTAAAAATGATCTATGAGAAAGTTTCTTACTATTTGTGAATGAATAAGGTTGAATCATCAAAACCTCTCTATCTTCTTTAGTTTTAAAGTTAGCTTGGATTTACGTCTAAGAAAAATCAATTCTTGGTTAATACACTCCATGAAAATGTACTTGAAAAAAACTGTAAAGGTCGTATATCCATTTTTAATAAGCTTATGGTCACATTTACTGTCGTAAAAACCCAATTATCGATACCTTTGGGTAGAAAGGTCGTATAAACCAAAACTCGACTTTTCAGGATAGCAGAACAGCTACTTTTTTTTACATAAAAATCCATAACTTTTTGTTTTTGAAGTTATAAAAAAATTATCTATGAGAAAGTCTCTTACAATATGCGAATGAAAAAGGTTATATCATCAAAACCTGTCTATGTTCTTTAGATTTAAAGTTAGCTTGGATTTACGTCTAAGAAAAAATCTATTCTTGGTTAATACACCCTATGTAAATTTACTTTAAAAAAACTGTATAGGTCGTATATCCATTTTTGGTAAGCTTATGGTCACATTTACTGTCGTAAAAACCCATAAATGTAGTTCTTTTTGTATTAAAAACCATTTATAATCATAGATCAATTGAATTCTGACTAATAATTCAGAGAACGGGTACTGAAAAACAAGTTAATCGAAATATGAACTCTTTTTTATTGGGATAGAATTTAAATTGATTTTGTATTAATAAAGACTAATGTTTTTAGTGCAAAATATTATTCCCCTCGGACTGTACTTGGTGGATTGATATTTTTTTAGCGGGTCTTTCGCTTGATAGATTTATATTCGATCTATATTTTTGTTGAAACGGTTTTATTGTATTCAATAAAGTGTATCTTTTAGGTGTGTAATAATATTGGGTGTAAATAAATAATAAACCGAAAACCGATACTAGTGATGAGGCACTTGGCGGTCGAATTTTCCCAGTTTAGGGTAGATATTTATGATTTTTAATAGGCTACCGTCACTGATCAGTCGTATGAAGCTACCACGATTAATACCTACAAATCGCAATAGCTACGTGCTACAATTTATTAAGGCTAGAACACTCTTGTCGCACCTACTCGCATACACTCATGCAAGTAGGTGCTGAGTTCGGTAAGTTGTAATTCAGAATAATTCTTTTTATACTCGTATATCCATTTATTTAAATTACAACACATTTGTTTTAGGTGCTAGCGATGGGATACAATTAAATTTTCACGTAACTTCAAGTTGATTCTGAAATGTTATTACAAAATATAGAAATTTTAATTTTTGTGGTAGGTATCGCGAAATTTAAATTGTGCTTGGGGCTCTATACCACGTACCTTCTACTCCTGCTACCTTTGTTTCGAGAAAACGATATATTTGCAATGTTGCAAGCAATAATTCATAATTCGTTTTAAAATAATTTATAATAATAATTAAAATAGTTTATAGTAACGATTCATAAATAATTTTAAACTAGTTCTGAACACAAATTTATATCATAAAGTAAGTTACTTTTTTCACGACTGCCCAAAAAAAGGAGTGTTATGTTTTTAGTACATAAGTTAGTTACGTTTAGTGCTCGATCGTTTTTTTTATTTAGTTGCAATTCAATAAATTACTTAGTAAGTAGGCCTTACTACAAAGGCTTAATTCAATAATTTATTGAATTAAGTACCTACATTTAAATATGTACATTAAAAAAATATCAAACATTTTACAAATGATTAAAATGCCTCATTACTTTAATTCAGAAGAAGTTTGAATAATTTTTGTTTTTATGACTAAGTCGATTTTTTATTTCACATTTCTGTTTAAGGTGTTTATAATAATTTTTCAATTTAAAATGTTAAACCTCTTAGGTATGTTGTACCATTATTGAAATGATAGTAAATGTTGATTAGAAGGTATTATAATACTTAATTAATGTTGACTTCGTATTTCAGGTAGTTTTATTTTATTTGGATCGACCATTATTGGTTATAAGAATAATAATGATTGAATTCCTACTAATTCTGAGAGTAACAGGTTTATAATAATTTTTCAATTTAAAATGTTAAACCTGTTAGGTATGTTGTACCATTATTGAAATGATAGTAAATGTTGATTAGAAGGTATTATAATACTTAATTTATGTTGACTTCGTATTTCAGGTAGTTTTATTTTATTTGAATCGACCATTATTGGTTATAAGAATAATGATGATTGAATTCCTACTAATTCTGAGAGTAACAGGATTGTTTATTAGTCAGAATTCAATTGATCTATGTTTATAAATGGTTTTTAATTCAAAAAAACTACATGTATGGGTTTTTACGACACTAAATGTGACCATAAGCTTACCAAAAATGGATATACGACCTTTACAGTTTTTTTAAAGTACATTTTCATGGGGTGTATTAACCAAGAATTGATTTTTCTTAGACGTAAATCCAAGCTAACTTTAAAACTAAAAAAGATAGATAGGTTTTGATGATTTAACTTTTTTCATTCGCAAATTCTAAGAAACTTTCTCATAGATAATTTTTTTATAACTACAAAAACAAAAAAGTTATGAATTTTTATGTAAAAAAAAAATCGTTTTTCTGCTCTCCTGAAAAGTCGGGTTTTGGTTTATACGACTTTTCTACCCAAAGGTATCGATATCAAATACTTTTTATCACCCTAATTGTCCCAGGAAATATTTTTTGATCTCAGAGTCGTCATTCACGCATACATACATAATGAGGACAAATTAAATATAAAGTCTTTGAAATAATGGTAGCGCTATTGAAACTCAAGTGTATCTTGTATCTTTGATTAAATTTTTTGTTGTTGAAATAATTGTTGTCATATTTTTTTTGATCTTCCTTTGTAATTTGTGATCACACGCTATTTAGTCCTTTGGAACTCAAGTGGGCAACATTTTTATTGCTGCCTTCGTGAGATGATTTAATGACTACAGATATTTAAAGAGCAATTTGACTCATATGTATATTTAATGATTTTCCCTTAGCTTCATACAAACTTTACCATAATTAATAAGAGGTAGAAAGAGCCGGCAGGTAACGGGCGAGTTTAAGAGATGATGAATTTGTTTGCATAGGGGTGCATAGGGTTCCCACCAAGAACTTTGGGTCCCAAGCCAACCTCACCTGCAAGGGGTGCACCTGCCGATCAACGGACGAGGCTCTGGCAAACAAAATATCCCGATAAGCGGCAATAGGCTCGCCACCTATTACGTGGGATCAAAACACTGGCGAAAAGTGGGCGTTTAATATGCCTCTGCCTACCCCTTTGGGGAAACAGGCGTGAGTCTATGTATGTATGTATGTATGAAGTTGTTTGCCTGATAATACCTAATTATCAGCATTTTATTACAAACTAGAGTCTGCCCGCAGATACACCCGCCAATTTTATTTTAATCTTACTGTTTATTCTAGATTCCATTCGAACTTTGGGAAATCCCTATTTAGTGCACCCCTACCTATGGTCCCCAAGAAACATACATACATGCCAAATATCAGCTTCTTGCGTGCCATAAATTGGGCTGTGGCTTGTCTATCAGACAACCGGTAACGCAAGAATTTTATACATATAGGCATAGAGAAAAGGATGACGAACGAGCTGTGGTAAACGGCCTGTGATGACAAGCAGGGTTCTCGCGTGTTGCTGAATCACACGCTAGAAAGAAGAAAGAGAACTTTAGTCTCCAATGTTTCTCTTTCTCTTGTCAATTACTCTCCTCCATGCGAGTAGTAAATCAGAAATAACGAGATTTTTTAATTTTTCATTCATTTAAGAGTATTATGTTAATAAAATATAGATGTATTAAATGTATACTAAGTACTAACTACTATTGCGGTTTTCTTTTGGGTTTAAAGAATGTATTTCTAATTAAACATAAGGTAACATTGAGATACAGAGTTATTGAAATTTAAGAACATTTCTGCCTCTGGGGCCTAGACTAAGTAAGTAAGTAATATAATATATATTCAAAGTTTCTTAACATAGTCTAAAAGTTTCAGTTTGTACATGCGAAGATTTATTATCACACACTTAATATTTCTTTTAATATTGGTAATACTTGTCAGATTTGTAGTTTTGCTCCTTCGTTTATTTTTTCTTACCATACGGAGTACGTGGATTAAAATTTAAGAACATTTATTAGATATTTGTCTATACCTACTTATTTATTATTTAGGTCATAAAAATAAGCGGAGAGGTTCAATTTTATCAACAATATTTATAAGTCATTTGCTTGCAAAACAAAAATATTTCAAATTGAATAAATTATGCTAGAAAGTTATGAGTGAAGCTCATAAGTTTCTAGCTTAGTACTAAGTGTATAAGTGGAACGCGTTAAATACAAAAATAGATCAAGTATGTTTAAACACGATAAGCTTAGTAACATAAATTATATGAATTATAATAAAAACACAAATACTCGGCAGCCATAACACTACAACACATTTTGCACGTACGCTGTGATATTTTCTACATAATTTTAAACAATAAGGTAAATTAACATTCAGAATATTCCAGAATAAAATAAGCGCAAGAATTAAAATCCACTATGTTAGTTAAAATTCTGCAATTTCCCGCTAAAAATGAAGTTTATGCGTCCGCCATTTGAATTTGTGATTTTTTAAATTTTTATTTGTGGACTAAGGAACGAACAACGTTACTTATGACAGCTTGTTCGGTCACCTCGTATGTAAACTCTCTCTACTACAAACATGTAATTAAAAGCGCCCTTTTTAATGGTTATACGGTTGAAGAGTTTTACTTTTACGTCCAGTAGATTCACGAAGGGAATCAACATTTCTAGGTGTTTTCTATTCTTGCGGTAACTTTCTACCAAGAATTACACCCTATTTTCTCGCCAGAATACGAAGAGTCATGTAAGTAGTTAGTGTTAATAGCTTTTCCGTTGAGTTCCTTTTTAGGGTTCCGTACCTCACCAGGTAAAAAAAGGAACCCTTATAAGATCACTTTCTTGTCCGTCTGTCTGTCTGTCTGTCTGTCCGTGTGTCACCACCGATTTTCTCAGGAACGAGTGGACCTAGCAAATTGAAATTTATACCAGATACTGAAGTCTATGGTTCTTATTAGGTATAAAAATCAGGGTCCTGGGTCAACCCGATAAAAACATATGGTCAAAATTAGAAAAAAGAAACTTGTAAGTACCAAAATTAACCTTAATTTTCAACTTTTTTAATTTTCGGAATTTTTCCGTTACTTGTGCTGTAAGACCTTGGTTTTAACCAAAATTGACAATTCTAGGTCAACCGTAAGTACCCTCTAGGTTTTGGGTCGAAAACCTACATGGTAGTTCCCGTTGAACTAGAAACACGAAATTTGGCCAAAAGCAGGGTCTTACAGCACAAATAAAGGTAATATTACAAAAAATAAAAAAGTGGAAAATTTAAGGGTGTCCCCATACATACATAGTAGACTCCATTTAAGATAGTCCTCTAAGTTATATGGGCGCTTATACAGATTTAGAGGACTAGCGTAATTAGCACCAACCTCAAATAAGGTAAAATGCGTACGGAACCCTCGGTGCGTGGGTCAGACTCGCACTTGCCCGAATTTTTTTCTATTCTAATGGGAACAGAGTGAATACTCTAACTGGATATCTCGCTAACAGACATCAGCTGTAAGAGGTTTTGAATAATAATAAACCTTTTTCATGTAATTTATGTCCCTGCAAAGAAGATTAACATTTTTTTACATAGCATGTTGTAATCTTTTTTAATATTTTTGTAGACTCACGCCTGTATCTCCGAAGGGTTAAGCAAAGGTTGTAGTATTTCCTCCACATTTCGCCATGTTTTGACTTTTAGGTCCCACGTTATAGGAGGCGAGCCTATTGCCATTACCGGACACTCTGCCAGACTCTTTGCTATTACTGAGAATTCGGAAAAATTCAGTGAAACATTTGCCCCGAACGGCTTATTCCCAGTAGTTCCCGCTAGCCCTGTCCCCCGGGGTGAGAGCTGTGAATTGTCTTCCCAGTAGGGAACCGGGGACTGGGAATAATTCGGTCCAGCGAACTGAATTGTGTCCCGGGGTGACAGCTGTGAATTGTCTTCTCAGTTGTCACCGGGGTGACGGTGCTAGAGGGGACGACTGGGAATAAGCCGCCCCGACTCGGGAACCGAACCCGGGGCTTGTCAATAAGCAGACGCATATACTATTCACTGGACCATGGAAGCAGTATTTTCTTTTAATAGCAGCAAAATATGTTGATTGATTTTGAAGACATCTCTTGCGCGAACAAGCTCCCAGCAATAGTAATCGAAATTACCACCACATACTTTAAATTTAAAGTCTGACTAAGTATTCTTAGATAATATACCTCCTTCCTACATACAATTGATTACGAAGATCATCATTTATTTGAATAACACAAACAATTCGTTTGTGTTATTCAAATAATAAATAAATTTCAAATAGGGATAGAATATAAAAATAAATAATTCAGACAGAATATAAAAATAATAATTTCAATACAAATATTTTTAGATCTTTTAATTCTCGCCAAAATTTAAAAATATACAAATCTCTTTTATGTGGGGCGAAACCACTTATTGCTACCATAAACCTCATTTTTATGTCGGAATGCGCCCAAAACATATACATCATCATCTAACTGAAAATAACCACAGTGATAATAAAGAAACGATTCAATGCAACTTACTCATAACCCAGAACACTGAACCAAAACCAGGTCACTCCTAAAACATAACACGCATTCCCTTTCTTGGTCTAGAATACGTAATGTCATGTAATTCTCCTCTACCGGGACGAGGGCCAAATATTAACCCCTTCCGGGTTCCAGCATCCAAAAATTACTTACATATTGGGTTCTCATAAGGCCTTAAGGTTCAATATAAAATGAAATGTTAGAAGCTTCTGAATGTGCTGTGAGGGGCCGAAGTAATGGCTGACTAATAAAAAGTTTATTACAATAAATTAATTAAGGTTTCATTTACTTAGATTATCACTGTATTTGTCTTAAAATTCCTTCGGGGTCTTTAGCCGATCCAAATCATAATTTAATGAAAATATTGTATTCAAATATTTTTTTGAAAATGGTACATGAAAATAGGTAGAGATTACTTTCGCAATCGATGTTTTACGTCTGTGTTTTATCTGCCTATGCAGGAGCTTCGACAATAAATCATAGGACGTTCGTATGTATGCCTTCTGAGATAAGGAAACACTCATAGCATACAACCGAATGGCCTATTATGACAACTTCATAGATTGTCAAGTAAAATAATATATCTATAAAAAGAGTATAATTATATCGAAACAACAAAAATATAAGTTAACTTGATCCCTGATGAGGCAAAGCCAGTATATGATAACCAGATAACTTATAAACATACATATTATAGACAAATTACACCTAGACTAAATAAATAATCGTGCGCATCGCACAACGATTCCTGATTTCTGATCAGTGTTTCTAAATAACGCGGGTTTCTGTCCCAAGCGCAAAATGGCAGTGTTTATTTGTTTGCTAACAAACAATAAAAATACAAAAATAAGTAAAACATCTTAATCAATTTCGGACTTGCCATGCGACGTCGTCATTGATCTCATTTACTGAACATCACAAAAAGAATGCAAAAAAGTACTCGCTTATTAGATTACAAAGTTCTAGCAATTATTATACACGTGTTTCTGATTGCAGTGTCTTTGCATTTCTCTTTTTTTATTACAGTTATTTTTAAAATAAATAAACAGCATATTTTTGACGGCCATTTTATATTTCCAGCGGCGAGTAACGACATCCACATACAGATATTACAGATATTTGTTTCCTTTTTATCATATCGCCATTTGCCAGTTGAGGTCGTAGCTATTTACTACCTTAGTTTATCTGTTCTACCATAAACAACCAAACAAATCTACCTAGCCTTTATATGGAATCGTCTCGTCCATTAAAAAAAGACAGACTACAGCTATTCGCCTCGTGTGCTCGCTCCCACATACATCTTCTAGTCCTAACAAACAATGCCATTAATCAGGCAGTAACATTTTTAATAACATGTGAAAGAAAGAATTGTGGTGTTCCTTTAACTAGTGCAATTATCTACTGACTTGGTATTAGTAGGGTGCCGTAGCCAAAAATGGCAAAATAGGGTTCCGCCTTTATACATAGATTTGCCATGTCTGTCTATCTGTCCGTCCATCCGTATGTTATTGAGAATACAGATTTGAAATTGGTAGGTAAATGTATTCTGTGAACCAGTTCACGATTTTAATACAAATATAAAAAAAAAAAATAAGATCAGGGTGTCTCTTCATACATGGAAATAGCCGGAATAAAATTATTTTTCGTCAGTCATATAGTTGCGGGGTGTTAATAAACAGGCCTTTAAACATTATATTGAGGTTCCTAATACACTCAGAGTTAATCTTTTCT
This sequence comes from Euclidia mi, assembly GCA_944739405.2. Classification (NCBI taxonomy): domain Eukaryota; kingdom Metazoa; phylum Arthropoda; class Insecta; order Lepidoptera; family Erebidae; genus Euclidia; species Euclidia mi. Next base: position 81,179,701 of record OX123191.2, on the reverse strand, counting down.
AAGATATACGCTTCTAAGGTGGTAAAATGAAAGTCCCCTTTAACTTTTAAAGTAAGAGAGCAACAAATCTGAAAAAGAAATGTATTTGCTTGAAGAACCCATTCCAAATGACAATCAAGAAAGTTCAAAACTAATTTTAATAACTCTATTGTAACTAAACTTTTCTGTGAGCGCCTAAGAAATGTTAATAAGATTTCTAGAAGTGACACTAAGTTAGGTATTTACAAAAAGTTCGAGTGTGCATTGCAACTTTGTAAGTCCGTTTTATCAACTTTGGTTGGGAACTTCATAGATTGGACTGAAGTAGTTACATTGTGTAGTTTGTAAGGAATAATTAGAGTGAGAATTCCAAGTTAGTTTTACTTTCGGAGTATATAAATTTACTGTGTTCATTTCAAGCTACTATCGATATTGAAGCGTTTTGTTTTAAATGATGTATAAAATGTATGTTCTTCTAGCCCTTATATATAACTTCTTTCTTCATTTCGTGTGAGTGCGTGGTTAACAGCTCCGGTGTCATATTGCTCTTATCTTAATATATAAAATCCTTGCGTTAATGACTGACTGACAGACACGCTACAGCTGAAACTATTGGGCGCAGGAAGCTGAAATTTGGCATGTATGTTCCTTGGGGACCGTAGGGGTGCACTAAGAAGGGATTTCCCGAAATTCCCACGGGATCGGCCAAAACGGGTAAATTAAAAAAAAATGCAGGCGTAGCTGCTGGCGTCTTCTAGTATATGTATATAACGTAATGATTCTTATCCTGACAGTACGGTACCTACAGATTGCGATAGCGAAAATAACTGAACTTTGAAATGTACATAATATGTTCCATGAGCAATATACGAGAGCACTAAGAGAGGTTCATAGAAGAGAACCGAAACAAATCTTCTTGTGTGTATTGTGTGTTTCATTCATGTGCGAAAGTTGACTTTGCTACCACAAAACAACCGACACCAAGAAGTGTATATATAACTTGAGACAGCCATTTGTGAATAACAAAAAACTTATAACATCCCTCTGTTCGCATCGAGAGTTAAAAAAAGACAACGAAGATCCTATATTTTACAAGACTAATCTTCACACCAAGAAAGTAGGTAAGCTAGTAATAAACTACTAACTTAACACTATGTTTACATCGTAAGGAGTTAATTTAGGTTCATTGCGGAGTTGCCACCATTATCTTTGAAGAGTAAGCTTGTAGAGTGCTTTCATGATACGGTAGTAGAACTTCCTTGATGGAACATTACTAAGTACGGTGGGAATATAGCAAGAACTGTTGATATGCCGATAATAACACTTGGTATAAAAACGAGGTGTTTGGCCTATGAATTTTTAGGAAAGATCGTGCTCTAAATAACATAATTATGTTTGTTTAGATTTGCTAAACAGTAAAACCACTTGTAACTTCTTCATAATCTGTCTAGATACTTAAAATTCTTGCCTTACTGACTGCCTGACAGGCGAAGCACATCCAAAAGTATTCGGTGCAGAAAGTTGAAATTTGTCATGTATTTTCTTTGGGGACTGTTGGGGTGTACTTAGAAGGGATTTGCCGAAATGCCCACGGAATCAGGAACAAAAGGTTAAATTACAATAAAATGCGTTGTTGCGGGCATCCTCTAGTCTTAATATATAAAATATCCATGCGTTACTTACTGTCTGACAGACACGCTACAGCCGAAACTATTAGGCGCAGGAAGCTGAAATTTGGCATGTATGTTCCTTGGGGACCGTAGGGGTGCACTAAGAAGGGATTTCCCGAAATTCGTACGGGATCGGCCAAAACGGGTAAATTTAAAAAAAATGCACGCGTAGCTGCTGGCGTCCTCTAGTATTTTATAAGAGTCCTCGGCAACCTCAACGTAACCGCATCCCTAATTCATAACTCATTTCTGGTGTAGTAAATAGTGCGGACCTAGTGGCAATAAGGACAAACTGCCACACGTGTTTAGGTTATTTGTGCCATAGATATTATTTTTAACAGGTATAGCTCGCAATTTCAATAGTCCATAACTTATCGCTCACCTTATCAAGAAACTAATCAGGAAAAATATATTGTATACCAACTTCTGATTAAATTCGAATTCCTAAACAGTTTAACTCTTCACAATCTACGCAACTATTATCGTAGTTCCGTAGATTACTTGAATGTAGCTACGCACAATGCTACGTGCGTAGCTATAACGGTATGACCACTGACCAGTAACCACGGCTGATGTGAGTCACGCCGAAACGTCAGAGACAAAACATTTTTCTTTGAATGTAAATATGCTATACATAAATCTTAGAACGTGTACAAACCGACAAAGTTTAAAAATAACTGCTCATTGCCTCAAACACGAACAATATCAACGTCACTTTCCATCACCTGGTTTATATTACTAGCTAAATTACTTTGAGATATTTTCTTGTCAAGAATCACCCGTGAAAGAAAGAGACGACACGAGGAAAACCATTCGTCATCTTTATGTTTTTACTCTCCCATGAATGGGAGAAACCGTAGCCGATAAAAATATGGTCTTTTAAAATTAAGAAACGTAATTTGTTTTCTAGGATGGTTTTGTTTATGGATTCCTCTTTCTGTGGTACTTAATTATGTTTATTGTTTATTTTATTTGTATGTAATAATTTAACATCATTACATAAGTAATGATGTTAAATCTTGAGGCCTCGCCTTACTTTTGTTATTACCCATACAAATCTTTCTCCTTGTGTTAACCCTATTTCAACCCGGTCCGCTTACTAGTCTAACCGGATTTGACTGAATATTAGCTTTTCCACGGAGCCACTGCTTATACCCGCATCCGCATTCCACAGGGATAGCGCTATTCCATGGTTTAGACTAGTGTCGGTTTATTCAGAGTTAGGTACTCACTCCCTATAACGACTGTCAAAGATCTTCATGACAACCGGGACCGACGGCTAAACATGATCTCCGAGGCACGGGACAAGCGATAATCAATAATTCAATACGCACATAACTCCGAAAAGTCATTGGCGCGCCTAGGATTCAAACCCGATACCCTCTGCATGGCAGTCTGTTGGTATCTCCACTAGGCTATCGCTGCCTCATGTGTTATTCTCCATACAAATACTTTAAGTATAAGCAAAATGGCCACATGATCGATTTACACTAAAATCTGCCCCGAGTCTTATGGGTTAGATTTCTACACGAGGCAACACATTGTGCGAGCCACTAATTGTTACTTCGAATCTAAGTATTCTTTGTCCGTTGCTTAAATATTTGTCAAGTGGAAGTCTTAAAAAAAGTTGTCTTAAAAAACAAGCATCATATTGTAATGAATATGGCCCTTTTACATCGCTTTTTCCTTATACTAAGCGCTATAACTAACTATATTATACCAGCAAGTTACTTCACAAGTTGGAAAGCATTTGCTCGACTCGCGAAGTTTACACATTAGTTATAAGGTGTCGCCTACCGAATTGTTTTTATAGCTGCCATTCTTATTAATTGTTTGTTTATTCTTTATACAAAACGGAAATATTTTTGTTTGGCAATAACTTTGATAATATATCATGGCTTACCATGATTTGATAAATGTTGCTTTTGTCTGTATTCTCGGTTTGGCAGACACTAAAAGGTAGATATCAATAAATAATTAATTTTGAGTGTTCACTATTATGACTGTACTTTGGTTTAAAGAGAAGTATTTGTGACAGTAGCATAAGTAGGTATGAATTAATGCGATTAGGTCTCTAAAAAAGATATAGTATACAAATCGCTAAAGATTCTTTTTTTAATTTGGCCAAACATATAAAAATAGTTACTTGTGTGTCATTTGTGTTCGCTCGATTAGCTTATAACTAATCAGGTATAAAAAAACATTAAACATCTATCCATTAATTAAAGAAATGTGGATCAGGAGAGGATGGATGACGAAAGACTGACTAAGAAGATATATACGGTAAGTGTGAATGGGACAGGTCGAAGCGGAGATATCCTAAAAAAAGGACAGGTCAGAAGTACCCTAAAAAGAAGAGTATGCATGAGAAACTTGATAGGAGTGAATGAAGCAAGAGAGGTATGTCAGGATCGTTGCAATTGGCGTTCCATAGTCTCTGCCTACCCCTCCGGCCTTTGTATGCATGTTTGTGGATCATAATACTCTCACCAGTGTAGTTTACGACGAAGTAGCACTTACATTCTTTCAATACGATACGAATGACATTATGCCGATAAAGATGCACTAAACTTGAGATTTTTAGTAGCAGCAATTGCAACCATCTCTCATCCAACCTCCAGCTTCAACATCCATAAGCTTCGACACCTATTCACTACGATCGCTAAAAACTTATCAGCTATATTCACCTAATAAAAACTTCCACCATTTCCATACAAAACAGGCAACTTTATACCACCCCTTAGTATGAAAACGTCTACTTTATGTCTGCCACGTGAAAACATGGTAGAGGGAAAAATCCACAGAAATAAATAGTAATAGAATGGTGAATGTCACGTTATCGCGTACATTTCGCGCGTGCCACATTTCAGCAAGCCCCGACCACAGTGACGTATAGATAATGAGGGGACACTAAGGAATTATTATCGATGTGTGTGTGTAATGTAGCTGTGGCAAATGAAATGATGTTATTGTTTATATAAAAACTGACCATTGCTGATTGTCAGGCAGAATAATGTTGTACAACATGTGAAAACACATGCGCTATAGTGCAATAGTTTGACACGCGCACCACGCCCATGTCACCGTTCTATTACTCTTTATTTCTGTGGAAAAATCTTTTAAGAACAATGCGAGGTCAGTGGGGCAGTTATCAACCTATTTTGACGAGTGCACTGATTTATAGTCCAAAGGGTTATTCTGATATCGGTCCATTGAGATTGCGTCCGTAAAACGTTCTTTGAACGGTAATACTCCCTTTTTACTCCCTTTTTACAGAAGATTTTGAATGCCCCTACAAGGAAATGAATAAGGCTGTGATGAAAATAATGTTCTTTTTGTAACGGAAATTATGCGGCCATGTTGAAACCAAGCGATGTTTTGATCGTGAAGCGACGAGATAGGAAAGTGGAGTGAAAATGTGCTTGTAGTTTGTGGAATAAAAATATGTTTTCGTGTACTTCTATTAGGTAAATTGTGACGGTATAAATGTTTCTGTAGGTCATTAATTTGAATGCTCATTAGACTAATGTAGAAAGTTGAATACCGAATTTAGGCTATTGAAATAAATTGCTTCACAATAGCACAATGTTTTATATTGTGCCCGAGTTTGTCTGCGTGCCTATTTCTGAATGTAACGATTCAGAAGTGGAAACGCAGGCATATTCTTTCTTCTTCTCTTGCCTGCCCTGTTCCTGTTTATAAAATAAAACTAATCAGAGTCACGTCTTTTTAGTCATCTGCAATGTGCATGTGAAAATCAATCACGGCAGAATGAAATAGGTTCAGAAGTTTTGGAGATCAACCAGAATAAACAGACAGAAGCTGTCTGCCGGAGAACACACAGGCGTTCATCGTTAAGCCCACCTATGTATGTACCAATGTACCTTTTATTATGAAATTAAACTCCTCCATTAAAATCACTTAGTAACTTTTATTTGTTCACTTTTACAATTCGTAGGTATGTACTTATTATTTTTTTTTTTGTCGGGTTGGAAAATCCTCATGGAATCCCTCCGCCCTGGGGGGTGAAGGGTGAAGGCGACTGTCAGACTTTTACTGACTAAAAACCAACCCGTGTTCCTCATGTACCCGTGTGTCGGAGGTAAAGCCCCCCTTGGCGGCGGATGAAGGTGTTGGGCTCCGCCGCCAAAACACCCAGCGGCCGCAGAGGATAGGGAGTACGGCAACGCAACACCGCATCTCCTCTTCCTCTGCAGCTCCACCGCGACGCAACGATGGTCCATTTGGTCACGGAAGATAGGGCGCGCGGCAACGCAACACCGACAAGCCTCTCCTCCCGCGACCGCGCCCGACTGCGAGGGACAGAAGAACTGTCCCCCGCACCCGCACCAATTCTATTCTATTCTATCCCATTCTATTCTATTCCACCACATACACACATCACTATCTAGTCCCAAACTAAGCAGAGCTTGTACTATGGGTACTAGATAATGGATAAACATACATATATACGTTTTTTTTTGTAAATACATACATATTATACATAGAAACCCCAATGGATGCATCCTGCGCAGGCCTCCGTCAAGCCCACGCGGAGCGTCCCTTCCTGGATCCCTCTTAGCTTCACCGCGGGTGACCTATCCACGGTTACTGAGCCCCCCCACCACGACAAGGTGGAGATCCCACGGGGGGGTTGTAGGTATGTACTGATTTACAACTATCAACCACCAAATAGCCTGCGCTAGACGTCTTTACTGCTCGAAAGTACCGAAACGATTGCTCTGCCGTCTATTTTATCTGACAAGCTAAAATATTCTCCCACTCTAAACGGAAATTACAACTTCATAAGCGACAGCCAACCGAAATGCAGCTAATAACGTCCATCACAACCTATTTACAAAATTGCTTGATTAATTGAGTAATGACAATTTAAATTAAATATTTAACAATAATCACTTATTTACTGATTTGTTTATAGATATATTCTTAACTAGAAATTAAACTTTTAAACAATGTGGCTATAACTACTAGCGGAATCTGTTTGTAGCAGTCGAATCGCTTAAAAATGTTTCATAAATACAATTTAATTGTCACAATCATTACACTGTATACTTCATATTAATACAAAGTATTTTACACATGTATATCGGTAAGATTGATATAACAACACACTTGAATTGTATTTATTTATATAGACAACTTATTTCTTAATTTACTCCTCCGTCCATAACTACACTTGGTGTCAAGGCCACGAGAATTACGTTCATTTGGTCCCCCAACGATTGTTGAGGTCAATCATGATGAGGGTTCAAAAGAAATAATGATTCCGGACGAATACGAGTAAGAATCGTATGCTAAGAGTTCCGTACTAATACATTTTTTAGTACAACGCCTGCAATCATAATAATCCCTGCATTGCAGTCATTCACCCAGCTGAGGCAAGGCTCAAAACAATTTTTGAAGACTACACAAAGAGTTATCTCGGGTGGTAATCGAACCCACAGCTCTCGCCTCAGTGGTAAATAGCAGCAATCGTTTAAACCACATCATTATTTCGGCCTAGTCTCAGTTTATATAACTACGTTGACCATTAATTCTGCTTTTGGATTGATTTTGGTACCTTAACTTTTTGCTCTTGTAATAATTATGTTCTAAGAAAATAATATTTCGGTATTATTTCTGGTGCCAAAATCTCCAATGAACTGGTGCGGATGCTACATGGAGCTTTTACAACCTATTTATGTGGATCAGTGGATTCAGTATGTGGATTGAATCTTATGTCATTTACGTCTTGTTTTTAACTCTTGCGATCACAGCCTTTTTCTCCTGCAAACTCACTTAAAATGCCACGAGGACAGGAAGTCCAAAAATAGTTAGGTACATCTTGACATTTAGAATCCATTTGAGAAGAAGGTTTTACACAGAAACAAAAACAAAAAGTATAATTATAGCTCTACAATTTAATTTTTTTGTTGATAGACTAAACCCTAAAATAGTCACACTGTTATATCCGCTGGCGTAAGAAATATTTATTTAACCAGGGAAATAATAATCCAGAAATGAAGTACTGAAACTTGTGGGAAATTCGGGATTACCTGACCCTTGTATATGTACACATTCAGTCACTTTACGGGAAGAGTATGCTTTTGATCACTATTCGGAAACGAATGCCTCAGGCAGCGTACAAAGTAGTGGGAACAAATAATCGAACCAAACTAAAATAATAAAAGCTTCTAAAAGCAGCGCCAGTTCCATGTCTCTAAATTATTTATCCTGGTATCTTAGACGGGCATGCCGCCTATTACTTCAGAGTTAGCGAAATATATGACATGCCTAGGATCGTCTTGCCAACATTACAAGTACGTTCGAAGGAATGTGTGAACACATAATTATGTATGTTGTAGTCTCAACAACATGTATGTTCCTAGTAACACGAGATATGTAAAATGTTTGGCTAATCCATGCGTATGTTACTAAATTTCAAAGCAGAATACCACGTATCATACTAAAATTGACTAGACTACTTTGCAAAGGAAATCAAATGTAGTAGAAGAAATATTTTTGTAAAAATAGAGTTCTTAAAGTGCATTTTATTATTTTATTTCCTAGACAAATGATTGGTATCGCTTACAGAGCGAGACCAATCATTTGTCTATGTTTTATTTATTCTTTCAATCCATACCAGCCGGTTGGCGAAGCGGGAGTGTAAGCGACTGCTACGCAGAAGGTCGCAGTTTCGATTCCCGCTCAAGTCAAATATTTGTGTGCATGAACCTGGATGTTTGTCTTGGTCTGGGTGTTTCTATGTATAATATGTATGTATTTACAAAAAAATATATATATGTATGTTTATCCATTAGTACCACTAGTACCCATAGTACAAGCTCTGCTTAGTATGGGACTAGATGGTGTTGTGTGAATGTAGTTAGAATATTATATTATATACTATACCGAGAATCCTCCGTAAAACCACTACAACTGTGCAGCTGGTTTCAAGCAGGCATTCTTTACAGCTTCAAATACTGGCATCAAGTAAGTTACCCGAATTCGACAATCCTTCGATTCCAAATCGAAAATCCTTTCCAGGTTGCCTTGGAGCCTTGCTGATTTGAGCAAAAATGGGCCGGCTCGACCGGGGAAGTACTACCCTCTCACAGAAAATCGACGTAAAGTAACAGTATCCAAACTGTTGCGTTTCGTTCGGTGAGTGAGAGTGCCGGAGGCCCATCCCCTATTCCTTCTGCCTTATCCCATTCCTCCTCCTATCCCTTTTCCCAACCCGGGTGGTGTTGCTCGTGTCCATGGGCGGCGGTAATTGCTTACCATCAGGCTATCCGTCTGTTCGTTTGCCGCCTAACTTGACATAAAAGAAAAATTTATCGTATTATCCATTAGTAAAAGACATCAATATATTAATTTTTAACGAGCATCAGAAAGGAGGTTATCAATTTTCAAATAAGAGCCGATATATTTATCATTTGTTTACATTTAATTTACTTAGTAAAACTGCCAATCTATCTACAGAATTTACTTTTCCTAACTCAAATTCTCTTCCTAAATTCACTAACAACATCTCATTTGTGGTACAGGTGGCCATTTATTACTACTAACCAATCCCAATAATACAATTTAAAAGTCCATCTACTTATACAAAGTACTCCAAACTACCATCACACTATTCGAAAATAAACTCAAAGTTATTCAGGACGCATTTAAATTCAGCTATATACATTACTTGCGTCTACAAAACAAGCAATTTAAAATCCAATATCCATGTTTTCCATTAGAACCTACGCACTTGTGGTTATTTGCATGGATAACTTATTGCCAACATACATCAAGACCTGTCAGGGGGAACTGCATAGTTTTGTAAGCTTCCATTTGGCTTAACTAAGTAACAAACCGAAACTTTTTTCATATCGCGGCGAAACTATAAACAAAAATTCTTTGACGTGCATATTTTGCGTTACGTTGTGACCTAAGTGAATAAAGCATTGGGACTTTGACTTTAAAAACTAAACAAAGATGCGGAACTGTATATAATAACAGTTAACTGACACAATAATAAAGTTTAAGCATTCCAATTTGAAGCCGTAAGAAAATAGAATCAAATATTTACCGACCCCTTGCGGTCAAAGTAACGCAAATAACATCACACTATGAGCCATGGGAACAGCAGTAAATATCGCCCTTAATAACGCCGGTGAAACCGAGGGCTCAGTCACTAATAAAATAAAAACATACGTCGACATAACCAAATATCGAAATACATAGGTAAAGGACAAACAAATTGTCTTTGCAGCTGGGGGAGGCTTTTGATTAAAAACTGTTACACGAAGCCCCTAACTGCTAGGATAGGTTTTTTCTTTTTAGTTTAATATTGGGCAGAGGCAATCGTGTTCCTAAATTATTAAATAACTTATTTTCTTTACAAATTTGGTGAACTGTGGGTATGCCTATCAGGCTGTTGAGTTATAAATTATTGTACTTAATATAAAAACATTTCACCTAGTTGAGTGGAGCCAAACGTATCTTGTCAAAAGAATTATATATACTACTATGCAATATTAATAAGCCATGTTGAAACATAGAAAATACACGCCATAAGTCAAAAAATTGCTATAACATTTCAACCCTGTCTTTCTATAACGCCAAACAAGTGAAACGTCCATAGTAATATTACAGTAATCATTTACTTTCGCCGGTTGCAATATCCGATTGATTATTGGTAGATATATATGATATGCCGATGAATTTGGCTACTAGCGATATATATTTGACATAAGCTCCATACGAAATCATTATCTCAAATTTGTATTTATAGTAGCTAAATTTATGTATAGATTTAATATTGAAACCGTCCGTTACCAAACCTAGTTATAAGAAGGGATAATTCGCATGTTATAAATTCAATAATCCTTATCGTAATCATGCCTGTAATTCTTGGAACGGTTTATACGGTATTTTCGCTAAAATGGATCAGAATTATCATAACATTGTTAGCTAGTTATGGGTATCAAAGCATTGACGTCATACATTAAACTCCCTTTACTTCTACGTAATATCACAGTATAAAGACATACAGTAGTTTGACGCCTTTAGATCTCGTAGAAAAAGCCGACAACGTCTAGACAAGGGTAAGTAGGCTAGGGCTGCCTCATGTAAACAATACCTACTTATTCAAACACCGTCTATTTATTTTAGAAAAATATTACAATTGCTACGCTACATGAATAATATAGTGTAAGTCACTTATCTATACATATAAATAAAATTGGAGTGTCTGTTTGTAATATTAAAATAACCGCTTTTTACTAAATGCATGGATGTATACACGGTACATGCACCGAAATGACATTTTTTAAAATTTTTGTCTGTCTGTCTGTTTGTTCTCGCTAATCTCTGGAACGGCTGGACCTATTTTGATGGGACCCTCACTGGCCTGATGTACCAAGGAGTAACTTAGGCTAACAATTAACCGGGTACGCGAAGATGTTCCCTCAGGACGCGGGTGAAACCGTGGGAAACAGCTAGTTTATTATATTACAATAATTGACGATAAATAATTATTATAAAACACGTTGCATTTTTCGTGCGGTGACAGATTTGCACACAAAGTGTCAGTCAGTACCTATTTCATCCCGCTGGTGTCGTGGGAGGCAGTTAAAATAAAGCGGTTGACATAACGGTGGATTAATGGATGGATAACCTTGGGATCGGCTTGCAGAGCCAATGTTATCGATATGAAGTATTATGCAGATTTTTTTCGCGCAAACTACGTTAAGGTAAAGCAATAGACATCACGGTCATTTTATGGATGGGTGACCGGGCCATAAGATTACGGAGAACATGTGTGGAGTTTATAAAAGGGGGCCAAAAATATGGTTATTTTTGAGCTAGGATGCGCCGTTACCAAGATACATAATAATATGTGATAGGTACTTACCTAATGCGAAGGTACTAGGTACTTATTGAATGAAATTAAAATCACACCAGAATCGAATATTACCTTACAACGCATATTTTCTTACGTCTGCCATGTTGTTTACGTACAATAATTGCTACTTTATTCTGTCATTTGGCTAGACATGAGTTATTGTAAAAAGTTAGTAGATTAGTAGGAATGTGCACATTATTTTAAGTGGTTATAGGTACATACATTACAAAATAATATAAGTAATTATAATTAATGAAATTTTCTTTTTTGGTTTAAGTAAATTGGTGAAATCGCAGATTTTTTAAATCCTTTTTATTTAAATCTTTAAACAGCATAAAGAATTTCAATGTCTCACAGCACAAGTCGTATGCACCATCTTAATTAATATTCATAAGCAAATAAATAAGTAACGAACAAAAAACAAGCACGTTCCAGCCCCCAAAAACATGTACCTAGTTACGAACTAAGGCGATATACGTAACTAGGTACCGCTCTTCCCGCGTCTCACCTCTTGGCCCCCGCACGATTGACCTGTCTAGACGCGTTCGTCGAACGACTGTATGGATTATTTGACTGTGGTAATATGTTAATAAACATTTCTTTTTTTTTTGTTTCAAATAAAGACAACTCCCGCATTAGGACTTAATCCTGTGTCGCGGGGGACTTTACAAACATACAACTAACGGACACAATTTAACACCCGGACCCGAAACAACAATTTATGGATTACACAAAGTGTTGACTCGTGTGGGAATCGAACCCACAGCACTCGGCGCAGTGTCAAGCGGCGAGGCGGCCGCTTAAACTATTACGCCAAGCGTCTTCTTTTCATTCACTTTTTTTTATTATTTCACGCAGTATTATCTCTTATCAAAAGCGTAATATATTAAAAACGCTGGAGAGGCTTTTTAGTTTTCATCAACGACTCTGGTGATTGAAAACGTCATTAAAATAGTATTTAGTCACAGTAGTAAAAAAAATCAGTAACCTGGCAGACCATTGGGTGTAATCCTATATCTATATTTAGTTGTCACTAAATTAGTTTGTGTCGAACATAGAATGGCATAATATTACAATACAAGAACTAAGAGTGGATAGAAAGGAATTATGGAAGGTGCTATCTATGTATGGGGTGGACAATTTTATAATAAGAGCTCTGAAATCTCTGTATAGGGGTTCTAGAGCCTGTGTAAGGATTAACGGTGCCTATACAGAATGGTTTGATATCTCCAAAGGTGTCAGACAGGGTTGTGCAGCCTCGCCCTGGTTGTTCAATCTATTCATGGATAGCTGCATGAATGATATAAGAGAAAGTGAATGCGGGATCGATATGGTAGGATTGCGTGCTAAGTGCCTCTTGTACGCCGATGATCAAGTCATTCTTGCGTCCTCGGCGAAAGAGTTGCAGCAAATGATGGACTGCATGAACGAGAGCTTTAAAGCAAAGGGTATGAAATTAAATGCAAGAAAGACGAAAGTGATGGTGTTTGAGAAGGATGAAAGTGTGACTGAGTGTAATATTGCGATTGAAGATGAGAATGTTGAATAAGTTGAAGAATTTGTATATTTGGGTAGCATGTTTACAAGAGATGGAAGATGTGAAGGAGATATTGAAAGGAGAGTGACTGCGGGAAACTGTGTGAATGGAGCGCTGCATGCCTTTATGAACGATCAGACTGTGCCGAAAGAGGCGCGACTGGCGGTTCATAATGGTGTACTTGTGCCCACGCTGATGTATGGTAGTGAGTGTTGGGTATGGCAGAAAAAGCATGAAAGCAGAATTAACGCAGTTGAGATGCGATCACTGCGTAGTATGTGTGGGGTGAGACTGATTGATAGAATTCCGAATGCAGTAATACGAGAGCGATGTGGCCTGAAAGAAGATGTTGTGACAAGAATTGAGAAAGGAATGCTGAGATGGTTTGGACACGTGGAGCGAATGAGTCAAGAAAGAATGACGCACCAAATATATGAGGCAAACGTGTATGGGCAAGCCGGTCGCGGCCGACCTCGTAGGACATTCGTCGCCCAAATTGGTGACGTTCTGAAAAACGGCAAGGTCCGAAGCACCCGCAACCGGCGAGCATGTTTGAAAAGAATAATGAATGTAAAGGAAGCGCGTGAGGTTTGTAAGGATAGAAGCAAGTGGCGTTCCGTTGTCTCTGCCTACCCCGACGGGAAAAAGGCGTGAGTATATGTATGTATGTATGTAAGAACTAAGAACATAACCAGACTTGGTTCTAGATTTAAACTTTTTCAAAATACTCATTTTTAAATCCATTTGACATTTCATGCCGAAACGTCGGGCAAACATAACGAATTTCACCTCTATTTTCAAATAGTTACCTACGTGATATGCGTACAAGCGAAAGTTTAAAAAATATCGTTAATCTCACCGGTTTTTTTAAACATAATGCTGTAGTTCTCGAGTGCCTCGTTGGTCTCGCGGCATAAATGTGCGCGTGGGATTGTAAGGTCTCGGGTTCGATTCCCGGGTCGGGCAAAAGTGTTACTGGGTTTTTTCGAATACTCAGTAGCAGCCCAGAGTCTGGTGATGTGCCGGTAACGGCAATAGGCTCGCCCCCTATTACGTGGGACCTAAAAATTCATGGCGAAATGTGGGTGTTATATTTACACCTCTACCTACCCTTCGGGGATACAGGCGTGAGACTATATAAAAAAATAAAATTCTGTAGTTGCATCGATTTCACAAAAAAATCAGCAATGCCGCTAAATCTATCGTAGGTCACTAGTTTGATTCTCTTAAATATCTGTCGTAGAAAATATCTGTAACCAGCATGTCACTCCCGATAGCAACAGTTGGCATTCAGTTTAGCCATGTGACCCTCTGGACAAATCGGTATCAATTAACTTGTGAGCATAATATCCTAGACAGAAGACGTGTTGTTGTGGGTTGACTTCCTATACTCTTAGATATACAATTACACAAGTAACCTGAACAACATTAAGTCAACGTAGTTTAGATGAACTCCTGAATAAGGTTTATTAATTTTATTCTTTATGCAGAAAAAATAATCATAGGATCATAATTGGTGGCGAAAAACATTATACCAAATCATTTTTTCGGTTAAAAATATGCACACATTGCAAAGTGAAAGTCAAAGTCAAAATCATTTATTCACCTAGGCCATAAAGTGATGCTTATGAACGTCAAAATTTAAGTAAATTACTAACGTTCGCAATGCAATAGGTAGAACCACGAGAAAGAACGGGCAATAAAAGTCATGGCCACTCTTTTCAATCAAATATAATGGTTGTACATTTTATTTCGTAAGGAGCTGCAACTGTTTCACATTGTAAGTTATCTTCTAGTAAAATTTTAGTAACTATTGATCATACTCAAGCAGTAAATTATGTTCATATGGTAAGCCTCCCAAAGTAAATATGGTGAAACAGGAGCATCTACTTACGTCTGTTTAATCTAAGCAACTCGCGAACATTGCTCTGAAATAAATGTGTTTTTATGGTTTTGCTTCAAAATCCCAAGTGCCCACCAAACGAGTTCAATAGCACTGTTGGAGCGAATGTATGGAGATCTTATAAAACAGTAACCAAATCAACATATCGTCCCTGTTTTACCTGCAAATGGGAAAACATATCAACCTGTATCAAATCTCTCTGCAGCAAAATCTCTGATATCAACTGATCGTTATAAATGGCATTCCCGCACGATATATTGAGACAAATGTCTCGAGCACTCTTATAATCGGTGCAGGAAACAAGCAAGATATCGGTAGTAATGTACGTGTATCATTCATCAATACTAGAGCTCTCTAGACAGCGGCAATCATGCATGGGAGAAGACAATTGTATGTACTGTCAAGCACAGATTGTATGAATCGATTTTTAGCTTTTGCGATTTGTATAAGTTTTTTTAAGGTGTGTGAATACTAACTAATTTAAGTTATACATTCATCTGTTTTTCTTCCACGTTTCGAACGGCTTATAATATTAATTATTATTAATTATTACGGATTATTATCATAATCGCTGATTTTCAGAGGTTAAACGTTGGAGTAAAACATAAATATTTATATTTTATACCTCAAATGATTAAAACCCGTCAAATTGTATAAAATAAGATTTTACTTGGCAATACCTCGGCTATCCTGTGTCACACAAGCATACAACCAATAGACACAAAGTACACCTCGCATCAAACAAAGTGTTGTCTTGTGAGGGGATCGAACCAACAACACTAAACGCAGTGCCATGCCGCAAGACAGTCGCTTACACCACTACGCCATACGTGCATTCAAACTACAGCTATGAATTATAAAATAAATCCCACCATATTTTTGATCTAACCAAGGAAATTTATGTTCCTGTGTGGAACAGTTAGGGGCTCCTACACTCCTGTACCGTAGAATATACTTAGACGCGTTCTTGTTAAACAGAAAAATGCACCCTTCGCTAGAGCTCGCCTTACGAGGCTTGGGCTATGTGTGTGACAAAGTAGATGAACGGTGTGAGAACTTTACTTATCCGCACGTATAACGTTGTGGTTTAAGCGGTCGCGTCGTAGTTAGAACTGCGCCTAGTATTGTGGGTTCGATCTGCACATAAGATACCACAAGTGTGCCTAATCCACGAATGACTTGTTTCGCGTATGGATGTCTTGTGTGTTTGTAGTTTTGATTATAAAGTACCTCGTTACACAGAATTTATACCAAGAGCGGCAGTCGCCTAAAAAATCGTTAATTGAAGTGACTATAAAATATGTAGAAACAAATGCTTAACAAAACTGGAGTTAGACTTCAGTTAGACTACAAGACGTTATTCTTAGTATAGTACTAAACAAATTAAGCACCTCATTTTAACACTACTGGCCAAATATTACTGTTAAAAGGAAAATTATGTTTTAGATCACACAGTCCGGTGCGCATGGTTCAACGCTTTTTAATACTCACCGCCTGAAATTACCTGGTTTTTACTTTTTTATTTATACATAATATACCTAATGGCGCTAGCCCTTTTACTTCGCTAAACGGAGCATTGTTAGGAAAATAACGTGACACTATTGACAGAAATATCCGCGACACCGATCAGCTTCCTCGCTCATCTCTACTGAATACGCACCCTAATACTCGTCTATTTATAGAATTGACATTATGTACTGCGTTAGTTCAGCCAGCTAAATGTCAACCACTACATTTTTAACTAGTTAACTAAGGGGATTAGTTTTCGTGTAAGACGGATTATTCAAGTTATCTACGGAACTGCTAAACATTTTACAACGGAAATACAAATGAGAGCACGCATATGAAGAACCAACAATAGACCTGCTCGTTTATTTGACATAATATAATGGTGCTGATACACCTTTTGCAGCATTTACTTGTTACAGAACGGCGAGCATTCGCTGTTGTTTGCTTTGTCGAATTGAATAACGAACAGAGCTAAACATTGCTACGAACATTTACACGATCTCGCGACGTTATTGCTGATGATAATCTATCGTCAGCAAAAACGTCAAAGGATCGCTAGAATGCTTGCCAGAACGTTCATTAGAATGCTCGCTAAAACACTCGTTTGCTTCTCACATAATTCTCTCTCTCTCTCTAACTTTCTCCCCTGTTCTCTCTTTCTCCCTCTTCCTACCTATATATGTATCCTCTTCAGCACCAAAAGATACAAAGCATTTTTACACTTACACACACCTGTAAAATCTAAAAGCTAGCTAGATTATTTTTACTGACGGGTATATCCATACAGATAAATTGAAACACAGAACACAATCGTATTCTTTTATTTACCTCATTACTTTAACAAAAACATCAAAAGGTGGTGAGAATCGCCTTAATTGGAATATAAATATACACAATATGACTACAATCAAACACACATACATACGCATTTGACTGGGCGAATTCATTTCATCATCTGTAAAATACGAATAAAAATTATACATCAACAAAACCTCGGTTCTGTCCTTTGAGCCACAGAGACCGCCCCGCGAAGTGCATTATTTTTAACGCAACCCCAATTTCTTTTGTATATAAAATTGTCCAAGAACTGCCAAGAATATTTTGGGCAATTGGTAAATATAAAATAATTAGTCACCGTAGTTTTCGCGTGACACAATACGTGTTACAAGTTGACAAATGATCTTGTAAAGCAAAAATAAATCCAATTTATGATACAAACTGTATTCATGTACTTTTGTTGGTGTTAAGTGTATTATGACTCTTATTGCAAGGTTGATAAAAGTGACTGATAAGCCGGTCAAGGTTTCATGGAGATTTCATGGTTTTAAAATGAAATAGAAAGAAAGAAGAAAGAAAGAAAATACATTTATTTGCAGCAGATTATGCAATACACAAAACACAGTTAATTACAAAAAGGAAAGAAAAAAATGATAATAATAACATACTGCAAAATGGTCGCAACTCAGCAAAATGCTAGTTTTGTAAAAACTTGCACTGGTCTTCCGTTGCGACCATGTTGGTTACTAATATATCTAATAAATTCAGCACAACTAATACATCATACGACATAAAAAAATAGTAATAATAATAATAATGGCGTTTTCGGTAGTAATATTTAAAACAATACAATACTTATTTTTGCACCCCATTTAAATCTAGAAATTAAAATAGACATTAAGCGACTTTAATTTGTCTACCTAGTTATATAGCACTTGTGTCATGCAACTGTGTTTCCTGGCCTTTTTGGTGATCGAATAAATATTCCTTTAGTGTTGCCCTTGTGTTGTGAATATGTTGCAGGTTCCTAATCGGGGGTGGAATGTTGTTCCAACATTTAGTTGCAGCGTAGCGGAAACTTCCCCTAAAAGCCTCAGTTTTATGTCGCTGTGTCGATAATTGCAACGCACATTGCCGTTTCCCATAAGATTTATGACTTGAAACCTGTTTTAATTTTACATTTAAGTAATGAGGTTGTCCAAGTTAAACGACTCCGAATAGAAGACACGCTAGGTGAAGTTTGCGGCGATGTTTCATTTTCAGAATTATATGTTTATTTAGAAAAGGAGTGCCATGAGCTCTCAAAGGAATGTCAAAACAGAAGCGAGCACAGGCATTCTGAATACGCTGTATGAGTTTTTGTGTTCTTGAAAGCAATCGTGGGCTATAAACTATGTCCAAATAGAGTACCTTAATGCGAATATAACATTTTAAGTCGCTTTATACGACCAAAAGATTCTCTTGGAACTAATGAAATTCAAAATTTTGCGATAATTTATCGTAAGTGTAAACATTTTCGCAATCTAGAAATCAGTCTCACGTTTTGTGGTTTTTCTGTTACGAAGTCCAAAATTTGTTATAACATAAATCATTTTCATCATCAGCCCCATATATAGACAATTCCACTGCTGCGCATTGGCCGTTACTGTCCACCATGCTGGCCATACATAAGTACTAAACAAAATCTTTTATGTATTAGGGAAAGAAGTAGTTGGTTCGTTACGAATTATGTAACATCGGATGGATTTTCTTTAAAACTTAATGGCACCATCCGCTCTACCTATAATCCAATATCGTGAAGGTCTTTACAATAATATCTTATCAACGGACACAAAGAACCCACAAACCAGGAATTACATTATCAGGCGTATGTCGAATGAATGAGATTATATACCTTTTCCAAGAATCAAATAAGATAAACACGCGAGAATTCGTTTATTTATTTGTTTATACAAATTACAACATACACACAATGCCACAGACGATGTGAATTTAAAAGTTTAATTTACTTGAATCCGGAATAAATTATACGGCAGGAAATGAAAACTCCTGTGTAAGAGAACATACATTTTCTTCGCTATTTTAAATAACACGTCTTTTATCTGTCTGTTTGTAATGAAAAAAACTATATGTACCTATTACTAACGCATACTTATAATATAAAGTATGTAAAGGTTTACGAAATTACAGTGACTTTTAACAAAAAAAGTAAGTACAAGCCGAGATTTTATATGCATTTTCAGAGACAAGCATATTATTACTGTGTTCAGATGTTGAAACATCTTGTTGTTATTGTTGAAACATATTTAACTAATGAACTTTTGCATAATAATAACTTTATTCATTCAAAGCGCCGCTACTTGCCACGAAGCTTCTCTTAGGCAGTATAGTTGACTATATTATGACTATATACTAGCTCTTACTGAACGAGAGACCAAGGAAAGGACGCCGTGGCGCTGATTGAAGTACTGTAAAAGCTAACTGTAAAGTATAACTAAGTTACAGTAAGTTCGTAATCCAGCGAGCCAAAAGGCTTCGCCGCGATTTACAGCGAGGTTTCCCGACACGTTGGAAATAAATCAAATATCTTTGTACCCTTACACATTTATTAATCGTACTTCTGTACATATAAAATTCTTGTGTCACTGAATCACTGACAGATATCGCACAGCTAATACTATGGGGCGCTAAAAGCAGAAATTTGCCATGTATGTTCTTTGGGGACCGTAGAAGTGCAATAATAAGGTATTCTTTGAAATTCCCACTGGATCGTTTAAGACAATAAACAGTGAAAGTAAGAATGTTGAGTAGTGAAATTCTACTATCCTAAAAGCGTAGTACATTAAATCTATCTAGGACTTTCGTGCCTACTAGTACAAGTCCTAGAGATCCATTAACAGTGTCTCGCGCCGACTAATTTAATTCAACGCGAGATCCCGACTCGACTCCCGTCCTTTTTGTCACAATGATTACACATTAAATATGCAGCCACATATAAAACTGATAATGGAAAGGGAAAGACTTATGTAGTGCAGTGAAGTGTGAGCAAGGTGCAAATATTAAAAGTGCTTAGCATTATGATAATTTGAACGGTGCGGATTTGAATGACGAATGTGAGTCTATCAAATGTGTTTGTGTGTATAAAGGTCTTGTTAGTGTGCTGTTTACGTGGCACGTTAGTGATTGGAGCGGTCAATATAATTATTTTATTTAATAACTGTGAGCGCGTGTACGGAAAAGAAATAGGGATGACTAAAACTATCCATCTGTTTCAAATGTGTACTATGCGAAATAGCATTCCTACTGTTACAAAGCATGATATTAGATAAGCCAAATAATTTTTCAATAAAATAACTAAAAGTGTGTCATCATCCTCTTAGCGCATATCCCAGTTTGAATCTGGGGACCGCTTACTAGTCTAACCGGATTTGGCTGAATATTAGCCTTTCCACGGAGCGACTGCCTGTCTGACCTCCGCAACCCGAAGGGATAGCGATATTCAATGGTTTAGACTAGTGTCAGTTTATTTTAGAAGGTACTGACGCCCTGTAACGATTGTTAAAGATCTTCATGACAACCGGGACCGACGGCTTAACGTGCTCTCCGAGGCACGGGACAAGCGATAATTAACAATTCAATACGCACATAACTCCGAAAAGTCATTGGTGCGCGCCGTGGATTCGAACCCGATACCCTCTGCATGGCAGTCTGTTGGTATCTCCACTAGGCTATCGCTGCCTGGTAACTAAAAGTGTGTATGATTTAATATACTCCGGTATTAGCAATATCTAATTTATTAGCCCTCTTTAAATAATCACTGACTATTGTTTACTGATAATAACCGCAAATACTTAGAATAGTACCTGAAAAAAACATTAAAGCTATAAGTGTCTCTAGTTTTTTATTATGTTTTCGTATGGCCATAAAAAGTGTTGACATTAATCTAAATGAATATTAGTCGTTAATAAGATAGTTTGTAATAAAATATTTCTATAAAGTCTCTGAAAATAACCAATGTCATGGTTTTGTAAAAAACCATGACATTGTTTTTTTACAAAACCAAAATTATCTCAATGAACCTTTGGTTTCTAGAATGTGTGGTTTACATACAGAAAGTCAATTTGTTAGGTCTTGAGGTCGATACCCTTTGAAATCATTTACTATACTATGTGACATAGATTTTAATCTAATTTATACTGACGTTGAAAATACTGTTATTACCCTATTAAGTCCAGATTGTCTATCTAATATCTATTAAGTTTAAACGATATGACACGGCATTTGAAAAATAAATGGTAATAGGAAACGATATGGTTGTGAAGTGATTTCTTCCTCGTCTTCGTGTGTAGGTACTTGAGTTGATTGGCCATGGAACTGACAGCTGGATGCGTCATGATCGAGGAATGGAAATGTGAGTAGTATTATTTGTATCCAACGTGAAACTGAAAGTTATGGTCATGTTACGAGTTGTATAGCTTATTGCAAAACACCGCCATGCATTTTGGGACATTTTCTTTAATAGGTGCATAGAAGGCCAGCCTATTTTTATTGTTTTCAACAAATAATAACATAATTACCTACCAACAGACTCAAACAAAAGTTACTTGGAGCACTAATTACTGTTTCGCTTATTAATTGTTGTACGCATAATATTACATAACATCCTAATTCCATATGAAATTAATGAATAATATAAAATATGTCCGTGTGGTGACGGATTAAGAATACGGAATGTTACCACCCCATATCATCCCATGGGTGTCGTAAGGGCCGACAGAGGGAACATACTATGCAGAAAAAAGCTCTGTAAGAGAAGGAAAACTTGATACAAACCCTATACCAACCCGTTTGGCCAGCGTGGTATAGTAGGCCAATTCCTCCTTTCAAAAGAGAGGCCTAGTCCAGCAGTGGACCGTTAAAGGCTGGTGATGGTGGTGGTGATAAAATACGAATATCATGACAAGAATACTGAAATTGGTAAAATATCATATCGTTATAATTACGTGGTTCATGTGGCTTTACGAGTACATCCTGATAGGCTTATTTTTGCATCTGGAAAGAAAGACTCAGAAATAAAAGTTTATCTACACACCAAAACCCAATAAATAAACTGATTATTCAGACGATAAGTCTGGCAATCAATCGCAAACCGAATAACTTCGCGCAGAGTATGTGAGCCGCCACGTAATCGAATCTAATGCGTGCGCCATCAAAACCAAACGCCAGACTTCACTACATTTAATCAGCTGAAACATCAGCGTAATTTATTACTTTTGCTTAATTTTTTTTCTATAAGGCGAGAACTAACTATATCCTCTATAGAAGATTGGTCTCTGGATCAGATATTACGGTTATCTATTGAGATATTTGAATCCCATTAATAGCTCTGTGTCTCAATTGTCTGTTTTCTAACGAACTGCCCAATATATTATGTTCTATATCCATGGACTGAAGTTAAGAGATATACATACAGGTCTAAGACCTGGGCATAGTCTTCGCTGACCTTATTTCGCTGGTCAGCAGTGAAGTCATTAACTGACACTTCGAGACAGCAAGTGCTGAAAGTGCGGAATTGCTGTTCCACACTTGCCAGGCGATCATCGATGCGCTCGTACCTTTGTAGTAAGGCCTGCTGGCGATCAGGCCGGTTCACTAAGGTACTGGCCGAGGCAAACCAGCGCAAATCTGATGCAATAGCAGCCGCACGCCAGTCCTTTATAGCTGACATAATCAAAATTCAAAAGAGCCCGGACAAGCGTTAAATAATATTAACAATCTAAACTTAATTTTTCTCAATTCTTTGAAACCAACAAAGTATTAGCTACTGTCTCCAATAGTGCGAGACAACTAGTTGCCGATAGGGAAGGGCAACCCGGCTTGAAGCAGGAGCTTCCTACCTCAGCACCGGGGCTGGTGAGTAGGCTTCCTACCTTAGACCTCCCCCATTTTGATGGCTGCCTAGGAAGCTACCTGGGCTTCGTTAATTTGTTTGACAGCCTGGTCAATGACAGGGCTGACCTTCGGCTGGCACAAAAATTGGCCTATTTGATGTTGGTTCTGGATGGGGAGGCCAAGGGCCTCATCCAGCATCTGCCCGTGTCTGACGAGGCGTACCAGACGGCTCGGGACTTAATTACCCGTAGGTACCATAATGAGCGTGGCCTCGCCGACACGCACATCGAGCAGATTTTGGGTTTGCCGACACTCACCCGGGTCTTTGGGTTGCGCACCCAACTTTTGAACCCGCTTTTGGTGGCCATCAACGCACTTAAGTGCCTTGACCTGCCCGTGGACCAATGGTCCTATCAATTGGTGCACATTGTACTGAAAAAGCTGCCTGCCGACCTGAGGTCGCGTTTTGAGCAGCGCTTTGGTGGGGATAGCGCGACCCATCTGCCCCCCTTTGCTGACCTGGAGAGGTTCCTGGAGGATGAGTGCCGGGTCTTGGACAACTCCGGTGGTGACACGCCGGCTAAGTCGCAGCCGCCCAAGGTGAAGGAGCAGGCTCGCGTTCACACCCGAGCCAATGTTGACCGGCGCCCTCCTCGCTTTGCAGTCACGCAGAGCCGAGCGGAGTGCTCTTACTGCAAGGTCACGGGGCACAGAACGGCCAGTTGTAGGGCATTCTTGGACCTTCATGTCGCCTCTCGTAGGCGCATCGCGAATGCCCGCCGTCTTTGCTTCTCTTGCTTGGGGTCCTACTACCAGCGAGACTACCAAAACTCTCGCCCCTGTCCTCACTGTGGAGGACAGCATTTGGACATTCTCTGTATGAATGCCAGAGAGGTTGGCCGGTTGTCCAACCAGCCGACGCCGCGCATGGGCGGGTGTTTTGAAGGTGGCAGCCGAGGCTCACCGGCGCGTAGCTGAGAGTCGCCTCGCTCAATTGATCGCCACTCGCCCCGCTTGGAGAACCGTAGCGTGCGCACGCCTCCTCTCTCTCGCGCACCTGAATGTGCTGTTCAGCGTCACCAGCACCATGACTGCTGCCCCAGGTATTCCCCTCCTTTGGCGGAGCGTCCCCGCCTTGACTTGCGCCCACCTCGTTTTGGGCGGGTGCGTCACTATGACCCCCCACAGATGGCGCGCGGATCAAGTCATCGCGCCTTTGAGGACTTCAAGCCGCACCCTCGTTTTGACTTGCCTGGTCCTGGCCAACGGTCGCCGCCCAGGCAACAATAGGTCATTGACCCCTGCCCGATAACGCCAACCTCCCCCATTGACACCGTTATCCTACCAACGGTTGCTGTTAGGGTCTGGGGACCCACGGGGACCTCTGTTGTTGTCCGTGCTATATTGGACACAGGTTCACAAGGTTGCATTGTTTCCACTTATTTGGTAGGGCAGGTTAAATTAAATATGGGCTCTTTTCCAAATTGTATACGGGGCGGGCATAGGGGACGTAGCCTCAAATGTTGAAGGGCAAGTTAAGGTTTTGTTTGGCCCTGTTGAATCTTCACACCCGAGGATTAAAACCTCGGCTATTGTGCTGAAGAATATTTTGGGTATGCATCTACAGAAACAGCTACCCGCTGCTGTGGTGAATTTGACATCGGGATTGGAACTGGCAGACCCCAAATTTGACACACCGGGATCTGATGTCCTCGGTGAAATTTTGATTGGTGGGAAACGGGTCTTGGTGCCAAATGGTTTGACTGCCATCCCGACCATATTTGGATTTGCTTTGATGGGACCTGTACCTAGGGACCCCCCTCCACCTGAACTTGATAATTTGTTGGCTGTAGGCTCTGCTCTCTCTGATGCGGTTCAGAGGTTTTGGGAAGTAGAGGAGCCCCCTCAAGCTGCCCGTTTGAATCCAGAACATCAGGAGTGCGAGCTGTTTTTCCAGAACAACACTGGTCGACTCCGTTCTGATCGGATTATTACGAGGCTACCCTTCCTGTCTGTTCGGCCTCCGCTTGGTGAGTCACGACCTTTAGCCGAAAAGAGATTGTTGGCCATGGATAAAACTAGGAAGCGAAAACTGGAATCAGATTCAAAAGCGAACCCCGAGTAGAGTAAAAAGTGAACTCTGGATTTAGACTCGAAAGCGAACTCCGGGATTAGACTAGAAAGTAAACTTTGGGTTTAGACTAGAAAGCGAACTCTTGGTTTCTAAGGCATCTACAATGCTACTGCAAATAGACTAGCATAATAATGATGGTTGTCGTTTAATTAACAATAAATTAGTACTCCATTATAATTACTTGGCATATTCAGATTAAATCTATGTTTAAACACAGAGATACGATATCGATATTGCAAATCCGTCCGGCTCGCGAATCCCGCTACTGATATTTATTCGATCATACATTATTTATTGAATACTGTTAGTACAGTAGAATAAACTACCACCAAACGTGTTTGAAATAGAAATAGTTTTATGATAGGTCAAGTCGATTATATCGATTTAGTAACGTTTAGTTTAGTCTATTGAAAATTTCTGACTATGGTCACACTGAACTGTCAACTTCCCTTTCCGGAAAGACTTGATTGTGAGCACTCCTTTTGCATGTCGTGTGAATTGTATAATTTAACTAAATTGAGTAAACCCTCGTAAAATATCGCCTTTTGAATTAACGCGAATTGAATTAACTTGTAAATACTTATAATTGCCGCTTTTGACTTCCGGCAAAGTTTGTGATAAAGTTGTGAACCGCCAACGTGCATCCTGGTCTGAAGAAGGACGCCGACTTGGACACTAGTATTTATTCGATTCTCTTGTTATTTTGGCCAAAATTATGAGTTAATCTTATAGGTCCACTCAAGAGCATCAGTGAAGATATCAGGTGAGTTGAAACATTTTATTAATATTAGTTGTGATTCGCTGTGCAACGCAGTGCATTGTGTCTGGATATATTGTTTATCGTAAACGACGGGAATCCATATAGTTATATCAGCTCTGTTTATAAACTATCCTACTGCTAGGCATGGACCTCTCCTGAGTTAAAAAAACTTTACGGCATAGTCCTACACACTGACTAAGTACTTGCGAACATTAGAAGGCTTTCATGAACATGATGGAGGACTGTCAGATATCCTGGGTTCATCACGGTTTTATTCACCGTTTAGCTAGTAATTTATTGCAATACATAAAAGTTTAAGTGTAACATAAAACTTGTGTTAACAGGTCCAAAAATCAAAAACTCTTAATAAGGCACTTTTTACTTGTTTTAATTCTACAAATTTTTGAAACAGACGCTCCACAATAATTTCTCAGCCAATGAAACGTATTCACTCATTGCCCAAAATTCATCGATATATTTCATTCTAATGCAATCATCCTTCACTCCTTTTATATAACGCCGAAGTCTTCATCACACACCGGCGCAAACCATTCATTACTCTTGTCGTTCGTTCAAATTCTTCATTCGTCTGAAGCCGCAGATATTTGACGTCATACGATTTACAGAAGTGCTCAGATTGATTGAAGTCATTACTGTTGGATGTAATTGAATCTTTTGGATTGCATTTTATACGTGGGCTTAAATTCTGTTGATTTTAACGAAAATATGACTTTCTTAAGTAGGTTTATATAAAGTACCTATGATTTACTCACAGCAGCAACGTATAAAGATTGAATAAATATTTAAATTTTAATTAAACTTTGAATAATGGCGAACTTTAACTTTCGCGATTTTTGTGTAGGTATATTATAATAATATGCAAAACTTAACAGGTGTTAAGCTTTTTTTTTCTTTTTTTATTGTTGTTTGTTTTCCATGTCTTTTGACATAACTTTATATACGTGATATCTTCACAACAATGACCACTTTTAAAAAAATCAATATGGGTGTTTATGCAAGTTGTCTCATTTTGTACTACGCTTTTCAGGAGAGAATTCTCAAAAGACAGACCTAGGTACACCAACTCTTCGTGTCTTTTTTACTCATAGTTGTCCCTTAGCTATCATCTCAATCGTCATATGTAATGAGTATAAACTGAACTACTATTTCTGTTTCGGGGAACTGAGTTAACCCGAAACTTATCCTCCCAGAGGCAATGGGATGGGCCGCTTTGCAGCATGGTATGAGAAAACCTTCTCAATACATCGTCCAACACTGCGGAGCGTGCTCGCCTGCTGGCTGTGGGAGAATGGGCATCGGGCCTCTGGCTTCAGGCACTGCCATCGTCGATACTACGAGTACCTTCCGCTTCGCTACTTGCCTCCGTTTAGGTGCGTCATGTGTCTCTCCGCATCGTTGTCACTGTGGAGAGGCTGTCGATAGCCTTGATCACCATGGCCTGTCATGCAGCAGGAGCGCGGGTCGTAGTTCACGACACGCCAACCTCAATGACATACTGCGCCGTGCTCTTGCCACCGCTGGCGTTCCAGCCCAACTTGAACCTCAAGGCTTGGCACGCGACGATGGCAAAGGACCAGACGGGATGTCGTTACTGCCGTGGAAGCTGGGTAGGCCTTTGGTTTGGGACGCAACATGTGTCGATACCCTTGCGCCATCTCATCTTCCCAGCATAGCAGGTTGTGCGGGCGCTGCTGCTGCTACAGCGGAGACCCTCAAACGGCGCAAATATGTAAATCTAATAGGAGATTATGTATTTGAGCCGTTTCGGGTCGAAACATTGGGGCCATGGGGTCCAAGTGCGAGATCACTTTTTAGAGATCTCGCACAGACTCATAGACGCCTCTCGTGACCAGAGGGCTGGCACGTATTTGGCTCAAAAGATAAGCATAGCCATTCAACGAGGTAATGCTGCCAGTCTTCTGGGCACGCTTCCAATTGACTGCGATGCGAATGAGTTTCATGACGCCTTCTAAATTTTAATTTTTAATCTTTTTAATTTTCACGTCTTTTATATATTAATTAGTTTTATTAAATAATTTTTAGTCTTATAAATATCTATAATCTCCAATTGTTAATTGTTTTATGGAAATAAATGAGTATAATATTAACATATTTGCCTTATAACTATCATGGTCATATACTAAAAAGTAATACTGCAATTTCAAATCGATATTCTGTAAAATTCAACTCGCCGAAATTAAATGAAACACTTAAATCACTACAATGTAGAAATAATTGCATTACCATCTTAAAATAAGTAATTATTCACAATATGATTACCCAAAAAGTCTTCACCATAGAATTTAATATAAGTACCTAAAAGGACAATGCCCATTTTGCCTATATCCTTGGGCCTGACGTTACAGTTATAAAATTAACATTATTTTTTAGAGAATTACGCCAAGCCTAATGTAAATAAATTTCATTTAAATTGGCAATGGCACTTCTGAGATCTTTGCAATTGAATTCACAGTTGAGTTAGGTTAGAATTAGTTTGATTATGACTTTATGATAGTTTTAATACAATTATTGGTGCCCAAAAATACTAGTATGCATTGCAACACTGCTGATATTGCAATGCTTTTTAGCATATTGCAATATAATCTGATACTTAAAAAAGGTAGTTTTGGGATAGAAAAATAAAACATCTTTTTTTATGTAATTAATTCATTTATTATTCTTCATATTATATAATCAATGTATCGTTACCGTAAGGTACTATTTATTATTCTGTGGTATCGTCTAGGAATTGTGCAGGAGGTGAAATATTTTCTTGATATCTGGCTCAACTTAAATACCAGATTATTGACACTGTATGCGCACAACAGCCTACTGTGCGTCTGCCAACAATGCAATTACAATAGTACTGCAATATTGCTTGCCTGCCAGTTAGAGAGCTGTCTACTAAAATATATATAAAATATGTCTTTTTACTTATATGTCGAGATTGTATTTTTCCTAATTATCAGATAATAGATAAGACGGATTGTTCATTCAAAAACCGTTTGCCCGTTGTATTGCAACGAAAACTAGCAATACAACAATAGATGCAGTTGTCCATCTTTATCGATGTCATATAAAACAAGCCGTGGTCAGTGAGAGTAGCAGGTACAGAGTCCGTGTTTGTGCCGAGTTCGTTCGTGAGTGCAAGATCCGTCAGATTCCAGACGAAAGCCAAAATCGTTGGTAAAATCACAAAAAATAAGAATACAATAAGAGAACACATTCGCAGCCGCAAGCGCAACAAAACGAATATTCAATATATTTTGAAGTACTTATTGACACTTTTGACGTTTGTGACAGTTAGTCATCGTGTTTTAATACCTATCTGACACCAAGGTTTTTTAGCAGCACAAGAATACTTAATTAACAGAGACTTAGTATAATGAACATCAATTTTCATTTTTCTTAGTTTTCCTATTGGAAATTAAACATGTTTCCTATGTTTTTCTCTTAAAATAAAATTACCATATTTTTCCAACAAGAATTTCCTTGTAACGACTAGGCCCAGAAACGGGCATTGTCCTTTCATTAACAACTCGAAAGACTACAACCATTGCCTACCGACCAGACGAATCGATAAAGTCCCAAGATTACGCCGACTAATTGCAGGCATATTTACAAGTGCTATACATTACTTCCTTGCAAGGTGACGTGATAAGGAGCCATACAATATTTAGCTTTACCCTTGCCCAACACACGAGGGCTTAGATGAAACACGCGTTGTAAGTTTCACGTAAAACGTATAGTTATTATGAATTAATGAACATTTTTGTTCGGTAAATGTGTTGTTGATTCCCTTAGTGGGGTTAGGCGAATGGTTTAAGTTGTCTAAGTGTTATTTCGAATGGCTTTATAATTGACTAGCTTCTGCCCGTGGTACTATCCATATGGATTATGTGTGTCGGTTATCCCGACACAAGACCTATGTGTTATTCTGAAGTGTAAGCTAAGTTACTGCAAAGTTTCATCAAAATCCCTTCAGTAGTTTTTGCATGAAAGATCAATAAACATCCATATATCGAGCTATCCGTATAAACTTTAGAATTTGTAATAGTAGCAAGACATCTTTATAGCCTCGGACGAGAGATAGTGCAGATTTTGCGATTGGACGGGTCTCAATTACGAAATTATTTGTGAAATATTTAGTATTAGAGGTCGCTAGCGGCTTCGCCCGCGTCAATTATACATATAAACCTTCCTCTTGAATCATTCTATCTATTAAAAAAAACCGCAATAAAATCCGTTGCATAGTTTTTAAGATTTAAGCTAGGAACAGACTGACAGAAGACAGACTTTGTTTTATACTATGTAGTGAAGTCAGACTCGCACACGTCGCACATTATACATCACGATGTACTTTTATAAGAACAGTACAGAACAATAGTAGTATAGAACTTAAATAAAACATAATAGCTTCTAAACCATGGAATATCACTACTCGTTTGGGTTGTAGAAGTCAGAGAGCAAACGCACTGCTTAAAAGCTGATACTCTCAAATGCTTTAAAACTAGTAAGCGGAAAACTGGAATAACGCTATAGGACGATCAACAGATGATTCCCTACTATGACAGTCATCAACAGATGACTGTCATAATAGGGAAGTTTCCTGCAAGTAAAATAAATTAGACAAGTATTATTATCTAGTGAAACATGTCAAAATAATGGTAGTGTCATTCATCAATTAATGTTAAAACTTTATTTAACATTTTTTATCGACAATTTATTGATGATAAGTATTCTACTTGACAGCAAAAAACTATGACGTCACTATGTCATATTTCATACGTAAACGCAGTAGCAAAGGTCGTTTTTGACATTTCAATAAAAGTGTTTGATTTGACTAGTTGGAAACAACCCTATTGCTTTATTTTCACTTTGCAACCTAAAAACTCTAACGGCAAAATATGGGTGTAATATTACAACAGTGGCAGTAAATGTAAATGTAGAAGCATACAGTAATAATGTTTTAAATTTGACGTTCATAAGTGTCACTTTGTGATCAAAGGATTTTGAGTTTGAGTTTGAGTTCAACTCTGCCTACCACTTCGGGTATACAAGCGCGAAGATATAAAAACAAATATTTTTTTTTATTTTTGATTACAGCTCTCGAATTGTATTTGTTAGCAATAAATCCAAATAAATATCAAAACCTGACAGATTGATTAATGACCTAACCTAATACAATATCCTCCTGCCCTGCCTTATAATTAAAGCAAATCGAACACAATAAATTCATGGAATAAATTAATCTCCCTTATCATGGAGACATGTCGTTTTCATTCCAGATTTTAATTATTCACTTCAAATAAATTGCCACAAACCCAATTAAATAAAAGTGTTCAAAAAATATCAGTGAACTTGTACCCTATAAGCTCGTTTCGCGCTGTCAGTAGAGATTCTGACCTTGTGGTATGACTACGTGATCTGTGCTATCAAAAATATGACGAGTTGTGCTAACGTGTATAGGAATTACAAATGACGATTAAAAACAACTAAAATAATTACCTACCATTGGTAAGTACATTTATAATCATTTTAATCGAAAGAAACAACGAAACAAATAAAAATGTTGAAATATGACGCAACTTGACGCCATGTTACCGGTGTTGCCTGTTATTGGTTTGAAAATTTGCCATAGTGCATTAGCTAATTGTTCAATGTCCTCGTAAACCACCAATCCCTCTTCTTGGTATTAGCCTGACTTCCCTAATAATGTGTAGGGTTTCGTAATGATGTTGTTTGTGTGGAGAGGTAAAAGAAAGATTCCAAATATGAAAATATATACTTTTATTGTTGTACCAATTAACAATATAAATAAACTACATAATTACGACCTAACTATATGAGTGAAGGGAGGCGACTACTGCGCCCTGCTTACACATTAGCGCGCGTTGTATATTTTTAACCGACTTCAAAAAAAAGGAGGTTCTCAGTTTGACCTGTATGTATGTATGTAGGTATGTATGTAGGTATGTATGTAGGTATGTATGTATGTATGTATGTTTGTCCGCGATTATCTCGCGTTTGGCTGAACCGATTTTGATGCAGTTTTCAGAAAAGTATTTGTTACACTTAGGAGAAGGTTTTAAGCCCTTAACCGACTCCAAAAAAAGAAGGTTCTGAGTTTGACCCGTATATATGTAAGTTTGCCCACGATTAACTCGAGTTTGGCTGAACCGATTTTTATGCGCTTTTCAGAAAAAAAGTATTTGTTACACTTAGGAGAAAGTTTTGGTATTTTAACCGACTTCAAAAAAAGAAGGTTCTCAGTTTGACCCGTATACATATATTGGTTCTTAGTATGTTTGTATGTATTATGTGTGTACCTACGTGTTTGCGCGCGCGCGCGCGTGTGTGTATTTGTATGTGTACGTGTGTGTGTGTACGAGTGTGTGTGTGTGTGTGTTTACGTGTGTACGTGTCTATGTCTCTGCGATTAACATAACAAAAAACAAAGAAAGTCGGTGAAAGAATCTAATGCGAGAGCATATTTCTCATTCTTGTCATTTCGGATAAGGCTCTGTTGTCGTGGGGATGGTTGAGTAATTTGTTCGATTCAATATCACTTAAAGCCATGCCTTTTAGGGATTTGACCCGCCTCAAGGCAACATAGCATTGGCCTATAGCAAAGATTTTAGGCCCTAGGTCCGCGGAACTAAGTGCACATCCTTGCAACTTGTGTACCGTCACAGCCCAACTCAATATGACTGGCAACATCCGCCTCTCGATATCACCATAACCGCGATTGCCTTGATAGGTCGCTGGCAATGGAGCTATGGATATGTATCCATCATCAACTTTAAGACGCAATGCTTTTGATGGATCATCAAATAATATCAAAATGGCATCAGGCAGTTCACCTGGCTCAAGTTGATCTCTTCTTAGTGCCGGCCATTTAAATCCTTTAGAAACACCCATTGCCCCGTTCGCTAAGCCATCCGTTATTGGCATATTTTTCCGGAGCATTAAACGAGAGCTCACAGCCAATTCAATAGTATGTACAAGTCCACTGCATTTGTTTGGATCGTACTTCCGTATGTGGCTGATTCCCTAGACTCATCTCTCTCTTCCAGTATGAAGCCTAAGCCCATAGGTACACAGAATAAAAGTAGGTACCTATGTCAAAGTCATGATAACAAACTGATACTAGCAGATAACTTATCAGTCTTATCACTAAAATAATTGAATCTAACTATAAACAAACTATTAATTAGCCCGAAACTTAAAGTAAATGGTGTACCTACCTATCACTAAAAAGTATGAAATAAATAAAAGAGTAGTTAACACAAACCCTGAAGTAAACGAACGAAGTACCTTACACTAAAAAGTATGAAATAAAAATAATAAGAAAAAAAAAACCAAAACGAAAATGAAAACTTAAAAATCGCACCAAAAATGTTTACTAGGTATGTAGTTTCTTTTTAAAAAAAAGAGAACCGCCTTCAAAAAATCGACCCACTGAAAAGTAAGAAATAATTTTTACATACGCTAATACATAGTATATAACTTATACAAAATACTTAGTTTTTGAAGTAAAAAAAGAAACTACATACCTAGTAAACATTTTTGGTGCGATTTTTAAGTTTTCATTTTCGTTTTGTAGCGTCAGCAGCCGCTACAAATGCAACACTATTTTGAGCTTGATATGAAATATATCGACTTGAGAACTTTTTAATTTTGCGAATTCAGTACAATTAAAATTCCAACTTTGGATTTGGATTTAAACAGACAACTCCCGCATTAGGACTAAATCCTGTATCGCGAGGGACTTTACAAACATACAACTAACGAGGACAACAAACACCCAGACTCGAAACAACAATATAGCTTCTCGGAGAATCTTAATAGCGCGAGTCAGAAAATGACATCATGTGATAAACTCCATCTATTTGTTCAACCCTGATTCAGATAATAAGACAGCTTCTTCTATATTATTATGTCATGTCCTAAACTAATGTGATTCGACACAAGACTAACATGACATAAAGGTGCATGCTTCTACACATAATATACACATTTTTTGTAAAAATATGCTATGGTGATTCTCAAATAGTTATTATTCTAAAATTATATTTCATTTTTATAATTTTTGTTTCTGATGGTGTGGTGGATATGAAATATGAAATGAATACTAATTTTGAAATGCATTTTAGCAGATATTGTTCTGTACTGTTTCGCAAAATTATTTTATTCTTCGGGAAGTGTAGCGAAACCCAGAGAGAAGATTTTCGGGATTTTTTTGTCTAAAAGGGTAAAGTGTCCAATGCGTGTAGAGTCGTGGGCGAAGCCTAGTATTGTATAAGAGACCAACCTGGAGAACTTTGAATAACACGGTTTTATTAAATGGTGAATTATCATGCTTAAACTATTGAAACAATATCCATCCATATATTTAAGCATACTTCAATTTCAACAA
This sequence comes from Euclidia mi, assembly GCA_944739405.2. NCBI lineage: Eukaryota > Metazoa > Arthropoda > Insecta > Lepidoptera > Erebidae > Euclidia > Euclidia mi. The sequence continues at coordinate 81,145,202 of OX123191.2, read as the reverse complement.
AAACGTCCTCAACAGTGAAATGAATAAGAAACTGAGATTTCATTTCACGAAGGTGAACATAAAATATTTCACACTCAAAGTAAAATCATGAACACCATTTGATAAATCCTATCGACCCCTAGATAAAAGAATCTGCAATAACCCGCCAGCTTTTGTGATCTAAAGCTTAGCTAGGTATAAAAGAATTGTTGAAATAAAATAAAAATATCGGTTACAGATCGCGTATTCGACCCTACTATTTTTAGTATTTATTTATGACGGTGAACTTATTTCGTAACAACATTTTTTATTCTGCAAATTCTGAGTATTTGATTTCACACACGGTTCGTGCGGTTGTTGGCTTATTATACACATTTTTTATATTATTAACAAAAATAACTACGTAAAATAAGTAATGGCCATTGGATACTATTTACAAAATTAAATAAGACCGAGGTCTTGATAAGATTACCACCCAGGATAAACATTACCATGAATAGTGTCAAATTAACTTCACCCTACATAAAACCCAAGTCTTCGAAACGTAACCTCAAAACTACATTTAATATTTTAGCCAACAAAAATGTCCTATAAGCATGTAAAGTACAACGATTTTCGCGGCTCACAAACCTGTCACCCAATTGCTAAATGAGTATTATAATTTGCCTCTTGCATATGCTAGCATGCCAATCTGATCAAATTATCAGTCGACAGAATGTCTACAATCTGCGATGTCTCTTAGCTGTCCCAAATAATCATCTAACCCAATAATCACTAAGACTCCACTATAAAATCCGTTTAAATAATTATAACGCTTGTCTAAATTAGTTTTGAAGGCTATAATTGAGAAAGTTTGGGATTGCCATTAATGACGTTAAAACTACTGATGTTATTTCACGATAAGCGATGTTTTAACAGTCAAAGGGTTGGCTTACATATGTTTAATTTGAAGAGTTGTGTATAAACAATGCTTGATTGGCGAGTAAATACGTAAATATGTGTGTGTGATATCGAGGAGGTTAAATTAATGTTTGATTTTATTATATCGTTCACGCTAGGCATTTCAGTATGTCCGATAAATGAAAATGTAACTGTGTGAAAATATATTTAAATAAAACTGTTGTGTTAAAACAAACAAAACTTTGGGTAAGGTTTTCCATGATCAAAATCGACTCATCATCTTTACCATCATGAAGTATGAAGGATCTTTGAATGATTAATTTCAAGTTATTTGTCAACGTCTTTTGAAGGATCAAAATTTACATAATTTTCAGTTCAATCAGTTTAAATTTTAAAAGTTGCCTGAAATTTTAAACTGATGTTCTTAATGGTATATTATACCCATTTTATATCCAATTAAGTATGTATGTACCTATCTAATTATAGCCTTAGATAGTCTACAAATTGAAACTAACTATTCTTTGTATGTACACATACCATCAGTAACCCAGTTGCTACCCCTATTTTAAAAGTCTAGGTGTTTATACATGCATTCAGTTTTGCCCAATATATCTTGCAATAGGGTCAAACTCCTAAAGAACTATTCATTACATCGTCCTACTTGTTATTTTGAATAATTCTGCATAACTGCGACGGCCGAAAACACTCTTTCTCCTCTGAAGTATTCCCAGACATCGTTCAGAGTTCGATGCGTGTATGGTATATATATGTTTATGACGTGCTTCTTGTTTTTTTACACTTATGGCATAACAAAAGCTTTGTTGTTTTCCTGTGGAGCAAATATTTTTGCTGTGCGTTCCCAAGCTTAAAGGAAAACATTCTGATCCCACTGTAACTCAATTATACTAATATTTTTGTATTGCAAAACGCATGGATATGATATTATTAATACTTGAAAATGATTTTATTTTTTCGTTTTCCTGTTTGTCTAAAGTTACAAGTTGTTTTGAGGGTAGGATGTCTTCGTATTTTCCTGGGAATTTTGAGAGTAAGATAATGCACAATTTGTTGATGATTTTGAATATTTTTGCTGTGTAATAATTGTACGTTTAGATTTGATTTGAATAATGATTCACTAATTTCAATATCGTTGAGTGTTATAGAAAGAAAATTAGATTGTATGATAGATATGTACCTAATTATAATTAGATACATATCGTCTATCATAAAATATCATAAAATAATAAGCTATAGCTTATGAATTATTAGCAAATTGCTTATAGATTATAATACGACTTTTTTAGCAACTCGAGGACGCATACGCGCGCTAATTTTTTAACATATTAACACACTACAATTTATGAATAGTGAATCACATGAAGATACTTCAATTTCATTTATGAATGTATAATAGAATTATGTAAACAAATACATATAAATTATTTTACAGCTTATCTTTTAACGCACAAACATAAATATTCAAATATTTTGATGAACCCCATACCAACATGCCAAATATCTATAAAGTCACATGCATTTCGAACTATTTGAACTTTGTTATTACTGAAGTTTTATCAATAAAATAAATCCAAACTCTATGCCTATAGTAACAAGACACATATTCGATTGTATGGGTTCGTCTCGTATATTGCCAAATGACAGTTTTATGTTAAATATCTGACTATCGTCAGAGTGTTGTTTATAAAGGGGGATCAGTGAAGCATATAATTAGAATACATTATATGAAAACATAACACCTTTATAGATTATTATGTTTTAGTACGATGCCTTGTGGCAAATAGTTTGGCTGATTTTTGTGTATTACTATAGTAGAGCCTGTCCCTTTGCCCTGTATCAATTCAACTTTTAGTCTTGGTTTGATCGTATTATGAACAAAATCTAAGTACTAGGAAATATTTCAGAAGGAATTTATACACACGGGATATCAGATACCTCTTTAACCCTAGATTACTAACCTTCGTCAACTTGACTACGCGGGTTTGTTTAAATCGTGCTAACTTTTGCGCGCGCGATCGCACTGCTTCCACACTTTAGATAATCTCAGTCGACCCGTTGCCCCCCCGACTAACGGTAATGTTTTGAGTGGGGGGGCACCGTGAGCGCCGTTCCAGCAACCATGGGTCGTCAGATTGACAAAGGTTAGTATTAACGTAACATTTTGTCTTATTTAGTTGGTGAACTCTTGCGTTTTTTTTGTTTTGTTTATTTATTTTCTTTGCGAAAATAATGCGACTGATGTACCTCCTACCTAAAAAAAGGAAAATATAAGCCTTGTGTCCCTCCGCAAAGCGAAGGATGACTAAAAGTAGTTGCACCCAGAGCAATAAATCGTAGTGCGGGAGCACAAACTTGACGTTTGTCACAAATGTATAACTTGATAGATTCTTACCAAAACTTTTGTTTCATTACTTTATTTCATTCGTTATTTCTAAAATTTGAAAATTATTTTTCACATTTACTTTAAAATGATACTTTAAAAAATCTTTTAAAATGTTACCATTGTTAATTTGTCATAAAACCTACGATCTCATTTGTAAGGCTGATTTTTTAATAAATATGCCGTTTTGGTTTATGAAAATTTATTAATTAATAAGAAGAATATAATAAATTTATAATAAAAATAAAAATATGCATGTTTAATTCAAATAAAAGCCATTATCCCCTTTATTAAATACCGTAGTCAAAAGTACGAAGGTTAGTAATAAGGGTCGAAAAATAAGGTTAATGATCTAGGGTTAAGAACTATTGCAATTCCAAATCATCTTTACATAATGTATTTAAATATTTTATTTACTAGTAAAGGATGCCAGCAACTACGCCCATTTTAGTCTAATTTAACCGTTTCTGTCCTTACCCCCCTGGTCCCCAAGGAACACGCTATATGCTTAATTTCAGCTTCTTGTGCCCAATGGTTGACTGTGCTTGTTTGTCAGTCTGTTAGTAACGCAATAATTGTATATGTATACAGATAATAATATTTCACCCACACCTTATCACACTAGTTTTAAACTTAAGAATCGAAGACCATCAATTTTATCAATTAACGGTTTCCACCATAGTTCTCAACAGAGACATTTCTCTTAAATACCACTAAGTGGTACCAATCATAAGTCATCTTGATTAATGAAATTATCACTATTGGATAAAGAGAAGACTTCTCATAGCACCTATAAAAATAACAGGAATCTTATTTTTAAATGGAATAAAAAAATTATGGTTTATATATTGAGATAAAAATTAAGATTTTCCTAAATATTAACGCTCTCCTTTAGGAGACAATTAAAATGTTATTATTTTGACGCTATTTTTAATTTATCAACATGCATAAGTAAGTAGCGCGGTAGTACAAATTAACAGAAATAAGTGGGATTGTAAAATCAATGTGTTATTAAATGAAGAGCTAAAAAATATCATCTTAATATATAAAATCCTTGCGTTACTGACTGACTGACAGACACGCTACAGCCGAAACTATTGGGCGCAGGAAGCTGAAATTTGGCATGTATGTTCCTTGGGGACCGTAGGGGTGCACTAAGAAGAGATTTCCCGAAATGCCCACGGGGTCGGCCAAAACGGGTAAATTAAAAAAAAATGCAGGCGTAGCTGCTGGCGTCGTCTAGTAAACGATATTTTACAGTACTTCTCTCGGTAAAATACATTACCGACATCTCGCGCGCTGAGATCAATCTCATATTCTCCAACACCATTTAGCACATAGTCAATACTAAGCAGTCGTTTTAAAATAAGTAAATACTAAACTAAGTTATCTTGCTCATAGAAAAATTCTCGGTCAATATCCACTTGGTAACTTCAAGACTCAATAAAAATAAACGGGAACGTATAAAACAAGCCGCCGCTTAGCTTTGCCGGCGGCTGACGGCTTAACGTGCTCTCCGAGGCACGGGACAAGCGATAATTTATAATTCAATGTGAGGCAGGTGAATGGCTTTATAACTTGATTAAATTGTTTTACATTTACATGAACTTAGAGATTACATTTACACGTATGTTATTTTTTACTTATTTCTCATTTACTTGGTTAAACAGGTTCGGTAGAAATCGAAGCTTTAAAAACATGACATTCTGCAGAAACATGACACGTTGAACTATAATTAAGCTTAATTAATATGCTTGATCAATCGTTCGATCTATCGTCTAACTCAGTTCGAAATTAATTTTCTAGTGTATAACTTCATCTTTAAAATAAACATTTTCAGTAAAAAGGTATAACTATATTATGTACTTATAGAGTTTCTCTCAACATGAATAAATAACGCATACTTTTATAGAATATTGAGCAACGTCTTCGGTAAATCATAATTCAGACTGTCTATCATACAAAATAAATTAGCGGGTCTTAATCGCGTACAATTAATTTATTTAAGGTATAAATATTTATTTTGTATGATGTATACAAATCGCGAAAGTTTAAAATCAGACTGTCTAGAAAGTCTGTTTAATATATCGGGTGCGGAGAGAAACTTTATTAAGAACTATATAGGGAAGGTAACATTTTATGTAAGAACCAATTATTAGAGATACATATTGGTGTCCTTAACACTTAAGGACTCGCGCCCTAATTTGTAATGTTAATACTCGCTATGGGGTTCACTGGACCCAGTTTAATATTCATTGTTTATTTCAAAACTACTTAATAAATGTGAACGTTTACTTTTGTACTAGGTTTACATGTAAATAAAGAAAGATAGTGATTAATGAAATACTTATATTTATTGTTTTTCTTAATCCTATTCTGTCTACAAAAATACAAGGAATTATGCTACTTTTTTATCATAAGATTCAGACTAACTTCTGTAATTTCTGTTATTATTTATTTTAAGCAAAACTTTTTAATTTTTTTATACTACTATAAATAAGCTACTTAGGACAAATAACAATGCAAGATCAATCATCGTTGAACAAACAAAAAACAGCTTCGAAACTAAAAAATAATTTACTCGCTACGGGGTCCAGTGGACCCATACACACCTTTCACGTCCGTTGCACTCACACGCAGCGCGCCAACTGACAACTAAGAATGCCGTCTGCCGTGCTACTTAACGTTGAAAGGTACTTAGAGCGGCAACGTCACAAACGTAAAAGTTTTGATGTTATGGAAGAAATTATGAAGGTCTGGGTTCATTGGACCTTGTAGCGAGTCCCTAAGTGTTAATTAAAAAAAACTAATAGATTCCACATAGTAAATTGAAGTTTTACTTACTAGAACTATAGCTTCTCCAAGATCTTTGGTCATTTTATTATAGTTGGTTACTCTTTTACGCAAGAATTGTTGAATTAATTTTGATATGTTTTTTAGGGATATAGCCTTTTCTTTAGAATAGCATACGCGCTATTGATAACCGACACTACGAAGGTGAAACTGCGGGTTAGCGCTCGTTCAATATAAACCGCACTACGACAACTCATGTCCAATTCAAAAGGTGTTTGTAAGAACCTTTACCTATCGTAGATTTACGGCTCATAATATTCTTAAATATTACTCTATACTCGAAAAATACTAAACCTAAATAAGCCGAATTCGATCAAAAGAATGTATTATAATATTTTCTTGGGTTTACGTAAATATTACATTGTAAAGCATAATATATATTTTTGTTAACGTATTTTTTAAATGGCAATAGGAATAGAAATCAAAAGACCCATTTTTGCGGTTGGGTATTGTACCGCCATGAAATATACCAAGATGTTACGGGAGTATTACCGAATAATGTATCTTTCTGACTTAATATTTGTTCATACTACTTCGTAAATATATGAGTTGGGTTTCTAGATTCAAGGAAAATATAATGCGTGGAAGAATATTGTAAAAGTTACTTATAAGGTTATTGACATCACTGAAGGAAAGTTGGGTTTTCGAGATCCATTTCAAGTCCTGCGTTCATTCTTTGGTCCTAATTTGCGACAAAAGTCGCTCAATAACTTTAAAGCTAGCTACTTTATAAAGTGAAATAATAAGGCAATTGTAATGAAATTCTTTTCCATATAATTGACAGATGTTGAAATATATGTCCTATATTTTAGATTCGTGCTGTGCTAAAGTTGCAACAATATGACTCGCTACTTTTTATTTTAAATGTTCATAGACTGTGACTAAAGGAATGCTACGCAGAGGATCTTTATTTCAAATCGAAATCTCACAATACTGACTTTGCGAACTTATGTGCGTACCTACATATTTTATTGTTAGATAGATCGCCCGCTAGACGATGAAAAAATATCGTGAGTAAACCTGCATGTTTGACATTTGGAAAGATACAGAGGAACTTAGGTAACTTAATATTACGGCGGACAAGTTATGAAACAATATAATCGATCATATGTATGTTAGGAACTAATCAATGTTATATTACAACATTCTCCTTACATACAAGACACGACATCACTCACAAGATAAAATGGATATTATTGGTATGTATACGGAATAGTGTATGTTTGTAAGTTTCGTTTTCATGTTAAAGCGCCTTACTCAAATTTGATGATATTTTGCAGACAAATCTTAAAACTTGTTAATCGGATACTCGAAACAAGTAACGTGTAAATTATGTTAATGACTAATAATTTTTTTAAATTCCTATGAAAGTCCAGGAAATCCTTTCTTTTTAGCATTTATGGAGCAGTAACTTTAAACACTATAGTATTTTGAGAAAATCTTTTCTTTTTTTTCGTGTGATTGTGTGGCCAACTCTGGTGTCGGAGTCTGGCTCGGATAGCGTACCTCCAAAGCACCCATCACCCATCTAAGTGGTGACCTGTGCAAACTTTGCTTATCTTTGCTGAAATATTACGAACGACAAACCAAATCACGTTATGAGTGCTAGGCTCATAAATACGTCAAAAATGCATAAAAAAGAGAGCTATTCAATTTTTGAGGCAAAGACAAAAATGTATAAAATAACTAGAAGTCTATCAAGATTGCTATTGAAGAAGTTTCATACGGTTTTACCAGTACGTTTAATACTACATACAATGCAAAAAAACTTAAGCTTTGACTTTGCTTAAGCGCCCCGTATGTAAGGCCCTTACTAGCTTTATGAGAACAAGTTTCTTACTTCCTAAAGAAGTACTTTAACTAGTTTGGGATCGTTCTGTAACTAAACATATGTATCGATAAGTTGATAACAAAAAAGTTTGTTGACAAAGTCTATCAGCTTATCAGATTATCGATATGATAATATTATTTAAAGGATATTGCATTGATTACGACATACGACTATTGGTAATTTGATTATTAATTTCACAAAATCAAAGATGGTGGAGCTGTTGTTTTATAAGCTTAGCGGTTTTTCTTAAGACAGTTTTTTTTCTTACTAAATACCGGCGCAGATATAGCGAAATACCTCATGTCGAATTATTTCACCTGGTGAATATCACCTAGGTGAAATAAGGAGACAAAGAAGCCTACTTTGTTCATCATTATCAGCCTTTAACAGTCCACTGCTGGACTAGGCCTATCCTTTGAAAGGAGGAATTGGCCTACTATACCACTCGGGCCAAACGGGTTGGTATAGGGTTTGTATCAGGTTTTCTTTCTTTTACAGTGCTGTTCTCTGCATAATATGCTCCCTCTGTCGGCTCTTACGACACCCATGGGATGATATGGGGTGGTGACATTCCGGATACTTAAACCGTCACCACACGGACACTTTGTTCACCCAGGTGAAATCAAACAGGTGAACAAAGTGTAATTAAACCGTTTGCCCTGTAGCCAAGTCTTCCAGTCTTTCCATTCTAATCGGATTAGACAAAATATTATTTCCTTATAGCAAAGTTATGACCCAGAGATAAGTTAACGTACAAACATTTCCCGAAGCTAATCAAAAACATAACATTACTTGTACGAATATATACCTAATATTATACATAAGATACATGTATGTGCGTGAGTATACCAATATAAATATGTCAAACACTAGCAAAAACTGATGTCAAATAAATAATACAAAGGGACCGCCCTTAGTAACACGAGTTTCCATGAACTGTATGTTTTGATTTATTTGGTGGTACCCATCCCTTTGTATTTCCTAGAAAATATAATGTAGATATATTCTCTTGGATTTTCGTCACATATATGCAAGTAAAAAGATTGGCAGAATTTAATAAATGTAGACATATATTTTCATTTTTGTGAGGTCGGTGAACTTTGGTTATATTGCTGTGCAAATTTCAGCTACTTTTAGAAGAAAAATAAGAAAGCAGATTGGTCCTTGTAACCTCAATAAACATGTCAGCTTTTCATCAAATAAGCTTTACATGACGCTGCCTTAATGAAGATACACTTTCTTATGTTTTATTAACGATCTGGAAAATGCAGGTAATTCGTGTTCATGGTCAGTATACCAACAAATTGTTAATTACTGCCGGTTCGTGTACCGTTGTCGTCATGCTCACTAAAATGTCATTTCTTGTGGTGGCGTCGTGTGTCGGGTCATCCCTGTCCCTCTGATATGGCGAGAGGGATGATGGCTGGCCCATGCGTCATACTCGTGAACGGGTGCTACTTGCGATGACTGGTCGATGTCGGTCTTACGGGCTGGTATTACATTTTTAATATTAAACTGTATCATTTCTATCATGGTTCTGAACATTTGCGCGGATTGCCTGCATTATTAGGTACTCAATGAAAGTGGATGCTCCTGTTTCACCATGTCAATTTTCAGGAGGCTAATTAAATGAACATCAAAATTTTACTACATTATGCTTGAGTATTAAGTAGAGTAAATATATACAAATGACATATAGAAGGTGTAACAGTTGCAGCACCTTACAAAATTTAAATTTTTATGTATTATGCAAAACCTGGCGATGAAAAAGAGTGACCTTGAGTTTTATTGCCCGTTCTTTCTCATGGTTCTACGCCCTTGCTTTGCGAACGTGGCAGTAAATGTAAATGTAGAAGCTTTCAGTAATTATTTTTCAAATTGACGTTCATAAGTGTCACTTTGTGATTTAAATGAATAAAGGATTTTGACTTTGACTTTGACTTTATGTAGGTAGTGTCATTGTGCAACTTTTCTGTTGGTTTGCATTTTGAATTCATCATCATCATCATATCAGCCGAGAGACGTCCACTGCTGGACATAAGCCTCCCCCAGGGCGCTCCACATGGACCAAACCTTAGCCAATCGCATCCATCCGCTGCTCGCAATCCCAACAAGATCGTCAGTCCCTATTCTTTGCTGGAGGCCAACCTCTGTTACGATGTTCGGTGCGTGGCCGCTACTCTAGAACCTTTATACCCCAACGACCATCGGTTCTTCTGGCTATTTGCCCCTCCCACTACCACTTTAGCTTGACAGCTTGACTATTTGGAGAGCATGCAAAAGCTCTCGACTAGTAAATAGATATAAAACAAAACGAGGCAGTATTATGTAGTAAATAATATTAGGTACATAATTATAATTAATTACATACTTACATCAAAATATTACAATGCGGGCGTGAATCAATTATTGTCCGCAAAACTAAAACTCATTCTACGTAACGAAAATTATTAATTTACATTGTAATATAAGTTCGTGTGAGTCTTATGTTGACGTTAATTAGATACGTCCTTTGTTCATGCATGAGAAATGAACACGATTTTTTAAATATAAAATTGAATAAGCCCACCGCGTACTGGTTCCACGGAGCAATATTATCATTGCATTTGCACGTCGTTGATCCTCGTTCATTAGTCTTAGCCTGTGTCTAGACTTTGCGTTTGACTCTGATAATCTCTAGGCTACATACACTAAAGAATTCCCGCCCTAAGAATGGATCTATGTCGCTAACAACAAAGATACGTTGATACCAGAGCTCAACAAAACTTTTGAAAGCTATGAAAGTGACATACCTATTTATGTAAAACATTTTTTTTAATTTTTTTTAAGGTACAAATTTTGATGAAACTTACATTGCGTCCTAAGTTGACCCACGAAATTAGACATTTGCAATATGGCTCACAGTTTCTGAAAAATAATGAAAGGCTTAATTGTAAATTCATTTATAAAGATTGACAGTTCAGTTTCGAGCACACACCATTGTGTAATTTTAATCAATTATATACAAAAGGGTTAAATAATTATCAAATCCCTTTTTAAATTGTCAACACACTGTGATCCGCGTCCTTTGGTCCCATCCATCCAAGCATTTTCCTCGTCCAGTTTGCTCCAGTTCAAACGGGAATCTCTCGTGCCTCACAAACACGTATTAAGGTCAACCTAGTTATAGCATGTGTGTACATGCAACACACATAGAGTAATTAATAGATTGAAAAAGTGCCGATAGTGAAATTTGGTCCCCTGTGATACGCTGTTGTAATGTAATGAAACATCATACGATTGATTTATTTTATTTGTTCGAAATATGTATGTATAGGTAGGTATCAATACAGATTGGTAAGTTTAATAAGACTTTGTTATGAATGAGAGCGTGGGTTTCCTGATTTGATACCTGAGCCGGGTATCAGGAATAGTGTTTATGAAATTAAATTTTTCAAAGTACTTTGTTGACTAAACTGCACATTTGCTGTGAGTTTGAAAGATTTTATTAAACTCATGGGTAATAATGGAAATGTAACAAATAATAGTTTAAGATAAAACATCCAAAGACATACGTGACCTAGTCAGGTGATCATAAACTACAAAAAAGAACCACATTTTCTTAAGAAGTGGAATAAAATGACATTTTATTTCGTGTAAATTTGGACATACCCTATCATACGTTTATTTAAACGATAAGAAGACAAAATAAGAAACACGCTAGGAATCCTTTTGAAACCAATCGCTTAAGTTTTTCAACATCAACATGTTACATATGTAGACAAATCGATTCGTAATTCAAAAAGAAGGTAATAGACAACAACAAACGCTTAAAATCTTTTTCTAAATCAAGAGAGCTCTCTGAATACATTCCTCTCAAGTCGAGCATTGATTTAATCCAAACACTCTACTCGTAGTTATCTTTACCCTTTCGATTCACGTTTTTGTTCAAAGAAAAACAAATATTGCAAAAATTACACATTTGCGTTACTAAACGACTTTGTGGTTAGAAAAGCACTGCATTTGTTTGATTTTCTATGTTGAGGCAAATAGAATTTGGAAAAAGGGTGGGTTTCAGTTGGTGAACAATAATGGTTATTTATTTTAAGTATTCTACTATAAAAATAATCTCGTATACGGTTTGACGAATTTTATTAATTACCTATCCGTATTTTATATTTTATGGGTCTAAATATCTTATGATTTTATCAAATATACTCTGATAATGAGTTTTTTATCATTTGGCGCTCATACTACTGGTATACCCTCGATAACATATTAAAACAATGTTTGCTAAGTCAGTAGCAAATGGTATTGAAACTTATAAACAGAATATATATCTTTAGTTAGAATGTGGATTACGATAAAGATGCTATTGAGGTAGTTTCGCATTAGCGTAACTGTAGGTAGACATAGACTCATAGACTCACGCCTGTTTCCCCGAAGGGGTAGGCAGAGGCATATTAAACGCCCACTTTTCGCCAGTGTTTTGATCCCACGTAATAGGTGGCGAGCCTATTGCCGCTTATTGGGACATTTTGTTTGCCAGAGCCTTGTCCGTTGATCGGCAGGTGCACCACTTGCAGGTGAGGTTGGCTTGGGACCCTAAGTTCTTGGTGGGAACCCTATGCACCCATACACATATTACTTAGATATAAAAATTAACAGGAATAAATAATTTAAAACAAAATTCTGCATTAATCACTTGTTGTTTTAACTCTTCTGGTGTTAAGGTACAGTCATCATCGCTAGTTTCACTCATCTTTTAAGATTAAGTATTTTATTTTACACGTTACGCTATACGCTATCAGCATCAGCGAAATGTTTACTTTATTCCCGCTATTTTTTTAAATCGCGTTTTGATACCGCGTCCCTGATGTTTATTTTTAAAATGTATCATTGTTCAATTCCAAATTGTTAAATATTGGATAAATACCAATTTTATACTATTAATTAGATTTATTTTTATTAAAATCCAATAATATATTAAACATATAAACAATAACATTTAAAAACAACATAATCTCTTTATATATAAAGAGAACTGTATATCTTTAAATTTTAGGGTATAACGCGTTTCCGAACGTGTTTTCTTTGAGGTTGAATTCCAAAATCGAATTTCGAAGGAGTTTGTTTTTTTCACTCGCTTTTTTATGTGTATGTGAAAGAGACAGAGCACAGTAAAATTCGAATGGCAGAACAATGTCAATTCGTGGCACTGAAGATTGAATAATTAAAAAGCTACTTTGCCTCACGCTCGAATCAAAATCGCGTTTTGTTCATTGTTGTGTCGCAGCAAAAGCGGCATGTTTGAGCTGCTGTGGTGAAAATTATTTTTATATCCGTAAAGCAAATGTGCCATACCAATACTACTAAACTTTAAACTCCACATTTTTTGTTTCCTTACTAAGATTTTTTAATACGAAACTGCAATAATTGGAATTTTCGTCCCGCAAATATAATAACTGCATTAAATATTTACTCTTAGACCTAGACAGACTTGTGCTTGTGCATGCTTTAATTAATGTTTATTCATATACTTTAAAAATTTTGAATTGTGTCCTTATAAAGATGTTTTGCTTAAAATCTGAACCAAAAATTCACCTAAATTACACAGTTTGTCAGAGTGCCATGATAAAAAATCCGTGCAACATAAATTATGTTGTGGCCACCCACTTTCCTTGGGTTTATTTTTTCATTCAAAAAAGGAAGTGAAAAAGCGGAACACAACCTTATAAAATATTTTGAAATAAGTAAATGGCACTTTACAGTATAGTGTCAGTTACATTATATAACCTCACTAGAGGATGCCCGCAGCTACACCCGTACATGTTTTTAATTTAACCGCTTCTGTCCGATCCCACGGGAATTTTGGGAAATCCTTTCTTAGTGCTCCCCTCGGTCGCCAAGGAACATACATGTCAAATTTCAGCTTCTCGCGCTTTATAGTTTTCGCTGTAGCTTGTCTGTCAGTCTGTCAGTAAAGCAAGAATCTTATATATACAGATGTAAACAACTTTAAAAGGTGGAGCTACGCTTTCACTTTAAATAAAGGTGTAATCACACCCGAACAAAACTTCTCTTTCCAAATACCTGCGCCTGTATTAGAACCAAGCGCTGAATTCCTCCGACACAAATTGGATCAAAACAGGACACCGCAGCGTTCTCATCTACATAATTGTTTCATTGATACATACGAAGGTATGATTCATGTACATGTGATTACAACTGGAGTTTGATGCGAGACGGCTCCTACCAGTTTAAATTGGATTACCGTGAGAGCGGTAGAATTTGATGTGTTTACTGGTATGTCTGGATGATTTGAGGCTTATTTTTTGTAACCGTTTTGTGGACTAGTTCCATTACTTACTTATTCCGTTTTATGGCTTTTCAATTGTAAATTATGGTAACGAGGATGATTGTTATAAAAGTATTAGCGACTATTTTCCGAGAATGATACATTGGTAAGGAGCAACAGTTTGACGCTGAAGCTGAACTTCATCATTTGACTGACTGTAATTAACGGTTGCAATATTTTATGAACCTCAAGTCAATGGCGAAGACACAGATTTCATATCCTGCAATTTCAACGAGGTATCCGGTTGAGATGGGGATTTCAGAATGAATCCAAAACTATGTGTGAACGGGTCACTAGCCCGTAGACAAAGATTCACCAACAGAACTTCATGAATGTTTCCGATAAGGATGCTAGGCGCCTGCATCTCTACCGTAAACCAAAATTTCATTTCCCATCATTTCCTTTACAATTTCAACATCAAGTACGTATATAACCGATAAATAATTTACCCAGATAATTTTTCATAAAGCACAGTAGGCTTTACACACATCAATCACTATTACCCGTCCCTACTCCATGACAATGACACCAGGCTTCGGCAGGATGAGCTATGTGAAATTGTTTTGTTCGAACTTGTGAAAAGATTTTTAGTGTTTGAAGAATAAGAGGGTAAAGATTTATGTGAATAAATATGGTATTTTATGCCAGCTGTTCATAAAGAGATCTGTGTATTATGCTTCGTCTGAATTGTACTGAGTCTTGAGGGCTTAAGAACAATTTTTTATTGAACACTCAATGTTGGCATGTTTTAGCTGCAGGCTATAAAATAACTGCATAAAGCTTATTCAGAAAGTCTGTATACAGGTACATTTTACAGGTAGTAGCCTTGCTGATTTCAGCATGAATGGGCCGGCTCGACCGGGGAAGTACTACCCTCTCACAGAAAATCGACGTAAGGTAACAGTATTTAACTGTTGCGTTTCGTTCGGTGAATGAGAGTGCCGGAGGCCTTATCCCCTAGTCCCACTCCTCATCCTATCCCTTTTCTCAATCCCAAGGGGCGGCAACGCACTTGTGATTCCTGTGGTGTTGCTTGTGCCCATGGGCGGCGGTAATTACTTACCATCAGGTGAAACGTCGGCTCGTTTGCCGCCTATTTCTATAAAAAAAGCATGATACGTCTGCCACTAGCTAGACAGTCTAGCTACAGATAAATTCGTAGCAGTGACTACATACTATAATGTCGAATTCACGAAGACACTGACACTAGCGTCATCTAACGGACACCGACGGTCGTAGTTCCATAGTAAAACACGATGGAAGAACCCGAATCGCTTTATTGAAAGTTTCAGAGGTAATTACTATGTGAATAATGTCTTAGAAACGATCTACCAGGTACGATCGGCTATATTTGGTTAATGAGTCTAGTTGATGATCATCACACTTCTTTCAGCCAAACAACAACAATTATTTTTACGTGCCAAAATCAAGGCCAAATAATCTGTACATACTTCCTACACCCTATTCAAATGTCTGTTAAACGATTCCAGCATACAAAGCACAAGTTCATTTTGTATACGATATCGTTTTTACATGTAGCTATCGCCATTGTGACAAAAACCCCTGGCACTAAAACGAAGCCTAAGTACTTCGGCAACAATGAAAAACTAACATAATAAATGCTATCCTTTTTATAACTATACCAAGTGAGAGAGATTTGGAAGTAGAATAAATGCTGTAGAAATGAGAGCACTGAGAAGTATGTGTGATGTATCTTTGATCGACAGAGTAAAGAATTGTGTGTTAAGAGAGTGTTGTGGGGTAAAAGAAGATGTAGTGACAAGCATTGAGAAAGGCATGTTAAGATGGTTTGGGCACATGGAGAGGATGGATGACGATAGACTGACAAAGAAGATATATAAGGCAAGTGTGAATGGAACAGGACAAAGGGGAAGACCTAGGCGGACGTTCTCTGACCAGATTGGAGACATCCTGAAAAAAGGACAAGTCAGAAGTACCCTTAACAGAAGAGCATGCGTGAGAAACTTGATGGGAGTGAGTGAAGCAAGAGAGGTATGTCAGGATCGTTGCAAATGGCGTTCCGTAGTCTCTGCCTACCCCTCCGGGAAACAGGCGTGAGTCTATGTATGTATGTATGTACCAAGTGAGAAACTTCTAGCCACTGATATACTTTCAGTTCAATCAGCACCAAGTTTTGGCGCCAACTAATTCACGGGTTTGAATTTTAAAAGATAGGTACATTAGTTGTGGTGTGGCTTAATTGCTTCGTGGTTTTTCTTTCTTTTGTTAACTGAGTTTTGTTGAAATATGTTGTTAGTGATATTTTAATTGCCCGTTCATTTCGAAGTTAAGCGGCTGCGCTGTGAGTCATTATTCAATCCGGGTATACGAAAAACTGGCTTTACTTATCCAAAAATAGGATAATGTTCTCAAATTAGTTAATAGAGTAAAAAAATGATCAATATCTCTTTTGTTTCTCAGATGGTGATTAAAAAGTTTCCTTCCATTGTAAAGTACAGAAAGAAACGAACTTCTGGGCATATAATGGCACCTTTTAGTATTGCTTCTAGACTCAACAAATTTCGCAAAATCGTGAAGTAACCACGTATCAGTTTATTAAGGTGATGATGAATAAGTTTAAATTTTAATAACAATAATTAGAGTTGTAGATTTTTGATCGAAAATAATTCCAGGTTCATAGCTGATATTAATTTAGCAGTTTAGTTATCCTGGAAACGCTTTTATTTTCACTTTACAGATTCTTTCCGTCGATTAGTTTTTATTATTCTTGTTTTTAAATGCCACCTTAGGATTTTTTTAGGGTAGTTACAGCCTATTGCCGTTATATAGGCACATTGCCAGACTTTGTACTGCTACTGAACAGACATACAGAATTCGGAAAAACTCATAAAAAATTATGCACGCTCCGGGAATTGAACCCGAGTCCTTCCGACCAGCAGACGCATACGCTGTGCACCGGACCACAGAGGCAGTTACTACTGTATATAATATATATCAGTTCATACTGTATGTTTAAAATATTTTGTTACCATAAGCATTCTATTGTTGACTGGACTCGCAATATTGTTACTCTCGCATTTATTTACTGAGATCTCAATGAAATTTATGAACTGAACAGATGGTAAAGTGCACATTTAAATAATATTACAAAGCGAACGATGAATCGTGTCATAAAACAATAATGATAATTTTTGAACGTTGTTAATATTATGACTCTTTTTCAACCTTCAGATATAAATTATGAGGTCTAGTTATATTTTCTTAATACGGCTGACATGTGGTACGATGATGATGACAAATAAAAGATGACAGTAAATAAAAATCCTGAGTACGGTTATACTACTTTTTTCTTAGTTTCATGACATCCATACATCCACACACAAAAAAAGAAGAAATAGGTATACAGGAAGGTAGTTGAATAAACTCTAGAATATACCTTGGAGAAATAAAAATTACATCACTATTTTAGAATTATCGAATTCTCAATAGCTATCGCAGTGGCAGCGAGTTAGCAGCCTGAAAGTCCTGGCACACTGCACTAGCACGGTAACAGTAACACATTTAAATGATAAGTTAATCACTGTATCAGAGCCGTGCTGTTGCCTTGCTTGCATAATTCCAATAATATTCTACTAAATACGCACAACACCACCTAGTCCTAAACTAAATGGAGCTTGTACTTGTACACTAGTAAATGAATACATAGGTATATTTTTTGTAAATACGTAGGTATTCAAATGACCTTTAGCATTACGACGAAAAATTTGTTAAAATAAATCAGTTAACTACATTTTCTGCAGTACCGTCAACGTTATATGAACAGATATTTTAAACGTCACTCCTTTGCAACGATGCAAATATTTTACATGAGACGCTACTATAATATGAACGAGACAAAGTATACTGCAACATTTTTTATATTCTATGTAGAAGCGATATGGAAATAAAATGAATAGCTAAATTCAGGATCTATTTCGGAGCGAATGTTTGATAAATGGTATTATATTGTTCGTATCAAAATGTTTCGCGGTTTTGTTATAGAAAACGTGCATTGTACTGTGAAGGTGTTAGTATATTGTGAAATACTACCCCTATTTATTTTGAACTATTTTTAAGTCGTGGTCGGGCCGTATTGAAATCAGGGACCGGCCGGGTACTCGTTGAACGGGTTTTTGAAAGGGTTTTTTTAAGCGCTTAAAAAAAAATACCCTAGGAACGGGTTACACCCTCGAACGGGTGCAATGTTACACCTTCCGAAGAGGTTACCCTTTCAAAACCCTGTAACACGGTAACAGGGTAAGCCATTCCAATCAGATACATAGTAATATGCACTTTTTGTGATCGGCATAAATTTGAATATGCAGAACCACCGCACGGCGGCGCGTTTATTGCATGTACCGAGCAACTTGTAAACATGGAATAATAATTATTGTCTATATGATCTTATAGTTCAATATTGCTTGTCACTTTCTTATATTATTATTTCTTTTTCGTGTTCATACTCGTTACTTCTGATTCGTCATTTTATTCGGAACTCGGATGGAACTACAGAATTAGGTAGGTAATTAAAAGATATTTAGCAATGTTTTTGTTAAAGTGTGTTGTAGAAACTCGTTACTTATTATTTTATTGAAAATAATTTAATACTTTATCTGAAAAAGGCACAGCCGAGGCACGCCGAGGCAAGATGCTGTACACAATGTACACCGTTTTTATGTAGGCACTTAATAATATAATGCATCAAATCAGTGGCGTAGCGTGGGATAATCTAGGCGTGAGCATAGTCGCCTCGGCCACAATATTTTGCGCCTCAGCGAGGCCCCTGTTGCTTGCTATCTACCTATTCCTGAATACAAATTCAAAGATCATATTGTTAAGCTTTGCATGGCCAAGCCGCGTGCACCCGGCGGCACACAAAGCCGCGGGCTTTGCCGCACGAAGGAGCCGCCGGCACGGCCGCCCGGGTATGCCGTCGCGCGTCGTGCCGCGCGGGTTGCAACTTGCTACTTGTGTGTGGTCGTTCTACACGACTGTCACAACTGACTGGCAGATGCCGGCGGCACAAACGCCCGGCAAATTCCATGCCGCACGCCAAAACTGTGTAGCAGCCTTTATAGGTACATTGTTAATATGACTTAAATGAACGGTTGCAGTGAGGAAAATCCGTAGGTAAATAGTGCCTGACCATATAGGTACATAAATCTATCTACTGTGTCGCTACAAAATGATTTAACTGCGATCCTAACAACATCGTCCGTCCACCTTGTGGGAGGTAGAACCGGACAACGCAGTAACGGTAGCCCGTTACTGCGTTGTCCCGTTCGTGGTCGTGGACCAAACTGTTTTCCTACGCCAACAGCCGTGGGTTCTTCGAGTTATACCGGCGACTGTGGTTCTCTTGCAGATGACTGCATTTCTAATTCTATCGCGTAGGGCAACGCCAAGCAGAGATAGCAATCTCCATCGGCCTCTGAAGGCCTTGGGCCTTCTGAAGGCCTCTTTTGCCTATAGTGGGCGACCACGACCATGATATGAAGTAATCACTGGCGTCACACGCGGGTCAAAGATTTTCGTCACCGATTACTGTGGTAACACCTATTTAGGACTACGCGTTATATAGCCTTCTTAGATAAGTGATTTGTCGAACTCGACAAATAATTATTCAAATAGGACCAGTTCCTGAGGTTAGCTCGTTCAACCAAACAAACTCTTCAGCTTTATGGTATGATATTAGTATAGATATTTGTCGAAAAGACCTAATTTAGGTAGGAGCATGTACGAAGTTACGTACGGACGTTAAAGATGATTTTCGTCTTGTCCAAGTTGATCTTAAGACCTATTAGTTGTTGAGAGACTATACCGATGTCTACAATGCCAGCTGGTGCCAGATTAAATGTTGACAGCATCATGGACAACTTTTCACGTCCCCGTTGCTCCCCATTATATATTTTTTTACAAAAAATCTATCATAATTTTTTTAGGTGCATGCTAATCTCGTGCACGCTGTCGGGTCAATCCTGCAGATTCTACGGTAGGTGACTGTCGGGGCCCGCCTGACCATCTGGCGGGCCAATACCCGTCGGGGTGTAGCGAGGAATGCTTCGGTGAAACCCTACCCTCCGACACATGGGTACATGAGGAGAAAAAAAAAAAAAAGGTGTAGGTGACTGTAATAGTGGATGTGGTCGCGGAGACGTGTTTATCTGACCTTAGAACCTTTCGATCTCTTCCAAGAATTGAGGCTTAGACCAGACAATTCTCTCATCCTCCATTGTCAAATCTCTTTGGCACATTTGCAGACGCCTGATCGCCTCTTGAACTCGCTTAGTGTTGCTGGCACACAGGTGGCACAGCAGCACATGGTGGTTATACACTTCCCGTTCTTCTTCCAGTTGTGCCAGATGTTCATCGAGACATAGCGTGCGTGCGTTATACGTATAACGCACGCACGCTGGCTACGTAGCCATGGTCAGTCGGTGCTGGTGGCATAACCCGGGAGTTCTACCTGCTCGACAACCTTCAAGTCATAAATATTGCCGTCAAATTCCGTTAGTGGTAGCTGGAATGGACGCCTTTACCATGGGTGAAACCTGAGCAAGGAATTGCACTGCGGTCGGGAAATAATAAAGGGCCGGTTTTCTATGGTGAGGCTCTAATATAGGAGGGTTTTCCATTAATTGTCTCCTTTGCAGGCTTATATAGATAGGTGACCGCCGTAGTAGTCCTTTGATGGTAGACGCTGCCCATCTAGCATTTTCGCATTTACTTTAGATTTTGATGGTTTGGTCGCCATATTCCGTTTGACTAGCTGCACTGCAAAAGGTATCATTCAATAGGTAACTCGTGAAATTCTGACATCGACTTATTATTTAAAGTGCCCAGTTTTAAACACGGTAAAGTTATATACAGTATTTTAACTTGTCTGAACATAATACCTACGTCGTCAAACCTATGCACTTCTAGTCACACATTTGGCATATAACCAGTCACCGCAGAGTCGATCGGGCTATGTGACGATTTTGTGTTATGAATATAGAAACTAAGAACTTTTCTCGTGAGAATTTTGTATCACATGTGCATGCAACGTAAAATATCACTCTCATCATTTTTTCATAACGTGCCTACAGAAGTATAACTTCAAAAAAGATGACACAGTAAAACGATGCCAAATGATAATTGGACCAACTATATTATGATGTTAAAAATATTAATTTTACTAAAAATGTCCCGTCCGCCATCTTGGATCCCCAAATAAATGTCATTTTCGTTATCAGAATGCATGAAAACTCCAAAAATGATACCCATATTTTTTTAAATGTCCCGTCCGCCATCTTGCATTCCCAAATAGATGTCATTTTCAAGATCAGAATCCATGAAAACCCTGAAAATGATACCATATTAATTTTATTCAAAATTTCCCGTCCGCCATCTTGGATGCACAAGTAGACGTTATTTTCGTGATCAGAATGCATGAAAACGCCGAAAATAATACCCATATATTTTCAATTTCCCGGCCGCCATCTTGGATTCCCAAATAGATGACATTTTCGTGATCAGAATCCATGAAAACTCTGAAAATGATACCCATATTAATTTTATTCAAAATGTCCCGTCTGCCATCTTGGATTCCCAAATAGATGTCGTTTTCGTGATCAGAATCCATGAAAACTTCGAAAATCATACCCATATTTTTTTTTATCTAAAACCTTCTCCCGTGAGAATTTTGTGTCACACATGCGCGCGCATCGTAAAATTTGACTCTCATAATTTTTCCATCGCGCGTAAGAAGTAGGTATAAACTTCAACAATGTCTGATTTTTATTGAATTTATTGAACACTTTCTATCTGAGAAACAACGCATTTAATTTATTATTGATAAAACAAAATAATATAATATTTATACAATCACAAAACTTGAAACTCAAGTAAAGACATAAAAGACATAAAGACATATTT
The DNA here is from genome assembly GCA_944739405.2 of Euclidia mi. Classification (NCBI taxonomy): domain Eukaryota; kingdom Metazoa; phylum Arthropoda; class Insecta; order Lepidoptera; family Erebidae; genus Euclidia; species Euclidia mi. The sequence continues at coordinate 81,122,966 of OX123191.2, read as the reverse complement.
ATTTCTGCATTTTGGTTGTTTACAACACTTATACATGTCAAAACCCTATTCTAGATGAGGCCGGCTTTTCCTAGCTAAATGACTTCTTGAGAAGAAAAGCCGAAACAAACTCAGAGTCATTATTTTTTTTTTGTCACTTCAATTTCTTTAGTCTTTTCTTGATCTTTTAAAGTCCAGACAAAAAAGAAGGGTTTAGTATGCAAGTACAATGCAGGAAATCATCTGACGCTTTTGACTGACTCGGCCCACTGATGGCCCGCATTCAACAGCAATCGTACGGCTCAACCTTGATTGAGGGAGCCAGCACGATCTGTATCACTATGCCTCCACGCCATCAGAAGGTGTATGCATAAGCATGTCAGCCTAAGCCATCAGACAGGTTGCCACAACTATTTGCTTATATGTTTAATAATGCCCACATCGTACTCACAACTTTACATGCTAATACATAGTAAAATACATGTTGTAAACAATATGTAAAATTATACAAATTTAAACAATAAAATGTCATATATTTAAATGTCAAAAAATATTATTGAATGTCAATTTAAGAATGTCTAAAAAATAAAATAATAATATATTACTTAAGTAATTTTAAATGTCAAAAGAAAATAACAATGTCAAAACAAAATAAATAAAATTACAAATGTCAAATCAAAAATGTCAGAATGTAAAGATACAAGTACTACAAATGTAAATAATAATATTATGTCACTAATTTCTAATTGTCAAAATTCATAATGTCAATTCATAATTTAATGTCAATTCATAATTTTTAAACTCAATTCCAGGCGTTTTTGTCTGCTAAATAATCTTTAACTGTGTAATAAGCTTTTGAACACAAGCTCTGTTTAATAAATACTTTGAATTTATTAATACTTAGTTCCTGAATATTACCTGGAATTTTGTTATAAAAACGTATGCTTTGACACTTGTATGAGTTACTTATTTTTTGTAGTCTAGTTGAAGGTAGAACAAGTTTGTTTTTGTTTCGTGTATTTATTTTATGAATGTCGCTGAATTTAGAAAACATATTTATATTTTTCCTGACATATAACAAGTTCTCATAAATGTATTGAGATGCGACAGTCATTATCTTAATTTCTTTAAATTTTTCCCTCAGTGAATGCCTTGAACCAAGACTGTAGATTGCACGAATAGCCCGCTTCTGCAGTACAAACACAGTTTGAATGTCAGCTGCGTTCCCCTATAATAAAATTCCATATGACATTATGCTGTGGAAATAACTAAAATATACTAATCTGGCTGTGTCTATATCAGTTAACTGACGAATTTTATAAACCGCGTACGCTGCAGAGCTAAGTCTATTCGACAACTGACCTATATGTGGGCCCCACTGTAGCCTAGAATCTAAGGTTATGCCTAAGAATACGGTGTTATCTATAAGATCCAACTCTTCTCCATTCAAACATATGTTAGGTTTAACTTGTTTTACATTCGGTCTTGAAAATCGTATACATTTTGTTTTTCTTTCATTTAACAGTAAATTGTTAGCAGTAAACCATTGAACTACTTTAGAGAGAGCGTTATTTACATCGTCATTATTTGATTGTTCTCGTCTAAGTTTAAAGATAAGTGATGTATCATCAGCAAATAACACTATCTCTTCATTATTTTGCATAATATATGGCAAATCATTAATATATACAAGGAAAAGGAATGGACCAAGAATTGAACCTTGCGGCACTCCCATCGTGACCACTGAACCCATAGAAACTTTTCCATTTACCTCAACTCTCTGTATCCTATTACTCAAATATGATGTTAGGAGATCCAAAGCAGTGTTCTTAACTCCATAGTAATGTAATTTCCTGATCAATGTTTCATGAAAAACGCAATCAAAAGCCTTAGATAAGTCACAAAAGACTCCTAGAGCATCATGCGACTCCTCCCAGGCATCAAAAATACTATCTAAAAGCTCAACTCCAGCATCGGTAGTTGAGCGACCCCTAGTAAAACCAAATTGTTTTTCATGTAACAGCTTATTGTTATTAAAATGAGTTTGAAGCTGGCCTAGAATTAATTTTTCAAAAATTTTACTAAACGTGGGTAGCACAGATATTGGCCTATAATTTGTGGGGTCAGATGTGCTACCTGATTTAAATAACGGAATTACTTTACTACTTTTCATTTGATCAGGAAACACACCACAGTCAATGCATCTATTGATTGCCAGTTTAGGTGCTACTGTGTTGATTATGGATTTCGTAATCACAACAGAATTGCCCCAAAGATCACTAGTCTTCTTCAAATTAAGAGTATTAAAAGTTTTTACAATATCTTTGTCAGTGACATAACTAAATCTAAATTCAATGTTACACCTATTGACATTTTGTTTTAATAGAGATTCGGCGTCATTGGGGGATGAGTTCAGGGATTTAGTGGTTGAGACTGGAATGTCTGTGAAGAAATTTTCAAATGCTGTGGCAACCTCAAAATCTGATTTTATTATCTTTTTATTTACTTGAAGCGTGTAATTGTTACTTTTAATCTTGACCCTTCCAGTCTCATTGTTTATAATATCCCACGTTGCTTTTATTTTATTGTCACTGTTTTTAATTTTTGATTTTAAATAAAGTGTCTTAGCTTCACGACAAATCTTTTTAAATAACTTAGAATAATTTCTTACGTATTGACAAAATTTTTCATCATTTTTATTAATTACTTTCTGTTCATATAATTCGTAAAGCTTATTTCTACTTTTATAAATTCCAGTGGTTGCCCATTCACTGAAGGATGTAGTACCAGCAACTGAGATCCTCTTAGGGACAAAGATAGAACTGAATATAGTACAGTACATGTCAAAGAAAGAATTGTACAACTTATTGGGATCGTTATTATAGCATAAGTATGGTAGTGTACTTGTGAGTTTATCCTTAAGTCCCTCCAGACGACGCAAAGTTTTTGGCACCACATTCAATTCCTTTCTACCTACTTTTTTAGACTGCATAGCAAATGTTATAGATTGTCAGTAGGTACAAAAGGTATGTGAAATAAGTTAGTAACAATACTGCATAGATAAGAATTACCGCGCTTTAAATCTCGTCGTCAACTCGCACACAGTGGGGCCTCTCGTCACTTGCTGTCAAAATAACTGAATAAAAATAGTTAAGCAGTGAGGCGCCGCTTGGGTGCAAATACCTACCTATATGCAGCTCAAATTTATTAGGTAATTCAGGGTAACCCAAATAAAAGCTTTTCATTAAGGTAACTCCTTCAAAGGCTTAAGTCATTGAAAGGCTTAACCCCTTCACGTGGTTACCATAATGAAGGGGTTAACCATTTCGCTGGGTTTTCCGGGTGTACTCGAACAAAGGGTTACCCTGCTATATTAGTTACCCCATGTATGGGTTACCCTGTCGAAAGGCTTAACCCTTAAGCGGTGTTGTCCGGTCCCTGATTGAAATTAGAATCGTTCGCCTATTCTATACTGTATCCAAATATTGAAGTTACTGTTTTATGTCCCCTTGGATTGGGGAGGACAGACAGCAATCGAATAATTTGTCGAATTTGTTTAGACAAGTAAGCGAACCCTGGACTCCAAGGGGAAAGTTTTGGATGCAACTGCGATAACGACGATGGTGACCATTAAGGATAATATTTTCACTGATATCTACAAAGGCACGGTAATATAATCTAACAGTGTTGTAACTCGGCCGCCTTCGTGAGTTATATACCTACCAGACGCGGCGCATGCGAGCTGCGGCGCGATCGCGGCTGTGGGTACTCTTGGCACAGTCCGCACAGTCTAATGGGTACTCTGCTCGAGGCGCGTAGGTATAACTCGAGTGTCGTGCGTTTGTATGGAGTTACAATACTGCTAGATATTATTACCGTGACAAAGGTGACATTTGATTTTATTTTTAGTGCCTCTGTGGTCTAGTAGATACACGCTGATCGAGTGTCGAGATCGAGGTCTCGGGTTTGATTTTCGGGCCGGCAAATGTGTTACTGACTTTGCCGAATTCCCAGTAGCAGCACGGAATCTGGAAATGTGCTCGATATCGGCACTAGGCTTGCCCCTATTACGGGGGACTTAGTATTCCTAACATGGCGAAATGTGGGTGTAGTATAATACCTCTGCCTACCCCTTTGGGGATAAAGGCGTGAGTCTACAAATGTAGTAATTGAACAATACCTCATTTTCTTAACAAAGCCTATGTGATAACTTGTAAGTGATACCGAACTCCACACATACTTCGTATAGTAGGAATTTCAAACGACCAAAACTTTCCGTTACAACCGTATGCTTGCCATGCGTGTCTAAACACTTCACAAGTTCTACTCTAAACACATTGACTTTAATACATTCAGCATAACTACCGACACGATAAACACTAAAATGTTAAGAAGAGTTACTTCCGAAACATTAACCTGCCCAGACTCATACATTCTCTAAAATACAACACGAAACTTGTCACACGAAATTCTACTTTACATCACTTCACTTAAGGTTTAATTTCAAACGAAGTTACATGCGTTTCCTCAATCATATATCAACCGATGCACGGAGTCACCCGAACTTTGCCGAAGTTTCCCGTTGTTCGGTAGTCAAGGTAGGATTCGACGCAAGTTTGTCTGTACCATGTTTCGTACAAATTAATTCCTGAGGGATTACTCTGTGCAACTGCTGTTTGTAAAGTGCTCTCAAGTTATAGGTATATAAGAATAAATAAGGATGGATTGAGAAAGTTTGGATAAACGACTGACCTTGTTCTTTGCTGGCAATTGTGATTCGCAAGTGGGTCTTATAGCATATTGTTAATTATCGCTTGCTAGGTAGTGAAGGAAAGTGTCGTAAGGTAATCTGTATGTTCAATAGTTCTCCATAAAGTTTTAGACATGAGTAGTCTGGCAACCCACACTTGGATATTGTATTTCACCTTTTTCATAGTGAGAAGAGTCTAGGTATGTCTAGCATAGGGAAAATTTAAAAAGGGCAAAAAGTTTATAATAGTAACAAACCCATGGTGCGTTTCCAGTGCTATTAAAAGTCCAGCACCTAGTTTACAAGTACTTAATAAACACAAAGTCAAACTAACTTCCTTATCGGTTCAAAAACTTTTGTAACATGTTGTTCAACTCATTCAACTGTAAATTGCTAAGCTTATTTAGTTGCCCACTTTTGACAGGTAGTTTCACGTATGGTTACATAACATATTTGCACAATATGTAAATTTATACTCCAAATTATTATTTTTAAAGAACAGTACTTACATAAGTCATAATTTATAAATTCAGAATCAAGAAGTAAGTTTTAATTAATAAAAAAAATTGCAAAGTTTTTGAAGTCTGTTCTTCTGTCCGTTTCGATGCTGACTGTGTATATTTTAATATTAATGCATTTAAGTTGTAACTCCTCTTATTGTAAAAAGAAGCTCTGCAATCTTTGGTATACGGGCTTATTATAAAATATTTATTTACTACACAGTGTTCGACGTTCAGACCTGGCCTTATCTAACATAACATAATATAACTTCACGCCTTTTATCCCCAAAAGGGTAGGCAGAGGTGTATTCTCCACCCACTTTTCGCCAGTTATGTTTCGGTCCCAATGTAAAAGGGGGCGAGCCTATTGCCATCTACCGGGCACATTATTAAGCGAGCGATAATTCGCATTTTTAATACACACATAACTTCGAAACCTCAGAGGGGTGTGCCCGGCATACCTGGGGTTCGAACCCGAGACCATCGTCTCGGCAGTCCGTTACGTACACCACTGGGCTCCTTATCCATGTATAAGTTATTAAGCGTAGACTAATGACATATTTTTACAAAACATCTTATAATATCTAAAATTTGTTGAACAGAAGCCCAATTTAAATAAATAACGATCTAGAACAAGGCCTCTAACTGCGGAATTCAATATTCGAATTTTAGATAGATCTGTAGATCTTAGATTCGTTTTTGACAGTTTTTGACATAAGCTCCATACAAAATATGTCAAACACGTATCTGAATTCTACAGATCTATCTATAGTTCGAATAGGTATTGAAAATGGCCGTAAGCCAGCTAAGATAATTTAGACCTAGGATAAAGTCTGGTTCTATATTTAGTTTTAGTTTTGTGATAAGGGCTTTGAAGAATTTCTTATCAGCCTGTCTGTCGTGTTGAAATGTCGCTGGCTGTGGGCATGTCTTTGTTAATCACTTTATGGACTTAAGTCATGCAACTTAAGGCGTAGCGCAGACGTGCGTTTTGTTTTTTACAAGACAAACTTGAAAATTTTAGTCTAATATGTATGTATATTGAAAGCTTAATACTTAATATTGTTTAGTACGGACGTAGACATTTACCATAAACGAAATTGTAAATCAATAAGAATTTGGTGTAAACAAAAACATAAAGACACTCTTTTGTGAAGACCCTGGGAAGACCAAGAGGTTTATGAAATTTTATAGTGGATGCAATCTGAATATACCTGTAAGTTTTACCATGTACCATGCCTAGAAATTTCTTCTTACGAGTCTAAATAAGTAATGAAATTAAAACTCGTCATCTTGCAAAATGTTTTAGTTCGAGCTATCGAGGCATCGACACTTGGCGAGGCAATTGCTTAAGCTTAAATAAGCAAGTACACTACATAATAAATCACGCAACCCTACTTCACATATCAACCGTCCAACAAAACTTATTCGAACCAACAACGATAGTACATTTTCCGTATCTCCATAACATAGCTCACAAACGCAGTAGACCGCAAAACTCACGAGCAGAAACAAATCGAACCCAATACGAGCCGATCAAACACTCGAAATGAACAAAGAGGGAATTATGGCGGCCGTCTTCGAACACACATTACCTCCATTAATCAAAATATTAATATGATCTTAAGACGACTGAGATACGTGTATAGTGAAGGCTATTTTACGAAGCCGAGTGGTAGCGAGGGAAATTAAAAAAAGGATGTCAGTTGTTACAATTTTTTTTTATAGTTTGAAGTTATTTGAGTTTTTTTTATTTTAAGTGTAACTTAAGAATTTTCTACCCCGTCCGTGAAAAAACCCGTCACGTATGCAGCGGCCTTAAAAGTATCCTTGAAAAACATATAACTAGGTGAGCCCGCGGTTACACCCACTTTATATAGGGCTACTGCTTCGCACCCGCAGCTCACAGCGTGATGTTATTTAGTCTATTCATAAGCGCGTTCAACCAAACAAACTCTTCAGCTTCAAGTAACTTAATCACAATAGTTATATTTATGTAACGACTCCTATATCGCGTAAAACATCTTATGTTTCCCTCGACATTTCGGCAACCGTGGTCAACAGATGACTATTACATATACAAGTATATATAACTATGTGTACAAGTGTACGAAAGCCTTAAAGTATTCATTAATATCGCTGGTAAAGCAATTATGAAGCTTTTTACATTCCTAAAAAAATACCAAAATAAGTCTAGCAGGTAGACCTCATATGCGATACCTCAAAGACACATCTATGTATTTCATCTACGTTACCTTTATAGATGAATATACACAATATCGCACTGTATTTCTATACATTTCAATTCGTTTAAAATGTATACAACGGATTTATCGTATATCCAATATTGTGCCCATATAGATTTTCTGGAGATTACTCGGCATCCATGTTAAGCCGTGTCTCCATTAAAAGCTTCGCTTGCGGTGGTTGGAAGGTTTAGCAGAGGTATTTTTAGTCCAAATAGTCTTGTAGAGTATTTACTGTGACGTGTAAGCGAAGCGAGTTTTGAGATTAAAATGGATTAGCTTATTACTTGTGGGTAGGCAGAGGTGTATTACACATACACACCCACACTTTGCCAGTTATGTTTAGGTCCCAATGTAATAGCAGGCGAGCTTACTGCCATCTACCGGGCTCATTATTAAGCGAGCGATATTTAAAATGTTTAATACACATAACGTCGAAAAATCAGAGCTATGTGCCCGGGGTACGAACCCGAGACCATCGTCTCGGCAGTCTGTAACGTACACCACTGGGCTGCCGCCGCTTTTTATTTTATTACTTGTTAAATAATAATTAAAATTTATCGGACTGACATATATAAACTGTACCTTTGCTGGGCACGGGTCTTTTCTCATTATGAAAAGGGTTAAACTACAGTCTACTACGTTGGCAGACTTACACCTCTTTCGGGAATATTATAGAGACCTCTCAGACATGCAACTTACCTCGCGATGTTTTCCTTTATTTTTAGGGATAGTGACTATTTTATTTTAAATTGTCTTTCAGGATATATACCAACTAATATTTCCACACTGTTGTAAGCGCCACCTTTACGGATATACTAGTACCTCGATGTTAATGACCACGAAAGTTTAAATACCTAAATTGGCAATGTAATACACTTAAAAAAATACGCTGGTTTTAGGTACGAGCGTCTCTGTCTAATAGTCTGTTGATATTTGCACTAGCCGAATAAAAACACTTTCAGACTCTAACTTAGCTATCGTTCTTACAACTTGTATAATATATGCATTTTTTTATAAATAGTATTTTTTTACTCACGCCTACAGAGGTGTTATATTACACCCAAATTTCGCCATGCTATGAAATTTAAGTCACATGTAATAGAGGCGAGCCTATTTATATATCGTTTTTTTTATTCACGCTTGTATCCCCGCAGAGGTGTAATATTACACCCAAATTTCGCTATGCTATGAAATTTAAGTCACACGTAATAGAGGCCGAACCAATTGCCGTTACCTGGAACATTGCCAGACTCTGTGCTGCTACTGAAAATTCGAAAAGACTCAATAACACTTTTTCCCGACCCGGGAATCGAACCTAAGATCAGCAGACGTATACGCTATCCACTGGACCACGGAGGCAGTCAAGCAAAGTCAAAATAATTTATTCATCTAGTTCACAAGGTGATGCTTATGAACGTCATTTTTTATAGTAAATTGCTTAATGCTTCTACATGTACATTTACTGCTTCGTTCGCAAAGCAATAGCTAGAACCAGAACGAACGGGCAATAAAACTCGTGGCCACTCGTTTTAATCGCCAATATTATGGTACTTATTTTATTTTTGTCAGGAGCTGCAACTGTTTTACATTGTACTTAATTACTTAGCAAAATTATAAACATCGTTTTTCTCATTTTACTCCAAATAATTGAAAGTTCAGTAAGTGTTTTAATTACTCCCAAATAAGTCATAACTATTACAAATTTTAATTTAGTTCTTCGTACTTTGTCGGGCGGAGACTTTTGGTTAATATTTTGCGAATGCAAAATATTTCTCAGAATTTATATTAATTTAACTTACAAAAGATTCAACTCTGATATTAGAGAGTATTACTTTGATTTTAATAGTTTTAAACTTGTTTTATTTCAATATTTTTATCGATATAATTGTTTCGGTAAATTTCGCGTGTTTTATTTGATAAGTTGTTAATGAAGTTCATCAAAGTGTTTCACAACTTAGATTCTTCTTTTAGTAAAATTGAGACAAAGTCAAAATCATTTATTGATTCTACATTTACATTTGGTACCTACCACGTTTGCAATACAAGGTTGTTGATTGTGTAGAAACATGATTGTCTGTAATATGAATTACTTTTTTCATTTTATTAATTTTCATTTTCAAACAGACTATTAAGCTCAGGGCCACTATTTTCAAACACCAAATCGAAAATATTCTTCAACATAACAAATAAATTATAAAAAATGCTTAAGTTTGATATAGTGTATGGAAAGATTGATGTTTGATGACTCTGTCACGCAAAAACTACTAAACCAATTTCGAAGAAACTTTGCATATTTATTTTTCTTATGTTATTAGGTCCATATATATTTTTCTAATATGTATACATTACTAATGACTTTTCGGAGTTATGTGCGCATTGAATTATTAATTATCGCTTGTCCCGTGCCTCGGAGAGCCGTCGGTCCCGGTTGTCATGAAGATCTTTGACAGTCGTTACAGGGCGTCAGTACTGTCTTAATCAACTGACACTAGTCTAAACCATGGAATATCGCTATCCCTTCGGTTTGCGGAGGTCACACAGGCAGTCGCTCTGTGGAAAAGCTAATATTCAGCCAAATTTGGTTAGACTAGTAAGCGGACCCCGGGTTAAAGTTGGGATAACGCTAAGGGGATGATGTATACAATAGAAAAATATATAAGTATACCTGCCTTTCGTCACGATAAAACTAGCAAGTACCTAAAGAATAATTTAATTTGTATTATAAGGAGTTTTATGCTACACTTTCTTACGAAATTTTTAGGTACTCACCAGCTCTATTGAAGAGTACGAACCTTTTTCATTTGCAACAATTTCTTCATAAAAGTAGGTATTATTGTGAAATTTTCCCTCACTAATTTTAGTAATTTTCGTGTTCCCAACTCGACCAGATGGACAGAATTGCTTCGTCAAAAATGGTTTCCGCTGCCAGTGTAACGTTAAACTTGTGGTTTTGTAATTTTGAGAACAGAATTCAAATTATGATTTGTTGCAGAAAATTTTGTTGTAAAGGTTTGTTAGAACAATGAGTACTGATATTGAAGTTTTAGCTCATTCGTTTGCAGGTAGGTATGTATTTCTCCTGGATATAATACATATTATGTCATTTGGAAGAGGGTAATTTTTGGCCTTAGTGATGATTTCAGCTGTATTTATATCCATAAAACAAGTATTTATGCGGCCTTTTTCAATTATTTAAACGTAGGTACCGTAAAAGCGTAACAGACAGGTTTTCACGGTATTTTCATACCGCTCAGTCAAAGCCGCGAGAAAACGATTACTGAATAATAATATTAAAACATTTAAAAAAATAGTTATACCAATTTTAATAACAACTCATTATACACTATCAAGAATAAATTAATATAGAAATTTTGAAAGGAAAGGGTGTAATTTTACGCCCGGTGTTTCAAATTACGGAGCAAGTAATTAAAATATTATCAATACAGCGTGGGACGTGCAGAGAAAAGATACGTCTTGCCTCCAGGAAATTGAATTTGAAGCAAATATTGTCTGCTTGGAAGAAAATATACAGTAAAAATACCGTGATTAGGTTTGTGGGGACAAAAGATAACTTTTTACTTTAGACTTTTATTCGGGTATCATGGATCGACGTGTAGGTATTACCTGATTTTTTAGACTGGTATATATAGACGTATCAAAAATTAAGTCCTGCGGTCGTCATGTCTGTTTGTATGAACGCAATGAGCTCAACAACTACCGAACGGATTTTTGTACGATTTTCACCAATGCGGGTAGACAGTGTAGAACTCCTGAAGAAAGTTTAGGTGTTTGAATAGGTGCCTCAAGCACTTTAGAAACATTCACGCTACAAACACAATTGCACCGAGACTCGACATAACACTTGGTGACCACAGAAAGTGTTGTCTAGTGTGGAAATTGAACCCACGACACACGACTTAGCTTAGAGCCGCAAGCCAGTCGTACTGCGCCATTAGTATAATTTGCGCTAGCAATAGTTTTTCCTTACTGCACGAGGTACCAAAATAGTCTGGCAACAACTCAGCGTAAAAATGTCAAATTACAAGTAGTACGATGATATGTGTCCAATGTGATGTGAATGTGTAGCAAATGCATACATATATATCGATGAGCAAATGCATTTAATTCACTTGGAGATGTCCAAATAAATTAAATGCTTTTGCTACACATCCAACGGAACTTCCAAAGGAACTCAAATACGTAGCGCAATGGTCTAAATTGAAACTTGGTACGACACTATTCTAAGCTCTCCACATAGCATGAATGTGAATATAAGGGAAATCACCAGTGTATGTCTTAGCCACTGGAACGCAAATACGTACTGACACTGACAAAGCCGAGGTAGTTCGTTATTAATGTATTTGTTAATGGACTGCTAGAAGCAGTGGCTATTCAGCAAGTTTACAAAGATAAGTTCAATCATCATCTTCTAAGCGTTATCCCAGTTTCAATCTGGGGTCCGCTTTCTAGTCTAACCGGATTTGGCTGAATATTAGCTTTTCCACAGAGCAACTGCCTGTCTGACCTCCGCAACCCGAAGGGATAGCGATATTCCATGGTTTAGACTAGTGTCAGTTTATTTAGAAGGTACTGACGCCCTGTAACGGCTGTCAAAGATCTTCATGACAACCGGGACCGACGGCTTAACGTGCTCTCCGAGGCACGGGACAAGCGATAATTAACAATTCAATACGCACATAACTCCGAAAAGTCATTGGTGCGCGCTGTGGATTCGAACCCGATACCCTCTGCATGGCAGTCCATTGGTATATCCACTCGGCTATCGCTGCCTTTACAAAGATAAGTTCAATATGTGAAATAAATGATTTAGAAATATATTTTGAAAACATGAAATGAAAACTTTCATTAATTAAAATTAATGAAAGAAAGATAATATATAAAGTTGTTACCTAATGTTGAAATATCAACATTGTATGCTTTGCACGGTGTTTTTGTAGCTGCACTTTTCCGAAACGGCTCGATCTATTTCTATTATATTTTTGTTTATTTTTGATTAGTAGTAAGGTATTTTTGATACCCCTAGGTGGTAATGGGCATCCCCATGTAATGTTTCCTTTATTCTTGACGTCTTTTATATGGCAGACCGTCAGAGTCTTCCGGGTCAGCTAGTTATAATAATTATAAACTACCGCCTACCCCCCCTGGTTTCATTCTTATACGCAATGATAGATTGTATAGGAGAGGAGGTGGCGTAGCCATTTATCTCCGTTGTACTCTCTCTTACAAAATTCTCTTATCTTCACCGCCTAATAATTCTGCTTCTTCTGAGTATCTCTTCCTTGAGGTTTCAGTCAGTGGAGCGAAAACCGTTCTAGGAGTTGTATATTGTCCCCCCTCCATTAATAACTTCTCCAGTCTCGAATCGATTCTGGAATCTTTAGGGTCGGAATATGCACACCATATTATCATGGGAGATTTCAACACAGACCTCCTTGCCATCAATTCCTCTCGCTCTCATAACCTTACCAAATTAATTGAGTCTACCGGTCTACACACTCTTCCTCTCGAACCCACTTACCACAATACTGAAGGTATGGACACCTGGCTAGACTTGATTATAACCTCAGCCCCATCCTTCGTACATTCCCATGGCCAATACCTTGCTCCCTGCTTTTCCCATCACGATCTCATCTTCCTATCCTATCGCCTTAAACCTCCTAAACCCCGTCCTAAGGTTCTGCACATGCGTTGTTTTGGGCGTATGGATAGCGAGAAGCTACTTGAGGATGCTGCTGAGCTTAATTGGTCATCTTTGTTAGCAGCCGTAGACGAAAAAGTCTCAATATTCAACAAAACGCTAGTTGGTCTTTATGATCAACATGCTCCGATCAGGAGAGTTAAATTGAAACGTCCTCCCACTCCTTGGCTTACTAGGGGCATTCAAATGGCCATGAGACGTCGAGATCGAGCTTTTCGGAAGTTCAAAAAGGAGCGGTCTGATGAGAACTGGAGTCTATACAAAACTGCAAGGAATCGGTGTAAGCAGATGATACGCAATGCTAAACGCCGCCATATTTTCGACAATATTAATTCTTCTTCCTCTGTTTCTCTCTCTAGTATCTGGAAGTTAATCGGGACCCTAGGTATTGGCAAACAGCAACACACAACTCCTCATATCACGATTGGTTTGGATGATTTAAATAACCATTTCACAACTATTTCTCAACTTGATCATCAAACCATGCGTCTTACAGTTGATTACATTGCTGGGCTTCCCCGTCCTAATATTGATGCTTTTAATTTTTCCTCAATTGCATTTGGTGAGGTCAAGAAGATTATCCTATCCATAAAATCGAACGCTGTGGGGTTTGATACTATCAGCCGCCGCATGATCATCCCGATTCTCGATCATCTCATCCTCCCTTTATCCCACATTTTAAACTTTTCACGTGACAGTGGCACTTTCCCTTCCCTGTGGCGTAAAGCCTTTGCTATCCCACTTCCTAAGATAACGAACCCTTCTCTCCCTAACCTTTTCCGTCCAATCTCTATCCTTCCTTTCATATCCAAAGTGCTTGAAGCCTGTGTACATAAACAGTTGTCTCAATTTGTGTACTAAAACAACTTGCTCAGTCCACTGCAATCCGGCTTCAGGCCAGGCCATATAGCCATAGCGCGACTTCTGCTCTCCTTAAAGTGACTGGCGATGTTAGGACAGGTATGGGGGACACTAAAGTCATTGTGCTGACCTTGGTCGACTTCTCTAACGCTTTCAACACCGTCAGTCACGATATTCTTCTATCGATCCTCTCCCATCTCATGATCTCGCCAAATGCATTGGAATGGTTCTCAAGTTATCTTCAGGAACGCCAGCAGGCTGTGCGCTGCGATGAAACTACATCGAGTTGGCGTAACATTAGTCATGGTGTTCCTCAGGGTGGCATTCTCTCTCCTTTACTATTCTCTATTTTCATTAACTTTTTAACTCCAAATCTTCGATGTTCGTATCATCTTTATGCCGATGACTTGCAGTTGTACTCCCAATCGAGGGTGGATGATGTGTCGGTTGCCATTGCCGACTTAAATAGGGACCTTAAGTCAATGATGGACTGGTGTCAAACATTTGGCTTAGAAGTTAACCCCGCGAAGTGCCAGGCCATTATTGTAGGTAGTCGCCGCTTATTGCATAGATTGGACATGAAAACTCTTCCTCCTTGTAATGTTTAATGGTTTAGTCATTCCGTACAGTGCATCCGTAAAAGACCTAGGCCTGTACATCGATTCCACTCTCGATTGGCAAGCCCAGGTGACTAATGTTAGTCAGAGGGTCACCGGAACTCTTCGAGCACTATACCGCCTCAAAAACTTCCTTCCTTCCAAGACCAAGACAATGCTTGTGCAGGCTTTAATATTTCCCATAATCGACTATGGTGATGTGTGCTATTATGACCTGAATGCAGAACATCTCAATAAGTACGAGCGACTTCTCAATAACTGCATTCGATTCATTTACAATCTTCGTAAGTATGACCACGTCTCTACTTATCGTTCCGAACTTAGATGGTTACCAATTCGTCAACGCCGGTGTTTGCGTGCTCTTACTACACTCTTCTCAATTCTCAAGTCCCCTTTCCCTCCAACTTATCTCACCTCATACTTCCAATATCTATCTTCTATCCATGAGAGAGATCTTCGTTCTTCTCATAATCTTCTTCTTTCTTGCCACACTACTGGATTCATTAACTCTTCTTTTATTGCGCAGTCTATTATTTAATGGAATACACTCCCTCCTGAAATCAGATTGTCCACCAACCGTTATGCTTTCAAAATGAAAGTTCGAGAGCTTCTTTTTGAGAGATTGAAGGAATCAGCACATCAATCTCATCCATTATTATAAGTATTTATGTATATATTGTATGTATGTATATTTAGGTGTATATAGATTTATGTTTATGTATGTATTTATAGAAATATATAATATATTGTACTATGTATTTTATCCCTATTATGCATATAAATAAATAATAATAATATTCTACCACAATCACACAACACCATCTAGTCCCAAACTAAGCAGAGCTTGTACTATGGGTACTAGATAATGGATAAACATACATATATACTTTTTTTTGTAAATACATACATATTATACATAGAAACACCCAGACCAAGACAAACATCCATGTTCATGCACACAAATGTTTGGCTTGAGCGGGAATCGAACCCGCGACCTTCGGCGTAGCAGTCGCTTACACTCCCGCTACACCAACCGGTCGTCAATTTTATTGTTTTTCCTTATAACTAGTATTTAAATTTATTATTTTTTATAGTCTCACGCCTGTATCCCCGAAGGGGTAGGCAGAGGTGAAAATATTACACCCACATTTCGCCAGATTTACTTTAGTCCCACGTAATAGGGGGCAAGCCTATTGCCGTACCGGGCACATTACCAGACTCCGTGCTGCTACTGAGAATTTCCTAGCGGAAAAACCCAATAATACTTTGCCCGACCCGGGAATCGAACCCGAGACCTCCCAATCCCACGCGCACATTTATGCCGCGAGACCAACGAGGCAGAGAGATTTAAATTTATACTTAATAAAATGCACCTGCCACTGTTATCTCTGCACCACCTTAAGGTTGACAGGTAGAGAATGCCTTATGGCATTATGTCCACCTTTGTACACCATCTTTGTGCATAAAGAAATAAATAAAATCAACAAATAAAACTCTTATCAAATTAGGTATAGCATTTCTAGATTGTTCCAGTTTATGAATATTCAACGTCCAGTACCCTCTTCACATAGATTTAGATAACCTTCATTGTGAAGGACAATGAAAACCGTTTTTAATTAAAATGAGCTCACTGTGAATTCAAAACTTATTGGAAATTGCCATCCTAAGAAAATAGCTTTGTCTAGCAGCTGTGAATTTTATCAAAGTGAGGACCTTACAGTGCCGTTTAACAATTCTGAGCTTTTAGAAGGGTATATTTTTTGCTAGTAATGTTCTGCAGCCGCGAAAATGTAGGATCAGATTTCATTGGCCAATGCCGCTTCTAATACCTACCCCTCCGAACCGAGCAGCTAACCGAAACTGCTCATAGCAAGTGCAGCTGCATGCACTCCTGTCAATCGAACCGTAGTTCCTCATAGCCAACTGCCACATATATATGCGGTCCCGCAAGGACAAAATTGTCCAAACGCGAAGGTGCCGTCTTATTGCCGAGGACAATCATTGAATCTACTCAAGAAATAACCAAAGGCAAATCTATAGGATAAAAGTGCAGTTTCAGTTTTCTCACAATGGACAAATCTCACTGATTTTGTAGGTAGTAGAGCCTTCCTGATTCCAACATGAATAGGTCAACAGCTAGAAAACAAATAAAAGAGAATAACAGTCTCGCACTGACGGTACCGTGGCTAAAGGGTGCTAGAGACGCTAGCTCTTGGAATAGTTCTGTTCAAGCACTAGTTCTACTTTTAGATTTGTCCGTTGTCTTCACAAAGTAGGAATTTTATTTAAACTCAATATGCACTTTGACATCTCGTTTAGGATTCTCGAGTGCAATATCAAGAACTCCAAGCACTACGATTCGGGGAACTGACTAATATTTTGGACCTAGCTAAATTAAATTGCTGTATTTACTTCTTCAAAATCGTTGTAAGGAAGATTGTAGTTGTAATCCTAGTTTGTCAGAATAATACAAGAGATTTATACGTGGGTCTTAATCGCGTAGGTAAATACTTATTAAAAGGATATAAGAAGTGGCGGTGGGTACGCACTAAACAACGTGGCAGGGGTAGGCTCGCGTAATCTGAAACGCAATTTAGTTGGGAGTGTGGGCAATGGTTGGATCTGCGACTCAAAATCAGAATGTGTCGAGAGCTTTAGGGGAGATCTATGTTCAGTATGATCTAAAACCTATTTATTTTTAAAGTTGCATGTTTTAGTTGATAAACATAGTTTAACTACTCATTCACCTAACGACCTGTATACTTTGTTGAGCAATAAAGATTTGATTAATTGATTGTTCTAACAACGTAATTTTTGACATTACATATAAAAAATACAAAACCTCGTATCCTCTTTGTTTCGTACACGGCATATAATCCAATATAATAAAGCAGGTCTGTTACTCCAACTTCATCTAAACTGGAAACAAGTATAATTCTTCTAAACATTACGATTATACTGCAAGAGAACAGCTGATTATACCTAAACTTTAACTTTTATTATCATGATAATATCTAAAACTTTGACATCACTCCCCTCTGCGTAGTTGAGTAAATTATTAAGAAGTTAATGACAAACTTGTTTACAAAGTTCAGATAAGTTATTTAAACAGAATGTCTTGGGTTTATATAAACGCTTCCCATGAGGGTAGTGACATTCATTAATAAAATAGTTTTAATATATTAATATTAAAGTAACGGATCATAATTATTTAAGGCCAGGCACTCCAATTTTATGTTAAACAGACATAGTTGCTAGTAAAGTAAAACTTTAGCATAGGATTTTTTTTTTACAACTAATAATACAGATACATGATTGTAAGATATTTAATACATAGCATTTTCATTGCAAAATCGACTCAGCGTTTTAAAAAAAGTGTTATTTATTTTCCCAGCACAATAAAATATGTTATTTCGTTATGTCCCAGTTACGGTCCAAGTCTTGAGCGGTTCAGCCGCAGGGTATCCGCTAGTGTTTCTTCGTAATTTTAAGCAGTATTTTGGATGTTTCTGTAACGCTAAAGAAAACGGAAAGCCTCCTATATTATCTTGACTGATCATCATCACCAGCCCTGTACATAAAGTTTCCCACTACTGTTCACGGACCTCTTTTGACTGTGGGAAGAGAAAGGCCACCATTCACCACGGTGGTCATACATGAAGACCTAGCCAGCAATGTTTACGTGACTTTCGAGAGCATTGTATAGAACTTACTATGCTTTCTTTTACCGCTTAACAAGCGATAATTATTATTTTTTACTTCTAAAGAACGATTTTGCGTGACATGGGTTTAAAGCCGAGACATCAGCCCTCTCCGTGACGGTATGTTAGTGTGTCCACTCACACACGCTGTTTGATTCTGACCCATACACCAAAAATTAAAAATAATGAATCTGGGTTTGTTGATTCCAAAATAAATACTTAAAATACTATCGGATCTTTAATTCAATATTAATGTTCTGTAAACCTCAGCAAGTAATGAATCTTCATTAACTTGAAGTCGATCAAGAAGAAAACAATTTCAACAGTTACCGAAACTTCGTAACAAATGACAATAATTTTCTCTCCAACTAAATCTCAACGGCGTTTTAACACTTTATAATGATGATATGAAATGAAACAAATCCGTTAACATAACAATCTTAAATAAGTACACAAGAAAGTGATAATTATGCTGCAATGGAAAAAAAGTAATATTTTAATACTAATAGATATTGGGAGATAGATATAGAGATTGATATAGAGATAGATATACATAGAGTGGGAACGCTATGGGAACAAAATCTACTTCTTCTCCATACGGCGTCGACGTGGTTCGCAACCCGTCACGTCTCGTTCCCCACGAGGGCGAAAAGAGATGATGAAGATTGATGTTCTTTGTGTGAATGAAACAAAATGGAAAGGGTGTGACACCACCCAGCATGGCGCATATACGGCGTATTGGTCTGGGGTAGATAGTACCACCAAAGCCTGCAAGGGAGGTGTAATACTATCTGCGCGAATGAATGAGTGTGCAAAAGAGTTTGAATGTGTAAATGCTAGGCTACTATGGATGAGAATGAAAGTAGGACTTACTCGCGTCTTTATTATTGGGGTGTACGCCCCGGTAAATATAGTTACGGGTATGTCACAGCAAGAGCAAGACGAAAGGCAGGAGTTTTGGGAGAGTTTAAGAGATATTTTGAGGAAATGTAAGGATAACGAAAGATTGATCTTGTTAGGAGATTTCAATGGATGGGTGGGAGTAAAACGAGATGGATTTGAAAAGGTGTTAGGTGCATTCGGTGATGAGAGTGTGAATAATAATGGTAGAGCTCTGCTTGAGGTTTGTTTGAAGTGGACCCTTTGTGTGACAAACACCATGTTTGATCACAAAAGGATACATATGTATACGCGGAGGCGAAAAATGTTAAAAGAAGTATGATTGATTTTGTAATTGTAGATGAACGATTGAGAAAGAATGTGTTGGATACAAGGGTGTATCGAGGGATCGGCATCCACACAGACCACTTCTTGCTGTTAACCTCTTGTATGCCGGAATGCCAGACACAATTAAAAAGCTATTGTGTCTCGCGTAGATCTGCGTTCCGGCATACAAGGGGTTAAGCCGGATAAGTGGGCTCTTTAAAGGATGGCGACACCAAGAGCATAATGAAAATAGTCTTGGAAAGAATTAAAGTAGAAAATCTACAAGAGAAAGATGTGAAAGATGAGTATAAACGAAGATTGATAGCAAGATTTGAGAGGTTTGATGGCATAATTGATATGGAGAATTGTGGCAGTCCTTTAAAGAAGAGGTAGTATGTGTTGCGTCTGAAGTATGTGGTGTGATCAAGAGAAGGAAAATACGAAAGGTTAAGAATACATGGTGGGACAAGGATGTACAATCAGCAGTGTCAGAGAAGAAGAAAGCTTGGTTAGATTGGTTGGCTGCCAGAGCAAATGAAAGGATGGGAAAAGCAACGAGCGAGGACATAGACGAAGCAAGAAAGAAGTTTGTTAGGTCAAAAAGAATTGTGAAAGAAATGGTTAAAAGGAAAAAAGAGGAAAAGAAAGATGAGTTTGATAGCAGATTATTTGACGATTTCCGGAGAAACATTAAGTTTTTCTGGAAATCCGTTCGTGCAGTTCGAGGAAGAACTCAATCCTCAGAATACACATTCATCAGAGACAAGAATGGAAGGATATTGAATGGTGAATCGTGCGTGCTCAAGAGATGGAAAGAGTATTTTGAAGGTTTATTTGAAAGAACGGCGATACAGACACCGATCGATGAAATGGATGGTAACGATAGCGATGATGAAAGTGTTATTGGCGTGGATGAGATCGTGAAGGCACTGGAAAGTACGAAAATAGGTTAAGCTACAGGATATGATAGGATTACAGTCGAAATGCTGAAGGCTGGACAAGGCATCATAGTTGGTCAGTTGCAGCGGTTATATAACTTATGCTGGAGCACTGGCCGAGTACCTACTGACTGGGCCACAGCTGTAGTTGTGCCTCTTTATAAAGGAAAAGGCTCGCAACAAGACTGCAAGAACTATAGAGGCATTAGCCTTCTCAGCATTGTTGGCAAATTGTATGCAAAGGTACTGATTGAAAGTAACCGACAAGAAAATATGGGATGTTCAGGCGGGATTCCTAAAGGGTATGGGATGTACGGATAAGGTTTTTTCCTTGCGAAGCATAGCCGAAAAGTTTTTGGCCAAAGGTCAAAAGGTCTATTGCGCATTCGTGGATTTGGAAAAGGCTTCCGATAAAGTGGTGAAGAATGAAATGTGGTCGGTTCTGTCAATAAATGGGATGGACAGCAGCCTCATTCGAGCTCTGAAATCCCTTTATGAGGATTTTAGAGCTTGTGTGAGGATCAACTGACATACACTGACTGGTTTACCATCGAGAAAGGTGTTAGATAGGGATGTGTAGCGTCGTCGTGGCTGTTTAACCTCTTCATGGACAGTTGTTTGCAAGATTTAAAAAATAATGACTGCGGATTAAGGACGAATGGGTTACTCGTCAAATGCCTTCTTTATGCTGATGATCAGGTAATACTTGCATCTTCAGCGGAGGAGTTGCAGGAGATGGTAACAATCATGCATGGTGCGTTAGAGAGGAAAGGAATGAAAGTGAATGTAACTAAAACGAAAGTTATGGTTTTTGAAAAGGAGAAATGCGTTACGGCGTGTAATGTTTTGATCGATGGACAGCGAGTGGAACAAGTGAATGAGTTTGTTTACTTAGGTACGTTGTTTGTAGATGGTAAGAATGAAGAAGATATTGAAAGAAGAGTTAATGCAGGTAATAGTGTGAATGGAGCTCTGAAGGCGTTTATGAACAGTCGAAACGTGTCCAAAAAGGCACGTTTGGCTGTGCATAGAGGGGTGTTAGTACCTACCCTTATGTATGGCAGTGAAAGTTGGGTATGGCAGAAGAGACTTGAAATTAGAATAAATGCTGTAGAAATGAGAGCACTGAGAAGTATGTGTGGTGTGTCTTTAATCGACATAGTAAAGAAAATTATGTGATACGAGAATGGTGTGGCGTAAAAGAAGATGTAGTGACAAGCATCGAGAAAGGCATGTTAAGATGGTTTGGGCACATGGAGAGGATGGATGACGATAGACTGACAAAGAAGATATATAAGGCAAGTGTGAATGGGAAAGGACGAAGGGGAAGACCTAGGCGGACGTTCTCTGACCAGATTGGAAACATCCTAAAAAAACGACAGGTCAGAAGTACCCTTAACAGAAGAGCATGCATGAGAAACTTGATGGGAGTGAATGAAGCAAAAGAGGTATGTCAGGATCGTTGCAAATGGCGTTCCGTAGTCTCTGCCTATCCCACCGGGAAACAGGCGTGAATCTATGTATGTATGTAATAGATATTTATGGTAGTCCTCCCGCAAGGTGGACTGACGATCTTGTTGGGATCGCAGGCAGCGGATGGATGCGGGTGGCTCAGGATTGGTCTATGTGGAGAGCCTTGGGGGAGGCCTATGACCAGCAGTGGACGTCGTTCGCCTGATATGATGAGATATTTATGTAGATCTGGTCACGGAATGGCAGTTACCCTGCGACTAGTGTAACCCATACCGAAACGCGTGAAAGAGTAACAAACATTGTTTCACTTGAACTTCGCTGTAATATAGCTAATACATCAGAGTAGAACATAGGCTATCATTTGTTTCAATAATCAACCTTTACCCAAGCAAAACCCCGTGGCTTTGCAGCAACTAGTATTATATAAATATTATATTGAAAATATAACTGAATTCTGTCGTCTATTTGTTTAATTTGGACCGTCAAAAGTAACATTTAACAGATGATTGGTCAATGCTCGTTCGTTGATGACATAAAGGTGTATTTACAATACAACTGGAGCCTTTAAAAGCTTGAATGGCAAATTGACAGCTAACCGAAAAAATACCGATGAAATAATTTTCGGAATGACTGCGTACGTTGTATGTATTTAAGGGCCGTTTCCACCGCGAGCGGAGTGGAGTGGTCCCATTATTGAAATATTTTAACTTTCAAGAGAAAACGGCATTATTATGTGTGTATGTATACCAACAAAGAATCGACATGAACTGACTCAGCGGGCTATCAGAGTAAAAATGGGATCGCTGAATGATAGAAATAATATAATAGAATATTAATACAATACAATATAGTAGGCTGTTATTTATTTGTAAAGCGATATTCATGAATGCAATCAAGTAATCATCAACTTGCTCTGCTCATTCTCCTGTTTCCTTTCTCTTTTGTGGTTAAAATCAAAATGATAACTAAACTATATCTTAGTGGAAATGCAAACCTATGCCGTAGAATAAATATAAATAGTTCGCTTCGCATAGCCAAATATATGGCATGTTTTTTATTCAACAGAACTTGCTATATAGAATAAGACGATGCACACTTCCAAAAAATATTGCCCTCATGACCCAAAGGACAAATAAGGAAAAATCTCCTATCACCACCCTACCTATGCAAGGGGTCATTCTGTAATTTCTCCCTTCACTGCACAGTCTATTGACCATAAAAATAACAAAGTACCCAATGAAAATATTCTCAACGACTTCCTCAAATCGTACATATCGTCTCTTCCTAGAGTCAATAACTCGAGAACCATCAAATCAAGGGATAAATTACTCCGTCCCTCATTAACTACACCATAAAGGCCTAATCTCGCGATTTACCCCACTATCTCCATTTTACGATAATTTCCCCAAACACTCATTTACTTGGAAACAACAATAATTGCGTTGTAATGTCGTTTATGCTTTTATAATTAAAACGGCTTATAAGCGTTGCGTTGTTCGTAAACCCGAGACTTGTTTACGTAGAAATATTTGAGTTTAAGCTCGGTATTGCTTTTAGTGAATAATAATAGAGACCGGTGTGAATAATGCCCCATTTTTCTAACAACCACAATTGTTCACACAATTTTCGTAGAAGAAAGACTTGAGATAAAATTCACTATTTTCTTTTCAGGACCGCAGTGTGTATCGTGGTGTGTGACTTGTGACAGCATACGTCATATTAATGGACTGCTGAAGGTGAGTGAATCAAATCCTTATTTACATAAAGCTGGATTACAGTATTACGTTATTACATTTTAAAGATGTGACCGCGACAACTTTTATCTTTTTATGAAAGTTGATACGAAAGTATAAAATATATAGTCTAACATATTTTTTGCAAATTATAACACGTTTGTGTCGGCTTCTCTTTGAATCAGTTGGAACGATACAAATTTTATCAACAGATAGGTGATATTTTATTTTATTTTACATACTCTATAAAATGATTAACTATACTCTATACAACATTTTTAAAAACATTAATTAAAAATAGGTTAAAAAAGACTATTTCTTTAAATTAACGGCGATGAAATTACGAACGCAGTTGGTTAGCTAGCAAAAACATTGATTATTTGTATGGTCATAGGTAATATAGATCAAATATGAGTGAAGAAAGCGATGATTAATGAAGACAGTTTGTAAGAATGGACCGAGTAAAAGTCGGGAATGGGCGCAAGTAAACTATGGAATCAACAATACGTAAACAAATATTCTAAATAAGCAAAATAAAATTCTCGTTATCACGTAATGAATTTATAAACCGCACTATGTTCCAATTATCAGTAAGCATTAGCATAGAAGGGTGAATAATGACGTAATTTCTTGTAAACAATTTAGTTCCACATTAATACGAGCCACAGATAACGAAACGTACAAATCATATCAGCCACTACATTAGCCCGCACTGCCGAGTGACTTCGTCTTAAATAGACTTCTTTAATTTCCCCCGAGCCTCGTAAGAGCCGACTAAGGATTTATAACCAGAAAAAACAACATTAAAATCTTGGATACTAATAATATTAGTATGTATATTTTTCTCAGGAACTGGTTGTTTTGATCATCATAATAATTATTACGATACGATTATTATAGTTACTTAAGGTAGCGATAGCCTAGTGGAGATACTAACGGAGTGCCATGCAGAGGGTATCGGGTTCGAATACATGGCGCGCAGCACTGACTTTTCGAAGTACCTAATGTGCGTATGAAATTGTCAATTATCGCTTGCCCCGTACCTCGGAGAGCATGTAAAACCGTCGAGCCCAGCTGTCATGAAGATCTTTGAAAGTAGTTACAGTAAGTCACTACCCTCAAATAAACTAATACTGGTGTAAGCCATGGAATATCGCTAACCCTTTTGTTACGGAGGTCAGACGGCAGTCGGTCTGAGGAAAAGCTTATATTATATTTCAACTGTCAAAAAAAACCAGGAAAATTGACCTTACTAACTATTTCGCGCTTGCAAGTTGTAAATTATATTATCTTTGTTTGCTTGCAAGGTTTGCCTTTATTTGTTTTTATTGACTGTGCTATTATACGCGTTAATTAGATAGGTAATGATTAATACCTACCTATGCGACTTGCGAATACTCGCGATGCGCACAGAGCTACATACAATCTAACCAAAAACATAGGTAGGTAACCCTTTTTCAAAAAACAAAGGAAATACGATAGGCCTGATTTTTTATTCCACAACTAACATTTATAAAAATAGCATTCGATTTCGAAATAAGTAGGTACCTGACTAAAAACAAAAGAATAAAAATCCTGTTAAACGCAGGCTAACATATCTACCTATAAAAATATCAACATATACTTAATCAATCCCATTTATAAGAAAACCCACCACACCACAAACAAACACGTTTATTCCCATTGAATTATTCGGGCGAAATATTCGGCGGAAACATTCGATTGCGGGGTACGAATCTTTCTCGCGGGGGGGAAAACTTCTCAGGGGAGCATCTCCCCTCTTACCGCACCCCGCACCGCCATCGCCTGCACGCACGACACGACTCGTGGCAGTCGGGCGCGCGCGGCGTGGCGCCAGCGCGCCAGGGCGGGGCACCGGCCGACGGCCGGCGCAGTGCGCACAGAGGCAGCGATCGACGATCGATGCAAAATACGATTTTTCAGCAAAAAAATAAAAATCGTAAATAAATTCATTTTGAATAATTCTGATTTAAAGAAACTTTCCCAGAAGTATTCCGGAATTATTCAGAAATTTTCAGAAGTTTTGCAACTATATAGCTGACCCGGCGAACTTCATACCGCCATCCGCATCGTGGATTTGAACCCGATACCCTTTTGAACCTCCTGCATGGCAGTCTGTTGGTATCCTGACTAGGCTATCACTACCTAGAAATCTTCGCACTCTCCAACATAGTTTCCTTCATATTAATATTACTACCGTCATTTCAATAATAATGCATGTACGAATAATACATAGGTAATATACGTGGTTGACGGCATAGAATACAAGTGTCACCACCCCCTATCTTCCCGTGGGTGTCGTAAGAGGCGACTAAGGGATAACACGATGCAAACACCATCTTTGCGTAGAGACGGAAAACTCGACATCAAACCCTATACGACTGCCTCGTTGGTCTCGCGGCATAAATGTGCGCGTGGGATCGGGATTCCCGGGTCCCGGGTTCGATTCCTGGGTCGGGCAGTGTTATTGGGTTTTTCTGTCACGAAATTCTCAGTAGCAGCACGGAGTCTGGACATGTGCCCGGTACGGCAATAGGCTCGCCCCTTATTACGTGGGACTTAAAGTATATCTGGCGAAAAGTGGGTGTAGAAATACACCTCTGCCTACCTCTTCGGGGTTATAGGCGTGAGGCTATGTATGTATGTGTGTATGTAATATACGACATTTCGATTGATCAAGTTCGCAATAAATGAATATAACTTTGAATATTTAAATGCACTTTCGAATTTTATGCATTGTGTTTAATGTATCGTGAATTATCTTTCATATTTGAACACTGAGAATGTTAAAGGCTCGAATGGGCCAATTGTTTTTATGGAGCATCGTTGTTTCGATTTTCACATGAAACAAAGACCGGAATGTAGCCTTTTGTGTACGGTGGTACTTTTCATTACATTTTCATTTAAGTATAAAGACTCCTCCCCTAAAACAACTAAGAATAAATCATCAGGGAACTAAAAACATTCGAGGAAGTCAGAAAAATACTAGACTCGAGACGAAAATTTGAGTCGCTTGGTGACTATGTCAAGCGTACATTTAATATAACTTCAAAGCACATGCTGAATGTTTGTCATATTAATGTGCAAAGCATTCCCAGCCATTACAATGACCTGTATACATCGTTCAGTGATGCTAACGTTCATGCCATTCTGATTTCAGAGAGCTGGCTGAAACCTCATTTACCATCTACCTCCTACTCCCTCCCTGGTTTCATTCTTATACGCAATGATAGATTGTATAGGAGAGGAGGTGGCGTAGCCATTTATCTCCGCTGTACTCTCTCTTACAAAATTATCTTATCTTCACCGCCTAATAATTCTGCTTCTTCTGAGTATCTCTTCCTTGAGGTTTCAGTCAGTGGAGCGAAAACCGTTCTAGGAGTTGTATATTGTCCCCCCTCCGTTAATTACTTCTCCAGTCTCGAATCGATTCTGGAATCTTTAGGGTCGGAATATGCACACCATATTATCATGGGAGATTTCAACACAGACCTCCTTGCCATCAATTCCTCTCGCTCTCATAACCTCATCAAATTAATTGAGTCTGCCGGTCTACACACTCTTCCTCTCGAATCCACTCACCACAACACTGAAGGTGTGGATACCTGGCTAGACTTGATTATAACCTCAGCCCCATCCTTGGTACATTCCCATGGCCAATACCTTGCTCCCTGCTTTTCCCATCACGATCTCATCTTCCTATCCTATCGCCTTAAACCTCCTAAACCCCTTCCTAAGGTTCTGCACATGCGTTGTTTTGGGCGTATGGATAGCGAGAAGCTGCGTGAGGATGCTGCTGAGCTTAATTGGTCATCTTTGTTAGCAGCCGACATCGTAGACGAAAAAGTCTCAATATTCAACAAAACGCTAGTTGGTCTTTATGATCAACATGCACCTATCAGGAGAGTTAAATTGAAACGTCCTCACGCTCCTTGGCTCACTAGGGGCATTCAAATGGCCATGAGGCGCCGAGATCGAGCTTTTCGGAAGTTCAAAAAGGAACGGTCTGATGAGAACTGGAGTCTATACAAAACTGCAATGAATCGGTGTAATCAGATGATACGCAATGCTAAACGCCGCCATATTTTCGATAATATTAATTCTTCTTCCTCTGCTAGTATCTGGAAGTTCCTCGGGACCCTAGGTATTGGCAAACAGCAACACACAACTCCTCATATCACGATTGGTTTGGATGATTTAAATAACCATTTCACAACTACTTCTCAACTTGATCATCAAACCATGCGTCTTACAGTTGATTACATTGCTGGGCTCCCCCGTCCTAAATTTGATGCTTTTAATTTTTCTCCGATTGCATTTGGTGAGGTCAAGAAGATTATCCTATCCATAAAATCGAACGCTGTGGGGTTTGATACTATCAGCCGCCGCATGATCATCCCGATTCTCGATCATCTCATCCTCCCTTTATCCCATATTTTAAACTTTTCACTTGACAGTGGCACTTTCCCTTCCCTGTGGCGTAAAGCCCACTTCCTAAGATAACAAACCCTTCTCTCCCTAACCATTTCCGTCCAATCTCTATCCTTCCTTTCATATCCAAAGTGCTTGAAGCCTGTGTACATAAACAGTTGTCTCAATTTGTGTACCAAAACAACTTGCTCAGTCCACTGCAATCCGGCTTCAGGCCAGCCCATAGCACGATTTCTGCTCTCCTTAAAGTGACTGGCGATGTTAGGGCAGGTATGGAGGACACTAAGGTCACTGTGCTGACCTTGGTCGACTTCTCTAACGCTTTCAACACCGTCAGTCACGATATCCTCCTATCGATCCTGTCCCATCTCATGATCTTGCCCAATGCATTGGAATGGTTCTCAAGTTATCTTCAGGAACGCCAGCAGGCTGTGCGCTGCGATGAAACTACATCGAGTTGGCGCAACATTAGTCATGGTGTTCCTCAGGGTGGCATTTTCTCTCCTTTACTATTCTCTATTTTCATTAACTTTTTAACTCCAAATCTTCGATGTTCGTATCATCTTTATGCCGACGACTTGCAGTTGTACTCCCAATCGAGGGTGGATGATGTGTCAGTTGCCATTGCCGACATAAATAGGGACCTTGAGTCAATGATGGACTGGTGTCAGAAATTTGGCTTAGAAGTTAACCCCGCGAAGTGCCAGGCCATTATTGTAGGTAGTCGCCGCTTATTGTATAGATTGGATACGAAAACTCTACCTCCTGTAATGTTTAATAGTTTAGTCATTCCGTACAGTGCATCCGTAAAAGACCTAGGCCTGTACATCGATTCCACTCTCGATTGGCAAGCCCAGGTGACTAATGTTAGTCAGAGGGTCACCGGAACTCTTCGAGCACTATACCGCCTCAAAAACTTCCTTCCTTCCAAGACCAAGACAATGCTTGTGCAGGCTTTAATATTTCTCATAATCGACTATGGTGATGTATGCTATTATGACCTGAATGCAGAACATTTCAATAAGTACGACCGACTTCTCAATAACTGCATTCGATTCATTTACAATCTTCGTAAGTATGACCACGTCTCTACTTATCGTTCCGAACTTAGATGGTTACCAATTCGTCAACGCCGGTGTTTGCGTGCTCTTACTACACTCTTCTCTATTCTCAAGTCCCCTTCCCCTCCAACTTATCTCACCTCATACTTCCAATATCTATCTTCTATCCATGAGAGAGATCTTCGTTCTTCTCATAATCTTCTTCTTTCTTGCCCCAGTCACACTACTGGGTTCATAAACTCTTCTTTTGTTGTGCAGTCTATTATTTTATGGAATACACTCCCTCCTGAAATCAGATTGTCCACCAACCGTTATGCTTTCAAAATGAAAGTTCGAGAGCTTCTTTTTGAGAGATTGAAGGAATCAGCACATCAATCTCATCCATTATTATAAGTATTTATGTATAAATTGTATGTATGTATATGTAGGTGTATATAGATTTATGTTTATGTATGTATTTATAGAAATATATAATATATTGTATGTATTTTATCTCTATTATGTATATAACTATTTATTGTTTTTCCTTATAACTAGTATTTAAATTTATACTTAATAAAATGCACCTACCACTGTTATCTCTGCACCACCTTAAGGTTGACAGGTAGAGAATGCCTTATGGCATTATGTCCACCTTTGTACACCATGTTTGTGCATAAAGAAATAAATAAAATAAATAAAATTTATGGATCACAATATAATTAATATCAGAAAAAATCCCGTGTGGAGATTGTAACTACTTAACTTGACGTAGTGTTAAAAGGTGTAGTGTCATTTAAACCATTCCAGCGTACATGCAGTCTGAGTGGCTACTTCTGTAAAAACTCAAAATTTTTGTGGTTTAGAAAATTTATAAATGTTATTATTACCATAATGCTAAAGAACATTTTAGCATATTCATTGCTGACTTCGTAACCCCCGCAACTCAAAAGCCACTGACGGAGAGTCAGCAGCTTCAAATATCCGGGGTGCTCACTGTCCAAGATCTTTTTGACAGCAGGATCCGGTGATAAAACTTGCTCTCTGAAAAACAAAATAAGCGTCAATATAATACGCATGTATCTTAAGAGAAGTCTGTGATGCGTTCCGTGGATGGGAAGCAAAGACCCTCTGCTTGGCAGTCTGTTGGTATCTTTACTAAGACAACTCAGATCAAAGGTAAGAAAAATAAATAAATATCCTATTAAAATCAATTATCAATTAATAATAATAATATAATAATAATATTCTACCACATACACACATCACCATCAAGTCCCAAGCTAAGCAGAGCTTGTGTTATGGGTACTAGATAATGGATAAACATACATATATACTTTTTTTTTCTAAATACATACATATTATACATAGAAACACCCAGACCAAGACAAACATCCATGTTCATGCACACAAATGTTTGACTTGAGCGGGAATCGAACCCGCGACCTTCGGCGTAGCAGTCGCTTACACTCCCGCTGCGCCAACCGGTCGTCCTAAGGTTCGTCGTCCTTCGAATTCTCAAAAGGTTCTTAATTGTAATAAAATTGATTACGTTTTGCCTGATCTGTTTGCGTTACCACAAATAAAGAACAATGATGTGACTTGTTTTCTGGTTTTTATCTTTATTTATGCTAAATTCTTGTAACTATATTGATAAATAGTAAATGGGTGAAAATTTTCAAACAAATTCTAGAAATTTTAATAAATATTTTTTTACATTTGAGTGACAGCCGCGTGAGCAACACACTCGTTTGCCACACATTCACCATATCAAATAGTAATACTTATTTTTTTCATGAGTAACTAAAAATATGATAACATACCTATAATAATTATCAGTGACGTACGAAATTTATACCAACGCCGTATAAAACTTAAGTCAAAAAACCTACAACTAATCACATTGCAAGATTCTAAAAAAAATCTGCTTAAAACGTAGCTAAGAGCAGTCAAAGTCAAAAACCAGCAGACCACAAAAACATTCAGACTAAATAACTTTCGAAATAATTTTACGTCGGCAATCAAAACAGGCTCAATAAATTCCACTGCTATCCAAGAAATTACCCACCGAATAATGTCCCCTAAATCAGAAACCAAAATAAGACTAAACCAAATGTTTACAAACCGAATCGGATTCGGCATAAAACTTTAAATTATTACGCAAAACGCTCTGTGTACAAAATCTCAAACTCAATGTAATTTAATTAATTTTAGGCTATAAATCTTAACCGGTTTACCTGGTACACCCTGTATCTGTAATTCGCGTTATGAAATTTATATAAGGAGATTCCCTGCGATCGGAATTTGGGATAATTTTTCGAATGGATGTAATATCACATTTATTACAGCCAATCTTTGATTAAACGTTAATTATTGTATATTCTGAATGAGTTAATTCACCTGAAACAGTTTTTTGCTTGAAAATTTGCTTGTAATTTGGATAGTTAATTATTATTACTAGACTACTTCTTAATCCCTCAATCTGTGTAATTGCCTCGTAAGTATTTATGTCAGTCATAGATCTAGGCAAATTTTGTGTATTTACAGAAGTGTATTTATGCCTATAATTATTCATAATATTTCAAATAAGAAAGCCTGGTTTTGACTATTTGATCCTATAGCGTACCTATTGCTTCGGATGTATTTGTGTGTGCGCAAGCTGCAGCTATAAAAGCAAACGTTATTTGTAAATAAAAGGTAATATATTTATGTAACGATCCTAAACGTATAACGATATTATGTGTCATCTAAAAATTAGGGGCAAACATTTTATTTATATTTAAGTAATGATATAGTTCAGATCCGGTACAGTAATGTTACTATACGAATAAATCGTCCAAAAATATATGTTTCATGTATCAAAATGCCAAACAATCTTCGTATAAAGCAACAGCTTCTAATTACTCCACACTGCGATCATTCATCTGTCGAATAACGTATAGAATGTAGTCCCAGGGGCGCCCGTTATAAAGTGGTAGTAAGTAAACTAACATTAGTAATGAGGTCTAGGACATCGCTTGCCGACAAAATACGATCGTTCCCAAGAGAAAGACCGGTAGGATTTAATTAAATTTACCGACAACAGCCCGTATATTACGTATATTTTATTATTAAGGAGCTTAAATCCAATTGCTGTTACTTTTTTAATATGCTGTTATGTTTTTTTGTAGTAGAAATATATTATAAGTATTCTAGAATCATTGCTTCTATATTACAAGCCTGTTAAATCTGTTTTTTGCGTGCTGAAGATTGTAGAAATGATCCAAATGACTGGGTGGTGGCAATTAATTATAATATCAGCCATGTATTAAAACTATCCCACTGCTGGGCACTGGCCCCTTCTTCACAACGGAGCCATTGCGTAGTTTATTTATTCATGTTCATCACCTACCTAAAGATTTCGATCCAGGCTCTCCAAAGAAAACTGTCAGGCAATATGATGAATTCTACTCCACTTAGAAATAGAATCTGAGACTCATTATCAGCTTTAACCGAACTCAAAATATTCGAAACATAATGCAAAAATATACAAAACTGAATTCTTAATTTGATGATGTAGTTTGCAGAGACATATCACCTTTATGGACGAATCTATATTAGCCCTAACCCACAGCTCAACTAATTTTGTCTAAGTCAATACTTGCACACCACACTCAGTTAATCTGTGTGTCCAAAATAATAATGCCTTTGAGTTGCCATGATTGATTAATGAGAACTACCGTCAAATGCACATGGAATATTTGTGGCTGTGTTGCATTGATCTAGGTATCTTGCTTGAGAGAAATACCTTGAATTATGGGAATTTAACCTACGGATATGCTTCTGCCTACGCGTTACATTAAGGTGAATATTAAGCCCTGCTTAAACAAGGACAAGTTCAAGAGGTCTATATCCACCAGTGCATGCTGATGATGATGATGAAAACAATTACGTGACATAATATTTAATCCAATTTATCAAACAACTTTGATAAGACTGTATTATGTTAATTCAACATTTATTCCGTTGACTTTTATTTAGAGTAGCTTTACAAACAAGTTTCTTTGGTTCTACGTATATAAGTTTTCTTTCAGAGAAGATAATTCATAAATTAAAACAATGCGTCGCATATTTGATACCACCTACATACATACAGATACTAAAACCTACTTAAAAGGGAATAAAATAATTCTAACTTTATTTGAAAAACTGATATGACGACTGATTTTTCTTATTTTACGCAATTGCCCTTTGATATATTTGTATCACTTAACTATTTACTAAAAACAGCATGTATAGTACGACATGCCGTAACTTTATTATCTACAAAATATTCTCAACTCGATGCAAAATATGTTATGCATTTTCCTATGCTGCTTACATAATAAATAATATGACAAATGCAATATGTACAGGACTATGCCTTTTGAATTCTTCGCGATATTTTGTAAGGCATGTTAAGTATTAAAATTGCCTGACAGCTATGATGTCAGCCTATTTACTTTAGCTTTATGGAGTGTGTTTCTTGACTTCGAAAGTGTACACTAGCTTACACATTTTTTTTATAATTTTTAAGTTTATTATACAAATACCAGACAAAGAATGAACGTAACCACAAAAATCTAAGTGCCGTAGCCATCTCGTATACCAGATATCTAATTTTCTAATTTTTTAATCTATAATATAATGCCCGGTGTGGGAATCCAACCCATAACACCTCTCATAATGTAAAGTGGTACAGCAGCTGTGTCAACAGTTTTTTTTTTTTTTTTTTTTTTTCACTACGGTGGGCAACTCTCCTTATGAGTCATCTCAACTCCGCCAACCCAGCCATTAGAACGGCTGGGCTTGGGACTGGCGGAGGAGGTATGTGGAGGCTCTCCCCTAAAGTCATTCGGGGCATACCCACTAAAAACCACCGCGGTGTCCCTACGGGTCCCGTATGTTGGCGGGGTCACGCGATCCGCGATTAGCATACTTTCTCGCGACCCCGCCCGGGATTGGCCCGCCGTTTGTGTTGGCGGGCCCCGTCTACATATGATCTCGCAATCATCCATCAAACTTCTTGCATCCATCAAACTTCTAGCATCCATCACCTCACAAAGCTACTTGGGAGGCGGCGAGGACACGCGCCGCCTCCCGCCTTTTGGCGGACAGGGAGCAGCCCCAGCGCTCACCGTCCGCAGGCACTAAATTTAGGGTGGTCGGAGGTCGTCTCTTGTTCGACGTCCCCGACGCCCGGACCTACGGTTGGGGAGAGGGCGATGTATTTCCCTCTCCCGCTCCGCCGCCTCCTTGCTCAGCATGACTGCCTCGCAGAAGGAGGCGACGGCGTTCCAGGACCTCTCACTCCGGACCATAGACAGAACTACGGCCGGGAGCGAGAGGACAACCGTATTCAGAGCCGCGACCAGATCACGGCGCTGCGATGCCCAGGCTGTGCAATCCGCCAAAGTATGCAACGCCGTGTCTTCGACAGGGTTGCGGCTACTGCCACAATGGTGGCATCCGGGCGTTTCCTCCCGGCCTATCCTCCACAAATACCGGGCAAAACAACCGTGGCCGGTAAGGATTTGAGTCAACCGGAAGGTGAGGACGCCGTGACGTCTCTCCAACCACTCTTCAACCACGGGACTTACCGCCACTATCGTGGCGTGCCCAGCTGTGTCAACAGTATTCCAAGCTGGTGAAACCACGGTTTTATTTATTATTTATTTATTTTTATTTTATTTTTAAAAGTTAAAGTTAATTAATAAATATGAAATATGTAACGTTATATAGGAAACTAATAATATAACGAACAATATAATAAAATCATATAATAAATACATATAATTATAATATATATACGAATATAAAATACATAAATAAATACATAGCTATAAATACATACGTTACGTAATATTATGTACAAATATATATATAAAATAACTTATATACAAATATGCCTACTGTTGTGATTCTGTCAACTGTTCCATGTATCGCCTACGTACTCTAGCCTTAAAAAGTTCACGAGACGAAGACATCCTGATCTCTGGAGGGAGTGAATTACACAGATGAATAGCCTGGATGTTAAAAGACGAATGGACAAGAGTGGAGCTATGGGAAGGAACCAACAGAAGTAGATTATTTGTGGAACGAAGGTTTTTGTCATGTCCACTGCAGAGATATTGAAAGTGAGGAGTCAGATAAGAAGGAGCGTTTGGTGAGTTTAAAAGAGAGTAAAGCGTCGTTAACGTGCGCAAATTGCGCCGTTGGCGGATAGGCAAGCCATCGCAATTTGGCGCGGTAAGAGGAAATATGGTCGTATTTAGGTACGGAGATTAAAAATGAACCGAATGCAACTGTTGAGAAGTCATCAAGTTTTAACTAGTATATTCCATGATATACGAACCTTCGTATTCAATTCACCAACGCACTTAATTTTTCTCACGCACTTTACCGACTTAGCTCACCCCCATTCATAATTTAACGGGAAAAGAACATAACCACTAAATTGCAGACTCTTTTTCAGACCTCCTTACAATGGCTTTCAAAAGATTCCTTTGTATAGCCTTTCTACTGGCAACCTTACCTTTGTTGAGGCTCTGAGTAGGCAATTTATTGACCCTTATTAGTTAGTTGAACGAGGGTCGAGAAAGATTGCAGGCAATAACAGTACATGGTGTAGGTTTATTGCCCTTGATGGGGTGTTAAAAGGTTTAGTGTATTAGAATATAAATATGTATGAAAACTTGTTCGGATTTTTATTCCTCATTGTAAATAAAGATTAAAAGACATAACACTTAAAAAAAAATATATAAGCAGCTGAATAATAGCAAATAACATATATTATATTGGCCAACTGATTCATCCGCGTGGGGTCAGTTACTGTTATCAGGACAAAAGGTTGCCCGTGTAGCATTCTGATGTATACTATTGCAAAGTTTCATCAAAATGCGTACAAAAGTTTTGCATAGTGGTAAAATCGTTAGAGGAAACGGTGCAGGTACTTAACTGTGGTGCAACACAGAACCTTTATTCAGAGGTTTTAGGTGATAAATTATGCTTAGGGTCTAATAAACATAGTATACAACTAAAAAGTTATGTTAAAAATTTTAAGCAACAAAGGAAATTATGTAACATAAACAAAAATATTAGTAAACTAGTACAGAACTTGAAACAGTATAATAAATCAAAAAATATAACAAACCAATACAAAAATTTAGTTTCTGAACGTAATGAATTGTTACAGGACCTAGAAAATTATAATATAGAATTAATTAATGGTAGGATGTTATATGATCAGCATACAAGGGATCTCAAATCACAAATCAGCGCTTTAGAGTCACAACTAAATAGGATGAATATCCAGTATGAGAAAGAGGTTCAGGTATATATAAGTAAATATGATGAGATTGCACGAATTGGTAAGAATAATCTGGAATATGTAAAGGCCTTGACAATTACAAATAATTACTCAAATTGTTCAAAATCATGCTTGTTAGGTAATGAATCTCTAATTATAGGTGATAGTGATTCAGGTTCAAGTTCTAGTTCTAGTAATTCCAAAGGATAAGACACCCTTAGTTGATAACTCTGGCACAAAAAAAGTTTACATGTTTTCAGATAGGTTAGGTGTAGGTTTAGGTAGCTTAATGAGTAGTCATTTACAGCAACAGAAAATCATTAATTATTGTTATCCAGGGTCATCTTTTTCACACTTAATAGATAGTTTAAAACAAACAACATTAGATAGACATTCAACAATAATTATTATATATGGTGACAGCCAAATTGTGAACAAAAAAGATATTTACAATTTAACAGAAGTAATGTTATCACTTCATAAAAAACTAGGATGTCAATTTATTACTTGTGCTTTACCTTATTCAAGTATATTAGATGAAAAGGTAAATCAACATATATTTGACCTTAATTTGTGTTTATACAATATGACATGGCAGTATAAAGATATTATTTTATATTTTGACATAAATAAATTCATTAATAAATATAAGTACACATTGACCAAAGATACTATGTATCTTTCACTATTTTATAAACGACAAATTGCTAAATTATTAGCATATAATATACAATATGACACAGGTACATGCAGGGTATCCAAGAAAATGGTTTCTGTAAATAATTCTGTTTTACCATTCCTTCTATTTTAAATACAGACACGAGTTCTTTAAACTTAAGAATAGGACAGAGGATAGACATTGTCAATTGAATGTAGCACATCAAAATATACAGGGTCTATCTGGCAAACATTTATAATTAAGTTTATACTTAGAAAGCCACAATATTAAAATTATGTGCATAACGGAGCATTGGTTAAAGGATTATCAAATTAAATTTTTAAATAACATGCATTACACTGTGCAAAGTGCTTTCACTAGGAGTCAAGCTATCCATGGTGGATCCTTGATACTAGTTTCAAATACCATACCATGTAAGGAGCGAAAGGACATAAGCACCTTGTCTGTAGAACGAACTATAGAAATGTCCTGCATTGAGCTGGAACAGTATATTGTTATATGTGTATATCACCCTCCTTTAAGTAACTTTAATGTGTTTGAGTCTACTATGGAAGACGCAATTGGTAAAATTAGGACCAATAAAAAAGGTATCATAGTTTGTGGTGATTTTAACATTAATTTATTAGATAGTTCACCAATGACTAGTAGGCTTTTAAACCTTTTTAAATCATTTAATTTGACAAATTTATTTTTTGAACCTACTAGAATAACAGCATCATCTTCCACTTGCCTTGACAATATATTTAGTAATCATACAGTATCACATAAATTAGTTACTACTGACTTAACTTCGGATCACTGTGGTCAATTGGCAGGTTTTTCATATATTCATGAAAAAGTCGTACATAAGGTGACAGTTAGGCCATTACCTAGGCGTAAATTTATTGAATTTAGGAACAAAATTTTAGTAGGTATTAATCCTGATATGATGGAGCTTAAATCACCTAATAAGATTTATGATACTATGTTTAATATAGTGCAAAACGAATTTAGAAGTACTTTTAAGACCAAGGAAAAAGTAATCAAGGAGTCTAGAGCATTTAGTGAGTGGGCTACTGTAGGTATTCACAAAAGCAGAGCAAGGATGTATGAGTTGTATGGTATGAAGAAATACAATTTTAATGCGAGCTTCACTGAGTATGTCAGAAATTATTCTACAATATTTAAAAAGGTATGCAGTCTAGCTAAGGCAGTATTCATTAGTGCAAAATTAGGAAGTCTTCTAATAAGGTTAAGGCCACCTGGCAAGCTATTAACGAAGCAACGGGCAAGACAACCTTAAGGAACACCAATGTTAACTTGCTAGATAATAATAAAATTATTAACAATAAAGAAGAAGTTGCACACACATTCAATAATTTTTTTGCTAGCATACCTATTACTACTACTAGAGGTCTAAACTCATCAGCTTCAGGTGCAGAAAATTTATTAGAATCAAGTGTACAAAAATGTGATGTAATATTTAAATTCAGCCCTATTAGTTCTACTGACATTATAAACACCTTTCAATCTCTAGAGTCTAAGAATACAGGTGATCTCTGGCGAATATCTGTTAAGATATTGAAAAGTATAATAGATATAGTAGCTCCTTATCTTAGT
Organism: Euclidia mi; assembly: GCA_944739405.2. Lineage (NCBI taxonomy): Eukaryota > Metazoa > Arthropoda > Insecta > Lepidoptera > Erebidae > Euclidia > Euclidia mi. The sequence continues at coordinate 81,084,143 of OX123191.2, read as the reverse complement.
AACTTGTTTAATAAGTGTATAGAATCAGGTGATTTTCCAAATTTAATGAAATATAGTAAGATAATACCTCTGTTTAAATCCGGCAGTAAGAATGATCCTAGTAATTATAGGCCAATTTCAATACTACCTACTTTTAGTAAAATCTTTGAAAAGATCATACTCAAGCAACTTCTGAAACACTTTAATTTAAACAGCCTCCTTCATACTGAGCAATATGGTTTTACTAAGGGTCACTCGACGACGGATGCAGGAGTAGCGTTACTCAAACACGTCTACAATGCATGGGAGAAATCTCAGAATGCTATTGGTGTGTTTTGCGACCTTTCGAAAGCATTCGATTGTGTCTGCCATGATACGCTCTTGTGCAAACTTAAATATTACGGCGTCCAGACTAAAGCATTGGATGTTATTAAGGCATATTTAAATAACAGAATCCAATGTGTCGAAATAAATAGCTCAAAATCCAGTGGTTTACCAGTACAATTGGGAGTGTCGCAGGGTAGTATCCTAGGGCCTTTCTTGTTTCTTGTTTACATTAATGATTTGCCATTTTACCTGAGAAACATTTGTGACGTGGTATTGTTTGCTGACGATACTTCATTGATATTTGAAGTAGATAGAAATAAGGAAAACTTTACCGAAATAAACAGTGCTCTTATTCAGGTGACTAAATGGTTTACTGTTAACAACTTAGTACTGAACGCCAAAAAAACCAAATGTGTTAAGTTTGCTTTGCCAAACGTCAGAAACCTTGGTACTAACATCGTTTTAAATGGTGATGTACTGGAAACAACTGAATCTATGTTGTTTCTAGGAATAACACTTGATTCAAAGTTGCAATGGGGCGCACACATTACATATCTGTCAGCGAAACTTAGTTCGGCTGCTTATGCCATTAAGAAGGTGCGTAGTTTAACAGATGTCGATACGGCTAGGCTGGTATATTTTGGCTATTTTCATAGTGTTATGTCATATAGCATATTACTATGGGGTAGAGCTGCTGATATCGAAAGTATTTTTATATTGCAAAAAAGAGCAGTTCGGGCCATTTACCAATTACGAACAAGAGTTTCGCTCAAGGAAAGATTTAAGGACATCGGTATTTTAACTGTAGCGTCTCAGTATATTTATGCCAGTGTTTTGCATGTGCGTAGGAATATAAATTCATATTCAAAGAATAGTGATATTCACTCTATTAATACAAGAAATAGACATAAATTATGTGTTCCGTATTTCCGTTTGTGTAAAACTCATAATTCTTTTATAGGACAAAGTTTACGCATCTACAACAAGATACCGATATGTATTTTAGACTTGCCGTTTAGCGCATTTAAGACAACGATTAAAAATAACCTAATGCAAAAGGCTTATTACAATTTAAATGATTACCTTAATGACAAATGCGCTTGGCAATAATCTGTTTTAGTATTCACATAATTATTGGGTAAGTAGGTAGATAATATTAAAATTTTCATGACATGTAATTAAATATGATTCTATTCCCAATAAAATTATATAAGTAAATGATGTTTTTTGGAATCGCCACCACATCATTAGATGTCTTTCATGTCGTTAGATACTATTTATTTATTATGTTTAATTTTATTGTCTTGTACTCAATCACTTGGATCGGTGGTTGTATTTCAAAAGGTATCACGTCAATTAAATATGGGTACTACATTTGCATTTCTTCACACGTTTTCACAAATTTATGCTATAATTAATGATCTGGAAAATGGAGGTAGTTCGCGTTCATGGTCAGTATACCAACAGATTGTTAATTTTATTACTGCCGGTTCGTATACCGTTGTCGTCATGCTCACTAAAATGTCATTTCTTGTGGTGGCGTCGTGTGTCGGGTCATCCCTGTCCCTCTGATATGGCGAGAGGGATTATGGCTGGCACATGCGTCATACTCGTGAACGGGTGCTACTTGCGATGACTGGTCGATGGCGGTCTTATGGGCTGGTATATTTTTTTATTTATACTTAACTTCATCATTTCCATCATGGTTCTGAACATTTGCGCGGATTGCCTGCATTGTTAGGTGCATAATGTAAGTGGATGCTCCTGTTTCACCATGTCTATGTTCAGGAGGCTAACTAAATGAACATCAAAATTTACGATGATTATGCTTGAGTATCATGTAAAGTAAATATATACAAGTAACATAGAAGGTATAACAGTTGCAGCACCTTACAAAAGTTTAATTGTTATGTATTATTAAAAACCTGGCGTTGAAAAAGAGTGACTGTGAGTTTTATTGCCCGTTCTTTCTCATGGTTCTACCAATTGCATTGCGAACGTGGCAGTAAATGTAAATGTAGAAGCATACAGTAATAATGTTTAAATTTGACGTTCATAAGTGTCACTTTGTGATCTAAATGAATAAAGGATTTTGAGTTTGAGTTTTCATGAAAAACTAATCCATCAAACATCCATCTGTCATCAAAAACTTTTAAACACAAAACGTCAGACAACAAATTCAAATGATAATTTAAACAACGGAAAAGTTACTTTATAATATTGGTTCTATGCAAACCCCACATTTAAAATATTTTATCTCACAATAATAAGAACCATCAAATCCAAAGCCAACAATAATGAATACTGCTCTCATAAGTAAGCTTTTGGCTGATTCACCGACGAATTTCGGTTAAACCGGAAAGTTCTTTATAAAGTTAATAGAACGGGAATGTTTAACCATTTTATCAGCCTCAGTTCCTATCTTCAGTGCTTTTGAACCAGGTTAAAGGCGAAAAACATCTTAAATCCAGGTACTAATTTACTGCACAGTAACACATCAATTGATAATTAAGTAGATGTAATAAAAACTGATAAATGTCATTCTGTGGAAGTTGTATAAGCTTACTTATTTAAAACGAAAACTGAAGGAATTTCCGTGTTGTTTTCAACAGTAGAGAGAGTGATTTATGAGGAAGGTTTATGTATACGATTTTATCGCGACCCGTACCATACCGACGACGACGAAACTCACGCCGAAACTGTTATTTTGTTGAGTTTGATTTTGACAGACTTAATCAATTTTATCGTGGACTTCAGCCACGGCTCCACCCGCATCTGATTATTGCTACCCGAAGGGGTTAACTCTTAGGGTGGGAATTTCCAAAAATCCTCTATTAGTGGATCCCTACCGTCCCCGAGGAACATTTCAGCTTCATGCGCCCAATAGTTTTGGCAGTGCGTTGTCTAGCAGTCAGTCAGTGACGCAAGAATTTTATATATACTGGTAACTCTTGAGAACTCTAACTGGCTCCTAATCAAGTTCGCTAAGACTAGTAACAATGCACCTACAAAGCAGACTTAACTGCATGAGTTGAGAATGGGATTACTGAAATAGCTCTATCGGTAAGATTTCTCGTTGCAACTGAACGACGTAAATCCCTTACAAACTAGCGATTGCGATCACTTTATTACTAATAACTAGGTTTATACGGGATTTGTAGATGCAAGTTTGTAACCTATTTCATCGTTGCTACCTGTATAATTTTATACAATGTAAAACAAGTAATACCCACTGTAGCTTTTAGACAGCAATTGGACTGTATACAAAGGATAGCGGGTTTTTAGCCGCCTAGGATTGGATACGGGAAGAGGATGTAAGGATTGGAATGGGAGAGATGATTGTGAGTGGGTATAGGATATTCCAAGGATGGAGGGCACTTACCTTATACGGCAATCTTCTTCGTTTCCGAAGGGCAGTCTCCTGGTGGTTTCGTGATGCAGCTGCTTGATTCACTTCACTACACAGTCACTTCCACTTGCGAGCGGTTTTATAAGCGGTAATAACTATAGCGGGAGCGGCGCGGTGATACGGCATGGCGGACGCGCACTTAGTGAATCGAATGTTCTCGAAAGTTCTGGACTGTCTCTCGCGTCGACGTTTCGCGGCGACCAATCCGCGAAGGCGTGCCCTCTTCTTGGGAATGGGATAGAGAGGGATAGAAACAAAAGGCATCGCTCGCATTGGCCAAGCAGCGACCAACCATTGATGTTGATGGGATTAGTTTCGATGGAAAGGTAGATGGCGCTACCATATCCCCCCGGCCCTAAAGGGTTGCCTTTAAAAGAAAATATAATTGAACTTAGCTATGTTGGGTGTACTACCGCATAACCCATCAATAGGCTAAGACAGCGATATGACAATAAAATTAATCAAAATTTAACTTTAGCGAAAACTACAAACGGAATAATAGCGAAAACTACTAACTAAATACTTAAACTAAGAGGTAGGTCCAACTTCAGGCTAGATCTCACTGAGTTGGAAGCGGACAGAGACGTACAACAGGGAGCACGTAACTCCCTTTAGCGATTTTCACGGTAACAACGCGGGTTGATCAGTGCCTCGACTTGTGCAAGGACAGTTAAAAGCTCTTCGTAAGAGAGGATCTGTTGACCTATAACCTTGAAGAGATGCGTTTTAATTACTTTGACCATGCTTTCCCAACATCCACCGAAATGTGTTGATGCTGGTGGAATAAACTTCCAGTCAATATGATCTATGGAACGTTCTTCCTGAAGACGAGTACGATAACCCGCGACGTGATTGAAACAAGTAGCGGGAACAAGTTCAATCAATTTACTAACGCGGTTGGCGACAAAAGTCTGCCAGCGGTGAGGAGAAAAATGAATCCAAGCAAACACTACTTTGGAGTCGGAAAATGCGTATATTTTATTAATAGGGTAGTGGGGCAAAACTGTGTCTTGAACCTTGCGGAGCAACTGAGACAGCAGAATGGCCGCGCACAACTCCAGTCTCGCAACCGAAATGTTTTTAACAGGCGAGACCTTAGACTTGGCACAAACTAACTGCACCGAGTAGTTAGAACCAATGCGAACTTGCAGATATACAACTCCGCCGTAAGCACGCTCGCTGGCGTCAGCGAAACCTATTAAGTTGATGGCACATTCATCTACCAACCCAAGATGACGCGGAATAGTAATTTGATTGAGCGCGGTAAGCTCAATACAAAGCTGGCCCCAAGCGGCGACAATATGGTCAGGGGGTGTTTCATCCCACTCACACTTTGATAGCCAATGTTCCTTTGTCAAGAGCTTGGCGTACAAAATTGTGGGAACCACAAAACCCATTATGTCCCATAGTCGAGCCACTGTGGACAGCATAGTGCGTTTGGTGCACTTATCATCTGGCGGTGAGACGTCAAACCGAAAACTATCACAGGATTTGTCCCAGCGTAAACCGAGAACTTTATGCGGTACAGACTTCTCAAACTCAATGTCTGGAGAAGCTTTATGAGCATCTGGTATGCGTGCGAGAACCTCCTTAGAGTTGCTTGTCCATTTGACAAGATCAATTTTGCCTCGCTTGAAAAGCTGAATAAGCTCTTCACAAAGCGAAATTGCTAGCGGAGCGGGTATGACACTACAGGCAAGGTCATCCATATACAAAGCGGAAGTGTAGTATAGTATAGTGTAGCGTAGTGTAGCTTAGCATAGCATAGCGTAGCATAGCATAGCGTAGCATAGCGTAGCATAACGTAGCATAGCGTAGCATAGCATGGCGTAGCATAGCATAGCACAGCATAGCATAGCGTAGCATAGCAAAGCGTGGCCTAGCATAGCATGGCATAGCATAGCATAGCATAGCATGGCATAGCATAGCTAATTAGTGCTTTATCTTACATACAGTTTTAGCACCCACCTTGATCTCTTGAAGAGCAGAACAACAACAAGACGTAATACAATGAGAAGTATGTAACGTAGGTACGGTACCCATAATCACATACCCAAGTACCGTCTCAATAGCGGGCGGTAAATCATATCGCTCACTACGTACTATTTTAGTTAGTAGCAAGTGCGGAAATATTGAAGCTCCGATCAAAAGATCAATGCCTGCCGGATTCGCAAACACCGCGTCTGCTAGCGGCAATGACTCGAGGTGAGTGAGTGATGCTACGTCTACATTAGCGTTCGGCAATGCGTCCGTGATACGCTCCACGATAAGCGAAGAAATGTTAAAATTAATGTCCCTATCAAAACGCGAATGTATTTTAATATCTACGGAACCCTTGCAATGTTTTTCTGATCCGCCTATCCCTTTGACGGTTGAGTTAGTATTTTTAAAGTTATTCCATAATCCGAGGCGTTTGAAGCATTCCGATGTTATAAGATTGGTCTGAGATGCGCTATCTAGCAGACAACGTTAGTACAACGTTGGTGGTGTGCGGCGACCCATTAACATCATATACGATAACTTACTCTGTCGCTAACAGAACAGTCTTAGACGTCATACACTGCGTTTTGGCCCTGTGCGGATCGCCCGCGCAATGGACGTCAAGGTTAGCGGCTTGGCTTGACAGCAATGTTAGTTGGCATCAGTCGTTGTCGTGGGACAAGGAGAGGAAGATAGATTGATCTTCTTTATCCTTTACCAAATAATATTTATTCTATCTCTGTTTTTCCTAAGAAAATCATAGAGAACACGATTTCTACGTTTTATTAGCCGCTTCGGTATATTTATACACAACATTAACTGTTTTACCACCTTCACATAGAAATGTGAAGGTGGTAAAACAGTTAATGTTGTGTTTGAAGAAATTCTCTAAAGATACATTTGGCATAAAAGTCATGCTAAATAAATTCCAACATTTACGCGAACGGAGTCGCGGGCACAGCTAGTTTATAATATTAGTATGAATGATGTAAACATCTTGTTTTATATAATTGAAACCTTGCGCAAAATTAATGTAAAAAACAGTCCAATATCCATGAATATGTATTCATATTATTAACTTTAATCATGATTCTCAGAATTAACTTACGTAGTAGTGTACATAAGTTGCAACTTAAAGTGCATTAAGTATGCAGCAAACTATTGTAACAGAACAACATTGTTGGACAGTTAAGATGAATTACGACACGATATAAATCGAAATTAATAGACCAACACGCTTTTAATCAACTGATATTTTCTTATTACCAAATTTTCCTTGTTCTTTTCATCCTTCATAAAAATTAAATTGTTATGTAAGCATCACCTCATAAGAATTTCTACCGACACCACAGCGTAATTGGATACTATTAGCTTTCGTTACCTTTCAGACTACAACGACCAGAGGCAAATCTCGATCATGTAAACAAAATCTGGCACCATAAAAACAAACTTTTTATTGTAAATAACGTGACAATTTCGAAGCGTAAAGCCTAAGCCACTCAATACGGACGCCACGTCGCTTTCACTAAGCCTCAGAAATTATTTTTACCACTCACTCGTGAACATGCCACATAATATAACTGACCATGTGAGAAACAACATGTTCAGCGGTCGATTCCAGCTGTTTCAAGTGTAAGTGTAAGTCAAAATACACACAGGACTATATAATATCCAGCCCTGCCGAAAGTAAGATAGCCCCGTTGAGTAATTCAAGAGGTATCTGAATTCAGCCCTCAGTCTCCCGCCCAAAGATTCCCACGTACGTGACGTGAGGAGTGGAAGATTAGGAATAATGAGACACGTGTAATATGTGGGCGTTTAATATGCCTCTGCCTACCCCTTCGGGGAAACAGGCGTGAGTCTATGTATGTATGTATGTATGTGTAATACCTGTATAGCTACAGAACACGAAAGAACTAAAGAAATCAAAGAGATACAATAACATTCAACAATCAAAAATTCAAAAGTATCGTTAAAGACACCAGTAATCTAGCGACGACGAAAGACTTCCGGGTCTTCTCACGATTCACCTAGGGGAACCGGGGGGAAACTGCTACAGGTGGTGCACTGTTTCAGTGGTGTCAGCCGCCGCCTGCAACTGCAGATGGGTCACGCGGTGGGAGAGATGCAGCAGTAGAAGCTTCTCGAAGACTTTCGAGAGTGTCGACAGCAGCGTGATAGGCCGATAGCTTTCGGGCTTCAGAATGATTTTCCCGGGCTTGGGCAGCATTATGACTCGGCCGAGTCTCCATGCTGCGGGGAAGTGGCTTGTGCGGAGGATGCCGTTGAATAGCTGCGTCAACGACGCGATTGCTCGCGGAGGTAGGTGACGCAGGGCTTCATTGATGATCCGGTCAGGACCAAGGGCTTTCCGCAGTTTGGCACGGCGAATCATTTGCTGCACCTGACCCGGGGAAAAGACTACTGGGTCTTCCGTGAGGGCTATCGGCGATTGGAAGTAGGACTCCAGACGCTGCTGGATAGCTTCTACATTCTGCATGTTGGAAGCTGGATTCGGCTGGAATTGGGTCTACAGGTGGTCACCAGCCAGGAAAGGCCTAATCGGAGGTTGCTTCCCGGAGAGTTGGCGGCACAGACGGTGGATGCCTGACCAGTCTTCACCTGCTCGCTCGATGGTGCGGTGCCATGACTCGGTAGCAACTGTCTCCAGTGCACTCGAGATCTTCGCAGCCAGAGCGTTGAGCTGGGACTTCATGGTCGGGCATCGGATGCGTTGCCATTGGCGTCTCAGCTTCCTCTTCCTCTCGATCATCGCCATGATGTGAGCCGGGAGTTGGGGAGGCCGACGTGTCGACGCAGCGTCCAGACGCGAGACTCGAAGCGTTGTGTTGATAACAGCACTGAGTTGCTCAGCGAGTGCGACGACGAAAGAAAATTAACCGAGAACCTGATCAATCCTCGGAGAATTTTAACACCGCCATTCAGAAAATGACGTTATTTGCTCAACGCCATCTATGTTTACATATACAAACCGACCGAGATAGAAAATAATATGGACTAATCGACAATTTATTGAAAAAAGGATCTATAGTCATTGTTTTTATAATTTAAAATATAATGAAATGATTATATAACTATTATATATAAACATAATAATTTGAAATAAATGAGATTGACCTTTTAAACTAAGTGGGCATAGTAATTGTAATAGAGATAGACACAGAGACTTTTTGTTTATGAAAGTGCCGAATATTATACTCTATTATTATTTTTTAATAACAGAAAGATACCCGACACATAATTATTGTCTTTTTTGCAAAAAACATTTATTTTGCTAGAAAATTATTTGAAAAAGTGACATCTATCGGTCGGAAGGATAACAATAATGATACTCGGTTCCAATAATTTATTTATCGAAAATACATAAAAAGATACTGACGAAATTAAGAATCACCTCTTTTTTTAAAGTTGGGTAAATAGCCATAAAACACTTTGAAGGTACCTATTTAGACTAACTAAAGTTTTACTAACAAACTTATAATGATCATAGATGGCACCACATATATAACAAGTTTGTGATGATCCCTGTTTTGTTTCGGACTACGTACAAAGGAGAGGTTAAGCTGTACACCAAAAACCACTCAACCGATTGTGATGTAACATATACTATTTTATAGGTTTGAGTATCCTTTGTACATGAGTGTAAGTTTTATTGAAATCAATTTCGCCATTTTAGAGATCTTTAGCAATATAGGGAAAGACAGACAGACATAAATTCTAAAAAATATCAAGTTATGCTTTGCTATGCAAGTTGTCCATTGTCAAATTTAGATTATTTTTCATAAGGTACTTGAGATTGTTGTATGTGCACACACATGTAAATACCTACCCAACTAGTATGTGAATAAGAAATTTTTAAGTTTACATGTCTAATTTTAAGCTAGTAAAATGCTGTTTTGTATGGCACACAGTGAATTAAGAATTGAGCAGAGATTCACTCAGATGCCTTTGTCTTTTTGCGTGGGATCTGTCGATGCATGCCTTTGTAAAACCTCTTTGTGAATCATGACCCTTTTTTGCACATGCTTATGAGTACCTAACTAAGTGTTAGTTAAACTTAATACATCTTAATTTTTGAAGGTAGTAAAGTCTTGCTCATTTCAGCAGGAATGGGCCGGCTCGACCGGGGAAGTACTACCCTCTCACAGAAAATCGACGTGAAGTAACAGTACCTACACTGTTGCGTTTCGTTCGGTGAGTGAGAGTGCCGGAGGCCCAATCCCCTATTCCTTCTCCCTCATTCCACTCCTCCTCCTATCCCTTTTTCCAACCCCAAGGGGCAGCAACGCATTTGTGACTCCTCTGGTATTGCTTGTGTCCATGCGCGGCGATAATTGCTTACCATCAGGCGATCCGTCTGCTCGTTTGCCGCCTATTACTATAAAAAATAAATATTTTCCTTTTATCTTCGGAAAAGAAAGCTATGTACCAGTTCATTTTATTGTAGCAAGATGGTTGGTTTAACAAATGCGATTATTCGAGAAGTAGTGAAAGGAATATTGTGGTCATTAGTAGATTACTTTTACTTTATATTTGTATCACTTTACTCCTAAAGATAATGAAAATGTGATAAATTCATGCAACAATGATTTTGAAACGGTATTATTATTTTAAAGTTCATGATCTATATTGCTAGAATATAATAGCTTATAGTCTTTGTATATTATACTTGTTAAATTTAACTGATTGGTGGGTAAGAAATTAATTTCTGCTTATCTTGGTCAAACACTGATAATGTTTATTCAGTAAGTGCTCGAGTGCTACGCGGGTATCCTATAATTTTCTTGCCTTGACGGAAACGCCCAGTACCAGTAAAATTTTGTTCTTCTACTTATAAATACATACATACATAGACTCACGCCTGTATCCCCGAAGGGGTAAGCAGAGGCATATTAAACGCCCACTTTTCGCCAGAGTTTTGATCCCACGTAATAGGTGGCGAGGCTATTGCCGCTTATCGGGATATTTTGTTTGCCAGAGCCTCGTCCGTTGATCGGCAGGTGCACCACTTGCATGTGAGGTTGGCTTGGAACCCTAAGTTCTTGGTGGGAACCCTATGTATGAATAATAACTTATAAATCTTTGTTTAAAATTTTACTATAAAACCTGACAAAATAACCATAAAGTTCGAAAATATTAATTTTATTTTGTGCCTGCCATAAAAACTATAGAAACGGTATTTTTCAGAGTTACAAATGCGTGTTATAACAATAAAATATTCAAACCTTCAACATGCATGAATCCTTACATGTATTCATACATTAAATAGGCACCGGGGAAAAGTTTAAAAATAACAGCTAACTGCTTTTACCTTGAGTTTGACTTTGAACTCAGCTGTCAGGTGAGCTCTGAAGGCCACGTTGCATTTAGCAGCGTTGAATGCAAGTGAAGCACTTGGGGAGGGCAATTTATGCAACCTCCAAACTAAGTTTACAACTGTTGAGGAGAAAATGTTTTTTAGTCTTCGAATGTAATATTTGCGGTAGCTAATGTTAAATATGTACATTACCTAGCTATGATGGCGTAGTGGTTTAAGCGGTTTGTGCAAATAAGTGATTAGTGACTGTGGTGGGTTCTATTACCACACGGGGCAACACTCTGAGTGATCCTTATATGTATCTGTTCTTTATGTCCGTTGGTAGTATGTTTGTAATGTGTCCAACGATGTAGGATTATTCCTTGTAGAGTGATGATGACGTTCCAAAATAAAAGCTAATTCTAAATAATTTCGCTCGCGATGAACGCAAAATCTATCAAAGAAAATGGCCTTTCTGTTCTGTTCTTAGATAAAGATCTTTACCAAGGATTCCAAATCGTGATCTGAAAATTTTAATACAACACACCTTTTGCGGATAGTCTGGTATGCAATGACAATACATTCAACGATATTCAACCTGTACATTATATTCGTATAATACTTAACAAAAGGGTCGGCCATTCTCTACAAGAATAACTTCTTTGTGAAGGGAATTATAGTGAGTTTCTTTTGGCACGTACTTTGAGGGCTCGGACATGCCAACCCTAATGTTTTCGTCTAGGTTCACATGTAACTTTGTAACTTTCAATAAGCGGCTATGGCTTTTTGTGAAGTTTGAAGAACTTTCATAGAAGTTTTTGTGAAGATATTGATGTCAGTTCAAATTGTTGTATGTCTCATTTGTTTTTGAACTATATTGAGGTCCGATATTTAATTTTGATACAATCGATAAATATAGCTGCCTATTTGGTCTCGCGGCATAAATGAGCGCGTGGGATTGGGAAGTCTCGGGTTCGATTCCCGGGTCGGGCAAAGTGTTATTGGGTTTTTCCGATAGGGAATTCTCAGTAGCAGCACGGAGTCTGGTTATGTGCCCGGTAAGGCAATAGGCTCGCCCCCTATTACGTGGGACATTACTGGGTGTAATATTACTCCTCTGCCTACCCCTTCGGAGGTACAGGCGTGAGTCTATTATAATAATAATAATAATAATACTGGTGGGTTTCCATAACATACTTTTATATTTTTAAATGTATTTTTTTTTTTATATTTAAAAATGTATTAATATGGTATGAGATAAATATTAAATAAAGGTGATAATAATAATAATAATAAATTTAGATAATAGTGAGGATCTCGGTGATACTCACTCAATCTTGTACTGTGCTGCCGTGGCGGCATGTCGTATAGCAGGTGTTAAGTTCCCTGAAACTGACCCTGTTATACGACAAAGATCTGCTGTACCGGCGTGGCAGTGCAGGATTGAGAGGCGTATTGCCGAGGCAAGGGCACTTATTGGCAAGCTGATCTGTTTTAGGGCGGGGAATACACGCCCCAGGGTAATGCGCTTTGTGAAACGGGCCTTTGTGGGGACTAATATTAGTCCTCAAGATTATACATCCCGTGTCACAGAGTGCATTGACTTCCTAAAACAGAAAGTCTATGCATGGGCAAACCGTATTCGTAGATTCAAAAAACGTGTGGACCGGTATCTCATTAATCGTACATTCCAGAGGGACCAGAGGTGGGTATACAGAAGCTGGGAACGACCAGACCAATGTGTGACTAATGTACAGCGACCGGATGCGGACGCCACAGCCATGTTTTGGCGTAGCATCTGGTCGATGCCCATTAGTCATACTGAAGGCGATTGGATGCGAGACGTCGAGCGTGCATGCGAACATATTCCCGAAATGGAATGCGTGGCCATTTCTAGCCAGGACGTTTCACAAGCAGTCCGTCCATTAGCGAATTGGAAATCTCCAGGGTTGGACGGGCTGCACAATTTCTGGCTGAAATGGCTACGTAGCTCGCATGAACGCTTGGCATCTCAATTCCAATCAGCTGTGGAATCTGGGTCGTTACCAACATTCATGACGACTGGAATTACCCACCTGCTCCATAAGACAGGCAGTACTAGCGAGCCCGGCAATTATAGACCGATAACATGTTTACCATCGGTCTATAAACTTCTTACATCTATTCTGAGAGCTAAAATAGCTAAACATGTTGAAGACCATGCAATTATGTCAGCCTCTCAGAATGGATGTAGGAAGGGGGCTCGTGGTACTAAGGAGCTCCTCCTCATTGACATGGCCATTAGCCAACAAGTTCGCCGTAACCGAAAGGATCTGGCGGCATGTTGGATAGATTATAAGAAAGCGTATGACTCCGTGCCGCATACATGGCTTTTGAGGGTGTTAGAGTTGTATAAAGTAAATACAACTCTACGCACCTTCTTAAAGTCATGTATGGGGCAGTGGAATACGACTCTTTGCTATCCAGGATGCCGACGGATCCAGGAGGACGGCGAACGTATTAAAATTGAGCGGGGAATTTTTCAGGGCGACAGTCTGAGTCCCCTTTGGTTTTGCTTAGCCATGAACCCTCTCAGTACTTTACTGGAGGGTTCAAGGTTAGGCTGCAAGTTACAGAGAAGTGGTCAGGTCATATCTCACCTGCTGTTCATGGATGACTTGAAGTTATTTGCCCACTCTGAGGCCCAATTGATAGACTTACTAAACGTAACCCAAAACTTTAGTAAATCTATCAATATGGAGTTCGGTGTGGATAAATGTGCTGTCATTCATGTGAAGCAGGGAAAGATGGTGGAATCTGAGGGGATCCAACTCTCAGATTCCATTAACCTAAGAACGCTTCTCTTAACTGATACCTATAAGTACTTGGGTATGTCACAGGCTTTATGTATCAATGAAGCCGTCATGAAGCAATCGTTGCAAGAGCGTTTCTTTGGCCGCCTGAAAAAAGTACTAAATAGTCTTTTATCAGGTGGCAACAAGGTTCGTGCTTGCAACGGTTGGGTCATGCCACTTCTTGTATACTCCTTTGGCATACTCAAGTGGACTCAGTCTGAATTGGACGCCCTGGACAGAAGAGTTCGCACTTTGTTGACGGCATATCGTATGCATCATCCACGTTCATCCGTGATGAGGTTGTACATCCCGCGAAAGTGCGGGGGTCGCGGCTTTCTGAATGTCAAGACCCTACACAATCGCGAGGTGTGCAATCTCAGAGAATATTTTCTCCGGGCGAACGTGGATATGCATCGAGATGTTGTCGCGGTAGACAATGGGCTCACCCCGCTCAGGTTGGCTAAGGAGAACTGGCGCATGCCTGTAGTACTTAGTACTGATGATCGCAAGCGTGTATGGCAGAGCAAGGAGCTTCATGGCAGGTTCCATCGGGCCCTGTATGGACCCGATGTAGACCTATTAGCCTCGGTGAACTGGCTACGCTTCGGTGACCTCTTTGGGGAAACCGAAGGGTTTGTTTGTGCAATTGCTGACGAAGTTATCAAGACGAATAACTACCGGAAATATATCCTGAGGGATGGCACTACTGATATTTGCCGTGCCTGTCACCAACCTGGTGAATCCCTCAGGCATATTGTTTCCGGTTGTTCACGTCTTGCTAACGGCGAGTACTTGCACAGACATAACCAAGTAGCCAGAATTATTCACCAGCAACTTGCTCTGAAGTACAAACTTGTAGACATCGAGGTACCGTACTACAGGTATGTAGCAGAGCCAGTTCTCGAAAATGGCCATGTCACATTGTACTGGGATTGATCTATCATCACGGACAGGACTGTTGTAGCCAACAAGCCTGATATCGTGTTGATAGGTCGATCAGAGCGCCTCGCAATAATTGTTGATGTCACTATTCCTCATGACGAGAATCTCGTGAAAGCCGAAAAGGAAAAACAGATTAAATATCTGGACTTGGCTCACGAGATTGTCGACATGTGGGATGTGAACTCAGCAATTATTGTGCCGATAGCCGTGACCGTTAATGGTCTAATAGCCAAGAGCCTCGACCGTCACCTTAAGAGGCTCGCGTTGGGTGCTTGGGTCAAGGGCCTGATGCAGAAGGCAGTACTTCTGGACACGGCACGTATTGTGAGGAAGTTCCTGTCTCTGGAGCCCTAACCACCGGCAGCTTGGACCCTGTGCCCGATGCTGGTGGGACCCCACGGTTATTTTTATATTTTTAAATGTGTTTATTTTGTTAAAAAATATATTTAAAAATGTAATTTTAATTAGAAAAATAATAAATAAAGGAGATAATAATAAATATAGCTGCAATATTTAATAATAAAATAGTTAGATATAAATAGTTAAATGTTAGACAGTTAATCTGTAATTTAAATGTCTGTTAAACAAGTGTCAATATATTGTAAATATTAACAAAAAAATATAACATTAACAAAGAAATAGCTTGTAGGACTCAATTATATAACAGAAACTTGGATATTTATTAATTTTATTTGTCTTACATTATTATAATCCAGCACTAAATAGCAGTATGTTAAACTGAGATTAGGTTTTATAACTTTGCGTTAAGCCGAGGGTACAAACATTATCACAAATATAGCCAAGGGAAACAGCCAGTGAATAAATAAACCAAAAATAAACTCAAATATACCCGAGGGGGACAGCTAGTGCACAAATATACCAGAAGCGTGGCATATAAACCTATTCTCCCAGGCGTCAGTCAAACGTGACATAATTAAGACAGTCTCGCTACTACATGGTGTACTCTTGGGACAAGAAATTGTGGAGTAATCACCTCAGGGAGGCTTTCAGCTGTAATGCTGATGTAGCCTTGCATCACTAGTAATGCAAAGCTACTAGCTTTTTATTTTAATGCCCCTTTTTAGCGTCTCATAAGGCATAATATACGGTAGTTCTTTGCCTTTATATCTTGCCTTTAAAAAGGATTCTTAAAATTATAAAATGCTATTAAATTCATACAACGTTATAAAAAAGTATGCGGGGTGGAACATGAAAAAGATAGTAAATCATATTTCTCTCACATAAAATGCCAATACATTCACGTTGTTTCTATAAACTGTCTCTTTATATTAACTGTCTTAAGCCTGGGTAGGGTAGTAGTAAGTTGCCCTCTTGCCGTATGAGGAGGTTTAAGATCATCATGCTGGCCAAGTAAGGGTTTTGCAGTATTCAGATGTCTATCGAGAACGACATGTAACTTGACACGTTATACGCTCTTTGGGTTAGAACCTGAGGTCTTCCGCGTAGCAGTCTGTTGGTCTCTCCATTCGGCTATAGCTTTTTACGTACATAGTTTAAATTATATGAAATATACCATCGAAGTGAACTTAGCAACAGGCCAACAATTTACCTCAATGTAATGAAATAATACTAGTTGTCAAGGCTCTTTCAGAATTAAAAATTATCTCAGAACAATCATATCTTGTAGTGCACGTTGTCAGCAACAGGCAAGTGGCTTATTAGCGTGATATAGTGAGTGATGTCGCGATCGGGCAGGATAAATGTGACTGCGGTTAGGTGCGCTACGCAACAACTACTTACGAGTAATAACAGGTAGGTGTCGTTTGGTCTATAACATTTTATCCATAAAAGTGATCGCACCTCTCAAATTTTTCACTCGCTACCGCATCCATTTGGCCAACACTGTACTGTAAATACATTCTACTACTTAACAGATACCTGCAGATTTTTGTAGTAGGATCTCGAGCCATTAAAAGCATTTGTTCAACTTGATTTTAATCTAAACCTGGCACATACGCTGCCTTGGACCTAGTCCAAAACTATTTTCACTTTAAAACTAAATCTCAATTATAATTAACAATACCTAAAAGGCAATTTTGAATAAAATAATATTGTAATTATATTAAATCACCTGAGTTTAATATAATAACAATTTCTTTTTTTTTTTTGCAAGATCTTTTGTATACATTTTAACAGAAAACAGTTATGAGTTGCAATGGTGCAAACAAATTATGACTGTATGAGTTAATCAAAATTATTTAAAAATATAATATCTTATCTATATCTTATCGTCACATCATAAGAAAGGCAAAAGAAAGAGGGGGAGAGGGGGTGACTCTCTCATTCAGGCATTCAGGGTCTACATTTTGAAGCCACAAGTCAACCCCGCACATTCCCAGTCATTACAGTCATTTTGCAACAAACCACTGCTCTTGACAGTTATAATACTACTACAGTTACGTCCTAAGTGCCCAGGATTATATAACATATAAAATCTTATATTCCACATTTTCTTCAACCACAGCATATCGCCGCTTCAGTCGAGTCTTATGACTTAAAAATAAGCAAACATTCCAAAACACCCACTCCGTAAAAACAACATTAGCAATATGTATTATTGAGTAAAAGTACGGCAGTTCTTACTGAACCAACTGAGAGGATCATCTCAGAGGTAATTTATTTAAATATATCTAATATATAATATATGTATTTATATATATTATGTATACGTATTTAGTATATTACATATTTATGTACTTATAATATGTATATTCTATGTATTTAGTATAACTATTTGTTTTTATATTAAATAGTATTTATGTATAGCCATTTATGTTTTTCATTTTTAAGTATTTATTAGGATTGTCATGTTTCTTATTACTTCAATTTGCACCTACCTTGTTCTATCTCTGCATCACCCCAAGGTAGACTGGCAGAGAATGCCTCAGGCATTAAGTCCGCCTATACATGTTTTGTGTATGAAGTTATAAATAAATAAATATATTATTGATGTTCACTTACATATTAACCAACGCCGAAGTATTACAAGTGCAACACGACTTAAAGACTTTAACTTAACACTCACGCACGTACTCAAATGTTTTGTTGATTTACTAAATTGTTTATACTGCTTGTTTCGAACAACTATCTCGGTACAAATACACGGAGTTTGAAACATGAAGTAATAAAATTGAAGTTATATTTAGCTTTTGGACCATACCGATTATACCTATATTGATTTTCAGAGTTGTTATGTAAGACGGCGTAAAGGCGTTCAGATCTAGTAACTAAAGCCACTGCGGTGACTCATCCGACCCCTCCACCCCCCCTCTTCACGACTGTGTGAATACCACTGTGTGGTATGGCAAGCACGACAGTGCTGCAATAATCGAGTCCAACGATTTAAACGTCAGCTACATAATAGGATGTTCTAGTACTACTAATACTCAAGTATTGCAATTCCCATTAAAGGTGTCAAATAAATATGAATAAAAGCGTGTAAAAGTAAAACCGTAATGAAAATCAAGTACATCATTCGTATATATATATATAAAACTAGCTGACCCAGCGAACTCCGTATCGCCTTTTTAAGAGTTTATATTTAATTCCCTTTTTTCCAAGCCCCTTTTCCAAAGTTACCATTGACTTAGCGCTTAATCTCTTATCATTTTAGAGTCTATAAATGATGAACAAACAAACATAGATTTTTATATAATGTTGAATTCCCCATTCCTTAAAATATCGGAGACGATACCCATATCGACTTTAAAAAAAAGCCCGTCCGCCATCTTTGATTTCCTATCCGCCATCTTTGATCACGAAATAGATGTTGTATTTGGATTCACCATCCCTTAAATCATCAGAGACGATATCCATATTGATTTTTTTAATTTTTCCATCCGCCATTCTTGATTTCCCATCCGCCATCTTGAATCACGAAATAGATGTTGTATTTAGATTCCTCTTCCCTTTGAACATCGGAGAAGATACCCTTATATATATTGACTTTTTTAAATCCCATCCGCCATCTTTGATCACGAAATAGGTGAGGTTTTTGAATTCCCCATTCCTTAAAATATCGGAGACGATACCCATATCGACTTTAAAAAAAATCCCGTCCGCCTTCTTTGATTTCCTATCCGCCATCTTTGATGACGAAACAGATGTTTTATTTGGATTTTCCATCCCTTTAATCATCAGAGACGATACCCATATTGATTTTTAAAATTTTTCCCATCCGCCATCTTTGATTTCCCATCCACCATCTTGAATCACGAAACAGATGTTGTATTTGGATTCCCCATCCGTGTTAACATCGCAGACGATACCAATATTGATTTTTTTAAATTTTCCTATCCGCCATCTGTGATTTCACATCCGCCATCTTTGATCACGAAATAGATGTTGAATTTCGATTCCCCACCCCTTAAAATATCGAAGGCGATACCAAATATTGATTTTTAAAATTTTCTCATCCGCTATCTTTGATTTCACGTCCGCCACCTTGGATCACTAAATAAATGTCATATTATTAATCAGCGTCCCGAAAATCTCGAAAACGATACCCATATATAGATTGTATCCTATTCGTTTAGCCTTTTTTGCCTTTGACCCAACCCTCCCCCTTCTCGTATGACCATTTTATTATTTTTGTCTGGCCGCTAAAAGTTGTGGCGTAATTTTATATAGCCTATAGCTTTTCGAAATAATTGGGCTATCGAATAACAATTTTTAAAATCCGACTGCTAGTTCCTGAGATTAGCCGATATTACCTTTCAGCCTTTTGCCTGTCCCCAAAGGGTCAAAACGTTATGTTATATAGCCTATAGCCTTCCGGAATAACTGGGCTATCGTATACAAAAATAATTCTTCAGATCCGACCGGTAGTTCCTGAGATTAGTGCGTTCAAACAAACAAACAAATAAACTCTTCCGCTTTATTATATTGGTATAAATAGATACTCGTAGTAGAGCGTCGTAGACTTACTATTCGAGTGTTACTTTTTGAGTGCAAAGATTCAAATTAACTAATAATTATGTAATCCGGCCAGATAGTATTTATAAAAAGAAAGAACTAAGAATTTAGGTGGCAGGTACAGGTTACTACTTTTCTAATACAGTAAGTAAGAAACATAAATATGAGTGTGAGTTTCATTAACCGATCATTAGGTATGTTATTTTACATTATCAAGGCCACAGAAAGGGATATCTAAACCGATTTCTACGCGGGTGAAGCCGCGGGCACAGCTAGTACCTAATATTAGTAGGGATTAGCCAAGGCTGTTACAATAATTATTATTAGTTTAAATAAGTAAGCGAACCTTAAAAGCGAACGAAGTAATGACAGTGCATCATAATAATTATGTCAATGTATAATGTGACAGTACTGACAGATATAGCACATGCGCAGCAACTCAATTATTACAGCGCATGCGTTATTACTGTCAATAGGTAGGAGGTTTGTCCCTACAAACTTCGACCCTCTCTTAAATCCCTCCCAGATTATTTTTTGCAATTTATTGTATCCCTGTGTTTTTCCTGGTTCTGAGCTACCTCCCCACCAATTTTCAGCTAAATCAGTTCCGCCGTTCTTGAGTTATAAATAGTGTAACTAACACGACTTTCTTTTATATATATATATATAGATTCGTGCGTTATTATTATTATTATTATTTAATTCTTTATTGTACACCAGTAATTACAGAACAAGTAGGTACAGTAAATTACTTATATACTAATGGTAAGTACAAGGGCGGTCTTATCGCATAATGCGATTTCTACCAGATAACCATGGACGGACAGTATCGTCTAAATGGACAGGTAGTATGCGGGCGTACAATAGTAAGACTAGCTACTTAAATCTAAAATTAACCTAACTTAACTAAATTAATATAAACAATATTTAGATATAATTACATACATACATGAATAATGTATACATAATACATATAACAAGTACAGTCGCGGTCTGAAAGTGTTTACCACCTTAAGGCTTATAATTGCATGAACACATCAATGACACAAGGATGACGATATTGTACTAGGCGTAGACAGAGAATCCTATAGACTAAGTGATATTTTTGTCGCACTCACACAGGAAAAAGAGCAACTGATGCCAATGTAATATAAAGAAATGAAACAGCACGATACGATTTTTTGTTTCACCGAGCGTGCCACTTTTTTGTAGGTATGCTAACTACTTAGCTAAACAAAGTTTGACAGCTGACGTGTAGGCAGCTATCGTCTCCATAAAAAATACAGTTTTTACGTGCTAAAATAAAGTAATTCGAGCTATATTGTGTTGTGAACTATTGAGACTTGTGTTAAAAGCACTAAAATAATAATAATAAATTCTAAATAATTCAATAAATTAAATCTTTGGTGTTGCCAACTTTTCTTTAAATAATTACCCTCTTTTGAGGGTTATTAAAATAGAGTATAATATTTTGAGATTTGCAGTGCCTATTAAAAAAGTATATCATAGTTTGAATGGCTTGTTTCAGTTTTCCTGAACGTGATGATTTATTTAGGTATGATATTTAAAAAAGATGGTGGCTTTATTTATCCTTCCCGCAACGTTGTCATAGTATGTAACTTGGCAGAAAGAATATTCAAGGTCCATTCTACTGAAGGATTATCATTCTTTGCCGAAAAAAAAATGTTACAAAAACTTAATTTCACGATTTTCAAACGATGCCACGATCCAACGATGATGTATTTATATTGGATCATTTTGAAAGTCAACCATTTATTGGTAACCATAAAGTTTTACTTATTAAGGCCATTGCCATGCCTTATTTTGAACTGCGTTTACATCACGCAACAAAAGGATTTGAACCCAAGCAAAGCATTAGAAACTTTCATACGAAGCTTGTTTTATTCAAAGGACAACAATGTGTACAATCAAATATACATAAAAATTAATCATAAATAAATATGTTGTATTATTTGTTCACAAATCCAGGACGTACATACATAACCACCTATGAAATGGCATTTTAACTACCGACAACGAAATGTCAAAAACTATACTTTTTTATGAATTTTGCATTGAAATAGCAACATATGACGACATCACATTTTTGCGTCAAATAGCATAACCTACTTATTTTATGTAAATTAATTAGAACAATTCGAAAATTAAGTATATCATCAAAATGATGAATGAAAGTGGGATTGTATTTGAATATTATATTGTATTGAAAAGTCGAGATAATTTATTTTTGACTGACGAAACAACTAAATTAGTTTGCGATTGACAGCATAATATTATCATCCCCGTATCTTATTTCTATCCTATGCCGATAAAATCAATAATGCAGTGTTACTTTTCGGACTTCATATTATTTTCTAATTGTAACAATAAATAGGGGTAATTTTTGCCTTACGCGGTAACCCTGAATTTAGAGTGACGTACTATGTTTGTCTCTTTCTGTGACACGCTTTGCCGGTGTCTATAGGATTCTCTGTCTACGGTACTAGGCAACCTATCTATGATAACATGCGTTGCTTAGCAACTGGTGTCAATAACGATTTATTATTCCACATTTATAATTTACGTTCATTTTATTACAAGCGTGATATTTACAATAAAACTAAAATATTTGTAGTCTTCAAATAATGTTATTTTAAACTTGCTATTTACGATTTTTGTATTTGTAATGAATACGTTTATCAAATGACTTTTACATTGACAGATTAGAATGAAAGGGATGGCGATGGATGGCGAAAATACGACATCCTGAATATAACACCTTTTTGAAAAAAATACAATATTATTTAAATCGTCTAGCGTAAGACTGCCTCGTTGGTCTAGCGGTAGTGTATACGATAGCTGATCATGAGTTCTCGGGTTCATTTCGCGGGTCAGGCTCGGAAAATGTTGCCAAGGTTTTCTGTTAAGAATTTCTTAGTGACAATTTATTAGGAATTTCTGTCAAGAAATTCTTAATAATTAGCCCAATGTTGGCGGTGTTTCAACCCCGTGCATCAGAAAGCACGTTAAGCAGTCCCGGCTGTCATGATCTATGGCAGTCATTAGTGGGAAGTCAATGCCCTCAAATATACCTACTGACTACTGGTCTAACCTTAGAATGATGTTAGATGGCAGTCGCTCCGTGTAAAAACTGATATCCAGTCAAATCTCGGTAGACCAGAAATAGCAGGCCCTGGGCTCCGAAGTGCAAGCTTGGGATGCAACTAAGAAAATACTAGGGTGATGATGCTGATGATATCGTCTAGCGAAAATCAGGACGCGGTCAGACTGTGAGCTATAATGATAGTGGATGATATGCTAGTCACGTTAAAGCGCATGCTGATCACATAAGTGAGCTTTTGTTTAGATAGTGTGTGCCCTTAACCAGGCGAATCGTGCTTTATAAAAAAATAGGCAGAAATAATCAAATATAAATTCAACACATATTTTTTGTTAATAAAAGTTTTAATAACGAATATAGCCTCCTTCAGCAGCCACAGCATAAATGCAATTCTGTCATTATGTCAAATTATTTCATCGACCTAAAAATATTCATACTCTTTTTGTTTGAATCGATGCCTTACTAATGATTGAAAAGTAATAAGTACTCAGATATAGCATTTTAGACCTTGCTGAAACCAGCGTGACAAAGAATGTAATTTGAAAAGTAGTACAAATTTTTAGACCGCGACCGTACATAAATAAATAAATATATGTTTTATATATATATACATTTTTATGTATATTTTACATACATGTAACAGGACTGGTTGTTGTTACAGTGACAAGTAATGTTCCTTTACGAGCTTTTTAAATATTGGCAGTGTTTTTGATCGTCTAATATCTTCTGGTAGTGAGTTCCATAGTCTTGCCGCTAGCACTGTAAAGGATTTGTCGAAGAACACAGTTGAGTGCACAGGATATTTCAACTTAAGATTTTCTGATGATCTCAAGCACTTCGAATGTGTGTCATGCAAGAATACATATCTTTTCTTGATTAAATAGTACATTATATAGGAGTCAGAGAATGTGAGTATTCCGGCGAAAGCGGATTGGCAGCCATTTGAGCTTGTTTCGAAATTCAGAGACGTGGTCATATTTACGTAAACCAAATATGAACCGTAAACAGAAGTTTTGGAGTCGCTCAAGTTTTTCAACTATAGAGGCATTAGCCTTCTCAGCATTGTTGGCAAATTGTATGCGAAGGTGGTGGTGCTGATTAAAAGAGTTATGGAAGTAACCGACAAGAAAATATGGGATGTACAAGCAGGATTCCGAAAGGGTATGGGGTGCACGGATCAAGTATTTTCCTTGCGGTGCGTAGCCGAAAAATTCTTGGCCAAAGGTCAAAAGGTCTATTGCGCATTCGTGGATTTGGAAAAGGCTTACGATAAAGTGGTGAGGAATGAAATGACTGTGGTCGGTACTGTCGATGTATGGGGTGAACAGCAGCCTCATACGAGCTCTGAAATCCCTTTATGAAGATTCTAGATCTTGTGTGAGGATAAATGGGTCGTACACGGATTGGTTTACCATCGAAACAGGTGTTAGACAGGGATGTGTAGCGTCGCCGTGGCTGTTCAACCTCTTCATGGACAGTTGTCTGCAAGATTTGAAATATAGTGACTGTGGATTAAGGATGAATGAGTTACTTGTCAAATGCCTCCTTTATGCTGATGATCAGGTTATACTTGCGTCTTCAGCAGAGGAGCTGCAGGAGATGGTAACAATCATGCATGGTGCGTTAGAGAGGAAAAGAATGAAAGTAAATGTAAGTAAAACGAAAGTTATGGTTTATGAAAAGGAGGAATGCGTTACGGCTTGTAATGTTATGATCGATGGACAGCGAGTGGAGCAAGTGAATGAGTTTGTATATTTAGGTACGCTGTTTACAAGAGATGGTAAGAATGTAGAAGATATTGAAAGAAGAGTTAATGCAGGTAATAGAGTGAATGGAGCTCTGAAGGCGTTTATGAAAAGCCAAAACGTGTCCAAAAAGGCACGTTTGGCTGTCTATAGAGGGGTGTTAGTACCTACTCTTATGTATGGAAGTGATAGTTGGGTATGGCAGAAGAGTCATGAAAGTAGAATAAATGCTGTAGAAATGAGAGCACTGCGAAGTATGTGTGGTGTTTCTTTGACTGACAGAGTAAAGAATTGTGTGATAAGAGAGTGTTGTGGGGTAAAAGAAGATGTAGTGACAAGCATCGCGAAAGGTATGCTAAGATGGTTTGGACACGTGGAGAGGATGGATGACGAAAGACTGACCAAGCAGATACATAAGGCAAGTGTGGAAGGGACAGGACGAAAGGGAAGACCTAGGCGGACGTTCTCTGACCAGATTGGAGACATCCTAAAAACAGGACAGGTTAGAAGCACCCTGAACAGAAGAGCATGCATGAGGAATCTGATGGGAGTGAATGAAGCAAGAGAGATATGTCAAGATTGTAGCAAATGGCGCTCCGTAGTCTCTGCCTACCCCTCCGGGAAACAGGCGTGAGTCTATGTATGTATGTATGTATGTCAAGTTTTTCCAGCTGGTCCTCATTGAGATCTAGATAGCTGGCATCGGCATAGTCAAGAATGGGAAGAAGGATAGATTGTACAAGCGCTATTTTAGTGGCAATTGGGAGAAAGTTGCGTAACCTTCTCAATGATGCGGCAGCAGCAAAAAGTTGTCGACTAGTGCTTTGTAGTTGGAATGTCCAAGAAAGTGTTCTGTCAATGTAAATACCCAAGTTCTTCACTTTTTCACTAAAAAGAATCGGAACACCATCAAAAGATACGAGGGGAAGCGTTGACCAGTCTGAAATGAATTGAGAATGTTGTCAGTTTGATTTCTAAGCGTACAATACTTTGAATGTTGAAAAATTTACTTATTTGTATCAATCTGGGTGTCCTTTGTATGATTATGAAGTCTCTTCAAGCCAAAAAAAATGGATCAGCGGCGTGCCATTGGAAAAGCCTATATCCAACAGTGGACTGTGGCAGGCTGATGATAATGATGAAAATCTCTTGTAACACAAGGTTTTATTCCTTGTTGTACCAGCATTTTGACACAGAAAACTTTCTTAACAAACATTTTCCTTTCACTCATATTCTATAAGACCAAGACTAAAGTTGGATAGTTTCTTAGAATTCACTTCATTGCATTACCTTCGTTCATCTGAGTCAGTCTCAACAATTACTTGAAGCTTCAAATATGTAGAAGTATGACTACGAAGTATCTTAGATGAGTTACCAGAAAATGGAGATACAAAGTGTTAGTTGTTAATTTCACTTGGAATTTCTGATTTCGCTTGTGGGAATTTTGAAGTTTGCCAGATGTTTTATTAGAATGTGGTGGAACTACAAACTGAAACTGAGAGTTATTAAAAGTTTTGCTAAGATTGTATGAATATTGCTAAAAATTGCAAATTAATTATAGGTACTTATATAGAGTATGTTACACACACCAAATATTTTAAAATAGTTTCTTCTAGGTTCTTTTCATAGCCTTACAGACTATGTTTCCAAAACAAACACCATAACATTGTGAGTCAATAGGATTCGGACTACTGTGCCACGCTGGCCAAACGGGTCGGTATCACGCACCAGATGACTATGTATATAATTTCTCAAATACGTTCGTCGGACTGTAGTCCACCAGGTATCACCCAGCCTGGTAAGAGGGTCCTTACTCTAGTTGGATAAACACCGTCCCTTCCCGTTATTCCTCCACAAGGGTTTGATGTTGAGTTTTGAGTCTCTTCACAAATACATATATTCTTTGCTTCGTGTATTTTCCTTAGTCACCTCTCACGGGACCCACGAAATTAAATGGGGTAGTGACAATTTGTATTCTTAATCCGTCACGACATGGACGATATATCTTCTTTCTCTTAGCGTTATCCCAGTTTCAATCTGGGGTCCGCTTACTAGTCTAACCGGATTTGGCTGAATATTAGCTTTTCCACAGAACGACTACCTGTCTGACCTCCGCAACCCGAAGGGATAGGGATATTCCATGGTTTAGACTAGTGTCAGTTTATTTTAGAAGGTACTGACGCCCTGTAACGACTGTCAAAGATCTTCATGACAACCGGGACCGACGGCTTAACGTGCTCTCCGAGGCACGGGACAAGCGATTATTAACAATTAAATACGCACATAACTCCGAAAAGTCATTGGTGCGCGCCGTGGATTAGAACCTGATACCCTCTGCATGGCAGTCTGTTGGTATATCCATTTGGCTATCGCTGCCTTGCCGACAAAAATGTATATGTATTTATATTTAATAATAACTATGTATATTATTGCGTATTCTCTTGAATTTTATCTCAAATATTTCTCAGGCTTAAGTAATAAAGAAACTCAGTGCTACTTAATAACTTATTTACAAGCACCATTTAAAACTAAATTCGATGGTAACTTAAAAGGTTTTGGAAAACGTGTAAAAAATAATAAAGGTAGAATCTCTTTTCGTTTTCGTGAAACAATAGGGTTCTCTTTTTTGTAGAGAGTGAGTGTGGATCTAACTACAAAATAATATGCTCCTTATCAGTGTTGTAATAAGGTACATTGTCTTTTGTTGTTACAATTTTTGTGTAATTATCGATAATACGCAAATTATTGGTTCACCCAAGCTAGATATATCAATACCTTTTCTAGTACACTGCTTCATGGGAACCTTCAAAACTCTTAACAGGTATACAACTAACAAAATAAGAAAATATTATAAATATTTCCTATACCTAGTAGTCAAACAAATATTGTAAATGTTAAAACGGTATTAGAATTTAACGATTTGTATGAAGCAGCCGCGATAATTGCATTCAGCATCTTTGTCAAATGAGCAACAAATGTTTTTGTAAAAGTAGATCATCATCCTCCTAGCGTTATCCAAATATCCGAAAGGAATTTGACAAATTTTCACTTCCCAAAAAATGGTTCGCATAATTTCATTTGCCAAATTATTACTTAGCACAAAATCTATTCACAAAAAATTGCAACGCAAACCTAATGTTTGGGAAATAAACGTTTAAACTATAACTTGTTTACCAACTAATCCTCTTGACATTTTTTATTTAGTCAAATATTTCAGTTGGAATATCAGTTTTTACGCAAAATCAATAATTATCCTAATCTAAATACCTAGTTTAGTTCCGGGTAACATACTAAAAACAATTTCTTTTTTCTATTAATGCAAGTCGTTTTTGGCCCTCGCCGGCCGCTACCGCGGCACCGCTCGCTTCACTCGCTCGGCTCGTGCGTAGGAGTTCACAGTTCTAACCTAACCTAACCTGACCATGTTTTTAATAATTAACCTACTCTAACTACTTCCATAAATAAACTAATACCACCAAACGTTTATTGTCTGAAGATTGTTTGCTGTAATAAATCATTTGATTAAAGACCAAATGCCATAATGACATTATAATTAGTAATATTTTGCTAAGTAAAAATTTGACCAAATGAAAATATGCGTACTAAAACCATTCGAAATGTTGCAATGGTATAAAAAAAGATTGGTAAAATTTGTTTGGGTAATGAAATTTTGCCATAATCTTTTCGGAAAAACGGCAGGATCCCGTTATCCCAGTTTCAACCTGGGGTCCGCTTACTAGCCTAACCGGCATTGGCTGAATATTAGCTTTTCCATGGAGTGACTGCCTGTCTGACCTCCACAACCTGAAGGGGTAGCGATATTCCCTGGTTTAGACTAGTGTCAGTTTATTTCAAGGTACTGACCTACCTTATAACGACTGTCAAAGATCTTCATGACAGCCGGGACCGACGGCTTAACATGCTTTCCGAGGCACGGGACCAGCGATAATTAACTATTTAATACGCACATAACTCCGAAAAGTCATTGGTGCGCGCCGTGGATTCGAACCCGACACCCTCTGCATGGTAATCTGTTGATAAAACCGCTGCAACTGACCAACTATGATGTCCTGTCCAGCCTTCAGCATTTCGACTGTAATCCTATCATATCCTGCAGCCTTACCTACTTTCATACTTCCCAGTGTCTTCACGATCTCATTTAAATATAGGTAGGTAAACTTTTTTACGGCCCAATATTTTAACTTGCTTTCATTGGTATTGGTTACCGGAAGACCCGCAAAGCGATCGCAAAAAGGTTTTTATACCCTCACATTGAACACTCTTCCGCTAGTAAATCACCAATATGTATAGGTAATAATGTATACGAATCGTAAAAGCGTAAATTCATGCTTAGGTACATTAGAAAATCCCGAAGAAAATCACTTAAAGTTAACTTTGTTTGTTTTGCTAATAGACGTAGAAAAATACTAATTCGATATCTAATTTGCAATTAACAACTAAGTATTTTTACGGTTGTAGCAAACGTTAGTGTGGAAAACCCGATAAAAATCTTCTAATTAACACTGTGAAAGCTTAGGAAATGATTGTACAAACTGTAAGTACTAATATGCAATTGAGTTTCTACAGCGAAATAAATGTTCTAGTGTTAACAGCCATACGAGACTCTAGAGATACTATTTAATTAGTACTATGTACTAATGTTACCGTAAAATACTGTTGGTATTCTAGAAAAGGCCGGTTGGTTACTTGTTCCGATTTGAAAGTATAGTTGAATGTTTTGTTGGAAGGAATGTGTGGGAAATTTTAAAGGACTTTTTATATTTTAGTTTGGTAAACACGCATGGAGGATTTTGTTCTCATAAGATAAAATACTATGTGCCTACTTATAAAAACACTTTGCTTGCGAGCCCGGCTAGCAATTGACTAGTTTTTTATTAATCGTTTTTTTAACCTTAGGTATAGCAGCATCATCATATTAGTCTATAGACGTCCACCGCTGGAAAAAAGTCTCCCACAAGGCCTTCTACACAGGCCTATCTTCATAGTTTGTGAGGTACAATACGACGGCAGAAAGACAGACTGACAGCGGCACTTTATAATTAAGCTTTTGTTGTGTAAAATGTTGAACACAAGCCTATATCCAGCAGTGGACTGCAATAGGCTGATTGGTTGAACTTCGAACACTTATACGTCCGAGAATATATATATATATATATACCGACTTAATATATGTGCGTTGCTATTTCAGAATTCTTAATGCGAGGTACAGTTACGCTTCTTGGTGGAATGTAAAACTCTAGACACATAGGTAAATATTGTATCGCATGGATATTGATGCCCAAATATAAAGTTTACGAAGTTCAACCAATCAGCCTATTGCAGTCCACTGCTGGATATAGGCTTGTGCCCAACATTTTACACAACAAAAGCTTAATTATAAAGTGCCGCTGTCAGTCTGTCTTTCTGCCGTCGTATTGTACCTCACAAACTATGAAGATAGGCCTGTGTAGAAGGCCTTGTGGGAGACCTTTTTCCAGCGGTGGACGTCTATAGACTAATATGATGATGCTGCTATACCTAAGGTTAAAAAAACGATTAATAAAAAACTAGTCAATTGCTAGCCGGGCTCGCAAGCAAAGTGTTTTTATAAGTAGGCACATAGTATTTTATCTTATGAGAACAAATCCTCCATGCGTGTTTACCAAACTAAAATATAAAAAGTCCTTTAAAATTTCCCACACATTCCTTCCAACAAAACATTCAACTATACTTTCAAATCGGAACAAGTAACCAACCGGCCTTTTCTAGAATACCAACAGTATTTTACGGTAACATTAGTACATAGTACTAATTAAATAGTATCTCTAGAGTCTCGTATGGCTGTTAACACTAGAACATTTAGTTCGCTGTAGAAACTTAATTGCATATTAGTACTTACAGTTTGTACAATCATTTCCTAAGCTTTCACAGTGTTAATTAGAAGATTTTTATCGGGTTTTCCACACTAACGTTTGCTACAACCGTAAAAATACTTAGTTGTTAATTGCAAATTAGATATCGAATTAGTATTTTTCTACGTCTATTAGCAAAACAAACAACGTTAACTTTAAGTGATTTTCTTCGGGATTTTCTAATGTACCTAAGCATGAATTTACGCTTTTACGATTCGTATACATTATTACCTATGCATATTGGTGATTTACTAGCGGAAAAGTGTTCAATGTGAGGGTATAAAAACCTTTTTGCGATCGCTTTGCGGGTCTTCCGGTAACCAATACCAATGAAAGCAAGTTAAAATATTGGGCCGTAAAAAAGTTTACCTACCTATATTTAAATGAGATCGTGAAGACACTGGAAAGTATGAAAGTAGGTAAGGCTGCAGGATATGATAGGATTACAGTCGAAATGCTGAAGGCTGGACAGGACATCATAGTTGGTCAGTTGCAGCGGTTTTATAACTTGTGTTGGAACACCGGCCGAGTACCTTATGACTGGACCACAGCTGTTGTTGTGCCTCTTTATAAAGGAAAAGGCTCGCAACAAGACTGCAAAAACTATAGAGGCATTAGCCTTCTCAGCATTGTTGGCAAATTGTATGCAAAGCTACTTATTGAAAGAGTTATGGAAGTAACCGACAAGAAAATATGGGATGTACAAGCGGGATTCCGAAAGGGTATGGGATGCACGGATCAGGTTTTTTCCTTGCGAAGCATAGCCGGAAAATTTTTGCCCAAAGGTCAAAAGGTCTATAGCGCATTCGTGGATTTGGAAAAGGCTTACGATAGAGTGGTGAGGAATGAAATGTGGTCGGTGCTGTCAATGAATGGGGTGGACAGCAGCCTCATTCGAGCTCTGAAATCCCTTTATGAGGATTCTAGAGCTTGTGTGAGGATAAACGGGGCATACACTGACTGGTTTACCATCGATAAAGGTGTTAGACAGGGATGTGTAGCGTCGCCGTGGCTGTTTAACCTCTTCATGGACAGTTGTTTGCAAGATTTAAAACATAGTGACTGCGGATTAAGGACGAATGGGTTACTCGTCAAATGCCTCCTTTATGCTGATGATCAGGTTATACTTGCATCTTCAACGGAGGAGTTGCAGGAGATGGTAACAATCATGCATCGTGCGTTAGAAAGGAAAGGAATGAAAGTGAATGTAAGTAAAACGAAAGTTATGGTTTATGAAAAGGAGGAATGCGTTACGGCTTGTAATGTTTTGATCGATGGACAGCGAGTGGAACAAGTGAATGAGTTTGTTTACTTAGGTACGTTGTTTACAAGAGATGGTAAGAATGAAGCAGATATTGAAAGGAGGGTTAATGCAGGTAATTGTGTGAATGGAGCTCTGAAAGCGTTTATGAACAGTCAAAACGTGTCCAAAAAGGCACGTTTGGCTGTACATAGAGGTGTGTTAGTGCCTACCCTTATGTATGGTAGTGAAAGTTGGGTATGGCA
Organism: Euclidia mi; assembly: GCA_944739405.2. NCBI lineage: Eukaryota > Metazoa > Arthropoda > Insecta > Lepidoptera > Erebidae > Euclidia > Euclidia mi. The sequence goes on along the minus strand of OX123191.2, from coordinate 81,052,136 downwards.
GAAGAGATTTGAAAGTAGAATAAATGTTGTAGAAATGAGAGCACTGAGAAGTATGTGTGGTGTGTCTTTGACCGAAAGAGTAAAGAATTGTGTGATACGAGAGTGGTGTGGGGTAAAAGAAGATGTAGTGACAAGAGTTGAGAAAGGCATGTTAAGATGGTTTGGGCACATGGAGAGGATGGATGACGATAGACTGACAAAGAAGATATATCAGGCTAGTGTGAATGGGACAGGACAAAGGGGAAGACCTAGGAGAACGTTCTCTGACCAGATTGGAGACATCCTGAAAAAAGGACAAGTAAGAAGTACCCTTAACAGAAGAGCATGCATGAGAAACTTGATGGGAGTGAGTGAAGCAAGTGAGGTATGTCAGGATCGTTGCAAATGGCGTTCCGTAGTCTCTGCCTACCCCTCCGGGAAACAGGCGTGAGTCTATGTATGTATGTATGTATATTTGAAATATATTCACGCGATTGGGACGCATTACTTAATAGTAGCATGCTGTAGGGCTTGTTAATGTCAAAGTTATATTCCGAATTAAGTCAGAATAAAGCAGAATCCTAACTGCGTATTGTGAGTGGGAGATGAGGTTTCTTGGACGATTGGCTCTCGCGAAGGTAACACGACAAGAATTGATGTTACTTTACGTGAGAGTAGAGCTGCCTCGTTCAATCGGCCTATCCGTAAAATCTAAATCTTTTGGGGCAAGGCTGGACGAGAAGCCCCCAGCGGCTCCCGCAAGGCGAATCAATGATCTGATTATGATCGTGAGAAGTGGATTGATGTGAGCGGCATAATCCTCGATCAAATCAATCAATAATCGATTTTAAACTTGCGCGAATTGTAAACATCATACAAATTAATTCAGCGGGTCTTAATCGTCGTTTCGATCGTCTTAAGTCTCTCCGCGACCACGACCGTTGTCAAATGTTTGAAACGTCGGAAACAAATAGGTATTTATACGTTAAATAAGTTAATTTTACGCATTACGATCCACTACATTATTCTGTATGACAAATCAACCAAAAAAGGATATGTGTCATAATTTTTGGGTGATATCTTGGACGTCCTTTGGCTGAAATAATGATGAATGATCATTGGCCGATTAGAACAGTACAATGTATACCTTGCTCCTGATTCACCAAGTGGGCGCTTCAGATAAGTAACAACTAGGCAATAGGAACTGATAATCTAGGACAGATTAACCGTTCGTATTTCTTATAAGAATGTCCATTATCTTTAATGGTTGGTAGTTGTTGGGTTTTTCCTTGGTGTTGCTTTTCACGGGCAAAAAGGAGCAATTACTGCTTGTAATGCGTGTCGTAATTTAGTGTGAAATCTGAGATACAAAGAATGTTATTGTTTTAACTAGTGATGTTCCGCATATCCGTATCCGTATCCGTGGATATCCGAGGTAGCAGAAAGATTCGTACCCGTATCCGTTACTTTTCTCGTGGATATTTTTCGGATCTTTCACCTTATTAATTTTCAATTGATAGGATGGAATGCTATAGGTGGTTAGGTAGAATTTAAAACTATTAAGTTCAATTCAGAGTATGTTTAGTATAATTTCTAATTTCAATACAAGTCAAAATATGATCCGTCTATTGTTCCGCCGTACGTGCGTGACGTCAACTATCGTTTCAAGGACATGCATTTAGTAAGAAAATAAAGGTCCGTATCCGTATCCGCGGATCTTGACACCAAATATCCGTATTCCAATCCGTTTTCGTGGATATACATTTTTAACACTCCGGCACATCACTAGTTTCAACACACATTTCATGAAGGATAGCTGAAGATTTAGCTCATTGGAGTGCCATAAGAGAGGCCTACGTAAAAATATGCTGTATAGCAAGTACTTAAAAAGTTTACTCGAAGTAAAGAACCCATTCATTACACTGTTATTTTGTCTCCAAGCGGCAAATAAATGTGTTTCAGGTTGATGTTTTGCCATTACACATTTTATTACCCTCTTTTATAAAATGCCCTCCATCGTCCATAATATCCAGATTGTGATCTAAACGCATTAAGCTACAAGAGCCCAATTTGTGTGACATAAGAATGATTTAGCCCAGAAAGACAATTTACTACGGTGGACAAAGATTAGGCTATAAATCAGAATAGACACTAAGTTTATAGTTAAGTACTTTACTGCCTACATCGGTAATAATATATGATTACGCCACAAATTATCGAAAGCTTCGATTATGAAAGAAATTGATGAGTGATATTTTTATGTAGATAAATAATTGTGACACTTAGCTGGATTTGAGGTATATATAATATACATATCGACTAATGGCGCAAATTCAATTCTTTACACGGGGTTATACCACTACGCTCCAGGAATCTATTCCACAGCGCTCCAATTTTTTCGTACCTATCCATCCCCATATTATTTAAAAAAATTAAACTACCAAAACAGTTCCACGGCGCTCCAACATAAAATTGCTATAGTCAGTCCTTTATAAGGAAAAACATAAGTTTTTTGCCAAGTTCAACTAGCAAAGGTTCTATTGTACATGATAATAACATTTTTGTTTACTATATTAAACAATGTTGGTGCGTAGTGAAACTAAAGTATATAAACATTAAAATTTGCAAAAAACCTCTGAAGCGCAGGCAGCGAAATCGATGTATGAACAAGAAAATTATTTTAATTTAAAGATTATGAAAACAATGGAATTGGGAGCGAAGTAGAATAAACCATTTCATGTCCATCCATATACCCTATTCGACATAATTATTTAATAGACTACAACTTAGCATTCATAAACACAGTAAACCGTACGGAAGGTAAAGGTGAAACGGCCACCTGCACCCTGGATTACGAGAGGGGTGCGCATGGCAATGAGGCGGAGGGATCGGGCATTCCGGAAATATAAGAGGGAGCGATGCGAAGGTAACTGGCTTCTTTTTAAATCTGCAAGAAATCGGTGTAACCAGATGGTTCGCAACGCTAAACGCCAACATATTCTCCAAAATATTTCCTCGTCAACCCCCGCCGATATCTGGAAGTTCCTTGGAACTCTAGGTATCGGCAAACAGCGACGTGCTGACATCTGTGGGACGCTCGGTTTGGATGATATCAATAGACATTTCACCACTTCCTCTACATTGGATCACCAAACCTCGCGTCTCACGGTTAGCTACGTGGCTGCTTTACCTTGTCCCGATATTGAATCCTTCCACTTTTCTCCAGTGGCACCAGATGAGATCAAAAAGATTATCCTCTCCATCAAGTCCAATGCCGTAGGATGCGACAACATCAGCCGTCGCATGATTACCACCATCCTGGACCATCTCCTCCTTGCTATCTCCCACATTATCAACTTTTCCCTCGATTCTGGCACCTTCCCGTCCCTTTGGCGCAAGGCCTACATTATTCCTTTGCCAAAAATCCAAAATGCTTCTCTTCCCAATCATTTTCGTCCCATCTCTATTTTGCCTTTTCTATCCAAAGTCCTCGAGTCCTGTGTCCAAAAACAACTGTCCCGATTCGTTTCCCTAAATAACCTGTTAAGTCCTTTCCAGTCTGGCTTCCGTCCTGGTCACAGTACTACCACCGCCCTCCTCAAAGTGACTGGCGATATTAGGGATGGTATGGAGAACACCAAAGTCACGGTGTTGACTTTGATCGATTTCTCTAATGCCTTTAATACCGTCAGTCACGATGTCCTTTTATCCCTTCTTTCCCATCTTAAGATCTCATCCGATGCTCTGGATTGGTTCTCAAGTTATCTTCGAGGTCGTCAGCAGTCGGTCCGCCTCGATGATTCATCATCGGAGTGGTGTGACAATAGCTCTGGCGTTCCTCAAGGCGGTATACTTTCTCCTCTTTTATTTTCTATGTTTATCAATCTCTTAACACCTTATCTTCAATGCGCTTATCATCTTTACGCCGATGACTTGCAGATATACTCTCAGGCTACAATCGATGACGTTTCGGAAGCAATAGACATGGTTAACAGAGACCTAGCCGCCTTACAAACTTGGACCGAAAAATTTGGCCTATCTGTTAACCCAAGCAAGTGTCAAGCAATTATAATAGGTAGTCAATGGTCTATCAGAAAACTTGACATTACATCTGTCCCGAAACTTACTTATAATAACACTACTATTGAAATGTGTCCAGTTGTCAAGAACTTAGGATTATATATGGATAGCACTCTAAGTTGGAAATCTCAAGTGACGCAAGTGAGCCAAAAAATTACCGGTACCCTACGCACTCTCTATCGGTTGAGGAACTTTCTGCCGTCCACGACTAAGACATTGCTTGTGCAAGCTTTAATTTTTCCCGTGGTCGACTATGGTGATGTATGTTACTATGACCTGAATGCAGATCTTCTTAACAAACTTGACCGTCTTCTCAATAACTGCATTCGATTCGTTTTCAATCTTCGCAAGTATGACCATGTGTCTACTTTTCGTTCTCAATTGAAGTGGCTTCCAATTCGTCAAAGACGCAGTTTGCGTGCCCTCACAACCCTCTATTCTATCCTTATGTCCCCTAATACCCCAAAGTACTTAAGTGAGCATTTTCAGTATCTTTGTTCAATTCACGACCGAAACCTTCGTTCATCTGATAATCTTCTCCTTCTTTGCCCTCCTCATACTACCAATTTCACTCACTCTTCTTTTTCTATACAGGCTATCCTTCTCTGGAATGCCCTCCCTCTCGAAGTCAGGACGTCCATTTCCAGGTATGGCTTTAAATCAAAAGTTAAAGCACTGTTATTGGAAAAGTTAGCAGAAGTAGCATAGCATTCGTTCATATCAAGATATTTGTTTTTTTATTATTATAAAATATGTATGCATAATATTCATTTATGTATAGTGTATATTTATGTATAGTATATATTTATGTATAGCATATATGTATTTATGTATTTTGTATTATAGGTATTTAAGTATAACTACATTAGTCTCAAATTAATTGTAAAATACACCTACCTTAATCTCTGCACCACCCTAAGGTAGACTGGCGGAAAATGCCTAAGGCATTAAGTCCACCTTGTATACGCATTGTGTATATAAAGTTTTAAAATAAAATAAATAAAATAAAATAAATCCATAGAACAATATGCCGCTTGGAAAACAAATAATATACTTCGACATGGATTAGCAAGTATCCTCGGAATAATCTGCCTACAAACATTGAAGTATTAAGTTCGAATTCCAACATATAAAGAGTAGGTATGTATGATATGTATATTTATATGATGTTGAATCGTGTCTGAATATTGCGTGTGATCACGATCTGTTTATTAGCCTGTAAATATCGTTTTTAACCTTTACGATTTCCCCAAATATATTACCGGGAAACAGATGTTCTAAAGCAGCCAATTTTATGTCGAGTGTATTAATAAAATATAGGCGTATTTTAGGTAAGTAGCTTATACTTACAGTAACGCCGTGCCGTGTGGTTGACGGCATAGAATACAAGTGTCACCACCCCCTATCTTCCCGTGGGTGTCGTAAAAGGCGACTAAGGGATAACACGATGCAAATACCATCTTTGTGTAGAGACGGAAAACTCGACATCAAACCCTATACGACTGCCTCGTTGGTCTCGCGGCATAAATGTGAGCGTGGGATCGGGAGGTCCCGGGTTCGATTCCTGGTTCGGGCAGTGTTATTGGGTTTTTCTGTCACGAAATTCTCAGTAGCAGCACGGAGTCTGGAAATGTGCCCGGTACGGCAATAAGCTCGCCCCTTATTACGTGGGACTAAAGTATATCTGGCGAAAAGTGGGTGTAGAAATACACCTCTGCCTATCCCTTCGGGGATAAAAGACGTGACGTTATGTATGTATGTACTTACAGTAACGTGTTTGTACAACATATTCGGTTTGAAAGCTTGTTATTTGTTGAGTTCGCTTAGAATTGGTTTTAGATATATTAGGTCTCGGGATTGTCAAGGGTTGGTTGGTAAATTCAAGAACTATAAGGTCGGTTATAACGTGTCGCTATGCTAGTTATTTTGTATTAGTGCTTGCCTAGTTGCACGCTTAGCCGTCGCTCGCGGCCGGCATGAAGATCCTTAACAGTGGCAAAGATGTTCATGGTAGCACTGGTCTAAGCTATGAAGTAGATATTGCTATTCTTTGTTGGGATCCAGAGGACAGACGGCAATCACTCTGTATAAAATATTCTGCCAAATCTCGTTAAAAAGCGTCTCCGGGCTGCGAGTCTAGGATTTAACCTGGAAAAACGATAGGGCGATGATGATATTAGACTTCGAGATTATTGTTATTCAAAAAATTATAAGATCGGTCAACTCTAACGCATCAAAGGCATTTCCTTGTATCACATAAATTTAACTAGGTATGCTAGTTATGTTGATGAATAATTGGTAGCGATTTTCAGGAGTTATTTATTGAAGTTTTCGATAGCGTGCAGCCGCAGTCTACAGGCTCTATGTTGAATATTAGGCAAGGATGATTTGGTGGTTTAAGCGATTGCCGTTTAGCAATATGCCGCATGTAGTAGTCTCGATTTCCACACGAGACAATACTTTGTGTCAATGACAAGTTGTCTTTTACAAAGAGAAAGATAATAATTATAATTTGTGACGAAATAATGAGACAGGGTTTCTTGTATTTAATATTTTTATTACGCACTTAACATTAAAAAGCCAGCAGTCCAGGTGTTTGAAGTTGACTTTCTGCGTAGCAGTCTGTTAGTTTCTTCATTATGGCCTCGTTATGTATTCCAAAATTAAATTATTTTATGGTCTAAAATAATAAACGATAATATCAAAAAACTCGTTGACCAAAATAAGGCAGGTAAACATTTATAGGGATTAGGTAACTTACCAAACAGAGGAGCTACCAGTTCTCACTGTCAACTAGTCTTTGGTCATCGCGTGTGACAAAGGCCGGTACCGTCAAGTATAGCTATTATGTGCCATATATGAACTACGACCACGAAATATTCATATTAAGATATAAAACACAACGATGTAAATTGAAGGTCACGCTCGGTGATGTAGGCCGTTTTTACTAAGGTACGAAAGCTTTTAGCCCTTATTACAAAATAGGGACGAAATATAAATCCAGCCTTTTAACCCTAGATTCATACAGTTTTAGAATATTTTTTGGGACAGCGCCCACTTTCATTTCGCTATCTCAACTGAGGTTCAAAAGCAATGACAATGAAGTGACGATATCGAGTTTTGACACATGTGAAGTCGTGGTGAAAGTTAAACTGTATTGGAACTCGCAACGAATTTAATCAGAAGGATTTTGGTGGGCTTAAAGCTAATCTACTTCCTATCATAAAAATGCTGAAGCATAAAATAAAGTGTAACTAAGTATTTTATCAATCAGCCTACATTATAAGACGTAAGTGGATGCTCCTGTTACACAAGATTCACACTGGAAAGGCTACTACAGCACTTAATTTGGTAACTGCATTAATTGTTTAAGTATTATGCATGTTCCTAATTACTATTTACAAGTAATTAATTACAATGTGAAACAGTTGCAGCTCCTAACAAAAACAAAATATGTACCGTAACACTGGCGATTAAAAAGAGTGGCCACGAGTTTTATTGCCCGTTCTTTCTCGTGGTTCTACCTATTGCTTTGCGAACGAGGCAGTAAATGTAAGTGTAGGAGCATTAAGTAATTTACTTTAAAATTTGACGTTCATAAGCGTCACCTTGTGACCTAGATGAATAAATGATTTTGACTTTGACTTTAGCCTACCGCAGTCCACTGCTGGACATAGGCCTCTCCCAACATGCGCCACAAGACACGGTCCTCAGCCTTCCGCATCCAGTCTGTCCCAGCCACCTTTATCAGGTCGTCGGTCCACCTAACCGGGGGCCGCCGTACCTTAAGCTTGCCGAGGCGTGGTCTCCATTCTATGACACGCTTGCTCCACCGGCCATCTATCCTTGTAGAATACCTAAGTATTTTAGGCCAAGGTATACACTTATTTACTTCTTCTACTTTTTTTAAATGATTAAATTTATTAATTGTCTTTTTTTCTTTTTCCAGGTAAAATTCCAGCCGAAAGTTAGCGTGTTGAGTTTTAAAGGTTAGAGCCAGATGTTTCACAAGTATAATCAAATAGTCTATGATAATATTTTTGCACAAATAAGGCCTCGAATCATATCATCACGCATTAATTAAATGGTCATATTTTCTACTGGGACATGGGCTTGCATGATCCGCAGATAATTATTTAATTCCTATTAATATTGAAATGCTGAAGTAACATAAAAATATAATATGAGAATTTGCGATAACTATTTGAAACTTTGCAATTTCAGAAATGTTGTTCCGGGAATGTAACCCTAGTTCCGAGAAATCAAGACCCCTAAATCGGTCAATAGGTGCAAACTTTTACGTTAATACTAAGTGGCAGTTTAACTTGCTTTATTAGAAACTTGTTGTTCTTATATGTAGCCTGTCATCTGGTTGAATCTGCTATTTGATTGAATGACTAAGACTTCACTCAACGACGTTCAGTCAAGACGTTGAACGTTACATTCAACGACTTGAAGATTCAATGAACGCGCTAGCCATTCAATCAAATAGCAGATTCAACCGGATGACTGCGATATATACACTACGTAGCTGACTAATAAATTCGTATATACATACAGGGTGTCACAAGACTCATCACCAAACCGAAGTGTACTCGTTTTGGACATCATGCCAAGTCAAGTGTAAGCAAAAATAATGCCTGGGAAATGAACTTCTTTTTAAGGTTTTCATTTTTTAAGCCGCAATTAAAAGTGATCGCGTACTATACTCGAAATACCTACTTATCCATGGGTGCATAGGACATCTATAGAACATACCTATTATATTGGCAGGGTAAATTCATCGATTTTATACTTAATTAGAAAAAAGCTATAGTCACTTTGAGCCTTAATATCTCCTAAACCAGTAACTTCCCCGAGTATGGTGCCGAAGTAAAATAGGTATGTTCATAATGATGGTACAACATGGGGTTCCGGTTTTTAATAAGGGTCTTTTTACATCTTGTATATTATGAATATATTTGTCTATTGCATTAATGCATTAAATCCGAACGACTTATTTTGAAATTGCTTTAAATACATGATTATGACAAAACATAAGAGGGTAGTCAGATCGACAACACCAAAAAAATTTCACTGTATATTTTAACTTAATTCATCATCTTCTTGCCCTGGTCCCAATCTATTTGGGGTCGGCGCAGTACGTCCTTCGCTTCCTTTCTTTTCTGTCGCCCGTCATCTGATCATTTACCCCTTTCTCTTTCATATCCATCCTCACACAGTCCATCCATCTTTTCCTTGGCCTCCCTCTCCCTTTCCATCCCTCTACCTTCATATTCATCACTTGCTTACCTACATACATATCATCTCTTCGCATAATATGTCCATACCAAGCCAAACGACTTCCTTTCACTTTCTCGTCTATAGGCGCCACTTTCAGACTACCTCTCACGTATTCATTCCTAATCTTATCCATTCTCGTAACTCCACACATCCATCGCAACATTCTCATCTCTGCCACATGTAATCGTTTTTCATCCATCTTCTTAGTAGCCCAACACTCAGCTCCATACAATACGACAGGCCTTATAACCGCCTTATATATGCGTCCCTTGATTTTCAAAGGCATTTTAGGATCGCATATTGTGCCCGAGACCGAAAGGATCAACTCAGGATGGATGAAATGGCGACAGCCATTTCATCCATCCTGAGTTGATCCTTTGCCGAACATCTCGGTCAATTTCGCCGTCGTGTTGCAGGAGTGAACCGAGGTAGCGAAAGTCGGAGCATACTGGTAGGGGTATACCGCCGAGTGTAACCGGGCTTGGACTAGAGAGGCCGCCAAAGTCACAGAACATGTATTCAGTTTTGGTTCTGCTTATCCTAAGGCCTACGTTCTCCAGTCTCTGCCGCCACTCCTCCAGCTTGCTCTGCACCTCCTGTCCACTTTCTGCTACCAGGACGATGTCGTCGGCAAACAGCATGCACCAGGGTGCCTCTTCCTGTATGTCCGATGATATGGCATCCATAATCAACAAGAAGAGGTAAGGACTAAGAGCCGACCCTTGGTGCAAGCCTACAGCCACATCGAATCTGGCTGTGATTCCAGCTGCGGACCGGACTTGCGTGTGGCATTCAGCATACATAGCTTGGATCAACTTCAGGTACTTTTCAGGCACTCCTTTCTTCTTAGGGCCCACCACAAGACTTCACGCGGTACCCGGTCATATGCCTTTTCGAGGTCAACGAATACCATATGCAGATTTTTATGCGCCTCCCTGTATTTTTCACAAATTTGGCGAAGTGCAAAAATGACATCCACCGTACCTCGACCAGGCATAAAACCGAATTGGTTACGTGAAATCTCACTCTCTGCTCGCAAACGTCGCTCAATTACTCTCTCCCATACTTTCATACTATGAGGCATTAACTTTATTCCCCGATAATTGTTGCATTCTTGGACATCTCCCTTATTTTTAAAAATGGGCACTGGCTAACTGCTGCACCACTCCTTGGGTACTGTCTCCTCATGCAACATCTTATTGAAGAATAAAGTCAGCCACGCCCATCCATCCTCCTCTAACACCTTCCATGCTTCTACTGGTATTCCATCTGGTCCTAATGCTTTCCCATTCTTCATTCCACTCACTGCCCGTCTTACCTCATCCTTACTTATTACATTCACTAGTCCAATATTCTTCGCCTTGTTCTCAAGCATTTTGCACCAATCATTCTCTTCATTCATTAATTTTTCAAAATATGTTCTCCATCTTTCTTTAATCCTATCATCATCCGTAAGAACCACTCCTGTTTCATCTTTCATACACTTGATATGGGATACATCCCTCGCCTTTCTCTCTCTAGCCTTAGCCAGTCGGTATAAATACTTTTGGCCCTCCGGCTTCTCAATTAATCCGTATATATTGTCAAGGGCTTTTGCTCTAGCTAAGGCAACGGCTTTTTTGGCTCTTTTCTTACATTCATCATACTTCTTTTTCTTACTCTCTTTCAACGAGTCATTACCTTCTTTCATCAGCTGCCATTCCTTAAACCTTGCTTTCTTTTCCTTGAGCACACTCTGTACTTCCTCTGTCCACCACCAGGTTTCCTTATCTTTCATACGTTTTCCTTTCGATTCTCCTAAAACATCTTTTGCCACGCACTTCATACATTTACTCATCTCCTCCCAACTCTCATTCACGCTGCAATCCTTCATATCGCCCATCTCAATCATTTTATCTACTACTCTATTTCTGAATTCTACTGCACATTCATTCTTCTCTAACATATGCCATTTTACTTTTGGGGGTAGCTGCTCCTTGGTTCTTTTCGAGCTCAGCCGAATTTTTAATTCGACCACCAGGAGTCTGTAATGTGAGACTAAGTCTTCTCCCGGTACCACCTTACAGTCTTTGACCCAGTTGATACGTTTACGCCTTAGCAGAAAAGAATCAATCTGGGTCATATGGTGGCCACTGTTGTAGGTTACCAGGTGTTGCTCTTTTTTTTGGAACCAAGTGTCAATTTCAATTTTCAATTCTCTATTCAATAACAATTTTTACATTGTGTTTGAATATTTGCAACAATACAAAAAATACGATGAATAAAATAATTAAAAATTAAATGATCGCTGATAAATAAAAATGGTAAGTGGTATATCTGAATATAGAAATAAATACTTAATAGTCGATAAAATTCATGAAATAAGTACCCATATCATGAGCATGTCTTCAACATGTGATTCTTACAATAATTAATTGTCAAGTAGAAAAGAAATAAAAAATAGATATGTCAAATAAAAAAAAAATATATATATATATATATATATATATATATATATATATATATATATATAAATTGCATAAAATGTCAACACCTAAAATGTCAAAAAATACACATGTCATGTTACAAATTTTAGGGACTTACTCAATACTCAATATATTTAATGCTTTCCACAGTGTTCCACTCATTTTGTTGTAGCTTATTAATAACCCAATTGTCAATTACAATGTTATTTATATGTATGTACATTTTATAATTCATATGTTAAAGATCATTTACAGAGTACAAACACCTTTCCAAAAGAAACTCTTTCAGTTTTGCCTTGAAGTTACTTTTATATAAAATACTCTTTAATTCTAGTGGCAGTTTATTGAATAATTTTATTGATCTATAGAAGGAAGTATGTTTTATTATGTCAAGATGTGGCACTTGTTTGGTCACAAAATCCATTCTTCTAGTTGCCTCCCTTTGTAGTTTCTCTCCTTCTGATTCGTATTCGTGCGCATATTTAGCAAAATTAGTGAGTAATACTAAAATATATAAGCTTGGCACTGTGAGAATCTTAAGGTTTTCAAAGTAAGTTTTACATGAAACTTCTTGTCTGATCGAAACTATGGTTCGGATAGCTCTTTTTTGCAAGATGAGAAGAGTGTTAGCCACTATAAGATCAAAAGCGGCAGCAGCTTGGAGAATTGCTTCTCCCTCGCTATTTCGGCTGCCGAAACCCCAGCCTCCATGTACTCTTCCATACTCTCCACTTGTTCGTCCCACATGACCATTAAAATCTCCTCCCACAATTATCTCTTCATTCTCCGGAATATCCGTCATCATGCTATCGAAATTCATCCAAAACATCTCTTTCTCACAATCATCACATCCTACCTGAGGGGCATACACACTTATCACATTCAGAATAATATCTTGCAATATCACTTTCACAGCAATCAATCTGTCATTAATTCTATTTACACATGTCACACCATCTTTCAGATTTTCGTCTATCACAATTCCCACACCATTTCTTTTCCCATCACTTCCACAATAATAAAACTTGTATCCTTCTCCGATCTCCCTAGCTTTCGTACCTTTCCATCTTGTTTCCTGCAGACATGCCACATTTATTCTTCTTCTTTTCAAAACATCAGCTAACTCTCTAGCCCTTCCAGTCATCGTACCTACATTCAAACTTGCATACCTCACCCTTACGTCACAGGCTCGCTTCTTACGTTGCACTCGCCCGGAGTAGTGCAACAACCCTTGCATACTTCTCGCAGGTGCCGGGTGCTGCCCCTGCGCGTCGCCTGCGGCGAACGCCCTAACCCTATCGCACTCCTTAACATATGTGGCCATACTGCAAATATGTTTTGGCATGGATTTTACTAGCTGGCCGCCTGCCTGACGCCAACCCTCCTTGGGAATGTTCTCGTTATAAAGGAGGGGGGATAGGAGAAACGGGGTAAATGGATAGGATGTATGATGAGGAATAAAGGGTTTGTAGGTGGGGGTACTGTAGTCACTGGAAGGATACAGGGTAGTGACTACAGTAGCTCGGAGAGCCGGGAGCGCGTACCCGAAGCTCTGTCTAATGGTCGGACAGACCAAAAGACAGAAGCACCCCCTGACTCTCATATTTTAACTTAATTAAATATAGTAAATCAAATAATCTCTCAATAACTAATGTAAATATTTATATGCTAACTTAAATACCAACCAGTTTTAGTGTTAATTCCTGCTTCACAATCTATTTTACAAGTTGCACTATCACTGAATTGTTATGGACAGCGTCGAGGCAATCAAATCATCTTTTTCCACCACTATGGCTGGCATCGAGGAGCGCATGGCCAACTTTGAGGCAGAACTGAAGAAAAGTGCCAAACAGCATAACAATGCACCCATCGTAACGAGTCTGGCAACCGAGTTTTCATCTTTCCGGGCATTTGTGGTGGAAACCATCGCAGCTTTCCGACGTCAGATTAAGTTGCTGGCGCACGAAGTGGACAGCATCGAGATGCGCAGTCGCCGAAAAATGCTTCTGATCCATGGTGTTGCTGAACATAAAAATGAAGATCCCGTTCAGCTGGTCATTGAAGTAATTAACAATCTCCATCTTACTGAGGTCAGCAAGGATGACATCAAGCGGAGTCACCGGATGGGTCGTCAGTCAGGTTCAAATAAGCCGAGACCAATTATAGTGAAATTCCATCAGGCAGCAATTCGTGATAAGGTTTGGTTCTCCAAGACCAAACTGAAAGGTAGCGGCAAAACCCTGTCTGAATTTCTTACAAAGGCACGGCAAGATACATATGAAGTCAAGCTCCAAATCGGTGCCTTGCGGCCATGAGGCTGCAAGGCACCGATTTGGAGTCACAAAGTGTTGGACTCGAGAGGGCCATATTTTTGTATTGGACTCCGACGGATTACAGCATCGCATTTCTACTCTTGGCGAACTCAGCCAGATTAAGGCGGGTACTCAAAAGACGCCGATTGCCGAGAAACCTGCGGCTGGGAAGACAAAACGAGTAGCTGCCACGAAGAAATAGGTAGCATGCATCACATAGTTCTAATTTGGCAGTAGCTGCGGCATCCGTGGTTTCTTTACTTTATATGTTATGTATTTTACACTTGTTCCCTATCTTCAATAGCACTAATCCTTAATACCTCCTAATTCGTAACTTTTGACTTCGACTTCCTTACTAATCAACTTCTCTGATAAATATTATTCCACCTTCTATCTATAATTAATTTAGCATTTCACTGTTTTCAACTTCACGAGTTAATGAAAGTTGACATCTGTCAACGTCAAAGCTGCGTTTCGTATTCTATAGTTGGAAACGTTTAGAAACTGAGCCGTGAATTATAAATAAGTCTTTACTCTTCATTTAATATTCTTTCTTAATCCATATAAATATTTATTTACTTTCTACAATTATATATTTGCACTATTTTACTTATTTGCATATTTATTTATTCTTTTCTCCCCCTTTTAGCATAAATGTATTTATTGGTGCCTTAATTATTGATACTTATAATCTATGTAATATTTATCTCTGAATATTTACGCTGCAGACAAAGCCCGGATGTTCCATTCTACAATTACCTATTTATTTTCGAAAGCGCATAATAATTAGATGTTTAAACTTTAACTCTCATTTTTTTCTTTGGTATACTTTTTTTTTATTAAGTAAAAAAATTTTAAAAAGCGGCGATAGCCCAGTGGTGTAGGTACCTACGTAACGGACTGCCGAGACGATGGTCTCGGGTTCGATCCCCAGGTACCCCGGGCACACACCTCTGACTTTTCGAAGTTGTGTGTATTAAAAATGTTAATTATCGTTCGCTTAATAATGTGCCCGGTAGATGGCAATAGGCTCGCCCCCTATTACATTGGGACCTAAACATAACTGGCGAAGTGTGGGTGTTTAATACACCTCTGCCTACCCCTTCGGGGATAAAAGGCGTGAAGTTATGTTATGTTATTAAGTAACTTTGTTTTTTTGTCAACAATCGCAATTTGTATACATTTTTTTTTGTTCTATTATTTGTCAGCACTGAACTGGTGGGTGGATAAGATTAGACCAACTAAGTTAAGCACTCAAATTTTATTTTATTATATTTTTATTTAATTATTTATTATTTTATTTATTTTTATATATTATGTCAGATCAGTTACTATGTAGCGATAACGATAGTTTTTTCTCTATGAGTAGTCATAACAGTAGTTTTGAAAGCATTCCTTCTCTTGCTGAAACGTTGCAGTGCGAGTTTGCCGATGTACCTGGGAACTTTAATGTCGTTCATTTAAATGCTCAGAGTATTCCGGCCCATTGCCAGGATATGCTGACCACTTTTGACTGTAAGAATATCCATGCCATTCTTGTTTCGGAATCTTGGTTAAAACCTTGCCTATCGTCTGTGTCTTACTCTCTTCCTAATTTCCGACTCATAAGAAATGATCGAACCGGGAGCGGTGGTGGTGGTGTTGCCATTTATCTCCGTACTCACATTCCTTTCAATGTTGTTAATATGTCATCACAACCTCCACCGCTCAATGCCGGCGAACATCTCTTTGTGGAACTAGATCTGGCCTATACCAAGGTTCTGCTTGGTGTTTTTTATTCCCCTAATTGTCGTATAAATTACTTCTCTTCTTTCGAACGCATCTTAGAAAATCTAGCTCCTACTTACAGTCATACCATAGTCATGGGTGATTTCAATACTTGTTTGTTGAAAAAGGATTCTCGCTCATCTTCCTTGTGTAGTATTGTCGAATCTTGTAATCTATCCATCCTCCCTTAAATTCTACACATAATTTTCCTAATTCCACTCCTTCTCTTCTTGACCTTATATTTGTCTCCTCACCTTCTCTAGTCGCCAAGCATGGGCAGTTTCCAGCTGATGCTTTTTCCTATCATGACCTTATCTTTCTCTCCTATAAACTTCGTCTTCCCAAGACAAAGACTAAAATTCTTCTGCAGCGTAATTTTGGTGGCATGAATGTAGAAAATCTTCGCAGAGATGCAAGTATGATCGACTGGAGTCCTCTACAAAGCGCAGAGACCATGGACGAGAAAGTTGAATTGTTCACTAACGCTATTATTCGTCTATACGATGTCCATACACCAGTCCGTGCGATTAGAGTCAGACAATTACCGTCACCTTGGCTAACCACTGAAATTAAAGTACTGTTGTCTAAGAAAGCTGTATCTAAAACAAAATATAAATGTCGACCTACTTCTCGCAATTGGGACAAATACATTGCAATCAGAAATCACTGTAAAAAGGTGTGTAGGAAAGCACAACGCCAATACATCCATAGTTCTGTTGAGAATGAAGATCCAGCTAAGGTCTGGAAATTTCTAAAACCTTTGGGAGTTGGGAAATCTTCTCATGATCCTGTCTCTGATAAAATAGATATTAATTCATTAAATCGTCATTTCACTACTTCGTCTAAATTTGATCAGACAACCAAAGCTAACACTTTACATGATCTTTCATTGCTTCCAACCCCAAATTATCCATCTTTCGTTTTTAATCAACTATCTGAGTGTGATGTTAAAAGGAGCGTATTATCCATTGCCTCTAACGCAGTCGGTAATGATTGTATCAGTCGGAAAATGATCCTTCCCATATTAGATGAAATCCTTCCCATCCTTTGTCATATTTTTAATTATTCCTTATCCGGGGGCGTTTTTCCCACCGTATGGAAAGACGCCCAAATTATTCCTTTACCTAAAAAACCTTATCCGTCTTCCTTTTCTGAGTACCGGCCAATCTCCATCCTACCATTCCTTTCTAAAGTGCTTGAGCGCCTTGTCCATGTCCAACTTAGCACATTCCTCAATAAAAACCTTCTTTTTAATCCACTCCAATCCGGTTTCCGTCCAGGTCACAGCACGGTTACGGCACTGATCAACATTACCGACGACATCAGGCTCGGTATGGAAAATGGCAACGTGACTGTCCTTTGCCTACTTGATTTTAGCAATGCCTTCAATACTATTGACTTCCATATTCTGCTTGGCATATTGCGCTCTATTAACATATCTCCACCAGTGATTGATTGGTTTCACAGTTACCTGTTTGGTCGCCGACAGCGTATACGGATTGAAGACTCTTTGTCTTCTTGGTGTACGTCTACAGTCGGTGTTCCACAGGGTGGCGTTCCATCTCCCTTACTTTTCTCAATTTTTATAAATTCTATTTCCTATCAACTTCAGTCATCCTACCACCTTTATGCAGATGATCTCCAAATTTACACTCAAGCTCCTGTCCATGAGTTGTCTGAAGCAATTCGTATAATAAATTCGGATTTGGATCGTATAGCTGAATGGAGCGTCAGATTTGGTCTCCAAATCAACCCTACAAAAACGCAAATTATTGTTGTTGGTAGTCCCAGGTCGATTGCGCGCGTTGACCGGACTTGTTTACCCCAAGTTAACTTTAATGGTATTCCTTTACCTTTAAGTGATTGCGTGAAGGATTTGGGAGTCTATATTGATAAAACTTTATCCTGGGGCCCTCAAATCAGGGAAGTAAGTAGAAAATTGTTTTCTGCGGCTGGGACGTTGCGAAGATTGCGAAACTTTCTGCCAATTGCCACTAAGATTGCGCTTGCAAATTCTCTTCTTCTACCTATCCTTGACTATGCCGATGTCAGCTATCTAGATCTCACGGAGGAGCAACTTGATAAGCTTGAGCGACTTCAAAATTTATGTATTAGATTCATATTTGGATTGCGCAAATATGATCACGTTTCTCAATTCCGCAACTTGCTCAAGTGGCTCGCAATCCGCCTTCGACGGAATACTCACATACTTTCTTTACTTTATAATATTCTCTTTAACCCTTCTACTCCCCATTACTTAAAGGATCGCTTCGAGTTCCTTTCTGATACGCATTCTAGATCTCTGAGGTCATCGGTGAATTTGAGACTGGCAATATCAATGCATTCCAGTAGTTTCTACGATAAATCATTTACTGTCCAAGCTGCACGCTTCTGGAATGCATTGCCGATGTCTATTAAACAAGCGCAAACGCTAACTTCATTCAATAAATTACTCAAAGATTACTACTTGACTCTTTAATCTTATTACTCTTGCACCACCTTACTCTTGTAATTATCATTTTTCTATTTCCATTCATTTATTTAGTACTGATAATTTATGTATCATTAATATTAATATCTATGTATTTAATAATTATTTATTTCTTATTTATGTATGTACATAGTTATTTATGTAAGTATATCGTTATTTATGTATATATAGTTATCTATGTATGTAAATATTTGTATTATTAATCTTTATCAATAAGGATCGCCAAACTACCCTTTTTCTGAATCCGTGTTTATCTTATCCATCCAAGTTAGGTTGCCTGTAAGAGATAACTTAATAGTGATAAGGCCGCCAATTGTACTATCTGACATTTTGTTAAGGTTCATTATTGTAAATTTCTTTGGTGCAATAAAGATGATTATTATTATTCCTTTATTTATTTTTCTTCAGATTTCATTTACATTTTTAAATATACAATAAAAAATAACATACATTTAAAAATATAAATTCCACCAGCAACGAACACAGGGTCTAAGCTGTCGGTGGTTAGGGCTCCAGACACAGGAAGTTCCTCACAATACGTGCCGTGTCGAGAAGTACTGCCTTTTGCATCAGGCCCTTGACCCAAGCACCCAGCGCGAGCCTCTTAAGGTGACGATCGAGGCTCTTGGCTATTAGGCCATTAACCGTTACAACTATCGGCACAATAATTGCCGAGTCCACATCCCACATGTCGACAATCTCGTGAGCCAAGTCCAGATATTTAATCTGTTTGTCTTTCTCGGCTTTCACGAGATTCTCGTCATGAGGAATGGTGACATCAACAATTATTGCGAGGCGCTCTGATCGATCTATCACCACAATATCAGGTTTGTTGGCTACAACAGTCCTGTCTGTGACGATAGATCGATCCCAGTACAATGTGGCATGGCCATTTTCGAGAACTGGCTCTGCCACATACCTGTAGTACGGTACCTCGATGTCTACAAGTTTGTATTTCAGAGCAAGTTGCTGGTGAATGATTCTGGCTACTTGGTGATGTCTGTGCAAGTACTCGCCGTTAGCAAGACGTGAACAACCGGAAACAATATGCCTGAGGGATTCACCGGGCTGGTGACAGGCACGGCAAATATCACTAGTGCCATCCCTCAGGATATATTTCCGGTAGTTATTCGTCTTGATAACTTCGTCAGCAATTGCACAAACATTATTATTATTATTATTATTATTATTATCTCTTTATTATTCAGTATTCACATAATCGAATTTTACATAATTAAACCTTAAATATATCAATAAATTTAACTATATAAAATGGGACCACGGAAACCCACCGGTGTCGGGTACAGGGACCAAGCCACCGCCGGTGGTTAGGGCCTCAGAGAAAGGAACTTCCTCACAATGCGTGCCGTATCGAGAAGAACCGCCTTCTGAATCAAGGCCTTGATCCAGCTGCCCAGTGCGATGTGCATGTGATGTGCGTGCTTAAGATGTTGGTCGAGGCTCTTAGCGATCAATCCATTCACTGAAACGACAATCGGAACAATGATTGCTGAATCTACATCCCACATGTCGACAATCTCGTGAGCTAGATCTAAATATTTAATCTTTTTATCATTTTCCGCCTTCACGAGATTAGCGTCATGTGGTATGGTGATATCAACAATCATTGCGAGACGCTCTGCTCGGTCTATCACTACAATATCAGGCTTATTGGCTACAATAGTCCTGTCTGTAATGATAGACCGATCCCAATACAACAGTGCACGACCATTTTCGAGAACTGGGTCGGGCACATATCTGTAGTACGGTACCTCAGAACCAATGAGTTTATATTTAAGGGCTAGTTGCTGATCACAACAAGGACAATCCTAGCCACTTGGTTATGTCTGTGCAAATACTGACCATTGGCAAGACTCGAACAACCGGACACAATATGCCTGAGAGATTCCCCGGGCTGGTGACACGCCCGACATATGTCAACAGTACCGTCCCTCAGGATATACTTGCGGTAGTTATTTGTCATGACAACTTCATTCATAATTGCACAGACAAAACCTTCGGTTTCTCCGAAAAGATCACCGAAGCGCAGCCAGGAAACGGATGCCTTAAAATCTATATCAGACCCGTGTAAGGCCTTATAGAAGCGTCGATGTAGCTCCTTGCCCTTCCATACTTCTCTCCGGTCCTTAATGCTAAGTACTGCAGGTTTGTGCCAGTTCTCTTTAGCCAGAGCGAGCGGGGTAAGTCCAGTATCCACTGCAACCACATCTCGATGCATATCCACATTCATTTGCAGAAAATATTCTCTGAGGTTATACAGCTCGCGGTTATGAAGGGTCTTAAGACATAAAAATCCCCGACCACCACATTTCCGCGGGATGTATAGCCTCATTACCGACGAGCGTGGATGATGCATCCGAGATGCAGTCAGCATTGAACGGACTTTTCTGTCCAGGGCGTCAAGTTCAGTCTGAGTCCACCTGAGTATGCCGAAGGAATACATAAGGACTGGCATGGCCCATCCGTTGCAGGCTCGCACCTTGTTACCACCTGATAAAAGACTATTTAGTACTTTTTTCAAGCGGCCAAAGAAACGAGCCTGCAGCGACTGCTTCATGTCAGCCTCAGAGATATTCAAAGACTGCGACATACCCAGGTATTTGTAAGTTTCCGTTAGAGAGAGGGACCGAAGTTGTATGGAATCTGAGAGTTGTATCCCTGCAGATTCCATAATCTCACCTTTCTTCACATGCATGACCGCACATTTGTCCACACCAAATTCCATCCTGATAGAATTACTAAAGGTTTCAGTTACCTTAAGTAATGCAGTCAGTTGGAGATTGTTGAGGGCAAACAATTTCAGGTCATCCATGAAAAGGAGGTGAGATATAACATGGCCACCTCTCCTTAACCGATAGCCTAGCCCTGAACCCTCCAATAAAGTACTTAGAGGGTTCAGTGCTAGGCAAAACCACAAAGGGCTCAGACTGTCGCCCTGGAATATACCTCGCTCGATCTTTATTGGAACACCGCAATCCAAACTCGATCGACATCCTGGATAGCGCAATACGGTCCTCCATTGCCCCATACATGACCTTAAGAAGGTGCATAGACTTGTATTTACTTTATACAACTCCAGCACCCTCAAAAGCCAGGTATGTGGCACGGAGTCATAAGCCTTTCTGTAATCTATCCAGCATGTCGATAGATTTTTTCGATTACGGCGTACCTGTTGGCTAATGGCCATGTCAATCAGAAGGAGTTCTTTAGTACCACGCGCCCCACTTCTACATCCATTTTGAGAAACTGATAAAATTGAATTATCAAATATATGTTTTGATAATTTTATTCTCAAAATGGATGTAAGAAGTTTATAAATTGTTGGCAGACAAGTAATCGGTCTATAATTCTTGGGGTCCGTGGTACCACCAGATTTATAGAGCAGGTGAGTGTGGCCGGATGTTAAAAAGTCTGGTAGCAAACCCGATTCCAATGATGATTGGAACTGAGACGCTAAGCAAGCATGTGAACTACGGAACCATTTAAGCCAAAAATTGTGCAGTCCGTCCGGTCCTGCTGCTTTCCAGTTTTGTAATGGACGGACTGCACTGGCTATATCGTCTTGTGTTATAAATATTGGTTCCATAGTTGGGATTCGTTCACATACTCGCTCAACATCCCTGATCCAATCACCCTCCGCATGGCTGACAGGCGTCGACCAAATGCTGCGCCAAAATGAATTAGTGGCATCATCATCCGGTCGACACCCATCACCTTCACCGGCCATGGAATCAGGTTGCTCCCATCCTCTGTACACCCACCTCTCGTCTCTTTGGAATGTGCGATTCAGGCAATATCGATCCACTCTTTTTTTTATATCGCCTGATACGGTTTGCCCATGCATAAACTTTTTGCTTCAGAGAGTCGATGCGCTCTGTAACTCGTGCCTGATAATCCTGGGAACTGATACCAGTTCCCGCGAAGGCTCGAGTCACAAAGCGCATCACTCTCGGTCGCGTATTGCCCATCCTGAAACAGGATAGCTTTCCAATGAGTGCCCTAGTCTCAGCGATACGACGCTCAATCCTGCACTGCCAAGCTGGCACAGTAGCGGTTCGTCGAGGAGCGGTATTATTTTCAGACAGATTAACTCCCGCTACCCGACATACAGCTACAGCCGCACAATACAGGATTGAATGTGTATCACCAAAATTTTCGCTATTATCAAAATAGTTTGATAATAACGAATCCAGGGCACTCATTAGCGCTATGTTTCTCTTATGCATGGGCAAACGAGGCAAACGAGGCCGAACATTTGGGTCCATGGATCGGTATTCCCCAATAGCACATTCCAAAGCACTCCTTAACTGATCATTGCACTGGGTACTTACGTGAGAAGTCTCATCATCTACCTCTTCATCAGGGAGATTCAACTGTTGATATTGTGTATCTACCGTGCCAGTTTGCGATGAAGAAGTGATGGGGAGACTTCCCTGCACGTCAGAGCGTAGCCTCTCAAGCACGGTATCATCCAACAGCCGACACCGCTGGATGGCCCGCACTTGATCCGATAGCCGTTGCGTTGACACGTTGACAGCTGGTTCATGCGCCTGAAACAAAGGCAGCATTCGATCACGGTACGCACTGAGATTGGTTCCACCCTCTGTGGCCACAAAATATGCCCGCATGACGTTCTCATTCATAGAAGTCGTCCATCGCATGCGGTGCACATTACCACCGGTAGCGGGGGCCCTGTTCGAGACCGGTGGGTCTCGGGGTCCCAAGCGTGTCGGTGGCCGGCCTCTCCCTCGCTGACATACAGGTGGTGGCGACGTCGGCGGAGAGAAATACTCGTCGTTCGATGAGCTCGACGCCTCAACACTCGTCGGCGATGCTGGTGCTAGTGCCGGCGGCTGTGAGGCGGAGCTGAACGACGAGTCCGGGGGTCTCAGGCATGCAGCAGCTGCCTTAGCTCTCGTCAACATGATATCATTTCCTCGTATTTATGTATTTGTTTACTATTGTTTACTTTCAGTTTATGTTTATTTGATTTGTCTTTGACATTTGATGTCATCTTCAATAATATTTTTGTGATTTCTTTTCTTAATTTATTTAATGGTTGCTTGTACTAATTATATATTTATCCAATAAAAAAGTCCTGCATGTAGTCGAAAATATCAATATAAACACAAAAATATGCTATAAATTGCAAATATAAAAATTCAAGGAAAACTGTATGTTGCTTTGTTGACGTGTTGCTAGGTTATGTGTTATTATTATTATTATTATGTATTAACATAATGTATTTTTTGATAAATTATTTTAACAACGCTTCCTTATTCATTATAATAGTATATATTGTAGTGATTTCATCTTGGTCATTTGTAAATTATTTAG
This sequence comes from Euclidia mi, assembly GCA_944739405.2. Classification (NCBI taxonomy): domain Eukaryota; kingdom Metazoa; phylum Arthropoda; class Insecta; order Lepidoptera; family Erebidae; genus Euclidia; species Euclidia mi. The sequence continues at coordinate 81,028,401 of OX123191.2, read as the reverse complement.
ACCGGCGGATCTTTCTTTAATTGACTATTACTGAGATAACTACATATTATTTATTTCAGAAGTATCCAAACTATTTTGAACTCATTTATGACATAACTCAAACATAAATGATCAATTCATCAACTTAAAGCAATGTTATTTCATTCACTCACAATGACTGATGAATTTTTTCTATGGTAAAATTGTTTTTAATCGGTCTCATTATTATTAATAATATAAGGGAAGAAACGAAGTCTCCCCTACACAAGTACTTCAGTAACTTACTGGGGATTCTTCAATTTATGTATGAACTTCGTATAATATATGAAATAAATAAAGACACTTTTTATTTTATTATTTATTGATTATTGAGGGAATAAAGCTTAAATTTGGCATGTATGTTACTTGGCGAGCGTAGTGGTGCACTAAGAAAGGATTTCTCGAAATTCTCACGGGATCGGCAAAAATGACTAAATAAAAATAAGTGCGATCTAGTAGCTGTGAGCATCATCTAGGAACATACAAAAATATGATGTATAAAAAAGAGTCCCTTAACAAGCGTGGTCGCAGGTAGCCTACTCGTAAAAAAAACCTTAGTCGATCGAAATATAAATGAAGACGTACGTGATCGTAATATTTGTTATTTAATGCAATTTAAGCAGCTCACATATACAATAATTATGATACATATGGCTAGTAATAAATTAAAATGTAGTTTCGAGATCATTCGGTTTATATGTAATAACTCATCATCATCATCAGCTTTTAACAGTCCACTGCTGGACTAGGTCTCTCCTTTGAAAGGAGGAATTGGCCTACTATACCACGCTGGCCAAACGGGTTGGTATAGGGTGTGTATCAAGTTTTCCTTATCTTACAGTGTTGTTATCTGCATAATATGCTCCCTCTGTCAGCTCTTACGACACCCATGGGATGATATGGGGTGGTGACATTCCGTATTCTTAATCCGTCACCACACGGACCATGTAATAACTAAGTGAAACCAATATATCGCGATAAAATCCGTAAACTGTAGTTAAATTTCAAAATTATGATACATCTGATGGGACAGTGGACCTCTGATTCAAAAGCAAACGTTTTGGATTATAACTAAGACTCCGATAACACAGTTCACCCCTTCCAAAACAATGCAGTATGAAAGATGTGATTATCCAATTTGATTGTCCATACAAAAGGATAAACATCTTTTATATAACTGTGGGGTTACACAGGTCGTCACTTATTCACTACTTAAGAAAAGATTAATATAAGCTTTTAGCCCGAAGGAAAAAGGACGAAATAACGACTGGATTTGTTTCTACTATAGGTAGTTTCTACTATGCTTAGTACATAATCTTTATTGTGGCCGCACTTCAATTCAAATCACAATAACCTAACATTTACGTCACCATGGCAATTCAAGGGTCGTCAAACTACTTAAAAAAAATTCGTTGCTTTTAGCTTGGACAAATAAGGACGAAGCAATGACTGGTCTTCTATTAGCTGTACATAATCTTACTGGTAACTTCACATGCCACAATAACCTGACATCAAAATTTAGGTCACCATGGCAATTCAAGCGTCCTTAATTTAAGCCCATAAGCCTCTAAAACGCTAGTCAGCGTCTTACTAACCCCAGGCCCTATGATAATAAATGTTCTGCAGTAAACCCCATGTGTTAAGCTGCCCTGCATTATCCAGTAAGATAACAACTCAGGTCAAGTTATTACATTCAAAAACGTAACGTCAAAAGAAAAGGGATGGAATCCTCCCATGGCAATCAATTTTTTTAATTATTTTCTTATAGACTCACGCCTGTATCCGCGATGGGATGGACAGAGGTGTGGTGATATTACATCGCAATTTCGCCATATTGTGAATTTTTGGTCCCACTTAATAGGGGCCGAGCCTATTGCTGTTGCCTGACACTTTTCCAGAATCCGTGCTGCTACTGAGAGTTCGGAAAAACTCAGTATCACTTTTGTCCGACCCCCGATTCGAACCCGGGACCCCCTGATCTGCGGACGCATACGCTATCCACTGAATCACAAAGGTAATCAAAACTCAGTCCAAATTGTATCATGCCTAGTGATATTAAAATAAATGAAACCTAATTTCGTATTGGAAATGTCCAATTAAGTGTGTTAGTTAGGTGTCCAATAGTAGCCAAGTAGGTGATTTTGGAAGCGATATGAATCTTTTTAACTGCCCGAGGTGAAATAAATTGAAGGTTATTAATTATTGGTTTATTTCCTAATTACAACTGGCATCATCATCCTAGAATATAATTTCGGTCATATTCTAATAATTTTCATAAGAAATTTTCATAACAATTATAGGAGGCTTGCTTTTTTGGCCTTCTTGAATAACTTTTAGGTTGTTACTAAGTTCTTTGGCGTTAAAGTTAAGCTACTTACCAAACGAAAATCGATCCAAAATGTCCTTTTATCACGTATGTAGATTTATATGCCTTTATTTTTTTAATGCCTTCCTCGTCGCCTCGTCGCTTTCTCCAGTTGCCGTGGAGTGCTGAATCTGATATCTAGTAAAAGCAGATTTGATATTTAGCTTTTTCACATAGCTGTTCGCCGTTTAGCCTCCGCAAGACGGCAAACCTAAGTGCTAGAGGGCCGCAATTATATCCTACAGCTTAGACTAGTGAGTGTCACATTATTTAATAATAATAATAATAATCATCTTTATTGTACAAATGCCAAAGAAACTACATTAATGGATCATAACAAAAAGAAAAATAACAGATAGTACAATAGGCGGCCTTATCACTATCAAGCAATCTCTTACAGGCAACCTTTGGATGGATAAGAAGAACACGGATTAAGAAAAGGGTAGTTTGGCAATCTTTAGGTACTGATTTAGATTTATAATACAAATACTTACATACACATAAATAAGTACATACATAGATAAATAACTATATACACAATACATAACTATATACATACATAAATAATTATACAATACATATATATTATATTATTCATACATAAATTAGTGATAAATAAAGGAAAGGAAATAGAAAAATAAGAATTACAAGAGTAGTAAGATTAAAGAGACAAGTAGTATTCTTTGAGTAACTTTTTAAACGATGTTATTGTTTGAGCTTGTTTAATTGGCATCGGCAATGCATTCCACAAGCGAGCAGCTTGGACGGTAAAAGATTTATCGTAAAATCTACTGGAATGCATTGGTATAGCCAGTCTCAGATTCACCGATGACCTCAGAGATCTAGAATGCGTGTCAGAAAGAAACTCGAACCGTTCCTTTAAGTAATGGGGAGTACAAGGATTAAAGAGAATGTTATAAAGTAATGATAGTATGTGAGTATTCCGTCGAAGGCGAATTGGGAGCCACTTGAGCGAATTGCGGAAATTGGAAACGTGATCATATTTGCGCAATCCAAATATGAATCTTATACATAAGTTTTGAAGGCGCTCAAGCTTATCAAGTTGCTCCTCTGTGAGATCTAGATAGCTGACATCAGCATAGTCAAGGATAGGTAAAAGAAGAGAATTTGCAAGCGCAATCTTGGTGGCAGTCGGCAGAAAGTTTCGCAATCTTCGCAACGTTCCAGCCGCAGAAAACAATTTTCTGCTAACTTCCCTAATTTGAGGGCCCCAGGATAACGTTTTATCGATATAAACTCCTAAGTCCTTCACGCAATCACTTATAGGTAAAGGAATACCATTAAAGTTGACTTGTGGTAAACAAGTCCGGTCTACACGCGCAATCAGCCTGGGACTACCGACAACAATAATCTGCGTTTTCGTAGGGTTGATTTGAAGGCCAAATCTGAGGCTCCATGCAGCTATACGATCCAAATCAGAGTTGATAATACGAATTGCTTCAGACAACTCATGTTCAGGAGCTTGAGTGTAAATTTGGAGATCATCTGCATAAAGGTGGTAGGATGACTGAAGTTGATAAGAGATAGAATTTATAAAAATTGAGAAAAGTAAAGGAGATAGAACGCCACCCTGTGGAACGCCGACTGTAGACGTACACCAAGAAGACAAGGCGTCTTCAATTCGTATACGCTGTCGACGACCAAACAGGTAACTGTGAAACCAATCAATCACTGGTGGAGATATGTTAATGGAGCGCAATATGCCAAGCAGAATATGGAAATCAATAGTATTGAAGGCATTACTAAAATCAAGTAGACAGTAATTAAATAAAACCTTAGATTTATATAGCATAAGTTATAAGCAGTGTCATCTTGTTGTTACAAAACACCTAATGACAATGACCTACTCTGATACAGAGAATTTGCTTACTGTAATAAAATAGTGTGTAAGTACCTACGCTAAGTTACAACAAATCATAATATTAAGTCTACTTTCTATTACATATTGGCAGTTCATGATTATTATTATGTTAAAATATAGCCCTTTATTATTATTATTTAAGATTTTTTCCTGAAACACAGGTGTTAAAGCCTAGTTCAGGTAAACATTAAAATAGCTATATATACCAAATATAAGGTATTACCGTAATAAATAAAGTAACTACGCATCAATGTACCACAATTTAACAAAGGCACTTATCGCATACATTATAATGAATTATAAAATTTAATTGAATTATTTTTACTGTAATATTTTTCCTATGTAACATGTGACGTTTATTTTATTGAATAAAAGTTATTATAAAGTTAATATTATTATTATTCTATTCGTTTAGCCTTTTTTTGCCTTTGACCCAACCCTCCCCCTTCTCGTTTGACCATTTTATTATTTTTGTCTGCCCCTAAAAGTTGTGGCGTAATTTTATATAGCCTATAGCCTTTCGGAATACTTGGGCTATCATAGGCAATAACAATTTTTCTAATCCGACTGCTAGTTCCTGAGATTAGCCGTCATTATCTTTTAGCCTTTTTAGCCTTTTGCCTGGCCCCAAAGGGTTGAATCGTGATGTTATATAGCCTATAGCCTTCCGGAAAAACTGGGCTATCGTATACAAAAAGAATTTTTCAGATCTGACCGGTAGTTCCTGAGATTAGCGCGTTCAAACAAACAAACAAACAAACAAACAAATAAACAAACAAACAAACAAACTCTTCCGCTTTATTATATTAGTATAGATATTATAAAGCTGAGGAACTTGTTTGTTTAGTTGAACGGGATGATCTCAGGACCTACTCGTACGATCTGAATGATATTTTTTTTGTTTAATAGGTCAGAAATTATTGAGATTAGCGCGTTCAACCAGAGAAACTAACCCCTCAGATTTATAATAGGTATAGATACGCAAATACAAATGAATTGGGTGCTCTTTCAAATGCCTTCACTGCATGAGATGTTTCACATGTGATACATTTATTTCCATTTGGAACACGGAGAATTGGCTCTACGCTATATATTTTCATCTCTATGACATGTTGCCGTTGGAATATGAACAGCAGAGAAAAGCGCAATTTGTTTTGTCTCTTATGGTGCTGATACACTTGAGTATTCAACTGAAATGAACATTCTTGCGAAAGTTACACAACAGAAAAACACATGTGTGTGTTTAAACTATCATTCTAAGGAGCGTTCTGGCGAGTATTCGGATAAACGCAGTAACACTTTTTCCGACCCTGGAATCGAACCTGGGACTTCCCGATCAGTAGACGCAACGCATATCCACTGAACCAAGGAGGCAGTTCAATTGGGTAAAAGTTCGTGGTTAAATGCTTAATTTTTATAAAAAATCTTCCTCTCCTCTAATGTAAGACAAATTTGGAATTAATACGTCGAAACCAATAAAATGCCGATTTGTTCGTCAATTTTCTTGTCCAGTACTTTTCTGTCCAAAATAGTTTAGTTGTTTTTCTTCTTAGAATTAGTTGTTAAATAGAAGTAACTGTGTTAAGTGGATTGTAGTGAAACTCTATTGGTTTTATTTGACACTAGCTTTCGCCCGCGGCTTCGCCCGCATGAAATTTTAATAAAGAGTAGCCTTTGTACTTCCCCAGGTTTCAGACTTTCCATATCAAATTTCATCATAAACGGATCTGCACATTACCTGTGTAGCATACATATAAACAAATAATACCTACTTAAAATTACTTTTGTTATCATAGTCGTCAAACTTTAGGTAAAGATTAGTATGTACCTAGGTATATTATTAAAGTTATTGAAGAGCTTATGTATTTACTGAATAGAATAGCAGCAAAAATGAAAACTGAAAGCATTACCACAAAGTACATAATCAGACCGCCCCTCTGCCCCGCTGCGCTTAAGAGCGCCAACTCATTGTAAGCGCTTTGAATCACGCTGCGCTTATATCAATTATATCGTGATAACTTTTAAACTATTCGTCCAAACTAGTTACTGTAAAGACAAAGTTCATCTACATTAAAGACTTAAGGCAATAAATCTAGCAATTTTGAAAACAATTTGATAACTACACTACCCTAGAATGAGCATTGTAAAAAACATATTTTTTGTGTTACACTGTTTTATTACAATAAAAATGATCTAGTTAGGTTATGTACCAAAAGCTAAAAAGTAATTCAGTAAGTCCTAGCTGCCAGATCGCACCAAACTTCTCATCAATCTGGGATATTGATCAGACAAATATAAAATCGTTGGGCAAGTGAAATTTCAATCATAATGTTTATTCTGGATACGCTACGCCCAAAATTAAAATAAATGTTTTATTTTCGTTTATTTTATTTTCAAGTTTTTAGTTTTGTTTGTTAATACTTCTCATTCTGTTTTCATAGTGAGGTCTATTCTACCAATAAAGCCCTTTCATTTGATTCCCATATTGAGGTATTTGTGGAAAATATGTAATCAGCCATTTTGTGGCGGCAGCCATATTGGACTTTTTATAGTGAGTCTATTCTACCAATCAAGCCCTTTCATTCTATACCCATATTGAGGTATTTGTGGCAAATATGTAATCCGCCATTTTGCGGCGACAGCCATCTTGGATTTTTTATAGTGAGCTCTATTCTACGAATCAAGCCCAATATTTGATACCCGTATTGAGGTATTTTGTGGAAAATAAGTAATCCGTCATTTTGTGACGGCAGCCATCTTGAATTTTTCATAGTGAGCCTCTATGATAAACAATTTCACCGTACATTATCTTCAAGTAACTTTTACGGTTTAGGCAACGCACGCGAAGACAGCTTTCAGAGTTCAGGATTTTTTCCGACTTAGTTGATACTTTTCCTTATATTATGGCAACATTATACAAAATCTATATAAATTGTACCCTATGTGTTATTCTGATGTATAAACTATATTACTCTAAAGTTTCATCCAAATCCGTTCAGTAGTTTTCGCGTGAAAGAGTAATAAACATCCATCCATAGATCCATCCATCTATCCATCTACACATACATCTTCACAAACTTTCACATTTATAATATTAGTAGGATTAAATTTCAACAAAATCGGTTCAGCCGTTTTAGCGTGAAAACGGAACATACATACATACATACACACTTTTGAATTTATAATATTAGAAGGGAAGTAGGGATAGTAGGGATATCATTAGAGACTTTCTTTATACACAACATTATCTAACTGTTTTACCACCTTCATATAGAACATGTAAATTATTTTTACCGCTTACTCGTGAACATGCCACATATAAATAACCATTAACTGACCATGTGAAAAACAACATGTTCGGGGGTCGATTCCAGCTGTTTCAAGTCTGTCCCTGCGATTTATTTAGAAAATACACACAGGGCTACGAATATTCAGCCCTGCCGAAAGTAAGATAGCCCCGTTAGTTACTCAAGAGTTATCTGAATTCAGGCCTCAGTCTCCCATCCACGGATTCCCCCGTACGTGAGGTGTGGGAATTTGGGAATAATGAGACACCTGTATAAGTACAGAACACGAACGAACGAAAGAAATCAAAGAAACACATCCACATTCATTATTCAAAAGAAACGACTAAGACACCAATCCGACGAAAACGAAAGAAAATTAACCGAGAACCTCATCAATCCACGGCGAATCTTAACACCGCCATTCAGAGAACGCCATCTATGTTTACAGTGCATATACAAACCGACCGAGATAGAAAATAATATGGACTAATCGACAATTTATTGAAAAAGGATCTATAGTAATTGTTTTTATCATTTAAAATAAAATAAAATGATTATATAACTATTATATAAACATAATAATTTTAAATAAATGAGATTGACCGTTTAAATTAAGTGGACATTGTAATAAATTTTGACACAGAGACTTTTTGTTTATGAAAGTGCCGAATATTATACTCTATTATTTTTTTAATAACAGAAGGATACCCGACACATAGTTATTGTTTTTTTTGCAAGAAATATTTATTTTGCTAGAAAATTATTTGAAAATAGTGACATCTATCGGTCGGAAGGATAACTATAAATATCCTCGGTTCCAGTAATTTATTTATCGAAAATACGTAAAAATATACTGACGAAATTAAGAATCACCTCCTTTTTTATAGTCGGGTAAATAGCCATAAAACACTTCGAAGGTACCTTTTCAGACTAACTATACTTTTACTAACAAACTTAAAATTATCATAGATGGCATCACATAGATAACCAGTTTTGGATGATCCCTGTTTTGTTTGGGACTACGTACAAAGGAGAGGTCAAGCTGTACACCGAAAACCACTCAACCGATTGTGATGTAACATATACTATTTTATAAGTTTGAGTATCCTTTGTACATGAGTGTAAGTTTTATTGAAATCAATTTCGCCATTTTAGAGATCTTTAGCAACATAGGGAAAGACGTCGGACAGACAGACAGACATAAATTCTAAAAATTATCAAGTATTGCTTTTTAGCATTTTCCTAGATTTTTTAGCTAATTTTCGTCAAAATATCTTTAATGTACAGACTTTTTCACCTCTACAGTTTTATTATAGTATAGATTGTTTTGTTTGTAGTTCCATTGTTAGTTTGACGGTTAATTTATCGTGTAAAGTGTTTTAGCTATTTAGTAGAAGATAAATAGAAAAAGAGATTCGTTCTAATACATGATTGTAGCAAATAAGAGTTTAACGATTATTTTTAGGAGAACAATTTTATAATAATAAATTGAAATGTCACATAATATGTGAAAAGTTATCCATCGATCATAATTTTGAGAAGCCATCCAACATCATAGCTTTTCATATTCAATAGCAATTGAATAATATGATCTGACTGATATATTCGTTACATTGCCTGACCCGGGGATAAAAGCCCTGGTAGTCCGGTGTGTGGTAATATTCAGTGCGGAGCCAAGTTAAATGGTGGTCATAAAAAGAACATGATATTAAGACATGTTAAAACAAACTTAAAAACATTCTCATAAATTACATCACAAGTTTACAGCCAGATTTTCATCGAAATAATCCCATTTTGAAATGTAAACCGCAAAATTTGCATCGTGTTTAGATCTCGGCGAGAAATAATTAGAATTCAGATTTACCTTCTCTCTTTGTAGGTTTCCCCGTATATCTTTACGTCAGTCTTAGGCAAGAATCAACATCAAAATCTGAACGTAAACCTCTTAAGCTAGATTTGTTGGCAGTTTATCTAGACGTATAAACAATTAGATTTGTTACTATAATTTGGATGATATGAGTCCGATAAAGCAGAAAATTACTTAAGTGTTTGGTTTTAAAAAGTGATGTTGATTAAAGAATAAAAAGTATCACAACATCATTTTCATTCTGTGGGTGTAGTACAAGGGGACTAAGGAACTTACAAGAAGCGAATAGTATCTTGCGGAACAGATGGAAACTTCGACATGAAAGCCTATGCCAACTCGTCTGGCTAGCGGGGTACACTCAGCCCAAACCTCATCTTGGCTCACAAGGCTATTGTGACGCAAATTAGAAGAGGTCTATGTCCAGCAGTCGACTACAAAAAAGCTGATAATGTTAGTCAGAATATTTTTTGGACAAAGGCTTGTTTGAGAATTCACTGAATAGGGTAGTTTCTAGGGTCAAAATAATTACATTTTATTTAGTCCATATTTTAGATTATAAAAAAATATTAGAGACGTATTTTTTCTTTTTTCGATCAAATAAAAATAACAAAGATATAGCCCATTAAAGTTACGTGTGACGTCACCCCGTTCGAAAAAATGCAGCACGGCGTGACGTTATACGTAACTTTAATGAGCTATATCTTGGTCATTTTTGGTTTAATTTACAAATAAAAAAATACGTACCACTTATTTTTGAATAATCTAAAGGACGGACTTATACAATTTTTTTCGTCAACTAGCCTATTTGCAGCTTGTGCTATGAAAATACGGTCTAGAGTTTTATAAAAAGTAAATAGGTTCTAAATTGAGAATTCTGACTTATATCTCAGATTGCGTGAATTTATCTTATATCATGCCGTCGCATCGTGGGCTGTCTTACCCGAAGGGTGCAAGCGAGACCCTATTAATAAGCCCTCGCTGTCCGTCTATCTGTCAGTCTGTCAGCGAGCTGTATCTCATGAAGCGCAGATAGAGCAAAAGATTTTTACAGAGCGTGTATTATAATGCCACTGTAACAAAATTAATACATTTTTGCCCGTGTAAACTAATATATAATATATTATAATACAATAAAGCTGAAACAAGCTCCATTAGTAACCTACCCGTTAATCAAAGCTCATACTATGTATAAGAATGATAAGCTTCTGAACATAGGCCGAAGTGTAGGTAAGAGTTATTGCACTCAAGTCGAACCAACAAACAATAATTATTACCTTCCGTGTTGCTACGGAAGTGTTTGAATATACAGCATGCGTGGTTTAATTCACAAAGAATCTAGACTTTCCTCAAGAATCACACTATTTTTATATTTCAATTTCGACAATATTTCTGAACAAAAGTTGTTTATAATATCAAGTACTTCATTTATTTATTTCAGAACAATATGCATTGTGTTGAAAATATAATTTTACAATTATCAAATCTAAATCCAAACATAACATTACATTAATTCATTACATTAAATAATTACATCAATTAGAATAATAACATTACAATAATACACATACAATAAATATTTATGTCATTAGTTATTAGAGTACCTATGTCCTATAAGATGCACACTGCTTGTCATTAATAAATTCATCTACAATATAATAGCTTTTCCTCAACAAATATGCCTTTAGTTTATTTTTGAATAAGTTTGTGCTATATATAGTTTTAAGCTCTGTAGGTAATTTATTATATAGGAACACTGATTGGACCCTAGAGCTGTGTTTAACCACATCAAGCTTTGGTTGTATTGTGGACGGTAAATCTTTTCTTCTAGTGATTTCTCTATTTTGTCTTTCATCAATGGTTTCAAGCTTATGCAGATTACTAACCAAATTTACCAGCAAAACAAGAAGATACAGACATGGAACCGTTAAGATCCTTAGAGTTACAAAGTGTTCTCTGCATGATTCTATTTGCTTTAAGCGGAGCATTGTCCTAATAGCTCTTTTCTGAATAATAAAGGTGTTATTTAAATTATATTGATAGCTATTTTCCCAAAGTAAGATGCTGTATCTCAGCTTAGACTCTACCAAGGCAAAGTACACTGTCCTCAATTGATCCATATTCAATTCCTCTCTTAAGTTTCTAATGGCATAACACGCAGAACTAATAGAGTTGGTTATTGCCTTCGTTTCCTCTTTCCACTTCAGATATGCATCGATATGGACTCCTAAAAATTTCACGTAATCTGTCACTTCTATCTTATTGCCAGAAGACACTACTTGTAGGTTGGCATCATTTCTAACTGTAGACTTGAATAATATACACTTTGTTTTATTTATGTTTAGTCTTAAATTATTTACACTAAACCATTCTTCAAATATGTTTAATATCCTATTAATTTTGGACTCTAAATCTAATATATTATCTGCTGATATTACAGCGTTTGTGTCATCCGCAAAGATAACTAGCTTCGTATCTGGGCATCGGATTGTCATGTGTTTTCAACTCCTTGAAATCTATAACACAAATAATAAAAGAAAAAGGAAGAAATTTAAAGCACAGACCACCTCAACAATCTTACAAAATAATGTCGGCTTGTGTACCGATTAAGGAAAATATTAAAACATTTTTTCCTCTTCGCTTGAAAGGTAGGTATGTATATGAAGTCAGATTTCTTTTTTTATTATTTTTTCTCATGATAGTGAAGTTAAAATGTTTATTTACTGTGCACTTCAAGATTTATAGCAAGTTTGATGATGAATTGACGGCTATATTAATATAAAAAAGCTGAAGGGTTTGTAGTGTATCTTTGTTGTAAGCCTAGGTATCTCAGAAACTACTGGTCGGATAACTATTTGTTTTTGTGCTGGATAGCTCATTTACTAAGGAAGGCTATTTAACATCACACTATGAGCCAAGAGTACGGAATAGTAGCCTTAAACACGTGGGTGTAACCGGGCTCATCATACAAAAGTAATGGTAATTTTTTTTATAGACTCACGCCTGTATCCCCGAAGGGGTAGGCAGAGGTGTAATATTACACCCACATTTCGCCATGAATTTTTATGTCCCACGTAATAGGGGGCGAGCCTATTGACATTTTTAAAATACACAAGAGCAGTCTAATTTCCTCCAAGAGGCAAATAAAATCCCTTCACAATTCGCACTCCCTTATTTCTATTAATATTGCACCGTCGTCAATATATGTATATGTCGGCGATACGCCAGGGTTATGGTGTCCAGACTCCATAATAAAAACACTCACGTAATATTACTTGGTTTATTATCAGTTGATTTCTAGCACAGAATTGAAATAAAATGTGACTTACAGTCCTTTTTATACACTAACTGTCATTACACAATGTTTAACAACTGTCACTTCCTTTTCAACATATAATTGAAATTACTGTACAATTATTTATCAAAAACCAATATTAATATTGTAATGAATTTTGCACAACACCAAATGATTTATTTTATACGAATAACAAATTTATTTTAATAGCCAAACGCTGCTTTACAACATTCGGTCAACAGATGGCGCTATCAACAGGATGTAAATATAATAGCATGTTATTTATTACCGAAAACATAATAATAAGTGTCAGAATCATGTTATTTAATACTAATTGATTTTACTTTGAAAGTTTCTGGAGTTATCTTAATAATTAAGCGATAAATTAAATACCCAATCTTTATAAACAGTTAAGCAGCCAATACAGTGTCTAATATTGTAAAGTAGTGAAGTTCCCAGTTCTGTGTTCACAAATAGTTATTTAAATATCAATCTTAAATATTATTAACAGTTTCGTAACAATATAATCATTATATATTAATTTGCGCCCATATATATTATAACCAATGGTACGCCACTTAAACGAAAGCCTTACTTACGCTCTGAATATTCCTGACACATTTTTTGTCACTCTCTATATTTTTTGTCTCTCTCTCTCTCTCTCTCTCTCTCTCTCTCTCTCTATTTTCCTTTTTGTACGCTTCCGACGCTTTCAGTGCACTTCACAGATGCTAGTGAAATCTAAAATACTTAGGTTCTTGAAAATTAACACAAAGTATACAGCACCAAAGATAATAATCCTTCGTGCGTTGCTAAGTAAAATCTGACCTTCTTTCCAGGTAGATTGAATATTTATTAATTATTAGACGTTGCCCGAGGTTCGAGCTGTAGCGCCGCCCGAGTGAATTACTTAACACTTCCTCAGGCATCACACTACCTACTGGTGAAAACTGTACAAAAATGCGTTCGATCGTTTATGACTTTATCACGTTTTAAGAGTAGATTTTTTTATGGCAAAGATAGTAGGTTCATCATTTTCAGGAATGAATGAAATGTATACCACCACTACAGTTTTACAAGCACAAAATAGTACGAATGCAATTAAAATTAATTATAAATTGTATTTCGGCAGCAACAACAAACGGTCATTAAGCACGATACAAGGCATTGTACCAAACAAACGAGTATGAAAGTGAGGAAAAATATTTACCGACTCGCTCGTAGGTACTAATATTCATCCACGCAATACTCTTTATGGCACATCTGTGTTTCTGGCACACAGTTCTATGATATCAAATACTCGAAAAAAGCTGTGTCCCGAGATCGCCCCCTTACTTGGATATATTACGCGCTTGTGATAATGGTTTCAATATTGAAAAGAGAATATACTAGAGGTCGCCCGCAGCTATGCCCACGTATTCTTTTTAAAATTAACCGTTTCTGTCCGATCTCGAGGAAATTCTGGGAAATCCCTTCTTGGGGCACCTCTATAGTCCAACAAACATAGATGCCAAATTGCAGCTTCTTGCGCCCAATAGTTTTGTCCGTGCGTTGTCTGTCAGTCAGTAATGGAAGAATTTCAGGTATTAGTATATGGGACAACTCTACATCCCTGAGTGAGGTTGAAGTCAGCACTAGTGCACAGTACAGTAACAATAATAAAGGCATTAAAACTTTATCGCCCCCACTTGTAACTCTAACCGCTTGTTTCCTAACAAATATTTCACCTCACTCCTAAACATAACTTTTACAAATCGCCGGGAGATTGTGATCAAATAGTAAACTTTTAGGCAAACAACTTGAACTTCAGTAAATATATGATGTTCGCTTTTGAATTAAAGATAAGGTAAAAGGCTGGTTCATACGTTCTACTTGTGTACAAAGTGGAACTTGTTTTGTAAACAAACACTTTGCGATAACTATTTTGTGTAGCTGGTTTGTTAAGTGTGAAAGTCGTAGTAATTTAGCCTGTGCAACAGGGTGGAATTCTACTAATATCTTAATATATAAAATCCTGGCGTTGGAAGCCGAAATTTGGCATGTATGTTCCTTGGGGACCGTAGGGGTGCACTAAGAAGGGATTTTCCCAAACTCCCGGGATCGGCCAAAAAGGGTGAATTTAAAAAAAATGCAGGCGTAGCTGCTGGCGTATGTAATAAAATTACTTAAAATGTCAACGGCAATGTTTTAACGCAATTATGTAGGCTATTTCTTAAAAGACATTTGAAACTAAATCTAAACCTACCAGTAGACGCAAAAACACGCAGACTCGAAAAAATATTCGTGTTTCTCGAAAAGTATGGATGCGTATAAGGATTGGTATCACGGCTCTCTACAGCATTGGAATGAAGAACATGGAAAAAAGTAAAACTAATTTTGGTCTATAACATTTGTCACATATACGCTGAATACTTTTTACCAGTTGCATATGGTTAGAGACCGGCTACTACTTTTTTATAGGATGTGTTTCTTTATCATCTAGAGACTACTAACTTATTTTTCAACTTCTCTAAGACACTTCTGATTTCGGTTTCACGTTGAAAAAACACATTTTTATCACTGATTACACGATTATTCCACGTTCTTGGGGAGAAAAGCGGTCCATGATTATTTTTGAATGAATGTGAATTTAACATTTGATTACTACAAAATTTTCAATAGCAGAATGAAAACAAATATAAGACATTTCTAAAGGGCCATTACTTTTGCGGCGCTGTTATACCTCAGAAGCCGTGAAACACCTAATTTTTCGTCGCGCAACTAGCCATAACGGTACATACTACAAACTTGCAAAAAATAGAGCTTATAGTCAAAAGTCTGAACAAAAGACTTTTGAAAGAATTTTTCATGTATGTAAAATAGAATCACGGTAAAAAAATCACAAAAACGAGGCAGAAAATAATCTTTCGTCTCACTGTTTGCAATATTTTGATCGTGAACTGTCATATTTTATTTGATAATATTGTAGGAAATCTAATGAACTAAAGAATTACCCTATTTATTTTCATATTATACGTGTATATTTTGTAAAATTAAATAAAATCTGCCAAACGTCTATGATTTTGACGCTCGGTTGATTCCATCAATATCAAACGCTTCGGCAATTTAAACCTTATTAGCATAAGCGGTGTACTGAGTGTCAGTTGCTAGTTTATGCCCCGCCCAGACCTCATCATTCGGCTATGAGCCCTGTGAGAGATAGGTCATGTCGCTTGCGTCTCCGCTGCACGAAATTTTACGTAAACATGTTTGTTAATAATACGCCATGAATACGCCAATCTGAGTTCGTAATTTCATGTTTTATGTTATAGACTGAATACTTTGAATCAAATAGGCTTTTCTTGTGACTATGGGCACATATAATTAGGACCTAAGTTTATATTCTTGTTGCGTTTAATGTGTTATTGTTTCTGTGCTTATAAATATATAATTAGAAGAATAAAATATGGACAATTAGAGAAATAAAGTTCTACAAAGAATTTGTACAAGAAAGCATCGTAATAAAATATAAATTCATCCATGGCCAAGTGATTATGAAATATGAAAAAATTTAACACAAATTATTTTCATAAGAGTATTTTATGACTGACTATGTTATACATTAGCGGTTATGCATAATATAGTTATATTAATTATTCTCACAATACATAGCTGCCACAGTTTTCAATGTTTGAAAGAGTAATAACATAAAATCGAATCATTTTATGTATAGGTCAGTTCACGAAAGATGACCACTGCGCAGAAATCATTTTTTAGGTCTCCGTGGAGGTGCGGGTTGAGGCGCGGGTGGAATGCCAATGGCGTGGCTCCGTTCCTGACGCATTCCCTAAATGCGTCAAGAATGGAGCCACGCCATTGGTGCATGAATGTACATATGCGCGACGGCCGCCATTTCTGGTCAACTTTCGTGAACCGACCTATACCTATATTGCAAATTCATTAGCTTGTCAGAGCGCCTGGAGCGCTAAGATGCCGCCACGGCGAACAATAAACAGTGCTAATATGGCGCTCCGCAGTCCGCACATAAGCGATAACGATTGTTGTATTATTGTGTTGTGAACATAAACCTATTTAGGTACATCGGGTAAAACTTTGATTATTCATTAACTATTAGGTAAGTTTCAGTACATCTAATATCTTTTTAATTTCTAAAATCAATCATTTATAAGTAAGTTGGTGACTTCTCTGTTTGCTATAACCACAAGTTATAGTATTTTTTAAAATAATTAAGTATCTAACTAATTATATTTATTGTAATTACAGTGAAGTTAAAGTTACAGTTTAGCAACGTCTTACACACATTTGACTGCAGTAACTCCTAACTCGATTTGTTCAAGAGTGATAAGCAAAAAATACACGAGGGATAGCAGTGACTGGTTCGAATTGCGTAAGAATATGTTGACAGATTCAAATTTTGGTATAGTGGTAAAAAGAAGAGATAACAGCAGTAAAGCCAACTTAGTAAAAATTATTTTGTACAAATAAAATATTTGCAATGAAAAAAACAGTTGCGCATGGAGTCTAAAATGAACCACTGGCTTTGCAACAACTGGCGAAGCAAGAAAATGTAACAATCGAGCCTTGTGGATTATCCGTTTATTGGTGCCACGCCAGATGGATTAATAGGTCCAAACACGATTGTAGAAATTTAATGTTCTTTAGTTGCCTATAAGAAGCGATAGCCGAGTGGATATACCAACAGACTGCTATGCAGAGGGTATCAGGTTCGAATCCACGGCGCGCACCAATGACTTTTCGGAGTTATGTGCGTATTGAATTGTTAATTATCGCTTGTCCCGTGCCTCGGAGAGCACGTTAAGCCGTCGGTCCCGGTTGTCATGAAGATCTTTGACAGTCGTTACAGGGCGTCAGTACCTTCTAAATAAACTGACACTAGTCTAAACCATGGAATATCGCTATCCCTTCGGGTTGCGGAGGTCAGACAGGCAGTCGCTCCGTGGAAAATCTAATATTCAGCCAAATCCGGTTAGACTAGTAAGCGGACCCCAGATTGAAAATGGGATAACGCTAAGAAGATGATGAGTTGCCTATAAGAATGGCCTGGAGAATAGTATAAGAGCAAATAAAATACAAATATGAAAACATGATAAAAAAGTTAACCGACTAGTCTAAACAAATATTGTAATTTTTATTACCAAATTCAGGGGCAACGCCACGTTACACGCAAACAAAAATGTTTATTTGCTGTGTGGAGTGGCGAAAGTAAACCACTAAAAATAGAAATGATAGAAAGAGATGATGTTTTCTGGGAGACGAAAATGAAAGAAAAGCTTGTGGCGTTTTATATGAATTGGCAGTTACCTGAAATTGTTGATTCTCGTCGAGCTCAAGGGATGGCATTGCAAAATCACGGAGAGGAAAATGTTTCATCAGTGCTTGAAGTTTCTACAATACCAAGCCTTAAAAGGAAAGTAAATGCAAATGTGCCTCTTGAACAACAGCAAATAATAAGTATTGAAGCCTCATCACCTCACACACTGCCTTTAACTTTCGATGAGAATAATGAAAACCTGCCGGGTTGCAGCAGACAGCTAACTTTTGATGAGCTGTAAACTCTGTATTTCGTTCATTCATTCATTCATTCATCATCAGCCTTTAACAGTCCACTGCTGGACTAGGCCTCTCCTTTGAAAGGAGGAATTGGCCTACTATACCACGCTGGCCAAACGGGTTAGCATAGGGTTTGTATCAAGTTTTCCTTCTCTTACAGTGCTGTTCTCTGCATAATATGCTCCCTCTGTCGGCTCTTACGACACCCATGGGATGATATGGGGTGGTGACATTCGGTATTCTTAATCCGTCACCACACGGACAATGTATTTTGTTAGTAAATGATAAATAAATATATTTTAATATTTATTTTCTTTGAAACAACACATATTTTAAGCGAAAGAATTTTTTTATATTTTTCCATACAATGAGGAGAGCCAACGAAAAAGCAGTAACTCAAATTTTAATTCTATAATTTGGGTTGGGTTTCGAAACAAGTCGCCTGAATTTGAGGGTATTGGTGGTGTAGGGGGCTTAAGGGAGTTAGTTCTAATCCCCTAAAAGTAATTTTGGCTGCCGGAGTTGCGTCTAAATATTTTTAAACAATTTCCAAAAATTCTTAGTAGTAGTTTTTATACCTTGAAAATCGTGAAACGAAACGCAAACCCGCCATCTTGGAATGATCATATTGACAGCTAATGTCAAATTTATGTTAGGTTCTCTTTTGACTCTTAATCCGAAAATAGGAACCCTGCGAAGCAGGGCTCCGTCAACCTTAGTTTATTAAACTAGTGTGAAGAATGTGGAAGTTGGCAGTTCCATACACACTGATGTTTGGAGATATTTTTTTTTTCAGAGGAAACCAAGTATTTCCGGCAAGTGAAAATGGTGAGAGCGAATTCCGAGACCTCCCCTCCTCCCCCTCAACCACTCACAACCCCTAAAAACGGCGACGTATTTCAAAACCTTTACCATAATAATTATGCCTATAATAACAATAAAACATCCATAAATAAATAAAATAAACCAACTTTTACTAAACTTCAATTATTTCGTAACTTGCTTTAGTTGAGATACGGCTTTTGCGCTTAGTAGGGCAGTATTGTGGTTTTTAGGGTACCGTAGCCAAAAATTGTAATGCCCTTTATATTTTGTAGGATAGTATTATATAGGTTGGTTTTATATATTGTAGGAACCCTTATAGATTCGCCATGTCTGTCTGTCTGTCCGCCCGTATGTAACAGTCAATTTATTGCAAAACAGATTTGAAAACTGGCAGGAATGGAATTAGATGTAGGTATTCTATGAACTGCTTTACCATTGTTATACAAAAACAAAACAAAAATAATTAGGGCCTCCATATATGGAACTGACTTAATTATTTTTATCATCTTACGGCACGTATTTATCTACTTTCGTCAACAATAATTTCGTCAAAAAAAAATTAATACTTACCTATAACGTCTAATGTAAACCAGTTTTGCTCATGGCTCCACTAAGAACAAAAATTGCGCTATGCCTATATTGTACAAACAGATTGATTTATGTAATATAAATTTTAATATCAGTATCTCAATTCAATATGCTAAAACGTTTTGCTTGCGATTTTGAAATATTGGAATATGGATGTCGCCAGAATACGGCCGCACACGACGAGAATGAAGGGGGGCGCCCCGCAGTAGACGGAGCTAAGCGCCCTTCACCTCCCCTGCTTCACCCCCTCATTTACCAAAACAGTCGCTTAGTACAGCGCCTTAAGCCATTGTTGCCTTATTGAAATACTTGTGAAAATCTTTTTATAGTCAGATATTTAATTTATATTTCATTTTATACCCAATTAAAATATTAATGTAACCTAAAGGCTTAAAGAAAAAATATTATAATTTTCTTCTGACATCCAATCCAATTATTGATATTGATATAGTATTGTTTATTTTTGGCTTATTAATTATAATTATTTAATTTATGTAATAATAATATTTGCATGTCGCTATATTACTGGTCAAAATACTTGAATCATGTATGCTTTGCTTTGTAACAGTATTTTAGCAAATAAATTTTCTGATTCTGATATTATTTTAAAATCTACGGTTAAATACTCAATAAGTTAAATAAATGTAACTTACTTATAAGAAGAAGAGCACTAAAGAACTGAGAATTGAGGTGTAAAGATTGATGCCTGCCAAGACTATAGCTGGTGACTCATCCAGTAATAATACAATCTTACGATTATAAACGCATCTGCAAAGTTAGAAAATGGTGAGATATGTATGATATATTTCATTTCTCTGCTTTTAAGAATGAAGCCGAAGCTTTTTACACAAAAATATAATTATATAAATTCCCAAAGCGACTTCATTCGCCATTAAATATCGACTGGTTGTACGTCGATGCTGACCCATTTCCATTTATTAATTTTCAACAGGAACGCATTGAACTGTGCACTCATTACGAGCAATATTTCCCTTTAAATGCCTGCATACATGCTGTCCCATTGCTGGGCACGGACCTCTTCGTACTATGAGAAGGGTAGAGCCAAAGTCCACCCCGCTGGCCAAGTGCGGGTCGGCAGACTTCACATGTCTTTTCGAAACTTCGCACCTTTTAGTACATTATACGGTACTCTCAGACATGCAGGTTGCCTCACGGTGTTTTCATTCACCGTTTAGCAAGCGATAATTAACAATTTAGTACGCACATAACTTCGAAAAGTCATTGGTGCGTGCCGTGGATTCGAACCCGAGACCCTCTGCGTAGCACTCGTTCGGTCTCTCCACTTGGCTATTACTGCCTTTAACAACAACAAGATTAAACAATAAAGCAATCGGAGCTTCGCATAATTGTTTTAATTACAGAATACAAATCGTTCTGGCAACATTGTAGATTAAACTCCGAAGTATTTTCATCAAGAATTTCATTGCGAGTCATCGGAATTGTTATAAGGTGATTACGAATATATTTTAGTATTTAAATATTTGAATTGTAAATGTAAGCGTTAGGTCTTTAATTTGTTTGTTTTATTTGTACTTGCTTTTGCTTACGACTTTGCTTCAATTCAATGGTTTATTGCTCTCCATATGTTTTACATGTTGTTACATAGGTATATAGTAGACACAATTTGGACCCTGACGGGCACGGCTATAGAAAAGAAGAAAAGAAGAAAAAAAAAGCTTTCATGGTATGTCGGTAAAAAGTATAATATTTGTGAAATCAGTTAGCAAATGACTGTCTGTCAATATTGATACAGCTTAGTAGGGATTAATTTGTGAAAAACATGTAGCCTTTGTTTGACCATGTTTAAAAGCAAACTAAGAAACAAGCACTCAAATAGTTAAAGATCCGGTTTTAATTATTTCCTTGCAATTTTTTTTCAATATTGGTTAATTGTTTTAGCCGCCTACATAGTTCTGTTCGTGGGTTTGTCCACGTGGGAGTCGATTATCTTAAAAATGATAGCATGATGTGTTATTCTGATGTCTAAGCTACATCACAGCAGTTCCATCTAGCTTTGCTTACTAGTTTTTTCATGAAAGAGTCACAAACACACAGGATCAATATTATTTTCTTTGATGTTTCTATGTTGCTTTTGGAATAGGAGTGAAACGTGTTTATAAGGTAACGAGATCGGTAAAACAATTTCACAGCGTTATCATAACTTAGGTAAATCATGGCGTCATAACGTTCGAACATGAGTCAAAAATAAATCATGCAGTTTTGCTCCACAAATAACCATGAACCCGACAGAGTTATTCATTGGTAACGTGTTTGTTAATACCTGGACTGCATGTATGGCGTTGTTTTCTAAGTAAATGCCTCACCGACTGCAACCTCTTCATGTGTGTTGTGTGTTCAATCTGCACGTGTTGTGTCATTAACAAATTGTTGTTTCAAGTGTGGGTGTTCTTTGTGTGCGTGGCTGACAATGGTGGCTTTACAATGTCCCACATGTTACGGAAGTACGTGTACCCACGTGTTTCGGTAGTACGGATTATAATGTAGAATAGCAATCCGAAACCAACTTATCAATTATATCATCTACAATCAACATAACAATCATCATCATCATCATCCTCCTAGCGTTATCCCAGTTAGAACCCGGGGTCCGCTTTCTAGTCTAACCAGATTTGACTGAATATTAGTTTTTCCACAGAGCGACTGCCTGTCTGACCTCCGCAACCCAAAGGGTTAGCTATATTCCATGGTTTAGACTAGTGTCAGTTTATTTATAGGTACTGACTCCCTATAACGACTGTCAAAGATCTTCATGACGGCCGGGACCGACGGCTTAACGTGCTTTCCGAGGCACGGGGCAAGCGATAATTTACAATTCAATACGCACATAACTCCGAAAAGTCATTGGTGCGCGCTGTGGATTCCAACCCGATACCATGCATAGTTGTAGTATACTATAACTATAACCCTCTGCATGTCAATCTGTTGGTATCTCTACTAGGCCATCGCTACCCTACATAACAATATTAATAGGTATATAACAAACTTCTTTACAGTGAAGTTACCAAGTGACGGCCGGTTTCAATGAACGATCTAACCATGGATTTTCAGATTAAAGATACATGTTTGATATATGTATGTATGGAGTTTATGTGAAATGAAATGAGACTGCCTCCATGGTACAGTGGATAGCGTATGCGGCTGATGATCGGAGGTCCCGTGTTTAATTCTCGGGTCGGGCAAAAGTGTTACTGGGTTTTTCCGAATTCTCAGTAGCAGCTCGGAGTCTGGTGATGTGCCCAGTAACGGCAATAGGCTCACCCCCTTACGTGGGACCTCAAAATTCATGGCGAAATGTGGGTGTAATATTACGCCTCTACTTACCCCTTTTGGGGGATACAGGCCTGAGTCAATAAATAAAAAAAAATCTATCTCAAATCTCCAAATCCACGGATATATTGGATATTGAATGTAGCTCTTAGGCGCTCCTAAATTGAAAAGAGAACAAAATATCAAGTAGACATCATTCACAAAATGCTCTCCACACTTCCTAACCAAACATAAATTATAATGACATCTCATTTCTACTCAAGGTTTTCAAATAAGTCAAAATTAGATGCAAATATTTATCAATACCATACGTCTTAAACCTAAGCCCTATTTCCCAAATTATTATATTATCTCTGAGTAAAATGGAAATCGTGTAGTAGGAAGATAATTGCCCATCCCAAGATAATTACAGAGCTTTTGCATAGTAATATTGTTCAATAATACTCATATTCTTACATGTAAATGAAATATATTTACTTGTGTAGACTGTAGGTGTTATTTTTTATCTGTGTATATATCTCGCCTTACTGACTGTAAGGCAACTGACTGACAGAAAAGCTATAGCTAAAATTATTGAACGCAAGAAGATGTACGTTCCTTGGGAACAGCAGAGGTGCACTAGAAAATGATTTCACGAAATTCCCACAGGATCAGATTGAAACGATTGAATAAAAAAGTGTGGGCATAACTGCGTCCATTCTCTATTTCAAATATAACTTTAGCTCGTGGAAGTACCTGTATTTTGGAGCACTTTACAGAAAATACATAGCACTTAATATTATATGGATAGATGACCGCATGTTGTGACAATTACATCTGGGGGCCAACTCTCGTATTTTATATGACATTGAAACTAGAGTCATGAAAGTAGAATACATGCTGTAGAAATGAGAACACTGAGAAGTATGTGTGGTGTTTCTTTTATTGACAGAGTAAAGAATTATATGATAACTGATAAGAGAGTGTTGTGGGGTATAAGAAGATGTAGTGACAAGCATCGAGAAAGGTATGCAAAGATGGTTTGGGCACGTGAAGAGGATAGATGACGAAAGACTGACCAAGCAGATATATAAGGCAAGTGTGGAAGGGACAGGACGAAGAGGAAGACCTAGGCGGACGTTCTCTGACCAGATTGGAGACATCCTAAAAACAGGACAGGTTAGAAGTACCCTGAACAGAAGAGCATGCATGAGGAATGTTATGGGAGTGAATGAAGCAAGAGATATATGTCAGGATCGTTGCAAATGGCGTTCCGTAGTCTCTACCTACCCCTCCGGGAAACAGGCGTAAGTCTATGTATGTATGTACGAAACTATATTTTGAATGAAATGAGATTATATTTAGTATTGACGCAGAATTGGTATTCTGCTAACCTAATGCCACTATCGTACAATTCGAAATAAATAGTTTGTCGTTGACACATATTTTGACATTTGTTTCAATTTACGATCTAATTACAATTTCATTCAAATATCAATTAATTTAGGAGAATACCATTTGTGACGTAAGTATGACACTGACATTATATTGAAACTGTATTTTGAACAAATTTATTGAGGAGAATTTGGTCTCTTAGCGGTACCGTACTTCGCAGTGATAACGTTAAGGACGCGATCGGTACGTATAAATTTTATTTAAAGTTTCTTTGTTTAATTCTTGTTCAATTATTTGATTTTCTTTTCTTAAGATCCAGTCGGTCTTGTATCTAGTCTTATCTAACAAAATAAGAGTCGTTAACATGGAAATCCTTTTCATACATTCAGATAGAAACACCGAATACTTAGGCAAAGCCGAAACGCTCTCTGACGACGGAGGTGCTGGAATGTATAGTGTCTTTATTTTATCTGCTTTTTTGTAATAAAGTAAGATAGTGATGGATATATCAAAAAATAATTTTCTAAGCAGGATCGTATTTTTTTAGTAATGCAGGCGAAACGTAACGTAACAATAATTTATTCAATTTATTATCAACATTTTATCTGAACATTGCTTTGCACTATATTCTAAGTAACTTGAGACGAGATACAATATAGGTTAAGTTACGAGTTAAGACCCTTTTAATTCCACAACTGGATGAAAAGCCCTGGTCCATTTCCTAAGGATTGTATAAAAAAATTGTGTATATTTAAATTTTTCCAGCAACATGACAACTCTTTTACATAAAAAAATACAGCACCCAACCAATTAAATAATTACCAAGTCACAACTTTAGTGAGAACAACAATAATTTCCTTTTACATCCCTACAAAGAAACGGTTCTACCTAATCTCTCAAAAGTAATTTGAAGAGGAAAAGAATGTTTATTTGTGACCATGAGCTTGAAAAGATAAGGCGTAAAGGAAAAAATAAACCTTAAGACGTCGGAGAAAGAATATTTAAACAATGGTAGCGGAGAAGTTGTGGAGATATTCAAGAATTAGTAATTAAAATTTAAGTATTTTTCGTTTGAGAGTGACGCTTAGTACTGTCATGTAGTAGTTTGAGATATGTTTCTAGATTAATTATATTGCATACATACATACATATACTCACGCCTTTTCCCGTCGAGTTTGGCAGAGACAACGGAACGCCACTTGCTTCTATCCTTACAGACCTCACGCGCTTCCTTTACACTTTTAATACATGCTCACCGGTTTCAGGTACTTCGTACTTTACCGTTTTTTGGCACGTCCCCAATTTGGTCGAAGAATGTCCGACGAGGTCTGCCGCGACCGACTTGCCCACACACATTTGTCTTATACATTCGATTCGTCATTCTTTCTTCACTCATTCGCTCTACGTGTCCAAACCACTTCAGCATTTCTTTCTCAATCCTAGTCACATCTTCTTTTAGACCACTGTTTTCTCGTATAATTACATTCGGAATTCTATCAATCAGTCTCACCCCACACATACTACGCAGTGATCGCATCTCAACTGCGTTAATTCTACTTTCATGCTTTTTCTGCCATACCCAACTCTCTCTTCCATACATCAACGTCAATTATATTACGTGTAATATAAAATAGTATAATCAAATTCAATTATTATAGAGTGATTTCATAAGTAAACTTCTAAACTTACTAGTCGCCGCAAGTTTCCCGATAGGTTGGAGAGTATACCTATATAGGAGATAGGAATGTAAATACTTTTTGAGTGTTCGTGACGCAACGATTTTAAAAATCCCAGTCACTGACTACATATTCAACTAACTTGAAAACTTGTTGGTTTCAAAAAGGAGTAGGAAATTTTATTGGAATTCGATATTTACATTGCGTAAATATCGAATTCTAATAATATTTTCCACATTGTAGGTTTTTTGAAGCTGTTTTATAGACATCATATTTTTCAATAATTTTTAAAACCACTTTCTTGTTTTCTTATTCAATAGTAATTAAATCGGTGTCTTTATATTATTCTGAAGAAATAAAATCATACTTTTCAGAATCACTTTCATATTTTCAGAACACGTGTCCTTACATTAGTTTTTATAAGAAATTCCATCACCACAGTTCATTCCGGAGGCCAGTTCTCACGTTTCTTGAAATAAATTCCTACCAGCTCGAATGTTTTTAATTATAAGGTAAGAGGACACTGCCCGTCTTAGCAACGCAGCTAATTATATAGGATTTCTCTGGAGAGCCATGTCTTGTGTAGCGTTGTTATTGTTACATTTGGTTCGTTTACCTACAGGTCATGAGGTGAGACAGGTAATTAGTTTTTGGGAACTTACCTTGGCTCTCATATTATTAGAAAGGTGTGAAAGTTGGCAAAATGTGTTTTGGCAGCAGAAACGCGTTACTAAAAATTATAAAGAAATCATTACTCAATGAAGCATTGAGCTGGATACTGATTTAACTGTGCATAAGATTCTTTTAAATTATAGTGATTGGGAACCTTCAAAGTATGCAGATATATATCGTTGAGACGTCCTATCATGAAGAGTATACATTTCTGCCTTGCTGGACGAAGCTGCGAGCCCATAGTCATCATTATCATGTATTCCAAGTGATCTCAAATATTTTCTATTGATCTATTAATTCTAAGATTTTAGAAACCAATATTTTTATCGAAAGACAAAGATATTTTATTTGCATATATTTATGGTATACTGAACATAAATGTAAAAATATAAACAGTGTGATTTATAAACCGCCGGAATCAATATCCGATCGATCCATGGATTTGAACATTAGAAATGCGTATTTGACGTAAGGTCCATTCAAAATATTATGTCAAATGAATATATATATATAAATACTGTGTTAATACTATCCATGGATCTATCCGTGCATTTGGAGATTAGAAATACAGGATGTAAGGGACTGTGTACCGAAAACCGATATCAGTGATTCAGTACATGATACTGAGGCCACTGGCGGTCGAATTTTCCGAAAAAAAATCATGAATTTTCCTCTTTTTCTTTTGCATTTTTTGGCATAATATGCCAAAATTATATTATAATGCAATGAAATAGTAACTATAGTCGACCTGCATTAATATTTTTTGTAAAATTCTAAGAATTAAACATGTACATGGTGCGTTTACTCTGACGTGACATCGGCCGCAGCGCGCGGCCGCAGCACAGTAAGCGCACCAGTCGTAATCTCTGCCGCCGTACCTAGCACCCGCCGTAGTAGTTTGTGAGTTCCTATTTACATCGCAATTTTTTGAAAAATTGTCGCGTTCTTAGATTTTCCTGAAAAATTCGACCGCCAAGGGTCTCAGTATAATGTACTGAATCACTGGTATCAGTTTTCGGTACACCGTCCCTTACACCCAGTATGTCTCTAATCTTCAAATCCACGGACAGATCATAATATAATGGGACCAGCCGAAAGTTAGCAGAAAATAGAATTAAAAATGCTTATTATTCTGACAAATCTTTCTAAGCGGCGATAGCCTAGCGGTGTATAACGGACTGCCGAGACGATGGTCTCGGGTTCGATCCCCAGGTACCTCGGGCACACACCTCTGACTTTTCAAAGTTATGTAAAAGTGTTAAGTATCGCTCGCTTAATAATGTGCCCGGTAGATGGCAATAGGCCCGCCCCCTATTACATTGAGACCGAAACATAACTGGCGAAGTGTGGGTGTGTAATACACCTCTGCCTATCACTTACGGATAAAGGCGTGAAGAAATGTTTTTATGTTTTTAACTGGGTATGGGCTCCGAGGCGAAAAGTCTAGGTTGCAACCGGGATATCGCGATGGCGATAAAGAACGAGCATAAATAACTAAAAATACTGCAACTTCCAGAAATATACAAAATCCATATGTATCTACTGCTTTTTTAACAAAACATAAACGACAATAAAATGGGTCCAGTTTCCTTACAATGTCGGCGAGAACTAATGAGATTGTCAAGCCGAGATATTTTTCAAGACGATTATTACATCTTGTTCAAAGGACTTTGGGTAATCGACCGACAAATTAAAATGGGCTGAGGATTTCTTGAAGACATCATTGTATTTAATAACAGCGCGAAATATGGAGGTGCTAATGTTTTGGTAAATAACTTGAATTTGTTTTTATACTTTCCTGATTTGTATACTTCAACAAATAAACGAATTAATATCGAGATCAATATTCTGTGGTTAATTTAATTTGACTACACGGCTGGCGTAGTGGTTAAAGCGGTTTCCTCGCCGCTTGACACTGCACCGAGTGTTGTGGGCTCGATTCCCACACGAGACAACACTTTGTATGATCCACAATTTGTTGTTTTGAGTCGGGGTGTTTATTGTGTCCGTTGGTTGTATGTTTGTTAAGCCCCGTGATCGAGGATTTATTCCTAGTGCATAGTGCGGAAGTTGTCCTCAAAAAATCGGAAAATTAAGTGGTTTATTCAAAAAATGTGTGACTTAACAAGAATATGATAAAAAGTAAAATTCTTTTAGTGCTCGATTTCCAATATCCAATTTCCAATTAAAATCAAAATTTTCCAATATCTCAGATACACACGAGCAAGATAGATTAATAACACCTCTGTATGCATCAGGCTTATATACAAAAGTTTTCCGCAAGAGAGTTATATTAAAACCTTGCCAAATGCCACTGTGAGAACACACGAGACGAGATTAAATGAAAACAAAAGTCTGTGTCTCTCAAAGGGAGAAAATGTATTCGAAGATGAAATCTCTCAGCGCAAAGAATGAATTATTATCTTCATTTTAACATTTCTCCGCGAAATTCTTTGAATCGTTCTTAAGATGATTATTTTTCTTAGAACATTCGCTGCCCACAGAAACTACTTGAATTGTAGATATAATTACGGTAAAGCGACGCTAGAATTTATCCAGAACCTAAATTACCTAAATTAGAAGATAAAGTAACCACTGAATTTTGCTTCTATCTTCTCGGTCTAATGGTGTTTTGTCTACATTGCTATGTAGCCTTTTATAAGCAATACTTACGGGCATGTAAAACTTATTTTTATGTTTTGAATTGTATCCAATTCAAAACATAAAAATAAGTTTTACTATTAGAATGTTACAAGAATAAATACCGTTGAAGGTTTCTTCGAAAAGAAGCATAATATTTTTAATATCTGAAACTTAGTTTCTGATATTATTTCAAGAGTCGTGGGATAGATACAAGATAAGATATGATGTCTGTTTCTCTCTTATAGTCTTTCATATATTTCATAACTGCATGTCGTATCACCCATAACTCGCGCACACAGAACTACGGAGCAACTGTAACTAGATGAAAGTTCCACTAAATTGAATGTAACGTGTGCAACTTGTTTGTCTCACGCTTGAGAACGCAGATGGTTGCACATTGAGTCTATCAAATTGTGACATACGTTTAAATATTTAAGTTACCAACTATGGAGATAGCAATAAACTGCCATGCAGACGGCATTAGAGTTAGTTACTTAGAGGTAATGACAAAAACTCAAAAACAAAAACATGAATTTTGCCATTGTATGGGAAAATACATTAATAGGAATGGTTATTGGATGCCAATACGTTTACATGCCAAATTAAAATTAATATACAACTAAGTAATAAAATTTCGGTAAGTAAATATATTGGTTCCTTGGATCGTGTGAATTATTTTCAATAGGTATTCAATAATTAAAAAATTTAATATTCAATAATAGAAATAATTCAGACATTATAAAGATTTTAACGATGGTAACGTACAATTGGGTTTTTTAATTCGTTTTTCCCTCCTGATAATTTTATCTCATTTGATGAATTTCTCGAGCAAAAGTTTCGCGAATATTTCGATCTTGAAATAAATATTGTCAATGCTGGCAACGAAATACTTAACATGTTTGCATGTTGTCCACCAGGATCTCCTAGCCAGATCCCCCAGAGGATCCTCGTGAACTCATTAGTTGTGAAATTGTATAAAAGCAATTAACGTTTACAAAACCAGTGACTATCAGAAAGTTATCAGCCATCGATAGGGATTACAAAAATCAGGTGCATGCGATTTTCGACCTTATTGACGTAAGTCAGAATTTATAATTTTAATAACGTATCAATGTCAGAAAGCAAGAAAATACCAAAAAGAAGTTTATCATGAATTGTCAATAAGGTCGAAAATCGCATGCACCTGTTTTTTGTAAGCCCTATCGATGGTTGATTATTTTATAGTCATTTGTTTTGTAGACATGAATTTGTCTTACACAATTTCTTTTTAAACTTATTTTAGATACCTATCCCCGTGGTAAAACTAGTGGCACATAATAGCTAAAGGCGATTCCTATGTTTATTAGCAAAATAGATCATAAATATTACCAGAAAAATATTCAACACTATTAGTGGTATCGTTGGGAATGTCAAATAAATCACGTCATCACGTCGTGTCCTTGGTAACAAATGTATATTAAAACTAGAAATACCTTACCTGCTCTACTAATAATTAGCAGAATACCGTTCACACTAGTTCACACTTGGTTCAACTTTCGATGTAGTTCCGATCTCATTCAAGTGTCAGTTAAGTTACGAGAATACCATTTATGACGCCGAGACTAGATCGATATTGGAATTTGAACAAATATAATTACCAGAATTGGCCCTCTGGTTCGAATCCACGGCGCACACCACTGAGTTTTCGAAGTTACGTGCGTATTAAACTGTTATTTATTGCTAGCCTCCTGCCTCGGTGAGCATCTTAAACCGTCAGCTCAGAAGGAGGTATCCTAT
The DNA here is from genome assembly GCA_944739405.2 of Euclidia mi. Classification (NCBI taxonomy): domain Eukaryota; kingdom Metazoa; phylum Arthropoda; class Insecta; order Lepidoptera; family Erebidae; genus Euclidia; species Euclidia mi. The sequence goes on along the minus strand of OX123191.2, from coordinate 80,997,256 downwards.
TACCTTCTAGCTGCGCGTTGGACCCATGTCTCTATGTACGCTTGACCAAAGGCCGTGTAATGCCATATATCATGGGAAAACGCGAGTTGCGAGAAACAAATAAACTTGCATCATTTTCAAACAAATCCAAAACAAAATCTATTGCAGGAACTAAAACATAGTTATTTGATTGTTCACAAGTGGTTCACAAACTAACATTTAGTCGTCGTATCCTGGCCTCAACTTGACGTAGGCATAAGTTATCTCCCTTAACATCTTTATAGTGCAACTGTAACTAGGTAAAAGTTCCACCGCAGTCGCGTTACGTGATCAACGTCGATACCTACATGTGCATTGTTGTATATGCATCTTGTTTGTTTCAATATTGAGCGCGCACATGGTTTACTATTGGAATCTTTAATAGTGTAAGGAATGTTTGTAACACATTTCAGTATTCAATTGTGATACAAACATTGCTTCTTACCTCCGTTTAGGTGCGTACTGCTGATTATACTGTGGGCACGGTACTAATATCTAACAGTATTGTAACTCCATACAAACGCACGAAACTCGAGTTATACCTACGCGCCTCGAGCAGAGTACCCATTATACTATGCGGACTGTGCCAAGAGTACCCACAGCCGCGATCGTGCCGCAGGTCGCATGCGGCGCGTCTGGTAGGTATATAACTCACGAAGGCGGCCGAGTTACAATACTGTTAGATTATATTACCGTGCTGTGGGGCTCTCGACAGCCTTGATCTTCATGGCATATCATGCAGCAGAAGCGCAGGTCGTATTTCAAGACACGGCAACCTCAATGACATGCTTTTTCGGGCTCTTATTTCAGCTGGCGTTCCTCTTAGGTGGTAGGACTTACGAGGGACGCAACGTGTGTCAATAGCCTTGCGCTATCTCATGCTTCTAACTCAACGGGTTGTGTGAGCGCTGCCGCTGGTACAGCAGAAAACCTCAAACGACGCAAATACCTTAACTTAGTAGAGGATTATCTATTTGTTTCTTGAGACGAAACATAAAGTAAGTATCGCTATTATAATGTAATATATGGATGAGGGACGTAATTAGATCAAGTCTACACAAATTTAAAACAAAATCATGAATACCTATTACAAACAAAATAATACATAAAGAAAACTTAAAATAAATTATTTCAGCAGAAATTTTAACATTATTTGCCTAAGACTGCTTGGTAATTACTTCGTAGAAAAGGTAAATTGCTCCTTTATTCTATTAAAATGTATACCTTTATATTTAAAAATATAAGATGGTGCAGGAATAAATTATAAAGATTATACTGCACAGTTTTAGTGATATTTGTACCTACATACTCTGCTGACTCTGCCATTAAATGAACTGCTCAAAACACCAAAGTTCCCAGCTTATACTTCGTACCAAGCAAAATCATATATCTGTAAACTTCACAGTAAACAGACAACATTTTAGTAGTTAAAGCTTGTGCAATTTTCGCCCAAAGACTGATAGCAATCTAGCGCCAAAATAACGTTATGCATAACAAGCAAGACTCGATCGGTATTTACAAGCTGGAGCTTGTTTCAAGTAAGTCTATCGAATATGGTCTATGTAATGCAGTATCGATCTATAAAAATAGCATCATGTTTGGTAACTTATAGATTTTGGTAAAAAAAAAGTTAAGGGCGCGGTTGTAAGAATATTTGAATAAAATAATCTCACTTGAAGGAATGCAACTTACTACTATACTAGCTTTTTAATAGCATGTTGATAGTTTATTTAGGCGTAAGCTAAATAACAACTCAACAAGCCCTATTACAGAAAAGGATAAGTCGTTATTGATATCAATATATCTTTTTCCTTTATTCCAATTACTTTATTGTCGAAGAGAGATACTTTACGAATATTATTTTCGCTTCATAAAAACAATACAACTTTCGCACTTAGCATAAATGCTGTATGAATATACAAACATTCAATGAACCGGCACAAAGAACACCTAGAGTAGAAACAACAATTTGTGGATCAAAATACTACAACAAAACCTCGAACTATATGTAGATTGTGTAGCCTATATTTTACAAGAAGGCCCAAATTATCATAAACTGAAAGCTGTGCCAGCCAATCTTCATCTCGATGACTGCTGCAAAAACAACGTCTTTATTATAAAATAACTAATAACAAACAATAAACTCGTTCCGGTCCTGAAGCCTCGCTAATTACATGTAGTCGGTCGCGACTTTACTTAAACGTTGACGATTAATGTACAACGGAACAGCGGCAGATTTCTACTGTAATATACTTTGTAAAGGTGGCTTCACACTCACGCTGCGAACGCGAATGAATGACGAATTACTATCGAAAACTTTTATCTTTTCTCTCTCTATAATTATGATCTGTCCATCCGCACTTTGGCAGCGTGGTGGACTATGACCTTACTCTTCTAAAGCGAGAAGAGGCCCGTGCCGAGCAGTGGGACAGTTTATGTACAGGATTGATAATGTTGATAATAAAATTATGATCATCGCATAGAAAGTATAAATGCTTAAAGGCAGAGAAAACAAAAAAAACTCAATAGAAATGTTTAGTGGAGGTGGGCGATTTAAAGCGCCAATTAGGGTTATAGTAGAATTTCTTATAGTCTTCATCCATATTTATTTATTTGTGGTAATCTGTAACCTAAAAGAAGTAACTGACGTATAATTTATAATTTTTTCTATGTTTTGACAAGTTTGTTTGAGAATGCCTAAGCCACAACACATTAGTCGTGACTGTCTGCTATAAACAGCTGTTGCATCGGTCGATTACTGTTTGCGCTATAAAGCTTGAACATAAAATAACTTTATATTCACTTTAAATGAACGCAATAAATTCGCACGCGAGTGTAGCGCATGCCTTAATTTGAGGCTTTTTACCTTTCTGCTTGTAACGACTTTTGTTAGTCTAGACATTAGTTTGAGGCGTCTTAACTAGAGTGATGTTACCACAATTTTTGAATTTTTGTCGCGAATGATGACAGTAATTTAATAACTATCTGTAAGTTAAAGTATTATATATTATATCTGTGTATTTTCAACACACTTCTGTCTCTTTTGGTGTTGCTTGTATCTGGGCGGTGGTAATCGCTTACCATCAGGCGTTCCGTCTGCTCGTTTGCCGCCTATTACAAAAAATCACCCTACGGGATCGGGAAGAAAATGATTTTTCGAAGTTAAATGCATATTAAATAGTTAAATATCGCTTGCTCCGTACCTCGGAGAGCACGTTAAACTGTCGCTCCCGGTTGTCATGAAGATCTTTGACAGTCGTTACGGGGAGTCAGTACCCTAAAATAAACTGATACTGGTCTAAACCATGGAATATCGCTATCCCTTTGGGTGGCGGAGGTCAGACGGTAGTCGCTCGGTGAAAAATTTGATATTCTGTCATATCTGGTTGGACCAGTAAGCGAACCTCGGACTCCAAGACGTGTAAGTCTTGGATGCAACCGGGGTTACGTTAGAACGACGATGACTAGAGTGGACAGCGTTCAATAACATACATACATAAGCTCACGCCTATTTCCTGAAGGAGCTGGCAGAAACTATGGAATGCCATTTGCAACGATCAACGCTATATAAGATAATTGTGAATGACACAGCACGAATGGAAAGCACTAGGCGTTCGGTCGAACGTTCTGTGATCACATTAGAGACATCCTAAAAATAACAGGTTAGAAGTACCCTGAACAGAAGAGCATGCATGAGAAATTTGATGAAAGTGAATGAAGCAAGAAGAAGCCTTAAAAAATGCTTAGGTATTACTACCACTTGTGGTAATTTCATGCCAAATGATTTAAAAACTTGCTGCAAACTAGTATTTAGGGCCTAAAAGAATATTATTTTTAGTCTTTGCCACGTAGTCCTTGTTTATGGATTGTTTTCAGTTTCAAGGGCTCCTTTGTTGATTTTTTTCTGGTTTCTTTTGTTATAAAACATTTACAGAAAAAAAAATCATCCGGGTGTTTTTCAAAGCTAGCCATCCTGTATTTTTTAATGACATACCTGGCTGAAATTAGAGTTGTGGGCTTCAACTTTATTGTCGTTATGATGATTATGACGGTAATCTTTAATTTATAAAAGTGTACAAAAATGTTTTACGCTGGCTAGTTTATGCTGCCTGCGAGCTGTGTCAAAGTTACTAAAAAATCAAGGTAGGGAATGGGCTTATTCAAAATTGTGGGAATCGCATTTGATTGCATCTTTATGTCAAGAATAAAACGGTGTAGCACCTTGCCGATTTTAGCATGAATGGGCAGTAGAGAGTACGACCATCTCACTGAAGATCGAAGTAAAATAATAGTATGTACTCTCACTCACCAATGAAACGCAATATCTTTTCATGAGAGTACACTTATTACATTAAAAAAAATTGGAAACGCCTATGAATATTTAACAAATTTAAATTACACATGACAAACGCAGACGTATTTTCTTCAGTAAGTAGAGTTATAGATTAATACGAACTATGCCTAAAAGTTGCTTCTTTTCTCTTAGCACACTTCGAATATCTGTAGAAAGCTATGATTTCGAAGCTTAACTATCACTTACAACAGCCACGCAGTAATTTATCTTGACTACAGCGCGATATCCCAAGTGCCTCGACGCACTTAAAGGGAAATAAAATTATGTAATATGACTGCCAGGCCTTCATCACGACTTCTTCATGACATTAGACCTTTCATTTCACTTTTAAGTGGCCGTCATACCTTTGTCATTGTCTCACAGTAATAAGGATCTGTTTCAAATAACTTTTTGTTGTCAGTAAAAGATTTTTGCGAGACGTTTTTGAATGTACCGAGATAAATGATAATTTCTCGTCTTATGACTGAGATTTTAATTAAATCTGTAGTTTCTAGTCGTTTGCTTTTTATTATTAGAATGCCGATATTTAAACAGCCGTCAGGAGGGAAGCGGCCAACAGTAGGACAAGTTATGCTAAATAAACCTGGTACGTTGATAACCGATTAAAAATTCTTTACGTACACCAAAATTATTTCCTCTTTGTCATCCTTCACTTATAGTCTTCAGGCTTAGGTGAAAACGCGAACAGTGTTCGCGTTTTCACATTTAATAGACAACGACAGCAGATCACAAGTCGTCCTACTAAAAGTATCACACTTTCTTACTAAATAGAACGGTATAAGTCGGCTCATTAGTCCACCTTAGCCCAGACAGAGGACCATCCCTGTTGTTGGTGGAATACCATATCTCGTACCGTAGCTTGTTTTCGTAGGCTCTCTCAGCGCGAAGACCGACTCAACAGTTCGCAAGTGGCACTATTGGAGACTTTTCTTCTCACACTTCACTCAGCTGCTTGCTCATCTCTAGTGGACCCCCACCTTTACAGTTTGCTTTCGTTGGGATGCACTTTATTTTATTACCATTGTGCTTATGCTGTTAGAATATACTGGAAGATGTTTGAAAAAGACACAGGTAATGCTGTTGTGTATGCTAGCTAAAGAACAATGCCCATTTCTGGCCCAGTTTGGAACTCATGAACAGCACAATAGAGTTTCTATTTGTTGTTGAATAATCCTTTTTATTTATAACTTAATTTATAGGCGTTACTAAAGGTGTGCCGAGAAACAATCAATAAACAGGTTTAAAAAGATGTGTTAACGTCTAAATAGCTAACACGTAATAGATCAGAAATTGCCAGTCAAGTATTCATAATATTAAATCGATTATCTTAATCGATTTCACATTTTCTCTACTCAAAATTATTTTAGTGACTAGCATTTTCTTCTTTATTTTGTCCTTAGACAATTTTATTACGTGTATTTTTAAGGTATATATGCGATTAACTACAAATAAGTTCGATTTTGATTCAAAAATATAGATATATAACCTATGACCGAAATCTTTATCGATTAATAAATATCATTTAAATACTGTAAAATAGCAACATTTTCTTGACTCTTAGTAAATGTCAATAATGTCATAATCCATGTTCCTAATTACTATTTACAAGTAATTAATTACAATGTGAAACAGTTGCAGCTCCTTACAAAAACAAAATATGTAACATAACACTGGCGATTAAAAAGAATGGCCACGAGTTTTATTGCCCGTTCTTTCTCGTGGTTCTACCTATTGCTTTGCGAATGGGCAGTAAATGTAAATGTAGAAGCATTAAGTAATGTACATTAAAATTTGACGTTCATAAACGTCACTTTGTGACCTAGATGAAAAAAAAATCAATTTATTTTGTTTGTTATTTGTTTTACGTGCGCATTGTGAATGTTTGTGGATCTTCTACGACTTTAGCTTTTCTTCGGATTTCTAACCTTACCAAACGATTAACTCATTCCTTTCTACTCAAAACTACGAAATACTGTAACTATCCTAATAAAAGTACGTAGATACCTAATGTTTTTTGAGCATAAAAAAGTACTTCTTGTAATAAAACTATGAATGTGGTGGACCTTTAATTAATCTCAAAATTCTAGTTTAACACTCTTTTGACTTTGACTTTTTTGCTATAATAACTACTACGATTTTTGACCTTTTTGACTTTGGCCCAGGTCTGGACCACACCTGGGCCGGCGTCTCTAAGAAAAATGGGCATTGTTCCTTTAATGTAACTTGGTACGCATAAACATGACACTAAGCCGCAAATAGTATCTATATAATAAACATTTTTAAAAATCTAGTTTATAAAATTATGTTAGCAATTTGAAAAAAAAAACAAAAAACCTTTGGTACCTATAGCAGAGTTAAACATAGTCCCAATTTCGCTCAAAAATTCTTTTTGGAAATTGTTCCTTGTAGACTTTTTACAACTTTGCTTCTTTTATTAAAAAAACTAAGTTTTTTAAAATCATTGATTTGTTATCAAAAACACACTTAAAATTTTCATCGGACTTAATTAACATTTTGCATAAAACACTCATAAACTTCAAGCGACTGAAATTCAGAATACCAAACTGCAAGAATTATAATATAACTTAATACGAACACAATTATTTGAAAGCAATTTAATGATCAATCTTATTACTTAACTCTACCGTTACTGACATAAAGACAGACTGACAGACAACGCACAACCGAAACTACTCGCCGCAAAAAGCTGAAATTCGGCATTTATAGGGAGGGAGTATAAGGCAGCGCTAAGGATTTTAGGAAATACTCTCCCTAAGGGGGTAAAATGGGATCAGAATTTGTCTGAAACTTTTTGTCTAAGTGACATTCCCGCGGGCAAAGTAGCTGGTAGAAAACTTAAGGTGAAAATATTAAACAAAAGAATGATCTTACTCTTTCAGCAACAGCACGTAAATTAGATTGGACATCTCGAAAAGGCAATTCAAAATATAACGTAAATCCCTTTTGAAAGTATGATTGCTTTTATTTGATTTACCTACAGAATAGTTGGATAATGTAAGGAGAATGAAGGATCGACTTATTTTCCACTGAGTGAAAGTCAAATGAGGGTAAAATGTTGTTCTTGAAGAATTTGTGTATGAATTGTTGGAATTTTGAGCAAAAGTACAAGCAAGCTTAAACGTAAGATTTGAAACTATATTCGTTGTCTCGAAGCCAAATAATAAATACTATCCTGTCTACAATAAAAGAATAACATTATGATAAATAATAATAATAATTCGTTTATTACTTAGAAAACAAGTTCCATCCATTCAATTTTGTTAGTAACACAGGCTTATAAATAATGTTAGTGATAGTAAAAGTAATAACGAAGGTAGCACATGAAACACACTCATTTTCTGTTACAAAGACATAATATACAGTTAACAATTTTTTAAGGTTTCTGATAAAGGTCTTTTAGAGTAGCCTTTTAAATGACAACGCCCGTTTTAAAGTAAACCCTGTAGGCTGTACCGCAAAGGGTTTCAAGTACATTCAACTAAAATACACAAAGAGCTTATAAAAACTAAAGTAGAATTATAGCACAAATGAGTCGTCTAAAAGAAAATTAAGTGAAAGAAAAAAAGCAATGATTCTGAGTTTGTTTCGGTCGTTAGTTACAAGAGGTCATTCAGCTAAGAAAAGCCGGTATAATATTTTAGAATGCAGAATTTGAGTTGTAAAGAATCAAAATGCACAAATAAATAATATGTCTTTATGGCTCGGGACAATCATTTCACACTTATAGCCGTATGTATTATCGGACGTGGTTTTGTAGAAATTAAATATTTTCAAAACTTTACGATTTAACACATACTAATATTCAAAATCCTTTATTAATTTGGGTCACAATGTGACGCTTATGAACGTCAAAATAATAAATTTATAAAATAATTACTTATAGACTCTACATTTACATTTACTGCCACGTTCGCAAAGCAATAGGTAGAACCATGAGAAACGACGGGCAATAAAACTCACGGTCACACTTTTTCATCGCCAGGTTTTGCATAATACACATAGGTAATTTACATTTTGTAAGGTGCTGCAACTGTTACACCTTCTATAACACTTGTGTATATTTACTGTACATAATAATACTCAAGCATAATACTTTTGATGTTCATTTGGTTAGCCTACTCAGAATAGACATGGTGAAACAGGAGCATCCACTTACATTATATATACCATGCAGGCAATCCGTGAAAGTGACCAGAACCATGATGGAAATGATGCAGTTAAATATTAAAATCTAATACCAGCCCGCAAGACCGTCATCGACCAGTCATCGCAAGTAGCACCCGTTCACGAGTATGACGCATGTGCCAGCCATCATATTCAGATCTATATCTCGTAGTTAGCACTACGCACTGCACGTTTGGCGTAGTGGTTTAGCTGACGCCTCACCACTTGGCACTACGCCGCGTGTCATGAGTTCGGTTCCAACAAGAGATGTGAATTTGTGTGATGCACAAAGTGTTGTTGTTTGGAGTCTAGGTATTAATTATTGAATGTTTGGGAAGTCTCCCAAGACATAGGATTTATTCTTAGTGCAGGATTTGCCGAAAACAACATTAAAGACTAAGACCACGGTCAACCGGGACCAAGTTCAATTGCCAAACTAGTTTTAAATGCAACATTCTGTATTCAATTATTAACCCTTCTTAGGTCTCCGGCAATCTTGCAAGTGCTCTTCGCGGTTGCCACTTCATCACTTATTTCTAGCAATAATAGTGAATTATTCACACACTATGGCTCTCTGCCAAGCTTCATTCATAAGTCAGGTTTAGCTTGAGTAAACTTAGCATATTGCGAGTACAGAAACGCAAGGGGTCAATAACTTAGCTCAACTAAGTTAGAACAACTTAATTAAACAACAAGCTATTAATTCGACAACTTGAACTTTATATAATGTTTTCGAGTTTACAATAATTTAGGTGCGGATTACATTCGTTTTGTTGTTTGTAAGATTATAGACAATGATTATGACATAGAGACGATTTTTGTAGGCTTAACGCCATGAATTGCTTTACTTTTATATACTATTTTATATTATTTACCGAGATATATTTTTGTCGTAAGGGTCACCAGGCACCTAGAAACCTAACCCATCATGCTATTGTTTTCGGCAGTTTTGATTATACAACCATTAGCTAGCGCTGTTCAATGGAAAAGTTAGCCGTTTCTTTACATTAACCAGTTGGCTGCGTCATATCCAAGACCTAAAAATGAAATTAAATAAAAATATGTACGTAAGTAGTATATAAAATTGTACCTAACTCGATGTCACCACTGCACACAGATCAAAATCCAACGCCATTCTAAATTAACCCATATTTCTTTCATGTCAACAGTTTGCACTGTTTTTGTAACACAGCCCCTAATAATGTTTGTAAAATAGGTTTCAAATTTCATCTGCAGGCTGATGAGGTTTTGCCGCCGGTTCTGCCAAAGCTTTTGATGTTCACGTCTGCCTTTTTATTTCATGTTAAAATAAATTTATCTCGATGAGCGGCAGCGCAAATTTAGATAGGGTTTGTCGAACTCGCTTTTGTAAGTTAAGTTTTTTTTATCAAATCGCTTGACTGTTTGCACAAACATGATGTCTACTTATTGGTAAGAGTTTGCTGTAGACCGTAGTTAAAGACCATAAATCTACGGTCAGCTACATAAGTTGATATATATTATAGTAATTTTGTATGATTTTATCATCCTAAATAGTTATTATTTTTAATATCTTGTAGGATTTCTACCGAACAGCGAAAACTAATCTGTATCATCTTTATGTATAAAATACTTGTATTACTGACTGACAGACATCGCACAGCCAAAAATATTGGGGTCATGAAGCGGGAATTCAGCATGTATGTTTTTGGGTAGCGTAGGGGTGCACTAAAAGGGATTTCTCGAAATTCCCACGGTATCGGGAGCCATCGGTGCTCCAGGAGAGAAGGAGCACTTAACTTGGCGGCGGTGTCCGGGCTCCAAAAGGGCGCTGATCACGTCGCATCTCAATTTGTACACGACGGCGTGCGTGGAGGGCAGGGTAGAGTAGGCAGACAGGCTGACGAGGCTTCGGTGCTCCAGGAGAGAAGGAGCACTTAACTTGGCGGCGAAGAAAGGGCGCTTTTCACGTCGCATCTCAATTTATACTCGACGGCGTGCGTGGATGTGTGCGTTGAAGGAGGTGGCGGGAGCGAAGTACTGTGCATCGCTCAGCGCGACGTCACAAAGTGTTTTTCCTGTGGGAATCGAACCCTCAACGTGCGACGCAGTGTCAAGCGGCGAGGTGAATGCTTAAACCACTAAACAAACTATGCACGCAGTCAAATTGTGAATATATGTCGTTGACTGTACACAGTATGTATCTAAGTATGTCTGGCTTGTAAACTGCCATTCTGTTTAATGATAGCGAAATGAAGGCTTGTGACATTGAAGTTTATTACAATAATGGTTTTTGGCGATGAGCTGCGAAAATCAGTGGTTGCCTTAAGGCTGTTAGATACTTCTAACATGGGAGATATTGTGTCTTATTGACTTAATGAGTATGACAGGGAGAATTGAATATCAAAAGAAAGAAAGAAAGTTTTTTGTTGCAGCTCTGCAGTGAATGTTAACATATTCAGTGTACAATATTGGTTACTTTTTAATTTCAAAACACTTTATGTTTTTAAAAAGCCTTGGCGGAACGCCCTTACAACCGATTGGGGTACACGAAGAGTATGTAAGTCCCATGCCTAGTTTCACCTACATCTGATAAGTTCCAGATAAAATTCTTGGCGGTTAAATTATACATTTGCTCGACTTTGTAACCTACATAAACAATAATGTTTAGCTAAAGGTACTGAAAATGGGCCTAAGTTTATTAAAACCAACCGTCTTAAACTTGCAATAAAACAATGGTATTATTAATCTAAGAATAACAAAAACTGCCGCTATATAATTGACCGCTCAAAATGCATGCCGCGTATTTTTACATACACCGTTCCTATAGTAATTTATTCAAGCAGTCTTAAAATTGTTAATGAATAAAAAATAATTTGATTCTTTCTAGAATAAACCAGTGAAACTTTTATTGTTCCAGAAACAAAAGTACTCCTGTAACAATTACTAGAAGGTTATATTCTTTCTTTTAATTAAACAAGCGATTTCTTCTTAGAAATTGGCCTTGTAATTCCACTAAAATGGAGTTTCCTTATTTATCTCGGCTGGGCTGCGTCGACATTTAAAATACCAACTTCAAATTAAGATTTTTTATTAAATTTATTATTTTTGTTTCATCCATTTTAGAGTGAGAACTTTATGGAAACTGAAACGAACCCGAAATTAAGGATAACATAATAAATCGTCTTATCCGACGTTCAAACCTACTATTTTTATGGACTCTACGGCGTATCAGCAGCGAAGCCGGCGATAATAGGGTTTGATTATCAATTTAATTTGCTTTCGAATGTGAAGAGCCTAAGCAAGCCCTTTGTGTGGCAGTTTGTTTTTTCTTATTCTTACTTCACTTGTTATATTTTGGTCAAATCTAGATCTATTTTCGAGTTTGTTGTCGGAGGCACTGTAATAGTGATATAGTTTCTTGATTACGAATTCAACAAGTATATTTTCATTTATTGATGATAAAATGGTAGAGCTGTTTGATACGATAAAGTTAAAACAAAGCGTTCCAATATCTAGTGTTGTTTTCCGAGTTGTTGTTAAAATAAATCGTTACAATTTCCTCAAGTCGCCCCGGATTTTATAATCAAACCAACAAGACAAGACAAAGAATCTTCAATAGCAGTTAACAAATAAAGTTGTTAATTGAAGCAACTAAAACAATATTTTTAATTCTCCTTCTTTGAATAATTTTGAGTATCAATAACAATACGGTCCGATACGTTCTTAGCAAGACGAGTTTAGCAAAGCAACCTGTTAACATCTAACGACACTTTGACCACTTGTAAACCATCCAAAATAGCGAAATCTATATTCCGAGAAAACATAAAGAAAATTAATAGGACGAACAGTTTTACCGGCAAACATAGTGAACCTATACAGGTCCACTATGTTTCGCTTGAAAATCATACAAATAAAAGTTGTTCGCAAAAAGTATACACTTTTTACGAACAACTTTGTACCTATGTTTACAAATAAATGATTCTATCTATGTATAATATGTATGTATTTACAAAAAAAAAAAAAGTATGTATGTATGTTTATCCATTATCTAGTACCCATAGTACAAGCTGTGCTTAGTTTGGGACTAGATGATGTTGTGTGAATGTGGTAGAATATTATTATTATTATTATTTTGTTCTTTTTGAGTGACGACTACGCGATGGTCTGCTCAGTAGGAGTAGGCCACCCGCAAGTCTTTTGGCTTCGATGGTATGACTTAGTTATTGGAAGTGACTGGACTTTGTTATGGAGTCACTTTTGAGAACTTAAAATTTTGTTTCTCTCAATTTACTAAGCATATAACTTCGAAAAGTTACGTACGCACCTTGAGTTAGAATCCGAGACCCTCGGCGTAACAGTCCGTCAGGCTCTCCGCTGGGGTATCACTGCCTAGGTATAGGTATTTTTCTATAAATACTTGTTTAAGTTTATTTTATTTACAAGTCGTATAACTGGCTCTTGGACTAATAAAGGACGCACGTCTCTCGAAGTAGGTAGCGATGGCAATTGTAACAGCGAGACGTGATAGAAAATCGTCTGCCATTTTGACCGCTTTTTGTCTTTCACGATATTAATATCCTTTGTTACATTTTATATTTGCATTGGACATTATATTATACAGATGCAGAAACAACTGTTTATTGGCAAATTTAGTAGAATACCTAATGCCTAAAACTTTGATCGTTTATGAGTAAAATATTTTCAAAACATTTAGAATTTTTGTGGTCCATAAATGATTACGATCTGAAGCCCAACTCGTTTGAAATACGGTGTCGATGTCAGCTAAAATATGAGAATGTGCCATATTAAACCTGAAGGTTGTTGTAGGTATATACTCTAACCACTGTTAGATTAAATTTCAGTTTTCAGCAAATTTCATAAATTTGCTATAAAATATATTTTATATAAGGTCGCCTAGCGCATATGGTTTCGCCTAGGCGGTGTCATAAGACTCCGTAAGGCAAAAAAACAGAAGCCACTATATCCAAGAAAGTAAAAATTCACATAACAGAATTAATGTTCTATGTGTGTCAAAATAAACAATCTTCCAAAGACTCGAAAATTATGGACTATATTTTTAATTATTATTCGCTGATCATACAAACGAAATTAAATGAACATCAATATGTAAAATCTATGACGAATAATTTACTACTTGCGATGTAAAATTTATTGGGTATTCAATAAAATTGGGTGCAAATATTTTAATAATTTTAGGTTGCAATAACAGATTGAGCGGACTGTAAATTTTATGTCATTTTCTTTCCAGTAAATTTGCTTGAAATTTATGCTTTTCCAATATTTTCCATACACATAAAAATACCAAATTGTAGCAAAGAATGTGTGCCATTGCCTTATTTTACGGTTTTACATTTCTATAGTTACCTATAGCAGCTACGCCCGCTTACTTACTTTAACTAAACCTATTATTCCCGATCCCATGGGAATTTAGAGAATTCTTGAATTTTTCATTTATAAATAAATAAAATATATAAATAAAAGACGTCGCTGGGTGGGAGCGGTGCCGTTATCATACATCCAGAATGTTATATGGCTTTAATCCATTCTTTTCTCAATTTTCTTGCAAGATCAAAGATATTATCGTAGTTAAAAAAGAATCGATTCGTTGCACGTTTACCAGATTGTTTAAAAATGAGACTTAGAGCAGTTTTTTTCCTAGCAAATGTTCTTGTATCCTTATATTTACAAGCCAATAAAATAGTAGAATGAAATACAGACTATCATATGTGATTTTTTCACATAAAAGCTTCGTAACATATTTTGATGAAACTTTGCAGTAATATTATTTATACATAAGAATAGTAAACAGAACATAGGCTACATTTTATCCCGATAAGCGATCCGAACGAATCCGAAGGTAAAAGCTAGTGCACTATACATTCTTGTTTCCTCAGAGCACCGACCCTATTTCCACTCGACAACAAATATTCATGTGCATGTTTTGTTCCTAAGACAAAAGGTTTTCAATGTTTTCTGGCTTATACAAGCGCTAGTACATTACAGGGAATAGATTAACAAAATTTTGCTCTATGTAGCATTTTGCTTAGATACTATGTTTCATGATATTTATACTTACTTATGAGTAAGGATCGACTTATGATGAAAGAAAGACATTTATTATTACACAATTCATAAACAAGTAAGAATAAGAAAAAAAATGTCGTCAGTAGTCGTTATTAAATAGGAAAAATATTTAAAAATGTATGTATTTTAATTTTATACTTGATAAAGAATCTCACATACATACATAGACTCACGCCTGTTTCCCCGAAGGGGTAGGCGTCGGCAGGTGCACCACTTGCAGGTGAGGTTGGCTTGGGACCCTAAGTTCTTGGTGGGAACCCTATGCACCCCATTGATTGTATTGATAAAGAATCTCAGTTGCAGTATTATTGGATACATCTGCCGTTGTCATGGAGTGACGGGAATGACCGTGGGTGTTGTAAGGCCACCGAACCGTGTGTGCAAAAACAGGCATCACCAGTAAAGTAAATCATCCTCATTACCATTGGCTTATCCCAGTTGCATCCAAGACATAGCATTAGAACCTCGGGTCTTCTTTTCAATCCCATCAGATTTTTAGACTGTAAACTAATTTCGTGACAGCGGAAATAGCCGACTAAACTTGTTCTCCGACGCACGTGGCAAGCTTAACAAATTAACATGCACATAACTTTAAAAATAAAGTGGCGCCCTCCCTGTGGGTTACATCCCTCTGCGTAGCAATATTTTAGAATTTCCACTAGGCTATCCTGCCTCTACCGTTTTTTTTTTTTGGTGTCGGGTTGGAAAATCCTCATGGAGTCCCTCCGCCCTGGGGGAAGGACGAAGGGGACTGTCAGACTCTTACTGACTAAAAAGACGGGTATTGGCCCGCCAGATGGTCAGGCGGGCCCCGAACAAAACCCCCTTGGCGGCGGATGAAGGTGTTGGGCTCCGCCGCCAAAACACTCAGCGGCCGCAGAGGATAGGGAGGACGGCAACGCAACACCGCATCTCCTCTTACTCTGCGGCCCCACCGCGACGCAACGATGGTGCGCCCCCATTTGGTCGCGGGAGATAGGGCGCGCGGCAACGCAACACCGACACGCCTCTCCTCCCGCGACCGCACCCGACTGCGAGGGACAGAAGAACTGTCCCTCGCACCCGCCATTTTGGACGCATCCTGCGCAGGCCTCCGTCAAGCCCACGCGGAGCGTCCCCTCCTGGATTAGCTTCACCGCGGGTGACCAATCCACGGTTACTGAGCCCCCCCACCACGACAAGGTGGAGATCCCACTGGGGGGATCCTGCCTCTACCGTGAAAATTAATATATTAGGTGAATAAAGTGGCAGTAGGTGAAAGTTAAGACACCGACGTGATTAAAACTGGTCAATAATTATTATATATATTAATACTGTATAATAAAAAATAATCCTTTCAGCGAAACATAAAATACAGTTTATCAAAACTTGACTAAACCATTTCGCACACATGTCGAGTAAAAATACGAGTAAAACTTTGGCACGTTTCACCGTTCTCCCTTCAACGCTGTCTTTCATATTTCCTTTTTTCCAATACCGTCGACATCTCTTTGAATTCCCGCTACTGGTGCCATCTACAAAGAGGATAAATATTAGTCACTGACAATAAAGGTATACTATGATATTTTATATTGCAGAGTACATTTTTATAGTAAAACAGTGAGAATTTTATCCTTTAAAAGCATTGGATAATTCAGAAATGAGATTATGCAGCATAGTCGTAAAAAATATGGTAATATTGTGTTTATTAATTCTTTGTGAGTTTCTTTTTATTTTTTTACAACTGGCGTAGTAGTTAAAAAACATTCAAACAACGTACACCAAGATTCGAGACAACATTATTTGGATCATATAGTATTTAATGTGGGAATCGAACCTAGTACACAGCTCTAAGCAGCGAGACGACCGCTGTTTTCATTGCGTAAACGACAAAAAATATATATACACGATGGACAATACCGAAAATGTAGTACCTAAAAATAAATGTAATACTTCTTTTAAACAACCCTTTTACCTTTTCTTTGAACTTAAAAACAAGGGCATGAAGTAAGAACGTAAGAATGATACAACAGCAACTAATTTTCTAACTTACAGTTTCTTACTTGAGGTATGAGACCTTGCTCCCGTCGGCAATTGAAATAGTACAAAAGTTCGATGACCTTGTGCGAATTATGTAACAGCTAGAAATAAATCTTAGTCCAATGGTAAACAAAAGGCTAATAAATACTATCTAAATATAAACTTTTGGTCGTAGAGTTAGGTTTTATGTAATTGAGAAAATAGGTAGTTTTCTTGAATTGGTTACTTTGTGAACCAAATTGTTTTCGCAGGGCAATGATGTAATTAAAATATTGATCCGTTCGTCGTTGTACTTCTAATATTATTCGCTAGTAGCCAAATCAGCCGATCTATCAATGACATTTGAAGATCAAATTGTCATTTCCTACGAGGAGAGTAGTAATTACAGTAAAATACTAGCACAACTCACTTATAGTCATCTGATACATAACTAGACTAAGTGTATACTATGGCAACCAGATGACTGACAAACATACTTATATATTCTCAATTATATAAGAATATAAATCACACCCAAACATAAAATAAATCATCATTTTTATCACTCAAAGATTTGTCTCAGATAGAAATTGAAGCTACTGGTCCTGGTTTAGCAGCCAGAGTAAATAATGATTAAATATTTGTTATAAGTTATAATGTTATTATTTTGGTGACAGTGACATCTTTTGTTACAATTATTTAACTACGCTTATCCATTATCAACAGTTTCAGTAGTATGAAGTCGAATTTTGAGATTTATAAACTTAAAGTTTCGTCTTCATACAACTAAAACTTTTCAATTTACCGCATAAGTTAGCTAATATCTGCTTTGAAAACATTTTCAAAAGATTGCGGCACATCTTATCGTCTATAGAAATCAATTAATCACACAGGCCTTAATGAATTTAAACATCAACATCATGTTATATCCCAGTGATATACTCAATATGATTAATGAGGACGCAGAAATGTTCTGCGAAAGAAACTGACACTCTAAGTGAAGTGCTAAAACTTTAGTCTTAAATAAAAATTGTTTAAGGAAGTGTTCGTTTGAGCGATTCTATTTTCAGCAAAATGTTTAAAAGAAATGCCTGAAGATTTCTATTGAAATTGTAACTGTTCTTCTCGGTTTTTATTGAACAACTTGTATTGCAAAGTTGGTAGATTCCGTTGAAAAATGCTCGCCTCACGTTATTGGATTTGGTTTTGAAATATCTATGAATTCTTAGACCGTTTTATTGGTGTAGCATAATATATTAAGGTAGTAGCAATTAAATGTGTTCATACCATCAGTATTTTTTTTAATTAGCAGTTAAAAAGTTCACGATAGCGACTTTGTCTTGCTTTAACATAGTACTGAAAGATTATTTGAGGATATCATCATGATAATTTTCTAGTGTATGTTACGAAAAAAAATTACTGCAAAACAACTATACTTCCCTGCCGTCTCCACCCGTGCCCTAGTCGGTTATCACGTTAAAAAGCCAATATCACTCTTCAGGCTCCGAACTATCTCTATAAATAAAATTATAACATAACGTCCCTCCGTTACAACATGAAGGAAAGGTAAACAATCAAACACACTTTCACAAGCGCAGAGACATTCTTTACAGAAATAATTTGACTCCATCGTACTCAATCTACAACTTGAGAACAAGAATATTAAAGGCCTCAAAACATAAAGAAAGCTTTATACATTTTTAAGTAAAATGAACAAAAGAGGGGGGAGAGACCATTTATTTTAATACTGTAATCGTAACGGAATGTACTCGTAAAAATCTTCGACTGGACTGCTAAATAACCGTTTTCCTGCAAATTCGGTGCTACAAACAGAAATCAAATCTCGCTACATTCATTTTTAATCTTGAACGAGAACGAAGTGTACTATTTTTTTCAGTAATATTGCGTTATTGGTGTCGAGGAACAAAAAAAAGTTCCGCATAAATTTTGATAAATTCACCCAGATCTTGAAGTGATTAGCATATTGATTATTTACTAAAATAAGCTTAGAAGTGAGATGTAGACGTGATGAGGGACACAATTTTATTAGTTGAGTAAAACTTAAATATTTGTTGAAGCTCCTCCTTGTACCTACTGTACTTATTTGGGCCGGTCCCAAAGAAAGTCATCTCGATCGCCACGCCATCGTTTCTCACGAAAGTATGTTTAAGGGCGTACCGAAATATCTATATAAATAAAAATGAATTAATGAAATGTTTGTACGCGCATAACTTCCAAACGACTGCACCAAATATGATAAATCTTTCTTTTGTGTGTTATAATAGCAAACACTAAAAAAATATTCATGGCGGTACGAAGTTCGCCGGGTCAACTAGTAACTTATTAATTATTCTTATTCCAATTCACTTGCATCATACAGTAAAATAAAATTTTATTATAAACTCACCCAGGTATTTACGTTTGTGTGTTAACGTTGAATTATTTCAATCTAAACCTACTCTTTGAAGTAAGATGTAGACCTAACAATAGACCAATACTATTCAGAAAGAAATATATATAAATATCATCATCATCAGCCTTTAACAGTCCACTGCTGGACTAGGCCTCTTCTTTGAAAGGAGCCATTGGCCTACTATACCACGGTGGCCAAACGGATTAGTATAGGGTTTGTATCAAGTTTTCCTTCTCTTACAGTGCTGTTCTCTGCATACCTAATATGCTCCCTCTGTCGGCTCTTACGACACCCATGGGATGATATGGGTTGGTGACGTTCCGTATTCTTAATCCGTCACCACATAGAAGTCATATATATGTCGGAGAAAGGATTACTTTCATCGACATTGCCATTATTGGTTGCGGACTTAGTGGGCGTAATTGGGGTAAAATGCGGGCACAAAACACAATCAGCTAAGTTTGACAATATTTTAATTAGTGTTGAACAATATTTATAAGTTTACACTGTTGCTAAATACAAATAATATTATCAGACACGACCGAGCAGCGGGTTCAGGGCAACTATCTTAATTTACTTTCTCTATACTCAATAATCCAAATTGATCTGCCGATTGCTCTCAAAAGACAATGTCACCATTAGCTGTCAGTTCTCCTTTTAAATTAGATGGCGCCTCGACCCCGCTCGAGACACGCGTCCTGCTCTGATTGGTCATTATCTGAACTAGTACATTCACAACTTTTTAAATTACTAAGATAAATAAGGTTTTAAGCTATAGAAATATTTCACAAATCAAATAAGGTTAAATTATAATTTTAAAGTGAATTATTTATAAAATCAACAATCATAGCTTCCTCCGACATATATAAAAATATAATAATGTATACATACATACATACATATCATCACGCCTTTTATCCCCGAAGGGGTAGGCAGAGGTGTATTTCTACACCCACTTTTCGCCAGATATACTTTAGTCCCACGTAATAAGGGGCGAGCCTATTGCCGTACCGGGCACATTTGCAGACTTCGTGCTGCTACTGAGAATTTCGTGACAGAAAAACCCAATAACACTGCCCGACCCAGGAATCGAACCCGGGACCTCCCGATCCCACGCGCACATTTATGCCGCGAGACCAACGAGGCAGTCATATAGGGTTTGATGTCGAGTTTTCCGTCTCTACGCAAAGATGGTATTTGCATCGTGGTATCCCTTAGTCGCCTCTTACGACACCCACGGGAAGATAGGGGGTGGTGACACTTGTATTCTATACCGTCAACCACACGGCCGAATAATGTATAAAAAAAAATATTATAATCTGAATACAGCGTAGCTGACTGCTTAGCGAAAGCAACGTGCTACGAATCCGTAGCATATAACGTAGCTGCATTCAAATAGTATAAATTATTACATTCAAACTCAGTTCAAACGTATTCAAAATTTCAGATTCATGATACACATGAAGTTTCAATCCACTCGAGTTCGTTTTTTCATACGGACGACATAACTCAGGTATTGGGGCAGATGGCACGATTGGCACGGTTACAACAAAAGTGCCTCACCTCCCTACTACCCTTTGTACATATGTGCCGATCAACTTCTATCCTTCTGTACCAGGAATTTTTGTTCAGAAATTCTCTTTTGTACCGTTAGCAAGCAAATTCTTTACGAATTATATTATGTAAGGAAATTTTAGATGTTGGAATGTATTTTTTTTTCTATTGTATGTTATCTCTACGGTTCGTGAGTTTGTCTCTTCACCTACCGGACTACCTGGCGCTCTCCCCAAGCATCTAATAGTCCCACTGCTAGAGCAATCACATTAATTAATAAATTCTTAAAAAATAATCCAGATGCTGATATATTTTTTGACACACTAGCGAAAACCATAAATAATGTTTCCAATTATTTAAATATCAAAAGATAAATAATTACCTATGTATATTATGTGTTAATAAATAGTTAAAACATTTGTTGGACTATGGTTAAGTTTTTTTTGTTAAAATGTAATTTTAATCAATTTATTTAATTTTGTTTTTGTTAATCATAATAATTGATAATATTCTAATGTGTAACCTATTTTGTATATTTAGCATAGATGTAAGCGAATTGGTGTAATGCTGTAAGCTTTATATTTTTATAAATAAATGAATTGAATTGTAAGCTTAGTTTTGTTGGTTTTGTGACGATGATAAATCTAGGTATAATTCTTAAGCTGTTACCTAATATATCGCAGCTTTATTTTAATATGACGTCCTTTGTCGCTTTGTACACAAAGGCGACTAGAAATTAAATTAACATGTCTTTTACGATTTCGCAAATTTGCTCTTATTTTAGTAGCTCGATTGAGTAATAGGAACAGAGCCTGGACGCATTGCCAAAAGAATGAGAATACAGTCAAATTGCCGTTTACTTCATAATTGTAATAATTATCTACATAAGTGAATTATTTTTGCTCAATTGAGACTGAATTTGTTAAGGCATTTTATGGAATTGTTTATAATCCGCTCGTTTGACAACGAATAAGCACGTCTTTTATTTGACATAGATAGGTACCAATTAAATAGACCAAAGCGATTCACGCTTCGTTCCAATTTCAGTCCTTATCAGCTGTCTTATAGATTTTACTTCAGTAGGTAGTGACTTAGTGGTGTATAAAAATTATAAACATGTTTCGTTAACTTTCCCCTTACCCAAAATAATACAATATGTAAGTTTCGTTAAATATTAAAACCTTGTTTGTATTACTAAATTAGGTGAATAGACAAAATTAACCCATAAATTAAAACAAAATAAGATAGATATTATAAGGATATTACAGATCGTGAATTTGCGACTGATATGGACTGTGAAACTTTTATACATTTTAAATATTTGCTACTTTAGCAAACATTTAGTTAATAGTTAATTACAAAGCATTGCAGATGTTACGAGTTTCGCAAGGGGGAACGCAAATACCATGATTGTAGCTGCACGCCAAGACTTTTCATCAAGTTTCAACTTTGTAACTCAGTACCCCGGCGTCAGCCGTAGTAAGCGGACGAGGATTCTGTGTGTGTTATTATCGTGAACGAGTGTACACGCTGCGATGTTTCTGTGCGATATTAAAAGTATGAATGTTGTGTTTGTGTGTACCGTATGATCTTATGATGCAATTAAATTACATAAGGAAAAGTAATGGAAGTAAAATGTAAGTTACCCTATAAATGATAAAGTAATTACTCTTCTGTGATTACTTCAAGAGTTATTCAAGAGTTCATAAATAACATAAAAATTGCCCTCACTCTAGCGGATACTGAAGTGAGAGTGTAACCGGTTGCCTATCCGAAGATTGCGGGTTCAATCCCGCTCCAGTCAAACATTTATGTGCGTGAACATGAATATTTGTCTTGGTTTGGGCGTTTCTATGCACCTTATGTATGTATGTATGTGTTGACAAAAAGTATATTTATGTTCATCCATTGTCTCGGACCCATAGTACAAGTTGTGCTTAGTTTTGGAATAGAGAAGCTGTTGTGTATACATTCATACATACATATCGTCACGCCTTTTATCCCCGAAGGGGTAGGCAGAGGTGTATTTCTACACCCACTTTTCGCCAGATATACTTTAGTCCCACGTAATAAGGGGCGAGCCTATTGCCGTACCGGGCACATTTCCAGACTCCGTGCTGCTACTGAGAATTTCGTGACAGAAAAACCCAAAAACACTGCCCGACCCAGGAATCGAACCCGGGACCTCCCGATCCCACGCGCACATTTATGCCGCGAGACCAACGAGGCAGTCGTATAGGGTTTGATGTCGAGTTTTCCGTCTCTACCACAGAATAATTAATAGTTCTAACGTACAGAAGCTTCACTTTTCAAACCAATTTATTGAAATTGCGACTCTTGGTACTAAGCAATAAAGCTCAATTCAGCTCGCATAAGCACTCAGTGCCTAATGCGATATTAACCTAACAGTTCCCGTTCTTTTCTAACACATAACGCTGTCGCTGTCTGGCGCGGAGTGTCGCGCTAGGGTTGTCGACTTGGCGCTGCTACTATATTTATTCATCGTCTATCTACCTACTTGACCACGTACCTAATAATAAATAATTATCCTATAATATGTATAATATGATATTCCTATAACATGATATTCATAATTACACTACATCTACAAGCCTTTCAGTACCCCAGAGGGCTCGTAGCCTTGTAAATAGTTAGGTCGTCTAGATTGTTAGTCTAGGTTTTTTCTAAATATCGTGTAGTTACATTTCTTTAATATTGTATTTTTTATTAACCACAGAAGGCAAATTTCAAAGCCTGTGTATTTTCATTTGTACATTGCTACAATAAGCTACTTTTGGGCATATTAAAGTAAAATAATTGGCCTCATAAAAGTCCAGAGACCTAATAAAATTAATTAAATATAAAGATAAGAAACACAAAATAAGTTACAACGTAAATATCTGCACTTTATATTTATGTGCTGAAAACATTGGCAATTCCTTTTCAACTCAATTTCACGAAAAAAATAAATGACATTGTGTTATTGCATCCGTTGGACAAGTTTCTAGTTATTGGAGATTATAATATGAGTAACATATGCTGGACTAGGCGTGAAGACGGTGCGTCATACCTTCAGCCGAATGGTTACTCAGGGGTGTACCAGATTGAATTTATTGACACTTTAAATATATGTAACCTAAACCAGTACAATCATTTACATAACTGTTATGGTAGAATATTAGATTTGGTACTCTCCAGTAGCCCGATCGAGGTTACAGAATGTGAGGAACCCCTAACGCCTGAAGACCCACACCATAGGTCATTATATATTAAAACACACGTAGTGTTCTCCAATACTATCAAAGATAATTTAAATACGATATATTTATACAACAGAGGTAATTACGATAGCATCATGGCGGAGTTAGATATTATAGACTGGGACAAATTATTAGGATCGCATACTTTTGAAAATTCTGTTAAAAAATTCTATGACGTATTATACGACCACCGCGACAAATTTATACCAATCGTTCGTTGTATTTCGAAACAAATCATCATTTTATATTATGTGTTATAATCTATTTTACTTAGGTGCGATAGGTGATTACCTTCTTTTGTGTGTGTAGGGGTGCACTAAGAAGGGGTTTCCTGAAATGATAAATTAAAATAAAATGTGCGAGCGTAGCTGCGGGCACCCTCTAGTATCTTTTATTATCACACTAGTATATTTTTAATGTGCATATAAATATGAATGTATTTTTGAGGTAAGTTAAAGACTATGGTAGGTACTAGGCACAATATTTGATCTAGACATGGATTTAGTCAGAGACACATATTTGATATATTTTGTATGAAGAGGATGTATTTTTTTTGGGTTTATGCGTTTTACCAATAGATATAATTTACTGCCTACCCCGACGGGAAAAAGGCGTGAGTATATATGTATATATGCATGTATATAATTTATAATACTATTTGAAAGTATTGATATAATTTTAATACTGACGCAGGGTAGAGCTACTGGTGACCGCTACGTAAAAAATATTTTTCAACCGCTAGGTAGTAGAGAGTTGGTTTGTCAAATATATTTTATCACATGTGCACGGTTGTCAGTATTATACGGACAAAGTCAAAGTCAAAATGATTTATTCATTAGGCCACAAAGTGACGCTTATGAACGTCAAAAATTAAAGTAATTTACTAGTTGATTCTACATTTACTGCCACGTTCGCAATGCAATCGGTAGAACCACGAGAAAGAACGGGCAATAAAACTCGTGGTCACTCTTTTTAACTGCCAGTGTAATGGTTTTACATCATGTTAGCTTTGTAAGGAGCTGCAACTGTTTCACATTTTAAGTTATCTACTAATGCAAAAGTTTTTAATTATTAATATTATGCTCAAGCAATAAATTATGTTCATTTGGACAAACAGCTGACTTTGTTGTTAGAAGCAAGGCGCGAATTTTGTAGCAGTTTGAAATTAAAGGTATGTTAAGTAGCAATATGGTTGTGAAAACAAACCGGCAATTGGTTCAAGTGCATGAACCAATTGCCGGTTTGTTAAATCAATTTAAGCAGTGACAGTACAACTTCTTCGTAAAATGATTTCGTCCTTAAACGGTACGCACCACCACATTTTTTAAGTGAAGTGCTTATGAAGTTGGTAATCATCGTTTGCTAAACGGTGAAAGAAAATCTCATGAGAAAAAGCGCATACCTGAGACTTCATAATGTTTTCTAAAGACATAGACGCCGTACCAAGTTATAATGAAAATAGGCGCGTGTTCAGCAGTGACACATTCTACAGGCCGGAAATTATTATTATAGTAGAAGCCTCTGTTGAAGTACCGATGAAATGAACCGCTACGACGAAGGTCAGTACCCAAATCACCAACGAGGTATATAAATAAAACCAAACATGTTTCTAAAAAGAGTCGTTGTGTTTGTTTTCGTTATGGATTGAGGTAAACTATAGCATCGAAATGAGTAAATTGTATTTTTATTTTTCCCACAGTCGCTGCAAATAAAAGTTTCTCGGTTAATTATTGCAAATTCAATTATACTGGCTCCTGGACTATTTACTGTGCTGAGTGTCACTCGGGATACGGTCGACAAATTTCACCGGTCGCCACTGTGTACCGCATGACATTCCACAACAGCGACTTTTTAACCGACTTCAGAAAGGAGGTTCTCAATTCGGTTGGTATATTTTGTATTTTATGCTGTAAGATCCTTTAAGGTCATCAAATAATTATGATAAAATGATGTGCGAAGAAGATGCCGTTGTAAGTTGGTGTCGTTCTCTTTTTCGAGAATTCGGCTAATCAAAGAACAAAAAGGCATTAATAATAATAATAATAACACAAATGATGATTACCAACCTAGCAACACGTCAACAAGACGACATACATTTTTTCCTCGAATATTTATATTTGTTTTATATCAAATTTTGGGATTCATATATATATATTTTTAAATTTTTTCCTCGAATATTTATATTTGTTTTATATCAAATTTTGGGATTCATATATATATATATATATATTTTTACTACAAACAGGACTTCTATACATGATAAACATATTACTAAATCAAGAAACCATTTAATTAATTAAGAAAAGTATCTACAAAACATTCAAGATGACAACTAACGTCAATGACATATCAACGAAGAAAATTGTAAATAAAGACAATAATATAAATACAACGAGGAAATGAGATGTTGACGAGAGCTAGAGCTGCTGCTGCACGTAATACACCCCGGACTCGTCGCTCAGCTCCGCCTCGCAGCCGCCGGCACCTACAACAGAGTTGTCGGCAATCACAGAGGCGTCGAGCTCGTCGAGCGACGAGTATTTCTCCCCGCCGACGTCGCCAACATCTGTACGCCGCTGTGGGAGAGGCCGGCCACCGCTACGCTTGGGACCCCGAGACCCACCGGTTTCGAACAGAGCCCCCGCTGCCGGTGGTAATGTGCACCGCATGAAATGGACTAAATCCATGAACGAAAACGTCATGCGGGCATATTTTGTGGCTACAGAGGGAGGTACCAACCTTACGGCGTATCGTGACCGCATGCTGCCTCTGTTTCAGGGCTTGGAACCGGCTGTCAACGTTTCAGCACAGCGACTGTCGGATCAAGTGCGGGCTATCCAGCGATGCCGCCTGCTAGATAACGACGCACTTGAGAGGCTACGCTCTGGCTTACAACGCAGCCCTCCTATCACTTCTTCTACGTGTAGCGATACACAAGTTTCAAATATTGTCACAACGCAAAGGACTGTTGAAGAGGTGCATAGTAGGGATACACAAGTAAGTACCCAGTACATAGATGAATTAAGGAGTACTTTGGAATGCACTATTCGGGAGTATCTTTTTGTGAATAGAGCAGATAGGCCCCGCTTACCACGTTTGCCCACGCACAAGAAAAATATAGCGCTGGTGTGTGCCCTGTATTCACTATTGTCGACGTATTTAGACAATAGTGAAGATCTTAGCGATACCCACTCGATTCTGTACTGTGCGGCTGTTACAGCGTGTCGAGTGGCAGGTATTAAAATACCAAATGGTAGTAATTCTGCCCCTCGAACCAATGCTGTACCGGCCTGGCAGTGCAGGATTGAGCGTCGTATCGCTGAGACCAGGGCGCTCATCGGAAAGCTAATTTGCTTCGGGTCGGGCAATACAAGACCAAGAGTGATGCGTTTTGTGACTCGGGCGTTCTCTGGCACGGGCCTTAGACGCCAATGAATACGAGTCACGAGTCACAGAACGCATCGACTACCTGAAGCAAAAAGTTTGTGCGTGGGCAAACCGTATAAGACGGTACAAAAAGCGGGTGGACCGATACGCCCAGAATAGGGCATTCCAAAAAGATGAAAGGTGGGTATATAGAAGTTTGGAGCGAACCAATTCAGGTGTGGATGATGGGCGTCTGCCAGATGTTGAGGCAACGAACGCTTTCTGGCGCAGCATTTGGTCGATGCCCATTAGCCACACTGAAGGTGATTGGTTTGGGGATGTTAAGCGAGCATGTGAGGGAATACCCCAAATGCAGCGCGTAGCCATAGAAACAACAGAGTAGCTTGTACAGTCCGTTCGTTATCTAACTGGAAATCAGCGGGACCGGACGGACTGCACAACTTCTGGTTGAAGTGGCTACGTAGTGCCCATGCTCGGTTGGCATCCCAATTCCAGGCATCTTTGGAATCGGGCTCGATCCCAACTTTTATGACAACTGGTCTCACTCACCTGCTCTTTAAGTCAGGTTGTACCACGGACCCCAAAAATTATAGACCAATTACGTGTCTACCGACTGTATATAAACTTCTTACATCCATTTTGAGGACTAAGATGTTATCACATATTAGAAATAATAACATCATGTCAGTGGCTCAAAATGGATGTAAGAATGGGGTCCGTGGTACAAAAGAGCTACTCCTCTTTGACAAGGCTATTAGCCAGCAGGTGCGCCGCAACCGAAAGGATCTGGCGACATGCTGGATAGATTACAAGAAGGCCTTCGACTCCGTGCCACGTACATGGCTCTTGAGGGTGCTGGAGTTATATAAAGTCGATATAACTCTATGCGCCTTCTTGAAGGCATGTATGGGAGAGTGGAGTACGGTCCTACGCTATCCAGGATGTCGGCAGATTCGCGATTGCGGTGCTCCTCTAAAGATCGAACGGGGTATATTCCAGGGTGACAGTTTGAGTCCCTTGTGGTTTTGTCTAGCTCTGAATCCTCTCAGCACTTTGCTAGAGGGGTCAGGGTTAGGCTATTTGCTGCAGCGTAGGGGTCAAGATATCTCCCACCTCTTTTATATGGATGACCTAAAGTTATTTGCCCCCTCCACTTTCCAATTGACAGCGTTACTAAAAGTAACTGAAACTTTTAGTAATTCTATCAAGATGGAATTTGGTGTGGGTAAATGTGCGGTCATGCATGTAAAAGGAGGTGGGATTGTGGAATCTGAGGGTATAGAGCTTTCAGATTCCACACAACTTAGATCTCTATCTGCGGCCGAGACTTACAAGTATCTGGGTATGTCGTAGGCCTTAGGTATTGCTGAGACTGCCATGAAACAATCATTGCGGGAGCGCTTCTTGGGCCGTCTGAAGAAAATACTGAGAAGTTTTTTATCAGGCGGCAACAGGGTGCGTGCCTATAATGGTTGGGCCATGCCAGTCTTAGCATACTCCTTCGGCATACTCAGATGGACTCAATCAGAACTGGAAGCCCTGGACAGAAAGGTCCGTTGTCTATTGACTGAATATCGGATGCATCACCCGCGGTCATCAGTAATGAGATTGTACATCCCGCGGAAATGTGGTGGTCGTGGTTTCTTAAGTGCTAAGGACCTCCACAACCGCGAGGTGTACAATCTTAGAGAATATTTTCTTAAGGCTGATACGGATGTGCATCGTGATATTGTTGCTGTAGACGACGGACTTACCCCGTTGGGTCTGGCAAAAGAGAGCTGGCGCAAACCTGTTGTACTTAGTACTGAAAAGCGCAGGGAAGTATGGAAAGGCAAAGAGTTGCATGGACGTTTTTATCGGGCCTTGCATGGGCCCGATGTAGACCTCATGTCATCAGTAGCCTGGCTACGGTTTGGTGATTTATTTGCAGAGACCGAAGGTTTTGTTTGTGCAATTATGGACGAAGTTGTCATGACGAACAACTACCGTAAGTATATTCTGAAGGATGGGACTGTTGACATATGTCGGGCGTGTCACCAGCCCGGCGAATCCCTCAGACATATAGTTTCCGGTTGTTCTCGTCTTGCCAACGGCGAATACTTGCACAGGCACATTCAAGTAGCCAGGATCGTCCATCAGCAGCTTGCCTTAAAACATGACCTTGTACCCTTTGAAGTACCGTAGTTCAGGTATATGCCCGATCCAGTTCTCGAAAATGGTCGTGCCACTATGTACTGGGATCGATCTATCATCACCGATAGGACTATCGTGGCTAACAACCCCGATATTGTGGTGATAGATCGATCAGAACGCCTTGCAATGATCGTTGATGTTACTATTCCCCATGACGAGAATCTCGTGAAAGCCGAAAAAGATAAGGAAATCAAGTATTTGGACCTAGCTCACGAGATTGTCGACATGTGGGATGTGGACTCGGCGATCATTGTACCGATAGTCGTGTCAGTTAATGGTCTCATTGCCAAGAGCCTCGACCACCATCTCAAGAGGCTCTCGTTAGACGGCTGGATCAAGTCCTCTATACAGAAGGCAGTATTATTGGACACGACGCGCATAGTTCGGAGGTTCCTCTCTCTAGAGCCCAAACCACCGGTAGCTTGGTCCCTGTACCCGATACCGGTGGGTCTCCGTGGTCCTATTTTATATGGTTAATTTTTTTATTTTATTTAAGTGTATAAAATTCTACCATGAGAAAAGTAATAAAGAGGAATAATAATAATATTCTACCACATTCACACAACACCATCTAGTCCCAAACTAAGCAGAGCTTGTACTATGGGTAGGTACTAGGAGGCTTTGGTCAACTCATCTAGCTTAAAACTTATCCCGCGGGATAAGTAGTCCACATTAATATTTTTATTATTTTTCTTTGTTCAACTCATCCCGCTTTAAAGAAAAGGTAAAATGTATTGTATTATTTGAAATATTTGTACATTCGTGAACAAAAGTGTTTGGGGAAAAATTAAATACCCATAAGTAGCTTGTTTAGACTGATATAATAAAAAATCACAGCTGTTTTATTTATAGGACTAAAAAACAATAACTATTAAAATTATCCTTGATATTACACTCCAAAGTATTTTAACAATCAGAAATAATAACAATCACAGTTTTAACTGTCAATCAGTCTTTGGATTGATAAGAATTTTCTTAAAACTAGTCAGAATCTCAATCGTTTTATTAAAGGTTACGTTTAAAAAATCTAAATATCTAAAAAGAATATTTTAAATCAAACTAAAAAAATAACAATTAGTGTTTGAATTCATAAAGATCTACTTAAAACTAGTTAAAATCACACACTATGATTATAAGTGCCAAATAAAAAAATGCACGAACTGTCAAAATCAATAAATAAAACATAAAGAATCAACAATCAGTCTTTGTATTAATAAGGATTTTCTGAAAACTAGGCAAAATCTCAATCTTTTCATTAAAAGTTACATATAAAAGATCGAAATATTCTACAAAGAATATTTTAAATCAAAGTAAAAACTAACAATTAGTGTTTGGATTCATAAAAATCTACTTAAAACTAGTTAAAATCACACACTATGATTGTAAGTGCCTAATAAAAAATGCACGAATATAAAAATATAACAATTAAAATCTGAATAAATAATTATTTAAATCAACAAGATTAAATATTTAATATATATAAATTAAATAATAGATACAAAATATACGACGTCATTAAAACAAGGTCAACTTCTTAGTTTTTCCAAACAATGTCCTACTGTGATGTGACCGGTGATTACTTTAGTTTATGGCGTAGTCAATTTTTTCTTGCTCTTTATAGTTTCAGACAGTCTCCTCGAAATTTTGAAGCCGCCTGTAGATTTACTTATAATGGAGGTGTAGAAATGTATATCTTTGCGTAAGCCCTCCAAAAATTGAGCAATATTCGGGTTTGATTTAATATATTTGGATGTGCCCATTCCATATTTCTACAGCATTATTTGTTTTATTCATTTTCTGGAATGTACACCAAGTGTCTGCGAGTGCCGAGTTTTCGAGCCAAGTTTCCCCAAAGTCGTCATTAAATTGTGTGACGCAGTTGCTGTTGGGAGCTTCTTCCATCACATAGAGCCATCCTTCATCAATTAACTCGGGTGGTAGATGAGACATAACATGTTGAAAAGACAGTACTTATTTCAACAAATATTCCCGAATTTTGAGAAGTAGACCTAATGAGAAGTAACCCTAATCAGAAGTAGGCAAAATGAGAAGTAGCCATAATGAGAAGTAGTCCATTAACGAGTTGGTTTCCATACTAAGAATTAGCCCTAATGCACCGAAACCACTTTCTTTCATGACTGTACAAGACGTAAAATATATCAGCGGGATGAGTTGTCCAATTCAAAAATTGCACTAGTACAACTCATCCCGCGGGATAACATCGAGCGGGATGAGTAGACCAAAGCCTCGGGTACTAGATAATGGATAAACATACATATATACTCTTTTTTTTGTAAATACATACACAGTATACATAGAAACATCCAGACCAAGACAAACATCCATGTTCATGCACACAAATGTTTGACTTGGGCGGAAATCGAACCCGCGACCTTCAACGTAGCAGTCGCTTACACTCCCGCAACGCCAACCGGCCGTCAATCATTGAATTGACAGTCATTGTGTGTAACAACACTCACATCGTCTTTTTCTATAGGACACAGTCAGTTTCGATAAGTCATGACGTGTCTATATATGTATGTATGGATACCAGGATACGGTCTAGTGAAATAGAGGGACAGCTTAAAAATATAATTACAAAAATATTGGAACGAATATACCTAAGTATAATATTATATAGGTCAATTTTGTTCTTTTTGCCGATATTTTTGCATATTGTAATCACAAATAAATCTGTAGGATCAACACGTAAATTGCTGGAACACATGTAGCCTCTTTTTAGGAACATTTTCAAAGCTTTTTTTAGCTAAACAGGCATTATATATGACCATAAAAACAAATTTAATTTGTAACACAATCTCTGAAAATAATATATTTATTATTAAAAATCTATATCGCATTTTATAAAAAAAGATAAAAGTTTAAAATATCTTTTTAATTTGTTTTCTTTTGCAATTCACATAAAAGATATTTTCTCCGATTAGATATTCTCAAACCTATTAAAAATTAATTGGTTTAGAATACGAGATTTTATTTGTATATTTCGAGATTTTATTGCAGTTCTGAAATTGATTTCGTTTATTTATTTTATTTTAGATATTCTCAAACCTATTAAAAATTAATTGGTTTAGAATACGAGATTTTATTTGTATATTTCGAGATTTTATTGCAGTTCTGAAATTGATTTCGTTTATTTATTTTATTTTTGTTTTGTTTTCGTATTTTGGGATAACTATATGTACGGTTCCAATTATTTTTAAATGAGATGTATAATATTATTGGATTTAAAAGAAATTCTAATAATTGAACTAAAGCTAGGAGGAGGACTAATTTATATATTTTTTAAGTATTTGGGTTGTTGTTTATTGACATCAGTGACACAGAGATACATGGTGTCATAATTTAAATATTACTAAACATGTAATGTAAGGCATCATCCAGAATCTTGAGGAAGCTATAGCTCAGTGAAAATACAAACAGAAGACGGCCCTGCAATGGATATATCCGTTTTAAAGAACATACTTGGATGCAACCGGATAATGAAAAATAAAAACTGAAATAACATTAAACAACATTGGCTATGTAAGAAAGTACATGGTATTCGTTATATTTCAGGCTGCAAATAAACAACATTTACTCGTCAGTTTGAACATCAAGCTAGCAACTGACTTTCTGTATACATTTGAATAAAATTATCATTTATGATATATTGCTACAAGATTGGCTCTTGTAGTTTTATATGTTTCCAATAAACTCAATGATTTCATCAATATTAATTTTATACAGGCAATCCTTTGAACGTTGCTAAGATTCGTGGAAAATAAGGGCCACTCTGAAATGTCTAAGTGGACTTTACAGAGACTGGAATTTTAAATGCATTAGAATGTGGTTGAAAAGGCAGCTCTATGGCTGTGATTGATCCAGACTTAGATTTTGCTACCACTTTGCTCGTGTCAAACTTGGCTTAGCAAAATTGCAGGAAAGTTGCGAACTGAATTCGATTTAATGCTGACGTATCATAGCTTGAGACTAATTAAACCAAGCTTTGCGTTTACGGGATTAATTTCTTTAGGGTTGGATAAATAACTATAATTATTTGCTGCAATGATCTGCGACTGTTCTTAATAGATTAGCTATACAGGTTTTTCCATGGTGAACCGATATTATCGTGTACGCCTGCCAATAGGCTGTGCATTTTAATAATAATAAATGTTACAAAAATACGCGTTAAAGAAAAACAAATAATGATACGAATCTAACATAGTTATCTCTTCTAAACGATTATTTAAAAAATAAACGGATTGTCATATATATTGCTTCGACATGACAAGATTGAGAATAAGTAATTTATTAGATATCCACAATTTGAGTTGAATAAAAAATCACAAAGGGAACTTACCTTACGTAAAAACGGTAGCAAATTGTATCCGCGCCAAATGGCTCCTGATATTCATTTTGAGTTGGGTCCAGCGGAGATCTATGGTCCATAATTTTACCGGCGACATTTTAGGTGCCTAATCGTTGGCCTAAATTGTGGGACTTGGATTTGTCCAAGTGAACAAATCAATTGGTTTTGGATCGTATTATAAATATTAAGTGTTGCGAACAATTTACTTGAATCACTAAAAATATATATAATATTGGATTTTTAGCTACAGGAGCGCGAGTGTCAGACAGACGTCTTACAAGCTACTGGTTTTCTTGAAAGTAAATGGCTAGCCGTAGCTCATAGAAAATATCTTCGAATTGGGGCCAAACCCTCAATACCTCATCATCACTTCGCTAGTTTCATAGGAAGTTAATATAAATCATTCAATTAAATAAAAAGCTTTTGCCAATAAAAGTGGCGTGTATTTGTTTCAGTTTTTCTCAAAATCGAATAGTACTGCCTATGCAAAGCTAGATACAAAAACATCTTTTAACGTACATGATTGTTTGACGACCGGTTGGCGCAGCGGGAGTGTAAGCAACTACTACGCCGAAGGTCGCGGGTGCGATTCCCGCTCAAGTCAAACATTTGTGTGCATGACCATGGATGTTTGTCTTGGTCTGGGTGTTTCTATGTATAATATGTATGTATTTACGAAAAAAAAGTATATATTTGTATGTTTATCAATTACCTAGTATCCATAACACAAGCTCTGCTTAGCTTGGGACTAGATGGTGATGTGTGTATGTGATAGAATATTATATTATAAATTATATGTATTATATAATTGTTATGCTGTAACTTGTTTAAAGAAATTAATTTGAATTTCTAAAACCAAGGACAGAAATCTTAACAAAAAAATATTCTAGCCTTATACATCGATCCACCGTTGAATTCTTCAGAAATAAAAGCTATCCCAATTTAATTTAGGTAAGTTTTTTTTTTATTTTTTTTTATTTACCATTTGGAAAACCAACAGCTACCACAATAAAGACAAAATGACTGAAATTTGAAGCAGTAAGCCAATTACAGGTTCTCACAGATAGTCATAGAAAAGCACTATTACGGCTAAGCAATATTTACTTTTTCTAATAAAACAATAAACTGATAGAACACTCTTTTTGTTACAGGAACTCTACTCATCAAACTCCAATTCAAAAAGGTACGTTTTTAAGTAAGTGAAATTATAAATAGGAATATTTTAACATTATCAATTTTATTGCCAAGTGGTTAGTAAACAGTTTTGTTCCAGTGATCGCTGGTGAGACCAACCAAGACTAGAACTTTCTAGTAGGTGTTGAACGTCTACAACTTTCTAAGTTTTAATAAGTTACTTTGCACTGATTTGCCATAACTATCGCTGGCTACTTTTCCAATTACAATCCTTAAACCTTCAAGAATGATAAAGTTCTACAGAATATAAGAGACTCATTTTTTTAACGTTTTAATAAATATTTAAGAAAACTTTGAATAAAATATTCAAAGCCTGGGAAGCCTTTCAATAGCGCTAAAACACAAACTTATCGATATTTTCAGTCTGCCCGTCCTAATCTACGGTGCTCAGACTTGATTTTAAAAGGCTGCAGATTTGTCAAAGGTTAATGAATCGCAGCAGTCTCGGTGTTGATTGAGTGCAAAATAACGTCAAATAACATTAACCGAGTCTGTAATCCAAACGTTAGAGGCCAGTAAGCAATATGACGTAATATACACGGACTTTTCAAAGGCGTTTGATAAAATTTCACACAATATATTAATTTACAAGCTCTCAGCATATGGTATCACGGGGCCTCTGTTAAATTGGTTCAAGTCCTATCTAACTGAACGTGAATTTTATGTTGTTATAAACGGTTTTAGATCCACGAATTTTAGAATCATTTCCGGCGCCCCACAGGGTTCAAACCTAACCCCAATCTTGTTTAATATTTACATTAATGACCTCCCCGACTATTGCTTCCGTCACTCCGAGTGTTACTTATATGCAGACGATTTGAAATTTGCCAGAAAAATTGACTCCATACATGATAGTGCGCTATTACAAGAAGACTGGCACCTTGCGTTTAGAGCACATAAAGCCAAACAACTGCCCTCCTACAATGCACGTCTGCAATATTTCAGAATGCAACCACTATCAATGCGTGCAAAAATAAGTGATGGTATATTTGCTTGCAAACTTTTAAAAGATAAAATAGACTGTCCTAAGTTGCTTGGCTTCCTTAGATTTCGTGCACCAGCAAGGTACCCCAGACATCACATAACACCTCTATGTCCACCCCTAAGGAGAACGGTGCTTGGGGCAAACTCACCTATATGCAGAATGTGCATAAGTCTGAACGAATATAGTGATGTAGTCGACATTCACCACGACACTAAGCAAAATATCTAGAAGTTTTATTGTTAATTTTAAGTAAATTTATTAATGTAACGTGATAATGTAATTTATTTTCATATTTTGACATTTTTTTTAATCATTCAAATATCTCATATTCATTCTTATTATTGTTTTTTTTTTCAATCAAATTTTATTTTATTTTGTTTCCATTTATAAATTGTATTTTAATTAATTATCTGTATAGTAAGCGACTTGAAATTATATTATGACATTGATTTTTCTTAAAATTTTAATTAAATTAATATTATATAATTAAGTAGGTAACTAAAGCCGTATTAAATGCATGTGGTGTTAACCTCTAATTAATTGTTGCACTGAAGTATGTTGCAATCAATCAATCAATCAATCATTTATTTATTTGTAAACATAGGTAGGTATACAAAGTTGGTAATATTTGTTTTGGTTTCACTATGTTTGCCAATGCTTGGCGTACAAAATTATAGAAATTAAATACAATCATCAATGAATTAATGCATGCAAATTGAATATAAATAAATTATCATACAATGTCAAACATGTTCCAGATTGAAGTCAGATGCTTATTACAGATCGACACACTAATTCCAATATCAATTCAAATCAAATAAATATAGCTTAACTAATTATAATTTAATTAATACAATGTGATTCAAAATAGTTATCATAATACATTACACACCATAGCGGAATTGTTATAAATATATATCACTAGACGAGGAATTTTTGAAACGGACTCAATTGGTTTGAATTTGATCCGCCAGTCGGAGATACGAGTGTCCTATACTGTGGTCCTACTAACTAGGTTTATCATCCAAATATTCCGTGACAGAATAATAGCACTTTGCCGTTAAAAACTCGTATAGGTGTTTTTTAAATGTTTGTAGGTTTGGTGCCTTGCGTATCCTAGTCGGTATATTATTAAATATTTTGGGAGCCATTCCCATCAGGCTCTTACCAAACAGTGATGTACTATGTGGTGTGACGCAAATATAATTTGCTCTGCGTTTAGATTTTAAGGTCTCGAACAAGGTGAAGTTGCCTTTTACAAATACTGATACTTCATAAATGTACAAGGATGGTAAAGTAAGTAATTTTAATTGTTTTAAAAATGGCTTACAACTATCCGTTGGCAGTAGTTTACAAAACGATCTCAAACACTTTTTTTGAGCTCTGAACGCGAAATCCTTATCCGTGGCATTACCCCAATAAATAATGCCATACCTTATATTTGAGGCAACAAACGCATTGTAAGCAGCTAGAACAGTAGACCTATTGGATATCTTTGCTAACTTAAATAGGGCATATGCAAATTGGTTTAATTTGTTACATAACATATCAATGTGATGTTTCCATGTTAAGTTTGAATCTAAATATAGTCCAAGGAACTTAGCCTTGTCTGTTTCAGCTACTCTACTATTATTATAACGAATTTCTATGTCAAGATGATTAGATTTATTATAGAATGTCATGATTTTTGTTTTGTCCAGATTTATCCGTAAGTTATTCTTGGTCAGCCATTGTATTATGTCATTGAGAGCACGGTTTATGTCACTTTCATAGGAATCGATATTTTCTCCTGTATAGATAAGAGTGCTGTCGTCTGCAAATAAAAGCATTTGGTGTTTGGTGCTTTTTGGCATATCATTTATATATATTATAAACAATAGCGGACCTAATATACTTCCTTGTGGGATAGACATTGTGCTTTGCCTGGGTTGGGACTTGTATGTAGTATCCAATTTAGTATTTGGACATATTTTATTAATTGTAGTTATTAGTACGCGGTTTCCCAGGTAAGAATTTATAAGTTCTAAAGCCTTTCCTCGTACTCCATATCTTTCTAGCTTATACAACAATATTTTGTGATCCACGTAATTAAAAGCTTTTGTCATATCCATTAAAAGCGCTTCGACGGGAGTCCTCTTATCAACGCTAGTAATTATCTTGGACATAACTTCATATATGGCTCTGTTTATTG
Source organism: Euclidia mi (assembly GCA_944739405.2). Lineage (NCBI taxonomy): Eukaryota > Metazoa > Arthropoda > Insecta > Lepidoptera > Erebidae > Euclidia > Euclidia mi. The sequence continues at coordinate 80,959,068 of OX123191.2, read as the reverse complement.
ACCTGTTTTTCCTGAAGCCATACTGTTCTTTTGCAAGGATTTTACTATTTTCGAAGAAGGAGTATAGGTTATTGTGTATTACTTTTTCTATTATCTTTGCAAAAATCGGAATTAGTGCTATAGGCCTATAATTAGCTAATGATTTTTTGTCGCCTTTTTATGTATAGGTTTAATTATTGTAGTTTTCAATACGTTTGGGTAATGGCCATATTCAAAACATAAATTTACAACATGACTCAGGACTGGGGCGATTATAGGTGAGACTAATTTGACTATTTTTGTAGTAATGCCATCATAGCCGCAACTATTGGTATTTTTTAATGAATTTATAATATTACTAATGTCAAGAGTGGATGTCGGAGTCATAAATATAGATTTAGTCTGTAAGCTCTGATCGATGTATTAGTGTAAACAAATGTTGGTTGACCTAATAATAATAAATTAATAATTAAATGTGCCATTCCGTCTTTTAATAACATCGGAGGTAGAACACTTTTTAGAAAATGGATTTTTTGCACTCCAGTGTGTAGTGGTACGTGAGAGTGTGATGATGTGTTATAATGTTCTCGAATGACATGTGAAGTCTGCCAGCCCGCACTTGGCCAGCGTGATGGACTATGGCCTTACCCTTCTCATAGTGAGAAGAGGTCCGTGCCCAGCAGTGGGACAGATTATACACAGGGCTGATGATGATGATGATGAATGGAACATTACCTACTACGAAATTAATTATACGCATACATTAATATACCGTACACAAAACATATGTGACAAGAGCACATCTTAGTTATACTTAATGTTTTCATGTTTCCAATTTGCCACAAAACCACAACACCACTCAATGCTGGTTTTAGCAACGTCAATAGGTACATGAAGTTTAAACGTATTATAATATTGCATAGAATATTAATTTCTGAAAGGTTTTCGTTTAGCATCATCATAATACAAAGAACAACACTACAAAGATGGAAAACATTTATTTGTTCTGAACTGTTAAAATTATAATTTTACAAACAGACTAAACCAGTCAAAGGTTCTGTTGATTTAGCAGTAGTTGATATTCAACAATATTGTTTGATTAGTTACAGGTTTTTAGACTTTGCCTTTGAATCAAATCTTTTTTATTGCGTAGCGTAGTGCAAATTCCTGAAGATTTTAATCTGAAAGCGATCACCACAATATCAATAAATAAAGATTCATCGCCGTCGCGTCGCTAATTATTTGTCTTTGTGACGAGGCCGTCAGTTGCGTGCAACCTTAAATCATCATCGAAAATGTCGAGTGCTAATGTCATTATATAATATCTTAAAAAACACCCTCAAAATTCTTGTTTATTGTAATGCTTTATAGTTTACAATCAGGGTCAGTAACTATCATGCCTGATGCAAATTGCTGTGTGTCCTTAACATAAAGAATATACTCTTAAGATAGATAACCAAGTCACTGCCTATTATATAATACGAGTGCAGGATGTCATAGAAACAGTAACGCTTATGCCCTGTTTCAGTTAGAACGCAAATCTGTTTCGCAAATACCCTAAAGGGCATTACGTACCCATTTCTGGACAACTTTAACTGGACATTTAATATTACTACAAGACCCTGCCACAAATGACGCGTGTCATTAGCTTTAGTGTAAATTGCAACTGTAAAACTGTTTTGTTTGCCAATACCACATAATCGTCACCATGGCGCAGTGACATCACAAACTTCTGCTTTGGGTGGCAGCATCCGCTATTACAAATCTTAATAATTCAGGTACATATTTAGGCTCCTCCACTTCTCAAATGAATAAATCTTTCTACATACAGTTGAACCTGAAGTGACATTTGAGAGTACTGACTGACAAATATGTTTATGACAGTTTAGATCTATGGTTTAACACTTCTTCTTACGCACTGCAGTGAAACACCGTCCATTTGTTATAGGGAATGTTATTAAGATATTTTTGACAAAAAATCATAATATTTTACATATCCGGTCTGGGCTTCAAAAACGAAACTACGTGATAATCAGCCCGCAGACACGACCGCCAAACCGAGGCATTTGATTTACTACTCGAACCTTAAACAATCACTTTACGTCAAAACCGACATAGTATTTTAAGTATAGTTAAATTGCCGAAGTCGACTCCACATTATTCGCTCGCCCCAACCGAACCCTTCAAATGTAAACAGTGTCTATCCATCAGTCCGCATGTAGTTCCTATTTTACAACGGTCCGACCGAGTTTTACAGACCCTTGTATTACGTCATATCTTTCAACGAGTTTCCCACAACGTTACTTGTGAAGTAGTTGAAAAGTTGATGGTGATATAAGTTTATTAAGACAATACTGTTAAGATTTATTAGGCAACCTACAAAAGTTACAAAAGACTAGGAAAGAAAATATATAGAAAAATAAACGAGAGGATTGCAAAGTGTTCTTTCTGTTATGTTTTGGTTTGTAGAATTCTCTCTATTATGATTAACTAGCTGCTGCCCATTTTGCATCCATGTGTGCCATTGCGACAAAAAGTAACCTCTGCGTTATTTTGATGAACCTATGTCCTATGTTAGATCAAAGCTTTATATCTAAAACTACGGAGAATCACAACGCAATCACAAATTCACGCAATTTTGTGGTTGTGTGTGATTCTCCGTAGTAATAGATACACAGCCATATGGCAAGCACCACTCACTGACTGCAGCGCAACTGCATTCAAATTTTGTAGGTACAACAACACAACACAACAGGTATATAGGTACAACAACAAAGCCACAGAAAGACCGCAATTTGTGTAGAGTTATTCTGGTACATGTGAATCAAGCCTTAATTTAATTATATGAATTCGTTGACCCTTGCTATATCCACATAAACCATATTGTGGAAAGCCGCTAGTATAAAATAAAGGCACCGTCAACATCTAGCGCCATTCCATCATTTATACACCCTTACTAGAATCTGAACGTTATTCCAACCCGAATCTATCTCCATAATTCCTTCGTCGGTGTAGATAAAGAAATTCCAGCCCCATAAAACGTAGCCAAGACAGCACAGCCACAAATTCCACGCAATTGAATCGTGACTCAAACGAAGACTAAACTGCTAGATAAAGAGCCTATACTCCTAGACACAACCTCCAAGGCAGATTCAGATAAGAACTATTTACGCAGACATACATACTAGAAAGATTTGTACGAGAATTATTTTGCGTGTGTTATCGGGATGTATTTGCCTGTTTATGCTTTTTTGAGAATAGTTTGGTTCGTATACTTTATTGGGTGTGAAAAGTTATTTTGTTTCTAGAAACTTTATTATTATAGTTAAGTTGAATGATATGAGAATCTGCATAACGAGTGCCTTCTGTCTTTTTTTTCTGTCTAGTGTAACTTAGACAATATTTCTCATAATGTAAAAATAAAATCAATCAATCGTCTTAAAGTGGGTGAAATTGCCGTTTAAAGATTTAATTAGACAGTAACATATCTATACACATATACCAAGGTAAAAGCGAGCTAAAAATGATCTCCATTTTCCACGTGAATTGAATTAATATTTCACATATCGTTGTCCTGTAAAGATCAAACCTAAAACCAAGCGCAGTGTTGAAAAGGAAAACCGTCGTTTACTATTGGTGATGGTTACCGTGGTTTTAAATTGTATTTCCGTATATATACTCGTATGACATACCTTTAATAATAATAATAACGTTTATTGTTCATTTAACACAAGTATCAGACAAAAACAGAAATACATGGACAAATAAGTTGTACAAACAATTAATCGATACGTAATGGACAACTGACCCCTAAACTAAGTAAAAATATACTTGTATCTCAGGGGCCATATCCCTCCAAAAATACGATTATGACAACTAGATAATACAGAAAAATATTAATTTGTCAGTTACTGTTTATCACGCAAGTTAAAAACGAATAGCTTAAATATTTTCGGTGTCCTTGTATGACAAGGTTTGTATTTTTACCTTTGTTTTGAGTTTCTGTGAACATGGCGCAAAGTAAGTACGTGGTACGAAACAAAGGTAGGTACGTGGTATGTGGCTCGAAAGACAATTTAAAATGAGTGTTAATGACCACGTAAAGTTCAAATTCCACTATATCGTGTAAAAATTGTATAACAAGTATTCCTTTAGGAATATATAAATACAAAACAAAGGCGAGCTCACCGATGACAACTATTACTAAATAATTATGTATAAACAATTGTCGGTTAGTCTGCACACTGGTCTGCCAAGCAATTTGTTAACCAGCATTGCTCCATTGTCGTCTAGTTTTATTTTTCGCGGTATCTCAACTTGTAGCTATCCTACTTGTTATTTTGCACAAAAGAATGAGTAGCTAGGAGAATAGATAGGTTAGTTGTTTATTTAATTTTGTACTGTGGTAGATTCGAGGCCAATTTGGAGGTCTTGGTAAATTTTGTAAGTTTAAAATAACATAAGCGTAAACGTTGCCAAAAAAGTCAGTTAAGTTGTGGGCAAGAAAGACAAATCAACAAAAACAGACAAAATTTTAAAAAGTAGCCTAATTTTGTCACCTGTTTCAAATTTAGTAACATGCAACTGACGAACCTTCAAACATCTCGATACAAAATATTCGTAAAGCTAATCTATACTCATTCATACAGCTTAATCATCGTCATCAGCCCTGTATATATACTGTCCCACTGCTGGGCCTCTTCTCATTATGAGAATGGTAAGACCATAGATAGTCCAGCACGCTGGGCTAGTGCGAGTTGGCAAATTTCACATTTCTTCAAAGAACATTATGGAGAACTCTCAGGCATGCAGGTTTCCTAAAGATGTTTCCTTCTCTGTTTAGCAACTGATATTAACAATTTAATACGCAAATAACTCCGAAAAGTCATTAGTGCGCGCCGTGGATTCGAACCCGGACCCTCTGCGTAGCAGTCTGTCGATCTCTTCACTAGTCTATCGCTGCATACACACAGCACACAGCTTAATACTAGTGCAAAATATGAGTAATTATAAACTATCTAATAGTAAACTGTTATCTATTTAGTTTGTTTGTTTGTAGGGTTAAACGCGCTAATCTCAGAAACTACCGGTCCGATTTGAACAATTCTTTCAGTGTTGGATAGGTCATTTATCGAGGAAGGCTATAGGATATAAGGATAATAGAGAGAATGATAGGAAGGATATAGGCTATATAACATCACGCTATAAGCCACGGGAGAGGAGCAGTAGCCTTAAATAATGCGGGTGTAACCACGGGAATCATCTCGTGTTTAGATAAAACGTTTCACAGCTTGAAAACTGTAATTTGCTCTGAAGTGTTCAAATTCTAATCTAACAAACAGACTAAACCAATCAAAGACTGTTGATTTAACAGTAGTTTATATTCAACAAGATTGTGCGATTAGTGACAAGTTCCTAGACTTTGCATTTCATTTTGTTATTGCTTCAGTAGCTATAGACACCAGTGGTGGAGATCTCTTAGGCAGTTGTAGTGCTGCGAAATGTTGGTTTTCTCGAAAATACTTTATTGAAAATAACATTTCGTTTACACTTAGTATATTTTGAAAATAAATTTCGTAGAAAACACTGACTTATATAATACACTGTGTCATACATAAAGTCACGTCAAGTACAACGCCGATGCCTTTCGCACAATTCTTAAAAAAGCTTTTTCGTAAAAAGAGTAGGTTTAGCACCCACTCTTAATGTTATATTTTAAAAAGCATTCACCCAATTAAGTATTGTTTTATAGTTCTTGTTTATTGTAATACTTGATAGCTAACAATCACGTTCAGTGGTTATCTCGACTAATGCATATTGCTGCGTGCCCACAACATAACGGGCATGTTATAATTATAGACAACCAAGTCGCTGTCTACCACATCATACGAGTGAAGGCAGCAGTAATGCTTATTTGCCGATTTAGTTGGCAAGCAAATCTGTTTGACGATCACCCTAAGGGACATTATAAACCCATTTCTGGACAACTTTAACTGGACATTTACTTTCATTATGGGACTCTGCTTTCAATGAAAGGTTTCATTGGTTTTAGTGTAAATACATCATCCTTATCATCAGCCCTATATAAATTGACCCGCTGCTGGTCATGCGCCGCTTCTCACTATGAAAAGAGTAAGGTTATTAGCTGAGCCACCGACAATGCCGTTGTTGGGGCCACATTTTCGGCTGGAACCATTTGATATCTGTACCATCGACTCGAGAAGAGAAGATTAAACACGAGTGCACACGCGAGAGCTACGTTGCCGGTCCCGGCAAGCGATAATTAGCAATTCATTCATAACTTCGAAAAGTCTGTGGTCCGCGTAGTGGATTCGAACCCGATACCCTCTGCATAGCAGTCCGTTTGTATCTCCACAAGCTATCGCTGCCTTGCTATTATAACCGATATTATAGATGAGAACCTTAACAATATAATTATGATACCTCTCTTAAACGATTTATAGTTACTAATTCGTGTTCAATAAAACTTAGTCCGGAATTAAACGCTGTAAATCCCGATGGAGTGTTGCTTAAATCACAATAGCGTTAAGAAATAAAGCATTTTTTTTCGTAGCACAATAAAGGGGTAGCTGGTATTAGATATAGCAAAATAGCCTTTTCCGTTTAGTAGATTGTTTTCATAGAAGAAATTGACTTGCGAATGTCAGAAATACGTCATTCATTCATTCGTGGCGCAGCGACCCAAAGTGAGTCTTGGCCCTCGACACGAGACCTCTCCATCTTTACTTGTAGTAGATAGATCCAGCCAGTTTGTTTTACGAAGAAATATGACAGGTGATAAGCTTTAAAATTGTATTATATTTGAAATTAAACTACAGTTTACGGATTTTATCGCGTTATATTGGTGGTGGATAAAATCCGTAAACTGTAGTTTAATTTCAATGTGTAACATTCGCGTAAACCCAAGAAAATATTATTGTATTATATTTATGTATGCATAGCGGGCATAGAACAGTAAGTAATAATAAGGGGAAGCTCACCTACACTGATAAACTTACTAACATATTCTTAATTAAGTACATACATGTCATAATTATGTGATAAATGCCTTGCTGATCCCCAAACTGATAGATGATACGATGCGGCTGGGGATTGCCCAGCTGGATAGATTGAGGTACACAGGATTGACAAATTTGGTTGGATTATTAAGTGGTATAATGTGCTATAATGATGATAATTATTAATTTAAACCAACTTTTCTTACAAAGTCAATTATCAACTGCCTGAAAACGTAAAATAAACACATACGAAGACTAAAAACAAAGAATTTTAACATAAAACAGTACTTTATATGTATAGTTCACAATATGGACCCTAGGGAAATATGGGGTAACCAAAGCGTATTTACTACAATTGAAACAACCGCAGAAAATACCCTGTGCAAGTGTGCAAAAAGATTTTACTTATGCATGTGTGTATTCAAAAATTTTGAGTATTTTGAGAAGAAAGGGTTATTAATATTTAATGTCCATGGGGCTTCAGGGTAGGCACGATTCTTATTTCTTTAGGTGCTTTGAAAACATGGATTCCACGTTCTTGCAAAAGCTTATATTCTGTCAAATTTAATTAGATAAGGAAACGGACGTCGTGTTTTAAAGCAGGAGTTTAGGAACTCGATTTGTATACCTAATGGTAGAATGCAAAATTGCAAGGGAATTTATTGAAAATCTTCCTTAATAATTCTAATATTGTAATTGTTTTAGGTTACACGTGAAATAAATTCAAAATACATTTACATTACAAATGAGTACATGATTTCGTATCATTGTTTTTGTTTGGTAGGAATATTAGACCCTCCTTGTGTACGGTAAACTTTCCAGTAAAGGGCTCCCTAAGGCATCGGACTCGTAGCATTTTGCTTGTCCTGCAACATTACGCTCGTTTCATCTATAAAGGTCCTTGTTTGTTGCTTTAGTTACCCAAAATTGTTTGTTAAGCTATTACGCTATAACTGCTCAACCAATCATCATAAAATTGTGCAGCTACATAGTCATTACGTGCAAAATGGGAGGTAAGGCACCTTCCATTAGCTGAGAGTTATTTGAGGCAAGCTTAGTCATTTAAGCTGAAATCAGCACTCCTCTACTACTTAAACATGATTTCTGGAGCATTCGAGTGTTAATGAATAACGTTATGTATATTGAAGCTTTTGCAGTAATTAATGTAAAGGTGCATCCGCACCGCACCCAATACTTGCGTTTGCATAATAGTTTATGAAAGTAGCATGTGTATCTTTAAAGCTGCTAGTAGGCTCAGTGTCAGTTCTGTTTTCCAGACTACGCTTAACCGAAAACACTTTCAATATCTCCCATTCTTTAAAGAAGCCAAGAAGTAAATGTTACTATCACCTATCACATTAAAACACAGCAGTAGGTATGGTTATGTTCTATACAGTGGTGTAACGACAAACAGATTTTAACAACAGTGCAAACTTCTTAGGAGTTAATTATACATTAGTTTTGGAATCTTCTGGGATAGCGTAAAAATGAGTTGTTCCATAGTAAATTTAACTTTAAACTCGGACAAATGTATCGAATAGCAGTTTTTTGTGATTTATGTAGTCTCGGAATGTTATTTCATAACAACAAGTTCAAAGATCCCCTCAGAGGTAGCACTGTACTAAAAATAACGTTGTGTAGTATGGCTAAATGAGTAGAATGCTCTCGACTCGCTGAACGCAGCGAACTCGCCGCTGACAATTGCTAGTTCACAAGCGTGCCTGCTACGTCTCTCTCACTGACGAGCTCAAAGCAGGTAGCCTCCTAATCGACACAAAAGTGGGACGAGCAGTCCATTAATTAGCACAAGCTCTCAATGAAGTAGTTACGCCTATGATTATGTAATTGTACAGCTCTTCGACATTTGAGCCGGATCAGAGGGTTGAAACTAGGAAGGCTCTATCAGTCATAAATTACGTGTAAATGATCACTACCTATCGCACTATTACGATAGAAGTAGCGCTCCTAATGTGCATTCACTTGATATTTGTAACAGACTGGTAAAGTCAAAAAAGTCAAAAGTCAAAATCATTTATTCATCTAGGTCACAAGGTGACGCTTATGAACGTCAAATTTTAAAATAAATTACTTAATGCTTCTACATTTACATTTACTGCCCATTCGCAAAGCAATAGGTAGAACCACGAGAAAAAACGGGCAGTAAAACTCGTGGCCACTCTTTTTAATCGCCAGTGTTATGTTACATATTTTGTTTTTGTAAGGAGCTGCAACTGTTTCACATTGTAATTAATTACTTGTAAGTAGTAATTAGGAACATACATAATACTTAAATAATTAATGCAGATTAAGTGCTGTAGTAGCCTTCCAGTGTGAATCTTGTGTAACAGGAGCATCCACTTACATCTTATAATGTAGGCAACTCGCGAACATGTTCAGAACTATGATGGAAATGTATGTTACAGAAAGTGACGATAGGTATATGAATACACAAAATTTACAAAGTTGTTAGTGTACAGCCCATGATCACGAGTTATCTTCATCTAACACAGTAGCATTTTTTAAAATTAAAAGGAACAACAATGCAAATGTAAATGTAGTAAGTTGAATGACCTAATAATACATGGATAGTTATTTAAAAGAACTAGAGATATTATATAAAAAAAAACAAAAAGGCAAGGTATCTATATAAATTCTGAATAAGTACAAAGATCAAGAGTTGGCTAGTGTAAGTGACCATCTATCCTTATCACTGAAATAATCATTAATGGTATAATAACCTTTCCTAATAAGGCAGTCTTTTATTTTACTTTTAAAGGTACTAAATGGTAATTCTAAAAGACTAATTGGTATTTTATTGTATATACGAATACCTAGCCCTACAAAAGAATTATTAACTTTATGTAAACGATGATAAGGGGCATATAACTTATGCCTGTTTCGAGTATTTATGTTATGTATGTCACTTTTTGTAGTAAATAAACCTATATTTTGCCTAATATACAATATATTATATATTATATACAATATAGCAAATAAAAATTGCGAGGCTACTGTAAGAATCCCTATAGTCTTAAAGCGTTCCCTAAGAGTATCTTTTGCACCTAACATGTATATTGCTCGTACCGCTCGTTTCTGTAGAACGAAAATAAAGGTAAAGTAAAGAAACGTTGTCAGAAGTCAAAACTTGGTTGGGTGAACGCTTGTTGCGGCATTTGCATCAGATCGCACCGCCGCTTTTTGGACGACCCGTAAAGTCATCGAGATTCTCGGGCCAAAAAATAGTAAGGCTTTGTCGGAAGCATTTAGGCTTCTTAGAAATACCAACATCATAGTAAGCCTAAAATGAAAAGAAAATTACAATAGCTATAGAGTGCATCTACGTTATCTGTGTATATATAAAATCCTTGCTTTACTGACTGACTGACTGACAAGTTACAGCCAAAACTATTAGGCGCAGGAAGCTGTAATTACTATTAAGGGATTGCCTGAAATTCCCACGGGATTGGGCAGAAACAATAAAATAAAAATAAAATGTGAGGTAGTAGCTGCGGGCGTCCTCAAATCCTGATTTTAAATCAAACATTTCCAACAAACAACAGCCGTTTCAGTTTGACAACATTAGTTCCAAGGACATTAAACAAATATCTATGAATCTTGTTACAATTTAGTATGGTTTAGTTAATTAGTTGTTCTTGTTAAGTTCATAACTCGCTTTTAACAGAATAACTAAGTTTTTACTAATATTGTCAAGACGAGACTGTCTCTGGTTGTAACATGGGCTGGTGTATACAAGTGCAGTTTAGAGGATTTATGACTTTTTGGGAGTATTTCGTCTTGTTCTAATATTTTAATTTTATGTAATGGGTCACACTTACGTAATTATTTTAAAACGTACGAAAAGACTTGCATTAATAGAAAAAAGAGATTGTTTAGTAGGTTACCCGGAACTGAACTATTTAGATTAGGATAATTATTGATTTTGCGTAAAAATTGTTATTCCAACTGAAATATTTGACTAAATAAAAAATGTTAAAAGTACTAGTTGGTAAACAAGTTATAGTTTAAACGTTCATTTCCCAAACATTAGGTTTGCGTTACAATTTTTTGTGAATAGATTTTTTAACTAATAATTTGGCAAATGAAATTCTGCGGAACATTTTTTGGGAAGTGAAAATTTGTTAAATTCCTTTCGGTCAAACAAGGGAGACCCATAAATAATAAAATGAAATATCTATATATTTTATATGATTCGTAAAATTGTTGAAGTGGTAAAAAATTCAGTACATATCTTTTTTATCAACTTCAAAATTTGAACAAGTGCAACATTACAACATTACCACTCGTAATTTGTGTCAGACAAAATAAGTCCCACATCACACAAGCTGTAGGGTTATGATACGTAGCTCTAGGTAAATAGAGGAGCGTCAAACCAAACTGTCAGTGGTTAGCTTAGTTTAAAGAAACTAACAACTTCAGAAACTAATAAATAAACGGGGTAAGGCTTATTACAAATGATCAAAACAATGCAGAATTATTTAGGAATACCTACTACCTACTTATTTTTTTGCCCGCTCGCTCGTTCGTATTTCTATGCAATAAAAAATGTTGTCTCTTGCCTTCTGCCTTAGAGAGCACTTTATGCTGTTGGTCTCGGCTGCCATGACGATATTTGACAGCCGTTATGAGAAGTCAGTTGAATATACTGGCACTTATCTAAGCCATAGAATCATCTAAGCTATCAGTTTAAGTTGCGGACGTCAAAGGATGGTCACTAGGTGGAAAAGCTAATCTTTTGTCATATCTGGTTAGACTAGAAAGCGCATCAACCCTTCAACTTATTCAACCCTTTTTAACTAAAGTAGACTAGCAGTAAACTAATTTTCAAATGTCTGCTTCAGAGATTAAGTTTTTTTTTTATTTTTTGAGTGTATGATCCTTTGTAATAGTTTATATGTTACAAGTATAGTTTATACCGCATTAAATCTTTTATTATAAATTATTGTAGTTGAAAGAAATAGCTCAACCGTTCGTGTTCAAGATAAGCATAATATATTTATGCCGCTGTTTGGAAGGCAAGTAAGATGATCTTGTAATAATAATAATTATAACCTTCTATAAGAGGTTTTTTAACACGTCTACATTATGTGGCGCCAAAGCTCTCGCTTATTTCTGGAACAAAGGTTATTTACAGACAATACTCTCAGGTTTGTTTTCATGCGGATAACTGTTGGATGGATCAGGGCACATGTTACTTAGTTACGTCATAGTGTGGCTGTTATTGAATAACGTACGCAAAACTTGAAGGTAGGTAATATAAGTATACTATATAAAAAATAAATAAATGGAAATAGGTTTATTTTCACCAAACATAATTTTACAATCGTGCACTATGTGATATTTCACATCGTAGCAGCACTTGACAGCAAAGTAACAAACGAGCAAATTATGAAGGGTGGACAGGAGCTTAAACTAGGGTAACCCTGTATTTGAGGTCTCCTATACAAATATGAAATTTTACTAAAATAAAAAGAAAATGTGATGAAATAACAAAAATATAAACAATATTAAAAATTAAGAAATATAGGTAAAAAGCAACTTCTAATTCCTTCGTACCACGTACTGAGAAAGAAAGAAAGAAAGAAAATATATCTTTATTGCAAGCACGCTGTACAGTACTCCTTAATTTTACTTATACTAAATAGCAAAAAAGGTTTTAGATTTAAGATTAATAACACATTGTGGCGAAGTCAATATACACTAACTCAAAAGACTAAGACTCTATTTGGCAACTTGTTGCCATAATGACACTTGGCATGTCTTGTCAACTGTCACAAACGAAGTTGAGTTTGCTGACATCTGACATTTATGTGCTACGTGTCACCACGTGACTCGCCACGTGTATCTATATCTATCCACACCAGAGACTGAACAATTTATAATTATACCTTTTGCAAATACAATTAACTTAAACAATAATAATCGCATGAGTATTAAACACCGCGTGCCGCAATTCGGGCTGACACTCAGCAAACACCGCGATGGACCCCATAGTTCCAATCACAGTACTGATTTTCAGTGCCGCCACTTACTTTGCGCCATGTTCACAGAAACTCAAAACAAAGGTAAAAAAACAAACCTTGTCATACATGGGACACTGAAAATATATAAGCCATTAGTTCTTAACTTGCGTGTCAGTAACTGACAAATTAATATTTTCTGTATTACCTAGTTGTCATAATCATCTGTATTTTTGGAGGGATATGGCCCCTGAGATGCAAGTATATTTTTACTTAGTTTAGGTGTCAGTTGTCCATTTCGTATTGATTCATTGTTTGTACGACTTATTTGTCCATGTATTTCTGTTTTTGTCTGATACTTGTGTTAAACATACAATAATCGGTATTATTATAATTAAAGGTACTTATGTGATACGAGTATATAATTATACGGAAAGGCAAATTAAAACCACGATAACCACCACCAACAGTAAACGGCCGTTTTGGTTTTTAACACTGGGCTTGGTTTTAGGTTTGATCTTTACAGGACAACGATGTGTGAAATATTAATTCAATTCACGTGGAAGATTGAGGTCATTCTAGCACGCTTTTACCTTGGTATATGTGTATAGATATGTTATTGTCTAACGAAATCTTTGAATGGCAATTTCACCCAATTTAAAACGATGGATTGATTTTCATGTTTTAATTATGAGAAATATTGTCTAAGTTACACTACGACAGAAAAAAAAGACAGAAGGCACTCGTTATGCAGATTCTCATATCATTCAACTTAATTATAATAATAAAGTTTCTAGAAACAAAATAACTTTTCGCACCAAATAAAGTATACGAACCAAACCATTCTCAAAGAAGCATAAACAGGCAAATACATCCCGATAACATACGCAAAATAATTCTCGTTCAAATCTTTCTAGTATGTATGTCAGCGTCAAAATAAATAGTTCGTATCCGAATCTGTCTAGAAGGTTGTATCTAGGAGTATAGGCTCTTTATCTAGCAGTTTATTGTTCCCTAGTCTTCGTTTGAATCATGATTCAATTGCGTGGAATTTGTGGCTGTGCTGTCTTAGCTACGTTTTTATGGGGCTAAGTTTTTATCTACGAAGGAATGGTGGAGATAGATTCCAGTTGGAATATCGGTCAGATTCTAGTAAGGTTAAATAAATGATGGAATAGCGCTAGATTTTGACGGTGCGTTTCTTTTATACTGGCGGCCTCCCACAGTGGATATGGCTAAAGTCAACGAATTCATATAAATTAAGGTTTGATTCATATGTACCACAATCACACTACACAAAATGCGATCTTGCTGTGGCTACGTGGGAATAGTTTCGCTGTGGCTTTTTGCGGTTACGTTGTGGTACCTACAAAATGTGGTTGCAGTTAAGCTATAGCGAGTTTCGTCGTGTGACGCTATGTTGTGGTTGCGTTGTGATTCTCTGTAGTTTTAGATATAAAATTTTGGTCTAACATAGTACATTGGTACATCAAAGTAACGCAGAGGCTACTTTTTGTCGCAATGACCGATACACACGAAGGACACGGTCAGGAGCTAGATAATCATAATAGGAAGAATTCAGTAAACCAACAATTAATTTTAAAAAATACTCTTCAATTTCTTTTTTGTTTATTTTCCTAACTCAGCTAACTTTTGTAGTTTGTCTATAAATCTTTATACGATTCTCTATGTACTTATCTGAGCCACAACTTTTCGTTTACTTCGCAAGTAGCCGTGGCGGGAATCTCGTTGAAAGATATGACGTAACACAAGGGTCTGTTACGAAACAGATCAAGTGTAAAACTCGGTCGGACCGTTGTAAAATAGGAACTACATGCGGACACTGACGGATAGACACTGTTTACTTTTGAAGGGTCAGCTGGGTTGGAGCGAGTGAAGGATGTGGAGTGAGTTTTGGAAATAATTATATGAAATATTACGTTTTACGTACTATAGTGAATACCTTGTTGGTTTTGCAGTAGTTAAGTTGTTAAAAGTGTGTAGTAGATTTGAATTTCATTAAGTCTCGTGTGAGATCTCTAGGTAGTATTTAGAAAATATAAGTCATAAGTAAGTCATAAGTAATTTATTTCATAACAATAGAAATATTGTGTTGAAAATTTAAACATAACAAATTGCAAATAAATTAAATGAAAATAACATACAATATTACATTTAAAATAGATCCAAATTAATTAAAATGCGTTTAGAAAATCAGTAACAGCCATTGATAGATCATCTGTTGGATTTTAAAACTAAATTAAATTGGATTAAAAATTTCATGAAACATAACATAAAAAATTACAAATAAATCAGATTTTAGAAATAAAATAAAACATAACATTAAAAATTACAGTTAAATCAGATTAAAATTCATTATAATATATTTAGAACAGTCAGTAAATAAAAAAAATAACAGTCAATTAAATTAACAAATAAGATGATTATTATGTCAATTGTAAATTTCAAAGTAAATGTAAATGTCAAAGTAAATTATATAAATTACCACTATACAATTACAAGTTACAATGTCAAATATCGTCCATGAATTCATTGACACTATAATAGCCTTTCCTCAAAAAATAAGCCCTCAATTTATTTTTCAATAAGTTGACACTATAAATACTTTTGAATTCTATGGGCAATTTATTGTATAAAACTACAGATTGATACCGTGGGCTGTGATGCACAACTTGTAATTTTGGTTGTATGTTGTAGGGCACATCCTCCGTGTACTAGCTCTAGCTACTCTCTGCTCATCGGTCTCAATTGTGTGCAATTTTTTTACGAAGCTAGTCAGTAACACCAATATATAAAGGCATGGCACTGTCAAGATTTGTAGTTTTATGAAATGCTCTTTACATGAAACCGTCTGTTTCATGCGGAGCATTGTCCTAAGAGCTCTTTTTTGAATAACAAATGCCATTTGCATGTTATACTTGTAACCGTTACCCCAAAATTCGATGCTGTATCTAAGCCTGGACTCTACCAAAGCGAAGTACATACTCTTAAGTTGAGGCAAAGTTAATATTTCTCTCAGAGTTCAGATCGCGTATCATGCCGCGCTAACTGATTTAGTTAAAGCTAATGTCTCAATCTTCCAATTTAACAATGCATCAATGTGTACACCCAGGAACTTGACACTATCAACTATATCGACATTGCTTCCACAAGATACAATATCCAACTTGACGTCAGACACATTTTGTTTTATTAACATTCAGTTTCAAATTTATCGTACTAAACCAATTTTCAAAAGCGATCAGGAGAGCATTGAGTTTGGATTCTAATTTCAGTATATCGTCTGCAGTAACTATTGCATTTGTATCGTCGGCAAAGATAATTAATTGTGTGTCTTTAATACGGTTTTTTATGTACTCAATTAAATGATTCAGGAATATAATAAAGAAAATTGGACCAAGGACGGATCTCTGAGGAACACCACGGCACACAGTGACTAGGTTAGACCTACTAGTTTTTTCTTCTCCATCTATTACCGATTTAATCTCTACATACTGCTGTCGGTTATACAGATAAGAGCTAAATAGTTCCAAAACATTCTCACGTACACCATAATGTTCTAACTTAGCCAGGAGAATACCATGGTCCACTGTGTCGAAGGCAGAACTGAGATCTAGAAATATACCAGCAACTTTTTTTTATTATTTAAATTACAAATAACATCGTCTATTAATGCCTCTAAAGCATCGGTGGTTCCTAGTGATGTTTGGTTACCAAACTGTTGATTGTTTAGGATATTGTACAACTTTAAATGCTTTACGAGCCTATCCTTTAAAATCTTCTCAAAAATGTTTGACAATACAGGCAAGAGAGAAATAGGTCTGTAATTGCCAGGGTCTGTCTTTGATCCCTTTTTGGAAACTGGTATCACTTTTGCGATTTTAAGCTGATCAGGAAACAGGCCTTTTTCGATGCACTCATTATAAAAAGATGCTAATGGAGTCGCTAATAAGTCTATATTTTCCTTAATTATTGTTAAGGGAATTTCATCATAACCGCAAGAAGGCTTGTTGATCATTTTATTTACCATGTTGAAAATTTCTATTGGTGTGACTATATCAAAATTAATTTTATATTCAATCCAACTAACCCCTTCAGTCAAGAATGCCATTGCCAATTCTCTGTCACAAGCCTCTAAGTGGACTGTGTTGTTAAACCTTTTGGAAAATATTTTAGCCACTTCTAGTGCATTATTAGTTGCTGCGTTATCACTCTTAAGTGTAATAGGGTCAATATTTATGTCTTTGGTAGCATTGCGCTGTCTATTAACTATTTGCCATATCATTTTACTGGAACTAGATGCCATGTTTACTTGTTTTCTGACATCATTCCTTTTTGCACAACTCACTACTTTCCTAAACATCCGGATATAGTTGTTCCGATACTCCAAAACCGAAATGTCGCAATGTGTCTTATCTAATGTGTTAAGGAAACGTTTTACTTTGCTAGCTGTTCTAATTCCATTTGTTATCCATCCAGAACCTTTATTCCTATTAATATTAACTTTTATACTACGCTTCTTAAAGACAGTAGAATGAATTTCTTTAAATTGTGTCAGGAATGTATTAATACCTTTGCTCCATTCAGTCTCAGATAGAATTTTTCTGTAGATACTTTTGTTATCATCGTTATATCTTCTTTTACAAATACGTACATAATTTGACTGCTCCTTAAACCTAGTTTTTTCTAAGCGCAAAGTGCAGAATATACCCGCGTATCCATCAACTAAACCATTATGATCGATATACGTATTTTCTATAAGGCAGTCTGGTAAGTTGGTAATGAAGTTATCTAGACATGATTCGAACTTATTTCTCCGAAAAGTAGGATCATTTATTAGGTACCTAAAATTGTAGCAAGTTAATAATGATAAGAAAGAACTATGCTTCAGATCATCTTTCAATATGTCTATGTTAAAATCGCCACAAATTATACAAAATTTATTGAGGAAATGCTGTGATAGCTTTTCAAGGCCATTCATGAAGTTGTCAAAATTTTTGTTTTGTGGGAGTTCGATAACAACAATTAATAACATTCAAATTGGTTTCAACATCTCTAACGCCACAAACCTCAAAACAGTCAATTTTACATAGTTGCTTACACACTTGTAGTTCATCTACGTTACTATTTCTGTGTGTTAAAATCATTGAACCTCCCCTTTTGTTATTGAGTCTAGAATTGTAACACCCCATTCGGTAATTAGTGAAATTAAACTGTTTCGCTAGAGTATCATTTAGAAAATGTTCAGTTACACAAGAAGCTGATTTCCTTAGAAATTTTTTTTGTAATGCCACATACATTTTGGTGGAAAATATTAATGATTGAATATTGATTATTGTTATTATTTTCAAGCTTACTATTAGTTTTTCTCTCACCAGTTGTATTAGGAACGAAAAAGCTTTTCCTTTATAATGTCAGTAACAGCCATATCAGTACTGTAATTGGTATTATATAAGCAATTTCCACTTACGATTGGTTATTTTTAGTGTGTAATCCTTTTCAAGCATTCATTTGAAGTTTTAACTTGTTTTTATAGTCTACAACCACCAACAGTCACTGGTCATTAATTATTATTGTATTCACCGAGCCACTTTATAGTTTACATGGATAACACTCTCACGATGTTTTTATCGAAAACTACGCGTATTTCTTTATATCATAACTTTGCTGAACAATAATATAATTAAATTTGTATAAAAATCGCGGAACGATTCAAACCGCGGCTAGTGTTGCCAGCCCTGCCATAAAAGTACGTTTTATGCTGTGGCCTTCAAGGTTATAGTATATACATACATAGTTAAACAAGAAATTATGACTTAATGAATTATGTTATAAAGTTTATTGTGGCTCTTTAACCTCGGCTAATTGGCTAATGAGATTGTAAGAATAATATATTTTTGAGTAGCTGGTTATTGAATCTCATTCGTTTGCATAAAATATCCATACAACTACTTTGCAAAGCCGTAAAATATAATCGTGTTCTTTTGCCTGTTTTCACCAGATCTGTTCGCGACAGATCTGTATACATAAATATATGACGAATATTATGCTAAAAAGGTAGATGGATGGATTTTTGGATACGTGTAACATATAATCCATTCGATCCACCTCTTAAAGACAGCAAATATTTGGTCCAATATTTCAACATAGTTAACACCAACCTTAGTCACGGCATGATGGCTTTCTTTTTGTAATATTCATTATATTAGTATAACATTAAATGGTCAAAAGAAATGAATTTAGTGGATATAAAGAAAAATGCTATGGAGCCAAAGAAAGAGGAGTAGTTTTAAGATGAGAAAATAAATAACAAAAAAGCACAATGGTGTTGTGTACATTTACCGTTTTCTATTCGCCTGACTGGAATCAACATACAAAATAAGTTATCTAACAAACTGATAACAAACAAATAAATTTACGTGTAAATGCTTATAGGGACAAATATTGTTTGTGTAGGTTTCAAACCAATACTAAGCAAAATTAGTTGTTGTCTACGATATAATAAAGGTTAGAAATATTTTTGCTGTTACTTGGAGTAATACAATAGACATCTAAACAATTATATATTATTATAATTTAAGTTAGTACAATAATGTAATATAATGGAGGACGCACACAGATACGCCCACTCATATATTTTTTATTTAACCCCTTTCATCCCGTAGGAATTTCTGCAAATCCCTTCTTAGTGCAGCCCCATGGCCCCCAAGGAACATACATGCCAAATTACAGGCCTTCATTTGCGCTCTATACTTTTGGCTGTGCGGTGTCTGTTAGTCTGTTGGTAACGTAAGAATGTTATATTTACAGATGATGATTAAATGTCTTAGTTATGACAGTTGAGGCATAAT
Source organism: Euclidia mi (assembly GCA_944739405.2). Classification (NCBI taxonomy): domain Eukaryota; kingdom Metazoa; phylum Arthropoda; class Insecta; order Lepidoptera; family Erebidae; genus Euclidia; species Euclidia mi. Next base: position 80,939,220 of record OX123191.2, on the reverse strand, counting down.
GCGTAGAAGTTGTGAATTTGGTTTGATAGGTTCGATTAGCGACAAGTGGGGGCGTGTAAATGTCACGAATCACCGCAAACGTTGCGTGAGTGCGTAATATTATGTTTGACAAGTTAGTACCACGAACATGTACCTATTTCAATTTCTATAACTAATTTTGTTAAAGTAGTTTATGCCTTTTAATATTAAAATGTGTATTTCTATTTTGATTGACTTTGACTTCGTATACGTTGGCAAAAAAATATGTTGAAAAATGCAAAAAATAATGTTTTTTTTCGGTAACTGATTACGAATAGCCTGAATATTTGAATAACTTTGGTGCTATATTTAGAATAGTATGGTAGTATTTTTTTTGTAATACTGCCCCGAGTATTTTAAAAATCCTATTGGTCAAATAACTACTTTGACGGGCTGCAATTCTCTTGCGGCATACTGCAACCTCCTACACTTATTGTAATGTTTCTAACACTTGTCTGACAAACAATGATAAATATTGCACCAAACTAATAACACTTTCACTATTTGTAATTTTTATTTATTGCGACTCCGTACGACGAGGGCAAACACATAAATACTTTAAGTAACGTTTAAATTACGTACAAAGCGTGTTAAAGACGATATTTATGAGACTCACGCCTGTAATCTACGAAGGGGTAGGCAGAAGTGTTATATTACACCCACATTTCGCCATGAATTTTTAGGTCCCACGTAATAGGGGGCGAGTCTATTACCGTTACCGGGGACATCATCAGACTCCGTGCTGCTACTGAGAATTCGGAAAAACCCTGTAACACTTTTGTCCGACCCGGGAATCGAACCCGGGACCTCCAGTCAGCAGTCGCATACGCTATCCACTGGACACTTGTTAAATGTTGTTTTTGGGAAAATATAGTCGCCCGAGGAAAATGGATGGGTAAACAAATGTTTCCGATACTTATCGTTAACTAGGCACTAACGTCTCAGGAAATACGATACGAACGTCTAATTCATCGCAAGATAGAAAAATCAATTTAGCTGCTACGAAGGACTAGGCTATGACCTAATTCAATTTTTTATGGTAAGTAACTAATCAATAAAATAACAATACAATATCACTACATAGTATAAAACAAAAAATATATAAAACAAAGTCTGTCTTCTGTCTGTCTGTCCCTATGTTTGCTTAAATCTTAATAACTACGCAACGGATTTTAATGCAGTTCTTTTTTAAATATATAGAATTATTTAATAGGAAGGTTTATATGTATAATTGGCGCGACCGCTGGCGACGTCTAGTTAATTATAAATAATTAATTTTAATTTTCGATTCTTGTATATTTATTATGCTTATTTTCATATTTAAGTTATAAAAGTATTAAAACATACTTTATATGATATGCCATGGAATCTAAGCTTAAGCAGATAATATTTTCTCTCTTTCAAACATGGTTACTACACTAATCCAACATTTGACTTCAATTACTCTACTTTTACCTATTCAAATGCTATCATAAACTTAAAATCATGTAACCACACTCTAACATAAGTATCGCAGAGCAATATAAAACATTTTAATTACAATAAGCTAAGAGAATAAAGTTGTTAAAAGTAAAAATTTAATATACACCATAAAATTGATTAAGTGTGTGTATACAAGTGTGTTTGTAAAACATTATTAAAATTTTACGATATTTGTGTATAGTTGAGCTAATATTTTAAGATTTTATTGTATAATTTGACTAGGTGTTTCCCGCGGTTTCACCCACGTCCTGAGGGAACTAGTTCGCGTACCGAGTTAATTTATAGCCTTGGTTACTCCTTGGTACATCAGCTATCCGCCAGTGAAAGTTCTATCAAAGTCGGTCCAGCCGTTCCGGAGATAAGCTAGAACAAACAGACAGATAGACAGACAGACAGACGAAAATTGTAAAAAATGTAATTTCGTTATATGTACCGTGTATACCTACATCTATATGCATTAAGTATTTTATTTATTTTATTTATAGTCTCACACCTGTATCCCCTAAGGGGCAGGCAGAGGTGTAATATTACACCCACATTTCGCCATGAATTTTTTAGGTCCCACGTAAATAGGGGGCGAGCCTATTGCCGTACCGGGCACATTACCAGACTCCGTGCTGCTACTGATATTTTCCTAACGGAAAATCCCAATAACACTTTGCCCGACCCGGGAATCGAACCCGAGACCTCCCAGTCCCACGCGCACATTTATGCCGCGAGACCAACGAGGCAGTCTAACATTAAGTAAAAAGCAGTTATTTTAAAGCCTTGCCACACCAATTCGATTGAAAATTTGATCAGTGGTAAAATTGTATATTTTACCACTGATCAAATTTTCAATCGAATTGGCTTTGACCGTCTACACGACACAATCAAATAACTGATTTGCATTCCGTCCACCCGATTGGTTAAAATCTGGTGGTACCGCCCACCCGATGAACTTGAGTTGGAAGACTGGCGTCTACACGTCACGATTTCATCAAGTGATTTAGTCAAGTTGGACGTAAAATCGTGTCGTGTGGATAGGCCTTTAAGATTACAAACAGACAATCCAATTTATGTGTAAAGGCCTTGCCACACGGCACAATTTTACCACTGATAAAATTTTCAATCGAATTGGCTTTGCCCGTCTACACGACACAATCAAATCACTGATTTTCATTCCGTCCACCCGATTGGTTAAAATCTAGTGGTACCGCCCACCCGATGAACTTGAGTTGGACGACTGGCGTCTACACGTCACGATTTCATCAAGTGATTTAGTCAAGTTGGACGTAAAATTGGGCCGTGTGGCAAGGCCTTTAAAGATTAATATTGTAGGTACCTTATCGTAGGTACCTTAATAGAATTCGAGTACGGATTATTGGTGTAAATTGGCACTTTGACGTCCAGTTGGTCTCGTGCCGCGGATTCGATTACTATACAGAATAATACTTTGTAGGTAACTGCTGTATGAATTGCTTTTTCCAAGAATGTACAAGACCATTTTCCAGATTGGACGAAGTATATTACAATATTTTTTGCTATATGAATAATCCCCATCGCTGTACAAGGTCCAAAGAAGTTGTAAAAGAGATAGCAATAGAAATAATACCTAATAATTGAGTCAAGTATTTTCTGCCTTAAATCAACTATCGAAGTTAGAATGTGTTGACCCTCACCCCTGTAGAGTTGCGCGTGAAATTAATAGAACTGAATGTTTATACATATTTAGGTATATACCAATATTATTTAGCACTAATTTAGTATAACTCGACATCAAACCCTATACGACTGCCTCGTTGGTCTCGCGGCATAAATGTGCGCGTGGGATCGGGAGGTGCCGGGGTCGATTCCTGGGTCGGGCAGTGTTATTGGGTTTTTCTGTCACGAAATTCTCAGTAGCAGCACGGAGTCTGGAAATGTGCCCGGTACGGCAATAGGCTCGCCCCTTATTACGTGGGACTAAAGTATATCTGGCGAAAAGTGGGTGTAGAAATACACCTTTGCCTACCTTTTCGGGGTTATAGGCGTGAGACTATGTATGTTATTTATTATTCAATAAAAATAGCACTGACATTGAAATTATATCAGAAACCGGTGCTAATGTCAATGAAATCAATATTCACGATAACACTAATTTGATTTTAATTGAAACTAATCATACAACAATGTCGTGCTGGTTATTATTGTACGAACTAAGCGTTAATTTCGAACGTAAGCAACAAGTCTTCGGTAGTATAGTGGTCAGTATCCCCGCCTGTCACGCGGGAGACCGGGGTTCGATTCCCCGCCGGAGAGACTTCTTTTTGCAAATACATTTAAATTTGAAATGTTTTCTAAACCATTTATTTTAAACATTACCCATCTTATTCTAATATATAAAGCTGAAGAGTTTGTTTGTTTGATTGGTTGAACTGAAAAAAAAATCTCAGGAAGTACTGACCCGATTTGAAAAATTATTTCAGTGTTAGATAGCATATTTATCGAGGAAGTCTATAGACTATATAACATCGCGCTATGAGCGACGGGAGCGGAGCAGTAGCCTTAAATAACGCGGGTGTAACCGCGGGCATTCCCTAGTATTTGATATAAGTTATTTTTAATCTATTAGATGGGTGTTTCTTTGGTATTGATTTATTGATTAATTGTGATACAAGAAAACAGTTATGTTGTATATAGTACATTGAAAAAAGATAGGCATTGCTATACAACGAGGCAATGCTGTCAGTCTTCTGGGCACGCTTCCAATTGACTGCGATGCGGATGACTTTCATGATGGCTTCTAAATTGAATTTTAATTTATTTTACGATTCTTGTATAAATTATTATGCTTATTTTAAATTTAGGACATACTTAAGTTGGTTTTAATATTTATGTAATGGTTGATTTTGTTTGGAAAATAAGTCCATTGAAATGGTTTTTGGCCTTAGTGTGCATTTGTCAGAGGACGCAACTTATTTTATATTTTTAATTTTCTAGAGGATTAAATCCAAGTTACAGATGAACTGAACGGTAGTAAGTAGTTAAGAGATTAAAGGTAGGTACTAAACAGAGAAGGATATTTTATGCATATATCTTAAAATATGTACGCTCGTCAGATAAATAAATTAAAAACAATTACACGATAAATAAAAACAATGCATAATACAGTAACGTATATTTTTGTCTGTATTGTTGTGTAAAATTTCCGTGTAAAAATGTTATGTAAAACTTTCGTGTGAAATTGTTGTGTAAAATGTTCGTGTAAAATTATTGTGGAAAATGTACGTAAAAATTGTCGTGGTAAAGTCCGTATAACAGTTTCGTGGGATATGATCGTGAAAAATTGTTGTGGAAAATTTTCATGCAAAATGTTCGTGGAAAACGTTCGTGTAAAATTATTGTGGAAAAGTTCGTGTGAATTGTTGTGTAAAATGTTCGTAAAAATTGTTGTGGAAAACTCCGTGAAAATGATCGTGTAAAATTGTTGTGGAAAATGAACGTGTAAAATTGGAATTTTTCCGTGCAACATTTTCGTGAAAATTTGTTGTGTAAAATGGTTGTGCAGAATGTTCCTGTAAAATTACCGTGCAAAGTTTTCGTGGCAAAATAGGAAAGTTATCTGCAAGTGAAATAAATTATACAAGTATTTTTATCTAGTGAATCATGTCAAAATAATAGTAGTTTAAAGTTTTAACATTAGTCATCAATTAATGTTAAAACTTTATTTAACATTTCAATCGTCAATTTATTGATAATAAGTATTCTACTTGACAGCAAAACACTATGACGTCACTACATCATATTTCATACAATTACAGTTTACAATAGAATCCAGTTCGGTCGCTCTCACAATATCCAACACTCTATTGTAACATAGCGTATGCGGTACGATAAGAAAAAAACAATTCATAACCTTGAAAAAAGACATAAGTTGGGTTCACAGAGGTAAGCAACGAATGCACAAAAACTAATTTATTGAAGTCGCGCGGTTTCAAGTTGGCGCGTCAGCTCGTCATTTGACAACTTGAGCAATGGAGGTAATTAAGATAAGAGCTGGAACAATCGTGCGGTTAATAATTCTTTATGTGCATTCGCAATGATAGGATATATATCTTATTATTTTTGTAAACCATGTTGGTAAGCAAGGCATATGGATGCGGGTGGCTCAGGATCGGACTATGTGGAGAGCCTTGGGGGAGGCCTATGTCCAGCAGTGGAGGTCTTTCGGCTGATATGATGAAGGCATATTGGAACTGTTTTTTTTGTACATAACACATTTGTAATTATTATCACCTATGTCTAGCAAAAAAATAATTCTTATTCTATAACAAGTAATATTTTACAAAGAAACGATGCATAATATTACGATATTTCCGCCAACTTAGTCGGCGTTACCTACCTAATACCAGCAGATTTATCTATCTAAACTTCACGCCTATCTCCCACTGGGGTAGGTAGAGATTATAGAACGCCAAATGCTTCGGTACAAAGACACCTTTTTCGGTTCCTCGACATTCATTAACCTAACCATGCATGCTCGTCGATTATGGGTACTTTTTGGTTTAGCTGCTCCGCATTGGACTTATTTTGTAGTTTATGTATGATCTTAACACCATGCACCTTTTGTGATTGAATGTTTGTTTGCTAATGGTATTGATAATGGTGCTTGATTGACTGTAGGTATTATTGGAAAGACATAATTAAGTATGTGTATAAATATACACCAGGTTCTCACTGCGGAAGAGAAAAAGCCGGAAATGGCTTAGCATAAATGCCGAACTTCAATTACATGAAATAGATTTGCGAAAGAAACGTAAAAGAAAAATGAAACAAAAAAGGGGTGAGTTGAACGAAAAATAAAATATAAAATAATTCGATTTTCAATAATCGTTCCACTTTTTTTAAATGACCGAGCTCGTACTAATTTTTTGTGGTGGTGAAAACACAAAATACATGTAGGTAAGCAGTTTTCTCTTGCTATGTAAAGTAGATTATTAATGTGCAGTGCAAACCAACCTTTAGACTTACCTCTTTCCACCATAACGACCACTCGCTCATCTGTACAAAGCTTGCCATAAAAAAATATACCACTCCTAAGTTTTCGCATCAGAGAAACTTTGTCCCCTTCCTTAGAGAGTCACAAGAAAAGTACGTACTTACAAAAGAATAATCTCAGAAGTAACATAATCAAAATTAAATACATAGTAGTAAGTACGGCCAAGTATTATCATAAATTCTGTTATTTTTATAGAAGTAGGGACTCGGTAGAAAAATAGTTTTCCTCCTGTGGGACTATGTAAAATCAAAGATCATACGAAATCTTTTCGGATAAAGTTTTTAAAGTGTTTTTATAGTTTCTTTGATATAAGGCTGATGTAACTAGAAGAGGTTTTATTCTTTTGCGTTTGGCAAAATTTTCATTTTGAATAAGTACAAAGATTTTTGCTACTATTATGTAACGGATAAAATATATTTGAAATGCCATCTACTTGCTCCGACGCTAGGCGTTTCTTCGATAATACCTAATTAAGAAATCATTACACAAATAATTATGATGGCGTGAATGCGACCCTACATACTACATAACTATTTAGACTATTTAGTAAGTTATGTTACAAGTATTGATCTTCGTTAAGTACCTACTGAGCACAATTTGAACCAGGCTTCTAAACTAAGTGACAACGAGTGAATTTAAAATCATTAAAAGTGAATTTAAAATCATCATCATTATCGTTATAGTGCAGTCGCAGTCGTTATTCAAGATCCTCGCCTTGGATACCGGCGTCTTTTTTTTTAAGACTGCTCCAGCGCTAGGACTAAATCCTGTGTGGGACTTTACAAACATACAACCAACGGACACAATGAACACCCAGACTCAAAACAACAATCTATGGATAACACATAGTGTTGTCTCGTGTGGGGATCGAACCCACAACACTCGGTGCAGTGTCAAGCGGCGAGGCGACCGCTTAAACCACTACGCCAACCGTGGAGTCAAACCGTCTGCTTTCCTATCTTAACATCTTCACTTAATATGATCTTTCACATACTTAGCGAAAAGTTGATTGGATTGCATTTCATCTTATCATCTATGTATAATATGTACGTATTTACAAAAAAATAAAAAGTATATAATGTATGTTTATCCATTATCTAGTACCCATAGTACAAGCTCTGCTTAGTTTGGGAGTAGATGGTGTTGTGTGAATGTGGTAGAATATTATCCTTATCATCCCTTGCGTTGAAAATCTTCATAGGTGATAAAACGCAAGTAAGACTGCACAGACAGAGCAGGACAGCACTTGTCTTGGCACACCAATATCCATATGTTGTTGAATCGAGTATGGGTATACTTTACATTGTTTTTCCCTCGATGTCGTAGCATTTTGTATAAAGTCTAAATATACTACAGGAATGCCTTAAAGTGAAACATTATCTGACCGCACTTATACTTCTTTCTATACGAAAACGCTCGATGTCAACGCACTGACTTGCAGCCAGCGTATATACTGTGGTCAGACGCTATTGCATTCAGGCTCTTACAGTTCTCACTAATTAATATTACATTCATTGATTTACGGACACGGATTTTGTTTCTATATAGTTAGATAGAACATAAACTACATAAACTAACTCGAACATACTCTAATATCAATGGAACGTTAGCTCACACTAATTCCCACACATCAAAACATAGCCGTCAAAATAATATTCTGGCTTACATTCAGCCTACATCACGTGTTTATCCTTAATTGAAACCGGCGTCTATGATCTATATCGCAGCTAGTTGGACTATTCAGCATTCTTGTGCGAGTGTATTATATAGTATACATGTGCTAAATGTAGGATCCAAATAATTATGTCAAGGCCACACTTCCAACTAGCGTCTGACGGCCGACGTAGATAAGGGATCCCGGCTGACTTTCTAGGGTACCTAAATGCGTATAGATTTGCGTCGAATTTTAGCAGGGTATAATTACCCAGATTTAGTCAAGCTTTACGTGTCTTTGTATCGTCGTTTAAATAAAACATGCTTTTCGAAACTGTTTACATAATCACATAATAATATTAGTCTTGCTTGTAAATTCTCCCACTGCCTGGGACAGTTTACATGGTGGCTATGTATCCGAGAACAGAATTCTAAGCGTGCTTCACCAAGCAACCGGTATTCAACAATGTCAGTGGTGCACATCGTAACCCTACGCAGTAGATCGTGGTTGTAGCCCAAGATACTCTGCGTAGTATTCTCCCACTAGGTTATCACTGCCCGTAGTATATCGGGTACATAATATAATATTAAGTAACGTATGTTAAAGGTATAAACACCTCTCACTGTTTTGTGATTTCGCCCTGCTTATGTCGACAAGGTATACTTGATTTTTTCCCTTTGCCTTCTTAACCCTTGAGGTGCGATCAAACTAAAGGCAAAGTGCCACAAGTGCAAAGGGTCACGTTGCTGCAAATTTTCAATGGCATAGGTTACCGGAAAAAAATAATTATGACACCTTTATATAATTATATCACATAAATTGCATATCATTGTGTTGGTTATAAAATCAGCTATGATAATAATAACATAAATTACTACTAAATACTCATCTTTCCGGCAAAACAAGCTTACAAACTTAGAAGTTTGTTATTTTTCACTGGTTCGCACAAACATTTCATCACATATTAATGAATTTCATTACTTGTTTGGTTCATAAACACAAAAACATTATTACATATACCTTTAGGTTTTCACACAATACATTATTTATTTGTAACAAATGAATCTAACGCCACTAAAAATATTATAATCCGAACGCGTAACAAAAAGTTCGCCGTGCCGGGCCGCCATGTTACTGTAGCGAACACTGTGGCTGCGAATTATTTACCATTTGAAACACGATAACAGTGAAAACGTACAACAATACTAGTATTTAATTGCTAAAATATGTTTTCAGATAAATAATCTGGGTACTTGTATGTCTTTCATAACTATTAAAAGAGTATTTATCATAAAACTATTACGAAAATAGCAAGTTTCAAGAGTAGAAATAGCCGTTCTTAAAAGTTTTTGCCTTTTATCACTGTATTTCTTGTCTCTGTCACGAATAATGTCACTTCACAATTAATACTCTAATTTATTTCTGAGTAAATCTATATAAGTATCTTTATAAAATATTCACCGATTTCTTCCACAAGACAACTTTTATTATAAAGATCGCGGAACAAAACACAACAATGGCGGACGCTTTCGCAACTGAGACACAGATAATTATATTTCAATATTTTTTGGCACGTTTCGTTTCCCTCACCCTTCTAAAACGATTTAGTTGCATAGAATATGAACTATTCTAATAGTTACTACTTTCGTTTCTTGGTTTAAGTAAAACAAAACGTAAAAAATCCGCGACCAATAGGACGACTTTTTTAGAGCATGACCATGCGTGCTGTAAACACATGGGACCACTTGAATTAGAGCACGACCGTGCGTGCTGTAATCACGTGGGGGGTTAAGAACCTTGCACTAGGAAAAATTAGAACGTCACGAATTTGTGAAACACCATCAAACCTGTAACACCCGGCGTTGTATTAAGCGCCGAAGCGACCATATATGTATCCCTACTAATATTATAAATTCCAAAGTGTGTATGTATGTATGTATGTTCCGTTTTCACGCTAAAACGGCGAACCGATTTTGTTGAAATTTAATATAGAGATATATTGGACCATGGAAACGGACATAGGCTACCTTAACTTGCAAAAATTTAACTGAGAGGGATTTTAGGGAGGGTAGAAGTTTGTACGCATTTGAAGGAACAACGCATGCGCTGTAATAATTGAGTGCTACGCATGTGCTATCGTATATAAATATTATTATATTATTTATATCTGTCAGTACTGTCACATCATACATAATGTCATATTGTGTCATATTGTGCAGGGTGATTAGATTGTTCGCATATATAAACTCATAACTGACTGCCTCGTTAGTCTCGTAGCATAAATGTGCGTATGGGATTGGGAGGTCTTGGGTTCGATTCCCGGGTCGGGCAAAGTGTTATTGAGTTTTTCCGTTAGGAAATTCTCAGTAGTAGCACGGAGTCAGGTAATGTGCCTGGTACGGAAATAATACGGATAGATATAACTATATTGGACATGTATTTAAACATGGCTTTGAAATTTGACTGTATGCAAGATGATGTTATTATGTACCTTTCGGTAGGTAATGTCATGGATACTGACCGAGTTACTTTGTACCCTATAGAGTTTCTGAAGTCTTTAGAATAATCATGAGTGCCTTCACACAACTTGAGACTGAAAGTAGATTTGTGGTACCCCCAATCTAACGCGCGTGAAGCCGCGGGCAAAAGCGAGTACGTCTATAAAATTCTAACGTTACTGACTGACTGACTGATATACAACGCAGAGTCAAAACTGTTGGACCAATTGGACGCACGAAGCTGAAATTTGACATGTGTATTCCTTGAGTACCGTAGGGGTGCACAAGAAGGGATTTTCCGAAATGCCCACGGGATTAAAAGAATCGATTTTTGAATTGTGCGGGCGTAGCTGCGGGCATACTTTAGTAAACTACTAAGCCATTCGTGCGGTAGATCAATTTAAAGAACAGTTAAAAATTTTTACCCCATTTGCACAAATATACAATCCAATCTTGCAACATCAACGGTATTTCAATTCTAGAGTAGACACCACTACTTCCCTTCAACAATATCATAATTCCGCAGTGTTCGGTCTATAACATTAACTGATAAGCCAGTGACCCTACTATCGTACAATACCGGCTTTCATTAACTTCAGATGTCAGGTCGCACTGAGAGATGAGCGTGGAAAGAGGAGCTAGCTGCATATGTGTTTTGGCACTGCTTGGCATTCCATAAAACGTATATTCATTATTTAAGAAAATAAATGGACTGAAGTTACCTGACTGCCTCCGTGGTGTAGTCGGCAACTTAGGCGTCTGCCGGTCCTGGGTTCGATTACCGGGTAGAGCAAAAGTGTTACTGGGTTTTTCTGAATTCTCAGTAGCAGCACGGAGTCTTTCAATCACCTCAATCAAATTAACCTCTACCTACCCCTTCGGCATATAGGCTTGGGCCTACAAAACCCTTTTTTTTTGGTTACACTAAGCTTGTTACCATGCCTCGTTTGGGTTGGTATTTTGATGAATGCAAAAAATCTGGGTGTCTGAGTATTTTCAAACTCTGCCAATTCGCATTTAAACTATGGCCTTACCCTTCTCATAGTGCGAAGAGGCCCGTGCCCAGCAGTGGGAAAGTTTGTATAGGGTGCTGATGACGGTGATGAATCAACAATACAAACAGAAAAACAGGCACATAATATTACACATACCGCCTCTTACGGTTGCAGCAACTAGATTACCAGTTTAGTTATACCTTGCATGTACACTTCTAGAGAGCGACGTATCTAGTACTAAGTAGTATATGATTCGCTCATCCCGTACTAAAGCGATGCCTCTAATCCTTTTTCCAATTATCTCTACGCGTTCTTTGAGGTTGAAAAATGGGATTTCTGTTCGCCGATTGTGAGCTGTGCTATGTTAACGAACATTTCTTCACTCTGATTGTTTTAATAAACTTATCTGTCGTTCGTATAATTTGATTACTTAACTATTCGGATATAATTGGGATTCATTAATCACTGGCCTATTGCTTCAATAAATTACGTAAAGAGTATCAATATTCTTTCTTAAGGCAGATAATTTACTTGAGACAGAGGACATCAATGTCCATGAAATCCTACATAAATGCAAATATATTGTTCTTAAACGTTAACTGGATTCTGGTCATTATTTTCGTCAGTATATAAACGCAGTAATGCCAAGCTGACGAAGGATTATAAACAAATTTAGCAATAATCACTTTTCTAACGATGCGTCGTGCCACCTCCGACACTGCAGGGTTCCATTTCATTGCGGTCCATACCTTTGTGGCACTTTTCACCTACGGGCCTCATATGGAATAGTTTCCGCCGAGTGCTGAGATCAAGATGTCACGTGTGTGAGTTTTGCAAACATTTGCTATAACATCACCGAAAGCAGTTTAAACCCATCTGACAGGAATAATTACTGCCTCTCAGGATTAATGACAAAGTAACAAAGTAAATACCGTGTAAGAATCAAACAGGAGTAGTTAAAACGATTCAATTTCATTCCGTATCGTAAGAGGTGAGTGGGATAAATACAAATAGCTGTAGAGGCCAAGCTGCACCTAACAATAAACACACGAATATTATTTATTCAGGTACACTTGCATATAAATAATGCACGGTAGCGCAAACGTATGTGAAATGACTTTGTTTCAAAATTAGTTAACTAGTTGGAGAGTAATTTAAGTTTCAAAAATCAAAAATATCTTTATGAGATAACAATAATTTAATTTCATTTCATTGTTTCGTTTTATTTTATGGTTTGTATTTCATCGTTAGCGATGTGATAAAATTAAATCCTTGATTTCATAACGAAGTGTTGCTTTTTTGAAGCAAATTGAGCTAGAATTTGACTATACCTACGTATAGATTTACGAATCAGATGAAAACTTTCATACGAAAACCGTATCTACAGTGTTCTGATTGACATAGAAGCTAGATGAGGATTCATCATCATCATGTTATTCTAGCATTATACGGGTTGCATCCATAACTTGCCTCGGAGCCCACAGTCAGCTTTCTATTCTAAACACATTTGACAGAATATTTATCTTTTACACAGAGCGAGTACCGTCTGACTTTAGGTTGCCTAAGGTAGGTTTTGAACATTGACAGTTAATTCAAGGGTACTGACTCTCTATGACGACCGTCAAAGAACCTTATGACAGCCGGGACCAAATGCTAGGTGAGTATTCGTTATATACGTGTAAAAATTACTCTTTTTTAAAACATCCACTCTTTTTTTGGTATATATGTATCAGAATAATATTTCAAGGTAAATTCTTAAATTTAATTCTACCATTCCGATCTGGGGTATGGCTAGCTACCAATTCCAATTTGGTTTCCTTGGGGAGTGTTTCAGTGTCGAATAATGCAAAGTAATACAAATTCAGAGGACGGTGACGCATTTTGAATATTTTAAAAGCTGCGAAACGAACGTAAACCATCGGTGAGGACGTGGTTGCGTGGAAATATAAGTGGAGGGAATTTGGTAGGGACCGTTTATCTCAAGCCGTTAGAAGTATTCAGACCCATTTAATGGTTTCCTCTTTCTGAAAGGTTCTGTTTTGAAACGATAGCATTTCCATCCAAAGCCTTATTTTTAAATCTGAAGTTAAAGAACCTTTTACTGAATTAGGAAACATCTACAAAAACTGGACTGATAATAAAACATGATCCTATCATTCCAGACAGCCAAAAAAGGCAACTGGAAGACCAGGCTCTGAAGCTTTCCGGACCACGGAGTCACTAACAGGCTGATTGTGGTTTGAATGTAAAAATTATTAACGTCCAGAAGAAGCCATTTTGAACTTAGCGCCAGCTAAGAAGCAATATGCTTCTAAGAATAGCTCATTTATAAAATTATGATAACACCGTAGCTGATAAAACCGTATACCAACATAGATTAACTTACAATACCTAGCAACTATGAGTAATTTCAAAACAATCTCGGCATATAGGTTCGTATATTTCCAAATCTGTAATCAGATTAGCATTTGATACACATACGATACATGATTACATATGCGCGCCCCAAGCTTGCGAACATTGTGTTAGTAACTAAGCAAGCAAACCTATTTTGTCTTAAAAAAAGAATTCTATTCAGGCTTAAGAAAAAACGTACGGAGAAATATCAGCATAATTATTCTACAAAAATTGTATTATAATCAAAACTAACTTATTTACATATTATGTGAAAAGCTCGTTACACGCAACGAACAAGAATTCACCTATTCACGCTATATTCGGTTGACAACTTTAAAACTATATTTTTCTACAGGTTTTCGCAGTCCACAGCTGGACATAGGCCTCTCCTTATGAGTAACAATAACATTGTGAGTCAAACACTCGACTTGGCCAGCTAGATTACGCTGACCAGATGGATTGCTATAGTGTTTGATGCCGTGTTTTCCGTCTCTTCCTCAAAAAAACAAACCTGATACAGCTTCGTGTATTTTCCTTACCTCCTCTTACGACACCTACATGTATAACAAATTATTTATCATCCTTATTTTCAGAAAATATTGTTTTGATCTCAGAGTCGTCATTCACGCATACATACATAATGTGGACAAATAAAATATAAAGTCTTTGAAATAATGGTAGCGCTCTTGAAGCTCAAGTGTCTCTTGTATGTTTGATTAAATTTTTTGTTGTTGAAATAATTGTTGTTATATTTCTTTAGGTCTTCCTTAATTTGTGATTACACGCCATTTTGTCCTTTGGAACTCAAATTCGTTATCTTTTTATTGGTGCCTTCGTGAAACGATTTAATGACTACTGATATTAAAGATCTATTTGACTCATATTTTATATATGTATGTTTATCCATAATCTGGTATCCATATCACGTCCGTGTGGTGACGGATTAAGAATACGGATTGTCACCACCCCATATTATTCCATGGGTGTCGTAAGAGCCTACAGAGGGACCATATTATGCATAGAACAGCACTGTAAGAGAAGGAAAACTTGATACAAACCCTATACCAACCCGTTTGGCCAGCGTGGTATAGTAGGCCAATTCCTCCTTTCAAAGGGGAGGCCTAGTCCAGCAGTGGACTGTTAAAGGCTGATGATGAGTATCCATAGTACAAGCTCTGCTTAGTTTGGGACTAGATGGTGATGTTTGTATGTGGTAGAATATTATTATTATTATATTTATACTTGATCATGTTCTCTCAGTTATAAACAAAGTTTACCGTAAGGCATAAGAGAAGAAGAAAGAGCTGGCAGTTTACGGACGTGTTTAAGATGTCATGACTTAACAAAAATGATTATTATTATTATTACAAATAAGGGCGAAAAGCGACGCGAAAAGTTACGCGTTAGAGCTCTATCGCGTGTTTCCGTTGTTATTATCTTTATCTTGTCAATGCCGCTCCTTCTTACTTATTATAAAACAAATGACAATTTGATTCTTTGAAAAACGACTACTATATCATCATCCTCAACATCGTCCTAGCGTTAGCCGGTGCATCTTTCGCCTTATAACTTTGAGCCCGCGCACTAGTCTAATATGACAATATTATCTATATATGTAGTTTGACAGATTATTTTCCACTCATTCTCGCCAATATTCCGTAGTAAAAAGAATTTACTAGCTTTTAAGTAATCCTAAAGCCTCTACTCACTTTCATTTTCATATCTTCAAAATGAAAAGCAGCCCAAATGCATACAGCAAAAACTACTCTTACGCTTTACAATAAAATTAGGTTTTCTCTACCATCTTCATTAGCATTACCCCCGTTGACAGCATTAAGCATTTGTATAATACCTGCGTCGGTTTGCTAAATTGTTAATATACCTACTGTTTGACTATTGAAAGAATCAACAAAATATTTGTGGTAGCTGTGTAGTGAAAACAAATTAGCACGTAAAATTTATTTTCATTTGTTAAGATTATTAAACTAACGAAATGTTGATGTAGGTACCTATTTATGCTGAGTACCTACGACCTACTTTTTGGTTTTCTTTAAAGTTTAAAGCCTTAATTTCTCATAAAAACATAAAGTTTCCATATAATGAGATACCTACAGAGTTAGTAAAATTTAAGAACATTTCTTTCCCTGGGACCTAGACTAAGTAAGTAATACATATAAATAAATATCAAAGTTTCTTAAGCTTCATTTTGCGAATATTATCACACTCTTTACTATATTTGGCAGATTATTGTACAGTTGGGCTTCCTCATATATATGTTTCTTATATTATATATAATGTTTGTTACCGAGTTTAGTACGAGGATGAATTTTATTATTTGAATTTTTGAAAAGACAATGCTCGTACTAGAAGACAAAGACATAAAAACTCGTCTATGGCCTGAAAGCCAATTCAAGTTTTTATATTTGTCCAAAATGTTGTATTTCGATCCGATTATATATCCGATATCAGTTTCATACCTATCATAAATAGTATTCTCTTAAATTAACTGGTACTTGATTGACTTCTTTTGATCGTTAATTGAACAAAGGTTCTTAAAAGTTGTTTGCTTGCAAAACAATAATATTTCAAATTTAATAAAACTAAGCTAGAAACTTATAATAATTAAGCTTCAAAATATTAATATTATTAGTGGAACGTGATTTAAAGTCGTAACATACATGAATATAAATACAAAAATATCTCAAGTATGTATAAACACGATAAGCTTTTTACCATAAATTATATGAATTATAATAAAAACGCAAATATTCATAAATACTCGGCAGCCATAGCCGTAAAACACATTTGCACGTACGCTGTGAGATTTTCCACATAATTTTAAACAATAAAGTAAATTAAAAATTCAAAATATTCCAGAGTAAAATAAGCGCAAGACTCTGTTCCGCGTACATTGCATGTTTATAACAAGAATTAAAATCCATTACCTATGTAGGTAACTTAAAATTCAGCAATTTCCCGCTATAAATAAAGTTTAAGCGTCCGCCATTTGCATTTGTAACTTTTAATTTTTTGTTTGCGGACTAAGGACGAACGACGCTACCTATGACAACTTGTTAGGTCACCTCGTATGCAAATTTTTTCAACTGTAAATAGGTAATTAAAAGTGGCTTTTTTAAAAGATGTTCAGCCGGAGAGTCGTCCAGTTAATTCGTTTTTCTAGACATATTCTATTCTCGCGGTAACGTTAACAAGAATTAGGTACACCCTATTTTCTCGCCAGAACACCAAGAATTATGTAAGTAGTAGTGTTAAAGGGTTTTCCTTTGAATTTCCTTTTTATTGTAATGGGAACAGAGGGAATACTGTAACTGGATAACTCGCTAATAAGTATCAACTGCAAAAAGGTTTTGAATCATAATAATCCTTTTTTTCAAGTAATTTACACCCATGCTAAGAAGATAGACAGTTTACAATATAGCTTGTCACAACCTTTTTTTAAATAACAACAAACTATGTTAATTTATTGTAAAGACATCTGTTGCGCAAGCAAGCCGTTAGCAGTAGTAATAGAAGTGACCACTGAATATTGTCCAAACATTTTCAATTTACCATCAGAATTACTTTCTGATTTTAAACTTCTTACCTACATCAAATTGATAAAGAAGATCGTTATTCATTTAGATAACACATTTGTTAAACGCATTTTAGAGACGAAATATACAGCCAAATAATTCAAACTGAATACAAATTAATATTTCTTATACAAATAGGTTTAGAATATTAACATTAACTTCGATCATTTAATCCTTGTTCTGTAGTAAAGCCTTAAAATGATACCCTTATAGTGCCCTTATACAAGTCGCCAAAGTTTTAAATCATTTAAATCTCTTTTATGTGGCGTGCAACCATTTATTGCTACAATTGAGCCCATTTTTATTGAATGGGATTGTGCTTAAAATAGGAGTACATACGTCATCAATCACCGGAAAGCAACCACAATGACAATAAAGAAACGTTTCAATGCAACTTTCTCATAACATATGACACTGACCCAAAACCAGGTCACCCCTAAAACATAACTCGCATTCCCCTTCTCTCCAGAATACGTAATAATCACCTCTGTCGGGATGAGGCCCGAATATTAACCCCTTCCGGGATGCGCTATCCAAAAATTACTTGCACTTTGCTTTCTCATAGGCTTTAAGGTTTAATATGAAATGAAATGTCAGAAACGACTGAATGAGCAAAGTATTGAATTATCGGTTGAATACAGAGATAATTATAATAAATTTTTTGAGATTTAATTTATTGTTCTTGTCTTAAAATGCCTTCAGGCTATTTAGGCGATTCATGTTCAAATGCCCTTTGATAATAATCGTAGGTACTCGGAAAGAAGAAAAGATTTATTTAGAAATCTATGTTTTAGTAAACAATTATTTTACCATCTATGTTTTACAGATATTGTAGTCGCAAGGTTTGAGAGTAAATTATAGGATGTACGTATTCCCTCTTGAACTAGAAAACCTCATGAAACATGATTGAATCGCATAGCTCACACTACGCGATTCAGTCACAGATTTGACTTGGCTTCACAGATTGCCCAGTCTCATAATATATGAAACGTGTATATCTCGAAACTATGTACTAACACAGGTTCATCTGATCCGTAATGAGTCGATCAGCCTGTACTATGTACTCAGATATAATATTAAAGATACATTTAGTCCAGACATAGTAGAAATAATTCTGTTCATAAAACAAAGATTCATTTTTATCCTGGGTGAGAATCGAACCCACGAATTCCGGCTTGGCAGTCAGGCTCAATAACCACTAGACTATCATGCCAATCAACAAGTATATCAAATACTAGGGGACGCCAGCAGCTACGCCAGCACATTTTTTTTTAATTTATCTGTTTTGACCGATCCCATAGGTATTTCAGGAAATCCCTTCTTAGTGCACCCCTACGGTCCCCAACGAACATACATGCCAAATTTCAGCTTCCTGCGCCCAATAGTTTTGGCTGTAGCTTGTCTGTCAGTCAGTCAGTAACGCAAGGATTTTATATATTAAGATTTGAAATATTTTCGTAAATCTCGTTCAGTCAATCAATTTCTCACTTATGTAGAAGCCTGAAGATTTTCCTTATCAACTTGATATACAACGTGACGTTGGCAAATATGTTACGCCTCGCATGAGCAATAAACGTTGCTTAGTCATGACAGTAATTGGACGGCAGCCTCATAAAATATATCTTTTATAATAATCTATTTACGTACTTACACCGCTCTTTAGGTTCTAGATAGAGGTTATGGGAACACAATCTGAGTGTTTTCAAGTCGCAGGTGAATAGAGGTACCTTCTAGACAAGCGTGATGAAAGACAGAGATACACCGTTGGACTCACTAGTCAAAGAGCTATGGCAGCTTCTCATACATCATTTTAGTTAATCACCAAAGTTAGCATCTATAAATAAAATATACATTATTTGATAGAATATATATTGCTGATTCTAAAGGTAAAAATATTGTAACTATAGGAGGTCAGGTTATTGAGTTATTATGATTAGAAGTTTTATAGGTTATGTCATTATTAACCATCTATTTTGTATATGTTGCATCAAATAATAATTTATTGGTAAATAAAACTGAAGGAGCTCGATGGCATAATACTATTTATGCCTACTAGTAAACATAATTAACCATTACGCAAGTCAAGCAACCCCAGGCGTGGGCACTACTCGGATTTGTGACCACAAAATATCTTCAGCTCCTCTGTACATAGAGAGAAAAGTCTGAAAAGCAGCGAAAACACTCAGAACACAAACAAACAAGTGCCAAAGGGCGCCATCCACTGACTTCTATAAATAAAAAAAAGAAAATAAAAATTTATAGAAAAAGGCAAAAAGGTCCAGTGGTAATAATAGAGGTCAGTGGCGCCAGCGAGATGTTAAAAAATCGAAATGTCAAATGTCATGTTGTATTTTTTACTATAGCGCCCAGTCCTAATAAATGTCGAAAGGAGTTTTTAATACTGTACTTTTAAAATCCGCATAAAAATAAACGTAACAAGCAAAAAATAGTATTATTCATATTAATGAATAATTTAAATCTCTTAATCGACGACTTATTAGTGAATAATTTAAATCTCTTAATGGACGACCGGTTGGCGAAGCGGTAGTGTAAGCGACTGCCACGCCGAAGGTCGCGGGTTCGATTCCCGCTGAAGTCAAACATTTGTGTGCGTGAACATGGATGTTTGTCTTGGTCAGGGTGTTTCAATGTATAACATGTATGTATATATGTATGTTTATCCATTGTCTAGTACCCATAGTACAAGCTCTGCTTAGTTTTGGACTAGATGGTGTTATGTGAATGTGGTAGAATATTATTATTATTAATCTATAAACAAACATTCATGATTCTATCTTGGAAATAATAATTATTTACTCTGGCAACCTTGTGGCTTTCTGACAAACCAAAGAAATGGCCATTATGAAAATCCGGAAATCAAATAACATAATAGCCATTTTTGATGTTATTCTTTTCTACCTAGCCTTATCTAAATTCGACTAAAATATAGAATATCGTATAAAAATATTTCATGAATTTTGGTGGTAATGAGTTTTAAAGACACTTTTAGTGCACTGAACTAAAAATCTGCCATAGCTCTTTAGATAGTTATAAAATATACTCTTTAAAAGAAAATCTACTAGCCTCATCAAAACGAATCTAAAAAGCTTACCTCACTTTGTAAATTTACTAGAAGTTGTGTGTGCGTTTCATTACCAACATTTCAGCTCCATCATCAGACCAGCATCATAAAGTCAAATTATTGTATTGTCATCCACGGTGCATATACCTTGTGTACAAGTGTTTACCGTGCCGTGCTATAAAAGCGTTATAATGCGATGCTGAAATTAGAAATAGGTTTGAATAATGACTTTTAAGATTTTTTCCCTTAATACTCCTTAAAGCTGTCTGTTAAATGTGATCTGCACGCCGATTCTGTAAAGTTCAAACAACAACTCGCATGTCACGTCGCTATTCGCTCTCACTTTGTATAAGGTTCAAAATGACCTTGATTTTGAGTGCGAAGTGAGCGTCAAACTGACGGGGGAATTACCTTATAGAATGCCACTTTTTACGTCATCTGATACTTTATCTGTCAAATCTCGAGGTCAATTTAGTTTAACTCGCAAACATGCTCGCAAGAGTAGTGCTAGTGTAGATTCGAATTATCAACCGAGTTTTTCGAATGCCAATCAAGAAACTCACAGCGGATTTAGATTCCAAGTTTAAAATGAAGTCTTACAGAATCACACTGAAGCTCTGGTTAACCGATCCCGGGCCACGGGGCGGAAGTCTTGGATGCAACCGGGATAGACACTAGGACGATCATGATGGAAGGATTGCCCAGTGAACTGCCGTAAAGTTTTTCAGCGTCCCATTTTAGCGGAGTCACAAATAATTTTCACGATCGGTCGTTGACCCGCCAATTTATGAATGTGACAAGTAATTGGACGTCGGCTTTTGTAGATTTACTTACATGTACATGCATACTTTAGGAGAACATTATGAAAAATACAGCACACTTGTACATTGCACCTACGTCAGTACGGTTGTGTCAGTCCATTGAACTCGCGAAATCTTGAACTTTATTAACACGTATATCTGCGACGACATATTAAATACAAAAACATAATTAAAAAATCGACCTGAAACTTATAATAAGTAAACTAATTATTAGGATATTTCAAAAACTTTCGGCCAGATCTTGAAAAATATGTTTAATGGAACCACAAAAATAAAAATATGCAATTAAGCATTTAAACAGTTACATCATCCTACCGTTATCCCAGTTTCAACCTGGAGTCCGCTTACTAGTCTAACCGGATTTCACCGAATATTAGCTTTTCCACAGAGCGACTGCCATTGAAGTATTTAAACAATTATCATCAAAATTGATTTACTAGTAAACAAGCTAAATATTAGCTTTATCACAGACCGACTGCCTGCCTGTGAGGTATATACATCAAGAAAAATACATTCGAATTCAGTACCTCCTTTCTGTAAGTTGGTTAAAACAGTTAATATTCTAAGATAATATTCTAATAAATCATCATAAAATAGGAAATCAAACACTTAAAAAAGTATATCCTTAAAAATCCATTTATCACTTATTAAGATATTTATAAAACAGTTCTCTAAAGGAATTCATTGCTAAACTGAAAGAGATTGGATTATGTTTAAAGCTTTGAAGGTTTGACAGTTATTTGACGTTTCGTTTATGAAGTTGTGCGGCAATTAGAAAATATTATAAAGTTAAGGTTTCAAACTGTAAAAATAGTTTCTCTGCTTTCGGAATAACTTAAGAAGGCAACTTCACATTGATGAATATAAGACAAAGACTACAGAACAGTTTCATTCTATATGGGAATCGAACCTAGACAATACAAAGTATTGAATCAACTATTTGTGAATCACACGAAATTTTGTCCCTAAACACTCGGTGATAATTTAAACCACTCTTTAATCACTTTTACCACTAAGCCATTAGCAATTGTATAATTTTCACATTTTAATTAACTTTGTGTTGCAATAGTAACGTAATTCTACCTCGAGTGTCATAAAAGTAGAATATAGGCTCCTTGCCACCTCATTAAGATAATTAGACTGCCTACAATATGGCACACTACACAAAACTCAACGGACGTCAACACAACAATCCTTAACATTGGCCCCGCGTTGGATGCCAATGTCAATGTGATGAAATGAATTGCAAATGAAGCTAATTAGAATACTCTTAAAAAGCGCATAGGCTAGTTATTTTATACTTGCTGAGCCTACGGTTACACTCGAGTTATTTACGGCTACTGTTCCGCCCCTTGCTTATATCTTGAGGATACCAGCAGCCAAGGCCGAGTTCCATTTCAAAATAACCGTTTCTTTCCGATCACGTAGGCATTTCGAAAAATACCTTCTTAGTTCACCCCTATGGAACATAAATGAAAAATTTTAGCTTCCTGGGCCCAATAGTTTTAGCTGTTCGTTGTCTGTCAGTCAGTCAGTAATGCAAGAATAATTGTATAATACAGATAGCTTGCCTCGATTAATGAGCTATCTAAACATAAAATATTAACGTACATTGCATACCAGAGCACATTAGCGGGAAACTAGGTGCTGGAACGTTTAACTTTGATTTGTTTCCACGGAATATTTTAGAACAATTTGAACTTTAATTGAGTTGAAAATGCCTAAATCTAGCAGTGAACTATCATATGACAGGCTGATGATGTTGATTTGGATACTAGAACCCTCCAAGGATCCCCTAGTTGGTTAAGGTCCGAAACTATTGGACCTGGCAATAAGCTCAGTTTTAAATTTTGCGTAAATTATGGTTAGGTATTTGTCCAAGCCCACGCGCAAAATGCTAGTTTAGCAAACATTAAAAAGTAAAATACAAGTCTTAATCAAGCTCGGACTTACCATGCGACGTCGTAATTGGTCTCATTTACTCAACATCGCAAAAATTGCACTTATTTGTATAAAAAGGACTCGTTAGTTATACTTCAAAGTTCTAGCAATTATTAAACACGTTTTTCTGCTTGCAGTGTCTTTGCATTTCTCTTTTTTGCTTTTATTATAATTATGTAAATAAATAGTGTTTTTTTTATGACGGATGTTTTATATCTCCCGGGTGATAAGAATATATTTACTTTTTTTTTTGTCATATCACCGTTTGCCAGATAAGCTAGTAGCTAAAAATCGAACCTTCGTTTAATTTTTCTACCAACAACAACCAAACAAATTTAGCAAGCCTTTACATGGTATCGTCTAGTCCATTAAAAAAGACAGACTACAGCTATTCGCCGCGTGTGCTCGCTCCGACATCCATCTTCTAGTTCTAACAAACAATGTCATTAATCAGACAGTTACTCTTTTAATAACATGTACAAGAAAGAATTGTGTTGTTCCTTTAACTAGTGGGATTATCTACTGACTTGGTATTAATAGGGGGCCGTAGCCAAAAATGGCAAAATAGGGTTCCGCCTTTATACATAGATTCGCCATCTCTGTCTATCTGTCTGTCCATCCGTATGTCACAGATTATATTGAGAATACAGATTTGAAATTGTTGGTTAAATGTATTCTGTGAACTGCTTCACGATTTTTATACAAATATTTTAATAAAAACAGGGTGTCTCTTCATACATTGAAATAGCCGGAATAAAATAATTTTTCGTCAGTCATATAGTTGCGGGATGTTCATAAATAAGTCTTTAAAAATTACATTGACTTCATAATACTCTCTAAGATATACGCTTCTAGAGTGGTAAAATGAAAGTCCCCTATAACTTTTAAAGTAAGAGAGTAACAAATCTGAAAAAGAAATGTATTTGTTTGAAGCACCCATTTCAAATGACAACCGAGAAAATTCAAAACTATTTGATAACTGTATTGTAACTAA
The DNA here is from genome assembly GCA_944739405.2 of Euclidia mi. Lineage (NCBI taxonomy): Eukaryota > Metazoa > Arthropoda > Insecta > Lepidoptera > Erebidae > Euclidia > Euclidia mi. The sequence continues at coordinate 80,914,725 of OX123191.2, read as the reverse complement.
ACTTTGTGAGCTGTGAGCGCCTAAGAAATGTTAATAAGATTTCTAGAAGTGACACTAAGTTAGGTATTTACAAAACGTTCCACTGTGCACTGCAACTTTGTAAGTCCGTTTTATCAACTATAGTTGGGAACTTCATAGATTGGACTGAAGTAGTTACATTGTGTAGTTTATAAGGAATAATTCGAGTGAGAATTCCAAGTTAGTTTTACTTTCAGAGTAAAGGACTATGGGCAAAAATGTATGGGCTCCGTCCCCATATACCAACACACGTGGAACTGATGTCAATGTGTACCTTAAGTATCCACTATTTGATTAAAATCCTTTTTGTCACTTAAATCCGTGGGATATATCAATAAAAAAACAATATATTATTATTAATTAACTTATATTTTCATTTTACACTTTTAAGTTATTTTGTCATTATGGTTATATTATAGTACAAAACATGATTTTGTAACGATACAAAATAAAAATATTGTATTTTTAATCACATACTTACATTTAAATGATTATAAACGAATAATAAGAAAATAAAAAACTAAAGTTGAAGATGTGGGAAAAAAGCTGCTAGACTTAAATGGAACTGGGCGGGCCATGTCAGCCGTAAACCTGAGGATCATTAGGCGAAAATCTCGACTCTGTGGGTGCCAAAAAATGGTCGTCGTCGCCGGGGTCGGCCCCGGCAACGGTGGCGAGATGACCTAGATGCCTAGCAAGAGTTGGTTTGAGATTGCAGGCGACAAGAGAGCGTAGAAAGGCCTTTGCCCAGCAGTGGGACTGTACAGGCTAAAGAAAAATTAGAACATAACGAATATAAATGAATGAATCATTTAAATTCGTTGTCTATACTAATATAATAAAGCGGAAGAGTTTGTTTGTTTGTTTGTTTGTTTGTTTGTTTGAACGCGCTAATCTCAGGAACTACCGGTCGGATCTGAAAAATTCTTTTTGTATACGATAGCCCAGTTATTCCGGAAGGCTATAGGCTATATAACATAACGCTTCGACCCTTTGGGGCCGGGCAAAAGGCTAAAAAGGCTAAAACATAATGTCAGCTAATCTCAGGAACTAGCAGTCGGATTTAAAAAATTGTTATTGCCTATGATAGCCCAATTGTTCCGAAAGGCTATAGGCTATATAAAATTACGCCACAACTTTTAGGGGCCAGTCAAAAATAGTAAAATGGTCAAACGAGAAGGGGGAGGGTTGGGTCAAAGGCAAAAAAAGGCTAAACGAATAGGATACAATCTATATGGGTATCGTTTTCGAGATTTTCAGGACGCTGATTAATAAAATGAAATTTATTTAGTGATCCAAGATGCGGACGGGAAATCAAAAATGGCGGATGAGAAAATTTTAAATATCAATATGGGTATCGCCTTCGATATTTTAAGGGGTGGAGAATCGAAATACAACATCTATTTCGTGATCAAAGATGGCGGATGGGCAATCAAAGATGGCGGATGGGAAAATTAAAAAAAATCAATATTGGTATCGTCTCCGATGTTTAAAGGGATGGGGAATCCAAATACAACATCTATTTCGTGATTCAAGATGGCGGATGGGAAATCAAAAATGGCGGGTGGGAAAATTTTTAAAAATCAATATGGGTATCGTCTCTGATGATTTAAGGGATGGTGAATCAAAATACAACATCTATTTCGTGATCAAAGCTGGCGGATAGAGAATAAAAGATGGCGGACGGGTTTTTTTTTTAAAGTCGATATGGGTATCGTCGCCGAAATTTAAAGGGATGGGGAATCCAAATCTCACATCTATTTCGCGATCAAAGATGGCGGATGAGAAATCAAAGATGGCGGATGAGAAAGTTTTAAAAAATCAATATGGTTATCGTCTCCGATGTTTTAAGGGATGGCGAATCTAAATACAACATCTATTTCGTGATCAAAGATGGCGGATAAGAAATCAAAGATGGCGGACGGGATTTTTTAAAGTCGATATGGGTATCGTCTCGGATATTTTAAGGAATGGGGAATTCAAAAACACCATCTATTTCGTGATCAAAGATGGCGGATGGGAAAATTAAAATAATCAATATTGGTATCGTCTCCTATGTTTAAAGGGATGGGGAATCCAAATACAACATCTAATTCGTGATTCAAGATGGCGGATGGGAAATCAAAAATGGCGGATGGGAAAAATTTTAAAAATCAATATGGGTATCGTCTCTGATGATTTAAGGGATGGTGAATCCAAATACGACATCTATTTCGTGATCAAAGATGGCGGATAGGAAATCAAAGATGGCGGACGGGATTTTTTTTAAAGTCGATATGGGTATCGTCGCCGATATTTAAAGGGATGGGGAATCCAAATCCGACATCTATTTCGCGATCAAAGATGGCGGATGAGAAATCAAAGATGGCGGATGAGAAAGTTTAAAAAAATCAATATGGTTATCGTCTCCGATGTTTTAAGGGATGGCGAATCTAAATACAACATCTATTTCGTGATCAAAGATGGCAGATAGGAAATCAAAGATGGCGGACGGGATTTTTTAAAGTCGATATGGGTATCGTCTCCGATATTTTAAGGAATGGGGAATTCAAAAAACACACCATCTTTGATCACGAAATAGATGGTCTATTTCGTGATCAAAGATGGCGGATGGGATTTTTTTTAAATCAATATGGGTATCGTCTCCGATGTTTGAAGGGATGGGGAATCCAAATACAACATCTATTTTGTGATTCAAGATGGCGGATGGGAAATCAAAGATGGCGGATGGGCAAATTTAAAATATCAATATGGGTATCGTCTCTGATTATTTAAGGGATGGTGAAACCAAATACAACATCTATTTCGTGATCAAAGATGGCGGATATGAAATCAAAGATGGCGGACGGGAGTTTTTTTTAAGTCGATATGGGTATCGTCTCCGATATTTTAAGGAATGGGGAATTCAATATTATATAAAAATATAGTTTTGTTTTTGCATCATTTATAGACCCTGGAATGATAAGAGATTAAGCGCTAAGTCAATGGTAACTTTGGAAAAGGGGCTTGGAAAAAAGGGAATTAAATTAAAACTCTTAAAAAGGCGATACGGAGTTCGCTGGGTCAGCTAGTCTTCTAATATTCATTCTTACAATGCTCATAATAGGCAAATAACAATAGTAATAGAGTGTTAATATTACTGGTCTATTTTTATATAATATATTGACGATCGGTTGGCGCCTCGGGAGTGTAAGCTACTGCTACACCGAAGGTCGCGGGTTCGATTTCCACTCAAGTCAAACATTTGTGTGCATAGACATGGATGTTTGTCTTGGTCTGGGTGTTTCTATATATAATATGTATGTATTTACAACAAAATTGTATATTTGTATGTTTATCCATTATCTAGTACCCAAATTACAAGCGTCTGCTCAGTTTGGGACTAGACGGTGTTGTGTGAATGTGGTAGAATGTACCATCACTTCCTATAATAGATAAATGAGTAGGTATTTTACAATTAATCGCCAATAATGCGTATGCGAAATATTTGTTAAACCGTTAATTACTATGAAAACCCAAGGCATTTGGGCAACGTCGCCATAGTAAAAAAATATCATCTTGCCAAGATGTGTCGATTGAGCTACATTTCATTTCTGTTAATGGGTGGGGACGATTCCGCCCATGGTCCTTTGCTGTGTTCATTTCAAGATACTGTCGATATTGAAGCGTTGTGTTTTAAATTTCTTGTGTTTTAAACTTCTTTCTTCATTTCGTGTGAGTGCGTGGTCAACAGCTCTGGTGTAGTATCGCCCTTATATATGTACATAAAACCTAATGATTCTTATCCTGACACAAAAACGGTACCTACAGATTGCGATAGTGAAAATAACTGAACTTTTACATGTATGTTCCATGAGCAATATACGGGAGCACTAAGTGAGGTTTATAGAAGAGAACCGAAACAGATCTTCTTATTATGTGTTTCGTTCATGTGACAAAGTTGACTTTGCTACCACAAAACAACCGACACCAAGAAGTGTATAATTTGAGACAGCCATTTGTGAATAGCAAAAATCTTATAACATCCCTCTGTCCTCAACGAGAGTTGAAAACAAGGCAACGAGGATTCAATACTTTACACGACTAATATTGACACCATGAAAGTAGGTGAGCTAGTAAAAAGTTACTTACTTAACACTATTTACATCGGAAGGAGTTAATTTAGGTTAATTGCGGAGGCGCCACCATTATCTTTGAGAAGTTAGTTTGTGAAGTGGTTTGTGGAGTGCTTTCATGATACTGGGCTGTTAGCGTTATACAGGTAGTTGTACTTCCTCGATGGAACATTCCTGAGTACGGTGGAAATATAGCAAGACTGTTGATATGCCGATAAGAAAACTTGGTATAAAAACATGGTGTTATCTATCGAATTCTTGGCTTAACTTTTAGGAAAGGTTTGCTTTAAAAATACATTCAGTACTGACGAACCGGTGGTGTAGCGCGAGTGTAAGCGAATGCTACGCCAATGGTCGCTGGTTTGATACCTGCTCATGTCTAACATTTGTATACATGAATATGGATGTTTGTCTTGGTCTGGGTGCTTCTATGCATAATATGTATGTATTTTCAACAGAAGTTTTTATGTAGGTATTATCCATTGTCTAGTACTCATAGTACAATCTCTGCTTAATTTGGGATTAGATGGTGTTGTGGTAGAATATTACATATTAATGTGTTTGTTTTGCTAAATAGTAAAACAACTTGTACCTTCATCATAACTTATAGAAGTGCAGCCATTCAGTGATTTGTCCCGTATCAGTGAAAACGGGTTTAGCTTGCAATTTAACACCATAATTTATCAAGAAAAAATTCAGGCAAAAATATTGTACACATCTTATTAAATTCGAATTCCTGAACAATTTACCTTTTCACAAGCTACAAAACTATTTATGTGCCTCCGTAGATTACTTGAATGTAGCTACGCACAATGCTACGTATGTAGCTAAAGTGATAACCAATGACCGCGGCTGATTTTAATCACGCCAAATTATCAGAGCAAAGCAAGATATACCCACCTTTCTTTGAATATAAATATGCTATACATAAATATGTACAAACATAGACATGTACAAATCGGAAAAGTTTGAAAGTAACTTATAACATCGCTCATTTTCTTCAAATACGAACAATATCAACGTCACTGTCCATCACCTGGTTTATATTACTAGTTAAATTACTTATGGCTGTGTGGTTGACAGCATAGAATACAAGTGTCACCACCCCATATATTCCCGTGGGTGTCGTAAGAGGCGACTAAGGGATAACATGATGCAAATACCATCTTTGCGTAGAGACGGAAAACTCGACATCAAACCCTATACGACTGCCTCGTTGGTCTCGCAGCATAAATGTGCGCGTGGGATCGGGAGGTCCCGGGTTCGATTCCTGGGTCGGGCAGTGTTATAGGGTTTTTCTGTCACGAAATTCTCAGTAACAGCACGGAGTCTGGAAATGTGCCCGGTACGGTAATAGGCTCGCCCCTTATTACGTGGGACTAAAGTAAATCTGGCGAAAAGTGGGTGTATAAATACACCTCTGCCTACCCCTTCGGGGATAAAAGGCGTGACGATATGTATGTATGTATGTAAATTACTTCAAAATATTTTCCTGTCAGAACTCGCCGGTGAAAGAAAGAGACGACACGAGGAAAACAGTTCATCATCTTTATGTTTTCATCCTCCCATGAATGAGAAACCGTAACTCACCCCGCCGGTAAAATAATCTTCTATTAAATTGAGGAACGTAATTTGTTTCCTACGATGGTTTTGTTTGTGGATTCCTCTTTCTGATTACTTAATTATGTTTATTCTTTATTTTGTTTTTACGTATAAATTTAGCGTCATATTGTTCCTTAAAGGTTTCGTCTTTAAATTTGAATCTGTCTCAAGTATAAGGGGTTAGATTCCCACACGAGACAATAGATTGTGCGAACCACAAATTGTTACTTCTAATCTGAGTATTCTTTGTCCGTTGCTTAAATATTTGTCAAGTACCATGCGCCACAGGATTTATGCCAAGTGCGGGAGTTGTCTTAAAAAAAAGCACGCATCATATTGTAATGATTATGGCTCTTTTACATAGCTTTTTCCTTATACTAACTGCACTATTATTAAATTTATTATACCAGCAAGTTACTTATGTCCGTGTGGTGACGGATTAAGAATACGAAATATCACCACCCCATATCATCCCATGGGTGTTGTAAGAGCCGACAGAGGGAGCATATTATGCAGAGAACAGCACTGTAAGAGAAGGAAAACTTGAAACAAACCCTATACCAACCCGTTTGGCCAGCGTGGTATAGTAGGCCAATTCCTCCTTTCAAAGGAGAGGTCTAGTCCAGCAGTGGACTGTTAAAGGCTGATGATGATGAAGTTACTTCACAAGTTGTAAAGCATTTGCTCGACTCGAGTCACTTACAAAGTTTACGAAAACATTAGTTATAAGGTGTCGTCTAACGAATTATTTTTATAGCTGTTATTCTTATTTATTGTACGTTTATACTTTGTACAAAATGGGAATATTATTGTTTGGCAATAACTTTGATAATATATCATGACCTACCATGATTTGATAAATGTTACTTTTGTCTGTATTCTCGGTTTGGCAGACACTTAAACGTAGATATCTATAAATTACTTTTTTGAGCTTTCATTTGATTCTAGCTGATGTAAGTCGGTTGAAACTTCTGGCAGTAAGAGTTATTTACATTGTTAAAGATTAAGTATTTACGTGATTCAGTCTCATTTAGAAATTTACATATTTTTTATGACACAAATATGGTCCACTATACTGACGAAAATTAAAACTATCGACAATATGTTATCAGCAAGTGCTCAGCTTCTTTATCTAAATAATGAGACTTGGATATGATAGTCTCAAAAACATCTTCATTGTTTGATCTTTGTTGTTGGGAACACTGAGGGGAAGAGACCTAGAGGCCGCTCACCAACCACCAGAGCTTCTTGCTCTGACCAACTCATGAATGCAGAAACACCTTATTTCTACACTGTCGCTAACATTGCAACTGACGGTAGCTGAGGGGGCACATAAATGCTGTCAATTCGGTAAGAATTATACAGAAGAAAATGCGTTAAAACGTAAGATTTTAAGTAAACAGTAAAAGCATTGCAACTAAACCGCCTCCACCCGCGCTCCTCAACATCCATAAGCTTCGACAACTATTCACTCTCATTGCCAAAATATTTGACCCATAAAAACTTCTACCGTTTGCATACAAAACACGCAACTTTATACCCCCCATTAGTATGAAAACATGTACTTTATGTCTGCCACGTGAAAACATGGTGCAGGAAAAATCTTTTAAGAACAACGCGGGGTCAGTGGGGCAGCCATCAACGTATTTTGACGTGTGCACTGATTTATAGTCCAAAGAGTTATTCTGATATCGGTCCATTGAGATTGCGTCCTTAAAACGATCTTTGAATATGCCCTTTTTACTCGCAAAAGTTTTTGTATGCCCTACAAGGAAAGGAATAAGACGGTGAAGAATATAATGTTCTTTTTGTAGCCGAAACTATGTGGTCATGTTAAAATTAAGCGGTGTTTTGATCGTGAGACGACGAGATAGGAAAGTAGAGTGAAAATGTGCTTGTAGTTTATGGAATAAAAATATGTTTTCGAGTAGTTTTTGTGAGGTAGTGTAAGGTAATTTGTGACGGTTAAAAGTATGTGTTTTTGTAAGTCATAAATTTAAATGTTTTAAAAGACAAATGTAGAAAGTGGTATACCGAATTTTGAATTTCTACTGATATGAATATCTTTGCAACAATGAAAAGTTTTATATTGTGCCCGCAGTTGTTAGTTTCAGAAATAAGAATGCAAGTATATACCATTTTCTTGAATAAAACTAATCAGAGACATGCCTTATATCATCTGCTATTTGCCTGTGGAAATCATGTCAAAATAAGTCCAGTAGTTTCGGTGATTAGTCAGAATAAACTGTCTGTTGGAAGACAGCCCGATAGGTGAACAAAAAATTAAAGTCATTGGTGATGGCGTTAAGGGCGCTTTATATATATACGTTTTTTTACAAAACAGTACCAGTTTCTTTTTATTAAGGTATTTTGTATTAGTGTATCAAAGAAGTCAGTAAAAATCTGAAGCTAGCTAAATTGATACACCAAACACACTTGAATTCTATTTATTTATATAGAGAGCTTATTTCTACATTTACTCCTCCGTCCATAACTACACATGGCGTCAAGGCTGCGCGAATTACGTCCATTTGGTCCCCCAACGATTGTTAAGGTCAATCATGATGAGAGTTCAAAAGAAATTACGATTCCAGACGAATACAAGTAAGAATCGTATGCTAAGAGTTCCGTACAAATTAAATATTGTCAAACGCCCGAATCACACGTCAATCCTGTATCGTCAAATCAGTTTACAAATATTTGACCATCGACAAACAGAACATACAGACTCGAAATAAAATTTTCTTTACCACATAGGTAAAGTGTTGTCTCGGGTGGAAACTGAACCCAACAACACTCGACCGAGTGTTAAGCTACGCGACAACCGTATAAACCACAACACTATCTGCTCAGTCTAGTCGCCGTTCCTGGAACTACATTGGCTATTAATTCTACGTTTGGATTGATTTTGTTACTTTATCATAATAGCCTAATAATACGTTTTTAGAAAAGACAGATTCGTTATTATTTATGGTGCCAATGTCTCTAACAATCTAGTGCGAATTCTACTTCTCTTTACAAGCTACTACCTTCTACAATCTATTTTAAATGACTCATTCAAAACCTTTCTGCGAAGTCAGCACGTGGATTGAACTTAATAACACAAATTCTCTTTAATTGCGACAACAGCCATTTTTACAAAGTATCTTAAAACAACAAGAGCGCAGGAAGTCCAAAAATACTTTAGTACAATCTTAACATTCAAAATCCATTTGAGAAAAAGGTTTTACACAGAAAACTTTACAAAAAATAATAAAATTATAATTCTGTGAATTCCACTTTTATTTGTTTGCAGACTGAACCCTAAAATTGCCACGCTGTAGTTATTTCCGTTGGCGTAAGAAATATTTCTTGAACCAGGGAAATAATAATCCAGAAATGAAGCACTGACACTTGAGGGTAATTCGAGATTTCCTGACCCTTCTATATCAGCCACTTTCGGACAGGATATGCTTCCGAAAGCTTCAACCATACAAAGGAGTCACAAGAAATTATAGAGCTTTTTATTTCATTGATTAACCGTAAATCGTCTTTAGATACGATGTATGTACATTGTCGTCAATCTGCTGTACAGAATCAACGCCATCACAAGAAGAAGTACATTGACGTTAGACTTGGCAAAAAATTCCGCCCGGGAACCCCAGGCTATCATCTTCATAATTTAGCTTCCAAGACTTTACTAGAACAAACATGCTTAAATACATTGTAAGTTAAATAAAAGCTTCAAATAATACCGCCAGTTCCATGTCTCTAAATTAAATTATCCTGGTAAACTGGTCTCCTCTATTACAACATAGCTAGCAAAATATGTTCGAGACATGCCTAGGATTGTCTTGCGAACATTACAAGTACGTTCAAAGGTATGTGTGTTGTGTTGAAGAATCGACAACGTGTGTGCTCCTAGAATCCTCGGATAACTAAAAGGTCTAAATATTCCTAGCGTATGTAACTTAAAATCCGAATCTTCTGAATCACAAAAAATAGACTACCTCAGTATTTTTTTGCAAAAGCAATCGATTACATAGTAGAAATATGTTTGTAATATTACAGTTTTAAGTCGTTGTTCTATTGTCTCTGCCTAACCTGAAGGGGAAAATGTGAGTATACGAATGTTTGTACAGTATTTAAACAACGTACGTATTCCTTCAAAGTATAACTAGAATCCTGCGTAAAACCACTAGAATATCAGATGTGAAACTGGTTTCAAGCAGGTTTCACTTGCAGCTTGAAATACCGGCACCAAGTATAAGAGCTCCAAGAAAAGCTGCAAATTCGTCTATAAAGATTTAGAGCTCTGACTGGCTATTGGGTGCAAACTTCGGAACAAAATATGGTTAAATACTTTGAAGAATCTTTTTGACAAATTGTACCTATATTTTTTGGTTCAGCGATAAGAAAGACCGCTTCGCTTCAACAATCATCAATCAGCCATAGATAAAGTATCAATAAAGTAAACTTTCTCAGAAAAAAGTATTGCCCCAAATAGGATTGAACCTTCGCATCGATACAGTGATAAAAAAGTCTTCAACTCCATTGCTCTTTTAAACGGGTTGTTTTCTAGAAAATTATTATTACTATTTTGCTGACAGTGCAAGATAAACATACAAAGCAGTGAGACCTAGCGTAGAAAATGCCGAAAATAACCATTTGTTTTTTTCACGAAAAAACAAATTGTGGTATTTTTCCGTTTTTTTCGCATGTTACATAGAAAAATTAACAGAAGGAATCCTTTGGAAAGAAAAAAGAAAACATACGTATTTGGTGGATACAAATAGGTAGGTAGGTAATTTAGCACTCCTCAGCCACAATCCCAATTTCACTGTCCGAAGAATTGTTAGCTTCGGACCATTTCTTTATACAAGACCACCAGATTTTTCATACAAGGACGTAAACCAGTTTAAAGTAGCTCTGGAAGAAGGCGATTCCTATCTTTTGTATGATTTCGACCAAAAATGATGATTTTGTTTCATAATACCCTATATTGACTGCCTCGTTGGTCTCGCGGCATAAATGTGCGCGTGGGATTGGGAGGTCTCGGGTTCGATTCCCGGGTCGGGCAAAGTGATATTGGGTTTTCCGTTAGGAAATTCCCAGTAACAGCACGGAGTCTGGTAATGTGCCCGGCACGGCAATAGGCTCGCCCCCTATTACGTGGGACCTAAAATTTCATGGCGAAATGTGGGTGTAATATTACACCTCTGCCTACCCCTTCGGGAATACAGGCGTGAGTCTATAAAAAAAAAAAAAAATACCCTATATTTTATCGGTACGTAGGTATTATTATGGAAAAGTTAAAGCATAGAATATCCTTAGTTAAATCCCGTCCTTATAGTAAGTAAAGTACAGATTTGAAAAAATAAAACTGCCTCGTTGGTCTCGCGGCATAAATGTGCGCGTGGGATTGGGAGGTCTCGGGTTCGATTCCCAGTTCGGGCAAAGTGTTATTGGGTTTTTCCGTTAGGAAATACTTAGTAGCAGCACGGAGTCTGGTAATGTGCCCGGTACGGCAATAGGCTCGCCCCCTATTGCGTGGCACCTAAAAGTTTATGGCGAAATGTGGGTGTAATATTACACATCTGCCTACCCCTTCAGGGATACAGGCGTGAGTCTATAAATAAATAAATAAAAAATATGAAAAGAACCCGTTTATTTCAATATTTTCGTTTTTTCTCGGTTTTATTGGAAAAATACATTTGAAAGAAACGGGCTTTTTTCCTGCTTTTTTCAACGCTAGTGAGACCCCTTGGCAATCATTTTTAATGCACAGTTTATAGAGAGAGTAAAATACTATCATTGTATGCTAATGCAAGACCACTTGGCAACGGTTATGGGGGCTTCATCGTACTAAATCTTATATTGCTGGTGATTCTGTTGTGCATGGCTCTACTAAATTGTGTCTATTGCTCTCTTTTTCTCTTTGGTAGAGCTAGAAAGAGATGCAAACAAAAGAAAAATTGGTATTGCTAGTGATTATGATGTGCATAGGCTAACTTTTAGAAAGAGAATGAGGTTTTGTTCTTTTCCATAAAACAAAAAAAAGTGCAATCAAAAAGGATTCGCTAAACTTTCACATTATTTTACGTTCTTTTGGTGACGCAGTCTAAATATCACCTTACCTTTTATCACATTATCCATTTGTAAAAGACATTAATGTACTCATTCATTTATAAGCGGTTTCAAAAAAGGAGGTTATCAATTTTCAAATTGAACCGAAATATTAAGGCTTTGCTTCTTACAGCCGGATTCAATATTCGATCTATCCAAGGATTGGATTTATTGACATATTTCACAACTTTATATAATATATATCAGATTAAAACGTAACTAAGTCTTAAAATACTATACAAAGAAATATATACAGAATATACAAATAAATATATACAGAACGAAAAGAAAAAAATAAGAGCGCGTCATGAAATTCATCCACATCGCCGTCAACTGGAAGCGTGCCCAGAAAGCTGGCAGCATTGCCACATTGTATGGCGATACTTACCTTCTGGGCCCAATACAACCCAGCCTTCTGGTCACGGGAGGCGTCGACCAGTCTCTTTGCGAGGTCTCTAAAAAGAGATCTCAAATACGTAATCCCCTACTAGGTTTACGTATTTGCGCCGTTTGAGGGTCTCCGCTGTAGTAGCAGCAGCGCCCGCACAACTGGCTGTGCTAGGAAGATGTGATGGCGCGAGGGTATCGACACACGTTGCGTCCCATACCAATGGCCTACCCAACTTCTATGGCAATAAAGTCGTACCGTCTGGTCTTTTGCCGTCGTCGCGCACCAGGCCCTGAAGTTCAAGGTGGGCTGGAACGCCAGCGGTGACAAGAGCCCGAGAATGTCATTAAGGTTGCCGTGTCGTGAAATACGACCTGCGCTCCTGCTGCATGACAGCCATGGTGACCAAGGCTGTCGACAACCTCTCCACAGTGACAGCGATGTGAAGTAACACATGGCGCGCCTAAACGGAGGCAAGACGCGATGCGGAAGGTCGTATCGTCCAGCATGGTACCTATGTTGGACGATGGCAGTGCTTGAAGCCAGAGGCCCGACTCCCACTCTCCCACAGCCAGTAGATGAGCACGCTCTGCAGCATTAGACGATGTGCTAAGAAGGTTTTCTCGTATTCTGCTGCAAAGCGGTCTATCCCACTGCCTCTGAGAGGATAGGTTTCGGGGTAACTCAGGGCTTGGACAAGCTCTTCTCCAAGCATTCATGGCATCGGTCTTACACGGCACCTCAGAATCGACCAGTATTGGTGCTAAGGTTTTCCTGGTCAATTCTGCAGTGCTGTGGACCGAGGATAGGAATGCTGGTAGGCTAACATCGGAAATTTTTCGAACGCCGAAGCCGCCGAAACGTACAGGTAAGGACGCTTGTAGCCACAATCGGTCAGTGCTATATTCAAAATTTGACTAAGAGTATTTTGTATAATTTTGTTCATTTCAATAAGTAGGCTCGAATTTTTCCAAAAAGGTGAAGCTCGAATAGCGTGGGTAAATTTTGGCACCAAAAGACAATACCGAATTATAGTGAAAGCCGAATGAATGTTAATTTTGAGGAGCCTGTTAGAAATTTCACTAAAATTTTAAATTTTTTCATGAATAAATGTATCGAAACCTTCGTCTAAAATCGGGGATCCAAGGAGGCGAAATGAAATGAAATGATTTATTTTCGCAGAAAACACTGTTACAATGATGTTAACAAGTACATATATATGTCTCAAGTGTTTCGGCCTGGTGGCATGCAAAATTCTTATAGATTTAATATGTAGTAAGAATATAAAATAAATGTAATTAATTACATATTTAGAAATAACACTTGATTAAAACAAATTCATTACATATTTAAAAACACAAAACAACATAAATTCATTGCATATTTAATCATTAATTAAAGTCAAACCTAGTCAAACATAATTAATTATTGTAATTAAGACTATCATTCAAATAATCATCTAAATCATAATAACATTTATTTAGTAATAAGACTTTTGGTTTTTTCTTGAATAATTTAATTCATTCATTCATTTCAATTCATTGCTTTTATATCAGTTCACGAAGAGAACTTTTTTCAATGTGGGTTTATATTGGGAGTCAGAAATTGAAATTTGGAAAGTATAGAGGATTTATTTAAATTGTCGTTTATGAAAATTTCACATTTAGTTGGATTTAGGTTGATGATGGATGAAAATTTAGATTTCAAGAAAGCCAGATCTGGATAAACAGTCTCTACATCGCCTCCCAGGGTTCCATCATCTAGGTACAAGATATTGAATGTTGAATTTAACTGGCTGATGATTGGGTGAATAGCTAGGCTAAAAATGAGTGGTCCAAGAGGGTCACCTTGTTGCAGCCAACGGCGGATTCCAGAAGATTTTCCTTGAAAATCAACATTGAAGGGTTTCTGTAATACTGCCAAAGAAAGTTATAAATTTTGGGTGTTTCAATTTAACTTGTGACTTTTGACAAGGTGTCCCGGTTCATTGAGTTAAAGGCGCTCTTTAAATCAACCTTCAAGATAACTTCGCCCCCATTACAGCCAGGGTACGTTGAGAGGACATGTATCGCAGCCTCGTAACTCCCCTTGGATCCAAATCCGAACTGCAGGGGTTGGAATTTATTACCTAAGTTGGTATTATAAAAGCGACAGCATATCTTGGCTGCCATACGCCTGTACGTACACCCCACGGCAATGGGACGAATGCCACCGTCCCTCTTTCGCAAGGCACAGAGATTGGCACCGTATGAAATAGGGACGATGTCATCGTTCACACTGCCGGAGAGCATAAGGTTGATTAGGGCCGTTAGCTCGCTCAAAAGCGCGTCCCCAGCAGGATTGGTTACTAGAGGAACTGCCAGGTAGAAATATGTAGCAGCTCAATTAATATAATGACACAGAAAACGTGTATACGGATCGTGAAAGTTTAAAATTGTTTATGGAAACCGATCCGTTCCGCCTTCTCTCCAATTGAGTAATCGAAAACTCTGATCGACGCCCAATAATTTGAGTACTAAAATTATAAACCTCAGGGCTGGCGCGCATATGGCGAATTGCAGCGGAGAGCAGTTATCCACTGTCAAACTAAAACTGTTGGTTTTCCTAATTTAAATTATGCCCAAAATCAATGAGCACAACAAATACCTGAGCGGATGGAAGCTACTACTAACGACTGCGAAAGCATGCTCATGTATCCGCACGCTATGTCTTCGATCGGCCGGACCATCGAATAACTGCAGAACTAATAACTAAATTCATTTGAATAATGTCCAAATCAATCAACAGAACAAAATTCCTAAGCGGATCGAAGCTGCTACTCACACTCACATGCTCTGCGCTGTGCTGCGCTATATGTGCGCCAGCCCTTATATTATTTGTGGTCTTCATTCAAACATTTAGAAAGTCTTACAGCATCACGTTTGTCTTTAATGCTGTCGTCTTACTGCTAACCGATCCCAATAACAGCATTTAAAAGTCCATCTACTTATACAAAGTACTCCAAACTACCATCAAACAATTCGAAAATAACCTAAAAATTATTCAGAACGCATTTATATTCAGCAATATACATCACTTGCGTCTACTAATCGCATGAAAGTGTCTCAACAAGCAATTTAAGATCTAATATTCATGTTTTCCATTAGAACCTACGTACTTGTGGTTATTTGCGTGGCTCACTTATTGCCAACATATATCAAGACCTGTCAGGGTGAACTGCATCATTTTGTGAGCTTCCATTTGGCATAACTAAGTAACAAACCATAACTTTTTTCATATCGCGGCGAAACTATAAATAAACATTATTTGACGTTCATATTTTGAGTTATATTGTGACCTAAGTGTATACGGTTCTGTATACGGTTCATATTTGGTTTACGTAAATATGACCACGTCTCTGAATTTCGAAACTAGCTCAAATGGCTGCCAATCCGCTTTCGCCGGAATACTCACATTCTCTGTCTCCTATATAATCTACTATTTAATCCGTCTTATCCCCTATATCTCAAGGAAAGATTTGTATTCTTGCATGACACACATTCGGAGTGCTTGAGATTATCAGAAAATCTTACGTTGAAAAATCCTGTGTACTCTACTGTGTTCTTCGACAAATCCTTTACAGTGCTAGGGGCAAGACTATGGAACTCACTACCAGAAGATATTAGACGATCAAAAACACTGCCAATATTTAAAAAGCTCGTAAAAGAACATTACTTGTCACTGTAACAACAACCAATCCTGTTACATGTATGTAAATATGTATAATATATATATTTATTTATTTATGTACTTGTTATAATATATGTATTATATATATATATTATTTATGTATGCATGTAATTATATCTAAATATTGTTTATATTAATTTAGTTTAGTTAGGTTAATTTTAGATAGACGATACTGTCCGTCCATGGTTGTCTGGTAGAAATCGCATTATGCGATAAGACCGCCCTTGTACTACCATTAGTATATAAGTAATTAACTGTACTTGTTCTGCAACTACTAGTGTACAATAAAGAATAAAATAAATAAATAAATAAGTGGACTAGACTTTAGTCGCTAGTTATACTAAGAGATAATTTATTTTTTTATTTTATTTATAGTTTCACGCCTATATCCTCGTAGGGGTAGGCAGAGGTGTAAATATTACACCCACATTTCGCCATGAATTTTTAGGTCCCACGTAATAAGGGGCGAGCCTATTACCGTTACCGGGCACATCACCAGACTCCGGCTGCTACTGAGTATTCGGAAAAACCCAGTAACACTTTTGCCCGACCCGGGAATCAAACCCGGGACCCCGATCAGCCGTCGCATACGCTATCCACTGGACCACGGAGGCAGAGATAATTCACGTGCTATAAATTTAATAACCCTAAACGTAATCGTGCTTTAAATTCTTGGAAGAGGATACGATAATATGAATCGGAATTATCGTAACGTTGTTAGCTAAACATATGTAGTTATCAAAACATTGACGTATGTATTATTTCTTATCGTCGACAATTTTGTTGCTTAGTAAGGTTATGAAAATAGTTAATTTAGTCACATTGGTAAGGTACTTGTCATATTTATGGGTGTAATAATTGTATAAACCTCTATACCTATTCTTATTTAGTTGTCACTTAATAAGCTTGACCCGAACATTGAAAGGCATATAAATAAGTATGATAACAAATTTTCTTCTAGATTTAAACCCTAGTCGTTTAAAATCAATTTAACATATTTTCTTATGAATTCCGAAAAAAATCGCGACATTTTTCTAATGTCTACGATTTTTTTGACAAGAAAAAAAACTACGTATAACAAATTTTTTCAAGGTAGTAGAGCCTTGCTGATTTCAGCATGAATGGGCCGGCTCGACCGGGGTAGTACTACCTTCTCACAGAAAATCGACGTAAAGAAACAGTACCTAAACCGTTGCGTTTCGTTCGGTGAGTGAGAGTGCCGGAGGCCCTATCCCCTATTCCTTCTCCCTGATCCCACTCCTCCTCCCGTTTCCCAACCCCAAGGGGCGGCAACGCACTTGTGACTCCTATGGTATCGCTTGTGTCCATGGGCGGTGGTAATTGCTTACCATCACGCGATCCGTCTGCTAGTTTGCCGCCTATTACCATAAAAAAAATCACACCAAGATGAATGCTATAAATCTGATATGATTAAGTGAATAGATGTTCTATTCACTTAATCATAATTTCGAGATACTCTCGCCTGCATAGACAGGCTATATATGATAGGTTGCGAAGTTTTTTTCTTATTTGTATTGAAATTAACTCTATAATAAGGTCTCCATCTGTTCAGCTCGGTAATTCCCGGTGCAGACAGACTAGAAAGAGAAAGAATAATAATAATAATAATAATAATAATAATAATAATAATAATAATAAATCTTTATTTCAGAATACTTAGTTCCATATTACAATAAAATCCAAAGAAACTTATTTCTAACTTAAATACTAAGAATTATTACTTAAAAAATAAGTTACGCAGCTATTTGTAACCATTTATTATACATGGAGCTGGTACACAG
The DNA here is from genome assembly GCA_944739405.2 of Euclidia mi. Classification (NCBI taxonomy): domain Eukaryota; kingdom Metazoa; phylum Arthropoda; class Insecta; order Lepidoptera; family Erebidae; genus Euclidia; species Euclidia mi. The sequence continues at coordinate 80,896,966 of OX123191.2, read as the reverse complement.
TCGGTCAGCCAGTTCCTTTACGATGCTGTTGCTACACGTACCAACCCGCTTCATAAACATAGCGATTCGATTTCTTTGTATGGCATTAAACGTGTTCAGTCTTGCTTCGGCAAACATTCCGGAGGCGCTACAGTATGGAGCAAAACCCATTAGGTGCCTGTAGATGTTATTGTACTGAACACGAATGCCATCCAAAGATCTTCCCGTATACCTAGTCCAGAGTTGGCACGTGTAGAAATTTTGACAATATGTTGTAAATAAATGGTTTTTAGTCTGTACATCGGCCTTAAAAAATCGTCTCGCTAACATATTACCTACAACTGAGAGCGCCCTACGTTGTCGATCGATATCAGCATCATCTTTCATGTCCGATGTTAAGATGTGGCCAAGGTACTTGAACCTCCCAACCACCTTAACATTCTGTCCTCCTATCCACACCGGCGGGACGTTCTGAGGACCTCTACCCGATCTAAATATCATCATTTCAGTTTTATTTGCGTTATATAGTAAATCATGGTTTTTAGCATATTGCTCACAGATCGCTAACAGTTTTCTTAGACCCTTGATCGAGGGGCTGAGGAGGACCATGTCATCAGCGTAACTCAGGTTATTGACATATCTGTCACCAAGCCTGAGCCCCACCGGCGTCCTGCTCAGCTCCCCGATCAAATCGTTTATATAAAGGTTGAATAGGTCAGGAGAGGTCAATCCACCCTGCCTAACTCCGCTTGATAGTTTATAACTGTCCGACATAGCAGACCCCCACCTGACATTGTTAGACTGATTAGTATACCAATACCTAATCAGACCAACAATGCCAGTATGTACGTTACTGTTGTCTAGTTTCTCCCATAGCAAGTCGTGATTGATGGTATCGAAAGCGCGACTTAGATCCAGGAAACAGGCGTACACGCTTGTTTCCTGGCTTACATACTGCGACACGACTTGTTTCAGAGAGAAAATAGCCATATCAGTTGATACTTCAGGGCGAAACCCAAATTGCCCATCATTAATGTTCAAGGATGGGCTCAACTTTATATGTATTAGACGTTCAAGTACCTTGGCCACAGTGGTTGCCAGAGAAATGGGCCTATAATTGGACATGCTCGATGTATTACCTGTCTTATTTTTAATTATAGGTACAACTAACGTACGAATCAGATCAGCCGGCAAGTACTGATGTCGCGAACAAATATTGAAAAGTTGAGCCAATACGTCAGATATATGCTGTCCTGCATACAACAAATGCTCTACGCTTAGTCCATCATGACCCGGGGACTTACCATGCCTCATTCCTCTAAGTACATCTATTACATCATCAGATGTGACATTAAATATCTCCTCAGACCTAGTCTTTCTTAATGAAACACCCATATACGCCTGCATATTGCTAATCTGTGAGACATCAAAATGCGTTCGGAACTTATTAGCAATAGACTTTCCATCGGTCTCCCCTTCTACACTAACTGGTGAGCTACTCTTAGGGTTTAGCTTTTTAACTTCCTTCCAAAAGCCAGTGAAATTTTTTGACGATGCTTGAAGAGCCAAAATTTCCATCCTAATCTTCTCCTGATTATTATGTACATACTTCAGTGCAGATTTGAAGTCCTTTCGGGCAGCACGCATTTGCTCGTAGTAATATCCCGAGCAAGGCCTACCACACATGTTCCATTCTAAGAATGTTTGTCTAGCCAGGACGTGGTGATGTCTTACATGGTAGTTCCACCCTACAATATTACGTTTATGGGTATCTTTACAGGTATATGAGCGCTCAGCAGCTGTCTGCATTATCTTCACTATGTTACAATAGTATAAATCAATTATTTCTGTATGTTTCTTATCTTTACATATATAATCCTTACATGACAAATTAAAATAATTATTATCTAACAATAGAGAAAAATTCTCAGTACAGAATTCACAGTATTTATCACATTGGTCCTTATTCCTAATACCCCATCTGTACTTAAAATTGCAGTCAGTCCCGTTATTTATAATCAGACTTTTACAAATAATACTATTAAACGTTACCTGTATGACTAGTGGAAGGTGATCGGATAGGTACGCGTCGTATAGCACGTGCACACCACATACCGCAGTCTCGGCCGCCGCGGACACAAGACAGTGGTCAAGCCACCGCTGCGAGGTTAAAAGGTTATATATTAGGATAGATTTTGCCTTCAACATGCACACGAGAAATTACAAGTCACCGTGTATATATCTCTCTCTGCAGCAACATCTCTGATATCGACTGATCGTTATAAATGGCGGTACACTACGCTATATTGAGACAAATGTCTCGAGTGCGCTTATAATCCGCGCAGGAAACAAGCATATATTGGTGATAATGTACGAGCATCATTCATCAATACTAGAGCTCTCTAGACAGCAGCAATCATGCATGGGAGAAGACAATTGTATGTACTATCAGGCACATATTGTATGAATCGATTTTAAACTTTCGCGATTTGAACGACTTTAATCAAATTCTCTGAATCGCAAATACTACCTAATTCAAGGATTTTTTTTTTATAGACTAGTCCCGCACTAGGAATAAATCCTCTGTCGCGGGGGACTTTACAAACATACAACCAACGGACACAATGAACACACAGACTCGAAACAACAATTTATGTGTTGTCTTGTGTGGGGATCGAACCCACAACACATTATACGTTTAATATTATCCCGTTACGTATTTTCAACACACACATTTCGACTTAAGAATAACAAAAATAGTTAAAAAACACAAATTATACCTCACGATCTACTACGGACGAGTTTCTTTTAAATCTGCTTCTTCTTTAAAAATAATACATTATTATTTTAAAATCTTAAGTAAAATATAATGTTTGCTTGCAGACGAAGCCATGAGCTATACGTATTTTGAATTAGAAACCACTTGCGCTAGGTATAATGCCGTTGACGTAACAGACATAAAGTACACACGGACTTGAAGCAACAATTTATGGACGAAGTGTTGTCTCATGAGGGGGTCGAACCCACAAAACGCAGTGTCAAGCCCCGAAACGGCTACTTAAACCACTACGCCATACGTGCTGCATACTAGGTATGATTTATAAATTTAATCCCGCCATATTTTAAATCTAACTAAGGAAATTCATGTCCCTGTGTGGCGCAGTTAGGTGCCTCCTACACTCCGATACCGAAGAATGTAATTAGGGGCGTTCTTGTTAAACAGACAAATACGCGCCTTCGCTGGAGCTCGCCTTACGAGACTTGGGCTATATGTGCAACAAAGATGTGCTAGGTAGATGAGCGATGAAAGAACATGACTTCACACCGCTCATCTGCCGTGCTGTTCTAGTACAGCTCGGTAGATGAGTGGTACTAGAAGTGCTGACTGCATAAGAACTGCGCCTAGTGTTATAGGCTCGATCAGCACATGAGATAGCACAAGAGTGCCTGATGCAAGTAGTTTGGAAAAAAACTGACATTATTGACAGAAGTTTCCGCGACACCACTCTGCTTCTTCGCCCATCTCTTTTAAACACACAACCTAATACACGTCTATTCATAGAATTTAAATGTCAACCACTACATTTGTTTTAACTAGTTGAGTACTAACATTTGTTTAGTTTAACTAAGGGGATTAGTCTTCTCGAATGGCAGAAGTGTACAAGATACCTACGGAACTGCAATACATTTTAAAGTGGAAATACAAATGAGCATACGCAAGTAAATAACCAATTCATACATGATTGCTTACCTGATATCTAAGTAAAAAAACACGCGCATATTCTCTCTTGCTCTACCTTCCTCCCCCTACTCTGTTTCTCCTTTCTCTCTTTCTCCCTCTTTCTACCTCTACCAACCATCAAAGTCTCCTCATCACCAGCAAATGTAAACAAAGATTTTACGCATTTACACAAACCCACCGGCACCTTTAAATCTAAAAGCTAGCCAGAATTTTAAATGACTAAGTATTTTCATACAGATAAAATTCAAACTACACAGATTTAGTATTATTTTTGTGATATAATTATTGAAACAAACCTTATAAGAGGGTGCTAGCACGTTTTAAATGGAATACAAGTACCTACACACAAGGTGATTACAATCACACAAACATGACCACGCATTTGACAGAACGAATTCCTTACGAGTTCACTTCCTCAAACAAAATTCCTGCATCGACAAAACCACCTTTAATTCACAGAGACCGGCCCGAATGCATGCATTTTTTTAAACTACCTCCATTTCCTATTTTACAAAATTGTCCAAGAACTGCCAAGAGTATGTAGGGCAATTAGTAGGTATAAAATCAGTTGACAAATCATTTTGAAAAGCAAATATAAATTTAATTTATAATATAAACAGAACTGGTCTCGTTTACTTTTCTTGGTGTTAAGTATATTTATTCTCTTGTTGCGAGGTTGATAGAAATGACTGATAAGCTAGTCAAGGTTTCATGTGGATTTCATGATTTTAGAATGAAATAGAGTATAGCGCTGTTTCACCAAAAGTTTATCTTTTTAGGGTTCCGTACCTCAAGTTAATCTCTATCTTGCCGGCATTTAGTAAAATATTTGAAAAGATTTTACTAAAGCAGCTACTAAGACACTTTAATTTAAATAGTCTGCTTCACAAAGATCAATACGGATTTACTAAAGGTAGATCCACTACTGATGCGGGTGTTGCTCTCATAAAACACGTCTATAATGCTTGGGAGTCATCTAAAAATGCTATCGGAGTATTTTGTGACCTATCAAAAGCATTTGATTGCGTTCATCACGACACACTACTGCGTAAGCTCCGCCACTACGGCGTAGAGGAAACCGCACTTAGTGTTGTCGAGTCGTACCTGCGGCAGAGATTTCAGTGTGTCGATGTAAATGGGACTACATCCTCTAAATTACCTATACAGTTAGGCGTTCCACAAGGTTCAATTCTAGGTCCTTTTCTGTTCCTTGTATATATTAATGACTTACCTTTTTATTTAAAAAACATCTGTGATGTCGTACTTTTTGCAGATGATACGTCACTTATTTTTAAAGTAGACAGGAATAGGAATGAATTTGATGATGTAAATAATGCACTTATACAAGTTACACAATGGTTTACAGCAAACAACCTAGTACTTAATTCTAATAAAACTAAATGTGTTAAATTTGCCTTACCTAACGTTAGACAACTGGGACCTAATATTATGTTAGGTGCTAAAGATACTCTTAGGGAACGCTTTAAGTCTATAGGAATTCTAACAGTAGCCTCGCAGTTCTTATTTGCTAATATATTGTATATTAGGCAAAATATAGGTTTATTTACTACAAAAAGTGACATACATAATATAAATACTAGGAACAGGCATAAGTTATATGCCCCTTATCATCGTTTACATAAAGTTAACAATTCTTTTGTAGGGCTAGGTATTCGTATTTACAATAAAATACCAATTAGTCTCTTAGAATTACCATTTAATACGTTTAAAAGTAAAATAAAAGACTGCCTTATTAGGAAAGGTTATTATACTGTTAATGATTATTTTAGTGATAAGGATAGATGGTCACTTACACTAGACAAATCATGATCTACTACTTATTTAGAATTTATATAGATACTTAGCATTTTTCAGTTTATTATTATATAACATTTCTAGTTCTTTTAAATTATTATTCGTTTATTATAATTAGGTCACTCCACTTACTACATTTACATTTGCATTGTTGTTCCATTAATTTTATTACAATTTACTGTACTGTTAGATGTAGATAACTCGTTATCATGGTCTGTGAACTAACGTTTTTGTGATTTTGTGTATTCATTTATCGTCACTTCTGTAACATACATTTCCACCATAGTCCTGAACATGGTCACGAGTTGTATACATTATAAGTCGTAAGTGGATGCTCCTGTTACACAATATTCGCTGTTCGCATTGGAAGGCTAACTAAAACACATAATTTAGTAACTGCATTAATTACTTAAGTATTACGTCTGTAACTATTACTATTTACAAGTAATTTAGTACAATGTGTAACAGTTGCAGCTCCTTACAAAAATAAAAATATGTACCATAATATTGGCGATTTAAAAGAGTGGCCTCGAGTTTTATTGCCCGTTCTTTCTCGTGGCTCTACCTATTGCTTTGCGAACGAGGCAGTAAATGTAAATGTAGAAGCATTAAGTAATTTAATTTTAAAATTGACGTTCATAAGCGTCACCTTGTGTCCTAGATGAATAAATGATTTTGACTTTGACTTTGACTTTGAAGGTAAAAAAAGGAACCCTTATAAGATCACTTTCTTGTCCGTCTGTCTGTCTGTCTGTCTGTCTCTCTGTCTGTCCGTGTGTCACCACTAATTTTCTCAGGAACGGATGTACCTAGCAAATTGAAATTTATACCAGATATTGAGGTCTATGGTTGCTATTAGGTGTATGAAAATCAGGGTCCTGGGTCAACCCAATAAAAAGATATGGTCAAAATTAGATTTTTGCGAAAACTTGTAAGTACCAAAATTAACCTTAATTTTCAACTTTTTTAAATTTTCGGCATTTTTCCTTTACTTGTGCTGTAAGACCTTGGTTTTGACCAAAATTGACAATTCTAGGTCAGCCGTAAGTACCCTATAGGTTTTGGGTCGAAAACCTATATGGTAGTTCCCGTTGAACTAGAATCACGAAATTTGGCCAAAAGCAGGGTCTTACAGCACAAATAAAGGAAAAATTACAAAAAATAAAAAAAGTGGAAAATTTAAGGGTGTCATACATACATAGTAGACTCCATTTAAGATAGTCCTCTAAGTTGTATGGGCGCTCATACAGATTTAGAGGACTAGCGTAATTCAACCTCAAATAAGGTAAAATGATAGATATAGATAGATAGATATACTCTTTATTGTACACCAAATAATATTTAAAAGTACACATTTTTTAAATTGGCTTATACTACAGCATGTACAAATGGCGGCCTTATCGCTAAAAGCGATCTCTTCCAGGCAACCTTTGGATGGACAGAAATGGTGTGTAAGCAATCAAGTGTGGCGATGGTGTAGTTAATAAATAAAATAATATCAACTAATATACATACTGAATATACATAAATGTATAAATATTATATATCATACATATTCTACATAAAGACCATACACATATTATGTACATAAATTATTATATATAAATATATACCTATAAACTATACGAGATAGAATGTCATATATTTCATAATATCGTTATACTAAAAACTATGCTAAAATACAGATACAGTGAATACTACTCATAAAGTAAGACCTGCATTCTAGGAGAACAGTGCATGATGTTAAATGGACAGTTAGTGCTTTTTTAACATGCTTTTAAAAATGTTTAAGGATTCTGCTTTCCGAATCTCTAGTGGTAATGCATTCCACAGTCGCGCGGCCTGTACAGTAAATGATTTGCTAAAGAAATTTGTGGAATGCGTTGGTATCTCCAGCGTCAAATTTTCAGACGACCTCAAGGACCTCTCATGTGCGTCATTAAGGAACTTAAAACGTTCTTTGAGATAAAAAGGAGTACTGGGATTAAACAAGATATACAATAATGTAAGAATGTGAGTATTCCGGCGAAGACGAATCGGGAGCCACTTGAGTATGTTGCGAAATTCTGAAACATGATCATATTTGCGCAGTCCAAATATGAAACGTATGCAAAAGTTTTGAAGACGCTCAAGTTTGTATAACTGCTCCTCAGAGAGGTCAAGATAGCTGACATCAGCGTAGTCAATTACGGGCAGAAGCAAAGATTGTGCAAGTGCAATTTTAGTGGCAGTTGGTAGGAAATTGCGTAACCTACGCAATGAGCCCGCCGAAGCAAATAGTCTGCGACTTGTTTCTTGCAGTTGAAAACTCCAAGATATGGTTTCGTCAAAGTAGATACCAAGATTTTTTACAGTATTACTGAACGGGATGTTTTTGCTATCAAACTTGATTTGTGGTAAATCGGACCAGCAAATTTTAGACACCATGCGGGGACTGCCGACAATAATTAGTTGTGTTTTGTCAGGATTTACTATGAGTCCATACTGTTTACTCCACTCGCAAATCCGCGCCAAGTCTGTGTTGATAGTAGTACAGGCTTCGGGCGAGTTATTTAAGGGTGCTTGTGTATAGATCTGTAAATCATCTGCGTAAAGGTGGTAGGATGAAAGTAAATGTTTTGAGATAGAATTAATAAATATCGCGAAGAGTAAAGGAGATAGCACGCCACCCTGTGGTACACCGGCATTCGTGTTAGACCAAGTGGAATAAGTGTCTTCGATGCGTATACGTTGCCGGCGACCAAACAGGTAACTATGAAACCAGTCAACCGCCGTTGGAGATATGTTAAGAGAGCGTAGAATGCCAAGTAGGATGTGAAAATCTACCGTGTTGAAAGCATTGCTGAAGTCAAGTAAGGACAAAACGGTAAGATTCCCACTATCCATACCTAGCCTGATGTCATCTGACACGCGGATCAATGCAGTAACGGTACTGTGGCCAGGGCGGAAGCCGGATTGATAGGGATTAAGGAGTGCATTTTTACACAGGAAGGAACTGAGTTGCGTGTGAATAAGACGTTCTAGGACTTTTGACAGGAAAGGTAGTATGGATATTGGTCGATAGTCTGAGAAGGAATAGGGTTTAGGTTTCTTGGGTAAAGGAATTATAAGTGCATCTTTCCACGCTGTTGGAAAGATGCCACGGACAACGGAGTGATTAAGTATGTGACATAGGATAGGAAAAATTTCGTCTAGGATGGGGAGGATCATTTTACGGCTGAGACTATCGTTACCGACTGCATTAGACGTCATTGCTAATATACTCTTCTTAACATCACAAGCGGCAAATTGCGAGAAGGCAAAGGGATCATAATCTGGGGTTGCCAAGGATGAAAGAAGTTGTAAAGTGTTTCTTTTCGTATTTCCATCTAATTTGGACGAAGTAGTAAAATGTAAATTGAGAGAATCAAGGTGGACGTTATTCGGAATGGATTGCTGCTGTGACTTACCAATACCCAATGATTTGAGAAATTGCCAGACTTTAGCTGATTCACCATTTTCAACGGATTCATGAATATGTTGGCGTTGTGCTTTCCTACACACCTTGTTGCAGTGATTTCTTAGAGCCACGTATCTTTCTTGGTTCAAAAGAGTCGGCCTATGCTTCAATTTAGTCTTCGCAGCAGATTTTTTGGCCATGATCTTTTTAATATCATCTGTAAGCCAAGGTGCTGGTAAATGCTTAATTTTGATAGCGCGGATGGGCGCATGCTTGTCATACAGCTGAATTAGATTCGTTGTTAGGATATGGACTTTCATGTCTATACAATCTGAGGAATATAGAGTGTCCCAATCTATTTTACTGGCATCCTCGCGCAACTTGGCATGATCCATGCCGCTAAAATTGCGCTGCAAGATAATCTTCGGCTTCGCTTTGGGTGGACGTATTTTGTATGAAACAAAGATGAGGTCATGGTAAGAGAATGCATCAGCTGTGCACTGACCATGCTTAGAAACAGAGTTAAGAGAAGATACAAGAATAAGGTCAAGAAGAGAAGAAGCGGAATTAGGGAAGTGATGAGTTGCATTTAAGTTAAGAATTGATAAATTGCAGGACTCAGTGACACGCCGAAAAGAGGTGGCACGAGAATCCTGTTTGAGAAGGCATGTATTAAAGTCGCCCATAATAATAGTATGGTCGTAAGAGGGAGTCAAATTTTCCAAAATTTGCTCGAAGGATGAAAAAAAGTTAACATGACACGAAGGGGAATAGTAAACGCCTAATAGTAGTTTCGTGTGGTGCAGTTCCACCTCTAGAAAAAGATGCTCGCCAGCGTTCACCGGTGGCGGCTGCGTTGACATAGATACTATATGAAAAGGAATGTGAGAACGTAAGTATATGGCAACACCGCCTCCACCACCGATTGCGCGATCATTCCTAATAAGGTGGAAACCAGGCAGAGAATATAAGGTGGATGGAAGACATGGCTTTAACTATGACTCCGACACGAGGCTGGCATGTATGTTTTGACTGTCTAGGTTGGCCAGCATATCGGGGAAATGGGCTGGAATACTCTGAGCATTTAAATGGACTACATTAAAGTTCCTGGGTACGTCTGAAAACTGAGACTGGAGAATGTCTCCCAGGGAGGGTACACTTTCAAAGCTATCATCGTGGCTTGTTGCAGAGAGGAAGGTGTCATCTTCGCTATTTGAGTCACTGTCTGTCATATCAAATAGATCTAAGGTTAAATATATATATGTGTATATTAGCAAATAATATAAAAATATAGTATATAATATATCAATAAATATTTTATAGTTGTTATCGCGTAAAGCTTAAGTCATTGTGTCCACCCGCCGGTTGCGCATTATCAAGATAACATAATGATGCAAAAGAGATAAAAATGTTACTAACAAATATAAGTAAAACGAGAGAGATTGTTACATTATTACTCAAGAATAGTCCTACATACATTTTCCATAGTAAATGAAATAAATACCAGAATTTTGTCTCAAAATACAAGTATTCAAACATTGTATTATTTGTAATGCAGAAACAATATTGTAATGCAGAAACGAAACATAATCAAGGTTGACAATAGTGACATTGACAGTTATGACGATTGACAATATTTTATGGCAAAAATTATGTTGATCATACCTACACATTTGTTGCGGTACACAAAATAAAATAATAAGAACTAAAAGTAAACAACAAAAGTGACGGTGAATTACGTACATTATAAATTGATTACCCGAAAATAAACAAAGACTACGTAAAATGGGGAAAAGTCTACTTTTTCGAAGCAGCAGCACGCTTCGCCTTGGTCGCAAGGTGTTGTTTAGCTACTGGCTTCTCTGCGGCCGCAAGCTTGAGCTTACCTAGTTCGCCCACCGAAGATATACGATGACGGTTGCCATCGGGGCCAAGGATGAAGACGTATCCCTCTCTCGTCCAGCACTTCCCGACGCCGAACTTCGCTCGTGCAGCCATAAAAGCTTCGTGTCGGGAGCGGGTCAGGAACTCCGACAAAGTGATACCTGTGCCCTTCAACTTCGTCTTCGTGAACCATACGCTGTCCCGCACGACTACTGACTCGAACTTGACAAGTATGGGCCTTGCCTTGTCGTTGCTCGCTTGCCGTCCCATCCTGTGGCAGCGGCGCACATCATCAGCAGTGAAGGTGTCAATCTTGAGGTGCTGCCTTACAACATCAGTGACCACCTGAGCCGTCTCCTCGTCCTTGCGCTCCACCACTCCGTGAAGCAGTAACATCTTGCGCCGGCTGCGCATTTCCATTTTGTCCACCTCACGGCCGACAATTTCAAGCTGCTGGGAAAATGACTGTAGGGTCTGCAACACGAAGGTCTTAAATGTGGCAAACTCATCTGCTAAGCCCCCAGTGCTCTGTGGTGATTTTTTCTGCAGCTCTGCTTCAAACTTTGCCATACGTTCTTCAAAATAAGTCTGCATATCAAGGACTGTTGATGGATTGAATGTGTCCATAGTGTATTTATGTTAATACTTGTTAGAACACGGAGATAACACTACACCAGCAGGTATTCACTATTACCTATAATTATTTTGCATTTAAATTACTGTTTACTTAATATTAACTATTTTATTAAAATTTTCTTTCAAAGCAATATCAAATTGTACTTATTGTTTATATACTACCCACCAAAGTATCAAAAATGCGTACTGTTACATCCCTAGATTGTACCCCTTTCTGCCTACTCAGCACCTTACCTGATGATCGTGCATCTCCATCCATTTGCCTCTAGCCATGCATCACTCTCCCAGTCAGTCGCCTCCCAACCTTTTCGTCGCGCACTCCCTCTCTCGTAAATCACTCGCATATTGTAAAACTTAAAGTTAGTCTTTCTTAGAAATACATATATTTTACGCGTGTGAATTTGTTTCCTTTTTTAAAAAGACTCTCCAAAAGAGAGTTCTAACATTGGTGGCAGCGTAAAGGGATTGTAAAATCCTTGGTTCCCCGCGAGTGCAGTGTATCGAATAATATAGAGAAGTGCCAAACCGACCTTGAGCCAATAGCGACTCCGAAACGTCCAAGTATACCCAGTCCACTGTGCAGTAAGTGGCAAGGAAAGTACAAACAGAGTGTCTCCCAAGGGACTCCAAGCCCAGCACCGACCAGGTCTACGACGATCCAGGCTCCAGACCGCAGCAATCACGACCAGTTCCAGTTGTTCCAGTTCCCTGTACCTAGTGGAAATCATGAAATACATGTGCATCGTGGTTCTGTGAGTCGTTTCAAACATACATAATTCAATCACAGTGTTTCTAAAAATAGTTCCTAACATTCGACGACAACGCCTTATCTCACCTGTGGATGTTTAGGCTAGACGCCCGACGCCCGACGCTTATCTCCAGTTCTACGAATTGATATACTTACATTGTGTTCACGAACTAGTAGTATTTCCAGGGTCTGCCTGTAACTTTATTTTATTATTTTGTTTTGAATATTTTATTTTACTGTGTTCTATTTTATATTGTAAAATTTCCAAAGACTCAAAGAACGTTAAAGAGGAGTCTAAAGAACAAGCTTCTTTAGAAGTGATTCTCAAATTCATTAAACGATTTGACGGAAGTCGTGAAAAATTAAACCCCTTTCTTAACAACTGCGATAATGCAATTTCTTTAGCCTCCTCTCACCAAGAAAATATCGTTTTCAAATATATTTTAAGCCAGTTGGATGGCAAGGCCGAAGTAGCATGCTCTATTAAAGAATTCGATTCTTGGCCATCACTTCGTGAATTCTTACAGAACCAATTCGGCGAAAGAAAACACTATGCCCACTTACTAACAGATCTTCAAGACTGTAGACAGGGTGCCCAGGAGAATGTAAACCAATTCTCACTTCGAATTGAAACGTGCTTATCAAAGTTACTGACAGAAATATCCATAACTAACCACAAGAAAAGCGAACTGTCAGGTAGAGTGGCCGCGATGGAAGATCTCGCCGTCCATACATTCACTATGGGCCTAAATCCTCGTATTTCAAACATCATTAGATGTAGGGATCCGAGAACACTAAACGAGGCCATTAACTACGCAATCTCTGAAGAGAAAATCCTACAATACACACTTAAACAAAGCGTGACCCCTAATTCGAAAACACAATTCCGTCGCAATGACTTTAACAAACCCACTTTCAAAACAAGTAACTCAAATAATAATAATTTTCCGAATCAACAAAAACCCTCCTCGTCTTTCTCTGATCTATTCTGCAGATACTGCAAAAAATCTGGTCATTTGTTAGAAAATTGCAAACTACGTGACCATAACAATAAGAGATTCGAAACCGGTAACAGGTTCAACAACTCAAATCCACAACCGAGTACATCCGGTTTCAAACCCAGAACCGAATTCAAACCACAAATTAATTTTGTTACTGAAGAAGAAAGTTATGATACCGTAGATTCCAACGAAAATTTAAACTAAGCAATGTCCCGGCTAGGTGTCGCACGGGACATGTCTTCTCTTCAATAGACGACACCAAGATTCCTATAAAAACCCCTCCTGTAGAGACCCATGGACACGGTAACCAGCCCAAAAATCAGAGTCTCTCAAATAGAGTCAAGCAACCGGGTAACCAGCCCCAAACTGTAGACTCAATTCCAATTCGTAGAGTCAAGCAACCGGGTAACCAGCCCCAAACTGTAGACTCAATTCCAATTCGTAGAGTCAAGCAACCGGGTAACCAGCCTCAAACCGTAGACTCGATCACGACGAAATCTGAAAAACCTGTAAAAGAAAATATAATTAGTCATAAAGTATATGAGTTCACATCTAATATATCCAATAAGTACTTACCACATGTAAAAGTTGATTCTCCCGTGTCTCCTTATCATTTATTGTTGCTAGTCGATACTGGCGCAGCTATTAGTATTATAAAAAAATCTTCAATCAAAGATATGCCTTGTATTAATACATCAATTAGGTTCAAAATCCAAGGCATAGACTCTAAAGATGAATGCCCCACCTTAACCTTAGGTCAAATCCCTATATCAATTATGACACATGATGAATCCCATGACGATTGCAAACATCTGACGCATATATTTAATTTAGTTGATAATATTAACTTGCCCTATGATGGAATAATCGGTAACGATCTATTTAACATCATGGATGGTCAAATTAACTACGTGCAAGGTACATTAAACCTAAAAGATATAACACTTAAAATGTTTTTCAATAATCCTACTTACACTATTGCACCACGTAGTGAAGCCATAATAGAGTGCACAGTATCGAATCCCGATATTAAAGAAGGTTTAATAATCGACCAACACTTATCTGAAAATCTATTAGTAGCAAACTGTATTGTCCAAGTAAAAACTAATAACCGAGTAAATATCTCAGTCGTTAATACCTCAGAGAAACCTGCAACTATCGAATCTGACCTTCAATTGAACCTAGAATCTTTCGAAACAAATTCTTCTATTCCAATAGCTAGTGTATCAGAATCAAATGCTCTAGAACGAACTGAAGAAGTTTTGAATCTCCTTCGTGTATCCCACCTTAATTCCGAAGAGGCAGAAGCCCTATTCTCAGTCTGTTCTCAATTCTCAGATATTTTCCATTTACCTAATGATCAATTAACATCCACTAACGCAATCCAACATGAAATAAAAACCACTTCAGATAACCCCATTAACGTAAAGACATACCGATTTCCGGAATGTCACAAGAAGGAAGTTGAATCCCAAGTAGACAAAATGCTGCAACAAGGCATTATCAAACCCTCTATGTCTCCATGGTCTTCTCCTATCTGGGTTGTACCCAAGAAGCTCGATGCTTCTGGCCAAAGAAAATGGCGAGTAGTAATTGACTACCGCAAACTAAATGACATAACTATCGGAGACTCCTACCCCATTCCTAACATATCTGAGATATTAGACCAACTGGGAAAATGCAAGTATTTCAGTACGCTAGATTTAGCTTCTGGTTTCCACCAAATTAACATGAGCCCAAACGATTCTCCCAAAACTGCATTTTCAGTCCCTACAGGGCATTACGAGTTCACGAGAATGCCTTTTGGACTTAAAAATGCTCCATCAACATTTCAAAGGTTAATGAACTCGGCACTATCGGGTCTTCAAGGTATACAATGCTTTGTTTATCTCGATGACATAGTTATTTACTCATATGACATCCCATCCCATGTCAACAGCCTGTCCAATGTATTCCATAGATTACGTCAATTCCAATTAAAATTACAACCGGACAAATGCGAATTCTTTCGGAAAGAAGTTTCATATCTCGGACATGTGATCACAAGCAAAGGTGTAAAACCTAACCCCGAAAAATTAAGGGCAGTACACGAATTTCCTATACCTAAATCTCCCAAAGACGTTAAATCCTTTCTTGGTTTTGTCTCTTATTACAGAAGATTTATACCCGATTTCTTAAATATTGCAAAACCTCTAACTAACCTTCTTAAGAAAGACACTGACTTCATTTGGCTAAATGAGCATCAACTATCGTTTGAAACCTTAAAAAATAAATTAACTTCAGCACCTTTATTAACTTATCCTGATTTTTCCAAATAATTCCTCCTCACCTGTGACGCATCTAACTATGCAATAAGTGCTATTCTGTCCCAAGGAGAAATAGGGAAAGACAAACCAATCTCTTATGCATCCCGTACACTCAATAAAAGTGAGTGCAATTACAGCACTACAGAAAAAGAATTGCTCGCAATTCTCTTTGGTTGTAAGACTTTTCGCCCGTATCTCTACGGTAGAAAATTTACCATAATTACCGATCATCGCCCTCTACGTTGGCTATTCAATCACACTGATCCTAGTAGTAAGCTCCAAAGATGGAGACTAAAACTAGAAGAATACGAATGTGATATAATCTACCGTAAAGGAAAACTTAATAATGCCGCAGACGCACTATCTCGATACCCTCCGACAACTCTTATGAATCCTATAGAACCTGTACCCGGCCCTTGTAATCGAGACCCATACTCACCTGATGCTAATGAACTATTAAATCCAAATTCTTCTCCAATCATACCTTCGGATGATCTAATCCGCCTCGAAGACCTTATAGATCCTCTTTCTCCACCTGCAAATTTACCAGAATTAGGTAACCTTGATGATATAGATAATATAATAAATCAAGATGAAAACTTACCTTCACCCGTAGTTGACTCTCCAAATCCAACAAGTCCTGCAAATATTCCAAGTCCTGCTAGTTTTAATACCCAAAACGGTAACTACTCAGAATTCCTCAAAATTAATTCTAGAAATTTTAATTCTAATGCAACTATTATAGAACATCACGAAAGTTTGTGCAAAACTAATAAAAAACACATCATCATTCCAATGTCTATAGATATGGATGAATCCAATCCATACATTTATGAAATTACATCTAACTTCCCTAATCAAAATGAATTCACCCAATTAGAGAGAACATTACATTCATTCCTCAAATACGAAACAGACAACAAAACCTACTATTTTATCTTTACCAAAGTAAATCATTTTGATACATGTTCATATGAAGACATCTATAAATGCCTAAAATCTCTTAGAAACGAACTATTAATTACGCTATCAGGACAGAACAACGCTGAAGTAGCCATATCCGATTTCAATAATCCTTTTGACACTCACCAATATATTAAACTGTATAACATAATACTATATTTATTCCATAACTCTGAAATAACCGTACATGTCTATAAAAACCTTATTATTTACCCGTCTCTAAGCGAAATACAGAAAATCTTAAAAGAAAATCACGACATTCCAATAGCCGGTCACCTAGGCTCTTCTAGAATGCTTAAACGCATTCAAGAGAAGTACTACTGGAGAAATATGCGTCCAGACGTAGAAAACTACGCTAAGAAATGTCCACAATGCCAGACTAACAAAGCGCTTAGACAAACCAATCGCGCTCCTATGCAGATCACATCTCTTTCCACTCGACCTTTTGAACGCGTAGCCCTTGACATAGTAGGTCCATTGCCCGAAGCCGGTAACGATAAATATAAATACATCCTCACGCTTCAAGATGACCTAACTAAATTCTCAGCAGCCTATCCTATTTGCAATACCACGGCTGAGGAAACCTCCGAATGTCTAGTCCATTTCATCACACTATTTGGTATCCCCAAAACTATTTTAACCGACCAAGGCACAAATTTTACTGCCGAACTCTTCAAACAGACCTGTAACCTTCTTAAAATCAAACAATTATGGTCCACCCCATATCACCCTCAGACTCAAGGCGCCCTTGAGAGGAGCCATTCCACTCTGAAGGAATACCTTAAGTCGTATGTAAACGAGCAACAGAATAACTGGCATCGCTTCGTGTATACAGCCATGCTCGCATACAATTCAGCCATCCACTCCACCACTCACTACTCTCCTTACGAACTCCTATTCGGACATAAACCATTTATACCCGATTCCATCTATGACGAAGTCCCAGGAGCTACCTATCCTGAATATGTCCGACTCGTTCAAAATAGGCTTGAATTTTCTAGAAGAAAAGCAATAGAACACATTCAGAAATCAAAAGAGACCTCGAAATCCTATTATGACACACA
This sequence comes from Euclidia mi, assembly GCA_944739405.2. Taxonomy (NCBI): domain Eukaryota; kingdom Metazoa; phylum Arthropoda; class Insecta; order Lepidoptera; family Erebidae; genus Euclidia; species Euclidia mi. The sequence continues at coordinate 80,879,389 of OX123191.2, read as the reverse complement.
CTCTCGACCAGTGAAATACAAAGTAGGAGACCTAGTATACCTAAAAAATCATTTACGCCTGAGAAAAGCTCTCTCACCCATGTGGAAAGGCCCTTACAAAATAGTTAAAATCCATGGAAATAATACTGCATCTATCTTAATAAACAGACGTCACGTTAAACACCATTTCGACGAACTCAAACTAGCCACTACTACGACAACTGGATAATATCTTAGTATAAATAATAATTTGCACTTACTTCCATTACAGACTTGGATTCATATATTCTACCACGGCATCCAATAATCCAGAATATATCCAGCCAGCATCAAACAACGCCGGTATATATTTTGATCCCATTGGTTCTGTAAAAATCACTGATGACACACTTGATGTAATCATCCCAATAGACATTTCATTTGTTCAACCACATTTAGAAAATATTAATAATATATTAGGAACTTCCAAATTCCTATGTAAACAGAGTAATGCTTTTTACGAAAGTGAATGTCATCATATATTCCAAACACTATCGTCTCGTTACTCTGATATTCTCAGAGATTTTGATTCAATTTCCTATCTTATATCTAAAAACGTTAAAAGAGCAGCTTGGTTTGGTGGTATCGGCACCATGATCAAACAACTATTTGGTAACATGGATGAAAATGACGCTGTGAAGTTCAGCGACGCCATTCAAATAATAGAAAAAGATCAAACTAAACTAGCAACTTTAATTAAAGACAACATGATGGTCACGATGTCAACATTATCATCTTTCAAAGACACAATTGATAAAATCAATGCAAATGAGCAAAAGCTCAATTTTGCCATCGAAACCTTAAATGAGAATGTCGCTAACTTAACAATAGTCTCTGATAAATTATATATAAAATCTAAGATATCGGAATTGTCGAATATCTTAGAAAGCAATCTATTAATATTATCTTTTAAGTTAGAAGATATCGTAAATGCTATCATGTTCAGCAAATCGAATATTTTGTACCCCTCTATTATTACTCCTAAACAACTATTTTCTGACCTTGTAAATAATTATAGATTTCTTCCTAGCTCTAAGCAACTACCTATCCCGTTAGTCCTCGACAACATGCATATTTTAGAAAAAGTGTCCGATGTTTCGTGCTATTACACGAATAACAAAATCATATTTGTTCTACAAATACCATTAGTAAATACTAAAGAATTTGATCTGTATTACATCTTACCCTATCCTGTGAATCTTAAAACTGTTAACAATACATTGTATTCTAGTATTATACCCTCTACTAAATATTTAGGCATAACCAAAGACAAGTCGTCCTATTTTAAATTAGAAACACTATCAAATTGTAAAGTTATGAATACACAATACTATGTTTGTGAAATACCTAATGTCTATACTACATCAGCAATACCTATTTGTGAAACTGAAATAATCTCAAAAGCTTTAACTTCTGTTCCACCAACCTGTAAAACAGAATTCATTAATGGTAACTTTGAAACTTTCCATAAATTGCACAATAACCAATGGATTTATGTTATTAGCCAAGAATCCAAAATAATTATAGAATGTCCAAATAATGACTTAACAGAATCATTTATATCCGGTACTGGTATACTGACATTACCCGATCAATGTATAGCATATTGTGAAGATAATAAACTAATACCTAGACGCCATATCGAAATTAATGCAAAACCAGTAGTATTGCACTTCGAATTAATTAACGATACCTGTTGTAGTCCAGTAACATATTTAAAAGACAGCATTAAAGCTCCTTTTGTAGATTTAAAGAACAGAGATAATCTGGATTCTCTCCTTACCAATTATGATAAAACAACTGAACAAATTAAAACTAATCTTGATAAGATAATTGAAAAACCTCACATAGTTCTGTATGGTAATTTATATTCTTATACTACCATTGTAATAGTTTTAATTATAGTATTAACCATATTGTATAAGCTGTTTAAATATTATAAGTAAGTAAAGGCACAGAAATGTAATCCCGATCCAGAAGAACCTATAGAAATGACATCCTCAGATCCCGACGATGATGTTCCAGCTCCTAAAATCCGCAGAACCTAACCTGACTAACTCCTATTTTTCATCGTCAACTTACCTTTCACCCGTAAGTTTCCTCTTATCCGGGGGGCTGTTACATCCCTAGATTGTACCCCTTTCTGCCTACTCAGCACCTAACCTGATGATCGTGCATCTCCATCCATTTGCCTCTAGCCATGCATCACTCTCCCAGTCAGTCGCCTCCCAACCTTCTCGTCGCGCACTCCCTCTCTCGTAAATCACTCGCATAGTGTAAAACTTAAAGTTAGTCTTTCTTAGAAATACATATATTTTAAGCGTGTGAATTTGTTTCCTTTTTTAAAAAGACTCTCCAAAAGAGAGTTCTAACAGTACGGAACCCTCGGTGCGCGAGTCAGACTCGCACTTGCCCGAATTTTTTTTTATAGCGTCACGCCTGTATCCCCTAAGGGTAAGGAATAGGTGCTATATTACACCCATATGTCGCCTTATGAGTCATTACACTTGACTTTGACTACCTCCGTCGTCCAGTGGATAGCGTATGCGACTGCTGATCGGAGGTCCCGGGTTCGATTCCCGGGTCGGGCAAAAGTGTTAAGCGGAATTTTAGCTACCACATTATAAAGGGCAACTCCGTGCTGCTACTGAAAAGTCGGGATAACTCAGTAACACTTTTGCCCGACCCGGGAATCGAACCCAGGACCTCAAACACAGAATCGATCGGCAGACGCATACCACGGAGGCAGTTTTCTCTTGGGAGTAAGTAAATAAAAAATTTGCTATCAGTTTTCGCAAGTTTTAGGAATCAGTCCCTCGTTTCATAATTTTACTGTTGACAAGTCCAAAATTTGTTATTTAATAAATCATCATCATCATCATCAGCCCTATATAAAGACTGTTCCACTGCTGGGCCATAACTGACTGCACGGTTGGCGTAATGGTTTAAGCGGCCGCCTCGCCGCTTGACGCTGCGATTGTTGTTTCGAGTCTGGGTGTTCATTGTGTCCGTTAGTTGTATGTTTGTGAATTCACCCACGACATAGAATTTAGTCCTAATGCGGGAGTTGTCTTTTTTACGAAAAAATAATTAAAGCCATAGTTGTCCAAGCTGGTCATTGATAAATACTTAACAAAAATTCAAATGTTTTTGGAGTAGAAGTAGTTGATTCATCACCAATTATTTATTTTCATCTAACGCAAAATCTATATAATTTCAGTTGGATTAACTTTTGTTTTTTAATGGCCGTCCGCTCTGTTGGTAATCCTACATTGAAGAGGACTTTACATTATCCTATCAACGGACACAATGAACCCACAAACCAGGAATTACATTATCAGGCGTATGTCGAATGAATGAGATTATATACCTTTTCTAAGAATCAAATAAGATAAACACGCGAGAATCCGTTTATTTCTTTGTTTATACTAATTAAAAAAACCGCTGCCACAGACGCTGAGAATTTAAAAGTTTAATTTACTTGAACCCTGAATAAATTATACAGCAGGAAATGAAAACTTCTGTGTAACAGAACATACATTTTCTTCGCTGTTTTAAATAACATGTCTTTTATCTGTTGGTATGTAATGAAAGAAACGATATTTACATATATTGTTTTTTAATGTTTAATTCTATTAATTCTCTGAAGTCAAGGTGAGAGATTATAACAAAACTACATATGTAGGATTTAAGGTTGTTTGTTTCATGTGAGTATGTGACCAACTCTTGTGTCGGAGTATTCAGACTGCCCAAAGACCTCCAACATGGTCTAACCTTTACAGCAATTATATTATCTGTGGCCTAGAGATGTTTGTCTTGAGACAAGAACCGAGATCGACAGTTTTAAGTGCCCTTCGAAGCACAGTGGCGTTCTGATATTATGCCACACTCTTTCATCCATTCAATTCACCTGCGAAATCGATGCCTAACTAAACTTGGTCGACCTTTTAATTTAATTGAAAGTAATATGCATGTTCAATATGCATGTTCAAAGACAAGCAAAAAACTTATTGTTTCATTGAAACCACCGATATTTCCCATGAAGCTTCTTTTAGTTGTCTATAGTCTAGCTTTTACTAAGGCTTCGGCGTCCTTTCCTTGGAGAGACCAAGGAAAGGACGCCGGAGCCTGCCTGAAGTAGTGTAAAAGCTAACTATTAAAGTGTAACTAAGTTACAGTAAGTTTATAAACTTGTGAGCGAAAAGGCTTCGCCACGATTCGAAGCGAGGTTTTCCGTCACTTTTGAAATACATATATCAGACATCTTGTACACGTCCGCATTTATTAAACGTACCTATCTGTATATATTATTACCTATTTGTTATTAGATATGGTGCATAGGATTCCCACCAAGAACTTAGGGTCCCAAGCCAACCTCACCTGGAATTGGTGCACCTGCCGATCAACGGACGAGGCTCTGGCAAACAAAATATCCCGATAAGCGGCAATAGGCTCGCCACCTATTACGTGGGATCAAAACACTGGCGAAAAGTGGGCGTTTAATATGCCTTTGCCTACCCCTTCGGGGAAACAGGCGTGAGTCTATGTATGTATGTATGTTATTAGAATTAAATCATCATCCTTCTAGCGTTATCCCAGTTTTCAATCTGGGGTCCGCTTACTAGTCTAACCGGATTTGGCTGAATATTAGCTTTCCCACAGAGTGACTGCCTGTCTGACCTCCGCAACCTGAAGGGATAGCGATATATTAGAATTAAATAAATATATGAATTAAATAAATATAAAATTCTTCCGCTACTACTCACTGACATACAACGCAGATCTAAAACTACTGGGTGCAAGAAGCTAAAGTTAGGCATCTATGTTCTTTGGGAACCGTAGAGAAGCACTGTGATTTTTTTAAATTCCCACGAGATCGATTAACAAAATAAAAAAATAAAGTAAGAATTTTGAGCAGTGACGTTCTACTATTCTAAAAATGTAGAACATCAAATGTATCTAGCACTGTCGTGCCTACTAGTACAAGTCCTAGAGATCCATTAACAGTGTCTCGCGCCGCTAATTTAATTCAACGCGAGATCCCGACTCGACTCCCGTCCGTTTTGTGCCCATTATTACAAGTTAAATATGCAGCCACATATAAAACTGATAATGGAAAGGGACGGACTTATGTAGTGCAGTGTTTAGGCAAGACGTAATATTAAATGCTTAGTGCTATGCTAAGTTGAATGATTCGGATTTGAATGACGAATGTGAGTCTATCAAATGTGTTTGTGTGTGTAAATGTTTTGTTACTGTGCTGTTTATGTGGCGGGTTAGTGATTGGAGCGATGAATGGAATTTTAGAGTAACTACTTGTACGTATGGAAAAGAAATAGGAAATACTAAAATATCGATCCGTTTTAAATATTTGTTTTGTGATATAGCATTTCCTACTGATATTCGTCGACAGCCTCAGTCAGAACATGCTATACTTTTCAATAAAATTGGTAATACTTTGTATGAGCAATATCAACTTTTGCCCCTATTTAAACATAAGGTTGACAATTGTTTAATTATATGAATCGCAAATACTTTGATTAGTACCTTAAAAAACACTTTTGAATAACACGTCTAACAACTCGCATTTGACCAGCGTGGTTGACTATATCATTAAACTTCTCATGTGAGAAAAAGCTCGTGCTCGAACGATGTTATAAAAATTATCACGAGCGTAGACCATAGAGAATAGCTACATATATTTTCAAGGTGTGTTAAAGAATAAAATATTCCAAAAAAATACAATTTTCTAAATAGCAGCTTAACCACTCAAAATTGATAGGTGTTGCGGTTATCGACCTCTGGGAAGTCGTTGGTCGATCACATTTGAAATCATTTATTATGTCGTTTTCGCTATTTGAAATTTACTCTACTTTATATTAGTGACGTAGAATACCGTTATTACCCTATTAAGTCCAGATTGTCTATCTATTATCCAAAAAGTTTCAACGGAAAGATATGACATGTCATTTGGAAGATAAATGGTTAAAGATAAAAAGGAAACGATATGGTTGTGAAGTGATTTCTTCCTCGTAGTAGGTGCTTGAGTTGATTGACTGTGGAACTGACAGCTGGATGGATGATGATCGAGGTATGGCAATGTGAGTAGTATATTATTTGTATACAATGTGTAAATGAAAATAATATGGTCATGTTACGAGTTGTATAGCTTATTGCAAGACAGCCCCATGCATTTTGGGTCATTTTCTTTAATAGGTACATAGAGCGCCAGTCTATTTTTATTGTAATTCAACAAATAATAACATACTTACCTAACAACAGACTGTAACAAAACTTACTAAGAGCACTAATTAATGTTTCGCCTAATTATTGTTGTACGCATAATATGACATTATGCTAACTCCATATGAAATTAATGAGTAATATAAAATTCGGATGCTATGGCAAGAATCCTGAAATTGGTAAAATATCATGTTTTTATAATTATGTTCATGTGGCCTTACGAAAATATCCTTCCTGATAGGCTTATTTTTGCATCTGGAAAGAAAGACTCAGAAATAAAAAGTTTATATTTGTTTACACACCTAAACGCTATAATTAAACTGATTATTCAGATCATAAGGCTGGAAATCAATCGCAAACCGAATTACTTCGCGCTGCGTATATGAGCCGCCACGTAATTGAATGTAATGCGTGCGCCACCAAAACCAAACGCCAGACTACGCCACAATTAATCAGTTGAAACATCAGCTTCATTTATTACTTTTGCTTAATTTTTTTTCAAAGAGGCGAGTAGCTACTGTGGTAAGGATTGGTCTTTTGATCAGATATTCTGATAATCTACTGGAATATTAGAATTCTATTAACACAGCAGGAGGAACTGCAAGGAATTTATCCACGAAAGGGAAAGATGGAAAGATCTCGTGTCGGAGACCAAGACTTTGAGTCGCTGCACAACCACAAATGAATGAATGAATGAAAACAGCAATGTTTCTCTATTTTCAAAATTTTCTTTATTTTATTCAAATAAATTTGGAAAACCTTTCAAGCTTTATTATATTGTAAAACTTTTAGCAAGCACAGATGCTAGCTATGTGCTAATATGAAACAGATTGTCACCCTAAGATGTGAAATTTTGAAACATGTTGAACATGTAGTTATATGACTTTAATAGTTCATATCTCTCTCGTCACACGTTTGTTTTAAATTGTCTAACGTTGCCTCGGTTTCAAGTATTTCGGCACTCTTGCAAGCTTCTCGCATAGCTAGCAATCTTATGAACTGATGATATAAACAATTTCAGTACACAATTAAGATTAACGCAAACCATCTTTGACACATTCTAAGAATATGCATCTCAGTCCGTCCGTTTATCATGAATCAAACCAGAACATCTTATACTGAATGAATCGCGTATTCATTCATTTGAATCACATTTATGAGTATACCTATTACATCCTGTCACACTGTACCTGGGTCTTTCCGCTTCCAGAAACTGGGATAACGTCTTCGATATTTCAGTGAAAACTGCTTTCACAATTAATTAAACATAATATGTTCCCTTTGAATCAGTCACAAGACAGATGTAACACTTCCTTCGGAAACATTATGGAAACTCTCAGAACTGGCAGATTCCTCACGATGCTTCCCTGTACCATTTAGCAAGCGATAAATAACAATTTTATTGAGTCCTTAAATTTAAAAAGTCTGTAGAGCTCACCATGGGTTAGGTGTGTGGAGAGTTAGGGCATCACGATCGCCAAATACTTATGATTGATTGATTGATACACGTAATATGGTCGCACATTACACTCAAGAGAAACCGTAGGATATTAATAGTATCCTAGTTTTAGTAGCTTTGGCATCGTATTGATCGATGACAATACTACAAAAAACAGTGTTTTAAGATTGTATGTGTAACCTAATCTACGCATAATATTTAATTTTTAGAAATACGATCCAAATCACTTTCAACCACTAACGAAATATTCTTTAGTATACAAATATAAAGTCTAGGAATACCTTTGACCTTTGAATAATAAAACTCATCTTAATACGGAGGATATTCAGAAAAACGAAAATAACGCCAACCTTTGAAAGGTGAACGATGCAGGAGTGACCTTTGATTTGATTATTCAATTGTGTGAATAGCTGACGTGGCGTATTTGTATGCGCCTTTAAGTAAACTGAATGGATTCTTATAAGAATGGGTGGCATATGTACAAGATGAACGTAACATAATGAGTTACAGACCTTTTGGTACCGTGTTAGACTTCTAGATCAGACTACTTAGTTGCAGAAAGGCGTCCAGTAGACGGCAAAATACCTCATAATTAATTACTTAAACACTATCAAAAACCGTATGTGAACCTACTACTACTGATGTTCTAGTTTTTACAAGGGAACTAAGGAATTGCGTACAGCATTTTGATCCTGTGTCAATTTACGCCGACTTCGTGGTATCAAGTCAATCTATTATCGTCATTGTTCATCTTATAAATAATGACCAAAATCAGTTACCATAAAAATATTTACAACACACACACAAAAAACATTGCATGTTTTAATTTATTATGGACTATTTCAAAATGAAAACAAAGTTGATAGTAGTTTGACAATGAAAACTGTTCGACGCTGCGCTCCGCTCCGCTCTATGTTCACCGGCCCCTAATCAACTTCGATATAATCCTTTACAAACTATAAGCAATAACAGGGTTAAGGCTATAAAATAGCTTTCAAAATGCCAAAACTTTACTATCACCTCTCTTCTTAAGATTTAGGAAAGCTTATTTTCCCAACTATTCGTATAATCAACCTTTATATACTTCGATAGTTTCGAATACCTGAATAAGCAGCCGGCCTCACAAATGTCAACATAACTTAAACCGAACAACAAGAGGACTCCGAATTCCATTTATTAACATTATTCCAGCCACTCACTGTCAATCGAATTACTTATACCTTTGCTAATGTAACATCTTTTGTTGTCTACGAGATTTTACTTCTTAGCCACTTGGTTTTCTTTGAACATAGTTCTTATAGCAATTGTGGCAAATATGAGTAATAGATGATAGAAAAAGTTTGAAGGGTTGTATTTTTGGTCAACTTTTGTAGACAATTTTGTTCGAAGATTACATTAGTAATAACAAGTTTTAGTTTTACATAAATATATTTTACTACTTTAAGAAGGAAAACATTTCTTTGTTATTTTTAAAAGCAGCCATGTAAAATGTATTAGTAAAATTCTTAATAATTTTAAATCAAACTTTCATTTAGAGCAACTTCACACTAGCGTTTGACGAGCGTAATCGTATGCGCAGAGCATCCGCCGCGCCGCGGGCCGTTTTATACGCAGTTAATTAAACGCTATACTACCGTGCCGCTGTCGCTACACATTTTACAGAGTACTCATGTGCCCCAGCCAAAGACTTAAATCGTTAGATGTGCCTATACTATATATCATCATCAGCCTTTAACAGTCCACTGCTGAACTGAACTAGGCCTCTCCTTTGAAAGGAGGAATTGGCCTACTATACCACACTGGCCAAACGGGTTGGTATAGGGTTTGTATCAAGTTTTCCTTCTCTTACAATGCTGTTCGCTGGATAATATGCTCCCTCTGTCCATGGGATGAAATAGGGTGGTGACATTCCGTATTCTTAATCCGTCACCACACGGACAATAACATATATACGGCACAGTAAAACAGGTCATCTTTGGGAAGACTGAACTCACTCGTCTCATCGTAGTAGCTTGCTTAGCAAGCACTGCGTGCATTGTCAGATTGACTTAAAACGTGGATAGCTTTCAAAGCGCAGGTTACATCTAACGATGTAAATCTCTAAGCCCGAGCAGAGACGCTGGGTCAAGGCTTTGAAACCGCCACATTGTCGACGTTTATCGAACGCCTACGCCCAAAAAACGCTAGTGTGAAGGGGCTCTTAACAACACAAATTATAACATAACTTTAATATGATTTAACTAAAAGGAATGACCCGTACGAATAGCTGGCAAGCACCAATGCTAAAACTATACATCATAAAAACTGGCAAGAGCGACAATAGGACCAAGTCCATAAACCTTCATTACTAGAACAAATAAAAAAACTAAATCCGCTTGTTTGCCATTTTTACCCGACTACGGCGAAGCCAAAAGGAAGGGTAATGTTTTTGGCAATCTATGTATGCATGTAAGTATGTAGCGCCACCGTAGCGCCTAAACTACTGAACCGATTTTAATGAATGGGGTGTCAAAAGATTCGTTATAATAGCGCGGGTGACATAGGCTACATAAATGTTATCTAAATTTTCTATTACGGAATTAATACCTAAGATTCCAACCTCAAAAAAAAAAAATAACGAGACCCGTGGTCGCACCTTTTTGTATACATGTAGTTTCCTGCCATGTTTGTTTAATGCAGGTCAGCGTTCCTGGTAGCCACATTAGGTACCTATACAATAGGTGCGACCACGGCTCTAGCTTGAGCATTTCTGTACTTATACTTTTCTGGATTTATATCTGAATGAGTTATTTCTTGTTTCGTCCTTTTAGACTCCTTTTTTACGTAGTCGGGTTATAGTTTTTAAACTTATTTTTTTAGTGTTAAGTACATTCCAGCAACGGTTAAAAAGTATCCGCACGCATCGCTCGGAGACCTGAAATACTAAACGGCTAGAGAATGCCTGCATCTTTCAAGATATGTATGCATCATATTAAATTTATTTAACGATTTTTAATCGTAAATATTATATCTTTCTTTCCTGGCATTTCGGCCGTCTTACATCGCTCGAGTTCACAGTAGATATAAATGAAGATATAAGATAACAAATTAAAAATTGCTCGAGCTCAGAATACATTCGTCACCAAGCAAGAAGATTCCCTTATCTTTAACAAAGATAGACTATTCTAGATATTATTATCCTCGGAAATTAAGATTTTCATCAAGTAATTAATTAGTTCTTGTCTTGCCTCTTAGTGTGAAAGCAGTAGGTTCTTCATAATTTCAAAGTGAATTTCCATTTTGGCGTTCAAAAGGAACTGATGTGACGTCTGTTGGACAAAGTTTAAGCTTGTTAAAGACAATTATAAAAGAAATCTTGAAACTGGAAGAGTTATCTAAAGTTTTGATTTGACTAAAGTTTATTTTGAACAGTTTATATGAGTAGAATAAAAATTTTTAAGTGGCTTCCGCCACTTTTCTCTATCTTTATCTTTTGATCGTGTAATAACAAGAAAAGTGTCAATTTATTGTTAGTTTTCAGGCCAATGTACAATGGCATACCAATTAACGATGTATTGAGGTGATTGTTGGAAAAGTTTTGATTACAGCCCTTATTTTTTAAACCTTGTTTTGATGGTGGTATCAATTTACATAAAAAGATACGATCTTTGGATTTCCTTTTGTTTCCATAACTCAGTCTTATCATCATTACACTGTAATAGGTTTTTGACAGTCGTTACCTGCAGTCATTGCCACTAAATATTCTGCCTGGAGGCCTGGACTAAACCCCAAAATTTAGATCAGCTATCGTGCGGTCGACAGTCAACAGTCACTTTACTAGCGGTTCGATGCGGGCTGATAAATATGCTAAGGCAAAAAGTATGAAAGTCGTAGAGATCCTACCGCTAAAACGCTACTATTATAATAATAATGATGATGAAGGCTATCTTTTAATTAACAATAACCCAGTATTCCATCACAATTACTTGTCATATTCAGATTAAGTCTTTGTTTAAACACATAGAAACGATATCAATATTGCAAATTGAAATCCGTCCGGCCCGTGAATCCCGCTACTGATATTTATTCGATCATACATTATTTATTGAATACTGTTTGCACAGTAGAATAAACTGCCACCAAACGAGTTTATTTGAATATCAAAGACGACAAAATAGAAATATCAGCTCAGTTTAATAACTGTTTCTATACGTTAAACTCTCTTTGAATAACACAAAGATAAGGTCATGGTTCAAAACACTGACTAAGTGCGTATTGGAAACATAAGAAGACTGACACAAACATTATTGAGAACTTTCAGATATTCACTTTTCGTCACGGCGCTTGATTGACCTAAAACTTTTTCTTAAAGTTCTATGAAATAAAAGCTTTTTTAAGGCACTTTTTTATTAATTTGTTCGACTTGTTTTAGTTCAACTTTTATTACAACTATTTCTAGATTCCACAAAAATACAGGTCTCAGCCAATGAAACGCATTTCTCCTTTCCCTACATTCATCAATATATTTCATTCTAATGCAATCATCCTTCACTCCTTTCATATAACCCAGAAGTCTTCAATCACACACCGGCACAAACCATTCATTACTCCTGTCGTTCGTTCAAATACTTCACTCGGTCGGCCGCAGATATTTGGCGTCGTACGATTTACAGAAGTGCTCAGATTGATTGAAGTCATTGCTGTTGGATGTGATTGGATCTGGCGGACTGTATTTTGTAAGTGAGCTGAATCTTATTGATTTTATATCGTTTGATATTTTAACGAGAATATGACTTTTTAAGCTTAATATGTAAAACTAACATGATTTAACATTTAACCTATGATTTACTCTCAGTAAAACACGAGGTATTGCAACAGTGTTAAAAACGTTAATAAATAATCTTGAAGTCTGGCCACATGTGGAGTACTGCTCACATCTCTGGGCCGGAGCGCCAAAATATCAGCTTGATCCACTTGACTCCCTACAGGGACGAGCTGTTCGAATCGTCAGTGATCCCGATCTCACGGCTAGACTAGAGTCGCTGGAGCAGCGGAGAGACTTTAGTTCTCTCTGCGTATTTTACCGACCCTTTCACGCGGAATGCTTCGAAGAATTGTTTAATTTGGTACCAGGGTCACCCTTCTACCAACGTACCACTCGCCGACGCAGTAGAGTTCACCCGTACTACCTGGAAGCGTTCTCATTTAGTACGGTGCGCTCCCAGCGATCTTTTCTACCACGTACGTGCAGGCTCTGGAATGAACTACCTACTGCGGTGTTTCCCGAGCGCTATGACTTATCGTTCTTCAAACGAGGTTTAAATAGAGCATTACTTTCACGGTAGGCAGCGGCTTTGCCGTGTACACCCTGACATTAGCGAAGTCCATGAGCAGCGGTTACCGTTTACCATCAGATGGGCCGTTAGCACGTCTGCCACTAGCAGCAATAAAAAAAAATCTTCAAATTTTTGATTTTCTATTTCTTTTGACGAGACCCTATACACTAGGTACAATCATATTTTACCCATTGACATAAAGACATAAAACTCACTGCTTGGTAAAAAGATACAAAGCGGGTAGCTGAGTAGACATTATGTTCTCTATTTTTACTTAAATTTTCAGAAGACAATTCTAGGAAGACAGAACAACACCTCAAGAGATACGAAGAGTAGACTCTTCGTATCTCTTTTGCTCATTTTGCTTATAAATGTATTTTAGCTGTCAGCTCAAATTATGTGTATGTTATTAATTATCTGCTAAAATTACATTTTGCTAATAACATGCTCATATTGAAATACCGTAACTCGTCGACTCATCGAAACACTTAAATCGCTACACAAAGCTATTTCGTATACTCCAAAATAAACAACTAATCACGATTTCTCAAAATTCAAGTCAATGTAAGCATCTAAAATTTCATTAACAACTCGAAAAGCTACAATCATTGCCTGCCAAATGATAAAGTCCCAAGATTACGCCGACTAATTGCAGGCATATTTACAAGTGCTGTACACTACTTCCTTGCAAGTTGCGTGATAAGGAGCCATACAATATTTAGCTCTACCTTTAGCTAACACACGCGGGCTTAGACGAAACACGTGTTGTAAGCTTTACGTAATACGTATAGTTATTATGAATTCATGAACACTTTTGTTCGGTAAATGTGTTACTGATTCCCTTAGGCGGCTTAGGCGAATGGTTTAAGTTGTCTAAGTGTTATTTTGAATGGCTTTATAATTGACTTTAAATTTTCTTTCGGGATATATACCACGTACCTTTGTTTGAAGTAACCGATATTATTTTATGGCTTTATAATTGTCTAGCTTCTGCCCGTAGTATTATCCATATGGATGATGGGTGTCGGTTATCACGACACAAAGCCTATATGTTATTTTGACGTGTAAGCTATGTTACTGCAAAGTTTCATCAAAATCCCTTCAGTAGTTTTTGCATGAAAGAGCAATAATCATCCATATATGCAGCTGTCCGCACAAACTTTAGAATTTGTAATAGTAGCAAGACATCTTTCTAGCCTCGGACGAGAGATCGAGAAACCGATCTTTTGCCATTGGACTGTTCTCAATTACGAAATTATTTTGTTAAATAGTGAGACTCGCATAGGTCACACAACATACAACACGATAAACTTTTATAAGAACTTCAATAAAACATAATAGCTGCTAAAGCATAGAATATCGCTACCCGTTTGAGTTGCAGAAGTCAGAGGGCAGTCTCTCTGTTTAAAAGGTGATATTCTCACAAATCCTTTAAAACTAGTAAGCGGAAAACTGGAATAACGCAAGGACGATGATGACAGTCATAATTACTTTATTTACACACTTTGGGACCTAAGAATTCATAGCAATATTCATTTAGGTGTAAAATTACACCTCTCCTATCACAAATTACATACAAACAGCGATAGCCGAGTGGAGAGACCGACAGACTGCTATGCAAAGGACGGTTCGAACCCACGGTACGCACCAATGACTTTTCGAAGTTAAGTGCGTATTAAACTGTTAATTATCGCTTGCTAAACGGTGAAGGAAAATATCGTGAGGAAACCTGCATGTCTTGTTCACCTGTTCTCCATAATGTTCCTTGACAGACATGTGAAGTCTGCCAACTCGCACTTGGCCAGCGTGGTGGACTATGGCCTTATCCTTCTCATAGTGAGAAGAGGCCCGTGCCCAGTAGTGAAACAGTATAAAGGGCTGATGATGATGATACCACTTTGAGTATACAAGCGTAAAGATATAAAAAAAATATATTTGATTGCGGCTATCGAAATATATTTGTTAGCAATAAATCCAAATAAATATCAAAACCTGACCGATTGATTAATGACCTAATACATAAATTTCATGACATGGCCTTTGTCCTGCCTTTTAATTATAGCAAATTGAACACAATAATTCATGGAATAAATTAATATCCTTAATCATTGCGACATGACATTTTCATACCATATTTTAATTATACACTTCAAATAAATTTCCACAAACCCAACTAAATGACTTTGATTATAAACTTGTCTAGATAGAGATTTCGAACGTCAAAAGTGTTAAAAAAAGATCAGCGAACTGTTAGCACCGTTAGCACATAAGCTAGTTCCACGCTGTCAGTAGCGATTCTTGTGATGTGACTACGTGATCCGTGCTATCAAACATTTGACGAGTTGTGCTAACGTGTGTAGGAATCACAAATGATGATTAAAAGGCAACAAAAATAATAACCTATCATTGGTCACTAACATTTTATATAACTGTTATCTAAAGAAATAATTAAATTGTTTAAATATGATTCAACTTGACACCATGGTACCGGTTCTTCTTTCTTCTTTCTGGTAGTTCCCTCAATGCTGAGGATCGTGACTGTATGTCAATCTTCTCCATTCGGTCCGGTTCTGCGCCATATGTACCGCTCCCCGTATCTGGCCTCCAGTTACCTCCTTGAGTTGCTCCACCCATATAGCTGGCGCTCTTCCTCTAACGCGCTTCCCCTCCATTCGTCCGAGAATGATGAGTTTCTCCAGGCTGTGCAATGGGGATCGCATTATGTGCCTAAAGAAACTCCGGATCCTTTCCTGGCACGTAGTCAGCAGGCGCTTGGTGACCTTCAGCTCTTCGAGGATGGAGACATTGGTTCTCATAGCTGTCCAAAGAATGTGTAGCAGCTTCCTCCAACACCACATTTCAAAGGCATCGATATTTTTGCGTTCCTTTTACCTGAGACACCAAGTCTCCACCCCGTACAGGAAGATAGAGAAGACCAACGTACGAACCAAACGCATCTTAGTTACTCGGCGAATATTACGGTCTTTCCAGATTTTATCGAGGCTAGTCATGGCACTTTTAGCCGTCCCGATACGGCGTCAGATTTCTTTCTCGCAGTTACCACTGTTAGAGATCAGCGACCCCAAGTATATAAATTCTTCCACTTTCTAATAACACTTGAGCGCATTTGATGGACTTAAAACTTGAGCTCTGTCCACCGTAATCACTATGGTCTTAGAGTGGTTTATGTGCAGGCCAAATTCAAGGCTCACACTCTCTATTCGCTCCACGATCGCAGCCATCTCGGACTCGCTGGCTGCAAGGATTGTTGTATCATCGGCATATTTTAGGTTCGTGATCTTCGTACTGCCCACCGTAACGCCGCTGTCCCAGCCATCAAGCGCCGTCCTCATAATATACTCGCCGTAGAGGTTAAACAGCTTCGGAGAAAGTATGCATCCCTGACGGACCCCTCGTTCTGTATGGAATGTTTCAGATTGTGATTCATCCAATTTCACAAAGCTCGAACCGTCAAGGACAAGGAAGATAAAGTGTGATGGCACGCCCATTTCTGACATCATCCTGAGCATGGAATTCCATTTTACGCAGTCAAATGCTTTGGCATAGTCTATAAAGCACAACACAAGAGGTTTATTATGTTACCGGTTACCGGTACCAAAATCTTACCAATCAAATAAATCTAAAATTTATGTCTATAACTACTACACCCATTTTCGATTGATTGGATACGTCTCTTGTATTGTTAGATGACAGTTTTATGTTAGACTAGCTTTTGCCCGCCGCTTTGCGCGCGTTAAATTCAGGGTAACACAAATCTACTTTCAGTCTCAAGTTGTGTGAAGGCACTCCTGATTACTCTAAAGACCTAAAAATCTCTATAGGGTATAAAGTATTTCGGTCATATCCATGAAATTATGCACCGAAAGGTACATAATAACATCACCTTGCATACAGTCAAACGTCAAAGCCATGTTCTAATACATGTCCAATATATATCTGTAAACATTTTCGTATTAATACTATTAGTAGGGAAAATCGTTTAAGGCGTTTAAGCGTAGTATATAATTATTAGTTTATAAGTATACGCGATTAATTTAATCACCGTGCACAATATGATATTAAGTATGATGTGACAGTACTGTCAGGAATGCGATAGCACATGCGCAGCACTCCATTATTAGCGCATGCGTTCTTACATCCAAGAGGTAAATTTGTGCCGTACAAACTTCTACCCTCCCTACAATCCCTCCCAGTTTAATTTTTGCAACTTATGGTAGCCTATGTCCGTCTCCATGGTCCAATATATCTCTATATTAAATTTCAACAAAATCGGTTCACTCGTTTTAGCGTGAAAACGGAACATACATACATACACACTTTCGAATTTACAATATTAAGTAGGGAATAGTGCTAACTAACGCATCATTGGGATAGTTTGGCTAGTTTTTTTTAGTACAGTAGCCTTCGACTACTAACTGATCTTGATATTTCCATATTATGAACAAAATGTGCAATACCAAATAATATTTAGGTTTTAGGGATTTAAATATTTCATTTATTACTAGAGGATGCCCGCAGCCTTTTACCACCATTTTAGTATAATTTAACCGTTCCTCTTGAACATATTATTATCTCGCTTGCAAGCGCTAAAGGCTCTGCGTTAATTAATCAGTCAGTTAGGGCAAGTAATTAGAATATCTCTAAAGGCAAGAACCTGGAAAAACAATAGAGTATAAGGGCCGGAACATATCTGACGGAAGATCCGTCGAACGTATCTTCGGTCGCGTATTCCGTCAAATGAGTCGGTACACATCTGATGGAAAATGCGTCGAGCGTATCTGCACACATTTGCTAAAAGCGTGGCTATTATGCACACATATAAGTTTGTTCGTGCAGGGCCGTACTCAGGGCAGCTCAATATTTTACTGTCATATTCTTTTACCTAATCAGGCAGCGATAGCCGAGTGGATATACCAACAGACTGCCATGCAGAGGGTATCAGGTTTGAATCCACGGCGCGCACCAATGACTTTTCGGAGTTATGTGCGTATTGAATTGTAAATTATCGCTTGACCCGTGCCTCGGAGAGCACGTTAAGCCGTCGGTCCCGGTTGTCATGAAGATCTTTGACAGTCGTTACAGGGCGTCAGTACCTTCTAAATAAACTGACACTAGTCTAAACCATGGAATATCGCTATCCCTTCGGGTTGCGGAGGTCAGACAGGCAGTCGCTCCGTGGAAAAGCTAATATTCAGCCAAATCCGGTTAGACTAGAAAGCGGACCCCAGACTGAAACTGGGATAACGCTAAGAGAAAGATTCTTTTACCTAATCTTTTTTCGTGTTCCCTGATGTTATGTAGTCACTGAAGTCCGGTAGTTATTTATATTGTAATTCGAGTTTGAGTATTAAAAATATGTCGGACTTAAGAGATTTTTATAGTACCTAGCCAACAAGCGTTATTTGAATATATTTCCTGTATAGGTATGAAGGTTCAAAATTAAAAGACGATGATACGATTTGGTTACGGTTTTTAAGAAAATTTATACAAATGATATAGAAGAGGTTACAGTTGCAGCGCATGACACAAAATGTTTTCTATGTAGGTATTTTAATATATAAAGTTTGGAAATTAAAAGGCGTAGCCGTGAGATTTATTGCCTGTTCTTTCTCATGGTTCTAACTTCGAAGCCTCTTCGTCGCATTAATTGTAAATGTAGAATCTTTGGTAAAAGTGGAATTTGGTTACAAATCGTGATCTTCATGTTTTATATTCTATTTTTTTTTGTTTAATAAGACAACTCCCGCACTAGGAATAAATCCTGTGTCGCGGGGAACTTTACAAACATACAACTAACGGACACAATGAACACTCAGACTCGAAACAAATATTTATGGATCTCACAAAGTGCTGTCTCGTGTGGGGATCGAACCCACAACACAAATCGTAAAAAATATGTTTGGTCTGCTTTTATTTATATATCTGTGGACCTGCTACATTACGCGTCTTGTGAGATATTGTACGTGTTGTGTGATATTGTATTTTATTTATTGATTTTATTTTGTATTTTCTGTATCAAACATTTGCAATTAAAAATACTTCGAACGGCCTGTAAACTAAACGATCTGTGCTCTTTCCAGTTATAATATATTAGTCTATACTGTGCTCATTGACATAAATATATTTTTTTTATTGTTTCCTATGAAAATGACTACATGCCGCCTGATCTTAAGCGTACATGGAGTCCCATAGCAAAAGTCATCATGCCAATAAAATATTAATAATAATGGCATGATGCACCCTAGCTTTTAGGTATGACGTGCTTAATGTTACTAACTTTTCTTAAATTCTCAGTGCTGGTTTTTAGGTATTTTTTAGAAAATATTATTAAAATCATAAATAATTCTGCCAGACTCATTACGACGGCAGTAATTCCCGTAGACCTTTAGAACCTCATACCTAAAAATTG
Source organism: Euclidia mi (assembly GCA_944739405.2). NCBI lineage: Eukaryota > Metazoa > Arthropoda > Insecta > Lepidoptera > Erebidae > Euclidia > Euclidia mi. The sequence goes on along the minus strand of OX123191.2, from coordinate 80,859,924 downwards.
GCCCACGATCCAGGCTAGCAAGTATGCGTACATTCATAGCACATACTAACACTACATTATTCTACACATTTCGTTTCTGAAAAAATAAGTAAGGTCTGGCGGCCCTGGAATCTTACTCTACTACGCGTCACTCAAAATCACTGATCTGGGAATGACATGGATATGGCATGTCCAATACCTACGAATTTAGCGTGCATACCTACGAAATTAGCGTGCATACCTACGAAATGTTGGGCAATTTAAAATGGCTGCCATTTGGGTTGTACTCCAGAATATAATCGATATCGATATGTAGCCGGTCAGAAGAAAATAATACATTTTTGTAGTAAGTTACTTTAGTTAGTTTAAATCTTTTGCCAGATTAGTTTATTTCATAATGCAAATGTGGGCGAACATGGCAAAGCGAAGGACGACCCTTGTATCAAACATGTAACAAAATATTCTGGCTGAAAGTCAATATCGATACTTTGTCGCTGAGAAAGTACCGGACATGAATGGCACCATACATACGGTAATGAAACACACAGCCGAAGCACTGATTCATCTGGTTTTTAGACATATTTATGCACAAAAACAAAATTATTATGTTCGATATACAACGATTTCACAGCAGATGTACCACAAACCTTGGCAAAAAATATGGCGACAGTGGCACGAATGACATTTCTAATAAAATATCGTCATGATTAACTTATTCAGTAAACTAGGGCTATCTCTTTTTTCTGACAGAGATATCCCTAAGACAAAACGAGACGACACTATGTTTGGTGGCTTTATGTCGATTTCGTATATATGTGTATAAAAAAGTCATGGTAAAATGTGGGTGTAATATTACACCTCTGCCTACCCCTCCGGGGATACAGGCGTGAGTCTATATAATTAAAAATAAAATAATATATGTGTATAATGTAATTTTTCTATATGTACTATTTGCCCTCTCCATGTATATTCCTTACTCAATGGTCAAAATTCACGTGGTGCGTGGTGCGCGCGACGTCGACGGATAATCCGTCAGTACGCTCGACGTACTAACGGATCTTCGGTCAGGTGTGAAAGGTTGAACGTTTTTCTATACATTTGTATGTATTGGCGTTACGCGGCGGATAAAACGCGACGGATCTTCCGTCAGATATGTTCCGCCCCTAATATCGTTATTCATAGAGATAACAGAGTTCAAAAGTCTTTAATTACTATTTGCCTAAAGTAACAACATTATATGATTGGATTTTAGTGGTACGTTGGTCATCAATTATGTACTGTAATTTTTGTTCAACTTAAAAATGTCAGTTACGGCTGATTATAATTCTTAGACTAATGACATTATTTAGATGGTTCACAGCTCCTAATTAAAAATAATTTTATTTAAAATATTACAGCTGTTTAAAATAAAATGCCATAAAATTCGTTAGCAGTAGCTTAATTACAGATTATAACTAGTACAGGGGTACGGTTTTCTTTCCAATCGACTGAAATTCATAGCATTAAGAGTCATATTATATTAGAATACTATTGTTTGAAATTATGCTTTCTGTATTTCTGTGAATAAAATTTTATTTATTTATTTATTATATATAATTCCAACTAGAGGACCCGTGCTGCTCCACAGCATATTTTATTATGATAAAAAAGCTCTTACATTATAGGTATAATGAATTATCGTCACCAAGAATGGAAATCACTTGAAACTTGTTGATGGTAGAATTAATCAAATCTGAACCCGTTTCCACCCGTATTTTTTTAGCAGTAGGAGGACCATCCGGTACCAAATCTCCAACAGGGCCGTCATTGACCAAGATTCTTTGTTCAAACTTTCTCTGTGCATTTCTCAATTTTCTTCCAAGAACCATAATTATAATTGAAAACACTACTACTCACAAAAAATACGTTATTAAATCAGAAACTTAAGTAACTAACTTACGCTAACTTCACTTTTTTCTTTATCTGTCAATATTTTATTCTCAAAATTAAAAATATAGATAAATAACTTTTTTTATAAGTAAGAAAATAGGTTTTATTTCTGATATCCAGTTAAATATTTCTGTGAGAAGCACGAATTATTTTGTTTTGTGTATGAGTATGATTAATCCATCATAATTTAGAAATGTAATGGTAACTTTGGTAGAAATTGTACTTCTGATAGAGATTGTACTTTTGGTAGAAATGGTAGTTATGGTGACGATCGTACCTTTGGTAGCAATCGTTAGTAGCATTGCTACCAAAACTACCACATATGCCAAAAATACAATTTCTACCAAAACTACTATTCCTACCGAAAAAAACTATTCCTATCAAAACTACTATTTGTACCAAAACTACTATTCGTATTAACACTATCATATCTAACATTTTTTTTAAACTACCGTTTCTACCAAAACCGCCGGTGCTGTCAAACGTACCATTTCTCTCAAAACTACTATTCTTACCAAAGCTACAATTTCTACCATAACTACCACTTGTAATATAATTATATGACAATAATACCTACTATGAACCGCTGTAATATGTTCCACATAAAAAAAAATTAGATGCCCGAAGAAAGTCCGTAATTTTATAAGACAAAAATTTTCCTAACATAAAACGTAATTTACCCGTCTGTAAGTTTGATTTTCCCAACATTAGGCGGAAATTTCACTCCATTTGGGGAAAATTGCTCGAGTCGCGGGTATACTGACGTCGTTACCGCGACCCCGTCATGAGGGTCGATAGAGGACCACCTGGCCCAAACTCGGTACAGAGTTGGCGGAGGGGTCCCTTTGAGGGACAGTCCTTAACTGGATTTCATCGCGATACAAAGAAAGGGGGAAAATTCCTCAACATCAGAGATCAGTTCACCCAACATTAAGGGTTAACTGGTAACATTCGGGGAATATAACCTGCTATCAGCGATAATTCACTATAGTGATAATTTTACTAACATCGGGTATAATTTTACACACCACCACACTCACACCCGTATGAAAGTAAGGCAAGGTCACCTCAAGGAGGCATAACGGTTTTTCCTGGCAGTTACCGCAAGGAACTTATTAGATGCCATAAAAATATTTTTGAATTTAGAACCTTCCATGTAGAGAGAAAGCAATGGAATCTTAAGAAATTGATAGGAAAATATTGAAAAATAAGTTCAATGTCCACACCTATCTTACTTCAAACTTACCCAATTTAAATGAGCATACCATCAAATGAAAGAGCTCTTTTCAGCGCGTGTTTTAGGCCTATAACGAAACGCCTACCTCAATGAGAACCAGATATATAGAAGCAGAAAGTCATTGACTACGGCTACGAATACGTAAAAAATGTATGGGAGAAAACTGTTTTTGCATATAACTTGATGAATGTGCAAGTTAGGTAATTTCTAATGCTTGATGACAAATCTATGCAGCGAGAGCTTTCATTTAAAAAAAATCACGCGAATCGGTTGGGTAGAACGGGCTGGCCGACTCGTATTATAAAACACAAATTCTTTTAATATATAGAAGATGATTGAGATGTCAATGGGATTTCGGGTAATCATTTCCTAGTGCACCCCTGCGCTCCACAAGGAATACACATCCCCAATTTTAGCTTCTTGCGCCCATTAGTTTCAGCTGTGCGTTGTCTATCAACCAGTCAGTAACGCAAGATTTTTTTATATTGATGATGATTGATTGATTTCAAATGGTGTTTGTATTATCAGTCGATTATGAAACTAATTGAATGGTGTTAGTATGGTTCGATAATAGTTTTCAGGCTCCTTTAAAGGCCTCTGTAGAGATGATATTCGAAGTATGTCTACTTCTCCTGAGGAGAGCAAACCTGAATCGATATTGGAAGATTTATTTTATTCGTTGGTACCACAATTGGGTAAAATTGTGCTACTAACGAATAAAAAAAGAACAAAAAAAGGCAGCGATAGCCTAGTGGAGATACCAACAGACTGCCATGCATAGGGTATCGGGTTCAATTCCACGGCACGCACCAATGACTTTTCGGAGTTATGTGCGTATTAAATTGTTAATTATCGCTTGTCCCGTGCCTCGGAGAGCACGCTAAGCCGTCGGTCCCGGTTGTCATGAAGATATGACAGTCGTAATAGGGCGTCAGTACCTTCTAAATAAACTGACACTAGTCTAAAACATGGAATATTGCTATCCCTTCGGGTTGCGAAGGTCAGACAGGCAGTCGCTCTGTGGAAAAGCTAATATTTAGCCAAATCCGGTTAGACTAATAAGCGGACCCCACATTGAAACTGAGATAACGCTAAGAGAATGATGACCACAATTGGGTAAAAAGTGCGCTTCAGTGGTAACATCGCACTTGTTGCTGGTGACATATGAACATATAAATAAAACAAGATACGCGCGTTTCCTTTTTAAATAAAATATTTCTGCGCGCCAAATTACATACAATATGTTTAGGTACCGTGTAATCTTGGATACGCACAAATTACTGCAATATTTATCTGTGGTTGCGGGCTGCGAAATTCGACCAATGGCTTTTGTTTTAATGTTACTTTTAAATGTTTTTGAACAATGGATGGAAGGAAGTCTGTTGGTCTAAAGAATTTTGTAAAAATTGCTATGAATTAATTAATTATAGTACTTGGATTCATAGAAATAAAATAGGAGCCAGTAAATTAATATACAGATGTAATATTTTTTATTTCGATGGTATCTTAATTGTGTACTCCTGTTTTAAAAACTAATCTGCGCTTTTATAAGAATTAATTTAAACTTAAAAATCTGATTAAGTAACAAAGTTTCTTAGAATGTCTGCTTTTAGAAATTTGGCATATACATACATATGTTTCTTGGGAAGTGTTGTGAGATGATTTTCGCGAGTTGCCTCTATAAGTGGGTCAAAAGGTTTTAGTGGAGATGTAGGCGAAGTCTTTGTATATATCATAGACCAACCTGGATACCTTTGAAAATTAGGGTACTATTGAATGGACTATTTTTTTTCATGCTTAAACTTTGATGTATTCTGATACACATATTTCGGCCATATTAGATTTCAATAAAAAAATTGCTCAACTGTGCAATGAATAAGAAACTGAGATTTCATTTCACAAAGGTGAACATAAAATATTTTACACTCAAAGTAAAATCACAAACACAATTTGATAAACCTTATCTACCCCTAGATAAAAGGATCTGTAAAAATCCGTCAGTCTTTGTAATGTATAGATGGTATAAAAGAATTGTTGAGATAGAATAAAAATATCGGTTACAGACCGAATATTGGATCCTACTATTTTTAGTATTATTTATGACACTGAACTTATTTCGTAACAACATTTTTTATTCTGCAAATTCTGAGTATTTGATTTCACACCCGCTTTGTGCGGTTGTTGACTTATTAGACACATTTTTTTATATTATACACAAAAAAGCTAGGTACGTAAAATAAGTAATGCCCATTGAATACTATTTAAAAATTAAATAACACCAATATCTTGTTATGTAAACATTACCATGAATAGTGTCAAATTAATTTCAACCTGACATAAAACCCAAGTCTTCGAAACGTAACCTCAAAGCTACATTCCCTACTCAGGAAAATTGCATTATATTCCGCAACTAAATATTTTAGCCCTCAAAAATGTCCTATCAGTATGTAAAGTACAACGATTTGCTCGGCTCACAAACCTGTCACCCAATTGCTAAATGAGTATTATCATTTAATTTTGCCTCTTGCATATTATGCTAGCATGCCAATCTGATCAAATTATCAGCCGACAGAATGTCTACAATGTGCAATGTCTCTTAGCTGTCCTAAATAATCATCTAACCCAAAAATCACAAAGATATCCACTCCACTATAAAATCCGTTTAAATAATTATAGCGCTTGTTTAAATTAGTTTTGAAGGGTATAATTGAGAAACTTTGGGGTTGGCCATTAATGACGTTAAAACTACTGATGTTATGTCACGATAAGCGATGTTTTAACAGTCGAAGGGTTGGTTTATGTTTAATTTGAAGAGTTGTGTATAAACAATGCTTGATTTAAGGTAGGTTACATTGGCGAGTAAATACGTAAATAAGTGTGTGTGATATCAAGGAGGTTAAATTAATGTTTCATTTTATTATACCGTTCACGCTTGGCATTTCAGTATGTCCGATAAATGAAAATATAACTATGTGAAAATATATTTAAATAAAACTGTTGTGTTAAGACGAACAAAACTTTGGGTAAGGTTTTCCATGATCAAAATTGACACATCATCTTTAGCGTCATGAAATATGAAGAATCATTGAATGATTTATTTCAAGTTATTTGTAAACGTCTTTTGGAGGATCCAAATTTACATAATCAGTTTAAATTTTAAAAGTTGCCTGAAATTTTAAACTGCTGTTCTCAATGGTATATTATACCCATATTATATTCAATTAAGTATGTATGTACCTATCTAATTAGAGCCTAAGATGGTCTACAAATTGAAACTGTAACAATTCTTTGTATGTATACCATCAGTAACCCAGTTGCTACCCCTATTTTAAAAGTCCAGGCGTTTATACATGCATTCAGTTTTGCCCTATCCATCTTGCAATGGGGTCAAACTCCTAAAGAACTATTCATTACATCGTCCTACTTGTCATCTTAATATATAAAATCCTTGCGTTACTGACTGACTGACAGACACGCTACAGCCGAAACTATTGGGCGCAGGAAACTAAAATTTGGCATGTATGTTCCTTGGGGACCGTAGGGGTGCACTAAGAAGGGATTTCCCGAAATTCCCACGGGATCGGCCAAAACGGGTAAATTAAAAAAAAATGCAGGCGTAGCTGCTGGCGTCCTCTAGTTTTGAATAATTCTGTATAACTGCGGAGGGCGAAAACACTCTTTCCCCTCTGAAGTATTCCCAAACATTGTTCAGAGTTCGATGCTTGTATAGTACATATATTTTTATGACGTGCTTTTTGTTTTTTTCCATACTTATGGCATAACAAAAGCTTTGTTATTTTCCTGTGGAGCAAATATTTTTTCTGTACGGTCCCAATCTTAAAGGAAAACATTTTGATCCCACTGTAACTCAATTATAATAATATTTTTGTATTGCAAAACGCATGGCTATAATATTATTAATACTTGAAAATTATTTTATTTTTTCGTGGACTTTCCACCAACATCTAGCAAAAAGCTAACACTCAGCGGTTCACTTAAAATTTAAATATCCTCTCGGTAACTTCAAAACCCAATAAAAATAAACGGCCACGTATAAAACAATCCCAGTTCAGGTTTCCAATATTTGAGCAATTCTACATAAATGTCTGACTTCTATGTAAAGCTGTGGATGCATTAGACATGACATACGGTAGATATTTATAAGAATTTCAATTTTGCCATCTATCTAAATGTATAGAAAGACATATTCTGACAGTCATGGCATCGCTAACTAGGTACTGTAGCTAGAAACATAAAATTTTACAAGACAATAAAAAAACATACATTTACGTGTACTTGGAGATTACAGTTGTGCAACTGTAATCTCTAACTAAGTTATTTTTTCCTTATTTCAACTTTACTTGGCCAGACAGTTTCGGTTCAAATCGTATCTTTTTATTAAACACGGAAACTTTTGTCACCAATAATTGCAAGTTTCAGAAACATGACATGTATGGACCCATGATCTATCGTTCAATTCATCGTTCAACTGAGTTTGGAATTATTTTCATAGTCAAATATAAGACTTGAGCTTTAAAGTATACATTTTCAATACATTTACATTACCTACTATATTATGTATGAAATTTCTTTGAACGTGAATAAATAACGTGTATTTTTATAGAAAATTGAGCAACGTCTTCTGTAAATCATTATTCAGGCTATCTAGAAAGACTGTTTAATATATCGGCTGCGGAGAGAAACTTTACCAAGTATTTGCAGTTTTTGCACGAGCTTCGCAAGCAGTTGGTATGTAACATTTTATCTAAGAACCAAATATTTTAAATATATATTGATGATCCTAATTGAAAAAGAAAACTAATAGAAGCTACGTAGTAAATATTTATTTTTACTTTCCAAACCCATAGTCCAATTAATAGATATGCTGAAATTAATCGACTTCGGTTCACCTGTTTTATAATTTATAATTATAATAATAATTAATTACAATAATAATAATTTCGTTTATTTGCCAGAATGTAGTACATACAACAGATGTCAATAATTATTACAGTATTGGTTCAGTACATTCTACCATAACAATGGTGTGCAAAAGGTCTTAAGATATAATTTAACAATTTACTAAACAATGCAAAAAACAACCTATATATTAACAAGGAATATTAGGATATAAAGTTACTATTAGGATATCATTAGGGTATGAATTTACTAATTTATTTATGTCAAATTTAAACTTAAAAATTACACTGTATGAAAATAATGATATTATAATGTAAGTATAAATTATTTAAATGTCAGATAATCATTGAGGTTATAAAAACAGTGGTCGAGAAGCCATTTCGTCAATTTGGTCTTAAACATTGTCAGGGGGAGATCTTTGAATGTATTCGGTAATTTGTTATAGATCTTTATTGCATTAATATAAGAGTTTCTTTTAAAGATTTCCAGATTACAGTGTGGTTGGTACAATTTATGTTTATTTCTTGGGATAACATTTCTTTTGGATATCTGCGATTGAAGTTTGAAGTATTCTGAATGTTGCTTAACAAATATACAGACTTCCTTAATATACATGCATGCTAGGGTTAAAATACCTAATTTTTTAAAAATGGGTTTGCAACTATCCATATACCAAGCTCCGATAATAGCTCTTACACATTTTTTTTGGACACGAAAAGCTTTTTCATATTCAACAGAATTTCTCCACAACAAAAGACCATACGCAAGAACAGAAGAAACATATCCGTGGTATGCACTAAGTGCTGCTTCTGTAGATACCGTCGTTTGAAGCTTTTTCAAAGCATATACAAATTTATTAAGTTTGTCACAGATATATTCGATATGAGCCTTCCAGTTACAATGTTTGTCCAGCATAATACCTAAACATTTAACTGTAACAACTTCTTCTATATGTGTATCATTATAAACTACATTTAAACCTATTGGACAACGCTTATATGTTTGGAATTGGACCATTCTAGTTTTTTCTACGTTGATATTAAGATGATTAATATTGAGCCAATCAATAACATTAGTTAGTGCAACATTAATTTCTTGCTCATAGGAATCTATATTATCGCATTTTATTATGAGAGTTGTATCGTCTGCAAAAAGTACAGTTTTATGATGAGTGACATTGGGCAAATCATTGATGTACATCAAGAACAAAAATGGTCCCAAAACACTTCCTTGTGGAACACCAAATCCATTGTTCCTAAAATTAGATCTATAGTTCACCTTGTTATTATTGTTAATGTTTGATATTTCGACGCATTGAGTTCTATCCGATAGGTAACTTTTGAGCCAGTCATTAGCCTTCCCTCTAATGCCATATCTGTTTAATTTATATAGAAGTAGCTCGTGATGCACGAAATCAAAAGCTTTGCTCATATCTAGGAATATTGCACATACTGGTTTATTGTTATCGATCGCTTCAGTTATTTCTTTTATGAGATCAAAGCATGCGCATGACGTGGAACTATTCTGTCGGAAACCAAATTGTTCTTTTCTTAATATTCCAAATTGTGTAACAAAATCATATAGTCTTTTTAATATGGCCTTTTCGAATACCTTAGAGAGTATTGGTATTAGTGTAATCGGACGGTAATTGTTCAAGTCAGTTACTTCTCCTCTTTTGAATAAAGGTTTAACTATAGATTTCTTCAAGGCACATGGAAAATTTCCCTCCTCAAATGAAATGTTTATTATGTAGCTTAGTGGTTCGCAAATGTGCTTTGAACAGGCCTTGATTATTTTTGTGCTTGTGTGCTTTTGACATGAAAAGGGGAAATACGTACTACGTACATGTTTCGTAACGTATATATATATTGTATGAATACTTGTGTATTTGTAATATTACGTATACGGAGTTCATTTATCTTTGCACTCTTTACGTTATAAACCGACGGGCAAGTGATTATTGTATCATCGGTAATTTTACCTATACTATCCTCTTAATTGATTTTTGGATGGAATTTTATGATAGTTGGTTACTCTTTCACACAAGAATTACTGCCTCTTCTTTAGGATAGCATACGCGCTATTGATAACCGACACTCATCATCATCATCGCCCTAGCGTTATCTCGGTTGCATCCAAGACTGACTGATTGATAACCGACACTACGAGGGTGAAACTGAGACTGACTGGTTGATAACCGACACTATGAGGGTGAAACTGCGGGTTAGCGCTCTTCCAATATAAGCCGCACTACGACAGCTTTTGTCCAATTCGAAAGATTTTTGTGAGCACCTTTACCTTTCCTAGATTTACGGCACATAACATATTTTTACCAACTCGAAAAATACTAAACCTAAATAAGCCGAATTCGATCAAAAGAAAATCCCAAGAAAATATATTAAAATATTTTCTTGGGTTTACGTGCATATTACATTATAAAGCATAACATATATTATATTTTTCTCAACGTATGTATTTCGTTAAAATGGCAATAGGAATACAAATCAAAAGACCCATTTTTGCGGTATCGTACTGCCATAAAGTATACAAAGATGTTACCGAAGTATTTCCAAATAGTATATCTTTCTGAATAAATATTTGTTTCTATTACTTTGTTGTAAATATATTAGTTGGATTTTTAGATTCAAGGAAAATACAGTGAGTAAAAGAATATTGTAAAAGTTGCTTTCTTATTAGGTTACTGACGTCTCTGCAGGAAAGTTGGGTTCTCAAGATCCATTTTAAGTCCTGCGTTCATTCTTTGGTCCTAATTTGCGACAGAAGTCGTTCAACAACTTTAAAGGACCTGTCTCTCTAGTTACTTTATAAAGTGAAAGAGTAAACCAATTTATTGCAATCCTTTGCCACATGACTGACAGTTGTGAAATTAAATATGTCCTACATTTTGGACTCGTGCTGGGCTAAAGTTGAAACTGTATGATATGCTTCCTTTCATTTAAGAAATGTACAAAGCTAGACAAATGGAATGCTACGCGAAGAGGCCATGGTTAAAATCCAAGACTCTCAATACTTACTTTCGAACTTTTTTTTATATTGAAATCAAACTACAGTTTACGGATTTTATCGCGTTATATTGGATTCACTGTTATTACATTTAAACCGAATGATCTACAAACAACATTTTTATTACTACCCGACGTTTCGAATTCTTTACAGGATTCATATTCACTGAGGTGATACTGACTGAGGTGATATTTGTCTTAATTTCTTGAATGTATAAGTTATCTCAAAGTACCCGAACATTTTTCAACTATTGGTGTTACTATTTACGCAGAATGAGCTCACAGTGTCATTAGGTCTTCTGGTGACTTTGTCCTTCTTGGGTTTCATTAGCTTTATGACAGGGTCCCAAACTGGAGGAACATTCCAACCGTCTTCCCTATTGAAATTAGGGTGTTTTTTTAATTTCAATAGCCTCACGTATCATCCTTGGAAGAAAACAGTGTTCTTTTGCGAGTATCTGTGGTTCATCAAATCGCAGGTAGTGGTGCTTTTTTTATAATTTCAGGCCTGCTTCCTCGAAGGGGTAGGCGGAGGTGTAATTATACACCCCCATTTATTTCGAACTTAAGTACGTTCTAATTCAATTGATAGATCGCTATAGAGAAAACCTGCATGTTTGACCTCTTCGAAAAATATAGAGGGACTTAGATAACTCAATATTACGGCGGACAAGTTATAAAATAATATAATCGATCATAACATCATCTATCTATGTTAGGAACTAATCAATGTTATATTACAACATTTTCCTTATACTCAAGACACAACATAGTCCCCACTCTATATGTATTGAAGTTAATTCTTAAAGATGCTGTCTATTTGACCGTTTTGGCATATATTGTATCATTTTACTCCATACCATGTATGGAGCGGTAACTTAAATCACTATAATAGGGTTTTGAGAAAATCCTTTCCTTTTTTTACTTATGTGTGTAACCAAAAGCACAGAAGCGCTATGACGCCTGATTGTCACGTGGTTACCCATCCTAGTGGCGGCCTGAGTGAGCGTTACTTAACCTTGCCGACCTATTACGAACGTTAAGCCAAGTCAAACTTTAAGTACTTCGCAAATAAATGATAAAAATGAAAAAAATTAATAGAAATCTATAAGTTATATGAGATAATCTTAAAAAATACATACATACATATCGTCACGCCTTTTATCCCCGAAGGGGTAGGCAGAGGTGTATTTCTACACCCACTTTTCGCCAGATATACTTTAGTCCCACGTAATAAGGGGCGAGCCTATTGCCGTACCGGGCACATTTCCAGACTCCGTGCTGCTACTGAGAATTTCGTGACAGAAAAACCCAATAACACCGCCCGACCCAGGAATCGAACCCGGGACCTCCCGATCCCACGCGCACATTTATGCCGCGAGACCAACGAGGCAGTCTCTTTAAAAATATAAATATAATAAGATCTACGAAAATTGCTACCCTACCTTTCAACCAGCATTTAATACTACTAGCAATGCAAGAAACTTAAGCTTTGAGATCGCCTGGTAGCGTATGTAAATGCCCTTACAATCTTTATGAGAACAAGTTTCAGTCCTAAAGAAGTAGTTTTACTAGTTTGGGATCGTTCTGATACTATCGACATGTATCGATAAGTAGATAACAAACACGTTTGTTGACAAAGCCTATCAGCTTATCAGATTATCGATATGATTATATTATTCACAGGACATTGCACTGATTACGACAAACTACTTTTGGTATTTTGATTATTCATTTCACAATATCAAAGATAAGCTAACGCCATAAAAGCTACAGTAGGCACAAAAATATTTTAGAGATTTTTATAGAGACAATTTTCTCCCTAACTATTGTCTTTTATGTCCTTAATTCCTCTGCCTGCCTCATGTCGAATTATTTCACTTCGTACATATCACGTAGTGAAAAACATTCTAAGATGAAATAAGGACACAAAGAAGTATATTTTGTTCATGAAATCACCGAGACAAATAAAGTGCAATAAACTTATTCGCCCTGTAGACCGGGAGTTCTCTCTATTTTACCAGATTAGACAGTATATTAATTCCTATTAATATTATTTAACAGAAGAACATGCATGAGAAACTTGATGGGAGTGAATGAAGCAAGAGAGGTATGTCAGGATGGTGCAATACCGTTCCGTAGTCTCTGTCTACCCCTCGGGAAACGGGCGTGAGTCTATGTATGGATGTATATATTAATTTCTGATACAAGAAATATGACACAAAGATACAAACAGTTCACGTAGCTCGTCAAAAACATAATATAATATTTTGTACAAAAGTGTTTGTTTGTGTGTGTATACCAATATAAAATTACAAATACATGCAACAACTGATGTCAAATAAATTGTGTCGGTCCCTTCGTAACGTGATTTTTTATGTATTACATGTTTTTATTATTTTATTTGTTGGTACCCATTCATTTGTATTTCCTAGAAAATGTAATATAGATATATTTGCCTGGATTTTCGTCAAGTATATAAAGATTGGCAGAATGTAGAAATATTTTTTATATTTGTGCTGTCAATCAACTTTAGTACATCGCTGGGCAAATTTTTAATAAGAAAGCGGATTAGTACTTGTAACCTCAATAAACTTGCGACTTTTCATCAAATAAGCTTTACATGGCGCAAATTTTCTGTTGGTCTTTCATTTTGAATTATAATCATGTAAAACCTCTTGACAAGTAAATCTCAACGAGGTAGTGTTATATGGTAAATAATATATGTATTTACAAAATCCTGGCGTTACTAACCGACTGACAGAACTATTGAGCGCAAGAAGCTAATATTAGGCATAGTACGTTCCTTAGGGGTCCGTAACTGCACTAAGATGGGATTTCTCGAAATTCCCACGGGATCGGGTTAAATGTGCGGGCAAAGGTGCGGGTGTCCCGCGTCCACTAGTATAATAATAATCTTTATAGTTCCAAAAGATATCTCATTTCACGAACAGTAATAACAAGGCTTATAAATCATGCACATTTCAATAAAACTCTGTCCTCTGAACTAGGTGTATGTCCCTGTATATCAGACGACAGCGCGTAGGTTAGCCTCTCAGTTTTTTATGGTATATAAAAAGAAAATAAGAAGCTTTTGTTTAACAATACAATTTTAGTTAGTGTTTGTAGATATAATTAATTACATCTTCTTCTTCTTCAGCCTTTAACAGTGCACTGCTGGACTAGGCCTCTCCTTTGAAAGGAGGAATTGGCCTACTATACCACGCTGGCCAAACGGGTTGGTATAGGGCATATGCATCGCATGAATACACAATATATCTCATAAGTAATACATAATATTATATAAATTAGATTGTTTTATGCGATTGCCAAGTCAATATATTTATTTAGAACATTCAAGATTTTTAATTAACTGACTTGGATTATATATATGACATCTATTACATGGATCTCACAACTTTTTACGGTCGCGAGACCTAGTATTTTTGAGGAGTATTGTTTTTATGGGATCTCATTTCTTTTTGTAGCAAGTCTTACTTTTGTCCTTTCCGATACCTTGTACTTCTTGTACACCAACAACGAATTTTCTTAATTAAAGCTCTAACTGCAAATATAATTTTGTAATCCTACACATTTATATGGAATTACAAAGTTATTTATGCAGTTGATGTATCTCGAAAACTGGATAGAAATTGATTAATATTTTAATTTTTCCTTGATTCATATACTAAACACTAATTGTATTCTAAATTTGAAGCTTCTATATCTGCTAGAAGTGCCTTAGACTTTTGATGATCGGTCAGTGAGTGACAAAATTAAGAATTTTGACTCGTTATAATTCTTAAAATACTGGTTCAAATTGAATGAAATTTAAAATACACTATGTTTATACTATATCTGCATGGTTTAAAAAAAATCAGGCTTCTAGTTTTATCCACAACGAAGTTATAGGGTGTCGAAAATGGCCTGAATTGCTTCGAGAAAAGGATGGTACGGCCCACAGTGGGCTGAAAATCAACTTTCATAGACATAGGATACTAAATTTTTAAGTGTCGGTTTTTATGTCGGATATTGCTTCTATTAGCTACTACTATACGTAAAATGTTATCTGAGTTAACTCTACACAAAAACGAATTAATTATAATATTTTTCTGAAAAATTTGTATGGAACTAGTATGAAAAATCCGATTATCTCCGAAACTGCAAGGAAAAGCGTAATATCCTTACAGATGGTTATAGACCTAATTATTTATGATTTTTTGACATACTCCATATAACGGTTAGTGCTGGGCAATCTTTTTTTTAAATCATCGACATATTTTTCTTTATTTTTAAATTCTCGAAGGAGTAGGCTACACCTAAACTTCGTCAGCTATGATTGATCCAGAAATTTATAAATTTTTATAAAGAAAATCGTTTAACACTCAAATATTTCTTAAAACCTCATTCCACCCTGTTATCATTGCACTCTGTGGAAAGAAGAGACCTAATTTGATCATCCATTTGTTTTTTGTGATCAATGACAACTGCTTCACTCTCCTTCACAAAAGTAAACTGACTGGACGACAATACATTGCTGAAAATGGTTTTGGGTTCGTCCATAAAGTATTGTCTCCATCAGCTAGTTGATGTGGCACCAAGGAAGTCATGAATATGCTTGAATCGTCTTGCTTTCCCTCCATTTTTTGCTTGTATCAGCTTCGGCTTGAGGCACCATCAAAACCCCACTTAGATATCAGTTTTAAATGATTATTTTACTTAGGAAGGCTTTGGAGGATCCTCTTCACCGTGACGTCGAGTAAAGCTGGGAGTGCAATCCTAGCCGATGAATCCGTGACTGACACCGATTGCTTTGGAGGATAGCATTCAAGCTTGGTTTGTTGCACTTTATAGTAAGATGGATAAACATCCTTAGCACCTTCTCGAATGGTTGTCTGGATCAATCATAGCTGACGAAGTTTAGGTGTAGCCTACTCCTTCGAGAATACAGGCATGATACTATGTCACATTACGTGTGGTTAAAATTCTGCGTTTCTTAACTAATTATCTAAAAGGACGGAAAGACAAGGAAAACAATAGGAATCCTTTTGAAACCATCACTTTATAATATCAACATGTTACATGTAGTCAAATCAATTCGTAATTCAAAAAGAAGATAATAGACGACAGCAAAATCTAAATAACTTTTTCTAAATCAAGAGAGCTCTCTGAATACATTCCTCGCAAGTCCATAGAGCATTTATTTAATCCAAACATTTTAGTTATCTTTCGAATCTCTGCTTGATTCAAAGAAAAACAAATATAGCAAAAAATACACATCTGCGTTACTAAAAGACTTTACTTTGTACAAAAGCATTTGTTTGATTTTCTACTTTAGGGCAAATAGATATTAGAAAAAGGTTGGGTTTCAGTTTGGTGAACAAACGAGGTATTATTTATTTTTCAGTAATCTAATTTATGAAAAATCTCGTGTCACAGTGTATGTTAACAAACTCCTCCGAAACGGCTTAACCGATTTTTATGAAATTTAGTTGCTGATTTGAAGGCTATTTTGTATACCCTTAAGAGGGAGAATTAAAAAAATAGAAAATATTTTTTTTATGTTTTGGCATACATACAATATATATCACTTTGATTCATATGATAAAACAATGTTCGTAAAGACTGCTTCTTATATAGAATAGTGTAACTGAGTGCCTAGCTCCAGATGTGATACTAGGAAGACTGCTGCATAGGTCGCAGTGAAATATTGAATATATGGCCGTAGCGTGTGTGCGGTGCGATGTACGTCGAGTGAGTGGTGTGCGGCGCACTAGCCGGCGGCGGCCCGGCTGGATGGAACGCAATAACAGCTTTGAGGAACTTTCAAAATTATCTCAATATTATTATAATCAAAAGGTTAAATTAAATGTAACTAATAATAAGAGAAACTTTAAATAAAACCAATAATTTTATATCCCGAAAGCATATGTGTTGTTCCAGTAGTATTAAACATTAAACTCTACATTTAATCTCTTTGCTTCGTTACTTAAGAATTCCTAATGCGAAAATACTTAAGAATTCCTAATGCGTAATGCGATCCCAATAATTGGGATTTTCGTCTTGCAAATACATATGTAAACATTTACTCTAATACCTAGACAGACTTGTAAAATGCTTTTATTAATATTTATTCTGTTCTGTTTAAATTCGAAACCAAAATTTCAGTAAAATTACGATATTAAACGCGAGTTTGTCAGAGTGATAAAAGATCTGTGCAACATAAATTATATTTTGGCCAAACGCTTCACTCGGGTTTGTTCTTCACCCACACAAAAAAGTGTGAAATGGTAACACCATCTTTTAAAATCTTTGAAATAAATAATTGGCATTTTATCGTATAGTGCTTTTTATATTAATCATCATCATCATCCTGCCATAATTCACTGCTAGATATAGGCTACTCTAATTGCACATAACATTTATATTAATTGTGTTTCAACAACTTTACATATAGGTGTAATCACACTCAAACGAAACTTCTCTTCAAATACCACCTATGCCTGTATTAGATCCAAGCGTTGAATTCCTCCGACACAAATTGGAACAAAACAGGACACCGCAGCGTTCGCATCTACATAATTGTTTCAAGCATTGATACATACGAAGGTATGATTCATGTACATTTGATTACAACGTAGAGTTTGATGCGATTGCGCTGGTAGGAGCCGTCTCGCATCAAATTGAATTCCGTGAGAGCGGTAGTATTGGATCTGTTTACTGTTATGTACTGGATAATTTGAGGCAATTGTTTTATTTCTGAAGTTTGAAGCTAGGCTTTTCAATTGTAAATTATGCAAGCTACTATAGCTGGAACGTTTGTTATAAAATTATTTAATGAGAACAGTTTGATGCGGAATCTGAACTTCATCATTCGACTGACTGTAATGCATGTTTGCAGTTCCAATAATTTATTAAGCTCCAATCAATGGCGAAGACACAGATTTCATATTCTGCAATTTCAACTAGGTAACCGATCGAGATAGGGGTTTAAGAATGAATGCAAAACAATGTGTGTACGGGGCACTGCCCTGCAGACAAGGATTTACCAACAGAACCTCATGAATGTACCCGATAAGGATGTTGCATTCTAACGGGAAATGATTCGTCAATGACACAAACTCAAAGAAGTACCTACCTAGTTTCTCTAATCAGTCATAATATTCATATAAATAACAACAACATATTTGGCAATAAACAGGATATTGGGCCGATATTGACGAAATATTACTGAAATTATACAGACTTTATGAATAAGCTTCATTCAGTTATTTTATAGCCTGCAGCTAAAACATGCCAAAATTGAGTGTGCAATAAAAAAATGTTCAAACTCAAACTCAAATATGTTTATTTCCATAAAAATGTTTAATTTTTTTGGACACGTCAGAGGGTCATACAAATAAAAATAAAAAAGTAACTTTAAATGCATATTAACATAATTGAGCATTGATGAAAAAATGCCTGTTCCGAAAGTAAAGCCTCGTGAGTTCATAAGCCCTCATGACTCAGTACAATTCAGACGAAGCATAATACACGGATCTCTTTATGAACATCTGGCATAAAATACCATATTTATTCACATAAATCTTTACCCTCTCATTCTTCATACAATAAAAATCTTTTCACAAGTTCGAACAAAACAATTTGACATAGCGCATCCTGCCGAAGCCTGGTGTCATTGTCATGGAGTAGGGAGGAGTAACAGTGATTGATGTGTGTAAAGCTCATTGTCTATTGTGCTTTATGAAAAATTATCTGGGGTAAGAGATTATTGATTGGTTATATACATACTTGATGTTGAAATTGTAAAGGACATGATGGGAAATAAAATTTTGGTTTACGGTTTAGCAAAGGCATTTGACACCAATATCCCAATATTTACTTTCTAAGCTTGAGTTTAACGTGATAGACTTAAGTTTAGCATATTGAAATGATACAACTATCATAACAATTTACAAAAGCTATACCGACAGACTGCTACGCAGAGGTCTCGGGTTCGGATCCACGGCGCGCACCAATGACTTTTCGAAGTTATGTGCGTATTAAATTGTTAATTATCGCTTGCTAAACGGTGAAGGAAAACATCGTGAGGAAACCTGCATATCTGAGAGTTCTCCATAATGTTCTCGAAAGATATGTGAAGTCTGCCAACAGTGCCAACCTGTACTTGGCCAGCGTGGTGGACTATGGCCTTACCCTTCTCATAGTGAGAAGAAGCCCGTGCCCAGCAGTGGAACAGTTTATACAAAGGGCCGATGTTGATGATACTTATGGTTGCGGCACTATGCAATAATTTAAGGTATTTTTGACAAACTTATTTAAAGCTATATAATATATCTTTAAGTTTGCTCTAATCCGAAGTAAACTGACCCTTACTTATTATAAAATACTGCTAATCCAACAAAGATCCACAATATACAATACAGTAGCATCTTGAACTCATATTTTAAAGCAATAAGGATTTAGAAGAATATTATTTCCTCTTGGTGTTAAAGCTCACATAAATATCACGATATGCTTCACAGTGTTAAGTGCATCGTTTCTCGAGGTGTAATGATGCAGATCTCTGTAAAAGGCCATACTGGCAGAAGATTATGGCCTTAAGAATAGCTTGGAGAAAGTGTTGGGACATAGTACTGAGATTTTCATTGTGTTGGAGAAAATTTGCTAGTTTTCTATGTGGAGGATTGTTAGATCAATCGCTAATGTAGACTATTTATGACTACTTCTGTAATTCTGTTTGATATGAGCTTTAGATATTTTTGCTGTTTTGGCATGGACAATATAATTGACTTGATAGTTTCTGTGACATAAGTCTGATTTAGAGGCCTCGAGTTTCTTTAGCGTTGCGTAAAATGCTACTGATGTTACCAATTGAAATTGGTTGTAATATAAATACAAACAAGAGTCTCTACATAAACTGAACCGAATTATGAATTTTTGCACATGAGTTAATTTATTGTATTGATCAGAAGTCTATGAGTCGTCCTGAGGTTTTTAAGCAGGATTTAAATAAATACCTTACAATTTATAGTTATTACTGGTTATTATTTGATAATGTCTCAAAACTTTTCAAATATATTTTGCGCGGATGAAATAAAATAAGAATGTTACGATTACAAAACACGGATCAAAACCTGGCACCAAGCTTAGTCCTAGATATAAAATAGACCTTTCAAAAAAGCTTTATATAAGACTCCAGGCTGCCTGCAGCTACGGCCGCAATTTTCCTCAATTTAACCGTTTTCCGGAAATTTTGGGTAATCCTTTCTTAGTGCACTCCTACTGTGCGTTGTCTGTCAATAAGTCAGTAACGGAAGAATTTTATATATATAAACTGCAACATTATTTTCTCGTCGTATTGTTTCTTGATATTGAAGATATTAGACAAAAAGTAACTGATAGTTCTAAGCTACCAGACAAAAAGCAACACGTAATTTAGTAATAATCTGTTTCAAGTCAACGTATTCGGTAAAGCCTTAAAAATTTGACAATTGTCATGTGGTCCATAAATTTTTACGCGTCCCGCGGCGCCGTAAACAAGCTAGCCGTACATAAATTTCAAATAAAAAAATGGGCGAGCAATTATAAAATATGAACTAGCCTTCCTAAAACTTAATTATACTACAGAGAAAGATATAAAAAAAATCATATTGTGCGACAATTATTTCATCACTCTTTCCACGTATGGCGAACTATTGCGTTGGAGTAAAAAAGCCGCCAGAAGACCTCGAAGTTGGTCTAAATCTAAAGTTTCTTTTACTGAGACAAGAACTATGGTAACCAGGGAAAACAGATTTTTTTTAGAAGCTCCTGAATTATAGAGCTCTGACGTCATGATATCCATAGAGTGACCTACGCAAATGTGACTACATAACTAAACCGATTAATGTTATAATTAACGGCCAACCAAGCGCTATATTGAAATGAGATTGTCGAAGTTTTTATAAAAAGTTGAGGTAAAACAGACATGGTGTGGGAACCAGGATTACACACCTTCCGATGAGGTGAAATTTTGGTTGACGCAGTTTGGTCAAAGATTTCTCCCTATGGGTGGAGTAGCTCCACACCTATTTCTTCCCAAAACTGAATCATAATTGCACGAACAAAATTTTTTATTCTTCATGCCAAAAATAAAATCAAGGCCAAATAATCAACACAAACTTCTTACAGTCTATTCAAATGACTGTTTTTAAATGACGGCACCGTACATAATACAAGTTAATTTTGTATACAATATCGTTTTTACATTTTTAGCTATTGTGACACGAAACCGCTGGTATTTTGCTGAGTATTTCGGCAACAAAGACAAACTAACAAGTGTAGTTTGCTTCGGCAATATATTTTACATTGTAGCTTGACGCCACAATGGTTTAGTTTAGGGTGTTATTAATAATAACTTATTATGGTTAACAAGTATACGGTTTACCAATATTAGGATTTGAACTGTATGGTATGCCATTTCCGAAAATTGAGGTAGGAAGGGATGTAGGTATTTGTATCACAAAGCTTTTTGAATATATTAAATTTGTTGTTTCGGTATGATGTCATTTTTTTACGGTGTACAATAAAGAACAATTTTAGCTAATCTGATCTTTTACCTATTAAGTGAAACCAAAAAGTTCCAAAACCATTCAAACTGTTCAGGTGTTAACAATATAGGGTGGAAAGAGTACCCACACAAAATAATAAAATTTGAGTATCAATGAATGATGATACGAGTTCATATTATTATTGGCTGTACGTGTACGAGTGTTCAAAGACAGCGTCTGGTGTAAGGGTTAAGTAGATAAGCTCTATCGTTGGGTTGGAGACCCGCACTCTCCTTTCACAATTCCTCCAAAAGACAAAATGTCATGGGGCGTGGCAGAATGTGTAAGTGCCTGCTCCAATTTAAGATGAGTGGCTGGATTTACATCCTCTGGAGAGGAGACACCGGGCACGGCTGTCGGTCCCAGCAGCCTATAAGATATTCCAACGTTATTTTTGTGTATATTTTTTTCTGGTATACAATAAATAATTTTCTATCTATCACACTCGAATAACAGGTATCGGAACTTTAGCGTTAATTATTAAGGCATAAATCATTTCTTTGGGTTGAGGAGGAAAAACAGGCCGCCTCCGGGGAAAGGGAAGTCGAGAACACCGCAGTGATTTTAGGGAATAGGGTTAAAACGACTGTAAATTAAAGTACACATGCTGCGCCCGCCCCAATTAATAAAAGGTTCGTTCCCAACTTCCCATGAGGATAAAACAAATTAAATGTATTCTAACTTATGTCAGCTATTCTCTAATCTATTGAATATGAATCTTTACAAGTGACTGCTTCGTGTGTGTTTAACGTATTTGTGTTGAGTGACGTGTAAACCAAATATCTTTTGTCATTGCTTAATATAGCGTAAAGGAAATTAATTATGTGATCAAATATTAACATGGCTGATTAAATTACTGGGGATTTGGATATCAATTCGGTTAGGGTAGAACAACTTGCAGTGGCAGCAAAATATTATTTTCTACTACCTGTTTGTGAGGCGATGCGCCAAGGTCACTCCTTTTTTTCGTGAATTATTGTTCATGTCATTTTATTGTTAGCAATACACAGACGAGATAGTGGCCCACCCGATCCTGAGCGATAATCTCAGGTTATAAGCTGGCTGTCTGGTATTTCATAACCAACCCACTGCCTATCGCGGGAAGTAGAATCCGGAAGAGAGAAAAAGATGTGAGGCTTCTGACACTCTCACTTTGCTACTGAATGAAGAGTTGTACATGATTTTCTTAACCTGAAGAACAGATTTCATTCTAAGCATCCTCATTTGCGTGACCAGTAATAATTGTTTCAGTTTAAACATCTACAACAATGGTTTGATATTTCCAAACATCAGCCCCATACTACGATACGCCCTGGCGTACAATCACATTTCTTGTGTAAAATGCCAATTGAGCACGAAACTAAACCGCGTGTGCTAACCAAGTGTTGTTGTATATAAATTACACATTATACGTACATTTTTTTGGTGCCTAGCTAAAATGTTTGTGTTTAAAAACGATATTGTTGTTATTAAAAATAAATCTGAACTACATAATATGATAGGAATAAGAACTTAGTGGCAATTGGATGTTATAATCATAAACCGCCACTAATTGTTGTAGTCGTCGGTCTGTCATACGTGTTGTTAACTGAGACTGTTTTTAATAGACATAAACTGTATCACCTGAGGACCTAGCCAAATGGCATTCGATTAGCGATATCGCTAATCGCTAAATGTAATGTATGCAAAAGACATAGATAGGCCTTCGATATGTCACGTGGTCAACGAAGAAGGAATTCCTTAGGTTGCCATGGCAACCAAGCGTTAGCAAAATTAGAAATCAGAAGCGAATGCCTTTTGGCTAGGCCCTCAGATGACCTCTGATGTAACTCATGGGTTTTTACATCAGGGGTCTAACCTTGCTGTCTGAATAGTTCAACCAAGGTCACGTGTTTGCTGAAACTGTTAAGGCTGCCAAACACAGTGCCGGCGGCACGGAAAAGAACTTTTCATGTGCCGTTCTAAATGAAAATGCATGCTAAGAACTGCTGGCTTGGCGTCGCATGAGATTATATGGGTGCCAATCAACGTACCATTAGAGATACAGAACATGTTGCAAAATGGTGACGGTATAATAGGTACGGACAATATAATAGGTGCTCGTGCTTCAGGACAAGAGTCTTTTCCCGAGACTACGCTATGACTATGATAATGATCATGAGATGATTTCCGAACCACATACATGATTATGTTGGCTACACGTGGCTGGATTTGTAACTAGCTGCGGTTTGGAAATATGATACGCAATACTGGATGTATTCCTCCTATTCTGCCAGCCACATGCGATGAACATAGCAGCGCAGCTATTTAAATAGCTGATTACATAACAGCTTTTAATTAGGTAATAGAAATTTATATAGTGTAGAATTTATATAGTGTACTAAGCAGGCTCTTATGATCATAATAGTATCCAAAAATCACGTTCCGTTTAGCTTAATCGCGTTTTAGTGGCTAGTGCTGACGCTAATATGGGTAGTAAAAGTTGCTTCGGGCAAAATAGGCAAACAAGTTGAATTGTCGTTCAATGAGCCTAAGTGATATGGTTGTCTGCACATGGTGCAACCGATAGATGTTGACAGTACTAAATTTTAAATAAACTGGGACATCAAACAGATTTTAATTGGTTTCAGGCTAAGAAAATATTTAATGATAAATAGCGTGTTAATATAACATACGTTAATACAACATAACAGGACCTATGACATAAATTATTTTGTATCAATTCAATATATTATGATATTCAATAAAAAATCTGGCGGTTCATGGATTGGGTATAGATTTATTTATTCGCCCATTGTAAGTGTAGGAAAGTATCACACTTTTTCACATCTGGATTGTATGAGGAGTTCGATAAAATACTGGATAGAGAACCTTATATCTTCTTCATAGACGCCGTCTAGGTATCTCTACTAGGCTATTGCTAATTCATAATTCTGACATATAGTATTTAATTCTTTCTTTTACACGTACGCGATCCAATATTTAAGGTTTCAAGACAAATTATGAACGCTATCCATCTACAAAGGGATTTATCAATAAAAATAAATCCGAAAGAAATTCACACGTGAGTATTAATAACATATTCCCAAAATGGTACGTTTATTAAAAACGCCTTCACTGCTATCAATTATACTCTGATTGATGTAGCAAACAATAGATGTAGCAGTTTCAATACATTAGTTACTTCTTAATAGTATTGACAAAACGAAGAATAGATTTGAAGAATTGACGTTCATAAGTGTTGCTTTTGTAACCTATATGAATAAATGAGTTTGAATTTGAATTTGAATAACACTCAAGATTGGCATAAGGGAAAAGAACTCTTCGAGCCGCACATAGTTTCGTAAAGAAAAGTCCGTTTTGCACGCTGTAGATTTGAACCCGATACCGTCCGCGTGGCAATCTGTTGGTATGTCTTCTGGGCTATCGCTGCCGGCCGTCAGAAATACCTATAGGTAATGAAACTAGACTGCGCCCACGGCTTTACCCTGTGGGATATTTTTACACCTTAGGAGGGCATTTTTAAAAAATTATCTCTTAGTGCTGCTTTTCAATATAATTACTAGATGAGCCCGCGGTTACACCCGCGTTATTTAAGACTGCTGCTCCGCTCTCGTGGTTCATAGCGTGATGTTATAGTTATAGATAGCCTATAGCCTTCGTCGATGAAAAGACTAATGAGTAACAATTAAAATAATAAATGCTATCCTTTTTATAACTATACCAAATGCGAAACTTCTAGCCACTAATTTACTTTCAGTTCAATCAGCACAAAGTTTTGGCGCTAACTAATTATATTTTGAGTTTGAGTTTAAAAAGATTCATTAGTTTTGGTGTGACTTAATTGCTTCGTGGTTTTTCCTTCTTTTCTTAGCTGAGTTTTGTTGAAATACGTTGTTAGTAATATTTTAATTGCATTTTCATTTGCGAAGTTAAACGGCTGCGCTGTAAGTCATTAATCAAACAGGGTATACGATAAACCGAGTTCTACTTTTAAGGGTAAGCTGATCTATTTTGAACGACGGAAAATAGGATAATGTTCTTTATGTCTTTCTATACAATGTGCCAATTTATTGGCGATATTTTACTTGGTTCGAAAAAATAAAGAATTTGTGTTTGCTTTGATGATGAACAGAAAGATTCGTGCCAAACCGTATGGAACGAATGGGAACACTCTTCTAGAGATATAAAGGCTCCCACTTTGTATCGAACGAGTCTTAAAGCAATCACTCACCAGCAATAAGCAGCTAATTAATGAAAAGCATACTTAAACTAATAGGTATTGTAAATTTGTTGTCGAAAACGATACCAATTTCGTTGCTGATATTAGTTTTGTGATTTAGTTATTATGAAACTGCTTTCATTTTCACCTTAAATAATGTTTTTCTATGGATTATTTTTTTATTTAATTTTTTATAGTAGTAGGACAGCTTATACTGGATTGTCGGTGTATTTTGTGTTGCAATATGCATTGTATTGTTGACTGGAGTAGCCATTGCTGCTCTCACATTTATTTACTGGCACTTCAACAGCTTAAACGAATTTTATGAAGTGAACACATGATTTAGTGCACATTTAAATAATATTACAATGCGAACGTCAAATTGTGTCATAAAACAGTAATGATATTTTTTAACGGTGTAAATATTCTGACTTATTTTTTAAAGTTCAGATCTATATCATCATTTAGGTCTAGTATTTTTTCATAATATTATGTCTGACGATGCTGATGATTACAAGTAAAAGATGTTGCAGTAAATTAACCCCAGAATCCTACATTATCTAGCGCACATATTATTCCTGGACTGGGGTGCTGGAACACCCCATACTAAAATGAATGTAATTCTTAAAATAAAAAAAAAAACAATTCATAAAAATACGTTTTATTATAAACTAGAGGACGCCAGCAGCTACGCCTGCATTTTTTTTAAATTTACCCGTTTTGTCTGATCCCGTGGAAATTTCGGGAAATCCCTTCTTAGTGCACCCCTACGGTCCCCAAGGAACATACATGCCAAATTTCAGCTTCCTGCGCCCAATAGTTTTGGCTGTAGCGTGTCTGTCAGTCAGTCAGTAACGCAAGGATTTTATATATTAAGATAATCAGTAACTTGAGATCACAAATCAGCCTTATTACACAAAGCTACACGTAGTTTGAGCACTTTGCACAAACTTTTACCTGATGCTTCAAACAAATAGTTGTTTTGCACCTTTGACACATAGTCCTGGATTTTTCTGTCTTTGGACCTTGAACAAAAGCCACACCATCCTTGTTTTGCACGAGAAGGAACAACGCTTGTAGGATCTGGTGGTTTTTTGAGGATCGCTGCAATGGACTCTTTTATATCCTGCCTAAAAGTGGGCATCCTGTGACGTTCCTCCAACTGTTCATGTATCAGTTCTAAACCTAATAGTTTCAAAATCGTTCACTGAAACTTTATATTTGGCTTATTATTTGTTCTTCAACACTTGTTAAGAATCGAGGAATTACAAGTAGTCCCAACTTCTATTTCTTCGTGGCCAGATTCGTGGTCTAGAATAGAGTTTATTTCTTCATCATTCAAACCTTTAACAGCCATCTGAAACAAAATAAATAAACTTTATTGAATTTCACCTACATAGCAAATAAAAATATCAGTATTTAATTCATATAAGAGTATTGTTTTAATAAATAAAGGAATTTAATAACATATTACATACAACTGATGTATTACATACATCAATATATAAATAAAGTAACTTACGATTTTACTACACTGGGGTACTGGCGTACCCCGCAGCACTTACGGCCATTTTCAATATTCTATCCATAGGTACATGGATTTTGAGATTCGGGATTCGTGTTTGACATATTTTGTGTAGAGCTTATGTCAAAAACGAATCTAAAATTTACAGATCTATATTTAGTTCGAAAATTGAATTCTGTAGTTATACAGGCGACTACACGACACGGCTCTCGTCACGGTACTGACGTAGCGCGAGCGGAAACTAAAATACAACGACGCGCGTCTTCGTGGATATTAAATAAATTGAGATATTTAGAAAACAAATCGGTGTGGGGTGCATCTGCACCCCATGTAGGGTTCTAGGGTTAAAGTCCTGAGCCTGGTTTGCTATTTGCTTAGTCTCATGGCCTTCCCCTCCGGGAAACAGGCGTGAGTCTATGTATGTATATTTGTATGTCATGGCTAACGCTGTGCTATTCTGCTGCCAATAGAGCGATTCCAAAAAATAATTAAAAGATAGGAAGAAAGGTTGTTGAATGAGCTCTAGAACCGGTATGATTCTAGTGCCGGAGAAACCTTGGAGAAATAAAATGTGACATCGCTATTCCAGTGTCATCATATACTCAGCAGCTACCTTTGGTGCAGCAAGTTAGCAGTCTGATTGTCAGGCCACTGTGCACTGGCCCGGTAACAGCACACCTGCTGAATGTCGTTGTAGTCTTTATTGTAGTAGCGGTTAGCGCGGTGGCAGCCCGGAATCGGCTTCAATACCGACGTTGTGAAATATACTTTATGACATACGATCTAATGGTCAAATCTAAAAAACAAGTTAATCACTGTGTGACAGCCGTGCCGTTGTCGTGCTTGCATAATGTTAACCTTTAGAATTACGACGAAAATTAATAAAAACAAATCAGCCGCCTACATTTTCTGCAGTACTGTCAACGTTATATGAACAGATATTTTAAACGTCGCTCCTTTACAACGATGCAAATATTTAACATGAGATACTACTAAAATACGAGACAAAGTACTGCGACATTCTTTATATTATTCGTATATTATATTATGTAGAAGAGTTACGGAAATAATATGAATAGCTATATTTCGGAGCGAATGTTCGATAAATGGTATTATATTGTTCGTATCAAAATGTTTCGCGGTTTTGTTGTAGAAAACTTGCATTGTACTGTGAAAGTGTTAGTATATTGTAAAATACTGCCCCTATTTATTTTAAACTATTTGAAAGTTTTCGTTGTCGGAATCGTCACAATAATAATCTATAGTGAATACTGTATCCAAATATTGAAGTTACTGTTTTATGTCCCCTTGGACTGGGGAGGTCAGACAGCAGTCGCTCTGTGGAAATAATTTGTCGAATTTGTTTAGACAAGTAAGTGGACCCTGGACTCCAAGGCTAAAGTTTTGGATGCAACTGGGATAACGCTAGGGACGACGATGTTGACCATTTAGGATACTATTTTCGCTGATATCTAAAAAGGTGACTTTTGACTTTATTTTTAGTGCCTCTCTGGTCTAGATGCACGCTGATCGGGTGTCAAGATCGAGGTCTCGGGTTTGATTTTCAGGCCGGCAAATGTTTTACCGACTTCCCAGTATCATCCTCTATCCTCCACTATTCTCCAAATTCCCTGTAGCAGCACGGAATCTGGTAATGTGCTCGATAACGGCAATAGCTAGGCTTGTCCCTCATTACGGGGTACATATATTTCCTAATATGGCGAAATGTGGCTGTAGTATAATACCTCTGCCTACCCCTTTGGGGATAAAGGCGTGATTCTACAAATGTAATCCTAATTTTCTTAACAAAGCCTATGTGATAACTTGTAAGTGATACCGAACACCACACATACTTCGAATAATAGGAATTTCAAACGACCAAAACTTTCCGTTACAACCGTATGCTTGCCATGCGTGCCTAAACACTTCACACATTCTACCCTAAACACATTGACTTTAATACATTCACCATAACTACCGACACTATAATCACTAAAATGTTAAGAAGAATTACTTCCGAAACATTAACCTGGCCAGACTCATACATTCTCTAAAATACAACACGAAACTTGTCAGACGAAATTCTACTTTACTTCACACCACTCAAGGTTTAATTTGAAATGAAGTAACACACGTTTCTTTAATCATATATCAACCGATGCACGAAGTTTCCCGATCTTTTCCGAAGTTTCCCTATGTTCGGCAGTCTAGGTAGGATTCGACTCAAGTTTGGCTGTACCGTGTTTTGTACAAATTAATTCCTGAGGGATTAGTCTGTGCAACTGATGTTTGTAAACTACACTCAAGTTGTAGGCCACGTTACCTAACTTGCATATAAGAATGGAACTAGTATGGATTGAGAAAGTTTGGATAATAGACTTATTTTGCTAACTTTGTTGGCAATAGTGATTGGCTTGTTGGCCTTTTGGAATATTATATTTATGTACAGGGCTAGTGGTAGTTAAATAATTATGTATTTATCGCTTGCTTCTTGGCAAAGAAGAACATTGTTAGTAAATCTATATGTATCCATAAAGTTTTAGACATGAATAGTCCGTCAACCCTCACTTGGCTATCGTAGTGGATAACGGATTCACCCTTTTCATTGTGAGAAGAGCCCGTGTCCAGCATGGGGGAAAATCAAATACAGGTAGAGATGGGCGGTGGGTAAATACCCGAAGGGTAAATACCCAGGTATTTTCCCGTTTGGGTATAAATCGGGTATTTACCCGGGTAAATACCCGAAGCATGGGTATTTTCAGAAAAAGATTGAGAAACCGCACGATTTATTTGAACTACAGTCAATAGTCGTTTAAAAGTGCTTATATTTGATCTTCCAATCTGATATACCATTATAGATGTTTCCGTAATATGGAAATAATATAATGTCATTACAATGAATACTTTGAAACGCTTATTCTGCTCCATCGCTTCTTAAAAACGCTTAGTATTATTGTAATGAGACTTACGTCCGGTTTCAATATTCGATCTATCTATAGATTAAGAGATTCGAGGTACGTGGTTGACATATTTTGTATGGAGATTATGTCAAAACTGAATCCACGATCTTTAGCCGCTGAATGTTGAATTCAGCGGCTAGAGATCTGTCTATTGAAAAGCCAATATGCTTACATGTCGTAGGAGGGGAGCACTAGCATTTTAGGCCCTATTCTGTTGGCGCTCCGAAGATGGACCACAGATTTTAGCAGATTGATGGGGCTCAAGAAATTAAGACCACTTTGTACGGACAGCATTCATCGAATCCGACACTGAAATTGTCCACATCTGTGGTCTCACCCAGGTGTTCAAGCTGATAGCTATCGAAGTTTTGGATATGAACGGGTGCTGGTTGTAGCGTAGACTTCATGAATCTTAACCGTTTGAGGCTTGTACTAATATTCCATGTGTCTCTTACCAAATGGCAAGAGACCACTTTAAACTAATTGCTCTCAGAGACATCATATAATATTTGCCTCTCCGTCAACATGATAAAGTCAATCTAATTTCTGGTAGAATCGTATGAACTTATCTAGGTGCACTTGCAGAATTCTCGCATTTTAAAGAAGAAATTTAATGTATCGTATGGAGTCCCTCCTTCTCCATGAATTTAACAAGCAAGTCACCCCGTCAGTTACAATGTCCATAATAATATTCTAATTGCCCGACTCTCAGCTCAGTATCGCGTTGAAATCGATTATGACAACGTTGTCATGGATTTTGAAGCTATGTACAACTAATTAGTTCAAGATAAATCCACATGCAAATCTCCACCTCGTCATCGGGTGGGCACCTCCTTGTGATTTTTGGTTGCGCGCGGTTGTAGATAAATTTACCGCCATTGAGGACTATTGATCCTCACCCTGTCTTCGGTCCTCAGATAGGCTAATCATATCCCATAGCTTTCATCGCTTATAGCAACTTGCTCGATCCTTTTTCTTCATCGACAATCTTCTCGTAGGTCTACAGTGTACGAGTATTGTGTTTCCTTGGCCAATTTTCATTAGTAGTGGTAGCTGGATCTCATGCAATTTCTCTATACCCCGCTATTCCTGACTTAGGTAGCGGCCATGGGAACAGCGGGGCCGCCAGACCAGGAGCCGGTTTATGGTGTGGCTCATTTTTGGGAGCTTTCAGGTCTTCTCACGATTTCCCTAAGGGAAACGGGGGAAACTGATGCAGGTGGTGTGCTGTCTCAGTGAGTTTTGCCGCCACCTGCAACTGCAGATGGATCACGAGAGCGTGGTCCTTGCCACTGGTGTCGTATCCGGGCGTCTAGTCCGGATGTGCTTCACGCCGCTAGCGAGACCTGATCCCACCGGCAGTATTCCCAAGAGGGGAACGTCCGGTGAGCGATCTACGAGCCAGCGGCTGCTTGTTCGGTGGGGGCTTCACTTATGTTGGCGAAACCGAGCTTGCCGGTGGCGGCTCCCATCAAGCGCCCGCACTGACGAACTGGAGTCAGTCCGGTGTGGTTGGTGCAGTGGGCGCTGATGGAAGGGCGCCAGCTCCCGCAGGTGGCGGAAGCATGATCCCTTAGCGTGGGCGAACATGTTGGCGCTCAGGCGACCAATGAATCCATCGAGGCTCTCTATGCATAAGTCGCTGAAGATGACGTCTTTCCTCAAGTAGCGAGGAGCGTCTACAAAGGCACGTAGGGCGAGCGACTGATGCGCACGCAACCGTTTGCGGAGGGTCGCCGCTACCAGCACGTACCACGCTGGGGAGGCCTAAGTGAGGCAGGTGCGGATGTATGCCTTGTAGATGGCCAGCTTCGCACGGAGGGAAAGTCGGGACGCCAAGACAGGACGCAGGAGAGCTCGAGTTGTTCGCGCTTGGCCAACAAAGTTCTTAACGTGTGGAGCCATCGTGAGACGACGGTCTGAGGTCACGCCGAGGTATTCCACCGTCGGGGTCCAGTCGACGTGGTGTTCGAGCATGGTGAGAGGCGGGGACAGTCTCCGTGCATTTTTAGACGGTTTGCCGTAATCGCTTTTTTACAAATCGTTTCACTATTATGCAAATCGTTCCAGGAATTTATGCGATCTACTAACCATAATTATATTATAATGGCTCTAATATTTGACACATGGATCCAAAGGGAATGCTTTGCCATAGATATAGGAGCATCAGCGACAAATACGGCTAAAACCTTTTATGGTACCAAAACCCTCGCGAACTAAACTAATGACTATACTCCAAAAGCATCAAAAAGTAAAAAAACATTTTAACCAAAAGGTCTCTGTTGTGCCTATCCAGCGGCTTATGTTGCTAAATGCACGGTAGATTCACCGAGGACACTAACTATACGGCCAGTCTCAATAAATAGATCAATAGAATTTAATATTAGGATCGGGACCGTATAAGAATACTATGCCAAAGAAAAAGACAGTGCATGATGTTGGTGATTTCTTTGCTTTTATCGATTTGGTTACTAGAGAATTAGAGATACATATTCGACATAAGCTCCATACAAAATAAGTCAAATATGTAGTACTCTACAAGCTAAATCCTTGAATAGATCGAATAGGGACCAGCTGTTAGTATCAATTTTAAAATTATGACAGTAAATGCCATTATTTTACTTTTATAAGACATATAAATGTTCGATATACACAATTCACGCTAGGTTGTAATTAACAGTTAGTAAATCAATGAATAAACAGTATGAAATCTAAAATGGAGGTGTAAAAATATATTTCGATAAATACCCACGCTTCGGGTATTTACCCGGGTAAATACCCCGTTTTTACCCAAAAAGATAAATTCCCGGGTATTTACCGGGTAGAATCCCATCTCTAAATACAGGTCAAAAACCGTTTATATAATCCTTACAAACCAGTAAGCAGTGCATTTCCATCGATTTTAATAGTCCAGTTTCTAGTTTACAAATACTTATTAAATACAACATCAAACTAACTTCCTAATCGGTTCATAAACTTTTGTAGCGTGTTGTTCAACTCATTCAACTGTTAATTGCTAAGCTTAGTTGCCCACTTTTGACGGGTAATTGCACGCACGGAAATAAAACAATATTTGCACAATAAGTTTATACTCCAAATCATTATTTTAGAAGAACAGTATTTACTTAAATCATAATTAATAAATTCAGAATCAAGAAGTGAGTTTTAATTAATAAATAACTTAGCAAAGATTTTGAAGTCTGCAGCGACTTTTGTTGCTAACTGTACTTATTTTAATAGTAAGTAATTAATTTAAGTTTACGTTACGTTAAGTTTATTTACTCTTATTATCATGATAATCTGTACAAAAAATCTTGTACGGGCTTATTATAAATTATTTACTATTGGTATGGCGTGGTGCCGAAACCGGTTAGGTTCTAGGCGACTTGGGAAGGAAGTGGACTGTATTCAGAGGATAGCGGTTCTTCGCCGCCTAGAAAGGAATAAGGGAAGAGGAGATGGATACGGGAGGAGGTGATGGAGTGGGTATAGGCTATTTTAAGGATGGAAGGCACTTACCTTATACAGCTTTGGTGGTTTCGTGCTACAGCTGCTTGGTTTCACTTCACTCACGAGCGGGTTTTCCTTGGTGGAAGCGGTGACAAACACATACGGGAGCGGCGCGGTACGAACGAGACGGCGATACAGCGGTGCGGCGCGGAGCGGTATCGAGACGGCGTTCTCAGCGGGAGGAATGTTCTCGACTCTCTCGCGTCGACGTTCGCGGCGACGAAATCAGGCGCAAGGCAGTGCCTCTTCCAGGGAGAGGGAAAGAGAGGGACGGAAATATGATATCGCTCGCACTAGACAAGCGTGGAACGATTCATGTTGATGCGATTAGTTATAAATATGAAGGTAGATGGCGCTACCATATCCCCCCGGCCCTAAAGGGTTGCCTTTAAAAAAAAATAGAATTGAACTTAGCTACGTTGGGTGTACTACCGCATAACCCATCAATAGGCTAAGACAGCGATATGACAATAAATTAATCTAAATTTAGCGAAAACTACAAACACAATAATAGCGAAAACTACTAACTAAATACTTAAACTAAGAGGTAAGTCCAACTTCAGGCTAGATCTCACTGAGTTGGAAGCGGACAGAGACGTACGACAGGGCGCACGTAACTCCCCTTGGCGGTTTTCACGGTAACAACGCGAGTTGTACCGTCCTTGGAAGTATGCAATTTCTCTACGATGGCTAACGGCCATGAAAGCGGCGGAGCATTATCATGTATTATGACGACCAACGTACCCTCCTGTATAGGGGATGCAGGACTATTCCACTTGGATCTAGCCTGAAGCTGGTGTAAATATTCCGCACGCCAGCGCCGCCAGAACGACTGCACGAGTTTATCCAGCAGAGTATGTCTCTGGAGCAAGCTTGAAGAGTCTGCTTCAGGAGCCGGAAATGACGATAATGGCACTGTGTTCAGAAAATGTGCAGGGCTTAACGCGGATGGTTCTGCAGGGTCACTACTCAATGCCGTGAGCGGACGCGAGTTGATCAGTGCCTCGACTTGAGCAAGGACAGTTAAAAGCTCTTCGTAAGAGAGGATCTGTTGACCTATAACCTTGAAGAGATGCGTTTTAATTACTTTGACCATGCTTTCCCAACATCCACCGAAATGCGGTGATGCTGGTGGAATAAACTTCCAGTCGATATGATTTATGGAAAGTTCCTCCTGAAGACGAGTACGATATTCTTCCCTGAGAAACTTATAAAGGTCGCGTAAATAAGAGCTTGCGCCCACAAAACAAGTGCCGTTATCCGTGTACAAACACTGTATAGGGCCGCGCCGTGAGAGAAATCGTTTAAGGGCTGCCAGGAATGACACCGTGCTTAAATCTGTCGCAACTTCAATATGCGTAGCGCGCGTCGTTAAGCATGTAAAAATACATAGCCAGGCTTTACGGCTCTTAACACCTCGACCACGCACTGGCGTATACTGCAGTGGTCCTGCGTAATCACAACCGGTGTGTGTAAACGCTTTAGCAACCTGGTTGACGCGCTGGCTAGGGAGATCGGCCATGGGAGGGAAAGTCGGACGCGGACGAAATTTGAAACAGACGTTACATTTATGTATTCTGTGACGAATTATTCGTCGAGCGGCTAAAATCCAATACTTATGCCTAAGTAAGGACATAAGCAACTCCGGACCGGCATGGAGG
This sequence comes from Euclidia mi, assembly GCA_944739405.2. NCBI lineage: Eukaryota > Metazoa > Arthropoda > Insecta > Lepidoptera > Erebidae > Euclidia > Euclidia mi. The sequence continues at coordinate 80,824,366 of OX123191.2, read as the reverse complement.
TGCTTCTTGTGATAAAAATCAACAAGAAGGTCGACAACATGATCATGTCGCGGCAGAATACAAGGATGTTTGTAGTTATAAGGTTCATCCGAATTTGACAGACGACCCCCAACGCGTATGACGCCATGTTCATCGAGAAACGGCTTGAGTCTAAGGATAGCGGGAGAACAAGGTACATTGTCCTTTAAATTTTGAATGTCGTTACTAAAATGAACAGCTTGTACAGCTCGTAGTAACTTACATTCTGCGAATTTCAGATCAGTACTTGATACAAAAGTCTCATTAGGTAGGTGCCTAAGAAACCTATAGACATAAACGATGGCGCGGAGTAACTTAGACCACGATGACATGCGTAGTGCGAGTGCATAGATGGGAGACTCCGCAACCTCGGCAATCTCGGGATAAGAAACAGACTTCCGCTCGGGTACCTCTTCGTCTTCTACACTGTGGTCAAAGGGTTGCATGGGCCATTCTGACGGATCATGGGAGATCCAAGAAGGTCCACGACGCCACAATGGATGATGCAGAAGATTAAGTGGAGTGACACCACGAGACAAGCAATCTGCGGGGTTCTCAATACCCGCGACGTGATTGAAACTAGTAGCAGGAACCAGTTCAATCAATTTGCTAACGCGGTTGGCGACAAAAGTCTGCCAGCGATGAGGAGAAGAATGAATCCAAGCGAGCACTACTTTGGAGTCGGAGAATGCGTATAATTTATTAATGGGGTAGTGGGGCAAAACTGTGTCTTGAACTTTGCGGAGCAACTGAGACAGCAGAAGGGCCGCGCACAACTCCAGTCTCGCAACTGAAACGGTTTTAACAGGCGAGACCTTAGACTTGGCACAAACTAACTGCACCGAGTAGTTAGAACCAATGCGGACTTGCAGATATACGACTCCGCCGTAAGCACGCTCGCTGGCGTCAGCGAAACCTATCAAGTTGATGGTACATCCATCTACCAACCCAAGATGACGCGGAATAGTAACTTGATTGAGCGCGGTAAGCTCAATACAAAACTGGCCCCAAGCGGCGACAATATGGTCAGGGGGTGTTTCATCCCACTCACACTTTGATAGCCAAAGCTCTTTGATCAAGAGCTTGGCGTACAAAATTGTGGGAGCCACAAAACCCATTATGTCCCATAGTCGAGCCACTGTGGACAGCATAGTGCGTTTGGTGCACTTATCATCTGGTGGTGAGACGTCAAACCGAAAACTATCGCAGGATTTGTCCCAGCGTAAACCGAGAACCTTATGCGGTACAGACTTCTCAAACTCAATGTCTGGAGAAGCCTTATGAGAATCTGGTATGCGTGCGAGAACCTCCTTAGAGTTGCTTGTCCATTTGACAAGATCAAACTGGCCTCGCTTGAAAAGCTGAATAAGCTCTTCACAAAGCGAAATTGCTAGCGGAGCGGATATGACACTACAGGCAATGTCATCCATGTACAAAGCGGAAGTGGCAACAGCCGCTGCGGCGGGAAAGTGATCGCCTTCATCAGCGATCAACTGGCGAACAACTCGTAACGCGTGATATGGGCTAGACTTGAGTCCAAAGCAAACACGATTGAACTGATACACAGATAAAGGTTCTTTCTTGTCAAAACGATAAAAGACCCGTTGAAATCTACGGTCAGATTCGCGAACGCCGATATTGAGGAACATTTGGCGGCAATCAGCTGACAGAGCGATTTGGAAAAGACGAAACTTTATTATGATGTTAAATAAATCACCCTGTAGATTGGGGCCGGCATGCAAAATGTCATTAATCGACTGACCCGATGTAGTCTTACAACTAGCGTCTAAAACCACACGAAGTTTAGTAGAGGTTTTATCTTCGCGAACTACGCCGTGATGCGGGATATAATATGAGGGCAGAGAGTTGCCCTCGTTGTTTACAACTACACTCAAAAAACCTTTATCTATGTAGTCACGAATGACGTCATTATAGGCGCTGCGTAACTTAGGTGATGCATCAAGTTTACGTTCCAAACAATGGAAACGTCTGAGCGCAGCAGCGTACGAGTCGCCTAACGAATAAGGGTCACCACAGAATGGCAACGCCACAACGTATCTGCCACTGTCGTCACGAACAGTGGTAGCGCGGAAATGTTCTTCACACTCGAGATCTTTATGGCTCATCGAGGGCGGTGCGGTAACCTCTTCAAGCTCCCAAAATCGCTTGAGAAGAGAGTCAATATTGTTTTCTTGAAGAACAGAACAACAGCAAGACGTAACGTATTGAGAAGTATGTAATGTAGGTACGGTACCCATAATTACATACCCGAATACCGTCTCAATAGCGGGCGGTAAGTTATTTTGCTCACTACGTACCACTTTAGTAAGTAGCAAGTGCGGGAATATTGCGGCTCCGATCAAAACGTCAATGTCTGCCGGATTCGCAAACTCCGAATCCGCTAGTGGTAGTGACTCGAGATGTGTGAGGAGCGACACGTCCACATTAGCGTTTGGCAACGTGTCTGTAATACGTTCCACGATAAGCGAAGAAATGTTAAAATTAATGTCCCTATCAAAACGCGAATGTATTTTAATATCTACGGAACCCTTGCAATGTTTTTCTGATCCGCCTATCCCTCGGATTATTGAGTTCGTATTTTTAAAGTTGTTCCATAATCCGAGGCGTTTGAACAATTTTAACGTTATTAAATTGGTCTGAGATGCGCTATCTAGCAGACAACGTACCATGTGCGGCGACCCATTGACATCATATATGATAACTTGCGCTGTCGCTAACAGTACCGTCTTAGACGCCGTACATGGCGGCCTAGCACTGCTCTGATCACTACAAGCGCGCGAAGGCCGTCCGCGCGTGCGTGCCGCCCGCGCAATGGATGTCGTACACAACGATACTTCGCCCTCAGACGCGGAAGGCGCAGCTACCGTGGTCTGCTGCACCTGCGGCGTACTCGTAAGTGTGTCAAGGCTAGCGGCTTGACTTGACAACCGGTTATTTTTATCATAATGTAACAGTGTGTGATGTTTTTGTTTACATGTGCGACATCTCGTTCTACTGGAACAATTACTCGTTTTATGTTTTATGCTTAAGCAATTAATGCAAGCTTTGTTATCTTTTACGCTTTTAAAACGAGCAATTGGATTTAAATCATTAAAGGTGGGACACTTATAGTAATGGTCGTGCACTATATTACTGCACAGACACTTCTGTGAATTATTACTATTAGATTCCGAACATGTTACGTAAGATTGTGGATTAGGGACTGAGTTATTATTACTATTTCGCGATTTATTCAACCTTTGTTTGTTGTTGTTAGTGTTAGACGGGCCAGGTGAACCAGACTGCGTATTATGAAATATCCGACACTGATCTTTGATGAACGAAATAAAACTATCTAGTGTAGGTATTTTATTATTGCGTTCCGTCATCTCGAATGCGCGAATTGTATCAGTGTCAAACTTTTTTAAAGCGAGTTGAAGCAACATAAAGTCGGAAAGATCTTCTAATTTTAAGTTTTTAAGAGAATTAACTGCGGTAACAAAGTTGTCTAGAAACAGCTGGAAATTCGAGACAGACGCGTTGCCGGACAGTTTGAGATTTAAAGCTTGGTCAAAGTACGTAGACGCTAGGACGCGCGTGTCTTGATATCTGTCAAGTAGTGACTGAAATATGACCTGATAATTCTCAGCACTGGGTGTGACACCTGCAAATACGGACTGGGCCTTCGGTGACAGTTTACCTATTAAATAGTACAACCTGTCAGCATCTGTCAGAGAACCATTATCGTGCACCGTAGACTTAAAACTTGCATAGAATAACGGCCAATTTCGTATATCTCCGTCAAACGACATAATCTCGATTGGCGGTAATCTCGGTTTGCGGGCAACGGGCTCTGCTGAACATTTACCCTCCAATTGCGATTGTATACGCTTAATAATACAATAAAGATCTTCGAATGCGGTATACGCCTGATAGTTCGGTTTTTCATCAGGATTGATAGAAAGTAATCTTGCGTTATAATCGTCTAACAACTTATGAAAATCTGTTCGAATACTATCTACTGTTATACAATAACTGAGAAATGCTTCGCTATTGCTGTCAGACATAGATGCGGTTTTTGATCTTTCATAGATATTTTGAATGCGCTCAAATAAAATATTGCGTTTCGCTTCTAAGATTGTCATCTCTTTGTCTTCCGACACGCGTGACTTCTTTTGTTGTGACATGCTTACGTAAGTATAAGCTAATGAGAACGAAACAAAATAAGAATATCTAATGTATCTATTATTTTACCTAAGTAGGCAACACTTTAGAGCTGAGGAAGTAAAAGTTGATTGAAATATGAGATTTATAAGACAACTATGATAGTTGCAGAAATAATAATTTAATAAGTAGGTAGCTACATAAAAGTTTACCTACTAATGCGGGCGGAAATAACCATGTGACGGTTATATGAATATATTAATTAGGAGTATAGCTAGGTGCTATAACTGCCTAGGTATAGCGGTATAACGTATAAAACGTAAATGAATCCGACTCGTATGGATCAAAAAAAATGGTATGGCGTGGTGCCGAAACCGGTTAGGTTCTAGGCGACTTGGGAAGGAAGTGGACTGTATTCAGAGGATAGCGGTTCTTCGCCGCCTAGAAAGGAATAAGGGAAGAGGAGATGGATACGGGAGGAGGTGATGGAGTGGGTATAGGCTATTTTAAGGATGGAAGGCACTTACCTTATACAGCTTTGGTGGTTTCGTGCTACAGCTGCTTGGTTTCACTTCACTCACGAGCGGGTTTTCCTTGGTGGAAGCGGTGACAAACACATACGGGAGCGGCGCGGTACGAACGAGACGGCGATACAGCGGTGCGGCGCGGAGCGGTATCGAGACGGCGTTCTCAGCGGGAGGAATGTTCTCGACTCTCTCGCGTCGACGTTCGCGGCGACGAAATCAGGCGCAAGGCAGTGCCTCTTCCAGGGAGAGGGAAAGAGAGGGACGGAAATATGATATCGCTCGCACTAGACAAGCGTGGAACGATTCATGTTGATGCGATTAGTTATAAATATGAAGGTAGATGGCGCTACCAACTATACAATGTTCGAAGTTCAGGCCTGATCTTATCGGTGTATAAGTTTGTTATTAAGCGTAAACTAATGCTATATTTTTGTAAAACATATTATATCTAAACTTCGTTCGAAAAGAAGCTCAATTTACATCAATTACAATCTAAAACAAGGCCTCTAAGCCAACTAAGATAATCTAGACCTAAGACAAAGTCTGGTTCTATGTTTAGTTCTAGTTTTGTGATAAGGCCTTTGAAGTATTTCTTATCAGTCTGTCTGTCGTGTTGAGCTGTCGTTGGCTGTACTGGCATGTCTTCGTTAATCACTCTATGGACATGGAACTTAAGGCGTAGCACATACATTCAGTTTCACCTAATTCCATAGTACCTACGCAAACACCTAATTTCGCATAAACGGATTGCTAATCTAAAAGAATTTGGTGTAAACTAAAATCATAAATTGACGCGTTTACTGCTTCGTTGTATAGTGAATATTACGTTTTTAATAGCGTCGCACCGTTAATTATTACTTTGTAACCCCTTCTAAGAAGTCTAAAAGAGGCAAACTACTTGCTTACTTAGAAGAACTGTAGCAGGTTTAACATCAAACGCTGGTTCTTCAATATTTCCCTTCATAGTGAACACATCGAAAACTCTTCTGCATAGTTGGCCCTGGAAGAATTTGCTGAGTTTTATCGAAAACAACTCGAGCAAAATTACTGGTCACCAAATAATCAACTTGAAATCAGTAAATTTTCAAATACTTTTCTTGTCAATAAGTGAAATAATTGATCATTCAAATCTACTGCAAACAAAAAGTGATTGTAGTATTCATTTTTAAAGCACAGTAGCTCACGTACTAGAAATAAAGCTTGATTTGAGAGGGACTTTAAATATCAATTCATTCAATGGAAACAAACAACATCCGGACTGGAAACATGATTATATTTATTACACTTTGAAATTTGAATCAGCAGCTCTAAGGCCTGGGCATAATGGCGAGGCGGTTGCTAAAACTAACACACCACCCGTAGACATTTTATAATAAGCAAGTACACTACAGAACAAAGCAAGCTACTTCACATACCAAGCCACGTCCAACAAATCTAATACGTTCCAACGATAATACATTTTCCATATCTCGATAACATAGCTCACAAACCCAATAGACCGCAAAACTCACGAGCAGAAACAAATCGAGCTCAATATGAGCCGATCAAACACTCGAAATGAACAAAGGGGGAATTATGGCGGCCGTCTTCGAAACCACATTACTTCTATATTAATCAAAGTATTAATATGTGCTCAAGATGACTGAGATAATTATATCAAAGGCTATGTTACGAAGGCGAGTGGTGGCTTGGTAAATGAAAAAAAGGATGTCAGTTGCTTCAAACACCGACACGCCTCTCCTCCCGCGACCGTGCCCGACTGCGAGGGACAGACGGTACTGTCCCCCGCACCCGCACCGTTGGACGCATCCTGCGCAGGCCCCTCTAAGCCCACGCGGAGCGTCCTCTCCCGGGATCTCTCTTAGCTTCACCGCGGGTGACCAATCCACGGTTACTGAGCCCTCCCACCACGACAAGGTGGAGATCCCACGGGGGTCATCGCAAGCACCCTACGCCAACTTTTTTTTTTTTTGTTTTACGAGGTGGAAAATCCCTTCGGATCTCCGACTCTTGGGGGAAATAAGAGCCGGAGTATGTGGTGTTTCCACTAAAAACCATCTCGACTTCCGCCATGTACCCGTGTGTCGGAGGGTGGGGCATCACCAAAGCACTCGTCGCCACCCTCCGACGGGTATTGGCCCGCCAGATGTTCAGGCGGGCCCCGAACAAAACCCGCTTGGCGACGGATTAAGGTGTTGGACTCCGCCGCCAAAACGCCCAGCGGCCGCAGAGGATAGGGAGGACGGCAACGCAACACCGCATCTCCTCTTCCTCTGCGGCCCCACCGCGACGCATCGAATGGTGCGCCCCCATTTGGTCGCGGGAGATAGGGCGCGCGGCAACGCAACATCGACACGCCTCTCCTCCCGCGACCGCACCCGACTGCGAGGGACAGACAGAACTGTCCCCCGCACCCGCACCGTTGGACGCATCTTGCGCAGGCTCCTCCAAGCCCAGGCGGAGCGTCCCCTCCTGGATCCCTCTTAGCTTCACCGCGGGTGACCAATCCACGGTTACTGAGCCCCCCCACCACGACAAGGTGGAGATCCCACGGGGGGGGATCGCAAGCAACCTACGCCTACTGTCTGTAAGAGAATATTTAGTTTATAGTATTGTTAGTGATTTATTTTGTTGTGATTTATTTTATTTTTATTCATTTTTTAATTAAAACCTTATTTACACAATAAGTATAGGCAGACTTAATTCCATAGGTATTACTTTCTACCTTAGAGTGGTGCAGAGAGAACGTAAGTAGGTGTAATACGTGACTTAAAACTAATGGATTTAAACTAACAAAATTACATAGATTTTAAGGTACATACAAATAAATATCCAATTTACAAACCTACATAGATACCTTTTCATCTATTTTATAAAAACAAATGTTCCTTTTCTGCTATAATCAAGTATATAAGTTAGGCAACAATGAATCTACACTCCGTTCCTAAAATAAACGTGCCATAATAAGTGCAGAAGGTAGATCTCTCATACGATAGCTAAAACACACTCATACTCGTATCTACGAATTTCATACTACGTTACCTTCATAATTTCATATCCACATTATCACCATATATTTCTATACATTTCTACACATCTAAAATGAATACAACGGATTTCTCGTGTATCCAATATTGTGCCCATATAGATTTTCTGGAGATTATTCGGCATCCATGTTAAGCCGTGTCTCCATTAAAAGCTTCGCTTGCGGTAGTTGAAAGCTTTAACAGAAGCCTGTTTTAGTCCAAATAGTCTTGTCGAGTATTTACGGTGACGTATGGCGATATACATATTCAGCCAAGAGTATTTCAGCTTTTGATAGGTTTATTTGTAGTATTACAATAATAATATCAACTTCTAGAGGGCCACTTCTTGTTATTATAATCGTTCAACACATTTTCGATCTAATGTCAGTGGTATGAATGGTATTCTCCTACATTAACAGGTTTGAATGATTTCGCAACTAGATCGTATATTGAACAAGGTGTAAAAATATGTCAGATAAAATACGAGAATTGGCCTTCTGTTGATCTTTCCACTATATCCCAGTGAAAACACTTACAGACCGCTTCGTAGATATCATCAATCCAACTTGTACAATTATTATATGCATAAAGAGGTAATTTTAAATCAAATAAGTGTTTTAATTACTCCCAGAAAATGTCTAAACTATAACTAATTTAAATTTATTTTTTTATAAACTCACGCCTGTATCCCCGAAGGGGTAGGCAGAGGTATAATATTGCACCCACAATTTTAATTTAGTTCTTCAAAATTCGTCGGGAATAGACTGTTGGCAAATTCAAATTCTGTGAAGGCAGAATATTTTTCAGAATTCATATTTACTTTCAAAATATTCAAATTTGACATTTGTATTTTAATAGCTTTGAATTTGTAATTCCTAGTTGAATATTTTTGACGATTTACTTCGGTAAGTTTCTTATGTTTTATTAGATAAGTTATTAATGAAGTTCATCAAAGTATTTCGCAACATACATTCGTCATTCGTCATTCGGCGACCGGTTGGCGCAGCGGGAGTGTTAGTGACTGCTACACCGATGGTCGCGAGTTCGATTCCCGCTCAAGTCAAACATTTGTGTGCATGAACATGGATGTTTGTCTTGGTCTGGGTGTTTCTATGTAAAATATGTATGTATTTACAAAAAAAAGTGTAAATGTACGTTTATCTATTATCTAGTACCCATAACACAAGCTCTGCTTATCTTGGGAATAGATGGTGATGTGTGTATGTGATAGAATATTATTATTATTTAGTTAAATTGACGTGTCAAAGTCATTTATTAATTCTACATTTACATTTTATTTTTGCCTTTCATCGCGATAAAACTAGTACCTACCTAAATCCACTTATTTCAAGGCATAACCAGTCTGGTCTAAAGAGGTATTTATGCCTTTAAATAAGTCAATTATAGCGACTAAGACCCGCTAAATAATATTGTATCATGTAATCGCGAAAGTTTAAAATCGATTATTACCTAAAAGGTAATTTAATTTATATAAGGCGTTACAAATGTTACACCGTCTTTAAATTTTAGGTACTTACCAGCTCTATTGTTAAGCACGAATATTTTACATTTGCATCAAATTCTTCATGAAAGTGGGTATTATTGTGAAATTTTCCCCTCACTCGTTTTAGTAATTTTCGTGTTCCAAACTCGACCAGATGGACAGAATTGCTTTGTCAAAAATGGTTTCCGCTGCCAGCGTAACATATCGTTAAACTTGGGTTTTCGTAATTTTGGGAACAGAATTCAAAAATAAATTACAACTTGTTGGAGAAATTTATGCTGTAAAGGTTTGTTATAACATACATACATAAATAGACTCACGCCTGTTTCCCGGAGGGGTAGGCAGAGACTACGAAACGCCATTTGCAACGATCCTGACATACCTCTCTTGCTTCATACAATCCCATCAAGTTTCTCATGCATGCTCTTCTGTTTAGGGTACTTCTGACCTGTCCTTTTCTAAAAATGTCTCCAATCTGGTAAGAAAACGTCCGCCTAGGTCTTCCCCTTTGTCCTGTCCCATTCAAATTTACTTTCAACGACTTAATTCCAAGCTGTCCATGTTGCATGAATGTGAATATGAAGGAAATCACCAGTGTATTTCTTAGCCAGTGGTCCCAAATACATACTGATACTAACAAAGGCAAGGTAATTCGTTATTTATGTATTTGCTAATACTCTGCTAGAAGCTACTGTATTCAGCAAGTTTACAATGATGAATGAGTTCAATATGTGAAATATCGGATTTAGAAATATATTTTAATAATCCGAAAAAAACAAGTAAGCAAGGTAGGTTACATTATTATTATGATTAAATTAATTAGGGAAGTCAACATTACATGCTTTGCACTGTGTTTTTGGTTGCACTCTTGCAAAATGGCTCGTCCTATCCCCATACAGATGACTTATTTCTTTATTTTCGACGACCTTTATATGGCAGAATAGCGTTTGTCGAGTCAGTTAGTGAAATGAAATTCTTATTAAATTATCGAATTTCTAGATTATTCCAGTTTATAAATATTCAATGTCCATTACCATCTTCACATCGATTTATATAACCTTCACAATGAAAACCATTTTTAATTAAAATGAGCTCACTGTGAATTTCAAACTTATTGGAAATTGGCACTCTAAGAAAATAGCTTCGACTAGCAGCTGTGAATTTTATCAAAACGCGGGCGCTTTAAGAGCGACATATTTTTCGCAAGAAATGTTCTACAGCCACAAAAATGCAGGATCGGATCCCTTTGGCCGATAAATTTTTCTACTAAAGCTATGCCATTCCGAACCGAGCTGCCAACAGGTGTAGCAGCTGCATGCACTTCTGACAATTAAATCGTAGTTCCTCGTTAAAGCCAATCACAAACATTAAATATGCTCAAGAAATCACTAAAGCAGGCAGTTTCATTTGTCTCACAATGGACAAGTCTCGGTAGTTTTGTAGGTACTAAAGCCTTCCTAAATTCAGCTGGCCAACCAAGGAAGAAATACCCTGTCACAGAATATCAACGCAAAGTACTTAATAGGTTAAGGAGAGCGCTGGTAGCCCCATCACCTTTCCCTTCTCCCTCATCCTGAGCCTTGGTCGTGTTTTCACACACAGCCATGATATATGAACCAAGGTTGACAGTTACCATCAGGTAGAGCAATGCCGCACCTTTCTATTTTTATAGTTAGAGCTAGAAAACAAATAAAAGAATAGCGGTCTCGCACTGACGGTACCGCGGCTAAAGGGTGCTAGAGACGTTAGTTCTTGGAATAGTTCTGTTCAAGCACTACTTCTACGTTTGAAATGAAATGAAATGAAATTTATTTGTATCTATCAATAAATTTATTTATTTATCTCGATCTATATGTAATGTCAGTACATATAGATCGAGTATGAATAAAGTTAAGGTGCTCATACATTTTGTCAATTACGACATGCAAATATTTTAAGTCCTTAATACTAAGTAACTAACTAATAACTAAATTATATCAATTATAAAAAAAAATCCATTTTTAAATTGTACATATTATAAGTAATATAATAATTATTTAAACAATTGTGACAGTGTGTAAAAAGCTTTTTCTAATAACCATAATTTTAACTTTTTACAGAAAAGGGTAAAAGGCATTTTCTTTATTTTCTCAGGTATGGCATTATAGATACGCCCAGAAATCGCAGTACAGTTTTTTTTATTTGTTTCTTGTCTTCACAAAGTAGGCATTTTATTTAAACTCAATATGCGCTTTGCAGTCCCGTTTAAAACTTCGAGTGCAATATTAAGAAAGTCGATTCGGAGAACTGACAAATATTTCGGAGCTAGCTAAATTAAATTGCTGTATTCACTTCTTTCAAATCTTTGTAAAGAGACTGTTGTTGTATAAATAGCTTTTCAGAATAATACAAGAGATTTATACGTGGGTCTTAATCGCGTAGATAAATACTTATTTAAAGGATATAAGAAGTGGCGGTGGGGACGCACGCAACAACGCGGCAGGGATAGGCTCGCGTTATCAGGACCGACGATTTTGTTGAGATCATAGGAAGCTGTTGGATGCCGGTGGCTCAAGATCAGTATGTACGGAGAGCCTTGCGGGAGGTCTATGTTCGTAAGGGACCTTTTTATACTGGGATGAGTTTATGAATAGTCGAATGTTCATAAATTTGCCGATTTATTTGTCGTTTTACACGTAATTTATGCTGTAAATAAAGGAAAAATAGAGTACCATGTATGTTAATGATAGAGTACATACATGTTACTCTATTATGGACATGATTTTTTAAAAATCATAGACAATAAATCATTTGTTCAAAGTAGCCTACCTGTCCTAAAATAGTAAATTATTGACCAACAATGAATAATATTACAGATAACTAGCTAGTACATTGCATAAAAATTTCTAGGCATGGAGATTTTACGTTGTCTGTGAATTAAATCGTCAGAATGAACTTAAACAAAACCCATTAAAAGTTACGGTAGGTGGTCTGATAACGCAATTTCTTTTTAGGTATAAATAATTTTCTGCGCGACTAATAGTTTGCCATCTGCTATTCTGCACCCGCTTTTTCGAGATGCCGGCAGCGGGAAGAGCGTTGCGATCCTATAAACTTGTATTTAACTTTACATTTACCCCTTCTTGACAACTAAAATTTTTTATTTTGTCCTCTAATAAATGCATGTTAAGCCCAAGAATGTAACATTTCAATGAACTAACGCCAAATGTTGAAGTTCTAGGCGTCAGCATTTCAAAACACTAAAAGATCCCGTTGACAGCGTATAATATCAATAAAACTCGATCCATTGACATATTAGTTTCCAATGACACGTATCTATGACTGCACGGTTGGCGTAGTTGTTTAATAAGCCGCCTCACCGCTTGACACTGTGCCGAAGTGATGCGGGTTCGATCCCCACACGAGAATACACTTTGTGTGATTCATAAATTGTTGTTTCGAGTCTGGGTGTTCATTGTGTCCGTTAGTTGTATGTTTGTAAAGTTCCCCGCGATACAGGATTTAGTCTTCAGTCCTAATGCGGGAGTTGTCTTTTTAAAAATAGAAAGAATAAAAATAGAAAAATCTATGTACCGTGGCGCTCATTGGATTTGACATTAATTGTTTTTGACAGAACAATCGCTAAGTCACTTAGTACAAATTCTTTGTTTACAAAAACTCTATGTTCTCGTGGCACGGTCTTTAGATGGATATTTTCTTAGCACTCCGCTCAGCTTTGCTAACATCTCAAGAGGCTAAAACTCAAGCTCCAAAGTAAATGGCATGTCTAAAAATCTTTCAGCTGAAAATTATTTGCACAAGATTTAGGTTCGAAAGTTTTCGGCTTTCAATCTTTTGAAATATGGGTAATAACGAAAGTGGTTGGAGCGTTAAATTTTAAGTACCTTTTTTAGCTACTACTAATCTAGGAATATAATACAGTTGAAGTCTCTTACGATTTCTTTTATCAGGCAAATTACCTTGTTTTTTGAGCATTTCTGCGAAAAACAAAATAAAGAATTTGTGAAAGTCAAAAGCTTATATGTCACAATGTGACGCAGGTGAATGCCTTGACAAATGGATAAATTTTTTCTACATTTACATGTACTTAAATATTACATTTCATCATCATCTTAGGCTGTTCACGACCGTTTTGTAGTAGTTCCATTCCGTTCTGTTTTGAGCAGTCTCCACCCAATTAGTGCCTGCTATCCTTACGATGACCAGCGATAGCCGAGTGGAGAGACCGACAGACTGCTAAGCAGAAGGTCTCGGGTTCGAATCCACGGCACGCACCAAAGCGCTATAATTATTTAAACGGATTGAAATATATCTTTGTGATTTTTGAGTTTGAAGCAGCGATAGCCTAGTGGAGAGATCGACGGACTGCTACGCAGAGGGTCTCGGATTCGAATCCACGGTGCACATCAATGAAATTTCGAAGTTAAGTGCGTATTAAATTGTTAATTATCGCTAGCTTATCGGTGGAGGAAAACATCGTGAGGAAACCTGCATGTCTGAGAGTTCTCCATAAAGTTCTTGAAAGACATGTGAAGTCTGCCAAACTGCACTAGACCAGCGTGGTGGACTATGGCCTTACCTTTCTCATAGTGAGAAGAGGCCAGTGCCCAGCAGTCGGACAGTATAAAGGACTGATGATGATCTTTACAATGTCATCCTTTTATCGCATTAACGGTCTTCCAGCTGGTCGTCTACAATCCCACGGTCTCCATAGCAATACCTGTTTGCACCATGTTAGTTTATATATTACATTTACACGTTTGTCATTTTTTATTTATTTCCCATTAACTTGGATAGGCAGTTTCGGTAGAAATCTAAGCTTTAAATTAAGAACAAAATGTTTTAGGGCGAAAAATGGTAAGCCTCAGAAACATGACATGTTGAACAAATGCCTTGTTTAATCGTCAAACCGAGTTTGAAATTAATTTTATAGTATAATATATTATAACTTTATCTTTAATATAAACTTTATCAGTAAAAATATATATATTATGCATAGTGTATCTCAACATGAATAAATAACGCATATTTTTATAGAATATTGAGCAACGTCTTCGGTAAATCATAATTCAGGCTGTCTAAAAAGTCTGTTTAATATATCAGCTGCGGAGAGAAAATTTATTAAGAACTATCTAGGGAAGGTAAGGTAGTAAGGTAAGCGATAGCCTAGTGGAGATACCAACGGACTGCCATGCAGAGGATATAGGGGTCGAATCCACGGCGCGCACCACTGACTTTTCGGCGTTATGTGCGTATTGAATTGGTAATTATCGCTGGTCTCGTGGCTCGGAGAGCACGTTAAGCCGTCGGTCCCGGCTGTCATGAAGATCTTTGACAGTCGTTATAGGGCGTCAGTACCTCTAAATTAAACTGACACTAGTCTAAGCCATGGAATATAGCTATCCCTTCGGGTTACGGAGGTCAGACAGGTAGTCGCTCCGTAGAAAAGCTAATATTCCGCCAAATCTGGTTAGACTAGAAAGCGGACCCCAGGTTGAGACTGGAATAATGCTAGGAGGATGAGGATGATGATATAGGGAAGGTAACATTTTATGTAAGAACCAATTATTAGAGAGACATATTGGCGTCCTTAATTAAAAAGAAACTAATAGTTTCCACGTAGTAAATTGAAGTTTTACTTACTAGAACTATAGCCGTCTCCAAGTCCTCTCCCGTCTCTTTGGAAATTTTATTATAGTTGGTTACTCTTTTACGCAAGAATTGTTGAATTAATTTTGATATTTTTCAGGGATATAGTCCTTGTCTTTAGAATAGCATACGCGCTATTGATAACCGACACTACGAAGGTGAAACTGCGGGTTAGCGCTCGTTCAATATAAGCCGCACTACGACAACTCATGTCCAATTCAAAAGGTTTTTGTGAGTACCTTTACCTATCGTAAATTTACGGCTCATAATATTCTTTTACCATCTCGAAAAATACTAAACCTAAATAAGCCGAATTCGATCAAAAAAATGTATTTTAATATTTGTTTTCTGGGGTTTACGTAAATATTACATTATAAAGCATAATATATATTTTTGTTAACGTATTTTATTAAAATGGCAATAGGAATATAAATCAAAAGACCCATATTTGCGGTTGGGTATTGTACCGCCATAAAATATACAAAGATGTTACGGGAGTATTACCAAATCTTTAATATATAAAATCCTTGCGTTACTGACTGACTGACAAACAAGCTACAGCCGAAATTACTCACCGCAAGAAACTGAAATTTAGCACGTATGTTCCTTGGTGACCGTAGGGGTGCACTAAGACGGGATTTCCCGAAATTCCCACGGGATCGGCCAAAACGGGTAAATTAAAAAAAAATGCAGCCATAGCTGCTGGCGTCTTCTAGTAATATATAATTCTGAATAAACAATTTTTCATATTAGTTCGTAAATACATTAGTTGGGTATCTTAATTCTAGGAAACATAGTGAGTGAAAGAATATTGTAAAAGTTACTATAAGGTTATTGACGTCGCCGAAAGAACGTAGGTTTTCCGAGAAAACGCTTATCTATTTCGAGTCTTGCGTTCGTTCTTTGGTCGTAATTTGCGACAGAAATCGCTAAGCGACAATAAAAGACCTCTCTCTCTCTGGCTACTTTATAAAGAAAAAGAGTCAGCCAATTGTAATTAAATTATTGACCATTTATCTGACAGATGTTGAAATATGTGTCCTATATTTTGGATTCGTGCTGTGCTAAAGTTGCAACTATAAGACACGCTGCTTTTCATTTTAGAAATTCATAGACTGTGGCTAAAGGAATGCTACGCAGAGGACCTTTATTTCAAATCGAAATCTCGCAGTACTGACTTTGCAAACTTATGTGCGTACATATTCAACTGTCAGACCGCTCGCTAGATGATGAAGAAAATATCGTGAGAAAACCTGCACGTTTGACCTTTTCGAAAAATACAGAGGGACTTAAGTAACTCAATATTACGACGATAAAGTTGTGAAACAACATAATCGATCATAACATCATCTATCTATGTTAGGAACTAATCAATGTTTTTAGAACATTTTCCTTATACACAAGACACGACGTCACTCGCAAGAGAAAATGGATATTAATGATTTAGATTCATCCCTACTCTATCTGGTATATATGTATATATAAAGAATAATGTATGTAAGTATGTATGTTCTGTTTTCATGTTAAAATAGCTTAAACAAATTTAACTATTTTAAGTCCACAAATAGTTCCTGATCCACATTATTATAAACCTTTTGTATGAAAATAGCATTTGAAACGGTTGAAGTTGCTATGGGCAAATTATATTTTTTTTACTTAGCGGTACAAACATGGGTATCTTACATTTCGTTCTTTAATATCCAAGTAGATTTGATTGAGAGTTAGGCCCTTCTCTCACGAAGCTATTCAAATGCTACGAGACTGAGATGCAAACCATGATCGCCTATGGGTATGCTACTCGTTTCCGCACACGGTGCTACTACGCAAATGTGATAATTTTTTATCATTTGAAGAACAAAATTCGTACGACGATGTCTAGTGACTCTAGCGATGAAGACAATGTTCTTCTGTAGGTATTTATATTACAAGAATAAACGCAAATATAAAAGAAGATTCTGGGTGCATCCGTACGTCGTCATATTGATTTTTATTTCAGTGTCAATCAACGCCTTTTCTTTAACATACTCGTATATCCTTACGTACTCTGGCAGCTTGTAATTATACAAACATGGATAATTTTATACCTCCCGGACAAAATTAATATTAAAAGTTTGTTCCGTCTCCATTTTGTAATGCAACGCGTATACGACTCAATATCATAGCGTGCGACCAGCAAGACGGTAGCGTGCGACTTATGTCAAACGCGTCGTAGACGCGTCTCGTTGTGTGCGAAACAAGCTGAATATGTATGGCTGCTACCTACAAGCGACGCGTAGGATACGCGTACGAAACACAAATCGCATGAGAGTCACTTCGTGAGAGAAGGGCCTTTCATTTTTTTTAATTATCAATCGTTCGTGGCCCGGTTCATAGAAAAAATAGTAAACTATGCATTACATAAATATTAGGAGTAAACTAATTTTAATTTTTACTAAGACACAGTTTTGGGACGGTATCTTTGATAAGATTAGTAATGCTTTGAAAAACATACAATAATTATTAATAAAAAATATCGATGGAAATTCCTATTGATGGATTTCATACGGTTTTACCAGTATATTTAATACTACTTACAATACCAGAAACTTAAGCTGTGAGGTCGCCCCGTCCCGTATGTAAGGGCCCTTACCCCATCTTTATGAGAATATGTTTCAGTCCCAAAGAAGTACTTTAACTAGTTTGAAATAGTTGATATTCATATATTATCAGATTATTGATAAGATTATATTATTCGGTGTAGTGATTACGATAAACGACTATTGGTAATTTGATTATTCATTTCATAAAATCAAAAATGGGGGAGCTGTGGTTTTATGAGCTTAGCGGTTTTTCTAAAGACAATTTCCTACCTTAATACCAACGCAGATATAGCGAAATACCTCATATCGAATTATTTCACCTGGGAAATATCACCTAGGTGAAATAAGGAGACAAATCACCCAGGCGAACAAAGTGTAATAAAACCGTTTGCCCTGTAGCCAAGTCTGCCAGTCTTTTTATTCGTATCGGATTAGACAAAATAATATTTCCTTATAGCAAAGTTATGACCCACAGATAAGTTAACATACAAACATTTCCCGAAGCTAATCAAAAACATCACATTACTTGTACGAATATAATATTATACATATAAATACATGTATGTGCGTGTGAGTATACCAATATAAAAATAACAAACACTAGAAAAAACTGATGACAAATAAATATTACCGGTCCCTTTCCAACACGAGGTTCCATGAACTACATGTTTTTGATTTATTTGGTGGTACCCATACATTTGTATTTCCTAGAAAATATAATGTAGATATATTTTCCTAGATTAGCGTCACATATGTGTATAAAGATTGGCAGAATTTAATAAATGTAGACATATTTTTTCATTTTTGTGAGGTGAATAAACTTTGGTTATATTGCTGTGCAAATTTCAGCTACTTTCAGAAGAAAAATAAGAAAGCAGATTGGTACTTGTAACCTCAATAAACATGTCAGCTTTTCATCAAATAAGCGCTACATGACGCTGCCTTAATTAAGGTACACTTGCTTATGTAGGTAGTGCCATTGTGCTGAAATTTTCTGTTGGTTTTCATTTTGAATTCATCATCAACATCATATCAGTCGAAAAATGTCCAGTGCTGGACCTAGGCCTCCCCCAGCGCGGTCCACATGGACCGACCCTTAGCCAATCGCATCCATCCGCTGCTCGCGATCCCAACAAGATCGTCAGTCCACCGTGCTGAAGGCCTACCTCTGCTACGACGTCCGGTGAGTGACCGCTACTCCAGAACCTTTCTGCTCCAACGGCCATCGGTTCTTCTAGCTATCTGCCCTGCCCACTGCCACTTCAGCTTGACAGCTTGACTATTCGGAGAGTATGCAAAACCTCTCGACTAATAAATCATTATAAAGCAAAACGAGACAGTGTTATATGGTAAATAATATTACATATAGTTAATTACATACCATCATCAAAATATTATACCACGGGCGTGAACCGCTAATTGCCCGCAAAACTAAAACTCATTTTACTTAACGAAAATAATTAATTTTACATTTTATAATAGTACGTGTATTTCTAATGTGAACGTTAATTAGATACGTCCTTTGTCAAGTTCATGCATGCGAAATGCACGTCATTTTTAAATTAAAAAATAACTGAAAATCAGATGCTCTTACGGCGTACTGGTCGCTCAGAGCAATATTATTATATGTTCTGCAAATAGTTGTTCCTTGCTTTGTTTTCTTAGAGTGAGGCTGGGATTTTTATTTTATCAAACTGCGTTTTATTATATGACAATATTTTCTAGATTAGATTCATTAAACCACTCTCGTTCTAAGACTGGACCTGTGTGTCTACAACCTTTTATGCCTATACTACTTACACTGTTAGCAATGTTGAAAGATTCTTGACTCACTACAATGTTTTTGCAAAAAAAATATGCACGTAACATACATTCACTTATAAGCTTTGGCATGTCTGTTTAGAGCCCATACTAAGACATGCGAATATTGAGCAATTACAATAATATTACATATGGGTTAAATATCACATCCTTTAATTAATTGTCAACACATTTTGACACCGAGTCCGATAAGCAAGCATTTCCCTCATCCAGTTTGCGCCGGTCCAAACGGGAATCCCTCCTGCCTCTCAATAACGTATTAACACTAGAGGGCTCGCGTCAAAAAAATTCCTAGAAAGCTCGCGCGGGGGACATATGCCACCCATTAAATATGCGATTTTTTCTTACTTTTCTAATTTGATGAAAATAAATAAGTTATAATGTTACTAATAAACTTTATTTCTTACTAAATACTCTAAGAAAACTTAACAATTGCTTATGTTTAATTGAATAATGAACAAAAATTAAACTTCTATAAAAATTAACATAATTTTGAGTTATTGTCATTAATCAGTCTTTAATTATTTTCAAAACCTTAATCTGGTAAGTGAATCATCTTTTATGAAGTTTAGAGATGGGTTATACCAATTCAATAGGGATTTCATCACAGTTAGGGCACACTATGATTTGGTGATCCGGACAAACACGCCTATTACATTTACCACAGGTTTTGCGTGTGGTTCGATCTCTTCTTCTACTGCAGAAGTTACACCGTCCTTTTCCACTACGTATTGGCAAGTTTTGTACTTGCGGAATCTCGGGCAGCCCCAAAAGTAACCTGGCTTTCAATTTTATAGCCCTTGGTATTCTTTCTTGGGAATACGTCTTATAATGTGCGGTCTCACCAATTCGTACCCGACCTCTTGCAAATATTTTTGGCGCATTGTCTTGATTTGGGGATTGTTCAAATGGTATATTACTAGACCATTTATACCAGCCATATTTAAAAAATTATAAAATAGTGTAAGAGGCCATCGTCGGGTATTGCGCGTTACATCATATTGACGACACATTTTGTCAAAAACATCAACGCCATACTTCGTGTGATTGTAGTAGGTGATTATTTCTGGCTTTTTAGCTTCACCGCTTTCGGGGTCAATTTAAGCGTCGTTATGCAGGGTAGACAGTAGCAAAACTACTTTATTTTTTTTTTGGTACATAGCTTACCAGTATACAGTTGGGTTGAAAATCAAAGGCGGAGTCTAATATTTCTCTATTTTGGCTAGACTTGAATTTTTGGGGTATCTCAGGTTTGTTCTTTTTCAGCCTGCCTACTACTGTAATACTTTTTTGTAGTAAGTTTTTTCTCAAAGGTACACTTGTGAACCAATTATCCATAGTCACATTACATCCTAAACCATATAGAGGTTCCAAAACCCTATAGATGATATCTGGCACTTGATTTGATAAGCGATAAGGACCTTCTGGCTGCTGACCTGCGTACACTTCGAAATTGCACACAAATGGATGTTTGACGTGAACGGCCATAATTATTTTATTCCAAATATACACGGTTTATTAAGTCGGTCCACCTAGCCGGGGGCCGCCCTACCTTACGCTTGCCGAGGCGTGGTCTCCACTCTAGGACACGCTTGCTCCATCGGCCATCAGTCCTTCTACAGATATGGCCAGCCCACTGCCACTTGAGCCTACTGATTCTGTGAGCTATGCCGGTAACTTCGGTTCTTTGTCGGATAACTTCGTTTCGGATTTTATCCTTCAAAGAGACGCCAAGCATAGCCCGTTCCACAGCTCGCTGCGTGACTTTTAGTTTGTGGACTAGTCCCACTGTGAGTGTCCACGTCTCGGCACCGTACGTCATAACAGTTAGGACGCATTGGTTGGAGACTTTGGTCTTCAGGCATTGCGGTAGGGGCGAAGAGAAAACTCGACGTAGCTTGCCAAACGCTGCCCAACCCAACTGGATCCTGCGGTTGATTTCTTTGTCGAAGTTGTTTCTACCAAGCTGGACTACTTGCCCAAGGTAGACATACTCTTGAACAACTTCGAGCATCGATCCGTCGACATAAACCGGTCCCGGCACAATGTGTTCGTTGAACATAATCTTGGTTTTATCCAAGTTCTTGCCGAGACCGACCCGTCGAGAGGCTCCATTTAGGCTGTGCAGCATCTCGCTCAGCTCTTCCAGGCTCTCTGCCACGATGACGATATCGTCGGCAAACCGAACGTGGGATATGTACTCGCCATTAATGTTTATGCCCCGTCCAGTCCAGTCCAGCGTCTTAAAGACGTCTTCGAGTGCGTTGGTGAAGAGCTTAGGGGATATTACATCCCGCTGTCTCACCCCTCTACGCAACTCAATGGGGCTGGTTTTACTGTCCTGGAGCTGGACGGTCATAGTGGCCGTGTCGTACAAACATCTCAACACCTCGATGTAGCGCCAATCGATGCGACACCGCTGCAGAGCATCCAGAACCGCCCAGGTTTCGATAGAGTCGAAGGCTTTCTCGTGGTCCACGAAAGCCATACACAGCGGCTGATTGTATTCGTTGGTCTTCTGTACAATCTGCCGAACAGTATGGATGTGGTCTAAGGTGCTGTAGCCTTTTCGAAACCCAGCTTGTTCCGGTGGCTGGAAATCGTCGAGTTTTCTGGCGAGGCGGTTTGTAAGGACTCTCGAGAACAACTTGTAGACGTGGCTCAGGAGTGAGATGGGTCTGTAGTTTTTCAGCAGGGTTTTGTCACCTTTTTTGAAAAATAGAACCACCACACTCCCACTCCATGCCTGAGGTGTTAGGCCTTGGTGGATAACGGAATTAAACAGGCTCGCCAGCTCTTTCAGAACTGCTGTCCCACCTGCTTTTAAGAGCTCTGTGGTGATTCCGTCATCCCCTGGAGACTTGTTGTTCTTGAGCTGCTCGAGAGCCACTCTTACCTCGCCCTGGTTGACATCAGGGATGTCCTCCGTGTAATGGCGCGTGAGTTGGGCTCTGTGGTCATCATCGCTGGGTCTCGTGGGTTTAGGCATCCGTGATGCGTACAAGTCCTTGTAAAAACTCTCAATTTCAGCGAGAATCTCGGACTTGGAGGTTACGGTTTTGCCATCCGCAGTATTGAGTTTCGACAGATGAATTCTACCAAGCTGGCGAGCGAAGACTATGGTGCCTCGATTCTTTTCAATCGCAGCCGTAATGGCGCAGGTATTGGAACATCGGAGATCACGTCGCACCAGCTTCCGGATCTTCCGGTTTAGGTTTCTTCCATCTGTCGAAGACGTCTGCGCATATGACATTCCCCTTCTTTGCCTCATAAGTTCGAGAGTCTCCAGCGAGAGTTTACTTTGCTTGTTAACGCTTTTTCCGGAAAACACCCTTCGAGACACATCCTGTAGCGTATAGTATTGTTTGCAGTTGCGAAGCATAATTTCAATAATTTAACTAATCGCTGCTAAACGATCTGATGCCTGACGAGCTGGTCTATCTCTAAAGTCATCAAAGCACACACATCGTAACAGGAATCGAAATCTTCTTTTTGACATTATGGTGTACACTAACTCGATGCCAAGGGCTAGTGAATTGTCCCAGAAATCTTTGAGGTTTCTTCGTCCTACATACTCCTATCACCAACAACGAGCCGACAAATGCTTTCATTTCTTCTAAATCTGTGGGTTTAACGTCTCTGTCTCGTTGATATTTATGTTTGATTATGTCGATATAAATATTTGTGTTTTCCACAAGTATAGTAAAAATGTCAGAGTCAAAAAATAGGAAAAAGGACTGGATAGCAGTTGAAACATCTCTAGCTTTTGGACCTGAAGGACTCGTCATAATGTTATGGACCCTGGTTCTAGTTGTAGCTGGTGGAAACTTACTCCATTTGGTCCTATTGCGAGATTCATAACCGCCTAACTGTGACAAAGGTACATTTTTGTCGTCGTCAGATACATTATCATTGTCTTGTTCCATGTCAGAAACTTGAGGTGAACCCATTGGAGTTGTTTGTTCTTCGGAACCCCTATCCTCTCCTTCATCTTCTGACGAGCTGTTTTCTGTGACTGCTTCCTCCAACCTTCTACTAATAGTCAAATCTCTGGACGTTGATGCCATTATAACCTAAGACAATATGTGTATTTTAGCACTTGGTAGGTATAAAACAATGATATTTACGTAAATATTCAACCGATTGGGTAATTACAATTTGTTGATCATAAAACATGTAATAATAAGAAAAAAAACGAAAATGAAAGCTTAAAAATCGCAACAAAAATGTTAACTAAGTACGTATTTAGTTTCTTTTAAAAAAAAAGAGAACCGCCTTAAAAAAATCGACCCACTGAAAAGTGCGAAATAATTTCTACATACGCTACCCCTAATCCTTTCAAATTTCCTTTCGAATTTCTCCCAAAAACTATTTACTAAATTAAACTAAATACTTAGTTTTTGAAGTCGGTGCCAAACCAAATCTCTCTAAAATCCTATTGTTTGGCGTCATCCTTTCCAAACCAGCGGATTTTTTGAGGCTTTATTGATTTGATTCATTCGTCGTATTATTTTCTCTGTTTGCCAGTATTCTTTTTGTTTTTGTTGGTTTGGCACCGACTTCAAAAACTAAGTATTTAGTTTAATTTAGTAATTAGTTTTTGGGAGAAATTCGAAAGGAAATTTGAGAGGATTAGGGGTAGCGTATGTAGAAATTATTTCGCACTTTTCAGTGGGTCGATTTTTTGAAGGCGGTTCTCTTTTTTTAAAAGAAACTAAATAACTACTTAGTTAACATTTTTGTTGCGATTTTTAAGTTTTCATTTTCGTTTTTTTTCTTATTATTTTTATTTCATACTTTTTAGTGTTAGGTACTTCGTTCGTTTACTTCAGGTTTTGTGTTAACTACTCTTTTATTTATTTCATACTTTTTAGTGATAGATACTCCATTTACTTTAAGTTTTGGCCTAATTAATAGTTTGTTTATAGATAGATTCTTCAATTATTTTAGTGATAAGTTTTCTGCTGGTATCAGTCTAGTAGGTGCTTTTATTCTGTGTGCCTATGGGCTTAGGCTTGATGCTGCTAGAGAGAGATGAGTCTAGGGAATCAGCCACATACGGAAGGACGCCCTCCGCAAATGCTGCTCCGGCTGATCCAAACAAATGCGGCGGACTTGTACATACTATTGAATTGGCTGTGAGCTCTCGTATTATGCTCCGGAGAAATATGTCAATAACGGATGGCTTAGCGAATGGGGCAATGGGTGTTCCTAAAGGATTTAAATGTCCGACACTAAGAAGAGATCAACTTGAGCCAGGTGAACTGCCTGATGCCATTTTGATATTATTTGATGATCCATCAATAGCATTGCATCTTAAAGATGATGATGGATACATTTCCATAGCTCCAGTGACAGCGACCTATCAAGGCAATTGCGGTTATGGTGATATCGAGAGGCAGATGTTGCCAGTCATATTGAGTTGGGCTGTGACGGTACACAAGTTGCAAGGATGTACACTTAGTGCCGCGGTAATCGACCTAGGGCCTAAAATCTTTGCTAAAGGCCAATGCTATGTTGCCTTGAGTCGGGTTAAATCCCTAAAAGGCATGGCTTTAAGTGATATTGTCTAGAACAAATTACTCAACCATCCCCACGACAACAGAGCCTTAATTCTTTAACCAAATTTCTTTGTTTTTAATCACAGAGACATAGACACGTAAACACACACACACACATATACACAGACACACACACACACGCGTACACATACAAATACAAAAAGGCGCGCGCGCGCGCGCACACACGCGTACACACGTAAAAACACACACACATAATACATACAAACATACTAAGAACCAATATACCTTTGTGTACCGGTCAACCTGAGAACCTTCTTTTTTGAAGTCGGTAAAAATATTATAATTATATTTTATATTAATAATATAACTTTCTCCTAAGTGTGACAAATACTTTTCAGCCAAACTCGACTTAATCGTGGGCAAATTTACATATATACGGGTCAAACTCAGAACCTTTTTTTTTTGAAGTCGGTAAGGGCTTAAAACCTTCTCCTAAGTGTAACAAATACTTTTCTGAAAACCGCATCAAAATCGGTTCTGCCAAACGCGAGATAATCGCGGTCAAACATACATACATACATACATACAGGTCAAACTGAGAACCTCCTTTTTTTGAAGTCGGTTAAAAATAAAAATGTAACAAATAACTTACATGAGGGTATAATTGATTTTCAATTGCAATAACACTTTTTCTAAAACTTCCTCGAATGCTCGCGCCTACTTTTAACAAAACCTACTTTTAACATGTGTGTACAGGCAACACACATGGAGTAATTATTGGATTGAAAAGTTCCAATAATGAGTTATGGTCCCCAGTGATACGATATTGTATTGAAACATCATACGATTAATTTATTTTGTTTGCTCAGAATATATAGGTATTTTCTTATTCATACAGATTTGCGTCATGGTAAGTTTGATTAGAGTGTCGTATAAGAGCGTGGGTTTCCTGATTTGATACCTGAGTCGGATATCGGGAATAGTGTTTATGAAATAAATTTTCCCTGAGCACTTTTTGACTAAACTATACAAGCTTGAAAGATTTTATTTAACTCATGGGTAGTAGTTTAATGATTTAATGAAACCCAATGTTGGTATAATCCAAAGACATACGTGACCTAGTCATGTTATCATAAACTGCAAAAGAGAACTTCATTTTTTTTAGGAAGTGGAATCAAATGTACCTTTCTATTTCGTGTAAATTTGAACATACAAACGCTGCTAAGAAGAAAAGATAAGAGACACGATAATCATAGGAATCCTTTTTCAAACCAACAAATTAACTTTTATAATATCAACCTGTTACATATGTAGACAAACCGATGGGTAATTTAAAAAGAAGATAGTAGACAACAACAAAAGCTAAAAATCTTTTTCTAAATCCAGAGAGCTCTCTGAATACATTCCTCTCAAGTCCAGGGAGCATTGATTTAATCCAAACACTCTAGTTATCTTTACCCTTTCCATTCACTGTTTCATTCAAAGAAAAACAAATATATATTGCAAAATTACACATTTGCGTTACTAAAAGACTTTACTTTGTAGTTAGAAAAGCTTTGTTAGATTTTCTATGTTGAGGCAAATGGATATTGGAAGACGTTTGGGTTTCAGTTTGGTGAACAAGATGATTACGTATTTAATTTTAAGTAATCTAATAGATGAATTATCGCATATCACAGTGTTTGTTACTCCAAAGCTGCTTGACTTTTAAATCTGTTTTATTAATAGGTTAGGTCTCAATATTTCCGGCCATTCAAATGTACCTACTCAGAAAATTTGAAGGATATTTTATATACCTCGAATTAATAAGGCCCTATTTTTTATGATTTGAGCATAAGAACTTGACATAAATACAAATTGAATAAACTTGATTAGGTATAGCATTATACAATGTTTTCCAAGTATTAAAATGATAGTGTTAGTTCTTATCTGAACAGATATATAATCACTTTCCTCGGGTTCATTTTTTCATTCACAAAAGGAAGTGCGAAAGCGGCACACAACTTTTTAAAATATTTTAAAATAAGTATTACAATAATTGAATATTACAATATAGTGTAATTTACTTAATATAACCTCACTAGAGGATGCCTGCAGCTATGGCCCCACATTATTTTTTAATTTAACTGTTTCTCTCCGATCCCGACGGAATTTCGAGAAATAATTTCTTAGTCCACCCTTTCGGTCTCCAAGGAACATACACGTCAAAATGTCAGCTTCTCGCGATTTATAGATTTCGCTGTCGCTTGTCTGTCATTCAGTCAGTAAGACAAGATGTTTATATATACTCAGATGTAAACAACTTTAAAAGGTGGTGCTACACTTTCACTTTTATAAAGATGTAATCACACCTGATCGAAACTTTTCTCTTCCAAAACCACCTACGCCTGTATTAGATGCAAGCGTTGAATTCCACCGACACAAATTGGATCAAAACAGAATAGGTACAGCAGCGTTCTCATCTACATAATTGTTTCAAGCATTGATACATACGAAGGTATGATTCTTGTACATGTGATTACAACTTGGAGTTTGATGCGAGACGGCTCCTACCAGTTTAAATTGAATTCCGTGAGAGCGGTAGAATTTGATGTGTTTACTGGTATGTACTGGATGATTTGAGGCAATTTTTGATTTCTGATGTGTGAAACTAGGATTTTCAATTGTAAATTATGCCAGCTATAGCTGGAACGTTTGTTATAACATTATTTAATTAGAACAATTTGATGCGGAATCTGAAGTTCATCATTCGACTGACTTTAATGCATGTTTGCAGTTTCAATAATTATTTATGAAGCTCCAATCAATGGCGAAGACACAGATTTCATATCCTACAATTTCAACAAGGTACCCAATCGAGATGGGGGTTTAAGAATGCAAAACAATATGTGTACGGGACACTGCCCTGCAGAAAAGGATTTAACCAACAGAACCTCATGAATGTATCCGATCAGGATTCTAGAGCGGCTGCTTTCTAAAGGGGAAATAATTCGTCAATGACACAAATTCAAAGAGGAAGTTTCTCTTAATCAGTTGTTATATAAATAAAAACAACATATTTGGCAATAAACAGGACATTGGGCCGATATTGACGAAATATTATTGAAATTATAATGACTTTCTGAATAAGCTTCATGCAGTTATTTTGTAGCCTGCAGCTAAAACATGCCAAAATTGAAGCTATAAAAAATTGTTCTTAAGCCCTCAAGACTCAGTACAATTCAGACGAAACGTAATACACAGATCTCTTTATAAACATCTGGCATAAAATACCATATTTTTTCACATAAATCTTTATCCTCTCATTCTTCATACAATAAAAATCTTTTCACAAGTTCGAATAAAACAATTTCACATAGCGCATCCTGTCGAAGCCTGGTGTCATTGTCATGGAGTAGCGAGGGGTAACAGTGATTGATGTGTGTAAAGCCTATTGTCTATTGTGCTTTATGAAAAATTATCTGGGTAAGAGATTATTGATAGTTTATATACGTACTTGATATTGAAACAGTAGGTAAAAAATAGATTTTACAATGTTGCTAGACGATAGTGGATTTGTTTAAGGTGACCACATTATAGTTAACAAGTAAACAAACTACCAATATTGGGATTTGAACTATACTATTCACGAAAATTAAGGTGGGAAGTGATGAAGGTATTCCTTGAAAAAGAATAATCTTTGACCATAGTATATTTTCCGTGTGTTTTGGTATAATGTTATACTTTTTACGGTCAACAATAACGAGTTATCTTAGATAATCCTATCTCTTCCACTTATTGATAGAAACTACCGTTATCTGTTCTAAAATTATCCAAACTGTTCAGGCATTTAGTTAATAGGGTGCAAATATAACTCAAATACGATTTTACAAATATATATAACATAACACGAGAACACTGCAATACTCTTTGAGCAGTTGGGTAAAATTTATAACCTTTAGGCTAATTATTTTTTTATAAATTTTAGTGCACTGAATACACCTTAACTCCAAGTAAGTAAGTTGGGTGTATATCGTATTTGTGCGTGTAATATGCAAGCCAAATTTAATCAGTAATTGTTTAATATAGCGTAAAGGAAATTCAATTTTGAGGTCAAATATTTTTGAGTCGCAGGGAATTACACCAAGATTTGGGTATCAATTAATGAAGTACAAGATCATATTGACTGTACGTTTACGAGTCTTCAAAGACAGCGTCTGGTGTAAGGGTTAAGTATTCGTACTCTCCCTCCTCAAAATCTCCGAAAGAACAAATTTTATGAGAGGTGGAAGAATGTGTAAATACTTCAACAACTTCAAGATGAGTAACCAGTTGCACAATGTCATCCTCTGTATTTTGGAGAGGAGTCACAGCTGCTGGGAACGATATTCCAGCAGTCTTGAAACAATGAAACGTCGACACTAGTCAAAAAAGTTTAACATAATATAACATAACTGTGTATTAAACACCCACACCTTGCCAGTTATGTTTCGGTCCCAACGTAATAGGGGGCAGGGCTATTGCCGTCTCATTTCTCCTAGCGTTATCCCAGTTTAAATCTGGGGTCCGCTTTCTAGTCTAACCGGATTTGGACCTGAATATTAGCTTTTCCACAGAGCGACTGCCTGTCTGACCTCCGCAACCCGAAAGGATAGCGATATTCCATGGTTAAGACTAGTGTCAGTTTACTGAGAAGGTACTGACGCCCTATAACGACTGTCAAAGATCTTCATGACAACCGGGACCGACGGCTTAACGTGCTCTCCGAGGCACGGAACGAGCGATAATTAACAATTCAATACGCACATAACTCCGAAAAGTCATTGGTGCGCGCCGTGGATTCGAACCCGATACTCTCTGCATGGCAGTCTGTTGGTATCTCCACTAGGCTATCGCTGCCAGGGGCTATTGCCGTCTACTGGGCACAATATTAAGCGAGCGATAATTAACATTTTTCAAAAAAGTTTAGCTTAATTTATCAAGATTTTGGCTCAGGTTGAGGAGAAAAATACGGTTGTATTTCTTGACACCGCTTTCAGGGGAAGGGAAATCTAGAACACCGCAGTAGGTTTAGCAAATAGGCTTCAAACGACTGTAGAGTCGGTCACAGCTGCTACGTCTGTCCCAATTAATAAAGGGACGGCCCGCAACGGGTTCCCATGAAGATAAAACAAATCAAAAGTATCCTAACTTATCAGCTGTTTCTCTAGCGTATTGAATATGAATCTTTACAAGTGACTGCGTAGTGTGTGTTTAACGTATTTGTGTTCAGTGACGTGTAAACCAAATATCGTTTGTCTCTGCTTTATATAGCGTGAAGGAAATTATTAATGTGGGCAAATACTAACATGGCTGGGGATTTGGATATCAATGGGTTACTGTAACGCAACTTACGGTGGCTGCAGAATATACTTCTCTTCCACTTATAAGTGACGTGATATGTCAAACTAACTTTGTTATTTATGTGGCACATGATGGTGTGCGAATGCTTTATATACACTATAAAGAACTGACTTTTTTAATCCTAGGGATAGACAGACGAACCTGCAGCCTGATGATAAGTGTTAACTTAAGCTAAGACACATGGGTGTGTGCAAAAACACAACCAAGCCGCTGCCTATCACGAGAAGCGAGATGAGGGAGAGGGAAAAGCAGATCCGGCACTATCACTTTCCAAATTAAATGCAAAAGTATAGATAGTAATTCTATACATCAATATTTTAATAGGCCGGGCTGGCCTGTTCATGTCTGAATCAGCAGCGGCTACAACAATGGTTTAATATTTCCAAACATCGGCCCGATTGTACGTTATACAACCACATTACTTGTGCAAGATGTCAATTGAGCACGAAACTAAACCGCGAGCACAAACCAGATGTTGTTTGTATAAATGCCTTATTTTACATATGTATATGGTGCCTAGCTCAAAATGTATGTATTTAAAAATCTTTTTGCAAGTAATAATAAAAATAAATCTGCACTACATAATTATGATAGGTAATAAAATAAAAACTTGGTGGCAATTGAATGCTATCATAATCCCTCGTAAGTCAATCATTAACCCTCAGCAATTATTGCGTTTGTCGGTCTGTCAGACGTATTTATCAGTAGAGCTATTTGATTTAGACATAGACTGTTTGACCTGATGACTTCTTATGTAAAACGCCGGATTTTTTATCGAGGGTCTGTAACATGCTTAGCGTATTAGAAAAATAAAATTCGTGAATAACTTAACTATTTCATTCTGACTGCATTGTGTTTGTTAACTTCAGTTTCAGCTGTGTGTTTAGTTTTTAGATATTTTATAGATTTCACTTGCAGCTCCGCTCGCCTGAACTATGCACTCAAGCGTTCCTCAGGGATCACATTGTCTATGAATGAAAACGGTACAGAAATCAGTTACGTAGTTTTTGAGTTTATCGAGTTCATTCATTCACACTTCAGTTTTATAATTTGTATAAATTTTCAAATAGCGTTTTATTATGTCTACCTTGTGTTAAAATATGTGAGCTTTCATCCTTCCTCAAAATATAATAAACAACCTATTAAAGTTCGCATTAGTTGTATAGTATAAACATTTCAATGAGCGATATTAAAACAAAAAGTATTGTCGACATTTTGACGGACAATTTTAGCTTTTCACCAAGCATACACAGTATATACCAACTACATATATAGTGTAACTCATACACTACATTGTACCACTATTTACCTTGCAACGAAATAATATTTACTCTGAGCGTATCTGGTGCAAACTGGCACACGGTTACAAATTAATAATAATAATAATAATTAAATAATTTGAATGTAATTTTCGTGTTACTTAGCTTTATAAATCTCGGTGATCCTCTAGGGTAAGCTGGGTCAGTTTTAGTGCTAAGAACGGTTATTTGTTTACTTGTACAGGTATACGTTGTAATAAAAAAGACTTATTGTTTAAAGATGCGTAAATGTGTACAAAATATGAAACTATCTGCATTTAAATACAAATAAACAAATGGCTTACTAGCATTTATTATTATTAGCTGATCCGGCAAAAGTTGGTTATATTACATTTTGAAGCCAAATAAAAAAAAAATATGAACAAAAACTAAAATAAAATTTGGTGGAGAAAGTCACTTCTTATCACCTAAGGGTATAAAAATTAAAAGACTGTGACCTGATCTCAGACCTACCAAACAAACACGAAAATTATTTAATTGGTCAAATAGTTTCGGAAGAGTTCGATTTCAAACACGAGGTTTTAATACATTTTTTTTTGGTGTCGGGTTGGAAAATCCTCATGGAGTCCCTCCGCCTTGGGGGAAGGGCGAAGGGGACTGTCAGACTCTTACTGACTAAAAACCAACCCGTATTCCTCACGTACCCGTATGTCGGAGGGTCGGGTATCACTGAAGCATTCCTCGCTACCCCTCGACGGGTATTGACCTGCCAGATGGTCAGGCGGGCCCCGAACAAAACCCCCTTGGCGGCGGATGAAGGTGTTGGGCTCCGCCGCCAAAACACTCAGCGGCCGCAGAGGATAGGGAGGACGGCAACGCAACAACGCATCTCCTCTTCCTCTGCGGCCCCACCGCGACGCAACGATGGTGCGCCTCCATTTGGTCGCGGGAGATAGGGCGCGCGGCAACGCAACACCGACACGCCTCTCCTCCCGCAACCGCACCCGACTGCGAGGGACAGAAGAACTGTCCCTCGCACCCGCCCCTTTGGACGCATCCTGCGCAGGCCTCCGTCAAGCCCACGCGGAGCGTCCCCTCCTGGATCCCTCTTAGCTTCACCGCGGGTGACCAATCCACGGTTACTAAGCCCCCCCACCACGACAAGGTGGAGATCCCACGGGGGGGGGGTTTAATACATTAATTTTTATCAGTTACTTATTGTACTGTTCTACCTTCATAATCTTTTTATAACACTATTTATTACAATATTTTTTAATAACAAATGTGATACTAATTCTGAAAATTTTCAACAGCACTAACACACAACAGCCATTATTAGATCAAGCACACTAACAAACTGAAGCCTAGCTGAGTCATATGAGAAATTGTCGCGTTTCTATGTCATGCAGGCTGTAGCGTGAATAAACAATGTGGCTAGCTCATTCACTATGAAACAATGCTACTGAGGTATTCGCAGTCAGATGCCGACGCTTTGTAAGTACTATTCAACATCAATTACGTTGGCTACGCTGCGCGGCTCAGTCTGTTTCACATTGTTTTTGACACAAAATAAACTTGGTACAAGGTTGTTTATTTATTAATCGTATGGTTAAATTAAGTGGCTATTTGGTTAAGTTCGCCCGGGGCTCCATCCGCGTAAATTATGCATCTACACCTTCCATATGAATTACACTAGGTATCTATTAGTGAATTATTAAAAAGCTACAAAAATCGGTTTAGTTACCACTTTCATGCATACAGAAAGGGGACAAAGAGGACTTCATTTTAATAAGTTTTAGTTGACTGCGGTTGGTGTAGTGCTTTATACGGCCGCCTCACCGCTTGACACCGCACTGAGTGTTGTGGGTTCGATCAACACACGAGGCAACACTTTGTATGATTCCTAAATTATTGTTTAAGGCTGAGTGTACATTGTGTCATAATACCAAATGTGTTGGACGTCATTAGAACACTTGACCACAACAAAAATTCCGCACTTAATGCTATGCTTTGCAGTAATTAGGCTACGTTTCCACCAATGTGCGCGAGGGAGCTAAAAACAGAAAAAAACAAACCTACCTCTCTACCGCTACTTACGCCCCGGCATGGCAGAAATAGATAACCGTTCAACAGATTATCGCTATTTTGAAAATATTCATCATCATCATCAGCCTTTAACAGTCCACTGCTGGACTAGGCCTCTCCTTTGAAAGGAGGAATTGGCCTACTATACCACGCTGGCCAAACGGGTTGGTATAGGGTTTGTATTAAGTTTTCCTTCTCTTACAGTGATGTTCTCTGCATAATATGCTCCCTTTGTCGGCTCTTACGACACCCATGGGATGATATGGGGTGGTGACATTCCGTATTCTTAATCCGTCACCACACGGACAAAATATTCTACTAAATACAATTCTCACAACACTTGCATGACAACCGCCGTTCTACATGAAAAGAAATGTCGGTCTTACTAAGAACTGCTGGCTTGGCGTCGTAGGAGATTATATGGGTGCCAATTAACGTACCACTAGAGATACCGAACATGTTGCAAAATGGGGACGGTATAATAGGTACGGACATGCTCGTGTGAGAAGAGTCTTTTTCCGATACTACGTTACGACTATGATAATGATCATGACATGATTTCCGAACCACATATATATGCTGGCTACACGTGGCTGGGTTTGTAACTAGCTGCGGTTTGTAAATATGGTATGCAATACTGGAATTATTCCACATAATCTGCCAGCCACATCTGATGGACATACAGCCTTATAAGCAAATCTGTTTTATCAAATCGGACAGCGCAGCTATTGTGCATAGCTGATTACATTAAAGCTTTTAATTAAGTAATAGAAATTAATAACGGAGATAATGGGGTAAAACAAGCTTATATGAACATAACTAGAGGACGCCAGCAGCTACGCCTGCATTTTTTTTTAATTTACCCGTTTTGGCCGATCCCGTGGGAATTTCGGGAAATCCCTTCTTAGTGCACTCTTACGGTCCCCAAGGAGCATACATGCCAAATTTCAGCTTCCTGCGCCCAATAGTTTCGGCTGTAGCGTGTCTGTCAGTCAGTCAGTAACGCAAGGATTTTATATATTAAGATAGTGCTCAAAAAAGCACGTTCGCTTTTGCGTACTCGCCTATTAGTGGCTAGTGCTGATTATAATGTGGAGTAGTAAAAGTTGATACTGCCAAAATTGGCAAGCAAGTAAAATTGTTCTACAATAGAGCTTTAGTGTTATGGT
The DNA here is from genome assembly GCA_944739405.2 of Euclidia mi. Classification (NCBI taxonomy): domain Eukaryota; kingdom Metazoa; phylum Arthropoda; class Insecta; order Lepidoptera; family Erebidae; genus Euclidia; species Euclidia mi. Next base: position 80,789,661 of record OX123191.2, on the reverse strand, counting down.
TGTCTGCACATGGTGCTATCGATAGATAGTTGTGTTGATAATTCTAAATTTTAAATAAACTGAGACGGTAAACAGATTTTCAATGGTTTCAAGTTAAACAAATATGTTATGAATAAAAGCGTCTTAATAATATTACACATGACCTATGACATAAATAATTATGTAGTAATAAATACATAAGATATTCGATAACAAATCTTGCGGTCCATGGATTGGGTATAGATTTATTTATTCGCGCTTTGTAAGTGTAGGAAACTATCGCACTTTTTTACATTTGGATTGTATGAGAAGTTCGATAAAATACTGGATACAGAACCTTATACCTTTTTCATAGAAGCCATCTCTACTATGCTATTGCGTATTCATATATTTAATTATTTCTTTCACACGTACGCGATCCAATATTTAAGGTTTCAAGACAAATCATCAATATAAATAAATCCGAAAGAAATTCACACGTGAGTATTAATAACATATTCCCAAAATGGTACGTTTATTAAAAACGCCTTCACTGCTATCAATTATCCCCTGATTGATGTAGCAAACAATGGATGTAGCAGTTTCAATACACTAGTTACTTCTTAATGGCATGGACAAGACGAAGAATAGAATTAAAGTATTGACGTTCATAAGCGTTGCTTTTGTAACCTATTAAATAAATGAGTTTGAATTTGAGTAACACTCAAGATTTGCATAACGGAAAAGAACTCTTCGAGCCGCATATAGCTTCGTAAAGAAAAGTCCGTTTTGCGCGCTGTAGATTTGAACCCGATACTGTCCGCGTGGCAATCTGTTGATATGTCTTCTGGGCTATTGCTGCCTTCAGAAATATCTATAGGTAATGAAACTCGACTGCGCCCACAGCTCCACTCCTATGGGTCATTTTAACACATTAGGAGGGGATTTTTTAAAAACCCTCTTTTAGTGCTCCCCTTCAAGGAATATAGAATTACTAGATGAGCCCGCGGTTACACCCGCGTCATTTAAGACTGCTGCTCCGCTCTTGTGGCTAATAGCGTGATGTTATAGCTTATAGCCTTCCTCGATAAATGGGCTTTCTAACACTGAAAGAATTTTTCAAATTGGACCAGTAGTTCCTGAGATTAGTGCGTTCAAGCAAACAAACAAATTCTTCAGCTTTATATATTAGTATTACATATTATGGCAAAATTCACCCTATTCTTTTCTGTCAGTCAGTCTGTAACGCAAGAATTTAAATATACTGAAGACTAATGGGTAACAATTTAAATAATAAGTGCTTACCTTTTTATAACTATACCAAGTCTGAAACTTCTAGGCACTAATTTCATCATCATCATCAGCCTTTAACAGTCCACTGCTGGACTAGGCCTCTCCTTTGAAAGGAGGAATTGGCCTACTATACCACGCTGGCCAAACGGGTTGGTATAGGGTTTGTATCAAGTTTTCCTTCTCTTACAGTGCTGTTCTCTGCATAATATGCTCCCTCTGTCGGCTCTTACGACACCCATGGGATGATATGGGGTGGTGACATTCCGTATTCTTAATCTGTCACCACACGGACTAATTTACTAATTTACTTTCAGTTCAATCAGCACAAAGTTTTGGCGGCAACTAATTATATTTCGGGTTTGAGTTTTAAAAGATTCATTAGTTGTGGTGTGGCTTAATTACTTCGTGGTTTTTCCATCTTTTGTTAACTGAGTTTTGTTGAAATATGTTGTTAGAATTTTTTTAATTGCCTTTTAAATTGCGAAGTTAAATGGCTTCGCAGTGAGTCATTAATCAAACCAGGTATACGAAAAACCGGCTTTACTTTTCCAGTGTAAACTGATCTATTTTAACCAAGGAAAATAGGATATTGTTCTCAATTTGGTTAACAACGTGCTGATGTAGGTATTAGCGATATTATTATTTTCCTTGGTTCGAAATAGTAGATTAGTAGCCAAGGGCTGTAAGGCATCAATTGCAGCCCGAGATATTTAGGCGCCCGAGCGCAGCGAGGGCGCCTATAGTTCGAGGGTGCAATTGATGCTTACACCCGAGCTAACTATTCTGCTTTACATCTCGATTGTGAGGTATGTAAGTAGAAAAAAACTGGCATTACAAGAATAAAATATTTTAGTTGTTGATTGCTGCTTCAGCTTCCATTTTCATTGAATCGGGAGTGCAGCTTATATATTCATCACTTGAAGAACTCATTTTTTTTCCTAATTAGCACGTAATTATAAAAAAATCCCTAAAACAAACAATATTTAAAGTAAAAGTTTTCTATTCCCGCCTATTTTCATAAAAAAGAATCAAGTAAATATTTTTTTGTTTCAAGAACGAAATTGAATACTCACACGAAGACAAGGCTGAATAGCAAAGCGACCTCTTTGGTCATTGGGCTGAATGCATGATGTCTATAGCCAGTATGATGGTTAGATGTACGCGAACTTTTTGAAAGAAAGAAATGTTTTTTTTTTATTACTTACCGCCCTAGGGATTTTCTAGCTACATTATTACCCTAGAGCGATAATTAGTCACCTACAAGCCCCATTTGGAGGTAATAAGAACCTACTTACCGAACATGAGAGATGTAAAATAAATAATTTGTGTTAGGTTTGCCGATGATCAGATAGATTCCTGCAAAAAAATAAAATTGTTACGAGCTGGGGTTCGACGATAAATTATAACTCACTATGCCACTTAAACTGAACTTTATTTATACACAAACACTATACACACTTATTTACACAATTAGTAAAAACACACTTATTTCACACTTAATTCTCAACACTAATAAAAACACCACTAAACACTAGATGGCGTAACACTGCCCCCCTCTTAAACGTGTTCGTCTCGAACATCGTTGGACCCATAGTAACGAGCCAACCGGTCCACATGAACTATCTTCGGTGCACCTCGCGACCCCTTCTGGATTCGATAGGTGACGTCGTTCATCCTGATAATTATGCGATATGGCCCGTCCCATCTGGCTTGTAACTTAGGCGATTTACCGTAGTTTTGTACTGGGTTATGAAGCCACACCAATGATCCCTCATCGAAGCCTTTGTTGTTCGCCTTCCGGTCGTAGCGAGTCTTCATCTTCTCAGACATCTGTTGTCCTGACTCCCATGGAGCTCCTACATTGTACACCTTCAATGCACCTCTGCTACGAGTATGTGGCCCCTTGACAGCCGCACAACTTGTGCATTTGCGGCACCAATCCTTGACGTCATCCCGACAGTGGAGCCAATAAAATCGCTCTCGGATCTTAGTAAGCGTCTTCTTAACTCCCATGTGACCTCCCGAAGCACCATTGTGATAGAGCTGCAGTACTTCCAGCACCTTAGTCTTGGGCACTACCATTTGCAGATGGCATTGGTTACCTCGAGCGTTTTCCCATTTGCGGCATAGAACTCCATCCTGGACAACCAAGCTTTGCCACTGTGCCCAATAACCTTTGGTGACAGGGCTCATTGCTACGATATCACTCCATTTGGGCCTAGGAGCAGACGCTCGACACACAGGACGACGAAGAAATCAGACGATTTCTTCCATTCGAGAATCGGCTGTATGTCCTTGTCGTCTTGCTGAGCACGCTGCAAAGCTTCTTTCCATCCGTCGCTCAGATCCGTCTTCAACATTCTCACAAGCGCTGCCAGCTTCGCTTCCTGTCTTGCACAGTGTTTGCGTTGATCGGAGTAAGCCCTACCTGTCAGAGCATCTACGCTACGTTGCTCTTGCCGCCAGACAGGTACGTTAGGTGACCCCTTTGGTGGAGACAGGGTACCAACGTGCCGCTTACGCTTTGGGCAGCTCAAGCGGATATGGCCTCTTTCTCCGCAGTTGTAGCACCGAGGTGACGACACAACTTCCCTGATGCGGTGACCTCGATCGTCGCGTCGCACTGCTTCCACCTCCAAAGCGTGGGCTAAGGCGTCCTTGAGGTCTTTGAAGTGCCCAAGCCTCACTGCTGCTCTTACCTCCAGGTCCCGGACCCCATCCGTAAACGCTTGTACGAGGTTCCCGTCAATAAGCGCAGGCGACGACTGGTATGCCTTCCTGACCAGCCTTTCCAACTCTAGAGCCCACTGCTGCAGAGTTTCTCTGGTGCGTTGTGCCCTGTCCTTCAGCTGAGCACGATACACATGTTCTAGGTGTGCGTCACCGTATCTCGCCTCCAGCGCCTCCATCAGCTTTTCATAGGAGACGTCTTGCCCAAGCACCTCCAACACCGTCAAGGCCTGATCACGAAGGCCCAAGGTTAGGGCGGTGAAGGCCTGTTCTTTGTTCCACCCATTCGTTCGCATAACGGCCTCAAACTGGACCTTGTATGCAGACCACGATGATGAGCCATCAAATGGTGGAACCTTTAACCAACGAGGCGAGGGCGCCACAGCTGCAGGTGTAACGTCGTAGGACCCGAGCCTACACAATTTCTTCTCCACTTCGGCAATACGGGTCTCGAGGTGATCATGTACACGCTTCTCAATAGAGGCGACGCGAGTCTCAAGCTTGTCGTGCACGAGCATCTCTACGTCGCTGATACGGGCCTCGTGCTGCTGAAGTTCCTCCTTGACCGCCTTCAAGTCCTTCCCCACTGCGGGGCTGAGGTCTTTCATGAGCACCAGCTGTTCCTCCAGACGGCGAGCGTGCTCCTCCTTGTCGCGCTGCAGCTGTTCCTCTAGGCGGCGAGCGTGCTCCTCTTGACGGCGAGCCTGCTCCTCTTGACGACGAGGCTGCTCCTGTTGACGGCGGTCCTGCTCCTCTTGATGGCGGGCCTGCTCCTCCTTGTCGCGCTGCAGCTATTCCTCTAGGCGGCGCGCGTGCTCCTCTTGACGGCGAGCCTGCTCCTCTTGACGACGAGCCTGCTCCTGTTGACGGCGGTCCTGCTCCTCTTGACGGCGGGCCTGCTCCTTCTTGTCGTGCTGTCGCTGTTCTTCCATGCGGCGCGCGTGCTCCTCTTGACGGCGGGCCTGCTCCTGCATGAACGCCATCAGAGCAGCTATGTCGGGCACCGCCATGGAGTGTGCGCTTGCAGGCTCCACTGCAGCCGCGGAGTCGCCTGATCCACCAGACGATGGAGAAGGAACGTCTCCGAAGCGTCTCTGGTCCAGGTCTTGCTGGCGCTGGTTCCTGGTACGCACTTCGTCAGTTTCTTCCTTCGGCATAACCGGCATAATTTATCCCACTTCTGACACCAATTTGTTACGACGATAAATTATAACTCATTATGCCACTTAAACTGAACTTTATTTATACACAAACACTATACACACTTATTTACACAACTAGTAAAAACACACTTATTTCACACTTAATTCTCAACACTAATAAAAACACCACTAAACACTTCCGAATTACGTTATTACTGTTCGACTCGCGCGCTGACGCTGTATTTATACCGGCCGGAACACATAACTAGCATTTTCGAGACTCATCACGAAAGTTCTGGTAGCTTGCGGTCATTCTAGTTTGTTCTATTTACAGCAACGCCATCTATTACAGGATAGATGAAACAGCTTTAAACCACCGATACATTCAATCTCTTCTAGTACCCCCATTCACCGATAGATGGCGTAACAATATTACAATGCGAACGTTAAACTGTGTCATAAAAGTATAGATATTGTTTGAAGTTTGTAAATATTCTGACTTATTTTTTAAAGTTCAGCTATCATTATATAGGACTAGTAATTTTTTCATAATATGTCTGACAATGATGATGATTACAAGTAAAAGTCGTGGCAGTTAATTAAAATCCTGAGCCTGGTTATGCTGCTATTTGGTTGGTCTCATGGCACATATGAATAAATTCCAGCACCAGTTTGATTCTAGTGTCAGAAACACCATGGAGAAATAAAAATGTGGGCATCGCTATTCTAGCGTCATCGTATTCTCAGTAACTACCACTGAGGCAGCAAGTTAGCAGCCTGATAGTCATGGCACACTATACAGCACGGTCACAGCACAGCTGCTGAATGGCGCTGTCTTCTCTATTGTAGTAGCGGTTAGCGCGGTGGCAGCCCGGCATTGGCTTCAATATTGACGTTTTGAAATTTTATGCCAAACGATTAAAAGGCGAAATAGAGATGACAAGCCTATCACTGTATTAAAGCCGGGCTGTTGCCGTGCTTGCATAATGTGAACCTTAAGAATCACGACAAAAAAGTAATCAGTTTCATACTACAGTAAGTAATTACTACTGTATTACTGTCAACGTTATATGAACAGATATTTTAAACGTCACTCCTTTACAACGATGGAAATATTTTACATGAGATGCTACTATAATATGAACGAGACAAAGTATAGTGCAACATTCTTTATATTCTTTCATTCTCAATTTATATTGAGAATGAAAGAGTATTGCTATTCATTTTATTTCCATAACGCAGAAGCGTTATGGAAATAAAATGAATAGCTAAATTCAGGATCTATTTTAGAGCGAATGTTTGATAAATGTTATATATTGCTTGTTCGTATCAAAATGTTTCGCTGTTTTGTTATAGAAAACGTGCATTGTACTGTGAAAGTGTCAGAATATTGTAAAATACTGCCCGTATTTATTTTAAACTATTTTAAAGTTGTGGTCAAGCCGCATTGCAATCAGAATCGTCACAATAATAATCTAAAGATTATACTGTGACCAAAGTAGCGCTCATAGCAAAACTTGGCTTGCCGTTCGTAACAGATCGGCAAATATAGGAATTTAAACTTTCGTGGTCATTTAAACTTGATTTAAATTGTCTTTCGGGATATATACCACGTACCTTTGTTTGGAGTAACCGATATTTCGGCACTGTTGCAAGCGCCATATTCACGGATGTACTGAGGGTATTGCGGAAGGATGAATGTTACGAGCAAGTATAACGGTCTACCCGCTTTCTTACTCGCTTTTTGCGTACAACACCACTGCCACTGTTTTCACTATCGCACTGTACCCGATCACGACATACTACACTCACTACGTCAGCTCGCGGTTTGAGTTTTTCCGTTTCACGGGTTTTACATAGAAGCACCACTGGATGCCAGATACTCGACAGTTGAAACCCATCCTCTCTTTTGAAATTATTAAACTTTTTAATTTCAATAGCCTCCCTAACCATTCGAGGTATGTAGTGGCGTTCTGTCGAAAGCACCTGAGGGTTGTGTAACTCAATCCAGTGGTCGGTACCCGAGTCTAACAGGTGTTGAGCTATGGCTGACTTTTTTGGCTCGTTATTTTTGACTGCCCTGATGTGTTCCTTTCTCCGGCAAGAGATGGTGCGTTTCGTTTGTCCTATATAGGAACTCCCACAGCTGCAGTCAACTTTGTATACACCTGGCTTTTCTAATGGAAGACTGTCTTTCGGCGTTCTTATATATTGAGACAGTTTCTTAAAAGGAGTGAAAATAGTCTTTACTGAAACTTTGTTAAGAATATTGGCGATCTTATCTGTCACTCCTTTGACGTACGGTAAGTACGCTGGGTGTCGTTCAACCTTGAAGTCCGGGTGTTTTTTAGTATGTCTGGGTGGTGTGATTCGCATACTGTATCCGTTTTTGTGTAGAACGTCGCTTAAATGCGAAAGTTTCTTACCCAAATGTTCATCGTCACAGAAGCTGCATGCCCGGTCGGTAAGCGACGTTATAACGGAATTCAGTTGACGTGGGTGATGACGTGAGTCGGCGTGTAGATAGCGATCTGTGTGTGTTGGCTTTCTGTATACAGAGTGGCTCAATGAACCGTCATCCCGTACGCCAATCATAACATCGAGGAACGCCATTCTTCTGTCCCTTTCGATTTCATAGGTAAAACTCATTTTACTGTGGTTGCTGTTTAAATGTGCCAAGTACTCTTGAACCATCTCTTCATCGCCTTCCATAACACAGAAAATGTCGTCTACGTACCGTTTCCAAATTTTTACACTTAATGGGGCAGTAGCAATGGCTTGTTTTTCAAAATGTTCCATCCATAGGTTGGCTACCACTGGAGCTACCGGGCTGCCCATCGCTACGCCATCAATTTGTAGGTAGTACTCACCTCTGTATAAGAAGTAATTCGTGGTCAGGCAATGATGTACCAGATCGGCATATACCACAGCAATATGGTCCTCACTGATCCTTCGTCTAATTACCTCCATGCAGTCTGTTATAGGTACGTTTGTGAAAAGCGATTCTACGTCGAAACTGACCATCACTTCTTTATCACTAACGTTACTCTGCCGTAGAATCTCAATGAAAATGCCGTAGAATATCGGTTACTCCAACCAACGGTACGTGGTATATATCCCGAAAGACAATTTAAGCAACGCTTGCACACGTCACCACTTGGATAGGTGACCGTGTGTTGCATTTACATCTGAGCGCTACCGTGCTTCGGAGGGCGCGTAAAGCTGTCTGTCCCGGTTCTTGTATAATGATAAGGATCATTTGGCCATGTTGCATGCCGTCGGGCGGTCTGAAAACTCCGACAACAGAGTTGGCCACACACTCACACGAAATACATACAATACTGTATCAAAATATTGAAGTTATTGTTTTATATCCCTTTGGATTGCGGAGGTCAGACAGCAGTCGCTTTGTGGAAATAATCTATCAAATGTGGTTGAACATGTAAGCGGACTCCGAGCTCCAAGACGAAAGTCTCGGTTGCAACCGGGATAAAGCTAAGGAAGATGATGATTTAGAATAACATTTTCACTGGTGACAGAGGTGACATTCAACTACTTTTTCTAGGTGTGAATGTAGTATCTTTTATAACTAAAAATATTAAACCATGGTTTATTTTCTCTACAAAGAAAATGTGACAACTTGCCCTATTCTAACTGATACCGAATTCTACACATACTTCGGGTAGTAGCAATTTTAAACAAGGTAGTAGATTATTCCTTGCTGATTTCAGCATGAATGGACCGGCTCGACCCGGGAAGTACCACCCTCTCACAGAAAATCGACGTAAAGTAACAGTACCTAAACTGTTGCGTTTCGTTCGGTGAGTGAGAGTGCCGGAGGCCCTATCCTCTATTCCTTCTCCCTCATCCCACTCCTCATCCTATCCCTTTTCCCAACCCCAAGGGGCGGCAACGCACTTGTGGCTCCTGTGATGTTGCTTGTGTCCATGGGCGGCGGTAATTGCTTACCATCAGGCGATCCGTCTGCTCGTTTGCCGCCTATTACCATAAAAAAAAAATTACACTCCAAAATTTCAAAATTTCCGTTACTACTTGGCTGCTATGCGTGTTAAACATTTCACACATTGTACCCTAAACACATTGACATTCATACACTCACCATAAGCATTAAAATGATAAGAAATTACTTCCGAAACATTAGCCTGGCCAGACTCATACATTCTCTAAAATACAACACAAAACTTGTCACACGAAATTCTACTTTACATCACTCCACTCAAGGTTTAATTTCAAATTAAGTTACATGCGTTTCCTCAATCATATATCAACCGATGCACGGAGTTACCCGAATTTTACCGATGTTCGGCAGTCTGGGTAGGATTCGATGCAAGTTTGGCTGTAGGTACCGTGTTTCGTACAAATTAATTCCTGAGGGATTACTCTGTGCAACTGATTTTTGTAAAGTACGCTCAAGTTGTAGGCCAAGTTACCTATTTTGCATATAAGAATGTAACTGGTATGGATTGAGAATGTTTGGATAAACGACTGATTTTGCTAACTTTGTCGCCAATTGTGATTTACAAGTTGGTCTTATGGCATACGTTTGTGTTTTGTACTTACTATACATGCACCACAACGGCACCGCTCCGACCTAGCAATTAAGTTTTCTTTCTCCTGACCATTTCATAGTACGTCGTGAAAAATATTTTATAACGCCTATACCTACCTATGCAAACAGCCTTTCCAGCGCGTTTATATCGCTACAGTGGTTATCTCCTTCGGTCGTGACTTTGCTTGACCCTTAAAATGATACTGCTGAAAAACAAAAACCCGTGAACATAATGTATTCGTATATCAATATTTTGTTACAAGCTATGGGGTGCATCTCCACTGCGTTTAGCAGTGCAGAACGTAGTTTACAAGTACTTGGTAAATGCAAAGTAAAAATAACTTTCTAATCAGTTCATAGCTTTTGTAGCGTGTTGTTCAACTGTTGCCAAAATTGCGAAGCTTTGTTGCCCACTTTTAACAGGTAATGTCACCAATGGAAACTAAATAATACTAGATTTTTTTGTTTAATATGCTCCGTCCAGTGACCGCGGTAAAGGGCAACCTATGTCATTCGCGAGCGGTCTAACTACATATAACCACATACACAAATTATACCATATCATCATGAGATGTGAAAGAAGAATCGACTTGGTGAGGGCACTACCGTGCCCCCAGATAAACAAAGAAATAAGCAAACACAGAATTTTTCGCTCATAGAATACAGAATTTTTCGCTCAAGTAATTTTAATAGTAATGCGTTTTAGTTCTAATTCAACATACTAATCTTGCAAGCAAAATAATTTCCAAAACTGTTTAGATAGGTACATATAATGATATATTATATAATGATATGTTATATTTTTATGAAACATCTTTATCTAAACTTCGTTCGGACAGAAGCCCAATTTAAATCAATGACAACCTAGAACAAGGCCCCTAAGTCAACTAAGATAATCTTAGTCTAGGACAAAGTCTAGATCTATATTTATTTCTAGTTTTGTTATAAGGCCTTTGAAGTTTCTTACCAGCCTGTTTGTCGTGTTAAACTGTCGCCGGCTGTACTGGCATGACTCCGTCAATCACTCTATGGACTTAAGTCATGTAATTTACAACGTAGCGTGAACGTGCGTTTTGTGGTATACAAGCCATCCATGAACATTATTTACTTCCATATATTGAACGTCAAATAGAAATTTGCCTTAGTGCCAACGTAGATACTATTTGTGCCCAGTTGCTTCCATTTGCCATAAAAGCTTAAGACAAAGAGATTTTCGATATATTTATAAATACAACCATTATAATTATATTTAACCATGTTTAGCTTATGAACTTTAATTTACAAGCCTACATGATTAAATGAAATTGGGAACTGTGTGAATAAAACCTTTCATCTTGAACTCGGTTACACATATAATTGTTTAAGTGACAATTAACTGCACCATCAATAAACATTCAATCAACGGACAAAAACATCCAGAAATAAAACAAAAAAATAGGGTCCGTAGAAAGTGTTCAAATTGAACCATCAATGCATGGCGCAAGGCAAAATGGCTTAAGTCATACCAGAAAGTACACTACAGAACAAATCACGCAATCCTACTTTACATACCAAACTGCGTCCAACAAAACCAATACTTATCAACATATTATTATACCTACTGATAATACATTTTCGGTATCTCCATAACATAGCTCACAAACCCAATAGACCGCAAAACTCACGAGCAGAAACAAATCGAACCCAATACGAGCCGATCAAACACTCGAAATGAACAAAGGGGGAATTATGGCGGTCGTTTTCGAACCCACATTACTTCCATTAATCAAAATATTAATATGTGCTCAAGACGACTGAGATATATCGGGAAATTCTATGTTACAAAGGCGGAGTGATGGCTTGGGATATGAAAAAAGGAATATTAGGTGTTAGAAGTTATCTAGTGTTGTAAATATGGTCTTAGTCCAATTTCGAAATTTTGACTGCCGTATTTAACGGCTTAACGTGCTCTTCAAGCCACAGGTGAGGAAGGGGGGTGGAGGAGTTCTATCCGTCTGTATGGACTACTATAAGCTCAATAAAAATTAGCAAACGGAGTTTGGTACGATTTTCACCAAGTATTATTCCAGAGGCAGGTTTAGGCATAATTAATGCAGGCGGAGTCTAGTTACATATATTTTTAAATACATAAAAACGTCGACCAAAATCTTCAACTAGTTCCACAGCAGATACTTATAAAGTACCAAGACACGGAGCAGTTATTTGCAGGATATAAATAAAAGACCTGACAAATTACCTAACTAAATTAAAATAAATTTGTGATAAATTTCAATTGTGAAGCACTATAATCATAAAGGAAAAAACCTACTTAGTCAAAAAAGTAAACCTCTCAAGTGATATTTAATTCAAATACCCACATCTACGTATTTTACTACAATGTTACCTTCATAGATGAATATCCACAAAATCACTCCATATATCTTTACATTTCTATACGTCTAAAATGTATACAGCGGATTCATCGTGTCTCCAATATTGTGCCCATATAGATTTTCTGGAGATTATTTGGCATCTATGTTAAGCCGTGTCTCCATTAAAAGCTTCGCTTGCGGTGGTTGGAAGCTTTAGTACGGGCCTGTTTTAGTTCGAATAGTCTTCTCGACTATTTACTGCAACGTATGGCGATATATATCCAGGCGAAGAGAATTTTAGATTCTGATAGGTTTAGTACCTGTATAACAATTTATTATCAACGTCCAGATAACCAATTCTCGTTAGCATATTCGATCAAAAAAATGCAGTTTTGATCAAATTTCATTGTCATACTTATGTCATCAATAGGATTAATCTAAATTAACTGTAAATCACAGTTAATTTAGATGAATTCCATTGATGACATAAGTAAAAATGATATCGTGTTTAGTTCTTAAATTGAATATTGTGTAAAAAAAATATGTCATAAAAAATACGGAATTGGCCTTCTGTTGATCTTTCCACTATCCAAGTGAAAACAGACGAGCCGTGTAAACATATCTAATCAATCCAACTTGTATAATAAAATTATTATATGCATAATGATCGTTTTTCTCATTTTACAAAAAATAACTCGTTTTAAAAGAGGTCATTTTAAATTAAATAAGTGTTTTAATTATTCCCAGAAAATGTCTAAACTATAACTAATTTTAATTTAGTTCTTCAAAATTCGTCGGGAGGAGACTTTTGGCAAATTCAAATTCTGTGATTGCAGAATTTTTTTCAGAATTCATATTTATTTAACTTTCAAAAGATTCAAGTTTGACATTTGTAAGTATTGCATTGTTTTTAATAGTTTTGAATTTGTAATAGTTTAATATTTTTGACAATATACTGTTTCGGTAAGTTTCTTGTGTTTCATTAGATAAGTTATTAATGAAGTTTATCAAAGTATTTCGCAACTTATATTCGTCATTTAGTTAAATTGGCAGTGTCAAAGTCATTTATTGATTCCACATTTATATTTTTTTTTGCCTTTTATCGCAATAAAACTATTACCTAAAATCCTCATGTTTAAAGGCATAACCAGTCTGGTCTACAAAGGTATTTGTGCCTTTAAATAAATAAATTATAGCGACTAAGACCCGCTAAATAATGTTGTTTGATGTAATCGCGAAAGTTTAAAATCGATTATTACCTAAAAGATAATTTAATTTATATACTTAAGGCGTTACAAATGTTACACCTTCTTTAAATTTAAGGTTCTTCCCAGCTCTATTGTTAAGCACGAACCTTTTCCATTTGCATAAAATTCTCCATTAAAGTGGATATTATTGTGTAATTTTCCCCTCACTCGTTTTAGTATTGTTCGTGCTCCCGACTCGACCAGATGGACAGAATTGCTTTGTCAAAATATTTTCCGCTGCCAACGTAACATATCGTTAAACTTGGGATTTCGTAATTTTGGGGACAGAATTCAAATTACAACTTGTTGGAGAAATTTATGTTGCAAAGGTTTGTTAGAATAGTAATGAACTAATAACTGATATTGAATTTTTGGCTCATTAGTTTGCACATTTTTTTTGGGTATTATATTATACATATTCGGTACGTCATTTAAAAAGGGTTTTTTTGTTTTAGTCAAAGGGCTGTCCTAAACTGTCTATATTTATCCTAAAAATAAGTATTTATACGATATTTGAAGATCGCGTACTGTTGTACGTAAGTACCTGTCTGTTACGCTTTCATGGTTTATAGCCTATACTAACCACCCAACCAAAGACGCGGCAAATGGTGATACTGTATAACTATATAATAACAAAATTAATAAAGTTAAATAAAGAGTTATCCCATTTTTTATACCAACTCATTATAAAGCATCTAGGAAAAATACTTATAAAAAATGTAGAAAAGAAGGAGCGTCATTTTACGCATAGTGTTAACAAAGCAAGTAATTAAAATATTATTATATACAGCGTGGGACGTGCAAAGAAAACATCCATCTTTCCTCCAGGAAATTGAATTTGAAGCAAATATTGTCTGCTTGGTAAAACATATTATACAGTAAAGATATCGTGATTAGGTTTGTGAGGACAAACAGTGTAGAAATTTCAAAATCATCTTTTACTTTACAATCTAAACTACGGGGGAACTGTGGATTATCACCCGACAATCTTAACCTATCCAAGTATTACCCATGTAAACAGAAAAAGTATCTTCTGATTGAAAAAACAAACGACTCTAGAAATAAATTATTGTTTTGAAGCACGTAATTCAAGCTGCGCACACAAATTACTCCCAGACTTGAAAAATTGTGGACCACACAGTGTTGTTCTACGTGAATTTAGAAGGAATCACACTGTCAATATAGTCATATTTTATGTACAAAGATTACTTCAAATCCTATTTCCTTACCGCACGAGGTAATAGAATACCTAGTCCGGCAACAACTCAGCGTAAAAAGGTCAAATTAAAAGAACTACCTACCTAAGATGATATGACTGTGTCCGAATGTGTAGCAAATGCATTTAATTAACTTCGAGATGTCCAAATAAACTAAATGCTTTTGCTAAACATCCAACGAAACGTCCAAAGGAACTCAAATACGGTTGTAGCGCAATGGTATGAATTGAAACTTGTAAGGACTTAATTCTAAGCTCTCCATGTTGCATGAATGTGATTATAAGGGCAATCACCAGTGTATGTCTTAGCCACTGGTCTCAAATACATACTACACTGACAAAAGCAAGGTAGTTCTAATAGTAATGTATTTGCTAATAGTCTGCTAGGAGCAGTGGTATTCAGCAAGTTTACAAATAGTGTTGTGGGTTCGATTCCCACAAGAGACAACACTTTGTGTGATCCATAAATGGTTGTTTCGAGTCGGGGTGTTAATTGTCCTCGTTACATGTATGTTTGTAAAGTCCCCCGCGACACAGGATTTAGCCCTAATGCGGGAGTTGTCTTTTTAAAAATGAAAAAAAAAAGAGTTTACAAATATGAGTTCAACCTGTGAAATTTCGTATTTAGAAAATAATATAATTCGAAAACACGAAAAGGAAACAAGTAAACGAAGATTCATCATTGATGATTTGAATAAGTGGAATCAATAAGAATGACATTAATAATTAATGAATGCAAAAAAGAAATAAAGTTTACTTATATATTATATATTATTATAGACTCACACCTGTATCTCCGAAGGGGTAGGCAGAGGTGTAATATTATACCCACATTTCCCCATGAATTTTTAGGTCCCACGTAATAGGGGGCGAGCCTATTGCCGTTACCGGGCACATCACCAGACTCCGTGCTGTTACTGAGAATTTGGAAAAACCCAGTAACACAGGACCTCCGATCAGCAGTCACATACGCTATCCAGTGAACCACGGAGACAGTCTTAGTTTCAGACTGCCTCCGTGGTAAAGTGACTGCCTCCGTGGTCCAGTGACTGCCTCCATGGTCTAGTGGATAGCGTATGCGACTGCTGATCGGAGGTCCCGAGTTCGATTCCCGGGTCGGGCAAAAGTGTTACTGGGTTTTGCCGAATTCTACTGAGAATTCGACAAAACCCATCACCAGACTCCGTGCTGCTACTGACTACTGAGTCAGTAGCAGCACGGAGTCTGGTGATGTGTCCGGTAACGGCAACAGTAAAGTTTACCTAATGATTAAATGACAACATTCCATGCTTTGTATGGTGTTTATGGTCGCACTTTTCCGAAACGGATCGACCCATTTCTATGATAATTTTGTTTATTTTTGGTAAGTCATAGGGTGTTTTTTTATACCTCCAAGTGGTAATGGGTTTCCCTAAACAAAATATTGATTTTATTTTTGACGATTTTTGTACAGCAGTCCAACGTCTGCCGGGTCAGTTAGTTATATAAAATTAACGAATTTCTTGATTCTTCCAGTTTATGAATATTCAACGTCCATTACCAACTTCACATCGATTTAGATAACCTTCACAATGAAAACCGTTTTAATTAAAATGAGCTCACTGTGAATTTCTTATTGGAAATTGGCATCCTAAGAAAATAGCTTTGTCTAGTAGCTGTGAATTTTATCAAAGTGAGGACCTTACAGTTCCGTTTAACAATTCTGAGCTTTTAGAAGGGTATATTTTTTGCTAGTAATGTTCTGCAGCCGCGAAAATGTAGGATCAGATTTCATTGGCCACTGCTGCTACTAATACCCCTCCGAACCGAGCTGTCAACTATAACTGCCCATAACAGGTGCAGCTGCATGCACTTCTGTCAATCGAACCATAGTTCCTCATAATAGCCAACTGCCACATATATTTGCGGTCCCGCAAGGACAAAATTGCCCAAAAGCGAAGATGCCGATCGATTGCTGAGTACAATCATTGAATCTACTCAAGAAATAACCAAAGGCAAATCTATAGGTTAATAGGGCAGTTTCAGTTTTCTCACAATAGACTAATCACACTGATTTTATAGGTAGTAGAGCCTTCCTGATATCAACATGAATAGGTAGACTCGACCAAGGAGATACTACCCTCTCACAGAATATCGATGCATAGTAACAATACTGTATTGATATTCTGTTTTTATATAAATTTTTCCATCCTCGCGGTAACAAGCACCTTGTTTGTGTTTTCCCACACAGGCGTGTGTATGAACCAGGGCTACCACTAAACACCGGTTGGGCTACTGCACACATAGTTAGAGCTAGAAAACAAATAAAAGAGAATAGCGGTCTCGCACTGACGGTACCGCAGCTAAAGGGTGCTAGAGACGCTAGTTCTGGGAATAGTTCTGTTCAAGCACTACTTCTAATTTTAAATTTGTCTGTTGTCTTCACAAAGTAGGAATTTTATTTAAACTTAATATGCACTTTGAAATCTGGTTAAAGATTCTGGAGTGCAATATCAAGAACTCCAAGCACTACGATTCGGAGAATTGTCAAATATTTTGGATTTAGGTAAATTAAATTGCTGTATTTACTTCTTCGAAATTTTTGTAGAGAATATTGTAGTTGTAATCCTAGCTTATCAGAATAATACAAGAGAAATCTCTCGTATTATTCTCATAACCTCCGCGATTAAGACCCACGTATAAATATACGTGGGTCTTAATCGCGTAGGTTAATACTTATTTAAAGGATATAAGAAGTGGCGGTGGGTACGCACTAAACAACGCGGAAGGGGTAGGCTCGCGTAATCTGGAACGCAATTTAGTTAGGATTGTGGGGAATGGTTGGATCTACGATTCAAAATCAGTATGTGAGGATAGTTTGGTGTAGATCTATGTTCAGTATGATCTAAAATCTATTTATTTTTAACCTTGCATGTTTTAGTTGGTAAACACAGTTTAACTACTCATTCACCTAACAACCTGTAATGTACCTGTATACTATTTTGAGCAATAAAGATTTGATTTATTGATTAATTAATTGATGGTTCTAATAACGTACTTTTTGATATAACATATAAAAAATTCAAAACCTCGTAACCTCTTTGTTTCTTACACGGCATATAATCCAATATAATAAAGCAGGTCTGTTACTCCAACTTCATGTAAACTGGAAACAAGTATAATTCTTCTAAACATTACGACTGTACCGCAAGAGAACAGCTGATTATAACAGTCAAAGTTTGCACCTAAACTCATATCATCATAATATCTAAAACTTTGACATCACTCCCCTCTGCGTAGTTGAGAAAATTATGAAGAAGTTAATGACAAACTTGTTAACATAGTTCAGATAAGTTATATAAATTGAATGTCTTGGGTTTATATAAACGCTTCCCATGGGGATAGTTACATTAATTAATAAGATAGTTTTATAATATTAGTATTAAAGTCATCCTCTTAGGGTTATCCCAGTTTTTTTTATCTGGGGTCCGCTTTCTAGTCTAACCGGATTTGGCTGAATATTAGCTTAATATTAAAGTAACGGATCATAATTATTTAAGGCCAGGCACTCCAATTTTATGTTAAACAGACATAGTTGGTAGTAAAGTAAAACTTTAGCATAGGTTTTTTTTTTTTTAACAACTAATAATACAGATACGTGATTGTAAGATATTTAATACATAGCATTTTCATTGCAAAATCGACTCAGCAGCGTTTTGAAAAAAGCGTTATTTATTTTCTCAGCAAAATAACATAAAGTGTCCCACTACTGTTCACGGACCTCTTCTCACTGAGGGAAGAGAAAGACCATAATTCACCGCAGTGGCCATATGAAGACCTAGCCAGCAAAGTTTATGTGACTTTCGAGAGCATTGTATAGAACTTACTATGCTTTCTTTCACCGCTTAACAAACGATAATTATTTTTTTTACTTCTTAAAACGATTTTGCATGACATGGGTTTGAAGCCGATACCTTCTCCGCGACAGTACGTTAGTGTGTCCACTCAACTATCGCTGTCTGATTCTGACCCATACACCAAAAATAAAAAATAATGAATCTGGGTTTGATGAATCCAAAATAAATACTTAAAATACTATCCGACCTTTAATTCAATATTAGTGTTTTGTAAACCTCAGCAAGTAATGAATCTTCATTTACTTGAACTCGATCAAGAAGAAAACAATTTCAGCAGCAGTGACCGAAACTTCGTAACAAATGACAATAATTTTCTACATACTTATAACCAAGGGGTATTTTTAAGTATACTGGCAGAACCCAATTCTGATGCAGCTAGAGCGATTGTGCAAAATATTATTTTGCACCAATGACACCTTAGTCTTGATTCCTTTTTTAAGTTAGTATAGTAAGGTCAATGTATATAGTTAAGGTAACGCTGGGGCTTACATATCCACTGGGTAAATGCCCCTTAATAAATAAAAGAAAAAAAAAAAAAAAAAAAAATTTCTGCAACCTAGACCAACGTTAATTAAATCTTAACGGAGTTTTAACACTTCAAAATTCAACCTAACTGAAATGAAATAAAGTTTATTATCTGTTGACATAAAAACCTTAAATAAGTACGCAATAAAGTGATAATTATGCTGCTATGGAACACTAACATACAGCCATTCAAAATATTTAAAGTAATATTTTAATACTAATAGATATTTATGGTAGGCCTCCCGCACGGTGGACTGACGATCTTGTTGGGAGCGCGGGCAGCGGATGGATGCGGGTGGCTCAGGATCGGTCTATGTGGAGAGCCTTGGGGGAGGCCTATGTCTAGCAGTGGACGTCTTATGGCTGATATGCTGAGATATTTATGTAGATCTGGTCACGGAATGGCAGTTATCTTGCGACTAGAGTAACCCATACCGAAACGGGTGAAAGAGTAACAAACATTGTTTCACTTGAACTTCGCTGTAATATAGCTAATACATCAGAATAGAACATAGGCTATCATTTGTTTCAATAATCAACCTCTACGCAAGCAAAACCGTGGCTTTGCAGCAACTAGTATTACATATATTTTATTGAAAATATAACTTAATTCTGTCGCCCATTTGTTCAATTTGGACCGTCAAAAGTAACATTTAACAGATGATTGGTCAATGCTCATTTGTTGATGGCATAAAGGTGTATTTACAATACAACTGAATCCTTTAAAAGCTTGAACGGCAAATTGACAGCTGACCGAAAAAATACCGACGAAGAGAATTTTTGGAATGACTGCGTACGTTGTATGTATTTAAGGGCCGCTTCCACCGCGAGCGGAGTTGACCCATTATTGAAATAAGTATTTTAACTTGCAAGAGAAAACGGCATTATTATGTGTGTATGTATACCAACAAAGAATCGACATTAACTGACTCAGCGGGCTATAAGAGTAAAACTGGGATCGCTGAATGTTAGAAATAATATAATAGAATATTATTACAATACAATATAGTAGGCTGTTATTTATTTGTAAAGCGATATTCATGAATGCAATCAAGTAATCATCAATTTGCTCTGCTCATTCTCCTGGTTCCTTTCTCTTTTGTGGTGGAAATCAAAATGATAACTAAACTATATCTTAGTGGAAATGCAAACCTATACCGTAGAATAAATATAAATAGTTCGCTTCGCTTAGCCATTTGATTACACTTCGCGGTAAAACAGTCCTCTTAACATAAGAACATGAGGATACTGTGTTGTACCTACGCTTTTAAAATATAACAACATGAAAATAAACTTAGTTTGACTATGAAGCTTTTTAATTGAGTGAGGTTGAATGAAGTGCATGTATGTATAATTACGTATAACACTGGTCAATATATCAATATTTTATGGGTTGTAAATTTTATAAATTAAATTAACATTTCTTTATCATAATTAATCTATTGTACCAAGAGACTGGCTTTAGTGTGTGAAGGAAAACAAATAGACAAACGCTCAATCGCATTTAAGTTACGGACGGTATAACCTAAGAAGTTATATGTGTGGATTACAACCACTTTCATTCATCATATTTCTCGTTTTCACTTATTTCTCAGAGTTACTAATTACCATCAGCTAAACAACCGCTCCTCTGCCAGCAACATCTTCTTTGACTCTTCTTTTTCTCCACATTCCATCTCGTCTGGAATTTTCACCTATCTAACCAACTGCACTAAAACAAAAACATCGTTATTGCAATATGAAGACAACACGATTGGCCCCATGTTGACAACCTTCATGCCGTTTACACAAAAAGTAAATAACCTAGAGATATTAGAGCTTTTCGCATTTATTCCATGATATACATATATGGCATGTTTTTTATTCAACAGAACGTGCTAAAAGACAATGCATGCGTCCAAAAAAACTTTGCCCTCCTGACCCAGTGGATAAATAAGGAAAAATATTCTATCACCACCCTACCTATGCAAGGGGTCATTCTGTAATTGTCCCCCTCACTGCACAGTCTATTGACCATAAAAATAACTAAGTACGCCATGAAAATATTCTCAACGACTTCCTCAAATCGTATAAATCGTCTCTTCTCGTCAATAACTCGAGAACCATCAAATCAAGGGATAAATCATTCCATCCCTCATTAACTACCCCATAAAGGCCTAATCTCACGAATTTACCCCACTATCCCCATTTTACGATAATTTCCCCAAACACCCATATACTTGGGAACAACAATAATTGCGTTGTAATGTCGTTTATGCTTTTATAATTAAAACGGTTTATAAGGGTTGCGTTGTTCGTAAACCCGAGACTTGTTTATAGAGAAATATTTGAGTTTAAGCTTGGTATTGCTTTTAGTGAATATTTATAGGGAGGGAGGGAGGTGTGAATAATGCCTCAACTTTCTTTCGGCCACGATTAAGTCGTTTTGACAAAATTAATAATTTTTGTATAATTGACTGCACGGTTGACGCAGTGGTTTAACCGGGCGCCTCACCGCTTAACACTGCGCCGAGTGTCGTGGGTTCGATTCCCAGACGTGACATCACTTTGTGTGATCCATAAATTGTTGTCTCGAGTCTGTTCATTGTGTCCGTTGGTTGTATGTTTGTAAAGTCCCACAACACGGGATTTATTCCTAGTGCGGGAGTTGTCATTTAAAAAACAAAAAAAAATGTATAAGACAGACTTGAGATAAAATTCATTATCTTTCTTTTCAGGACCACAGTGTATATCGTGGTATGTGACTAGTGACATCATACGTCGTATTAATGGACTTTTGAAGGTGAGTGAATAAAATCCTCATTTACATAAAGCTGCATCATAATATTAGGTTTTTACATTTTTAACAATGTGACTGTACACTGTATTTGACCGCGGCAGCCTTTAGCTTTTAACAAAATTAACTACGAAAGTAAAAGTACAGTAAAACCCATATTTGGTTTAATGTAAATTGTAGAATTTAAACTACTTTTTCTTAAATTACACGCGTATGACGTTATTTTTTCATGGGTCATTTTAGGTCAAAGGCAAGTCTAGAAAACAGTGGCTTATGGGCAACATTGTAAAGTACGGACTAGACCAGAAGAATATAAGGTCAAAATTAACAAAATTAAAACCTCGTAAATAAGTAATACCCTTTAACCCGTACTGTTTTCCAACTGACACTAAGATTTCGCATAAAAAAATAACGTCGTTTCTGTTTAAAAATGCTAGTTCCTCATAAATATGAGCCACAAATAACGAAACGTACAAATCATATCAGCCACAACATTAGCCCGCACTACCGAGTGACCTCGTCTTAAATAGACTTCTTTAATTTCACCTGAGCCTCGTAAGAGCTGACTAAGGATTTATACCAAGAAAAATAAACATTACGATCTTGGATGCTAATAATATTAGTATCTATATTTTACTTGGGTGGTTATGAGCATCGTAATAATTATTACAAAAGCAGTGCCTAGTGTAGAGACCAACAAACTACTACGCAGAGAGTCTTCGGTTCTAACCTAAAGCTGCACATTTGAGGATTCTTCATAATGTTTTCGAAACGCACGTGAAGTCCGCCAACCTGCATTTCGCCAGCGTGAACTACGTATGTAACAGCTTGAACCATTTCATGGGAAGAGACATGTGCTCAGAAGTGGGACAGTTTATAAAAAAACATTTAATATTAGTTTTTGCTCATGGGCTTACAGTCATCCCACAATCAAATCCAAAATGTATAACGCATCAGCTGTGTGGTATGGTGGTACCGTGGTACTTTCTGTTTGTTTGTCCCAACAAAAAGAACAAGAAAAGAACAGAAGTTAAAAGTAAGTATTTCAATGAATTATACTAACTGTACCCTTTTTATTAAGATCTAGCTGCGCCCGCGACTTCGTTCGCGTAAATATTGGAATTTAATTAGCATGACATTTATGCTAAGAGTATATATTATTTATAACTTTTATATGTATATTATATAACAAATATATATCTTTAGAGAATTTCTTTATACACAACATTAACTGTTTTACCACCTTCACATAGAACATACATACATACATACATACATAGACTCACGCCTGTTTCCCAGAGGGGTAGGCAGAGACCATGGAAGGCCATTTGCAACGATCCTGACATACCTCTCTTGCTTCACTCACTCCCATCAAGTTTCTCATGCATGCTCTTCTGTTTAGGGTACTTCTGACCTGTCCCTTTTTTAGGATGTCTCCAATCTGGTCTTCCCCTTCGTCCGTCCCATTAACTCTTGCCTTATATATCTTCTTTGTCAGTCTTTCGTCATCCATCCTCTCCATGTGTCCAAACCATCTCAACATGCCTGTACAGTTTACCTGTACAAAATGCTTACTCGGCATTTACATTATATGCGCGACACCGTTGCATCGGTGTAGTACCTATAATTTTATTACGAATAATAAAAGTCAAGTTGAGGAGAGGACCTTGCGGCCGCACACCTTGCCCAGACGCAGCCGTGCCGCGGGAGGCATGCTGCGAAGCAGGCGTGCCTCCAAGAAAAGTGATAGTGCAATTTGTGAAACAGTGAATGAAGTGATCAGGCAAAAGATAAGTGTTAAGTGTAGACGTTTGTCGACTCTTAGGTCGCGATTTAATGAACTTTAAACATGCTCGTAGCTATAAGTACTAACAATATAAAATGTTCATTATCATTGTATGTATCATCTAATTTCAACATTATATCATTTAGTGTTAAAAATTCAAGGCGAAATGTGGGTGTAATATTACACCTCTGCCTACCCCTTTGGGGATACAGGCGTGAGACTATAAATAAATAATCATTTAGTGTAAGAATTCATTTTATTTTTCGTTGTTTTTATAGATTCTTTATCATTATACTGATATCATCTTTTGAGTGGGCAGGATGTACAGTTTACCTACCTGTACAAAATGCTTACTCGGCATTTACATTATATGCGCGACACCGTTGCATCGGTGTAGTACCTATCATTTTATAACGAATAAATAAGTGCACTTACAGCATTTAGCTCGGGCGGTTTCTTTTATCATTCCTGATCGACCCTATATCATTTATATCATTTTTATATCATTATCATACATGTCAGCAGTATGCGTATATACTACCGACAATGCCTTGCCCGATGCTTGTCACTACATCTTCTTATACCGCACACCACTCTCGTATCACACAATTCTTTACTCTGTCGGTCAAAGACACACCACACATACTTCTCAGTGCTCTCATTTCTACAGCATTTATTCTACTTTCATGACTCTTCGGCCATACCCAACTTTCATTACCATACATAGAACATGTAAATTCTTTTTACCGATCATGTGAAAAGCAACATGTTCGGATGTCGATTCCAGCTGTTTCAAGTGTCTATACCTGCGATTTATTTAGAAAATACACATAGGACTACGACTATCCAGCCCTGCCGAAAGTAAGATAGCCCCATTGAGTAATTCAAGAGGTATCTGAATTCAGGGCGCAGCAGTCCCGCTCTGAGATTCACACGTACGTGACATGAGGAGTGGGAAATTGGGAATAATGAGACACCTGTATAAGAACAGAACACGAACGGACGAAAGAAATCAAAGAACCTCGATAACATTCAACAATCATAAACTCATAAGTAACGTCAAATATCCAATCCAAGTATTCCAACGACCGACGCTGAAAGCAAATTATCCGAGAACCTGATCAATCCTCGGAGAATCTTAACACCACCATTCAGAAAATTACGTCATTTGTCAACGCCATCTATGTTTACATATACAAACCGACCGAGATAGAAAATAATAATTATGGACTAATCGACAATTTATTGAAAAAAGGATCTATATTCATTGTATTTATCACTTAAAATAAATAATAATGAAATGATTATATAACTATTATATAAACATTTTCAAGGTAGTAGAGCCTTGCTGATTTCAGCATGAATGGGCTGGCTCGACCGGGAAAGCACAGAGTACCTTTTGCGGGGAAGTACTACCCTCTCACAGAAAATCGACGTAAAGTAACAGTACCTAAACTGTTGCGTTTCGTTCGGTGAGTGAGAGTGCCGGAGGCCCTATCCCTTATTCCTTCTCCCTCATCCCACTCCTTATCCTATCCCTTTTCCCAACCCCAAGGGGCGTCAACGCACTTGTGACTCCTGTGGTGTTGCTAGTGTCCATGGGCGGCGGTAATTGCTCACCATCAGGCGATCCGTCTGCTCGTTTGCCGCCTATTACACATAAAAAAAAAAACATAATAATTTGAAATACATGAGATTGACCGTTTAAATTAAGTGGACATTGTAATAAATTTTGACACAGAGACTTTTTGTTTATGAAAGTGGCGAATATTATACTCTATTATTTTATAATAACACAAATATACCCGACACATAACTATTGTCTTTTTTGCAAGAAACATTTATTTTGCCAGAAAATTATTTGAAAATAGTGACATCTATCGATCGGTAAGTAGCCATAAAATACTTTGAAGGTACTTACCTATTAAGAGTAACCATACTTTTACTAACAAACTTATAATGATCATAGATGGCACCATATATATAACCAGTTTTGGATGATTCCGGTTTTGTTTGGGACTACGTACAAAGGAGAGGTCAAGCTGTACACCGAAAACCACTCAACCGATTGTGATGTAACATATACTATTTTATAGGTTTGAGTATCCTTTGTACATGAGTGTAAGTTTTATTGAATCAATTCCGCCATTTTAGAGATCTTTAGCAACATAGGGAAAGACAGATAGACATAAATTCTAAAAAACATCAAGTATTGCTTTTTAGCATTTTCCTAGATTTTTAGCTAATTTTCGTCAAAAATACAGTTTTATTATAGTATAGATACTGAAAGGGATATCCTATTGAGACACGTTACCTAAATGTCTTTGAAAACTAATCGCAAAAGTTTTTATACATTAATTTGTCTGACGTTTTTATTTTGATCAATAAAGTTGACCACAACATACATATACTAGGTCATAGTATGTTGTTTACCCCTATCTCTTCTCAGTCTTTTTTCTTCACCTATAGGAAATGAAGATAGGATGGTACATATAGGTAACTTTATACTATATTACAAACGCACTTCAATAATAATGTATGTACGAATATACGATACGACATATGTGCATAATGTACGATATTACGATTGATTGAGTTCGCGTAAATGAATATAACTTTGAATAATTTAATGCTCTTTCGAATTGTATGCATTGAATTTAATGTGTCGTGAATTATCTTTCATATTTGAACACAGAGAATGTTAAAGGCTCGGATGGGTGTTTTTTATGGAGCATCGTTGGTTAAATTTTCACATGGAATAAAGACGACCGGAATGTAGCCTTTTGTGTACGGTGTTACTTTTCACTAAATTTTCATTTAAAAACTAACTCCTATATCAACCAAGAATAAATCCTATGTGACGGGCGATTTTACAAACATTTAAAGACCGGACACAAAAACATCATACTCGACAATTTGTGGATCACCCAAAGTGTTGTGCCGTATGGGGTTCGAACCCGCAACACTCTGCGAAGTGGTAAACGGTACGGCGGCAACTTAACCACTCCACCGCATTTTCAGTCTGAGTCAGTACTCGTATATGAACACAACAAACAAATCCTTGTGATGCAGAAAATTTAAAATTATATCTTAATATATAAAATCCTTGCGTTACTGACTGACTGACAGACACGCTAAAGCCGAAACCATTGAGCGCAGGAAGCTGAAATTTGGCATGTATGTTTCTTTGGGACCGTAGGGGTGCACTAAGAAGGGATTTCCCGAAATTCCCACGGGATCGGCCAAAACGGGTAAATTTAAAAAAAATGCAGGCGTAGCTGCTGGCGTCCTCTAGTCATAGATAAAATTCTCCGCATACGTAATGTTAGCTCATAATTGCCTACCATGTGACCTGAAAAGCATGTGACTTGAAAGGTGATGAACATGAGAGGTGAAGGATATAAGGCAAGGGACAGACCAAAGAAAAGATGGATGGATTGTGTGAAGGATGACATGAATGAAAAGGGAGTGAATAATGAGATGACGTCTGATTTGAGAGAATGGAAGAGAAAGACATTCTGCGCCGACCCCAAGTAATATGGGAACAGGGCAGGCAGAAGAAGTGACCGCTGCAACTCAAGAGCTAATGACGAAGAGTCAGCACCCTCAAATATCCAGAGCGATAATATAATAATAATAATATTCTACCACATTCACACAACACCATCTAGTCCCAAACTAAGCAAGAAGCTTTTACTATGGGTACTAGATAATGGATAAACATACATATATTATATACTTTTTTTTTTGTAAATACATACATATTATACATAGAAACACCCATTTTCATGCACACAAATGTTTGACTTGAGCGGGAATCGAACCCGCGACCTTCGGCGTAGCAGTCGCTTACACTCCCGCTGCGCCAACCGGTCGTCAAAGATCGATGACTGTCAAAGATCTTTATGTCAGCAGGAGCCGGTTATAAAACTTGCTCTCCGAAACACAAAATAAGCGTCAGTATAATACGTATGTGTCTTACGAAAAGTCTGTGATGCGTTCTGTGGATGAGAAGCAAAGACCCTCTGCATGGCAGTCTGTTGGTATCTTCACTGAGACAACTCAGATCACAGGTAAGGATAATAAAAAAATATAATATTAAAATCAATCTTAATTCTCGAAAGTTTCTTAGTTTTAATAAAGATGATTACCTTTTGGCTGGTCTGTTTGCGTTTTTTTTATTTTTTTTTATTGTTTTATAAGAAAGCTTACAGACTAATTACAGTAGTGAGTTTCTAAATAGATGATACAATTGCTATTAACAAGCTTCCACAAATTAATAAATATATATGTATATATATAATGTTGCTATCATTTATCTACAACATTCATCATACTTTTAATACAAAAAAAAATGTTACAATAATAGAGATAATATACACATACCAAAAATATACATACTACAATGAATTACATGGATCTTTTTCAACGCAAAGCAATAGAAAATTTAGGAGTAGCCTAATTAGCGTGAAAATCACAATTCGCAGGCGAATTAAAGAATTTTGCAGCCAACAATCTTTTGACAGTAATCGTCTTTGTACAGAAAATGGTCCAAGTCATCGGGCAGGTTATTAAAAGTAGATGCAGCTCGCGCAATAAATGCATTCTTCCTATAATTTGTAGAAACAGTAGGGACTTGCAGTAGCGGTCTACGTCTAAGCCCAAGTAGGTTTGTTCGTAAGTTTAGCTTAGTGAGAAGCTCTGGGCAGTCGACAGATCCATTAGCTAAATTTATGAGAAAATAAACATCACTAATATCACGCCTATAGTGTAATGGCAGATAGTGATATCTGTTACACCGATGGTTGTAGTCATCTGAGTATTGCCGTGCTTTATAATCTAGGTATCGAAGAAATTTCTTCTGTACTGCCTCAATACGAGATTTATACACATCATATTGAGGGTTCCAGACTTGTGACGCGTTTTAAATGACTACGCACGAATGCACAATACAGGATTTTTATTGGTTTGATTGATCAGAAATCAGCTGAAGCCCTAATAATAAATCCCATCGCCTTAGATGCTTTGCTGACTATATCATCGATGTGTTGTTCAAATACTAGCTTATGGTCCATTTTCACTCCTAAATCTCTTATCGTGGAGACCGTATTAATGGTTTGGTTGGACAACTTATAAACGTAGTTTATATTAGATTTTTGTCGAGAATACGTGACACGAAAGCATTTAGTAACATTGAGCTCTAGTTTATTATTTGCGCAGTAGTCTTCGAAACGTTTGAGATCACTTTGAAGATGTTCAGCATCTAATCTACTGTGTACCACTTTGTGGATTTTCATGTCGTCTGCGTAAAGAATGATGTAAGAGTGATGAAAACAATGCTTAATATCTGATATAAATAGCGTGAATAATAAAGGCCCGAGGATCGAGTCTTGAGGTACTCCGGAAGGGACACAATTCCATGTAGATATATAACCCTTTAGTACAACAGCCTGAGTCCGATTCTCTATATACGATGTGAACCACCGGTAAAGGTCTCCATGTATTCAGGTTGAAAATAATTTATCTAAAAGTACGCGATGATTAATACGATCGAAACATTTTGAGTAATCCGTGTATATAACGTCTACTTGCGCACATTGGTCCATACCTGCTGATATGAATTCAGGGGAAAGTATCAAATTTGAAGAAGTAGACCGTTTCTTGAGGAAACCATGTTGTTCGGTACCGACATTACATCTCATCGCTTCGTAGACTTGATCATAAACAATTCTCTCAAGTAATTTGGAAAACAAACAGATTTTAGAAATGGGGCGATAATCCTCCACGTTTGATCTATCCCCCTTCTTGAATACAGGGGTGACAAATGCCGATTACCACATTTTTGGTACATAGCCCTCCGATAGGGATCGTCTGAATAGGATACAAACCGGTGAAGCGAGACTTATTGCACATTTAACAATAAAAATTGGTGGTACCAAATCGGGTCCGCCTCCCTTAGATAGATCCAGGGACTTCATCAGCCGCAACACCTTATCCTGACAGACAACTACAGAGGAGATACTACTACTACTTGTACTAGCGTTGTTATTAGACGTACACACCCCGGTCGTGTCAGGTACAGAAAACGTTGAGTGAAAATAATTAGAGAACAGGTTACAGATGTCATTACCGGTATCAGCAATCGTACTACGGTAGTGCATAGCGTTCGGAAATGAATTAGTAATTTTCCTTGATTTTACATAGGACCAAAATGTCTTAGGATTATTAACGATTGTTGATTCTATCTTTGTCATATATGTATCGAAGCACCTTTTTTCCAACTCTATAGCCCTTGAACGTAGAATAGAGAAAGAATGATAGTCGGCAATGTTACAATATATTTTATATTTACGGTGGTACTTATATTTTTCTTTTAAAATTTTAATTAGTGCTGTGTTATACCAAAGAGGGTGTGAATTATTTCTTACATTTTTTTTCGGCACATATTTGTCCCTCAGCTCATATATTTTATTATAAAAATAAGTTAGCGCGTCGTCTAAGGAATCAGTTTGCAATAATTCCGACCAATTAATTTTATCTAGCTCATTTATGATGGAATCGTAGTCCCCTCTAGAGAAGATATATTTATTTGCCATATTATCGGAAAGTTTATGAATTTCAACGAAGTCGGCCTGAATCATCAAAGGTTTGTGATGTAGATCAATGGGTAACGCAAGTGGGTTACGGTATTCGTTTACAGCTATCTTATCGTTGCAAAATACAAGATCCAAAATTCTTCTATTTATATTACGCACATTGCTGTATTGAGATAAGTTGTATGTGTAAATGGCATCAAAAAAGTCCTTTATATATTGACAAGATATACTAGCGGGTAGTAATTCGTTATTATGGTATGTATGAGACCATTCATCACAGCTTCCAAAATTAAAATCTCCGAGAAGAATATATTTATCTAAAGGATTCTGCAATATTATATTGCTTAAATTATTCGTAAAATTATATAGCTGTGAGTTATATGAATTACCAAGGTTTTCTTTGCATAAATAAAGTGCACAAATATGTAGGTTATAAGTCACTGAGGGCCTAGACCTTTTTAAAACGATGGTAATCCATATATCTTCGGCAGAACTACGCCATTCCGTTCTTTCAGTCACTATCAAGTCTTTACTTACCGCGATCAAAACGCCCCCGCCACATTTTTGTGATGGACGGTGATAGTCACGGTCACGTCTCCAAACCAAGTACCGAGCATCAAATAGTTCACTATTAAAAATATCATCCACTAACCACGTCTCCGTAAACACAATCACATCATAGGCGTTGAGACAAATATTACGATATAAGCTATTAGTTTTCGTACGTAGCCCGCGCACGTTCTGATAATAAATACTAATAGGAGACACCTCTTTCTCTTAGCGTTATCCCAGTTTCAGTCTGGGGTCCGCTTTCTAGTCTAACCGGATTTGGCTGAATATTAGCTTTTCCACGGAGCGACTGCCTGTCTGACCTCCGCAACCCGAAGGGGTAGCGATATTCCATGGTTTAGACTAGTGTCAGTTTATTTAGAAGGTACTGACGCCCTGTAACGACTGTCAAAGATCTTCATGACAACCGGGACCGACGGCTTAACGTGCTCTCCGAGGCACGGGACAAGCGATAATTAACAATTCAATACGCATATAACTCCGAAAAGTCTTTGGTGCGCGCCGTGGATTCGAACCTGATACCCTCTGCATGGCAGTCTGTTGGTATATCCACTCGGCTATCGCTGCCTTTGTTGGTATATCCACTCGGCTATCGCTGCCTTTACCTAATAGGAGACACTGAAAACTATTATAATAACTATATGAATAAGGAATGCAAACTCACTTTTGAAATTAATAATTGTGCGTACCATTAAAATATTACAGCAAATCAATTCTAAAATCAACACATATAATAATATTATATTGCGGGTAATCATTAAATGTTTATGCCTATCTATGAAACACGGCAATACACAGTGCAACAACCAACATCTATAAAAGAAACGATTAGCCAATGACCGATGAATAACATTAGACCTTTTGTGACAAGAAAAAGTAATAAGTACCGATTTAGTAGATTGCGAATTAAAACGTAATTGTAACAAAATTAGGTTCAAATTCACCTGAAATGAGATAGTAATGATCAAGTAATAAGTTAAGTATTCATGACTGCTCCCAAATGCGCGACACAGTGATAGTAGGAAAACACAACTAGAACTTCGTGATCTGTGATTCTCAAACTTTTTTGACGTTGTAGAAAACAAATGTAGATAAAAAATTAATGGCATGGCAATTATCGAATATAATGTGATTATTAAACTATCTTTGCAAGATCCTTTTCCGTTCTCACTATAATCACTGGCGAAGTGTCTGTCTTCCGGATATGTATTTTTGCATGCTTCACCCATATATAGCGAAAATCCTTTTCGGTAGCAGATTTTTTAGCTTTTGAGAGAAGGGTCTTGTTTTTTGTAGTCAAGTGATCGTTTATGAAAATTCTATGTTTTCCTTTTAATTGTATCTGGTCGGTAGTGAGTGGAGTAGTTTTCAATTCATATCTTGCTGCCGCAATGAAGTCATCCTTCGTGTACCGGTATGAAAAGCAAACGATGATCGGCTTGATGTTATCGCATTCTCGTGTAGGGACTCAACATTTATTTGATTTTTGTTTACTGGATAATTTATTTTAACACCGATTTTCTGTACTATGTCAAATAAATTCTCATTTCTTGTTTGCTCAATCCCCTTCAATTCGACGTTATTCATACGCGACCATTGATCTCTGTTGTCAGCGTCTTCTTCAAGCTTCTCCAACCTTCCTTGTAATAAATCAACCTGCTCTTGGACCTCCTCTGCCTGTATCACACGAGATTCCATTATACTGATTTTATGGCTGAGATCATTGAATATTTCGGTGAATTTATTGTGTAATGAGGACTTCAGCTCAGTGAATTCACCTCTTAGTACCAGGAATTCTTCTCGCAGATTTTCCAACGGGGCTAGCTTCGTACTCAAGGTTCGAATCTCTAGAAGTATGGCTGATTCACTGTCGGGTCTCGGTGAAGTAGGTTGTTGCGGTTGCGGGGTACTTATCTGCTTGCACTTGAAGCATCGCCAGGTGAGCTTCCTGTCTCCCAGCTTACGATATCCAGCTTCAGTGATTCCTCCACAGTGAAAATATAGTAGTTGACTACAGAATGTACATTGAACGCCCTCAGAGAGAAGCTCTCCGCATGAACCACAATTGCGCGTATCCATTGTGAAAATATGTAGGTAGTATTTTTCTATTACAAGAAACTTTGAGCAACACCTTTTCGTCAAAAGGACCAACAAATCTACGTCCGTATTCGGGTAGGTCTATGACCGAACTGTTACCACCAATGAAGATTAATGATGCGACTTGTTTTCTGATTTTCGTCGTTATTGATGCTATCTTCTTGTAACTATGTATATTGATAAATAGTGAATAGGTGAATATTTTCAAACAAACAGTGAATTTCTTTTTACATTTGACTGCCAGCCGCGTGAGCAACGCACTCGTTTGCCACACAGTCACCATATCAAATAGTTAATACTTATTTTATTCATGACTAACTAAAAATATGATAACGTACCTATAGTAATTATCAGTGAAGTACGTTATTTATACCAATGCAGTAGGTATAAAACTTTTGTCTAAAAACCTACAACTAATCACATTGTAAGATTCTAAAAAAAATCTGCTTAAAACGTAACTAAGAGCAGTCAAAAAGCAGCAGGCCAGAAAAACATTCAGACTTAATAAATTTCCAAATAATTTTACTCGGCAATCAAAGTAGTCTCAATAAATTCCACTGTTATCCAAGAAATTACCCACCGAATAATGTCCCCTAAATCAGAAACCGAATTAAGACAAAACCAGATGCTTCCAAACCGAATCGGATTCGGCATAACACTTTAAATTATTGCGCAAAACGCTCTGTGTACAAAATCTAAAACTAAATGTAATTTAACTAATTTTAGCCTATAAATCTTTACCGGTCTATCGGGTACACCCTGTATCTGTAATTCGCGTTATAAAATTTATTGAAGGAGAATCCCTGCGTTCGGAAATTGGGATAATTTTTCGAATGGATGTATTATCAGATTTAGCCAATCCTTGATTAAACATTAATTATTGTATATTCTGTACGGGTTATATTCACCTCACACAGTTTCTTGCTTCAAAATTTGCTTGTAATTATGATAGTTAATTATTATTACTAGACTACTTCTAAATCCCTCAATCTGTGTAATTGCCTCGTCAGTATTTATGTCAGTCAAAGATCTAGGCAATTTTTGTGTATTTAGAGAAGTGTATATATGCCTATAATTATTCGTAATATTTCAAATAAGAAAGCTTGGTTTTGACTATTTGATCCTATAGCGTACCTATTGCTTCGGGTGTATTTGTGTGTGCGCAAGCTGCAGCTATAAAAGTTAACGTTATTTGTATATAAAAGGTAATATACATAATATGTATGTAACGTATCCTAAACGCATAATGATATTATCTGTCATCTGAAAATTAGGGGAAAAAATTTTATTTATATTTAAGTAATGAAATTATAGTTTAGATCTGTTACAGTAATGTTGTTATACGAAATTACGAATAAATCGTCCAAAAATGTATGTTTCATGTATCAAAATGCCAAACAATCTTCGTATAAAACAACAGCTTCCAATTACTCCACACTATGATCATTCATCTGTCGACTAAACTCATAGAATGTAGTCCCAGGGGCGCCCGTTATAAAGTGGTAGTAAGTAAACTGACATTGATTGCTACAGGCTATCGACAAATAATGAAGTCTAGGACATAGTTTGATTAGAAAATACGATCCCTCCCAAGAGAAAGACCGGTAAGCTTTAATAAAATTTACCGAAAACGTCCTGTATCTGCGTATAATTTGTTATTCAGCAGCTTAAATCCAATTGCTGTTTCTTTTTAATATTCTATTAAGTTTTTCGTAGTACAAAATAAGTTATTAGTATTTTAGAATAATTGCTTTAGTATTACGACTCTGTCTGTTTTTTTTTCGATGGGGCAGAAAAGACTCAAATGACTGTGTATTGGAAATCACGTAGTATATTGGCAAGTATCTAAGCTGTCTCACTGCTGATGATCCAGGACCCCTTCTCAATTCGAAGCCGTTACCTACTAAGTTTATTCATATTTATCACCTACCTAAAGATTTCGATCCAGGCTCTCCAAAGAAAACTGCCAAGCAATGTGACGAAATTTACCCCACCTAGAAATATAATCTGAACCCTACAATGAACTATATAACTCACAACACTCGAAACTTAATAGAAAATTATTATACATAGCAATATCAAAAGTTTAAGTAAATATTAACATGTTTTTCATTCAATTATGTTGTAAAATATATAAATAAGTAATAAAGTTGATGACTTTTTTTAGAAATACCTTTTAACTTTATGCACGAATCGATAATACTAGTCCTAACCCACAGCTCAACTAATGTTGTTTAAGTCAATATTTGCACACCACGTTTAGTTAATCTGTGTGTCCAAGTAATGCCTTTGAGTTGCCATGATTGCTTACTGAGAACCACCGTCAAAGGCACGTGGAATATTTGCGGCTGTGTTGCATTGATCTAGGTATCTTGCTTGAGAGAAATACCTTGAATGATGGCCATATAACCTGAATCCAGTTATGCTTCTGCCATGTGTTTCATCGAGATAAATATATCATCCCTTATTATAATACTTTAATTAAATATAATTACAAACAGTCCTAGATACAGACGCCTTAAAATAGTTTTTCAAGAAGTTTTTGTCAAACTTTGATTCGACATTTATGCCACAAGAAATTAAGTTATATGTATTTCTTGCTAGCACGGTCAGAAGCAAGCATTACACTGCCGTCACTCTGTCATTCAAAATTGGAACATTTTACTGGGGTGAGTGACACTCTAACATCTTGGCGTTCGATGCCTATTCACTAAATCACCGTAGTGCGCTCGACGTGCCGTAGTGACAGGGTCAGTTATCTGATCACAACAAGCTTCACCCATGGCAATAAAAACTATTATGAATCTACCTAAAAAAATTGTGATGATTATTATTTTATTATTTCTTCTTAAATAGACAAACTACTTATCTAATAAATTCATATCACTTTAAATACACTTTACGTAAAGTAAATATCATGAATAGCATGACATGACATATGTTGTGCATTTTCATATGCTGCTTACATAAAATATGAAAATTTCTACACGTAAAAGACCATGCATTTTGAATAATTCGCTTTTGTAAGGCATGTTAAGTAATACAATTGCCTTACAGCTATGTTGAGCTATGGTGTCAGCCTTTTTATTGTAGTTATTTGCAAGTACCTAGAAGATACAGGTTTCAACGTTAAAAGGTTTTACTCATTAACTTTTGTGACAGGATTAGTTCATAATTATCCAATTTAAAAAATATCACAAAAGATAAATTACTAATTACAAATATTTCCCGATAAGCGGCAATAGGCTCGCCACCTATTACTTGGGATCAAAACACTGGCGAAAAGTAGGCGTTTAATATGCCTCTGCCTACCCCTTCGGGGAAACAGGCGTGAGTCTATGTATGTAGATAAATTACTAATAATAATTTGATAAATACGCAATTATATAATCGACTGACACACATAACATACAGGCAGACCCGAGACAACATTGTTTTCATCACTCAGAGTATAATGTCCAGTTTGGAATTCAAACCAATAACAACTGCAGGAGTAACAAGCACTGCAGCAGCCGTATCAACTGTATTTCAAGCAGGCATAGCCATGATTTTAACTAGTATCTTCCGTGATATACGAACCCTCGTATTCAATTCACCAACGCACTTAATTTTACTCTCGCACTTTACCGACTTAGCTCACCCCCAGTCATAATTTAACGGGAAAAGAACATAACCACTAAATTGCAGACCCTTTTTCAGACCTCCTTACAATGGCCTTCAAAATATTCCTTTCTACTAACCTTACCTTTGTTGAGGCTTTAAGTAGGCAATTTATTGACCCTAATTAGTTAGTAGAACGAGGGTCGGAAAAGATTGCTGTCAATAACTATACATGGTGTAGGTTTATTGCCCTGGATGGGGTGTTAAAAGGTGGAGTGGTTTGCAGTATAAGAATATAAATATGTATGAAAGTTTGTTTGGATTTGTAATCCTCGTTGGAGTAACCGGCATTCAATAACATGATACGTTTTTGTATGATATGTAAGTACTGCGTTGATAATTTCGTAAGGAGTTGAATAATTTCGATCATCATATAATTATGTATCTAACTATGTATCATTATTTTGTTGAGTTTGATTTTAGCAAACTTAATCAATTTTATCGTGGACTTTGGCCACGGCTCCGCCCTCTGATTATTGCCACCCCTTCGGGTGGCAATAATCAGAGGCTCTTAGGGTGGAAATTTCCAAAAATCCTCTATTCCTATCGTCCGGAAGGAACATTTCAGCTTCATGCGCCCAATTCAAATTTAAATTCAAACTTATTTATTCATAATAATATAGGTTACAAAAGCAACACTTATGAACGTCATTTCTTTTTTTTACAATCAGGTTCGGGATGGTAGGGCTATGAGAAGAGCCTGGAAGAAACTCATGCCACTCTTTTTTAAATCAGAATCTTAATCCTACAATTTGTGGTACCATGACTGCTGACACAGACAAAACACTTCGCAACACTGATTAAAAATAAATGGATATGAAAAAAATATGTGAATAGTACAACAACAAAACACTATAGCGACAGCAGTATAGATGTATCAGCAACCAATAGATTAAAGTATTTCGTAAAGGTGACAAGTGAACAATGAATATATCAGGGATTAAAACTGATATACTAGATTCAACAAATCATAAAAAATATACAAGCCCTGCAAACATCATGAGTGTTCACAAGGCACCTCCACTTAACATGTTACTAATTAAGAAGAGAGTTTAATAAATATATTACACAGTCATAAAAAGAACAATAATTGTGAATTTAAAAGAGCAACTAGACCCATGATGTCTTGTCATCTAGAAATTCTTTAAAAGTGAAATAACCCCTTTTTAAAAGAAAACTCCTAGTAGTGGTTTTAAATTTGTGCAGAGGTAAATTCATTATTTCCAGAGGTAATTTGTTGATGAACTGTATACCGAGTCCCGCAAATGAGTTATGAACTTTATGTAGACTGTAGTTAGTGTCCACTATTTTATGCTTATTCCTTGTGTTCATTTTGTGCAAGTAACTTTTTTTTTACGGTAAAGAGTTAAGTTTTTCTTAACGTACATAAAATTAGAAAATATATACTACGATGCAACTGTAAATATTTCTACTTCTTTAAATTTATCTCGTAGAGAATCTCTAGCACCTAACTTATATATTGCGCGTATGGCCTTCTTTTGAATTACAAAAATTGTCTGAATATCGGCCGCCGTAACCCATAACAGTATCCCGTAAGACATTACACTGTGAAAGTAACTAAAGTAAACTAGCCTAGCAGTAACTACGTCTGTGAATTGTCAAACTTTCCTAACTGCAAATGCTGCAGAACTAAGTTTGACTGCCAGACAGGATATTTGGGCTTTGGGCGCCCTACTGAAGCATACAATCTAAAATTAAACCTTCAAAATACAGTTGAATCAACTAGGTTAATTGTTTCGTTATTTAAAGTTATATTAGTAAGAACATTTTTGACATTCGGCAAAGTGAATTTCACACATTTTGTTTTGCCAGAGTTGAGTAGCAAATTATATGTCGTGAACCAACGTAGTACTTGCGTAAGAGAATTATTTACGCTGTCAGTGTTACTTGTACTACGATCAACTTTAAAAATAAGTGAAGTATCGTCAGCAAAAATAACAATATCACATAGATTTTTAACAAATAATGGCAAATCATTATTATTGTTACGGACGGGGTAACGGGATTGGAAGGAAACACCGAGTAGCACTGATGACCGTTTATTCGACTTCTCACACACGACGCGTCGTTCAGTTTCGACGCGGACAGCACCAACACCAATGTCTTTTGCACTGCACTTCACTGCACTATACTTTCACTTCACTTATTTCACTACTACTTATTTCTTCCTTTTCTTCTTCACTTTACCACTTCTCAATTTAAACTGGCGCTCAGCGCGTCTACACCGCCTTATATACCCCTATGAATGTTCTAGATCCGCTAATTTCGACTGTCATTTCATTATTCAATTATTTTTGCATCTCCTGTCTCTTTTTAACCTTTCCATTCCTTTCTGAACTTTCTAGAATTTTCTAATTTTTACTCGAAATATTTAAATAATCTTTTTTTTAATATTTGCCAAATATTCATAAACATTTTCCAAATTTCATAAAAACCAAAATCCACATAACTGTTATGACTGGGACTTGAACCCATGCCATCAGAACGTGAACGGGATGCGTTATCCGCACGGCCATTGCCTAGTTGTCAATGACTGGTGAATTTGGCGAACACTTGACAGTGTGTATACATCATCGACTAAAAACTCATTTCCAAATAATAAAATAGTCTTCAAACCTCTTTGCTAATTATTGTGTTTCGTGACGACGGTTTGATATGACACCGGCCGTCACACTACCCCCCTCTAAGACATTATTATGGGTCTAAGGATGCGCGTCCCGCGCATCCTTAGACCCATAATACACCGCTCTCCTATCGACATGGACCAAATCGTTAAAGTTCGTAGCTCTAGAAGCATGTGTGTCTCCATATCTCCACATTTAAGGATACCACCTTTAATGTCTAATCTGCACTGATGGTCTCAAATCCAGCCCAACAATGCAATCGTCTACGATATCCGCAATAACCGCTCGTTGCCAGTATAGCTTGTCACCGATTTTTAAAGCCACCATTTGTTCGCCTATAACTGGGATGTACTGGCCGGTAGCCGTTGTCAGTCGAGGTGAACTTGACTGTCTTAGTATATTTCCATTCTTTCTTATCAAACGAGTTCCTATGACCGTTCGTGTCGCACCGGTGTCCAGGGTCAACGAACAGGTAACGCCATTGACTGCTCCATCGATAGTTAAACCGTTTCCATCCGTGCGTTGTCGAATACGAACTTTCGGAGCTTTCCGTCTTCTGATCAGCGCTTGCATCGAAGTCCTGGCTATAATTGCTTCCTGATCATCTTTCAACACTTGAACACT
The DNA here is from genome assembly GCA_944739405.2 of Euclidia mi. Taxonomy (NCBI): domain Eukaryota; kingdom Metazoa; phylum Arthropoda; class Insecta; order Lepidoptera; family Erebidae; genus Euclidia; species Euclidia mi. The sequence goes on along the minus strand of OX123191.2, from coordinate 80,749,979 downwards.
AGCGTCAATCTTACTTTTTTCTGTTACATGTTTCTGACAGCTACTTCTTAAGTGTCTGGGTTCCTTACAGTTAAAACACTTTAGGACAAAAGATCTGCGACCACGATCACTCGTAATTTCTTGTTGAACAGCCTCGACTTCTAAAGCATGTGCTAATGCGTCTTTAATGTTGCTGTGGTGTTTCAAGCGCACAGCAGCTCTGACCTCATCGTCATAAATTCCGTCGATAAACGCCTGGAGTCGCATGCTTTGAACTTGTTCCGCGGGTGCCGATTGATAAGCTTTTCGTACCATCTTCGTCACTTCCATCGCCCACTGCTGCAAGGATTCGTTCGGATACTGACGGCGGTTGCGTAACTTGGCTCGGAACACATATTATAAACGCTCGTCTCCAAATCTGGATTCTAGAGCCTCAAACAGCTGTGCGTAAGTAGCGTCCTTTCCCACGGCCTCAAGCACCGACAATGCTTCTCCACGCAATGCCAGGATGAGTGCAAACTTGGCCTGGTCGACATCCCAACCGTTGCTTATAGAGGCGGCTTCGAACTGTATTCTGTAGGCCTCCCAGGAAGTGTTTCCATCGAATAATGGTACTTTTAAATAACCCTGGTGGTTATTTTTTTGGACGGGGTAACGGGATTGGAAGGAAACACCGAGTAGCACTGATGACCGTTTATTCGACTTCTCACACACGACGCGTCGTTCAGTTTCGACGCGGACAGCACCAACACCAACGTCTTTTGCACTGCACTTCACTGCAATATACTTTCACTTCACTTATTTCACTACTACTTCTTTCTTCCTTTTCTTCTTCACTTTACCACTTCTCAACTTAAACTGGCGCTCAGCGCGTCTACACCGCCTTATATACCCCTATGAATGTTCTAGATCCGCTAATTTCGACTGTCATTTCATTATTCAATTGTTTTTTCCATCTCCTGTCTCTTTTTAACCTTTCCATTCCTTCCTGAACTTTCTAGAATTTTCTAATTTTTTACTCGAAATATTTTTTTTTTTTTTTTTTTTTTTTTTAACCTATATTGTCCCACTGCTGGGCAAAGGTCTCCCTTACACTCCTCCAAGCGTCCCTATCTTCTGCCAAATTGGGCCAGTCTCTGTCAAAATTGTCTAGATCGTCACGCCATCGTTTTCGGGGTCTGCCTCTTTTCCGCCGCCCGTCTTGCGGCACCCATTGTGTGACGATTTTCGCCCATCGGCTAGGATGCATCCGGATCACTCGAAATATTTAAATAATCTTTTTTTTAAATATTTGCCAAATATTCATAAACATTTTCCAAATTTCATAAAAACCAAAATCCACATAACTGTTATGACTGGGACTTGAACCCATGCCATCAGAACGTGAACGGGATGCGTTATCCGCACGGCCATTGCCTAGTTGTCAATGACTGGTGAATTTGGCGAACAATTGACAGAGTGTATACGTCATCGACTAAAACTCATTTCCAAATAATAAAATAGTCTACAAACCTCTTTGCTAATTATTATGTTTCGTGACGACGGTTTGACATGACACCGGCCGTCACAACATGTATATATTAAAAAAAGAAACAGACCAAGAATAGAGACCTGTGGAACGCTCATTCCCACTGGAAAACCTTGAGACCTACTTCCACTAACATCTACATACTGAACTCTATCCCTAAGGTGACTGGCAACAAGATTGAGTGCGCTATCTCGAATATCATAATGGTTGAGTTTACGTAAATCTGTATCAATAGTTTTGGCAGTGCGTTGTCTAGCAGTCAGTCAGTGACGCAAGAATTTTATATATACAGGTAACTCTGGACAACTCTAACTGGCTCTTAACCAACTTCACTAAAACTAGTAACAATTCACCTACAAAGCAGACTTAACTGCATGAGCTGAGAATGGGATTACTGAAATAGCTCAATCGGTAAGATTCCTCCTTGCAACTGAACAACGTAAATCCCTTACAAACTAGCGATTGCGATCACTTTATACAATATTTTACACTGTAGGTAACTGGATTTGTAGATGCAAGTTTGTAACCTTTTTGTCGCTATTACCTGTACATATATTTTTATAAAAACTGAAAAAGTGATGTCCCGCTGATGGTAAGTGGCTAAACGTAGCTTTAAGGCAGCAGTGTAATTTCACATTTCTCGTGCTGTGCACTGAGAAAGTATTAAATAGAAAAGTATTCAAACTTTTCTTGACTGCCTCCGTGGTCCAGTGGATAGCGTATGTGACTGCTGATCGGAAGTCCCGGGTTCGATTCCTGGGTCGGGCAAAATTGTTACTGGGTTTTTCCGAATTCTCAGTAGCAGCACGGAGTCTGGTGGTGTGCCCGATAACGGCAATAGGCTCGCCCTCTATTACGTGGGACCTAAAAATTCATAGCGAATGTGGGTGTAATATTACACCTCTGACTACCCCTTCGGGGATACAAGCATGAGTCTATAAAAAAACAGACTTTTTTATTATACAAACGTGTTTCTGACCCGTGATATACCTATTGGTGGAGGAAATTAATTTCTCGGCCAACAATCTGAACTTGGAAATAATATTACCATGTATGTACAAAATGCATTGTATACATCCAGGCACAAAAACCAAAAGACGTGCGATCAAGATGTTCCATTTTCCAGTATCAAAGCATAGAGGTAGAACATAAAGAGATTTAAGTGTCATGCAGGGATATTTTTCCGCGCTATCCAACGTCCTGTCCACAAAGGTCTGGTGTTTACGAGGCTTTGTGAAAGCGACGTGGCGTCCGCATTGTGTGGCTTAGGCTTTACGCATCGAAATCGTTACTTTATTTACAATATAGAATTTTTAAACTTTCGTGATTTGTATACAAAATGTTTTTTATTGTTATTTTTATCAGATATTTTAATTAATTAAATATCGTGAAAAAGACCCGTTTTAATAAAATTGTATGTTGTAATACAATATATATAATTATCCGTGTGGTGACGGATTAATAATACGGATTGTCACCACCCCATATCATCCCATGGGTGTCGTAAGAGCCGACAGAGGGAGCATATTATACAGAGAACAGCACTGTAATAGAAGGAAAACTTAATACAAACCCTACACCAACCCGTTTGGCCAGCGTGGTATAGTAGGCCAATTCCTCCTTTCAAAGGAGAGGCCTAGTCCAGCAGTGGACTGTTGAAGGCTGATGATGAATACAATATATAAAAATGAACGTGTGTTAATTTGTTTCTTAGTCTTTCTGTCATGTCACAAAGTATGATTTTTGTTTGTCGGCTGGCTTTTACGACAATAACTGACTTGTTTATTCACTTATTCATGATCCATCTAGAATGTCAAAAACAAATATAGTAATTTAAGTATCTACTTAAGCTTTTAACCTGCTGCATAATATGAACTAGCATTTGAGATAGCTGAGAATGTCATTTTGTTTGCGATCCATCCGTCGGTACATGCCTCCGTAAAACCTCTTTGTGAATTTGACCCTCTTTGCACATGCAATATGAGTAACTAACCCAGTTTTCCTTTTATCTCTGACAAGAAAGGCTATAGAGCGGTACTTTTTTTGCTGCAGGACCATCCTTCATCAATAAAAAATACCAAAAGCATAAGTTCAACAAATGCTACTATTTTAGACGCTATGAAAGAAATATTTTGTTTATTAGCAGATTACTTTTACTTTATTTTTGTATCGCTGCATTGTAAAAATTAATGAGAACGTCACAAAATTATGCAATAATGATTTTGAAATCGTATAATCCATGGTTTTCACATTCAAGTTCATGGTCTGTATTGCTAGAATAGCAGTTGTCCTTTTGTATATACTTTTTAAATTAAACTAGTAGGTATTTATGAATTTAATTTCGGTTTATATAGCTTCAACATTGATTACATTTTCACAGAATGGGCTAGAATTTCATGCTTTTACTTGCTGGCAGTCTTGTCTGGACCATGGTTCTTCGAAATAGACCGAAACGACGAGTTACAGTGAAATGAAACTCTACTTAAAGATCTTCCTTTAAAATGTGACTTCAAAACCAGAAGAAATGAAAAATTCGTAAATATTAATGTAATTTTATTGCTTCTATATAAACATTATTTTCCAATTAGTGTGACGGAAGAAAACGAGCATTTACGGCTCCTTCAGAAATTAAAATTAACACAATACAATCGTATTTTGTCGTGACAGAGACAGGTTTTATACACGTTTTCAGCAACAGGCAAGTGGCTCAGTAGCACTATATACGAGTAGCGACCCATGTCGCGATTGAATCGCGTACTGGTGAGTATAGACAGGTACGTTACGCAACGCAACAACTTCAAGACGGTCGAACTTGACTTATTTGCGGAACGGAAAAGTAAAGCAAAATTTGCAGAGGTCTCTTTTCTGATGGGTGACCGCTTGTTATGCAAAAAAATCGTGTTCCGACTGCATCCATCCGAGTTTTTGTTTCAGGTAAAGAATCGTAAGATCATGTAGAATGCCACGGGCAATCTACTGCGACACCAGATATGAACAAGATGACTACGCGTCGTAAAAGGGCCTTTTATAAAAAACATTGAAATGTTCTTATTAACATAATTCGTAAATAAGTAAACCAAGGAGCTCTGAAACAGCACTCTTAACGAAGTCGATCGCTTATTCGTCTTTAAAAAAGCAATCAGAAAGTTACCCTTTTAACAATCTACAACATTGACTATTTATTAAAAACTTTTTCAATAATGTACCTAAATACTTAGATGGATTTCATTTATTTTTAACTAGCTGTCGCCCGCGGCTCCGCCCGCGTGGATGTCGGTTATCGCGATAAAAACTATCTCATGAAAAACATTTTTCCTTTTTTTTATCGAGAAATCGATTATTTTATCGATTTTTAGTCGGGCGTTTGGAGCACGGCAATCGATATTTAGCTAAGCGCTTAAAAGGTTAAAGTTCCACAACAAATTTTCTATATCTTCAAGTTTTATGAGTCAACAGAAAATTGTATGCTCATCAGACTCACCAATTATTGCACAGACATAGCACTTATGTATGATTATGTATAGTCTAGATGGGGGCACTAGTGGTTCCACATTTTCAGTTTCAGAACTTCGATTTTTATAAGTCAACAGAAAATGCTTATTAGACTGAAGAACTTTTGCTAAGACGTCAAGTCTGTATATGGTATAGTGTAAATGAGCTCTTATGGTCCTTCATGAGGCGTTTCAGATCTTCGATTTTTATAAGTCAACAGAAAATGCTCTTCAGACTGAACAACTTTTGCTAGGACGTCTAGTCTGTATAATAATATGGTATAGTGTAGATTGGCTTTTAGAGTTCCACATCATATGTTCAAGATCTTCGAATTTTAATCTTGCAACAGAAAAATGCTCATCAGGCGTAATGTTTTTTACCAAGCCGCATTTTTTTATGTCTTATAATTTCGCTGGGCTGTTGTGGTCCTGCATCAGGTGTTCCATTTTCCAAAATCAATTATAGCGTCTGCCCAGACTTAATTACAATATAACAAAAAAGTTTCATTCAAATCCGTCCAGTCCACTTCGGAGATTAGCGTGTACAAACTGACAAACAGATAAACAGACAAACAGACAGTTTTTTTTAGATTCTAGTTCCATTACTGATTATTAGCCTAACTGAATGTTTTTTTTTGTAAATATGTTCAATGTATAGATTTTTTTACTGTTTTATTATATGTATAGATATGTTTTCTTAGGTCTTTTAACCGAACTTATATTTTATTCCTCTGTTCCGTCTTGTAATCCTATAAAGCAATTAAAACAACCTTTAAATAAAAAACAAAAAACTTGTTACGTTAATAATATTCACATTTTGTTATGGGGCAAAGCTGCGGATATTCAGAATATCTTCGTTCTACAGAAACGAGCGGTACGAGCAATATACATGTTAGGTGCAAAAGATAGTCTTAGGGAACGCTTTAAGTCTATAGGGATTCTTACAGTAGCCTCGCAATTTTTATTCGCTAATATATTGTATATTAGGCAAAATATAGGTTTATTTACTCCAAAAAGTGATGTACATAACATAGTTACTCGAAACAAGCATAAGTTATATGCCCCTTATCATCGTTTACATAAAGTTAATAATTCTTTTGTAGGGCTAGGTGTTCGTATATACAATAAAATACCAATTAGTCTTTTAGAATTACCATTTAGTACGTTCAAAAGTAAAATAAAAGACTGCCTTATTAGGAAATGTTATTATACCATTAATGATTATTTCAGTGATAAGGATAGATGGTCACTTACACTAGCCAACTCTTGATTATTTTGAATTTATATAGATACCTTGCTTTTCAGTTTTTTTTTTTATATAATATCTCTAGTTCTAATAATTTAATATTCATGTATTATTAGGTCATTCAACTTACTACATTTACATTTTCATTGTTGTTCCACAAATTTTATTAAAATTTGCTACAGTGTTAGATGAAGATAACTCGTTATCATGGGCTGGATACTAATGTTTTTATAATTTTCGTGTACTCATATACCGTCACTTTCTGTAACATACTTTTCCAACAAAGTTCTGAACATGATCGCGAGTTGCCTACATTATAAGGCGTAAGTGGATGCTCCTGTTACACAAGATTCACATTGGAAGACTACTACAGCACTTAATTTAGTAACTGCATATTTGTTTAAGTATTATGTATGTTCTTATTTACTATTTACAAGTAATTAATTACAATGTGAAACAGTTGCAGCTCCTTACAAAAACAAAATATGTACCTTATCACTGGCGATTAAAAAGAGTGACCACGAGTTTTATTGCCCGTTCTTTCTCGTGGTTCTACATATTGCTTTGCGAACTAAGCAGTAAATGTAAATGTAGAAGCATTAGTAATTTAGTTTAAAAAAATTACGTTCATAAGCATCACCTTGTGACCTAGATTAATAAATGATTTTTGACTTTGACTTTGACTTTTGACATCAAATTGAAATTTTCCCTTTTTTGCAACAAGTAAAACAATAAAAAAAAAACAAAACGAAAATGAAAACTTAAAAATCGCACCAAAAATATTTAAGAGGGATTTGGTTTGGCACCGACTTCAAAAACTAAGTATCTTGTATAAGTTATATACTATGTACTAGCGTATGTAAAAATTATTTCGTACTTTTCAGTGGGTCATTTTTTTGAAGGCGGTTCTCTTTTTTAAAAAAAGAAACTAAATACCTAGTAAACATTTTTGGTGCGATTTTTAAGTTTTCATTTTCGTTTTTCTTTTTTCTTTTTTTTTATTTCATGCTTTTTAGTGTTAGGTACTTCGTTCGTTTACTTCAGGTTTTGTGTTATCTACTCTTTTATTTATTTCATACCTACTTTTTAGTGATAGGTACCTACTCCATTTACTTTAAGTTTTGGGCTAATTAATAGTTTGTTTATAGTTAGATTCAATTATTTTAGTGATAAGTTTTCTGCTAGTATCAGTTTGTTATCATGACTTTGACATAGGTACCTACTTTTATTCTGTGTGGCTATGGGCTTAGGCTTCATGCTGGAAGAGAGAAATGAGTCTAGGGAATCAGCCATATACGGAAGTACGATCCAAACAAATGCGGTGGACTTGTACATACTATTGAATTGGCTGTGAGTGTCTAGTATTATGCTCCGGAGAAATATGCCAATAACGGATGGCTTAGCAAACGGGGCAATGGGTGTTCCTAAAGGATTTAAATGGCCAGCACTAAGAAGAGATTAACTTGAGCCAGGTGAACTGCCTGATGCCATTTTGATATTATTTGATGATCCATCAGTAGCATTGCGTCTTAAAGATGATGATGGATACATTTCCATAGCTCCAGTGCCAGCGACCTATCAAGGCTATCGCGGTTATGGTGCTATCGAGAGGCGGATGTGTTGCCAGTCATATTGAGTTGGGCTGTGACGGTACATAAGCTGCAAGGATGTACACTTAGTTCCACGGACCTAGGGCCTAAAATCTTTGCTATAGGCCAATGCTATGTTGCCTTAAGGCGGGTCAAATCCCTAAAAGGCATGGCTTTAAGGTATATTGACTCGAACAAATTACTCAACCATCCCCACGACAACAGAGCCTTATCCGAAATGACAAGAATGAGAAATATGCTCTCGCATTAGATTCTTTCACCGACTTTCTTTGTTTTTTGTTAATCGCAGAGACATAGACACGTACACACGTACACACACACACACACACTCGTACACACAGACACGCACACATACAAATACACACACGCGCGCGCAAACACGTACACACGTACAAACACACACACATATTATACATACAAACATACTAAGAACCAATATATGTATACGGGTCAAACTTAGAACCTTCTTTTTTTGAAGTCGGTTAAAATACTAAAACTTTCTCCTAAGTGTAACAAATACTTTTTTTCTGAAAACCGCATCAAAATCGGTTCAGCCAAACGCGAGATAATCGCGGACAAACATACATACATACATACATACATACATACATACATACATACATACATACATACATAAATACATACATACATACATACATTCAGGTCAAACTGAGAACCTTCTTTTTTTTTGAAGTCGGTTAATAAAATTAGGTAAATTAGGTCTTACATTATTCAGAACTTTGGTGCCAGACGGTAGCCTAGTTAACTAAAATACATACATAACGTCACGCCTTTTATCCCCGAAGGGGTAGGCAGAGGTGTATTTCTACACCCACTTTTCGCCAGATATACTTTAGTCCCTAACTAAAATATTCTTCTAAATATGCAAGAACTAGGCCAAGTTCACTTGTTGTGGACAAAGCACTCATAAAACAGCAGACTATTGTTCGGATTTCTTTGTAAAGTAGTACTCAGAACCCTTATTATACTTATGACCCGGTCGCAAGTTCACTTGGAAACTATGAGTACTGAAGATTTGAAATTTGGCAAGGTTATTTTAAGATGCTTACCTACGCTATATTACAGTATATGGAGTATTCTGTATATTGAAAATTTTGGGTTCGGTACTCACTGGCTGACAGTGGGCGTAAGAGGCTGAAATTTCGCATGTATGTTCCTTGGGAACCGCAGGGGTGCTCTTCGTGAAATAAACTGTTTGGTAACATAAAGTGTGCGGGCATAGTTGCAGGCAGACTCAAGTTCTTTAAATTTTAATGCTATATAATATATCAACCCCTTCACGCGCCCACAAACTAATCGCACACACCTGCCACAAGTGTCGAAAGATCACGTGGCTGAAAATTTTCATTGCCATAGGTTACCGGTTTTTTTTTATTATGACACCTTAATATAATTATATCAAATAAATTGCATATCATTGTGTTTGTTATAAAATCTGCTCTCAGATTTATAACATGACTTATCACAAAACACTCACCTTTCTGCCAAAAGAGAAACAAAACTTAGAGTTTTTTTTTCCACTCGTCCACACAAACATTTCATCACATATTAATAATTTTCATTACATATTTGGTTCATAAACATAAAAACATTATCACATATACCTTTAAGTTTTCACACAATACGTTATTTATTTGTAACAAACGAATCTAACGCCACAAAAAAATGTATAATCCAAACGCGTACTTAACAAAAAGATCGCCGTGCCAGGCAGCCATGTTACTGTAACTGACACTGTGGCTGTGAATTATTTACCATTTGAAATACGATAACAGTGAAAATGTACACCAATACTAGTATTTAGTTGCTAAACTATGTATTCAGATAAATTATTTGGGTACTTTTACGTCTTTCATAACTATTAAAAGAATATTTATCATAGAACTATTACGAAAATAGCGAGTTTCAAGAGTTGAAATAGCCCATCTAAAAAGTTTTTTCCTTTTATCACTGTATTTCTTGTCTTTGTGACGAATAATGTCACTTCACAATTAATATTTATTTATTTCTGAGTAAATCTATATAAGTATCTTTATAAAGTATTCACCGGTTTCTTCCACAAGACAACTTTTATTATAAAGTTCGCGGAACAAAACACAACAATGGCGGACGAGGAGACACAGATCATTATATTTCAATATCTTTTTAAGGGTTCTCTAAGCCGGCCACTAAAAGGGAATGTTGTATGTTTCGCGTATTTATTGCTTAGCATGAAGTCTGACACTACGGTTACTTTGTAAAAAAAAATGGGCCCACATTTGTTCGAGGGTCTTCTTTATATATTTACCTCAACGCTTTATATATATAAATTACGAATGTAAACATTAAATAATACAGAAATATGTTAAATAAATAATAAGGTTAGATAAATGCAATAGATTTTATTATAAAATACAATAACAATACATTCACATTATAAAAATCTTAACTACGGGGAAATTGTTCTTATACGCGCAGCAACACTGAATGGCGAGGCTGCCACGTTCGTTCGAGGATCGTTTCCTCGCGCGGTAAATTACCCACTACAGTCGAGACCTCTAACTTTAAAATAAGCAAGCATTTCAAAACGCCCACTCCACAAAAGCAACATTAGATATATATATTTTTGATGTTCACTTCTTAGCCAACTTCAGAGTGTTTCAATACCAACAGCACTTACAGACTTTTACTTAATACTCACGCACGTACTCTAAATGTTTTGTTGATTTACTAAATTGTTTGTACTGCTTGTTTTGAACAATTTTCTCGGTACAAATACACGGAATTTGAAACATCTAGTAATAAACTGTAAGTTATATTTGGCTTTTCGACTGAGGATCAGTCTATACGTAAAGTGTTCTTGGCTGTTGATTTTGTGGGTTGTTGTATGAGACGACGTAAAGACGATCAGTGCTACTCTAAAGCCACTATCTTCAACTTACCTCCTTCATGAGTATACAGCGTGGTATGGCACAGGCAATCGTGCTGGGATTCAGTAAACTGACTAGAATGTCAGCTACATATGATTAATTTTTCTAGTACTATACATACGCAAGCATTGTAATTACCATAAAATAAGCCAAATAATGAGGGTGTTTTATATTTCTTCTACCACCAGACGGCGCTTAGTAGGCGTCAGGTCCAAACTGACGTCAGATATGTACAGACGCGTACAGTCAACTCTAAAATTAGCTACACACCTCAACATCTTTGCTGAGACTTTTATGAATTAAAACTCCTCGTTTATTATACTTAATTTATAAATTATGATTTAGGCAAGATTTTCTTGTGTAAAAATCCTTAAACATACTAAAAATTATGACAATTTTGGACAAAATAACCATATAAAATAACGTAAATCTTAATATATAAAATCCTTGCGTTACTGACTGACTGACAGACACGCTACAGCCGAAACTATTGGGCGCAGGAAAAGTGAAATTTGGCATGTATGTTCCTTGGGGACCGTAGGGGTGCACTAAGAAGGGATTTCCCGAAATTCCCACGGGATCTGCCAAAACGGGTAAATTTAAAAAAAATGCAGGCGTAGCTGCTGGCGGTCTCTAGTGTATATATATTTATGAATCTGACTGTCCACACACATAATACTAACACAGGCGTACGAAAATATAGGGGCCTTGATAGGGGCTTTGACAGTTTTGACAGGTATCTGGACCTGATGCCTCAGTGCTGCCGCATAGTGAGCGTCATTTCAGAAGACCCTCATTATGACTACAAACTTGCAAAGCAAAACCGTAATTATATACAAACGCATCATGCATAATTATTAGAGATATACTAGCAGTCGGCCGCGGCCTCGCCCGCATTAAAGTTTCAACTTTTGTTTTACCCCGTTATGGGTGGAATATCAAAAAATTCGTTCTTAATAGGTGCTTACACAGAAATAAATAGTAATAGAATGGTGATACGGGCGTGGCGCGCGTGCCAAACTAATGCACTATAGCGCATGTGTTTTCGAACGCATTCGCATTACGCATCGCGTCTCCCTTTCGCGCGCTAAGGAGGTAAAAAAACATTAAATTCGTTACGAATATGCCATATTGTGCAGTTTCCAATTGTAAAAATAAAAGTAATGCAAAAATATGGAAAAGGGAGGCATTTCATATCACCAGTAAGTATTTAAATTGAGTAAAAGTTAAGATTATTGAGATTCAAACCAAGTGGGTTACTTTTACCATGTTTGTCTAATAAGAACATCATCGTTAATTTCTTCGTTATGTTAAATTTCCATTGCTTGAATTATACGATACTTGTTGACATATTTATGAAATAAACACGCAATGTACGGCGAGATACGCGATATTCACAAGATGCCAAAAACAATAACAAATCAGGGGCCACGGGTCAAATAAATAGCTGTGATTGGTCAGCGCGCGCTAGGGATTGCCGTTCGGTTTATGGTTACGTTTTAAATTTATCGATAAATAAAAAGGAATATTAGTTCGAATTAATATTATGTCTCTGGCTGTCTCTCTCTCTCTCTCTCTCTCTCTCTCTCTCTCGTATAGAAAGCAAGCATCATGTTCATGCTTTCTGATCACGAAAATGACATCTATTTGGGAATCCAAGATGGCGGACGGGACATTTTTAATAAAATTAATATGGGTATCATTTTCGGGGTTTTTATGGATTCTGGTCACGAAAATGACATCTATTTGGGAATCCAAGATGGCGGACGGGACATTTTTAATAAAATTAATATGGGTATAATTTTTGGGGTTTTCATGCTTTCTGATCACGAAAATGACATCTATTTGGGAATCCAAGATGGCGGACGGGACATCTTTGATCATGAAATAGATGGTGTTGTTGGATTCCCCATCCTTTTAAACATCGGAGACGATACCAATATTGATTTTTTTTAAAAATCCCATCCACCATCTTTGATCACGAAATAGATGGTATTTTTGAATTTCCCATTCCTTAAAATATCGGAGACAATACCCATATCGACTTTAAAAAAAATCCCGTCCGCCATCTTTAATTTCCTATCCGTCATCTTTGATCACGAAATAGATGTTGTATTTGGATTCTCCATCCCGTAAATCATCGGAGACGATACCCATATTGATTTTAAAAAAAACCCTTCCACCAACTTTGATCACGAAATAGATGGTGTTTTTGAATTTCCCATTCCTTAAAATATCGGAGATGATACCCATATCGACTTTAAAAAAATCCCGTCCGCCATCTTTAATTTCCTATCCACCACCTTGAATCACGAAACAGATGTTGTATTTGAATTTTCCATCCCTTTTAATATCGCAGACGATGCCAATATAGATTTTTTTTATTTTCCCATCCGCCATCTTTGATTTCCCATCCACCATCTTTGATAACGAAATAGATGTTGTATTTCGATTGGACCCCTTAAAATATCAAAGGCGATACCCATATTGTTTTTTAAAATTTTCTCATCCGCCATCTTTGATATTCCGTCCGCCATCTTGAATCACTAAATAAATTTCATATTATTTAATCAGCATCCCGAAAATCTCGAAAACGATACCCATATAGATTGTATCCTATTCGTTAAGCCTTTTTTTGCCTTTGACCCAACCCTCCCCCTTCTCGTTTTACCAAATTTATTTTTTTTGTCGGGCCCCTAAAAGTTGTGGCGTAATTTTATATAGCCTATAGCCTTTCGGAATAATTGGGCTATCATAGGCAATATCAATTTTTAAAATCCGACTGCTAGTTCCTGAGATTAGCCGACATTATCTTTTAGCCTTTTGCCCTGCCACAAAGGGTCGAAGCGTTATGTTATATAGCCTATAGCCTTCCAGAATAAATAGCCTATAGTATACAAAAAAATTTTTTCAGATCCGAACGGTAGTTCCTGAGATTAGCGCGTTCAATCAAACAAACTCTTTCGCTTTATTATATTAGTATAGATATTCCATAATATAGTCAAAAGTTTTGTAAGATTTCAATACAGATTTTTAACTAAATAAATACGTTTTATTTTTATAACAGTATACTTTAACCAAACTATTAATAATAAAACATTTTATATAAACAATAACATAATTTGATTTTCCACAGCTCTCACATCGATAATAATTCCTTAGTGTCCCCTCACTATCTATACGTCACTGTGGGCGGGGCTTGCTGAAATGTGGCACGCGCGAAATGTACGCGATGACGTCACATTCACCATTCTATTACTATTTATTTCTGTGGGTGCTTATATTACATAATAGTGATCTTTAAAATGGCAACTTAAAAAACATTGTTATTTTGAAATAACAGACGGCAACATCAATTTTATTTATATGTAGCTATAGACTATAGATATAACACTCAGACACGGGAACATATGTTTCTTCGTAATAGTTATTTTTGCTAGAACATAACCTCCATATCTAATAAAATATAGCCTTGTTTTATATGCGGAGCTGTGAGCTGGAGCTATCAGTCACAAATCTTATGACTATTGCCAGCTATCGCTGCGGATATGGATGCTTCCGTTAGCGTTTCGTATCGCACACCGCACGTAGGTACGTGTTTTACTGAAAACTCTACATGGCAGATCGTAATAATATGTTGAATAATAATTAAATAAACATGCATAACAATAAATAAAATGTAATATTATGCTCTCTTCCTCCTTTCTAATTTTGTCGTGTCCTACAGGGTCCATGATAATCTTATTGTTCATATGTAACATCTAAGTACACATTGTAAAATCTTCTTGGGTTTACGCGAATGTTACACATTGAAATTAAACTACAGTTTACGGATTTTATCGCGTTGTATTGGTTTCACTAAGTTATTACATTTGAAACTCAAGATCTAGAAGAAACTATATTTTTAGTTTATTACTAGCCGACGTTTCGAATTCTTTACAGAATTCATGTTCACGGCAGACTGAGGTGTTAGTTGTCTTTTTCTTGAATGTATAAGTTATCTCAAATTACCCGAACATTTTTCTACTACTGGTGTTACTATTTACGCAGAATGAGCTCACAGTGTCCTTAGGTCTTCTGGTGACTTTGTCCTTCTTGGGTTTCATTAGCCTTATGACAGGGTCCCAAGCTGGAGGAACATTCCAACCATCTTCCCTATTGAAATTAGGGTGTTTTTTAATTTCAATAGCCTCTCGTATCATCCTTGGAAGAAAACGATGTTCTTTTGCGAGTATCTGTGGTTCATCAAATCGCAGGTAGTGGTTGGGTCCTTGTTCCACATGTTCACACACAGCAGACTTTGTTGAGCGTTTATGTTTTATGTCAGCTATATGTTCTTTGAGTCGAATGCCTATGCTTCTCTTGGTTTGTCCAATGTATGAGAGCCCACATTCACAGTCAATTTTGTAGACACCGGCCTCTTGCAAGGGTAACTGACACTTGACAGATGGTAATAATTGACTGATCTTCGTTGGCGGCTTGTAGTAAGTTTTGATAGAAGCTCGCTTCAAGATGTAGCCAATTTTGTCGGTCACGCCCTTGATGTATGGGAGGACAGCAGGTTGTCTTTCTACTGTGGCTGGTTTTTCTTTCTTCTGGGATCTGTGACAGTGGCGCAGCGGTCGGAGCTTGTTGTCTTGCAGAACTTGTCTGACATGTTGAAGCTCAGCGTCCAGGTGTTTCTTGTCACAGATCCCGCGGGCTCTCTGAAACAGAGACATTCCTACAGTAGCTAACTGTTTAGGATGGTGGTGAGATTCACCGTTTAAGTACCTATTTGTATGGGTCTTTTTCCTATACACAGTATGGCTTAAGGAGTTGTTTTTATTCCTGATGACAAGTACATCTAAGAAAGCTAAAGACTTGTTTGCCTCTAATTCCCAATTAGTTTCAAATGTAATAACTTAGTGAAACCAATACAACGCGATAAAATCCGTAAACTGTAGTTTAATTTCAACACATTGTAAAATGTTAATAAATATTACTGATAACTGAAAAAATACCAGCCTACGTACTAAACGTAGGCTGGTAATTTGATATCGAGTCTATATATAGACCAACGTCTAGTGGTTGGTGATGTTTACTGCTATGACGGAGGTTTTGGGTTCAAGTCCTAATCAGGACAATGCCGACAGGTATGGTCATTAGGTTTTCGTGTGAATTGTATGTAATGCCAGTGTACCTATAAAAATATTGCAAGCATGTATGATAGATTATGATGTAATTTGATTCGAAGTCTCCAATACCTACCTCCAATTTAAAATTCTTGCGTTACTGTCTGGCTGACTAAAAGACAAGCTAAAACCAAAACTATTAGACGCAAGAGGCTGATATTTAGCATGTATTTTCATTGGGGACCGTAGGAGTGGTGAAAGAAAACATTTCCCGAAATCACCGTGGGATCGGCCAGAAATGGTGAAACGGCGTAGTTTATAGAGTAGCTGCGGGCATCCCCTAGTTGATTACCTGATAGCGCCCCAACGCCGCTAAACATGCGGTCAAATGCATTGGGTTCGATTCAAAATACTTTATTTTATATTATGTTGTACAAATTATTTCAATCAGTCTGGGTGTCTCTTGCGTTCATTGGTTGTACGTTAATAAAGTATTTTGTGACATAGGATTTATTTCTAGTACCAGCACCTTGTCAGAGAAAACTTTATTAATTAAAAATTGTCCTTTTACTGATATTCTAAGACTGCAGTCGTATAGTATCATAGAATTCATTTGGTTGCATTATTGTGCTCGTCTGCGCCAATCTAGGCAATGACTTGAAACTCATAATATGTAGAAGTATGGCTCGAAGTATCTTAGATGAGATAGAAGATAATGAACATACGTAGTGATAGTTGTTAATTTCACTTGGCATTTTGGATTTCGCTTGTGGGAATTTTGAAGTTTGCTGAAAGTTTTATTAGAATGTGGTGTAACTATAAACTAAAACTAAGAGTTATTAAAAGTTTTGTTTAGATTGTATCAATATTGCTTGAAATTGTAAATGGTAGGTTATACGATGTACCTACATATTATTATATCGGGTATGTTACACGTACCTACCCTTGAAAAGAATGTATATAAGTTTCTTCTAGGTTCTTCTCATAGCTACTAGGACTATGTATGTATCCAAAACTAGTCATAATGACATTGTGTGTCAATAGCAGTTTTTGGCTTGCAACGCCACGCTGGCCAAATGGGTCCGTATAGTCCGGATTAAACGATGGTATAACTTCGACTGAGTGGACTGTATTTAGCGTAAATCTATCATGGTTCGTTACAAAGTGCACACCCCGACTATGTTCTGCGCTCGCGACTCTCTCTTGCTGAGTCCTGTCAGTATGACAGCCGTGCGTCTGCGCAACCCCAGCGTCCATGAGGCGCTAGGGTTGCGCCTAGTGCTGTGCGCAGCATGTCATAAACTGTCCCGTTTTCTGTGTCTTCACAAAGATTTTCTTTGCTTCGTGTATTATCCTTATATTCTAACAAAAAAGTATGCAGATATAGTTTGAAGTCGAGTTTTCCGTATTTCGCTTAGTCATCTCTTACGAGAGCCACGACATGGAATGGGGCTGTGCAACTTTGTGTTGTAAATCAGTCACCACACACGCGATACATGCAACTATAACTTACTGAACAAGCAGGTAGAGATATTTTACAACTAGCTTACTGCGCTCCATACACGAGAAAACGGCAGCCAAAGGAGCTACTCAATTACAGCAAAAAAAGTCTAATTACCAATTTAATTTCGAATCCGAGACTCCTAGCGTCTGCAAACCTAACTTTAATTTTTCGATCAATAAAAATAATAACCTATTAAAAATACATTGTCTTCAAACAACGAATTTCTTTTCTAATTAAGAAAAAAGTAATCCTCTTATTTTGAAAATTGATAAAGAATAACTTATAAAAATATTTTTTAGGTTTAAGTAATAAAGAAACTCAATGCTACTTAATAACTTATTTACAAGCACCATTTAAAACTAAATGCGTTAGTAACTTAAAAGATTTTGTTAAAAGGTATAAAAAATAATAAAGGTACTTAGAATCTCTTTTCTTTGTGGTGAAATAATAAGGTGTAACGTTCTCTATTTTATTGTAGATACGTGTGAATTTTGCTGCAAATTATTATGCACTATAACAGTGTTATAATAAGGTACAATTGTCAGTTATTGTTTAAATTTTTTATTATTTATCGATGATAGACGAATTTTTGGTCCTCCTGAGTATTAATAAAGATTTGTGAATACTTTTTAGATTGAGCTCATTCATGTGAAACAATCAAGAATCTTAGCTGAGTAAAAGAAATCGATCTGAAATAATTTCATTTGGCGGATTCGAATATTTTATTTACCAATCACACATTGCTTATAATAAAAGGTCTCCATGGTTGCCAAAACTGTCTTCTATTTTTTGATAGACGATTGAATTGACTAGTCTTATAATCTTGTTAATATAATAATTTAGATTACAGTGTTATTGAGAATGAACGCGTTATCATGTCTACTGGCAGACAATATAAGCAATAATAATTGGGAATTTTTGGGAATAATCGAATATTTTTTTAAAGCCAAGATGCCAACAGTCTAACCAATACCAATGTAAACACGTTAAAATATTCGGGCGAAAAAAGTAAGTTTACCTACCTATCTATGAAACGTATTCACGCGATCAGGACGCATTCCTTAATAGTGACATGTTATA
Organism: Euclidia mi; assembly: GCA_944739405.2. NCBI lineage: Eukaryota > Metazoa > Arthropoda > Insecta > Lepidoptera > Erebidae > Euclidia > Euclidia mi. The sequence goes on along the minus strand of OX123191.2, from coordinate 80,731,497 downwards.
TGGCTTGTCCTTGTCTATAGTTATATTTCGAAGTAAGTCAAAATAAAGCAGAATCCTAACATCTTATTGTGAGTGGCAGATGAGGTTTGTTCGACGATTGGCTCTCGCAAAGATAACACGACAAGAATTGATGTTACTTTACGTGAGGGTAGTACTGCCTCGTTCAGCCGGCTTATCCGTAAAATCTAAACCTTTTGGGGCAAGGCTGGACGCGCAAGGTGGATCAACGATATGATTAAGTTTGCGAGAAGAGCTAGAATGTGAACGGCATAATCCTCAATCAAATCAATAATAAAGAACATGTCTCATAATCTTTGGGAGATATCTTGGATTTCCTTCGGCTGAAATAATGATGAATGGTCATTGGCTGAAAAGTACAATGCTAACTTGCCAATGATTCGCCAAGTGAACGCTCCAATTAAGTAACAACGAGGCAATAGGAACTGCTAATCTAGGGCAGATTAACCGTTCGTATTTCTTGTAAGAATGTCCACCAACTTTAATGGTTAGTAGTTGTTGGGGTTTTCCTTGGTGTTGCTTTTCACGGGCAAAAAGGGGCAATTACTACTCATAATGCGTGTCGGAATTTAGTGTGAAATCTGAGATACGAAGAATGTTGTTGTTTCAACATACATTTCATGAAGGATAGCTGAAGCTTTAGCTTATTGGCGTGCCAAAGAAGAGGCCTACGTAAAAATATGCTGTACAGCAAGTACTAAAAAGTTTACTCGAAGTAAAGAACGCATTCATTACCCTGTTATTCTGTCTCCAAGCGGCAAATAAATGTGTTTCAGGTTGATATTTTGCCATCACACATTTTACTACCCTCTTTTACAAAACGTCCTCCATCGTCCATAATAACACGATTATGATCGAAATGCATTAAGCCACAAGTGCCCAATTTGTGTGACATAAGAATGGTTTAGTCCAGAGGGACAATTTACTACGGTGGACAAAGATTAGGCTACAAATCAGAATAGACACTAAGTTGTTTGTTAATTTACTGCCTCCATTGGTAATAATATATATTATGATTATTGCTTTATTGGTCACAAATTATAGAAAGCTTCGATTATGAAGAAAATTCATGAGTGATACTTTTATGTAGATAAATAATTATTGTGAACGCTTAGCTCGATTTGAGGCATACCGCCTACATATCGACTGATCGCGTAAATTCAATTCGTTACATGGGGTTACACCACTACGCTCCAGGAATCTATTCCACGGTGTTCCAAGTTTTTCGTGCCTCCTCCTCCTCCTCCTCAAGTTATTTAAAAAATTATGAGTACCAAAACGAACTGTTTTGGTACTCATAATTTTTTTACACGGCGCTCCAACCTAAAATTACTAAAGTTATATAAGGAAAAACATAAGTTTTTTGGCAAGTTCAATTAGCAAATATTCTATTGTACAGTCACGAGCATAAATATATTACTATGGGCAGATTAGCAAACACATCTGTCCCAAGAACGAGTTCAATAATATCTGTCTGCACGTACGCAGCAAAAATATCTGACATTTTCAGGCAGCATAATAAAGTGCCATCAAAATTATGTGATGAACATTTTCATCACATGATTTTGATGCCACTTTACTACTATACGTCAAATAATTGTGATAACCCCTTGAAGCATAAATATGTGACGTTACAGGTGGCAAAATGTTATGATCCCTTGTGGAGAGCAAAAATATGTAACGTTTAGTATTTCTGTAGTTTTATGTCATTGACCTCTCACAAAAAGCATAAATATGTGACATCAATTAAGTGGCAATAATATCTGACATCATTTTATCTTCAATTTAATTCAAAATTAACACGAAATAATTTCAGAAATAAGTAATGTATATTTTCCATTTTTTAATATGGTCTGTTGTTTTATACTACAGTAGTTTTTGCCCGCGGCTTCGCTCGCGTAAATTCGGGGTTCCCTAGTTATAGTATACCATCCATATTCGGGGTAACACAAATGTCCTTTATTGGGTGGTTACTTCTATAATTGTCGTTTTAACTGTTTAAGAAATATAACTGCAAAAAGTATTTACACGTACAAACTACTTAGTAGGTACTATGAATTAGAAGTATACTCAAAATGTTATCCGGTATAAGTGACGTTTCGCTAAAGTGGCCAATAGGGTAGACTGCGATTTTTCTGTCAGAACCATTAGTATTTAACAAAATACTCGACAATACGAATCTCATTCGGATATATGTTGTCGACTCGAAATCTTTATTTTTTTATGTTTTATTATTCAGGTAAAGTTTCGATCGATATCGATAGTCTACCGCACCCCTTGACGAAATTATTAATATAGATTTGACACTGCAATGGCAGCGCAGTCGGTCGGTTACAATGTGAAACATTCCTAAATCAACAACTACTTACAAATTAAAATAAACTATAAAACATTTTCCAGTGGACATAATTGTGAATCTAAACCTCAATAATTCTCAAGTCCCCTTGAATACACACAAAAAATTTCATTAAAATCGGTCCATTCGTTTAGGAGTTCAGTTCATACACACGCACACAAGAAATATATACTTATATAAAGATTTACGTCTAGATATATCCTATATTACGACCAAATGAAATTATTCATATAAGTGGGTAGATTTATTTATCTACGGCTGCCGTAGTGCCGTGTAACATTTATGAAGGAGAATGACCAAATTTGTATGGAAGATGGGCTAAGTTTGCTTCTCGATGATTTGACCAGTAAAATATAGTAAATATACTCCTAATTAAATTAGGAAAAAATGAATACGATATTCGGCGGCAGTTCTTAGCTATCGGACATTAAATATTTCAAATATTTTGAGGTTAAGTATTGCGATAGTTACATGATTTAATCATATAAATAGTAGTAAATTAGTTAATTATCGCCCGTGTTTCGAAGAGAATACTTACGTTAAGCCGTCGGTCCCAGTTGTCATGAAGATCTTTCACCATAGCACGTCGTTACGGGGAGTCAGTACCCTCAAATAAACCGATACTTACTGGTCTAAACCATACAATATCGCCCATAGATCTTATATCATAGCCCAAAGGGAAACCTTTGGGCTATGGCGGTCAGACTATGGAAAAGCTAATATTCTGTCATATCTGGTTAGACTAGTATGCGGACCCAGGGCTCCTAGGCGTTGAAGTCTTGGATGCAACCGACATAACTCTAGGACGGTGATGGTATGATTTAATCATATTACCGGAATTTATTAGAAGCCTCTATGTATATTATACAATATAGAAAATAGTTGTAAAAAGAAGTGGAGCTACGAAACAAACGCTTGTAGATTATATTAGTTTGTGGTTTTTTCAGTCTGATATATTTCTTACTGAGAATTCTCAATACCATGTGGTTCAATTAATGAGAATTTCAGTGAGGCTAGTTCGCAAAAGATAAGCTCATTCCATTGGACCTTATATATGCTTAATAGGTAAATGAGACACAGTTTTTATGTTATTCTTCATTTTATTTGTTATTATACTTAAATCTTCTTCAAATAAATCACCTCAAAATGAAGCAGGAGCTTGTATATCGTATACCATAATGTGGTGCAGGTATGACCGCATAAGTTACAACAGCTTCAATTTATGTGTAGCATTCTAAACATAAGACTCCGTTCAATTCCTGAAACAAACAAATAAAGTAGTTTGAATATTCGGTGAGGAAAGCACGAGAGAATTGTAGGAATTGAGAAGAGAAGTAAACAACACTTACACAGACTGGCGCTATCCATGATGTCAAAATATTGAGCTCCGAATCAGATAGCTTGTCCAAAGAACGGACATGTTGCAGCCAAGGTACCGCAAAGGAAGAGTTAACATAACTGCAATCCTCATCACGGCTAGTTGTTCTCCAGACGACATACTAATGTTACCAATAAAGACTGTCTCATACTTTAATCAACCCACGAGTCTTGATAACACGAAATAAACCTGTTTGGTCTACAAAAGATTGTTCAATTCAATATAAACGACAGTAAATTACTTATTTTCCAATAAAGAGATATGAGCATAGGTGAAAAAGCAATTTGACTGTTTTCATGTCAAAATAACTGACGTAAGACCAGAGAGGTTGGACTAGTAATAAGGTTATATTTCTTAGCGTAAGACATTACAGATGCCAGTATAATAAAAATATGTTCCCATATTTTCGATAAGTACAAAACATTATTTCGTGGCTAATATGTTGCAAAAAGGATAAACATATTATTTACAGAAAATATTACACCACAATACATTTTTCAAAATATCATAAGATTTTGGTGTTATTATGCTTATTAGAACTTTTGTTATGTCACCCTGTTGTCACTATGAATGTAATTATTCCCTATTAAAAGGGGTTTGCAAGAAACTGTAAACATTTGCCTAAATATGCAAAATTATTTTTGAATATGAAATGGCGATGTCACGACCGAAACAACGCAGATACTTTTAATTTTGAACTAAAAATCCCCGTTTTGCTTTAAATTAAAATTAATGTATATAAAATTATAAATTAAAAGATGATTTTCTAGATATGAATGGTTTAGAAGCAAACGTGCCACAAAATAGCCCAGTTTTGGTCATTCTCCTTTAACATCTACTTTTTAACATCTGTCATAACGCTTGTTTTGTTTGTAAAATATATTGAGTCATATTTTTTATACTCAATTGCTGTTTTTTTATGATGGTATTATTATTATAAAATTTTCTATAATAATAAAATGAAAATTTAAGTTACGTTTTGATACAATCTTTCTTAATAAATGATCAGTCCGATCCCCTATTGTTATGTTGTGTTTGACGTAAGCGGCGTTTGACACGATTGCTCCGTTTATTGTATACAGTTTATACAGCTAATTCGTAGTCTATAATTATATATCACAAAATGTCTTATCGTATTTCTGACCATTCACGACATCGAATTGTATCCATGTATGAGGATAATAAAACAGTCCAAGAAATCACAGATGCATTAGGAATTTCCGTAAGTTATTTGAATTTATATGTTTATGGAACTTTTACGTTATTTGTAAATGTCATCATAAAATCCTTTTTATATAAAGCAAAATTGATAAATAACTTATTTTTGTTATAGAAGAATACTACTAAGTTGTGGATCCAAAGGTGGGAAGATGAAGGCAATATCAATAATCATAAAAGTAGTGGTCGGCCTAGGAAAACAACTGCGGGTCAGGATAATGAAATTAGCCAGACTTATCAAATGGACCCGTTTAAACCAACACAAACGGTCGCAAATGCCAATCAAGTGTCAACCTGTTATATATGTAAATATCAGTTTCCGAACGAATATCTATGTTCTATGTTCTGTACTTCTCATTTCAAATTTCAGTAATATACTAGCATCCAAACGCAGTGGTGGTTTTATTATTCGTAGATAGAACATTGGCGACGAGGTTGCCCGCGTTCCGAATTTGAATTGCGCGCGCATTCTATAAAATATGAAAATAATATTTGTGTAAAATGTCGAATATTATAGGAAATCTTGCATGTTTTGATCACGATTTTCAAGAGTGGCAAATTTTTAGAGGTCGGCTATTGCAGTTTATTAAGCTAAACGACGTAAAACCGGAAAATAGTAGTGCCTTGTTACTGACACATTTTTCGGACAATAGTTACCGCCTTGCACGGAACTTACTTCATCCTAAAGTACTCGAGGAAGTAAAGTTCGAGGAGCTAGTAGAAAAATTAGACAAACATTTCACACCGAAACGTTGTACTTTCGCTGATAGAGAGAAATTTTATGAGTCGAGAAGATCTGAGGGCGAGAGTGTAGAACAATGGGCGGCACGCGTGAGGGGCTTAGCCGTTCATTGTGAGTTTGGTGAAGCATTGGATATGTTACTGCGAGACCGGTTCATACTAGGGCTCGCGGCATGTCGGGAGCGTGACCGGCTGTTTGAAGAGGATGCAACCAAGCTAACTTTCGCGAAGGCGTTGGAGATAGCTCAGCAGGCGGCATATGCGCGCTTGGCTCGTGCTGGGGCCGCGGCAGTGGACGCAGCCGCGCCGATCGCCAGTAAGACCCAGATCAAGGAGGAACCTGTGTACCGGATGGGTGGGCAGCGCGGACAACGCGAGCCGGCCGCAGCCGCCGGCTACGTGAATGACCGTTCCGGGGAGATCCGCCGGTGCACGGCGTGCGGACTCAGAAATCACAACGTCGAAAAGTGTCGGTATAAAAACTATCAGTGCCGGGTGTGTGGTGTAAAAGGTCACTTAAAGAAGATGTGCAGTGCTAATAAGTTTGAGTCTCGTTTGCAGTGCTTGAACACTGAAGAAAGGCAATATGAACAAAGTGACTGCGAAAATTGTGAGTTAAACAATCTGCGGTATGTAAGTAACTCGCCTGTAATTATAAACGTGTTAATTGACAATATTAGACTAGACATGGAGTTGGATTCTGGCTCGGGAGCTAGTGTTATATCCGAAATGCTTTACAATAAATTTTTTCGCAATCATAGTTTATTAAAATGTAACGTGAAAATGTGTCTTTATAGCGGCCATAGAATCTCGCCTCTGGGATATTTTCAAGTTAAGGTAACATATTTAAACAATTCTCACGAAATTAAAATATTTGTTATGCCGAACGCAGGACCCCCACTGCTGGGGCGAGATTTTATGTCAAAGTTTAGGATATATTTTTCTTCGGATTTAAATAATATTAAAGCTTTGTCTATGAATAACTCCGACACGAAAGAAATGCAGCAACTTATATCTAAGTACTCTAACTTGTTTACTAGCGAGTTAGGTAGATTCAATAAATTTGAAGTTAAACTTATTTTAAAAGAAGGCGCTCAACCAAAGTTTTTTAAGCCACGTTCTGTGCCTTTCGCCCTTAAGAAAAAGGTGGAGGAGGAAATAGATAGGCTGGTAGGCTTAGGAATATTACAAGCGATTAAATTTTCGAAATATGGTACCCCTATTGTTCCTGTTTTAAAAGAAAATGGCAAGGTTAAGATAGCCGGTGATTTCTCGATAACATTAAATAAAGACTTAGAAATAGAGAAATATCCTATGCCTAGGATTGAAGAGGTTTTTGCGAAGTTAGGTGGTGGCAAGAGTTATAGTAAAATTGATCTTAGCAACGCATATAATCAATTTGTGTTAGATGAAACGTCACAGGAGCTCACTACGATTAGCACGAGTAAAGGACTTTTTAAATATACTCGACTCGTATATGGTTTGGCAAATGCACCGGCTATTTTCCAACGAGCGATGGAGTCATTGCTGATTGGAATAGAAGGTGTGAGTATATGGTTGGACGACGTATGTGTAACTGCGCCATCTAAACAATTGCATTTTAGTAGGCTAAATGAGGTGTTACATAGATTATCAGACGCCGGTTTGAAATTACAAAAAGAAAAATGTTGTTTTTTTCAGGATAGTGTCACGTATTTAGGTTACATTATAGATAAAAATGGCTTAAGAACTTGTCCTAAGAAGACTGACGCAATTATAAATGCGCCACGGCCAACCAATGTCACAGAAGTTAAGCGATTCTTAGGCTTAATTAATTACTATCGTAATTTTATCCCGAACGCATCCGCTAAATTACATGCGTTGCATAAATTGCTTCGTAAGGGGGCGCAGTGGGAATGGAACGATAGCCACGAGCGTGCATTTCAAAATGTAAAAGCTGAGCTTTCTTCAGAAAGAGTACTTGCTCATTTTGATCCCACCGCGCAGTTAGTGTTGACAGTAGATGCAGGCCCGGCTGGGCTCGGTGCAGTCTTGGCGCAGCGCGATAGCGAGGCTCCGCATCTCGAGCGCCCGTTAGCATTCGCTTCAAGATCGCTATCGGCTAGTGAACAGAATTACAGTCAAATCCAGAAAGAAGCAACGGCTATAATTTTTGCTGTAAAATATTTTCACCAATATTTATATGGACGTCAGGAACCATTTATTCTAAGGACTGATCATCGTCCATTGCTTTCTATTTTTGGCAAAAAAACCGGCGTTTCGGTCATGGCGGCGTCAAGGCTTCAACGTTATGCAATAATCTTGTCTGCTTATAATTATTGCGTACAGTACATAAAGAGTGAAAATAACGTCACGGCAGATTATTTATCGCGTTCGCCGTTGCCTGAATCTAACTGTACAGCGGAGGGTGGCGAGGATTTATCTTTTCTAAATTTTTTAGATGCTAATGTCGCTCCGCTTACTTTTATCGATATTAAAACGGAAACTAAAAAGGATGTCACCCTGCAAAAGGTTATTAAATATATGCAAAAGGGCTGGCCTCGAAAAATAAATTGTAACCTGGTTCGCCCATATTTCAATTGCAAAACGGATTTAGAGTTAGAAGATGGGTGCATTTTTCGAGGCCATCGTGTGGTAATACCGTCGGTGTACCGCGAAAGATTATTAAAAGAACTACATTCTGGGCATTTTGGCGTGGTTAAGACTAAGAGCAATGCTCGCAGTAGGTTTTGGTGGCCTTCCATCGATAGAGATATAGAGGAATGGGTGGGCTCGTGTACAGTATGCGCCGGCACGCGGGCTGCGCCGCCGCGCGCGCCGCCTGCGCCCTGGCCGCGCGACTCGGCTCCCTGGCGACGTATTCACATTGACTATATGACTGTGAACCAGCGCGTTTATTTAATTGTTGTAGACTCATATAGCAAGTGGTTGGAGTGTTTACATATGAGTTGCGGCCTTTCTAGCCGAGCGCTTATAGTTCAATTAAAGGAGTTATTTTCCAGGTTCGGTATACCGAGTGTCATAGTTTCTGACAATGATGTTAAAATTAAATCGCACGAATTTAAATACTTTTGTCAAATGAATGGTATTCGCTACATAACAACTCCTATATATCACCCATCTAGTAACGGACAGGTTGAAAACTCTGTTAAAACGTGCAAAAAGATGATAAAATGTATAATTAGTGAAAACTATCAACTAATTCATGAAAAGATGTTAGGATTTTTATTTGACTATAGAAATACACCACATTGTGCAACGGGCAAAAGCCCCGCTATGCTTATGTTTGGCAGAAAGATTATATCTAGGCTCGATTTGTTACTAAATAATAATAATAAGGCTAATAACATTGTAAGCTCGAACAGAAAAATTTCTGTGGGCGATATTGTATGGTTGAAGTGGTACATAGCGAGAAGGGAAATCTGGACTTTAGGGAAGATTGTGAGAGTAATAGGTAATCGAATGTTTGAGATATTTGTTAAAGATTATAATGTTAATTGTAGGAGACATATTGACCAGATTAGAAAGTATACAGGTGTAACCATTACTGAGACCGAGTGGCGCGGTGCACGCCATAGTGTCATGGACAGCCCCATGTCCTCGCATGCGCGCCCGCGCTTGTGTTCGCCGCTCCCATCCGCGCCTGTCGCAGAGACGACAGAGCTGCGATCGCCACGAGAAAATGAATCGCAAACTGCCGAAGGGAATAATAATAGGGAGGAGGACGAGTGGGTTGAAGCCCAAAGTGAAATGGGTGCTGATGAGCCCGCTAATGCCGAGGCTAATGAAAATATCGCCGATGATCATGCTGAGAGGCTTTCTGAGCCACAGCAAACAAGGCCGATGCGTAGTTGTAGGCGTAAGATTAATTATAAGGTTTAGTTTAGATTAAGATTATAGATTCAAAGAACTTTGTGAGTGTAGTAGATATAAACAATGTTTTTTGTAAATAGTGTTGGAGGAGTGTTATATATGTAAATATCAGTTTCCGAACGAATATCTATGTTCTATGTTCTGTACTTCTCATTTCAAATTTCAGTAATATACTAGCATCCAAACGCAGTGGTGGTTTTATTATTCGTAGATAGAACACAACCACTACAATACGTCGTCTACTAAAATCTTCCGGTTTTAAAAACCGAGTCCCAGCTAGGAAACTCTTACTCACAGAAAGACATAAGGCAAACATTTTATTATCATGTACATGATAATAAAATGTTTGCTTACTCTATTAAACAATGTTAACGTGTTACAACTTAGCATTCATAAACACAGTAAATCCATTGAACAATATGCCGCTGGGGAAACAAATAATATACTTCGACATGGATTAGCAAGTATCCTCGGGATAATCTGCCTACAAACTTAATACTTCTAGTATTAAGTTCGAATTCCAACATATAAAGAGTACCTACTCTTATACCTATGTATGATATGTATATGTATATGATGTTGAATCGTGTCTAAACATTGCGTGTGATAACGATCACGATCTGTTTGTTAGCCTCTAAATATCGTTTTACTACGATTTCCCCAAATATATTACCGGAAAATACATGTTGTAAAGTACCTAGCCAATTTTATGCCGAGTGTATCAATAAAATATAGGCGTATTTCAGGTAAGTAGCTTATATTTACAGTGACGTGTTTAGATATATGAGGTGACGGGATTGTCAAGGGTAGGTTGGTTAGTTCAAGAAATATAAGATCGGTTATAACGTGTCACTGGTTTTTTGTATGAAATAAATTAAGCGAGCTATGTTGTATTAGGGCTTGCCTAGTTGCACGCTAAGCCGTTGCTCGCGGCCGCCATGAAAATCTTTAACAGTTGGCAAAGGGTTTACTAATGTTTGCCATAATTTAAAATGGCATAATTTCATATGCCATACTGGTATTTGCCATAATTTCATTAGAAATAACGCTTCAGTTGTAATAATCGTGAAATGACATAAAATGACTTTCACTAATTCCATTGGTCATAATCGATCAAGTGTCATAATAATTTAAATCCATAAATGTATTTGCTATAATTTTCGTTTTCAATAACCTAAGAAGAAAATGGAGAATAAACTGAAGTTGAACAACAGTTCAGTTTATTAAACTAGTGTGAAGAATGTGGACTAAGTTGACGGAGCCCTGCTTCGCTTCTTTTTTGGGTTAACGGTCAAAAGAGAACCCTAACCTTACCTATCCGAGTCGGATTGCACAGAGTCGGGGTGTTAACGATAATTAATTCAACTTCAGTTTATTAAACTAGTGTGATTAATGTGGACTAAGTTGACGGAGCCCTGCGAAGCAGGGCTCCTATTTTTGGGTTAAGGGTCAAAAGAGAACCCTAACCTAACCTATCCGAGTCAGATTGCACTAAGTCGGGGTGTTAACGATAATTAATTTCGACCTAACAATATTATGTATTATTTTCATAATTATATCAAATTGTGATTATGTCAAGAGTCGATTATGAGATGTGTTACTTATGGAAACTAATTATTATGATATATGTTGTTATACAATGTCATTTTATGGCAAATAAAAGTTATCACTGTTGAGTTGTTAAGGCAAACGTTATTAGTATAAATGATAATAGTGCAAGTAAATATTATGATCGTGGATGATTATGGCAAACAATATTAGTGCAAATTAATTTATGGAAAACTAGAGAATACCGATAAACCGAGCTTTTCCTTTTTCCAGGGTAAGCTGAACTATGTTAACTGACGGAAAATAGTATAATTCTTAGTGTTCTTCCATACAATGATGTGCCGATTTATTGGCGATATTTTACTTAGTTCGAAAAAAAAACAATTCTTATATTGTTTCTTAGATGATCTCACAGCTTCCTGCGAAACTGTATGGCAAATGAAAGGAACAAACTACTGAAGAAATAAAAACAGCCACTTTGTATTGCTTCAAGAACCAATTCAACGACTTTCGCCAAATGCTGAAACAACCAGGCACCAGCTTGTTAAGCTGCTATTGAATCAATAACATAGTAATAATAAAGAACGTAGCGCTCATAACGTGACTTGGCTTACCATCCGTAATAGGTCGGCAAAGGTAAGCAACGCTTGCTAGGTCGCGACTTGGATGGATGACCGCGTGTGGCATTCACATCAGAGCGCTACCGTATTTTGGAGGTGACGTAAAGCTGTCGGTCCCGGTTTCTGTCTACGGACAAGAATTGTTAGGCCTGGTCAGAGGTCACCGGGCGGTCTGAAAACTCCGACACCAGTGTTGGCCACGCACTTATAAGAATAAAAAAGAAACGAACACTTTAGTTTTATAATGTATTTTCAGATAATGTTGTGATGCTATATGCATTGTGTTGTCGACTGGAGTCGCCATTCAAGCGGACTCTGGACTCCAAGGAAAAAGTCTTGGATGCAACTGGGATAACGCAAGGGAAGACCATTTAGGATAATATTTTCACTGATACCTACAAAGGTGACATTTGACTTCATTTTTAAGTACTTCGGTGGTCCATTAGATGCACGCTGATCGAGTGTCGAGATCAAGGTCCCGGGTTCGGTTTTCGGGTCGGGTAAATGTGTTTTCCACCGACTTTTCCAAATTCTCAGTAGCAGCTTGAAGTCTGATAATGTGCTCTGTAACGGAAATAGGCTCACCCCCCATTACGTGGGACCAAAAATTCGAAGCATAACGAAATGTGGGTGAACACCCACATTTCGCTATGCTATGTAGTATTACACCTTTGCCTACCCCTTCGGGTATAAAGGCGTGAGTGAGTCTACAAATTTAGTAATTACCCAATTATTATGTTTGCACATTCTACCCTAAACACATTGACATTTAATACACTCACCATAAGTACCGACACCATAAGCACTAAAATGTTAAGAAGAACTACTTTCGAAACATTAACCTGGCCAGACTCATACATTCTGTAAAATACAACACAAAACTTGTCACACGAAATTCAACATTACATCACTCTACTCAAGGCTTAAATTTAAATACAGCTACATGCGCTTCCTCAATGATATATCAAGCGACGCACGGAGTTACCCGAACCACAGATAATATAATACTATGCTAGCCCGAACTTTACCGAAGTTTCCCGATGTTCGGCAGTCTGGGTAGGATTCGACGCAAGTTTGGCTGTACCGTGTTTCGTACAAATTAATTCCTGAGGGATTACTCTGTGCAACTGATGTTTATAAAGTACGCTCAAGTTGTAGGCCATGTTACCTATCTTTCATATAAGAATAGAACTAGTATGGATTGAGAAATTTTGGATAAAGGATTGACTTTGTTCTTTGCTGGCAATTGTGATTGGCTAGTTGGACTTACGGCATAAGTTTATGTTATTGTTACTATTGTTTACACGGCTCGTCGTAGTGTATTGAATTGTTGATTATCGCTTGCTAATTGGCGAAGTAAATAACCGTAAGGAAATCTGTTTGTCCAACAGTTCTTCAGAAATTTCTAGAAATGTGTAGTCTATCAACCTATACTTGGCAATCGTAGTGGACAACGACTTAATTGTGTGAAAATCAAGAACCAGTGTCCAGTACTGGGAAAATTTAAATACAAGCCAAAAAATATTTATAATTTTTTTATTTACCCGTTTTGGCCGATCCCGTAAGAAATTCGGGAAATCCCTTCTTAGTGCACCCCTACGGTCCCCTAGGAACATACATGCCAAATTTCAGCTTCCTGCGCCCAATAGTTTCGGCTGTAGCGTGTCTGTCAGTCAGTCAGTAACGCAAGGATTTTATATATTAAGATAATAACAAGCCAGTGGTGAATTTCATTGCTTTTAGCTATCCAGCATCTAGTTTACAAGTACTTATTAAATACAAAGTTAAACTAACTTCCTTATCTTAATATATAAAATCGTTGCGTTACTGACTGACTGACAGACAGGGTGCACTAAGAAGGGATTGCCCGAAATTCCCATGGGATCGGCCAAAACAGGTAAATAAATAAAAATGCAGGCGTAGCTGCTGGCGTCTTCTAGTTAGTTCATAAACTTTTGTAGCGTGTTGTTCAACTCATTCAACTGTTAATTGCTAAGCTTAGTTGCCCACTTTATACAGCTAATTTCACGTATGGAAACAAAATAATATTTGCTTAATATTATAATTGTATACTCCAAATCATTATTTTAGAAAAACAGTACATACCTAGATCATTTTATTTTATAAATTCAGAATCAAGAAGTAAGTTTTAATCAATAAATAAATTGCAAAGATTTTGAAGTCTGCAGCGACTTTTGTTGCTACCTGCTACTGTATATATAATAATGCATTTAAGTTACAATTTCTCTTATTATCAAAATAAAATTTACAAGAAATCTTATAAGTACGGGCTTATTAAAAATCATTTACTACACAATGTTTGAAGTGCAGACCTGGTTTTATCTGTATATAAGTAATTATGCGTAGACTAATGATACATTTTTATAAAACATCTTACATCCAAACTTCGTTCGAACAGAAGCCCAATTTAAATAAATTACAAACCAGAACAAGGCCTTTAAATAACTAAGGTAATCTAGACCTAGGACAAAGTCTGGTTCTATATTTAGTTTTACTTTTGTGATAAGGCCTTTGAAGTATTTCTTATCAGCCTGCCTGCCGTTTTGCGCTGCCGCTGTCTGTCTACTAGCATGTCTTTCTTTCACTCTAAAGATGAGAAAAAGTCATGCAACTTAAGGCGAAGCATAGACGTGTCTCTTGTAGTATAGAAGGCATCCATGAACATTATTTATTTTCATCTATCGAACGTCAAATAGAAATTCGCCTTAGTGCCAACGTGGACACGACATATTCGTGTGCAATTGCTTCCATTTGCCTTAAAAGCTTAAGACAAAGAGTTTTGCGAAATTTTATTGTCAATACAACCGTTATTATACTTTACCGTGTTATCAAATTGTCAACTTCTTTTAACAAGTCTAAAAGAGTTAATGAAATTGAGAACTGCGTGAATAAAACGTTTTTTTGCTTGAAATCGGTTATACAGAGTGTCACAAGACCCATCAACAAGCCGAAATCTACTCGTTGTGGACATCATGCAAGTCATACTAACCAAAAATAATACCTGGGAAACGTTTCTTTTTTCAAGTTTTCACATTTTTTTAAACCGCTATTAAAAGCGCGCGCTTGCAATGCTCGAAATACCTACTTATCCAGAGGGTCATAGGGCATGTAAAGAACACATTGGTGGGGTAAATGCATTGATTTTGTTCCTAATTAGAAAAATTCCATACTAACTTTGAGCCTTAATATCTCCTGAACCAGTAATTTCCCAGGTATGGTGCCGAAGTAAAAAATGTTCGTAGTGATTTGTACAACATGGGATTTAATTTTTCATTAAGGGTCTTTTTATACCCTGTATAACTGTTAAAGTGTAAATTGCTGGACTATTAATTCCCTTTAATTGCGAGAAAATTAACAAACATACAATCAACGGACACAAAACTCCAGAAATAAAACAAAAAAATTGGAAATGTAGAAAGTCTTAGAATTAAACCATCAATGCGTGGCAAAAATTATTTAAGCCATATTAACATGTAAGTACACTTCAGAACAAATTACGCAATCCTTCACTTACCAAGCCACGTCCAACAAAACTAAGTCCTACCAACGATAATACATTTTCCATATCTCCATAACATAGCTCACGAACCCAATAGACCGCAAAACTCACGAGCAGAAACAAATCGAGCCCAATATGAGCCGATCAAACACTCGAGATGAACAAAGGAGGAATTATGGCGGCCGTCTTCGAACCCACATTACCTCTATTAATCAAAATATTAATATGTGCTCAAGACGACTGAGATATATCGAAGGCTACGTTACGAAAGTGACTGACAACTTGTTCAATGAAAAAAAGGATGTCAGTTGTTGGAAATTATTTTGTATTTTTATTGGTCTTGGTTGAGACCAAGACCAATGATTGAAGACGGACAGCGATAGCCGAGTGGAGAGACCGACAGACTGCTACACAGAGGATCTCGGGTTCGAATCCACGGTATGCACCAATGACTGTACAAAGTTAAGTGCGTATTAAATTGTTAATTATCGCTTGATTATCGGTGAAGGAAAACATCGTGAAGAAACCTGCATGTCTGAGAGTTCTCCATAATGATCTCGAAAGACATGTGAAGTCTGCCAACCCGCACTTGGCCAGCGTGGTGGACAATGGCCTTACTCTTCTCATAGTGAGAAGGAGCCGTGCCCAGCAGTGGGACAGTAAAAAGGCTGATGATGAATATTATATCAACTTACATAGGGCCAATTCTCGTTATTATATTAGTTCAAAATGCAGTTTTGATCTAATGTCAGTGTCATAAGCGATATTCGCCTAAATTAACTGTTAGGTATTTAAATTATATTTATGCGACTAGATCGTAAATTGAACAGTATTTCAGAAAAAGTAAAGTATGAGAATTGGCCTTCTGTTGATTTTTCCACTGGCCAACACTTACAGATCGCTACGTAGCTATAATAAATACAATTTTTTATAATATTATATTATGCATAATGATTAACATCCTTTTTGTCTTTTAACATCAAATAACCCATTTAAAAATAGGTTATTTTAAATTAAGAGGCTACCTCGAAGGTCAAAAAATCGTGCAGAGGTCATCGCTAAGTGTTAGCTATAAAGTTGAATGTCGCACGGTTTTTGACATGGCATGCCATCACGAATATTCACGAAACTGTCTGAAATCTTATTTCGTTCATAAGTCAAGTAATAATCGTTTTAGAAAAAATCGTTACACCAGTCCCTAATAAACTAGCTCTTCTTTCGGTGAGTAGCAATTCCAAGGCGAAAATTAAATATCCGTAAAAATATTTAGAGAAAGCATGTTTTTCAAATTAAAATTCTATCGAGCGAAAATCTTAAAATCGTGGATCTGTCCAAGCAGTCCCTAGACAAAGACCTGATAAATAATATATAAATTTTCACTTTGCTAGTGTGTCTCACTGCTTCAAAATCTGTAATCAAAAAGGGCATACATTTTCGAGGTAGCGCCTTAAATAAGTGTTTTAATAACTCACAGAAAATGTCTTAATTATAACTAAATTAAAATTTAATTTAGTTCTTAATAATTCGTCGTGAGGAGACATTTATCTGGGGACACGGCAGCACCAAGTCGAGCAAAAAAGCGGCACGGCCGTACCATCCTTTTCTCGAAGCAATTCAGGCCATTTTCGACCCCCTATAACTTCGTTGTGGATAAAACTGGAAGCCTGATTGTTTAGTAACCATGCAGGCGTTGTACAAAGATGGTGTATTTCAAATTTTATTCAATTTGAACTAGTAGTTTAAGAATTATAACAAGTCAAAATTCTTAATTTTGTTACTCACTGACCGATCATCAAAGTCTAAGGCACTTCTAGCAAATATAGAAGCTTCAAATTTAGGAAACAATTAGTGTTTAGTGTATGAACCAAGGAAAAACTAAAATATATTTCAATTTCGGTCCAGTTTTCGAGATACATCAACTGCATAAATAACTTTGTAATCCCATATAAATTAAGGGATTACAAAATTACACATTTGCAGTTAGACCTTTAATTAAGAAAATTCGTTGTTGGTGTACAAGAAGTATAAGGTACCGGAAAGGACAAAAGTAAGACTATCTACAAAAAGAAATGAGATCCCATAAAAACAATACTTGTCAAAAATACCAAGTCTCGCGACCGTAAAAAGTTGTGAGATCCATGTAATACCAATTCATTTAATTAAAAATCTTTAATGTTTTAAATAAATATATTGACTTGGCAATCGCATTCTACAATCTAATTTATATATGTAATACATATATATTGTGTTTCCATGGTCACTAAGAAGGGATTTCCCGAAATTCCCACGGGATCGGCCAAAACGGGTAATAATAATAACACTGTCAGCCTTAATACCTTAAATAAAAATTATCTACTAAAAATAACGAAAATTTAAAAAATACAGTGTTTTGTAAACTGACGCATGTCACTCGAACCGTAGTTCTTCATTAAAGCCTACTACCACATTATATTTGTGGTACTGCAATGACATTATTGCCTAAGTAACGAGATGCTAACCGACTACCGAGCACAATCATTGAATTTACGCAAGATATAACAGTCAAAATCTATAGGTTAAATAAAGCAGGTAGTTTCAGTTGTCTCACAATGTCACAGTCACGATAGTTTTCTAGGTAGTAAAGCCTTTCCAATTTCTATATGATTAGGTCGCCTCGACCGGAGAGATACTCTAAAAGAATATTGACGTAAAGTAACAGTATCTTTATTGGTTTTCGTTCGGTAAGTTAGAGAGCTGGAGGCCCCATCCACTTTCCCCTCTTATTCATCCTGCTCCTCCTATATCTGTTCCCTTATAGTCCGTAGCCAGCGGCTTGGATGTTTTTTCACATAGTGTTATATATAAACAGGGTAACCACCATCAGGTGGGCTACTGCGTCGTGTTTCTATTTTCATAGCTCGACCTATAAAACAAATAAAATGAAAATAGCGGTTTCGCACTGAGAATACTGCGGCTGGAGGGTGCTAGAGACGCTATTTCTTGGAATAGTTCTGTTCAAGCACTACTTCTACTTTTAGATTTGTTTCTTGTCTTCACAAAGTAGGAATTTTATTTAAACTCAATATGCGCTTTGAAGTCCCGTATAAAATTTCAAGTGCAATATTAAGAAATACGGTACTGCGATTCGGAGATCTGACAAATATTTCGGAGCTAGCTAAATTAAATTGCTGTATTCACTTCTTCGAAATCTTTGTAGAGAATATAATAGTTGTGTACCTAGCTTTTCAGAATAATGCAAGAGATTTATACGTAGGTCTTAATCACGTAAATAAATACTTATATAATATAACAGGATATAAGAAGTGACGGTGGGTACGTACGAAACAACGCGGCAGAGATAGGCTCGAGTGATTACTCGAGCCTATCTCTGCCGCGTTGTTTCGTAGATTCGTTTCGTAGATTTCGTAGATTTCAGGACCGAAGATTTTTTGATTCGATTGTAGATCCAAGATGACTGATGACTGTCTTACCGTGACTTAGCGATGAAGGCGATGATGTAAGCTAGTTTCACCGTCGCGTCGTTGGGTCCAATATATTATGTACTTAAACCCTTAAAAAAGTAAGTAGACAACGGCTTTCAATCAAAAACAATAGGTATCTATATAATATACATGAGGCAAACTTCTCAAATTTATATAGCCATTAGTACAAAATGTAAATTCATGATCCTGCATTTTACTTCTTACGTGTTTTCGAACAGGACGCCTCGTCAAGAACAGTAATTCTCACTTACAAAGTTACTAACAATATCCTCACTATTGAGTTTCTTAGAGAGTTTTTTTTTATTTGACTGAACGTCTAGACTGTACAAGTAGGTAATACCTTTCACTTGAAACGCCGCGCCGCCGATTAACAAAGCTACGAGACTCACTTGTATTCTAACTAAAGCAGCATAAAAAACGCTATCGCTGCTTCTAACATAATTATTGCGTACTGTGCTTAGTTTGGACGCCATAACCTTTTTCCTAAATTTCGAGATACTGAACGTCTAGACTGTACAAGTACCTATTACCTAGACACATGTCAGGACTTAGAGCAACCAGGTGGCGGCGTTTCACTTGCCAGAAAATCACATTTATTTCACAGCTCAAAACAACAACTTTATATTATTGCTCTAAATGTTCATTCTCATACGCAACTGTTATTTCAGCGCATAAGATTTTATTGTTATAATTACGTACTTTTTGACTTCACATATAAAAAGTACCCACAGTACACGGAATATAATAAAATCTAATTAAAAGGGTCTGTAACTCCAACTTCATCTAAACTGGTAACAAGTATAATTCTTCTAAACATAACGACTGTACCGCAAGAGAACAGCTGATTATAACAGTCAAAGTTTGCACCTAAACTCATTAATTATCATCATAATATCTAAAACTTTGACATGACTCCCCTCTGCGTAGTTGAGTAAATTATGAATAAGTTAATGACAAACTTGTTTACAAAGTTCAGATAAGTTATTTAAACAGAGTGTCTTGGGTTTATAAACGCTTCTCATGAGTGTAGTCACAATAATTAATAAGATAGTTATAATAAAGTAACGGGTTTTAATTATTATAGGGCAGGCACTACAATTTTTAAGCTATTTCGTATTTTTGCAATCATAGTTGCCAGAAAAGTAAAACGATTATTTAGACATTTTTTGTCAACTGATAAGACAGATAAAGTAAGATATTTGCCCGAAAACATTTGCATTTGAAAAACGTACCATTTTTCAGCCGTTTGACACTGCGCCGAGTGTTGTGGGTTCAATCCCCACACGCGACAATAACATTATAAATTGTATAATAACATTCATAAATTGTTGTTTCGAGTCAGGGTGTTCATTGTGTCCGTTAGTTGTATGTTTGTAAAGTACCCCCCGATACAGGATTTAGTCCTAGTGCGGGAGGTGTCTTAAAAGAATTGTAATAATGTTAAAATAGTAAGAAAAAGTTTAACAACATCTCCTAAGAATGCCTTATAAAATCAACTACCTACCAGAAAAACGACTTGTAAAACTAGCGCAGCGTTTTGAAAACAGCGTTATTTATTTTCTCAGTAAAATAAATGTTCGTTTCGTCATGATCCAATTACAGTCCTAGTCTTGAGCGATAATTAATTTTGTTCTTAGTCAAGACAAAAAATTAGGTTGGGCAGGTTTTTCCTTCGTAATGAGAAGCAGTAGTTTGGATATTTCTATAAGTCTAAGGAATGCAGACAGACACGTATATGATCCAGATCGATCATCAACATCAGCGCTGTATATTATAAACTGTCCCACTGTTGGCCACAGCCCTCTTCTCACTGTGGGAAGGGTACGGCCATACACCATACCAGCCATTCGAAGTCTGGCAACGCGACAAACATTCCGTATCTTTCGAGAGCATTGTATATACCTTACTATGTTGCCCTTCTCCGTTTAGAAAGCGATATTAACAATTTAATACGCACCTAAATTTGAAAGGTCAGTTGTGCGTAGGTAGGTTTGAACCCGAGACTGCGTGATAATCTGTGTCTCCATAAACTATCTCTACTCGCTATCTGATACGGACCTTTACCCCAGAAATGAAAAAGAAAAGAAAATTGTTATTTGATAGTTCCAAAACAAATACTTTGAATACTATCTCGAAGTTCAATTCAATATTAGTGTTTTGTAAACCTCGGCAAGTAATGAATCTTCATTAACTTGAAGTCGATCAAGAAGAAAACAATTTCAACAGTGACCGTAACTTCGTAACAAATGACAATAATTTTCTCTCCAACCTAGAGAAATTGTTAATTAAATCACGACTTAGTTTTAACACTTCAAAATGATCCTTACATAAAATGAAATAAAGTTAAATATCTGTTGACATAATAAATAACCTTAAATAACTACCCATGAAGGTGATAGTTATGCTGCTATGGAACACTAACATACAGCCATTCAAAATGTTTAAAAATAATATTTTAATACTAATAGATATTTATGGTAGACTCCCGCAAGGTGCAATCCCGCATTTGTTCCAATAATCAACCCGTAAGCGAGCAAAGCCCCGTGGCTTTGCAGCAACTAGTATTACATAATTATATTTTATTGAAAATATAACTGAATTCTATCGTCCATTTGTACAATTTGGACCGTCAAAAGTGACATTTAACAGATGATTGGTCAAAGCCCGTTCGTTGATGACATAAAGGTATATTTACAATACAACTGGAGCCTTTAAAAGCTTGAACGGCAAATTGACAGCTAACCGAAAAAATACCGATGAAAGAATTTTCGGAATGACTGCGTACGTTGTATGTATTTAAGGGCTGTTTCCACCGCGAGCGGAGTGGACCCTTTATTGAATTGTTTTAACTTGCAAGAGAAAACGGCATAATTATTATATGTGTATGTATACCAACAAAGAATCGACATAAACTGACTCAGCGGGCTATAAGAGTAAAAATGTGTTCACTGACTGATAGAAATAATATAATAGAATATTAATACAATAGAATAATAATATAATAGGCAGTTAGTTGTTTGTAAAGCGATATTCATGAATGCAATCAAGTAATCATCAATTTGCTTTGCTCGTTCTCCTGTTTCCTTTCTCTTTTGGGGTTGAAATTAAAACGATAACTAAACTAGGTATATCTTAATGGAAATTCAAACCTATACCCTAGAATAAATACAAATAGTTCGCCTCGCTTAGCTTTTTGATTACTCTTCGCGTCCTCTTAACATAAGAATATGAGGATGGGTCTGTGTTGTACCTACGCTTTTAAAATATAAAAACATCAAAATAAACTAAGTTTGACTATGAATCTTTTTAATTGAGTAAAGTTGAATGAAGTGCATGTATTGTATAATTACGTATAACACTGGTCAATGCATCAATATTTTATGGGTTGTAAATTTTATAAATTACATTAAAATTTCTTTATCATACATAAATGATTGTATCAAGAGACTGGCCTTAGTGTGTGAAGGCAAACAAATAGACAAACGCTCAGTCGCGTTACGGACGAAGTTACGGACGGCGTAGCCTAAGAAGTTGTATGTGTGGATTACAACCACTTTCATTCATTATATTTAGAATAGTTTAGTTATATAATTAGTTTCATTTTATTGTACATTATAATGTTAATCCTACTTATAGACCAATTATAATGTAAATACTAAATAAAAAAAGAACCGGCAAGAGGCTTATATATATACCTAATAATGTATACATAATTATATCAAATTCCTATTTCTCGTTTACATTTATTTCTCAGAGTTCCATCAGCCAAACAACCGCTCCTCTGCCAGCAACAGCGATTCTTCCTTCAGATCAGACCTATTTTTCTTCGACTCTTCTTTTCCTCCACATTCCATCTCATCTGGAATTTTCCCCTATCTAACCAACTGCACTAAAACAAAAACATCGTTATTTCATTATAAAGACAACAGGATTGGCCCACTTGTTCACAGCCTTCATGCCGTTTACACAAAAAGTAAATAACCTTGAAATATTGGAGCTTTTCGCATTTATTCCATTATATCAATATATGACATGGTTTTTATTCAACAGAACGTGCTCAAAGACAATGCATACTTCCAAAAATCTTTGCCCTCCTGACCCAGTGGATAAATAAGGAAAAATCTCCTATCACCACCCTGACAATGCGCCTTGCATTGTCAGGGTGGTGATAGGAGATTTTTGTCATTCTGTAATTTCCCCCTTCATTGCACAATCTATTGACCATAAAAATAACAAAGTACCTCATGAAAATATTCTCAACGACTTCCTCAAATCGTATAAATCGTCTTCCTAGAGACAATAACTCGAGAACCATCAAATCAAGGGATAAATCACTCCATCCGTCATTAACTACCCCATAAAGGCCTAATCTTATGATTTACCCCACTATCCCCATATTACGATAATTTCCACAAACACTCATTTACTTGGGAACAACATTTATTGAGTTGTAATGTTGTTTATGCTTTTATAATTAAAACATCTCATAAGGGTTGCGTTGTACGTAAATCCGAGATTAGTTTATTAAGAAGAAATATTTGAGTTAGGCTTGGGATTGCTTTTAGTGAATATTAATAGAGAACAGTGTGAATAATACCTAATAATAAAAGTAAGACTACCTCCGTGGTACAGTGGATAGCGTGTACGTCTGCTGGTCGGGCCCTGGTTCGATTCCCGGGTCGGAAAAGTGTTACTGAGTTTTCCAAATTCTCAGTAGCAGTACAGGGTCTGACAATCTCTCTGGTAACGGCAATAGGCTCGTCCTCTATTACGTGGAACCTAAAATTTAACATGGCGAAATGCAGGTTCAATATTTCACCTCAGCCTAGTCCCTCAGAGATAAAAGCGTGAGTCTGTAAAAAATTAATAATTTTTGTGATAACATTTTGTATTTTCTTTTCAGGACTGCAGTGTGTATCGTGGTATGTGACTTGTGACGTCAAACGTCATATTAACGGACTGCTGAAGGTGAGTGAATCAAATCCTTATTTACATAAAGCTGGATTATATTATTACGTTTTTTCATTTTCACGCTCTGACTAATACATAACACTAAATATTTTGACTGCAGCAGTTTTATCTTTTTACTAAGTAAATACGGAAATATTGAACCTACAGTAAAATAAATATTGGTTTTCTGCGTATTGTAAAATTTTAACTATTTTTCTTCAATTACTTGCGGATAAAATTACGAATGCTGCTTACTTTTGGTGTTATTTTGTCATCAGTAAATTTGGCTTAAAGGCAAGTCAAGAAAACGATGACATATGAGCAAATTTGTTAAGGATAGACCAGACCAGAAAAACATGCGGTCAAAATGAACAAAATAAAGAAACTCGCTAATAAGTAATACCCTTCAAACCGCGACATATTCCAACTATCGCTAGGCTTTTGCATAAAAAGTTGAATAACGACGTAATTTCTAGTAAACAAGCTAGTTCCTCATAAATATGAACCACAGATAACGAAACGTACAAATCATATGAGCCACTACATTAGCCCGCACTGCCGAGTGACCTCCTCTTAAATAGACTTCTTTAATTTCCCCCGAGCCTCGTAAGAGACATCTAAGGATTTGTACCCAGAGAAAACAACATTACAATCTTGGATACTAATAATATTAGTATCTATATTTTACTTGGGGACTGGTCGTTTTGATTACCATAATAATTATTACGATACGATTATTATAGTTACTTAAGGTAGCGATAGCCTAGTGAAGATACCAACGGAGTGCCATGCAGAGGGTAACGGGATCGAATATACGGCGCGCAGCACTGACTTTTTGAAGATAAAGATGAAGATAAAGATAAAGATAAAGATAAAGATAAAGATAAAGATAAAGATAAAGATAAAGATAAAGATAAAGATAAAGATAAAGATAAAGATAAAGATAAAGATAAAGATAAAGATAAAGATAAAGATAAAGATAAAGATAAAGATAAAGATAAAGATAAAGATAAAGATAAAGATAAAGATAAAGATAAAGATAAAGATAAAGATAAAGATAAAGATAAAGATAAAGATAAAGATAAAGATAAAGATAAAGATAAAGATAAAGATAAAGATAAAGATAAAGATAAAGATAAAGATAAAGATAAAGATAAAGATAAAGATAAAGATAAAGATAAAGATAAAGATAAAGATAAAGATAAAGATAAAGATAAAGATAAAGATAAAGATAAAGATAAAGATAAAGATAAAGATAAAGATAAAGATAAAGATAAAGATAAAGATAAAGATAAAGATAAAGATAAAGATAAAGATAAAGATAAAGATAAAGATAAAGATAAAGATAAAGATAAAGATAAAGATAAAGATAAAGATAAAGATAAAGATAAAGATAAAGATAAAGATAAAGATAAAGATAAAGATAAAGATAAAGATAAAGATAAAGATAAAGATAAAGATAAAGATAAAGATAAAGATAAAGATAAAGATAAAGATAAAGATAAAGATAAAGATAAATTTATTTGCATTAAACATGTGTAGTATATACAGGACATATCCTTTACATTAGTTCTTTTTAATTAGTGCGAGTATCAACATGTTTTACCATGACGGCGTACAAATGTAATTAATATAAATTATGATAAGTAATGACTATAATGTAAGCAATTATAAGAATTGATTCTAATATTAATTAAAGAAGAAATTGTTAACAGTGAAGTAATGTTCGTATGAAATTGTCGATTATCGCTTGCCCCGTACCTTGGAGAGCACGTTAAACCGTTGAGCCCGGCTGTCATGAAGATCTTTAAAACTAGTTGCAGGAGTCAGTACCCTCAAATAAACTAATACTGGTGTAAGCCATGGAATATCTCTAGCCCTTTTGTTACGGAGGTCTGATGGCAGTCGCTCTGAGTAAAATCTGATATTATATCATATCCGGCTAGAACAGTAAGTGGACACCATACTCCAAGGTGCAAGTAAGTCGTGGATGCAACCGGGATAACGCTTGGGCGATGATGATGATTATTATAGTAACTGTTGCTAGCTGAGCCGGCGAACTTCTCACCGCCTTACGCGGCGTGGATTCGTACCCGATACCCTTTGCATGGCAGTCTGTTAGTATCCTGACTAGGCTATCACTGTCTTGAAATCTTCGCACTCTCTGAAATCGTTTACTTCATGTTTTACTGCCCTCATTTCATAATCGTAAACTGTAGTTTAATTTCAATACCCTCATTTCAATAATAATGCATGTACGAAATACACAATAATGTCGTATATTACCTATACGACATTACGATTGATTGAGTTCGCAATAAATGAAAATAACTTTGAATAATTCAATGCTCTTTCGAATTGTATGCACTGAACTTAATGTGTCGTGAATTATCTTTCATATTTGGACAAAGAGAATGTTAAAGTCTCGGATGGGCCAATTATTTTTTATGGAGCATCATTGGTTCGATTTTCACATGAAACAAAGACCGGAATGTAGCCTTTTGTGTACGGTGTTACTTTTCACTACATTTTCATGTAAAAAACTCCTAAATCAACCAAGAATAAATCCTATGCGACGGGCGATTTTACAAACATTTAAAGACCGGACACAAAAACATCATACTCGACAATAATTGTAGATCACCCAAAGTGTTGTCCCGTATGGGGTTCGAACCCGCAACACTCTGCGAAGTGGTAAACGGTACGGCGGCAACTTAACCACTCCACCGCATTTTCAGTCTGAGTCAGTACTCGTATATGAACACAACAAACAAATCCTTGTGATGCAGAAAATTTAAAATTATATCATAGGTAAAATTCTCCGCATAGGAAATGTTAGCTCATAATTGCCTACCATGTGGCCTGACAAGCATGTGACTTGAAAGGTGATGAATATGAGAGTTGTGGGATATAAGGCAAGAGGCAGACCAAAGAAAAGATGGATTGCGTGATGGACGACATGAATGAAAAGGGAGTGAATAACCAGATGGCGCCTGATAGAAGATAATGGAAAAGAAATACATTCTGCGCCAACCTTAAGTAATATGGGAACAGGGCAGGCAGAAGAAGTGATCGCCGCAACTCAAGCGCTAATGATGAAGAGTCAGCATCCTCAAATATCCAGAGTGATGACTGTCAAAGATCTTTATGTCAGCAGGATCCGGTGATAAAACTTGCTCTCCGAAACACAAAATAAGCGTCAATATAATACGCATGTATCTTAAGATAAGTCTGTGATGCGTTCCGTGGAGGGGAAGCAAATACCCTCTGAATGGCAGTCTGTTGGTATCTTCACTGAGGCAACTCAGATCACAGGTAAGGATAATAAATAAATATCATATTAAAATCAATCATAATTCTCAAAACTTTCTTCGTTTTAATAAAATTGATTACGTTTCGGCTGGTCTGTTTGCGTTACCACAAATGAAGATTAATGATGCGACTTGTTTTCTGGTTTTCGTCTTTATTTATGCTATCTTCTTGTAACTATATTGATAAATAGTAAATAGGTGAAAATTTTCAGACAAATTCTACAAATTTTAATATATATTTTTTTACATTTGACTGACAGCCGCGTGAGCAACGCACTCGTTTGCCACATACTCACCATATCAAATAGTAATCTTTATTTTATTCATTCACTAAAATATAATAACATACCTATAATCATTACCAGTGACGTACCTAATTTATACCAATGCAGTATAAAACTTAAGTCAAAAACCTACAACTAATCACATTGCAAGATTCTAAAAAAATCTGCTTAAAACGTAACTAAGAGCAGTCAAAGTCAAAAACCAGCAGGCCAGAAAAACATTCAGAGTAAATATTCAGACTGCACGGTTGGCGTAGTGGTTTAAGTGGTAACCTTGCCGCTTGGTACTGCGCCGCGTGTCGTGGGTTTGATTCTCACACGAGACAACACTTTGTGAGATCCACAAATTGTGGTCTCGAGTCTGAGTGTTCTTTGTGTCCGTTGATTGAATGTGTGTAAAGTCCCCCGCGACACAGGAATTTCTTCCTAGTGCGGAAATTGTCTTGAAAAAAAATTACCTCGGCAATCATACCAGTCTCAATAAATTCCACTGTTTATGTCCCTTAAATCAGAAACCGAATTAAGACTGAACCAAATGTTTACAAACCGAATCGGATTCGGCATGACACTTTAAAATATCGCGCTAAACGCTCTGTGTACAAAATCTAAAACTCAATGTAATTTAATTAATTTTAGCCTATAAATCTTTACCGGTTTACCGGGTACACCCTGTATCTGTAATTCGCGTTATGATATTGATTAAAGGAGATTCCTTGCGTTCGGAATTTGGGATATTTTTCCGAATGGATGTAATATCAGATTTATTACAGCCAATCTTTGATTAAACGTTAATTAATATTGTACATTCTGAATGAGTTATATTCACCTGAAACAGTTCTTTGCTTGAAAATTTGCTTGTAATTTGGATAGTTAATTATTATTACTAGACTACTTCTTAATCCCTCAATCTGTGTAATTACCTCGTAAGTATTTATGTCAGTCATAGATCTAGGCAAATTTTGTGTATTTACAGAAGTGTATAGATGCCTATAATTATTCGTAATATTTCAAATAAGATAGCCTGGTTTTGACTATTTGATTCTATAGCGTATCTATTGCTTCGGGTGTATTTGTGTGTGCGCAAGCTGCAGCTATAAAAGCTAACGTTATTTGTATATGAAAGGTAATATACATAATATGTATGTAACGTATCCTAAACGCATAATGATATTATCTGTCATCTGAAAATTAGGGGAAAACATTTTTCAGGAATGTTACGGTTATGGTACTATACGAAATTACGAATAAATCGTCCAAAAATATATGTTTCATATATCAAAATGCCAAACAATCTTCATATAAAGCAACAGCTTCCAATTACTCCACACTGTGTACATTCATCTGTCGACTAAACTCATAGATTGCAGTCCCGGGACGCCCGTTATAAAGTGGTAGTAAGTAAACTAACATTGATTGCTACATAATATCGACAAGTAATGAAGTCTAGGACATCGCTTGCCGACAAAATACGATCGTTCCCAAGAGAAAGACCGGTAGGATTTCATTAAATTTACCGACCACACTCCGTATATTACGTAAGTATAGTTTATTATTAAGGAGTTTAAATCCAATTACTGTTACTTTTTTAATATTCTGTTATGTTTTTTTGTAGTAGAAGTATATTATTAGTATTTTCTAGAAAAATTGCTTCTATATTATTGTTGTAAGAATATATAAGCAATCATTCTAGAAAATCCTGTTAATCTGTTTTTTACGATAACTCAGAAATGATCCAAATGACTGGGTGATGGCAATTAATTATAATATCAGCCATGTATTTAAACTATCCCATTGCTGGGCACTGGCCCCTTTATCAAAACGGAGCCATTGCTTAGTTTATTTATTCACATTCATCACCTACCTATAGATTTCGATCCAGGCTCTTCAAAGAAAACTGTCAGTCAATATGTCGAATTTTACTCCACTTAGAAATAGAATCTAAGACTCACTATCAGCTTAAACCGAACTCAAAATATTCGAAACATAATGCCAAAATATACAAAACTGAATTCTCAATTTGATGATGTAGTTTGCAGAGACATTTCACCTTTATGGACGAATCTATAGTAGCCCTAACCCACAGCTCTACTAATGTTGTCTAACGGCCATTTTCAATATTCGATCCACACATGGATTTTGAGATTCGAAATTCATGTTTGACATATTTTGTATGGAGCTTATGTCAAAAATTAATCTAAAATCTATAGTTCGAATATTGAATTTCGTAGTTAGTCAATTTTGTGCACTACACACTCAGTTAATCTGTTTGTCCAAATAATGCCTTTGAGTTGCCATGATTGATTACTGAGAACCACCTTCAAAGGTATGTGGAATATTTGCGGCTGTGTTGCATTGATCCAGGAATCTTGCTTGAGAGAAATACCTTGAATTATGGGAATTTAACCTACGGATATGCTTCTGCCTACGCGTTACATTAAGGTGAATATTTAGCCTTACTTAAACAAGGACAAGTTCAAGAGGTCTATATCCACCAGTGCATGCTGATGATAACGATGAAAACAAGTACGTAACATAATATTAAACCCGATTTCTTAAACTACTTTGATAAGACGGTATTATGTTAATTCAACATTTATTCCATTGACTTTAATGGAGAGTAGCTTTACAAAAAAGTTTCTTTGGTTCTTCGTATATTAATTTTCTTACAGAGAAGAGCATTCATAAATTAAAACAATGCATCGCATATTTGATACCACCTACATACATACAGATACTAAAACCTACTTAAAAGGGAATAAAATAATTCTTACTTAATTTAAAGACTGCTAAGACGATTGATGTCTCTTATTTTACTCAATTTTTGATATATTTATATCACTTAACTATTTACTAAAAAACAGCATGTACGACATGCCGTAACTTTATTATCTACAAAATATTCTCAACTCGATGCAAAATATATTATGTTGTGCATTTTCATATGCTGCTTACATAATAAATAATATGAAAATTTCGACATGTACAAGACCATGCAATTTGAATTCTTCGCGATATTTTATAAGGCATGTTAAGTATTAAAATTGCCTGACAGCTGCTATGATGTAAGCCTATTTACTCTAGCTTTATGGAGTGTGTTACGTGATTTCGAAAGTGTAGTAGCTAATACCACATCCCTTTAAGTTTACAAATACAAATACCTGACAAAGAATGGACGTAACCCCAAAAATCTAAGTGCCTTAGCCATCTTGTATACCAAATATCTAATTTACTAATATTTGAATCAATAATATAATGCCACGTGTGGTAATCAAACTCATAACACCTCTCATAATATCAAGCGGTGCAGCAGTCGCGTCAACAGTATTCCAAGCAGGCGAACCACGGTTTTAACTAGTATATTCCATGATATACGAACCCTCGTATTCAATTCACCAACGCACTTAATTTTACTCACGCTCTTTAGCGACTTAGCTCGCCCCCAGTCATAATTTAACGGGAAAAGAACATAACCACTAAATGGCAGACCCTTTTACAGACCTCCTTGCAACGGCCTTCAAAATATTTCTTTGTATAGCCTTTCTACTGGCAACCTTACCTTTGTTGAGGCTCTAAGTAGGCAATTTATTGACCCTAATTAGTTAGTAGAACGAGGGTCGGCAAAGATTGCAGGCAGTGGTAAAGGTGTGTGAAATACATGGTGTCGGTTTATTGCCCTTGATGGGGTGTTAAAAGGCGGAGTGGTAAGCAGTATTGGAATATAAATTTGTATGAAAACTTGTTTGGATTTTTAATCCTCGTTGTAGAAATCGGTATTCAAATGCATGATAAGTACGTTTTTGTATGATATGTAAGTACTGTGTTGTTATTTGCGTAAGGAGGTGTATATTTAATTTTAAATATCATATATGAATATATTAAACTGCTAGCTTTAGTCAGCGGCTTTATTAGGGTACCTATGCTAAAGCTTTATCCGCTGCGTCGTTTCGCGTAGGTACCAAAAAAAATCCCAAGTGCTTACGGCTCAACGCGCCGCAAGAACTTGACGGGCGTGCTCAATAAATCAGTCATTTTTTATTCGTTTGTAGCGTTAGGGTGCTAAAGTGATGTTATTGTTCAACTTAATGAATTATTCTTTCACATGATCCCAAATACACTACGTTTGAATGAAGTGTTTACTTTATGCGAGGGGCAGAACCGGATGCTATATAAACAATTACGACTTAGTCGAAACAATTGCTTATCGTGATAACAATACAAGTTTCACCATAGTTCCTTTTGCTTTTTTATATACCTGGTGATATTATCTTAACAAATATATAAAATTATAGTAATACTTGCTTGAAAAGTTATATAGATATTAGCATGTGAAAAAAAAATTTCTTTCGCTGACTTTGCATTTTAAAAAACATCATTTTAAGCAAATATTTTAATTATATATGATACTTTTATGTTTTTATTGTGAATAAACTAATTAATTATGAAGTTATAGCAAAACAAGTAATAATATTGTGTATTACTTTAATTTAAGAGATTTTTACAAACAATTATCGAAAAAACGGCATTTCTTATTTATTGAATGTAAATACGTATGTTGATAAGGTTACATTTATGCTCTGTGTTATTTTTTTATTATGAGTATATAAATAAACCTATCATATGATGTATAATACTGATATTGTTCGTGAGATACTGAGTATCGAAAAATTCAGGTTATTTTTTGCGGGAAAAAGTAAACAACTGTGCACATTCCAGTAAGAGTAATTCTTATCGGATTCTTATCGGAAATGGTTCTTTTGCTTGGAAATCTAATTGGTAAGAAACTTATGTAGTTTTGAATCAGATATATTACATAAAAAGGTATTTAAAAAAATAAAATACGGAAATTGGTGGCAATTAACAATCAATTCTTTGTTTTATTGTTTTATGTTTAAAATTAAAATGTTTCTTTTAATTATATTTATTTTCTCTAAAAGTAAATTAAATAACCATTCTAACTGTGTATAATACTTATATACCTCCCTTAGTAAAAAACGACGAGAAAAAGGAATATGTCAGAAATATAAAATCGCGCTTCAAAATATTAATAATTTTCACTTTATACTGCCCTTGCGTGGACTACATGTATATCATTTGGTGTTATTTGGTATCATCCGAAAGTTCATTTCATTACGCGTCTATTGATATAGAATTTAGCGCAATCCGTTAAGTTTTAATAAAACGAACACTAGTTACTTGTGCGCAGTCTACGGTTTCAGAAAAAAAGGGACTTTTGTCCCTTGGAGCAAACAACGGCTTTGGAAAAAAGGAAGTTTCGTCCCTTGAAACAATCGACAAGCTATTTGTCAAAATGAATTTGACAACGTATTTTAACATTTTATCGGCATGCATGCTTATAAAAAAATGTTCGTTACGGAAACGTTCATTTTAAAATTTATGGCTTACGCTTATACTTTATATTGTTACGAATTGAAAATAACGCCATCTATCAGTGAATGGGAGAACTACATGACATTAGATGTATCGGTTGTTTAAGGCTGTTTCATCTATCCTCTAATAGATGGCGTAGGTGTAAATAGAACATTTACGCAATTCTAGAAACACCTTACACGTTTCCAGAAATATCGTGAGTCGTCTCGAAAAGCCTAGTGATGTTATCCGGCCAGTATAAATAGAGCGGGAGCGAACGGACCGGACAGTAACAATTGAATACGGAAAGCGATCAACATCAAGCGAAGGAAGTAATTCGGAAGTGTTTAGTGGTGTTTTATTAGTGTTGTTCTAGTGGTGTGAATAGTGTGTTTACTAGTGAAGTGAAAATTAAGTGTGTGTATCTAGTGTTATACTTAGTGTTTGTGTAGTAAATAAAGTTCAGTTTTCTGGCATATTGAGTTATAATTTATCGTCGAACCCCAGCTCGTAACAAATTGGTGTCAGAAGAAAGGGATAAATTATGCCGGTTATGCCGAAGGAAGAAACTGAAGGTGTGCGTACCAGGAACCAGCACCAGCAAGACCTGGACCAGAGACGCTTCGGAGACGTTCCTTCTCCATCGCCTAGTGGACCAGGCGCCTCCGCAGCTGCAGTGGAACCTGCAAGCGCCTCACACTCCGGAAAGGTGCCCGACATCGCGGCTCTGATGGCGTTCATGCAGGAGCAGGTCCGCCGTCAGGAGGAGCAGGCTCGCCGTCAAGAGGAGCACGTGCGCCGCATGGAGGAACAGCTACAGCGCAACAAGGAGGAGCGGGCTCGCCGTCAAGAGGAGCACGCGCGCCGCCTGGAAGAACAGCTACAGCGCAACAAGGAGGAGCGGGCTCGCCGTCAAGAGGAGCAGGCCCGCCGTCAGGAGGAGCAGGCTCGCCGCCTGGAGGAACAGCTACAGCGCGACAAGGAGGAGCAGGACCGCCGTCAACAGGAGCAGGCTCGCCGTCAAGAGGAGCACGCGCGCCGCCTAGAGGAGCAGCTGCCGCGCGACAAGGAGGAGCACGCTCACCGTCTGGAGGAACAGCTGGTGCTCTTGAAGGACCTCTGCGCCGCAGTGGGGAAGGACTTGAAGGCGGTCAAGGAGGAACTTCAGCAGCACGAGGCCCGTATCAGCGACGTAGAGATGCTCGTGCACGACAAGCTTGAGACTCGCGTCGCCTCTATTGAGAAGCGTGTACATGATCACCTCGAGACCCGTATTGCCGAAGTGGAGAAGAAATTGTGTAGGCTCGGGTCCTACGACGTTACACCTGCAGCTGTGGCGCCCTCACCTCGTTGGTTTAAGGTTCCACCATTTGATGGCTCATCATCGTGGTATGCATACAAGGTCCAGTTTGAGGCCGTTATGCGAACGAATGGGTGGAACAAAGAACAGGCCTTCACCGCCCTAACCTTGGGCCTTCGTGATCAGGCCTTGACGGTGTTGGAGGTGCTTGGGCAAGACGTCTCCTATGAAAAGCTAATGGTGGCGCTGGAGGCGAGATACGGTGACGCACACCTAGAACATGTGTATCGTGCTCAGCTGAAGGACAGGGCACAACGCACTGGAGAAACTCTGCAGCAGTGGGCTCTAGAGGTGGAAAGGCTGGTCAGGAAGGCATACCAGTCGTCGCCTGCGCTTATTGACGAGAACCTCGTACAAGCGTTTACGGATGGGGTCCGGGACCTGGAAGTTAGAGCAGCGGTAAGACTTGGGCACTTCAAGTCCCTGAAGGAAGCCTTAGCCTACGCTCTGGAGGTGGAAGCAGCGCGTCACGAGGATCGAACTTACCGTATCAGGGAAGTTGTTTCTTCACCACGGTGCTACAACTGCGGGGAAAGAGGCCATATCCGCTTGAGCTGCCCAAAGCGTACGCGGCACGTTGGTACCCTGTCTCCACCAAAAGGGTCACCTGACGTACCTGTCTGGCGGCGAGAGCCACGTAGCGCAGATGCTCTGACGCGTAGGCCTTACCCCGACCAATGCAAACACTGTGCAAGACAGGAAGCGAAGCCGGCAGCGCTAGTGAGAATGTTGAAGACGGATCTGAGCGACGGATGGAAAGAAGCTTTGCAGCGTGCTCAGCAAGAAGACAAGGACGTACAGCCGATTCTCAAATGGAAGAAATCAGGCGCTCCTAGGCCCAAATGGAGTGATATCGCAGCAATGAGCCCTGTCACCAAAGGTTATTGGGCACAGTGGGAAAGCTTGGTTGTCCAGGATGGAGTTCTGTGCCGCAAATGGGAAAACGCTCGAGGTAACCAATGCCATCTGCAAATGGTAGTGCCCAAGACTAAGGTGCCGGAAGTACTACGGCTCTATCACAATGGTGCTTCGGGAGGTCACATGGGTGTTAAGAAGACGCTTACTAAGGTCCGAGAGCGGTTTTATTGGCTCCACTGTCGGAATGACGTCGAGGATTGGTGCCGCAAATGCACAAGTTGTGCGGCTGTGAAGGGGCCACATACTCGTAGCAGAGGTGCATTCAAGGTGTGCAATGTAGAAGCTCCATGGGGGTCGGGACGGCGGATGTCTGGGAGGATGAGTACTCGCTGCGACCGGAGGGCGAACAACAAGGGCTTCGATGAGGGGTCATTGGTGTGGCTTCATGGCCCAGTACGAAGCAAAGGCAAATCGCCTAAGTTACAAGCCAGATGGGACGGGCCATATGGCATAATTACCAGGATGAACGACGTCACCTATCGAATCCAGAAGGGGTCGCGAGGTGCACCGAAGATAGTTCATGTGGACCGGTTGGCTCGTTACTATGGGTCTAACGATGTTCGAGACGAACACGTTTAAGAGGGAGGCCGTGTTACGAATTGAAAATAACGCCATCTATCAGTGAATGGGAGAACTACATGAGATTAGATGTATCGGTTGTTTAAGGCTGTTTCATCTATCCTCTAATAGATGGCGTAGGTGTAAATAGAACATTTACGCAATTCTAGAAACACCTTACACGTTTCCAGAAATATCGTGAGTCGTCTCGAAAAGCCTAGTGATGTTATCCGGCCAGTATAAATAGAGCGGGAGCGAACGGACCGGACAGTAACAATTGAATACGGAAAGCGATCAACATCAAGCGAAGGAAGTAATTCGGAAGTGTTTAGTGGTGTTTTATTAGTGTTGTTCTAGTGGTGTGAATAGTGTGTTTACTAGTGAAGTGAAAATTAAGTGTGTGTATCTAGTGTTATACTTAGTGTTTGTGTAGTAAATAAAGTTCAGTTTTCTGGCATAGTGAGTTATAATTTATCGTCGAACCCCAGCTCGTAACAATATACTACTGGTTTCATACATACTCCACATTTAAAATATTATAATATACTAGAGGACGCCAGCAGCTACGCCTGCATTTTTTTTAATTTATCCGTTTTGGCTGATCCCGTGGGAATTTCGGGAAATTCCTTCTTAGTGCACCCCTACGTGCGCCAAGGAACATACATGCCAAATTTCAGCTTCCTGCGCCCAATAGTTTCGGCTGTAGTGTGTCTGTCAGTCAGTCAGTAACGCAAGGATTTTATACATTAAGATTATATCACAAAAAGAAGAATCATTAGTGTTTTCCTGAAGAAATCCAAAGCGAACAATAATTAATACTGCTCTCTTAAGTAAGCTTCACCGTCGAATTTCGGTTGAACCGGAAAGTTCTTTATAAAGTTAGTAGACCGGAAAGGTTTAACCATTTATCAGTCTCAGTTCCTATCTTCAGTGCTTTTGTAGAGAGAGTAATAAGGGGAAAACATCTTAAATTCAGATACTAATTTACTGTACAATAACATGTCAATTAATAATTAAGTAGAAGTTAATATGTTAATAAAAAAATATATATGAAATGGTGATAAAATGTGTCTATGTCCTATAGTAGAAGTTTAAAATTCTTATAAATGTCATCATTTCGCGGAAGTTGTATAAGCTTACTTATTTAAAACGAAAACTACTTAGCGAAGTTCCGTATGGTTTTCAACAGTAGACAGAGTGATTTATGAGGAATGTTTCTGTGTACGATTTTATCGCGACCCATCATACCGTGCCGACGGCAAAATGCACGGCGAAACCATTATTTTGTTGACTTTGATTTGAATAATTCTGGGTGGTAATTTCAAAAAATCCTCTGTAAGGGTGCACCCTT
Organism: Euclidia mi; assembly: GCA_944739405.2. Taxonomy (NCBI): domain Eukaryota; kingdom Metazoa; phylum Arthropoda; class Insecta; order Lepidoptera; family Erebidae; genus Euclidia; species Euclidia mi. The sequence continues at coordinate 80,694,644 of OX123191.2, read as the reverse complement.
GTAGTCCTCAAGGAACATTTTAGCGTCAAATAGTTTCGGCTGTGATCGCACAGCATTGTCTGTCAGTCAGTCAGTAACGCAAGAATGTTACCGTAATCAGTATATATCAACCGATTATTCACTAAAACTAGTAACAATTCACCTACAAAGCAGAGTCAATTGCATGAGTTGAGAATGGGATTACTGAAATATGTAGCTCTATCGGTAAAATTTCTCGTTGCAACTGAACAACGTAAATCCTTTACAAACTAGCGATTACGATCACTTTATACAATGTTTTACACTGTAGGTAACTGGATTTGTAGATGCAAGTTTATAACCTTCTTCGTTGCTATTACCTGTATAATTTTATAGAAGGTAAAACAAGTAATATCCCGCCGTAGCTTTTAGACAGCAGTGTTAGTTGGCATTTCTTATTGTAAAGGAGAGGAAGATTGATCGATCTTCTAAATCCTTTCCCAAATAATACTCTTTCTATCTTCGTTTTTTCCTAAGAAAATCATAGAGAGCGTGATCTCTACGTTTTCTAAGCGGTTTCGGTTGCCTGGAATGTTATTTTTATTTTGGCCATAGTAAAATGTTATTGATGCCGAAGTTATAGCCTGTAAATTCCCCTGGTCATACGACTATAGAGATATTAAACGGACAGATTAAACAAATGCTAGTTATTACTTTTGGATAGCTATATACAGGAAAACGAATAAAGATCTGAATTATTAAAAAATAACCAATAGCCGTTATTTTCCATGGAAATATTAAATCGGTCTATTGTTCGTATAAGTATTTAATAGACAAGGATTTAAACTTTTATTTATTTAACTTAGGCGTTTTTGACCTGTTTCATCCTCCAACATATTTGGGTGAAATATTAATATAAATATTCCTCGGGCAAAAATTTCAAGTAAGAAATGAATACGAAACGCATTGTAAATATGCAGGTACAAAAACCAAAAGACCTGCTATCAAGATGTTCCATTTCCAAGCACGTCTAAACAGCTGGTAAAAGCATAAAAGCATTTCCCAATATCAAAACATGGAGGAAGAACTTAAAAGAGATTTCACCGTCATGCAGGGATATTTTTCCGCGCTATCAAACGTCCTGTCCACAAAGGTCTGGTGTTTCCGAGGCTTTGTGAAAGCGACGTGGCGTCCGTATTGTGTTAGGCTTAACGCTTCGAAATTGTCACGTTATTTACAATATAGAGTTTATTTTTATGGTCTAAATTTTGTTTACTGACATCATTGAGATTTGCCTCAGGTCCAGTTTGATATAAGGTTACGACAGCTCAGTATTCAATTAAGCTTTGGTGTCGGGGGAGAACTTCAAAAAGCAGTGATTGCATTACAAACTTTCCTATTCTTTTGAAAGATGAATAGCTCTCTAAAAGAATTTAATCATTACGTAGGCAACAGAAAATATTCAGTGATTCAAAGCGTGTCCAATTTTGTTCTGGTGGAATAGTTTCCTGCATACTTAATGCACTTATGTAGACTAATTACACTTCCATTCTAAGAATTATGATTCATAAAACGTATATTACGGATACATATTCATAGATTCTCGACTGTTTTGCACATATGTTTTCTCGACTGTTTTGCACATATGTTTAGCGCAAGATTTAAATTAAATAAAACAAGATATTTGCACCATCTAAACTAGTATTATAATTGCAAATGTGTGTTTGTTAATTTGTCCTTCTTTCACATCTCGAAGGCGAAGCCTATGTCACTCTCCAGTCTTCAAAGAATCTCCGCACTCAAAAATCATAGCATCACATTGCAGATGGTATTATTTTTGAGTGCGGTGTTTTGGTGACGAGGTGACTTATTTATACATTTATTTTATTTTATTTTATTAAATCACTAACAATTTTTACATTGTGTCTGATATAGCACATTAATGTTGGCAAGACATGGTATAAATTTAGAAACAACAAAACACAACAAAATAATACAATTAACAATCAATACAATAGATACTATTAAGAATCACTAATTGCATTAAGATAGTACTAATTACTCAACCTTGACAATATTATCAGTAGTTCCAATTTAGTAATAGATGCAATAATTATTAATATTATTATATTAAATTACTAATATTATTTTACCCAGCTAATAGCTTGGCATAAATAAGAAATAGGATACAGTTAGCCCCTACCATCGACGGGATATTATTTGTTTCACCTTGTATAAAAATATACAGGTACAGAAAAGATTACAATCTTGCATCGACAAATTCAGTTACTAAGGTGTAAAACATTGTATAAAGTGATAGCAATCGCTAGTTTGTAAAGGAATTACATTGTTCAGTTGCAACGAGAAATCATACCGATTGAACTATTTCAGTAATCCCATTCTCAGCTCATGAAACTGAGTTGGCTTTGTTGGTGAATTGTTCTAGTTTTAGTGAATTCGGGTAATTTAAAAATGTATGTAAAATTCTAGCGTTACTGACTGACCGAGAGACATCGCACAACCGAAACTATTGTACGCTGAAATGTTCCTTGAGGACTGTAAGGGTGCACTAAAATTTTTGAAATTCCCACCCAGAGTTATTAAAATCAATGTCAACAAAATGGTTTCACCGTGCGTTTCATCGTGAGCACGGTATGACGGGTCGTGATAAAATAATACACATAAACTTTCCTCACAAACCACTCTAATCTACTGTTGAAAACAACACGAAAATTCGTCCAGTAGTTTTGGTTTTAAATAAGCAAGCCTATACAATGCCCGTACTAAACGAGAAATAAGAATTTAAAACTTCTATTTAATTATCAATTGATGTGTTACTGTGCAGTAAATTAGTACCTGAATTTAAGGTGTTTTTTTCCCTTATTACTCTTTCTACAAAAGCACTGAATAAAGGAACTGAGTATGTACTACTATAAATGGTTAAACCTTTCCGTTCTACTAACTTTATAAATCACTTTCCGGTTTAACCGAAATTCATCGGTGAATCAGCCAAAAGCTTACTTCAGAGAGCAGTATTCATTATTGTTCGCTTTGGATTTCTTCGGGAAAACACATAATAATATGATTCTTCTTTTTGTGATATAACAATATTTGAAATAATAATCTTTTATTTCTCAAATAATACAAACAATTTACACATTACAGTTTATCTCAGATCGAACATTGTTGTTGTATTTCACTTAAATGTACTGACGCTGTTTCCCCAAACTAGGCGAGTGCCTGTATTTTGGGGGCCAGTGTTCAGCCCTAGACATGATTCTTTACAAATTTGTTTTATTTTACTTATTGTATGGTATTTTCTAATTTTAATTGGATTGTGATTATTAGTAAGAATATAGTTCATTGTTTCTAAAATAATTCAAAAGATCTTAGATAAGGAACCATAAAGACAAAAAATAGAAAATGGATGTTGTATAATCAATAATTACATTAAAAATTAAAAAACTGGATTTGAAGCAAGTATAATAATTATTAGTTGGTAATAAATAAATATTTTACAATTGGGTTTATATGTCAAAGGTTTTGTGCGCGTGTGTGTGTGCGTGTGTGTGTGTGTGTGTGTGTGTGTGTGTGTGTGTGTGTGTGTGTGTGTGTGTATTTGTGTGTGTATGTGTGTTTGTGTGTGTATGTGTTTGTGTGCGTGCGTGCGTGCGTGCGTGCATGTGTGTGTGCGTGTGTCATGTGATATATGATAGTAAATCTTCAGTCTGCTTGTAATTTAGTTGGTTTAGCCAAGCGGTAACTTTCCGTTTGGCGTCGTTGCTGTTTATCTCGGCTATATTAAGAGTTTTATTTATTTTATTATATAGTTTACTGCTTATGCTGGTAAATTGTCTCTTGGCAAAAGAGGTTCTACAAATAACCCTTGGGCAGACTGGCATTCCGGTGCGCCTATTTGGATTAGGCGAGACATTTTGGTGCTTTTTCATTATACATTTGAGCACAAAGAGCTGTCGGACGGTTAAGACTTGGCATTCAGTGTATAGTTTTTTAGTTGGGTGCCTGTATGGTTTTTTACTCATCACTTTTAAGACAGCTCTCTGTGCCCTCTCTAGAGGTAAAAGATGTGTCTTTGATGCTCCTCCCCATACAGTAATGCAGTACTGAATAATGGATTGACACAGAGCCAGGTATATTTGCTTGATTTTGTCAGGCGCTGCGCACTCTCTCAGACATTTGAAGGTGTGTATGAGACGTCTCACCCGGGCCGTCACCATGAGAATATGCTTGTCCCATCTTAGACCACTGTCAATTTGGACACCTAAATATTTGGTGGTTTCGGCTCGTGCGAGTACCCGGCAGTTGCAGTCATCCCTTGATAGACAGGTGTGCACTTTAACGCTGTAGTCACTTGGAGGGTCATTTATTTTATTTATGGAAAAAGGTACGTAGACAGTTTTAGATAAATTTAGCGTAAGTAGGTTTGAATTTAGCCAACGCATGATTTTAGCCATAGCATCTTCAGCTTTCTCCTGGACAACTTGCCAGTTCGGTCCCCAAACCAAAATTGCGGTGTCGTCTGCATATGTAAATATGCTAGTGTTTGAAGAGGACATTTTACAGAGGTCATTTATGTACAGCTGAAAAAGTGTAGGGGACAGGATGCTTCCCTGGGGAACTCCGTATGTAATAGTTTGTGCTTTGCCTAGATAGTCACCTATTTTTACACATTGTTGCCTACCTGTTAGGAAGTCCCTGACGAAGTCGCAAGTAACGCCCCGAATACCCAGTTTTTCCGCTTTGGCCAGGAGAATGGGGACAGAGACTGTATCAAAAGCTTTTGAGAGGTCCAAAAATATGCATAGACATCTATTTTTATTGTCTAAATGTTTTACTATCTTGCTGGTTAGGTCTATCACCGCGTGTTCGGTTGAAATGCCTGAGCGAAACCCGTATTGATTTGGAGCTAAAATTTTGTACGTCTCTAAATATTTCTTTAAGGCATTGTTAAAAACTCTTTCCAAAATTTTTGATAGAGCAGGTAATACTGCTATTGGTCGGTAGTTATTGACACAGTGTCTGTCACCACTCTTATGAATCGGGTGTACAATGGCTTTTTTAAAAGCTTGCGGAAAAGTGCCAGTTCTAATGGCGGAATTGCAGATGTGAGTTATGCAAGGAACAATAGCTGAACGCGACTGAGTAAAAGAAGAAATGTGGAGTATGTATGAAACCAATAGTATAAAGTAAACCATCAATTTTAAAATGAACGTTTCCGTAACGGAACATTTTTTTTATGAACATGCATGCTGGTAATATGTTAAAATCCACTGTCAAAATCATTTTAACAATTCAAGGTTTTACATAGTTAATAACAATAATATGTAGCCCACACACGCGTGGGCTACATATTATAATGTAACCCTGGTGTCATATTGTCGTGTACTCTAGTGCTAAAATAATTTAACGCTGTAGAAGGGTATACGAGATAAATAATGAAAAAGATAGTAAATCATATTTTCTGGCATAATATTCTATATCCTTATAGGTCATCATCATCCTCTTAGCGTTATCCCAGTTTCAATCTAGGATCCGCTTTCTAGTCTAACCGGATTCGGCTGAATATTAGCTTTTCCACGGAGCGACTGCCTGTCTGACCTCCGCAACCCGAAGGGATAGCGATATTCCTTGGTTTAGACTAGTGTCAGTTTATTAGAAGGTTCTGACGCCCTGTAACGATTGTCAAAGATCTTCATGACAACCGGGACCGACGGCTTAACGTGCTCTCCGAGGCACGGGACAAGCGATAATTAACAATTCAATACGCACATAACTCCGAAAAGTCATTGGTGCGCGCCGTGGATTCGAACCCGATACCCTCTGCATGGCAGTCTGTTGGTATCTCCACTAGGCTATCGCTGCAGGATTCTATATCCTTATAGGTACGTTCACATAAAATGTACGTTATTATCTAGTGTATTGAATAGGTTCGATTTAGAATACTTCACATGTCTTTTAAGAACATTATGGAGAACTCTCAGACATTTAGGTTGCCGCACGATGGTTTCCTTCGCCGTTTGGCAAGTGAGAATACCTAATAACCAACTTAATACGCAATAACTTCGAAAAGTCTGAGGAGCGCGCTTTTGGTTCGAACCTAAGATCCTCTGTGTGGCAGTCTATTGGTTTCTCCATTAGGCTATCGCTGTTTTTACGTACATAGTAGTGAAATCAGTGCTGGTGCGATTTAATTTAATGTGACGGAAGAAAACGAGCTTTTACGGCTCCTTCAGAAATTATCACAATACAATCGTATCTTGTAGTGGCAAAGACAGGCTTTATACACGTTGTCAGTAACAGGCAAGTAGCTGAGTAGCAAAAACAGCGACTGAAGTCGCGATTGAAGCGCGTGAGGGTGACTACAGACAGGTACGCAACGCAAAAACTTGAAAGACGGTCGAATTTGACTTATTTGCTGATCGGAAAAGAAAAGCAACATTTGCAGAGGTCTCTATTATGATGGGTGACCGCTTGTTGTGCAATGCATTTTCGTGCTCTGACGGCATCCATCCCAGTTCTTGTTTCGGGTTAAAAATAGTAAGAGCATGTAGGATGCCTCTGGTCGGTCTATAAATACCAGAAATGGCCACACTCACACAAAAAGAAGAACAAGATGTCAACGCAACGCAAAATGGCTTATTATAAAAAAACATACTGCATGAAAAAGCAACATTGATATGTTCTTATTAACAAAACAACAAACTACTTACAACATTGACTATTTGTAAAACTTTTTGAATAATGTACCTAAATTCTTAGAAGGCTTTTATTTACTTATAATAAAAAAATTGTCGTTTAACTGTGTTTATTCTCTATATTTTTTATTCCTCTGTGTCTGTTAGAAATTGGTAAAACCTTGTGATTCGATGAAGCAACTTAAACAACCTTTAAATTATAAAAACGGTCCTTTTAGGTACCTTAATAATATTCATCAAATTTAAATTTTCCCTTTTTTGCAACAAGTAAAACAAAATAACGTAAGGTAAATTAGGTCTTACATTATTCAAAATCTTGGTGCCAGCAGTAGCCTAGCTTACTAAAATATTCTTCTAAATATGCAAAAACTAGGTCAAGTTCACTGTGAATAAAGTCACTCATAAAACATCAAAATAGTTTTTCGGATTTCTTTGTAAAGTAGTACTTAGACCATTATTATACTTATGACCCGCTCGTAAGTTAACTTGGAAACTATGAGTAGACACTAAAGAGCTGAAATTTGGCAAGGTTATTTGACGGTGCTTATCTACTAGGTTGAATTAAGTGTCAACCAACATCTTATATTTTATGACAATTCTACTACCACCCTTTACTTCCCCGTGTACTAAAAGTAACAAATCGCCGCTCTTGAGAATTATAATCCTTTACGTCGTAAGTGCTCGGGATTATGAAAATACAAAATTTATATTCCACATTTTCTATACTCGCGGCAATCGCCTCCGTCTTTAAAATAAGCAAAATTTCAAGACATCCGCTCCGTAAAAGCAACATTAGCAATATTATATTATTGATGTTCATGGTAGCGCTCATAGCGAGACTTGACTTGCCATTCGTAACAGATCGTTAAGCAACGCTTGCACAGGTCACCACTCGGATGGGTGACTTCGGAGGGCACGTAAAGCTGTCGGTCCCGGGTCTTGTCTAAGGATAAGGATCGTTAGGCCATGTCGGAGGCCTTCGGGCGGTCTGAAAACTCCGACACCAGAGTTGGCCAGACACTCACACGAAAAACAAACAAACAATTGATGTTCACTTCTTAACCAACTCTGAAGTGTTTCAATATCAACAGCACTTAAAGACTTTAACTTAACACTCACGTACAAATGTTTTGTTGATTTACTAAATTGTGTGTACTGCTTGTTTTGAACAACATACTCGGTACAAATACAAAAAGATATAATTGAAGTTATATTTGGACTGAGGAGTCTATACTAAAAGTGTTATCGGCTATTGATTTTGTGAGTTGTTGTATGAGAACGGCTAGTGGAGATAGCATCAGACTGCTATGTAGAGGGTATCGAGTTCGAATCCACGGCGCGCACCACTGTCTCTTCGATGTTATTTGCGTTTTTAATTGTTAATTATCGCTTAACCCCGCCCCGGAGAGCACGTTAAACCAAATTGTGATATGTCATGTCTGACCATGCTGCGATTTAGTCTAACAGTTAAAGGCTTTATTAATGCTACTAATAGCCAGGTATGAGTAACTCTCATAAAAGGTGCCAAATAAGTATGAGTAAAAACTTGCAAAAGAAAAACCATAATTAGTATCATACCTAATCATTATCATATTGTAGTACCTCCGTGGTTCAGTGGATAGGGTATGCGTCTGCTAACTGGTGGGGCTTAAGAGGTTCGATTCCTGGAACGCGCAAAGGTGCTATTGAGGTTTCCTCATACTCCGTAGTAGCACGGAGTCTGGAAATGTGCCCGGTAACGGCAATAGACTCGGTCCTATACAGTAGGACCTGAAATTTCATAATATGGCGAAACATGTGTGGCTGCAATATTATACCTCTGCCTACTCGTTCGGCGACGCAGACGTTAGTCTACATAAAAAAATTGGGCAAGTGCGAGTCGGACTCGCGCACGAAGGGTTCCTTACCATCATCTATAAAAGAAAATCACGTTTGTTGTATGTATACTTAAATATTTTTTTAAGTTTCTACCTGTTTATTAAGATCGAGTAAAATAATTCTTAAAAATTACGTTTGACGTACTTATGGGAAAGGGGGGCCTTTAATATTTACTTTATTTTTATTAAATTATTTATTTTGAAAGTTAATAATCAACTATACCTATATTCTGTGAAAATTTTAAGCGTCTACCTGTTACCGTTAGTAATATTAAGCAAAAAATACGAAAACTAACACGTTTATTATATGGGGGTCCCATACAATAAACGTGTTAGTTTTCGTATTTATTGCTCAATATTACTAACGGTAACAGGTACATATTTTTATTTTATTTTTAGTATTTGTTTTTAAAGCGGCAACGGAAACACATAATTTGTAAAAGTTTCAACTTTCCAGCTACCACGGTTTATGAGATACAGCCTAGTGACAAACAGACGGACAGATAGACAGCGGAGGCTTAGTAATAGGCTCCCGTTTTTACCTTTTAGGTACGGAACCCTAAAAATTATAGTGATTATAAAGAATAATGTCCTCGTGTGTTTACACAAGGACATTATATTTTTCTTTATAATAGTCACTTTTTGCTAAAACGACACCTCCATATCACAGCGTCTTTTTGCTTTTATGAAATATAGCCTTGTTTTATATGCTGAGCTGAGAGCTGTGGCTATCAGTCACAAATCTAATGAGTATTGCCAGCTATCGCTGCGGATATGGATGCTTCCGTTAGTGTTTCGTATCGCGTACCGCACGTAGTATTGGTTTTACTGAAAACTTTATATGGTAGATGGAAAAGTAAGTACGCAGACTGGTAATTTGATAGTGAGTCTGTTAATATAGTGGTTAGTAATGTTGACTGCTGTGACGGAGGTTGTAGGTTCAAGTCGTACCCAGCCAGGGTTATATTGACGGGTATGATTATTGCATTTTTCACAAAATCCAGTCCTTTGTTTGTTTAGAAAGTCTGTTGTAACACGGGGTTCATTCAAAGTACCAAGATTGTATCAGAGAAAACGTTCTTTATAATAATTCTCTTCCCAGTCATATTCTTAGATTGCAGTTGGAAAGTTTCTTAGAATTTATTTCATTGCATTATGCCGCTCATCTGCGTCAATCTAAACAATTACTTGAAACTTCAAATATGTAAAAGTATGACTCAAAGTATCTTAGATGAGATACAAGATAATCAAGATACAAAGTGTTAGTTGTTAATTTTACGTGAAATTTCGCTTGTGGGAATTTTGAAGTTTGCTGTAAGTTTTATTAGAATGTGGTGTAACTATAAACTAAAATTAAGAGTTATTAAACGTTTTGGTAAGGTTGTATCAATGTTGCTAGAAATTGCAAATGGTAGGCTATACGAGTACGGTATACATGTACTTAGCAAATGATTTAAAAGAGTATATATAAGTTTCTTCTAGTTTCTTTTCATGCCCTCACAGTCTATTTATACAAATCAGTCACAAAAATATTGTATGTCTATAGGAGGATTTTGGCCGCTACGCCACACCGGCCAAACGAGTCGGCATAGGGTTTTATGTCGAGTTTTCCGTATCTTCACGGAGATATTCTTTGCTTCGTATCCTTAGTCACTTCTTATGGTACACACGGAATGAAACAGGATTGTGACTGTATTTTTAATCCGCCACAACACGGACGCTTACCATAATCTACCAAAGGAGATAGGCAGAGATATTTTACAACTCACTCGCTGCACTCCATACATGAAAAAACGACAGCCAGAGAAACTACTAAATTCCAGACAAAAAATAACTCTAATTGCGACTCGTAGCGTCTTCAAACCTCACTTTAACTTTTCGATCAATAAAAATAACAACCTATTAAAAATAATTTGTCTTAAAATAACAAATTTCTTTTATTATTAAGACAAAAGTAATCCTCTTATTTTTAAAAATCCCTAAAGAAAACTTATAGAAATATTTTCCAGGTCTAAGTAATAAAGAAACTGAATGCTACTTCATAAATTATTTACAAGCACCACTTAAAACTAAATGCGATGGTAACTTAGGATGGTTTTGGAAAACTATAAATAAAATAATAAAGGTACGTAGGTTAGAATCTCTTTTATTTTTCGTAAAACAATAAGTTTTTCTATTTTGTAGACAGTAAGTGTGGATTTTACTGCAAAATAATATGCTCCTTAACTGTGTTGCAATAAAGTATATTGTATGTTGTTGTTACTATTTTTGTGTAATTATCGATAATAGGTGAATTATTGGTTCACTCAAGCTAGATCTGTCCTTTTCAATGAGAAACTATAAAACTTTAAACAGAGATACAACTAACAAAATAAGAAAATATTATAAATATTGTCTATAATTGTGGTAAAAAGATAGACTATTAATATGGTGTTAGAACTTAAAGATTTGTATGAAGCAGCCACAGATAATGATATATAAAGCAAAGCAGAATTGTATTCAATATCTTTGTCAAATTAACAATAATAAATTAACTACAATGTATAATGAAGTTATAAGTTATATATAAATAAAACCAATATATAGCGACCCTATCGCTTCGGTTTTATTGACAATACTTTTTTTACGTAAACCGTATAAAATTAGCCATATTGAAATAGCCATATTAGAATTTATAAGCTCAAAATAAAAGCAAATACCTACTATGTAAGATTCGCCATTAGTCAAAGTTCCTATTTTGTTTTGACTAGGTAAATAAAGTTGGTATGAAATAATTTCATTCGGCATATTCGAATATTTTGTTTACCAATCACACATTTGCTTTGATGAAAGTCCCCTATGGTTGCCAAAAATCTGTTCTATTCTTCGATAGACAGACGATTAGGTACAGTAGTCTTATAGGTAGATATTACTTCAGATAATTCAGATGATATTGTGAGTAAATAGGAGTTATTTATTTAGAACGAACATCTATCATATTTGGTTCTAGCCCTTACAGCTCGAATATTTCCAAATTCTAACTTATTTAAATTAAAAAACGACAGCATAGTGGTCAAGCCATTACATCTTCCCGTGGGTGTCGTAAGAGGCGACTAAGGGATAACACGATGCAAATACCATCTTTGCGTAGAGACGGAAAACTCGACATCAAACCCTATACGACTGCCTCGTTGGTCTCGCGGCATTAATGTGCGCGTGGGATCGGGAGGTCCCGGGTTCGATTCCTTGGTCGGGCAGTGTTATTGGGTTTTTCTGTCACGAAATTCTCAGTAGCAACACGGAGTCTGGAAATGTGCCCGGTACGGCAATAGGCTCGCCCCTTATTACTTGGGACTAAAGTATATCTGGCGAAAAGTGGGTGTAGAAATACACCTCTGCCTACCTCTTCGGGGTTATAGGCGTGAGACTATGTATGTATGTATGTATGTGTATGTGTATAAGTTTACATAACTATATGATTGTAATGTGGCGTCAACATCAAAGTGTCCTTTGGTCGAATTTCCATATTCAACACGCTTGGCTTTGCGGCTTAGTTACCTGTATACATAATATTATATGAATATTACATACACACTCATTATTGCATCTGATGCGGACGGCAAACATGATTAGATTGCGTAGTTTTCACTTGTGGCGTAGTAGTTATAGTAGTTACCTCAACACTGCTAGTGAGTTGCGTATCGTGGATTCGATTGCCACACGGGACAACACTTTGTGTGATGTCAACATTTTTGCTTTGTGTTCTGGTGTTTTTTGTGTTATCATCATTATCATCATCAGCCTATCGCAGTCCACTGCTTTATAAAGGCCTCTCTAATGGCGTTCCACTTCGCAGTTCCATCTCGCTTTTCGGTTGCTATGCTGCGCTGGCTCGAGCAGTGTTCAATTTCTATACAATAAATCGAGGTCTATTACTTGTGAAAATTGAGTACGTATGAGTTTGCATCTTCTCCTACTTCTTAGGGCCCAGCCGTAATTTTACATGTGCGTGGTACATTTATACGTCCGAGGAAAAACTATAACACCGACTTAATTTATGTGCGTTGCTCTTTCAGAATTCTTAATACGAAGTACAGTAACGCTTCTAAGTGGAACATCAAAGTCATAAATATTGGTAACGGTTGGATATGTCCAAATATAAAATAGTGAATTACGTTTCAGTATTTCTCTATGGTTTACCGAAGTGGCAACTTAACCTGCTGCAAGGTTGAGTTACATTCAAAATGTTACTGTACCAGAGGTTTCGTTTAGATTTTATTGGCTCAAGGATACGTTAATTAGTACTCTGCGGAGTTCCGGCACGGGAAAAGACGGCCCTGATACCGTCAACATGTTTGGTGTAAATGGTACGCCGAGTATGCCGAACATCAAGGCAAATGGAAGATATTGAACAATCACTTTCTAATAATAACGCGAATGAGACGTTAAAATAATATACCTATTTCCATTTACCAAAACAAAACAATCCTTATTTTGTGTCTTCCTATCAAGAAAGCATTGAATATAATATAATACACTTTAAAATCGGACCAAAATCCCAAACATTTCCAAGCGGAATTTTCTAGAATACCAACAGTATTTTACGTTAACATTAGAGTCTCGAATGGCTGTTAACAGTAAAACATTTAGTTCGCTGTTGAAACTTAATCACATATTAGTACTTATAGTTTGTACAATCGGTTCCTAAGCTCTCACAGTGTTCATTACAAGATTTTTATCGGGATTTTCACACTAACGTTTGCTACAATCGTAAAATAGTTATTAATTGCAAATTAGATATCCCATTAGTATTTTTCTACGTCTATTAGCAAAACAACGAACTTGAAAATTCTTTAAGTAATTTACTTCTGGATTCTCTAATCTACCTTTGCTTGAATTTACACTTTTACAATTCGTATAAATTATTACCTATATGTGTGATTTATTAGCGGAACAGTGTTCAATGTGAGGGTATAAAAACCTTTTTGCGATCGATATGCTGATCTTCCGATGACCAATACCCATGTAAGCAGGTTAAAACATTGGGGCGAAAAAAGTAAGTTTACCTTCCTATACACGAAACGTATTCACGCGATTGGGACGCATTACTTAATAGAGGCGTCTATAGTTATATTCCAAACTAAGTAAGAATATAGCAGAATCCTACCAGCCTATTGTGAGTGGGAGATGAGGTTTGTTGAACGATTGGTTCTCTTCTTCTTCTTTCGTGTAAATGACGAGTCATTTCAATGTTTCAAATCTTGTTCACCCAGTACGCAGTCACCCTTACCCAATGGGCACTCGCAAAGGTAGCATGACAAGAATTGATATTACTTTAAGTGAGGGTAGCACTGCCTCGTTCAATAAAATATCGTTCAATATCAGTAAAATCTAAACCTATTGGGGCAAGGCTGGACGACGCAGCAGGGGCTCCCGCAAGGTGGATCAACAGTCAATCAATCGAATGAGTATGTGTCATAATCTTTGGGAGATATCTTGGAATTCCTTCGGTTGAAGTAATGATGAATGGCTGATTAAAAAAGTACAATGTATACCTTGCCCCTATGTTGCCAAGTGAGCGCTCCAATTAAGTAACAACGAGGCAATATCAACTGCTAATCTAGGGCAGATTAACCGTTCGTATTTCTTATAAGAATGTCCATTATCTTTAATGGTTGAAGTTGTTGGGGTTTTGCCTTGGTATTGCTTTTCACGGTCAAACAGGAGCAATTACTGCTCATAATGCGTGTCGGAATTTAGTGTGAAATCTGAGATACGAAGAATGTTATTGTTTCAACATACATTTCATGAAGGATAGCTGAAGATTTAGCTCATTGGCGTGCCGAAGGAGAGGCCTACGTAAAAATATGTTGTACAGCAAGTACTAAAAAGTTTACTCGAAGTAAAGAACCCATTCATTACACTGTTATTCTGTCTCCAAGCGGCAAATAAATGTGTTTCGGGTTGATGTTTTGCCATCACACATTTTACTACCCTCTTTTTTAAAGGCCCTCCATCGTCCATAATATCCAGATTGTGATCTAAACGCATTAAGCTACAAGAACCAATTTGTGTGACATAAGAATGATTTAGTCCAGAGAGACAATTTACTACGGTGGACAAAGATTAAGCTACAAATCAGAATAGACACTAAGTTGTTAGTTACTTTACTGCCTCCATTGGTAATAATATATATTATTATTATTGCTTTATTGGTCACAAATTATAGAAAGCTTCGATTATGAAGGAAATTGATGAGTGATATTTTTATGTAGATAAATAATTGTGAACGCTTAACTGGATTTGAGGCAGTATACATATCGACTAATGCCGCAAATTCAATTCGTTACACGGGATTATACCACTACGCTACAGGAATCTATTCCACGGCCCTCCTAGTTTTTCGTACCTATCTATCCTCATGTTATTTAAAAAATTATAAGTACCAAAACAGTTCCACGGCGCTCCAACATAAAATTACTAAAGTTAGTTTATAAGGAAAAACATAAGTTTTTTGGCAAGTTCAACTAGCAAAGGTTCTACTGAACATGAGAATAACATTTTAGCATTCTCTATTAAACAATGTTCGGGTGTGGTACAACTTAGCATTCATAAGCACAGTAAATCCATAGACCAATATGCCGCTTGGGAAACAAATAATATACTTCGACATGGATTAGTAAGTATCCTCGGGATACAAACATTGGAGTATTAAGTTCGAATTCCAACATATAAAGAGTAGGTATGTATGATATTATGTATATGTATATGATGTTAAATCGTGTCTGAACATTGCGTGTGATAACGATCTGTTTATTAGCCTCTAAATATCGTTTAAACCTCACCGATTTCCCCAAATATATTACCGGGAATATATATGTTGTAAAGTAGCCAATTTTATGTCGAGTGTATCAAAAAATATAGGCGCATTTCAGGTAAGTAGCTTATATTTACAGTGACGTGTTTGTACAACACATTCTGTTTGAAAGCTTCATATCGGTTCACCTCACTTAGAATTGGTTTTAGATATACATATAAGGTATCGGGATTGTCAAGGTTAGTTGGTTAGTTCAAGAAATATAAGATCGAATATAACCTGTCCACAGATTTAACAAACAAGAACCAGATGGAACGTATTCGTCCAACTAAGTGAGGCACGTTGACAGCTATGTGTGCGTGACATTTGGCGACTGGCACTGTACGGACACGCGCGTCTATGTGTGTGTAAAGTTGCCAGATTATGAATAATCTCCCACTATTTTACATATAGTTTTTGCAAACGAATATAAAAATATTACATAGGTAATATTTTATATTCGTTTGCGGTTTTGAAAAATTTACCATGGATTTAATTATTGCTTTTAATACGTAATGCTGTTGTGAAAATTATTCAAATAAAAGATAACATTAAAGTATGCTTTTATAAATACATTTCTTAAATGTAGGTACCGAGTTAAGTTTTAACTAATTTTATTCGTAAATTGAGAAATAAATAGATTATGTTTTCTGATTCATAGCCTCCATCCAGAAGAAATACTTATATAATACCAACTACATATATTTACGAATACCAATCATGAGGTTAAATCTTAGATCGGCGAATATTTTGTTAATTTTTTGTTTAGAAATTCTCAGTATAGTATCTGGAAATGTTTGGTTAATTGCAATAGGCTTGCGTCCTAAATATTAATTAGCTAAAAACATTTTGTCATGCACACAACAAATTATGAATATTATGATTCATAAATCATAACCAAAAAAAAAATGCAACTAAAAATAAATAATGGCTGCAATCAATAATTTATGTTTCTGTACGTAATGTACACACGGTGCCAAGTCAAGCTAACAGTTGCAGTACGATTTTGATACTTATTCCCTACGCCATAAGAACGGTACAAAGATTTATTCTGTGACAAAGGTCAAAGTGTATAGTATATGGGGATCGAACTCAAAACGATGTATATACTAATGGAAATTCTATTACTATATTTATAAGAAAAAAGATAATCTACAATATACTTTTACAATACGTTAATGTATTTTTCATTAACATGACAATAATTATTACCTACATAATCAATTGACAAGTGCATTTTCCCTAATTCAGGGAAAACGGTGTCGACGTAAACTGGCAACACTTACATATTTTCTGCAGAAATACGAATTTTATCGAAATAATATTATAAAACAGTCAAATAATCCATAGTTATCTGTAAAAATATATTCCATCTTCCCGTTTTTTGCTTTTGGAAACAACTTTTACAATGTTTAAAAACGCAAGACGGCATTTTATGAATTTAAAAGCTGGATTGACCGTGGCGTGTGAACTGTGCGATGCTTCGCAGCGCACTGAGCCGAGTTTGTATTCGCTTTTCAATTTTGTATTTGCTTTAGTGGCCTCACGCAAGTGTTCCGCGCGCTCCGTCTGCCTTTTGTTCTGTAGTCTTAGAACCTGTCACCGATATTTTGTATGAAATAAATTAAAAGAGCTATGTTGTATTAGGCCTTGCCGAGTTGCACGCTAAGCCGTTGCTCGCGGCCGCCATGAAAATCTTTAACAGTTGGCAAAGATGTTCATGGTAGCACTGGCCTCAGCCATGAAATAAGTATCGCCACCCTTTTAAAATTCGGAAGACAGATGGCAATCGCTCCGTAGAAAATAATTTTGTCAAATCTCGTTAAAGAGTGAATCCGAGCTCTTAGACGAAAGTCTTGGATGTAACGCGTATAACTCTAGGGTGATGATAATTTTTTTTTCATGATGATTAGCTGTCCAGAATATTGCTATTCAAAAAAATAAAATTGTAATCAACTTCACATACATTTAACTAACTATATTGTTGATGAATAATTGCTAGCGATTTTCAGGAGTAATTTATGGAAGTTCTCGATGGCGTGCAGCCGGCAGTTGATTAAGAACTAAACAGTGATTGTGCTCTATTTATCTAATAGGTTTTTGATACTTTGGTATCAGTAGGTCTTTGTAGAATACAAAATAAGTAAATATGTTTTTAAAGATAATATTTTTAAATATTACTATCTCACTCTGTCGTGTCCAAAAGTATTTTAACATTTTATGGAAATTAACAATTAAGTTTGTGTTTGAAAGAGTGTAACTGAAAAGACGATATTCGTGTGATCTTTATCACATCGATATTTTGCTTTATCCCATCAATATTTGTTGTTTTGATACCTCCACGCCTCTTGGGTTAGGTCAATGTAAAATATAATCAGATTTTAGTATATGGAATTTGAAAAACAACTAGAACTTTAATTTTCATAAAAACTATCAGCCTTCTTAGGTTTTCAGTTTATTCAAGAATTGAAATACGCTATTTAAAGCTATCGCAGCACGATATTTCAAGTAAAAATTTATCTAGAAATTAAATCGAATGCAACAAATACCTGTCAACTGAAAAGAAAGAAAAAGTATTTTCAAACCACAAATTTTTCAAGAATTTTTTTCTTGCTGAACAAAATTAGGTAACTAAACTTTTCGAACACAGAAGTTCCCAATCTTCACTATTAAATAGTCTTTGGTCATCGCGTGTGACAAAGACCAGGCGTAGCGTTAAGTATAGCTATTATGGGTCATATATGAAACTATGACCACGAAATATTCATATTATATCTTAATATGAATATTTCTAAAGACTGTAAATTGAATGTCACGTTCGACTAAGTAGGTAGCTTTTGCTTAGATACGAAAGCTTTTAGGTTTATTACAAAATAAGGAATCAATAAATCAAGACCTTTAACCGCAGAATCATACAATTTTAGAAATTTTGTTTTGGGACAGGTAATTATAGTAACATATAATAATATTATCAACATACATACGTCACCATCTTGTCTTAAACTAAGCAGAGTATGAGTACTGGTCAATGGATAAACATACATACATATATACTTTTTTAATACATTCATACTATACATAGAAACACCCAGACTAAGTGAAGACAAATGTCCATTGGTTATACTAATTATCTATGGTACATGCACACAAATGTTTGACTTGAGCGGGAATGGAATCTGCGATCTTCGGCGTGGCAGTCGTCTACACTCCACACTTTTATTTCGCTATCTCACCTGTATCACCAGGTTATAAACAGTAACAGTTGAAGACATCGAGTTTTGACACACGTGAAGTCGCGGCGAAAGTTAAACCGTTTTAGAACCCGCAATAAATTTAATCAAAAGGATTTGGAGGCGTATTAACTAATATTAGTTAATATGCCTCCAAAATCATTTTACTTGTAACCATAAATGCTGAAGCATAAAATAAAGTGTAAGTGTTTTAGACCAATTACCAAAGCGGTCGTTATTTATTTCTTCTATTTATATTTAATTAATATCCGATATTAAAAGCTGTTTTTCCTTTTTCCAGGTAAGACGTTAGCCGGTCGACTTTTAAAGGTTAGAGACAGAATATGTTTCACAAAAATGATTTATTAGTCTATGTCATAGACTAATAAATCATGACTTATAATAGACTCTATGATAATATGTTTTACTTAAAACAAGCCCAGTTTTTTAGTTCTTATTTTATAATACTAACGACGGAATTCCTTCGCACTACGCTAACTTTTCATCTTTTCTACTGCATTCATAGAGTATCATCCATTCTAATCGCAGTTCACGGTCCTTTAAATTGCGTGATGCGCAACCAATTCTTTAATTCCTATTATAATATGATTAAAATGCTAAGGTAACTTACATATAAAATGAGAATTTTTGATAACAATTGAAAACTTTTCAATTCAGCTCTACATGTTGTTACAGGCAAATCAAAATGCGTCCCAATAGGCAAATGTAACCCTAGTTCCGAGATATTAAGACCCCTAAATCGTTCAATAGGCGCAAACTTTAACAATAATACTAAGTGGCAGTTTAACTTGCTTTATAAGTAACTTGTAGTTGTTCTTATATTATTATGTGGCCATTTTAAAATTACGTTTCGCACAAAGTTTTTGGATTGAATAGTGTATTTAATAACTTTAATATTCATGCAAACGTTGACCTAGCAATATTATATCTCAATACTAAATGAGCCCACGGGTCACATCCGGTTATATACAGCTACAACTTTGGGTGGATCGCTATCCCTTTGCGTTGCGGAGGTCAGATGGCTGTCTAATTTTGACCATATCTTTTTATTGCGTTGACCCAGGATCCTGATTTTCATACACCTAATAGCAACCCTAGACCTCAGTATCTGGTATAAATTTCAATTTGCTAGGTCCACCCGTTCCTGAGAAAATCGGTGGTGACACATGGACAGACAGACAGACAGAATGACAGACAGACAGACGGACAAGAAAGTGATCTTATAAGGGTTCCTTTTTTATCTTGAGGTACGGAACCCTAAAAAGACGTGGAAAATTAACCGCAGGTGTGTTGCTACTTCACGACAACGCGCCGGTTCACAAGGCGCGCCTTGCCCAGGGTGCTGCGCGGGAGAACGGATAAATTTGAAGCAATCAATCATCCACCCTACAGTCCGGACCTGGCCCCTAGTGATTATTATCTATTCCCTAATCTTGAAAAAGACCTTCGTGGAAAGCATTTTTCGGACGATGAAGAGTTGAAGGGAGCAATAAACGAACATTTTTCGGGCCATGAAGAAAAATATTTTTCAGAGGGAATTGAAAAGTTACTTTCACGAACAAATAAATGTATTGAGATGTTAGGGGAGTAGATTGAAAAATAAAATTTATTCAGAATTTTCCGCCTTTTCCTTCATACCTATACCGAGAATACATTGAACTCCCCTCGTATCTTCGCTTTTCTTGGTAGGCATTCTATTCAATTCTAATGATTTTCTAATTCTATAAATTTTTAATTCGAATAACATAATATGTTATTGATGTATGTATATTTGCATCTCGTTTTATATGAAAACCTTGAGATGGATTGATATATCATCATAATCTATGTTTGGTTAAGAAGTGTGACGAGGAATGATTTTCATGAACATTTTGTAAATGATATTGTCGCCTCCAAACAATAACCCGGTAATCGAAAAATCTAAATTTTACAGGAGAAATGATTTACTTATTTTATCAAATATCTTTTAACGAGTGGGACTATTCAAGTCATTGATGTATTAAAAGAAAGCTTTTTTCTTGTGCAACATAACTGTGCCATTTTTATGATTGGTGAGTCTGTGGTTTGTTCACATACACCCGAGATTTCAAATAAACCCGAAGAAAGAAGTCTGGACACTACATCATACAGTTACGTTAGTTATGTAAAGGTGTTTGTTGAATAATGCGCGGATTTTCAGTGCGCCAGTAGCGAGTATTCTGCTTATTGACATGCCCCGAGAGATGGAAATGCGCCTCATGCGAGGATAATTTTTCTTCAAAATTGATTATAAGTGACTATAATCAATTTTGAAGAAAAATTATCCTCTTCAAGGTTGAGGTTTATGACGCGATAATTCCAAGTTCTTGAGGAGTAAAACGGTCCATGATTATTTTTAGTGAATTTTACATTTGATTTCTACAAAATTTTCAATATCAGAATGACAGGTGATGTCATAAAAACAAAATATAAGGAATTTCTGTAGGGTCATTACTTTTGCGCCACCCTGTATTTCAATACTAAAATAGTTACATTCGTAATCACGTTACAGCGATTCCGACGACCAACAGTGGAATTCTTGATGAAAGTACTTAGAAGTTTAATCTACAATGTTGCCTGAACGATCTGTGTTATATTTATTTAACTTATTTAGTATTTTTACCATACATTTAAAATAGTTCCACCACTATGATCAGATTCATAAATAATTGTATTGAGAAGAAAATAATTTATTTTTGTTTTTTACGGTGGTCGACCACTAGTGGCGACCACCGATCACTAGTGGCGACCACCGACCACTAGTGGCGACCACCGACTACTAGTGGCGACCACCGACCACTATAGGCGACCACCGATCACTAGTAGCGACCACCGACCACTAGCGGCGACCACCGAACACCGTTCTTGTCACGCGCGTCAGCCATATGGTTATGGCTGGTGGCTCGTCTGCACAAAGCCTTAGTTTTTCTAATTTTACATTAGCTCAAAATTACGGCGTTCCAAGATATTGCCTCTAGGTCGTTGAAGTAGCATTCCTTTAGCCTGTTATTAAATCACATAAAAGCAGAGAGAAATGTTGAAGCAACACGCTAGGGCCTTGACTGTTTATATGGCATAGTGGTTAAAGTAGACGGCTCGCAATTTTGCTGTAATCAGTAGCTTAGATCCCAGAACAGACCAATATGTGCGACAAAAAATTATAATGTTTCGAGACTGAGAAATTCGACTTTTGTGTATCTATTAAGACCTACACAACACACTACACTGCGACCTATTTCTATCTTCATTCTCTCTCTAAAATACCTACTTATTAAAGTTGGAGTGGAGTGACGATATACGCAAAGTGGCTGGCAGCGGCTGGACACGAAGAGCCGAAAATCGGGCTCAGTGGCGTGTCATTGGAGAGGCCTATATCCAGCAGTGGACTACGGCAGGCTGATGATGATGATGATGATTAAAGTTGTAAAATTTTATTTTACTTTATAATCGTTTCATGATACTTATAGATATTTATTTTTAGACTAGATTTGACCTCATAGAGACTTCGTCGACGTCTTATATTAAATAGAACTATTTTTATGTTTACGTTTTATCATGAAATCTGCTAAAATTAATATTCTTTTAAGGTTGTACTAATTAATTCAAACTTTGACTTTATAAATGAAGATATTAAACACATGCCAAATTAATTGAAAACTAACTTTTTGCCTTTTTAATTAGTGTAGTAAGTTTCGAAAAATCCTTTTTAATTATAAAGTTTAGGGTTCAGTACTTTTATAGGAAAATGTTTTTGCTACTAAAATAAAGAAATTTTGAGTTATATTATATAATTCCGAGGTTATTCAGTTCTATACTGATTGGTAATCGTCTTCTTCTCTAATGCAAGAAGCAACGTAATCTAGCTGTCTTAACAATTCAGAATAGCATTAATGACCCTAGTTACATTTACAAATGGTTTTAATACGTTGTATACAAATTCTAGAATCCTAACATCAAACTTTTCGTGCGGGTTCGTCACAACAAAATGTTTTTGGCAATTTTAATTATGGAAATCGAGCCCGAATTGTTGTTCATACACAAACTCAGCAAAGTGTGAAAATAGATTCATAAATAGTCAGCATAAAGCGAAGCTTTATCAATACATAGCAGATTACAATTTTTACGCTGCAAGTCGATAAATTCGCAGAGGTTCTCGGGTTCGAATCCACGGCGCGCACCAATGACTTTCGAAGTTAAGTGCGTATTAAATTGTTAATTATCGCTTTCTAAACGGTGAAGGAAAACATCGTGAGGAAACCTGCATGTCTGAGAGTTCTCCATAATGTTCTCGAAAGACATGTGAAGTCTGCCAACCCGCACTTGGCCAGCGTGGTGGACTATGGCCTTACCCTTCTCATAAGTGAGAAGAGGCCCGTGCCCAGCAGTGAGCCAGTATAAAGGGCTGATGATGATGATGATGATGAAGTCGATAAATAATGTTACCTCTTAGTATTGTTTACCGCCAGCAATATCTGGGAACATTTTACTACTTACTTGGGCGTATTTTTGTAGTAGACACGCAGCCTTAAAGTTACATGTCTATTCACTTTCAAAATAACTTATGACCGTCATTAAAAACATTCACTAGTGCAAATCTCGCCAACCATGCAATACCGCAGCCCTAACCACATAGTGAATGTATTATTCAAGAATCAGACATATGTATTATTCAAACGATGCCAATACAATATGTCGACATTATGGAACTATTGGACCGACAACGTGTTGTACAGTTATAAGGTCGATCTTAACATGTTCGGCTATTGGAAGTTTAACTTGCTTCAATAGATTAACAAGTAGACGAGTTCATGTTTGAATTCACAGAATTTTGGTTTTGATTTTCGTTATCCAGAAGTGATTTAGTAGCCATACGGATATACGTAATTGTATACAAAGACATAACATACCTATAGATAGCGATATAGGGAGCGATGCAAAGATAACTGGCTTCTTTTTAAATCTGCAAGAAATCGGTGTAACCTGATGGTTCGCAACGATAAACGCCAACATATTTTGCAAAATGTTTCCTCGTCATCCCCCGCCGATATCTGGAAGTTCCTTAAAACTTTAGGAATCGGCAAACAGCGACTTGCTGATATCTGTGGGACGCTCGGTTTGGATGATATCGATAGACATTTCACCACTTTCTCTACATTGGATCACCAAACCTCGCGTCTCACGGTTAGCTACTTAGCTGCTTTACCTTGTCCCGATATTGAATCCTTCCACTTTTCTCCAGCAGCTCCTGATGAGATCAAAAAGATTATCTTTTCCATCAAGTCCAATGTCGTAGGATGCGACAACATCAGCCGTCGCATGATTACCACCATCCGGGACCATCTCCTCCTTGCCATCTCCCACATCATCAACTTTTCCCTCGATTCTGGCCCCTTCCCGTCCCTTTGGCGCAAAGCCTACGTTATTCCTTTGCCAAACATCCAAAATGCTTCTCTTTTTAATCATTTTCGTCCCATCTCTATTTTGCCTTTTCTATCCAAAGTCCTCGAGTCCTGTGTCCAAAAACAACTGTCCCGATTCGTTTCCCTAAATAACCTGTTAAGTCCTTTCCAGTCTGGCTTCCATCCTGGTCACAGTACTACCACCTACTCCCTCCTCAAAGTGACTGGCGATATTAGGGAGGGTATGGAGAACACCAAAGTCACGGTGTTGACTTTGATCAATTTCTCTAATACCTTTAATACCGTCAGTCACGATGTCCTTTTATCCCTTCTTTCCCATCTCAAGATCTCATCCGATGCTCTGGATTGGTTCTCAAGTTATCTTCGAAGTCGTCAGCAGTCGGTCCGCCTCGACGATTAATCATCGGAGTGTTGTGACAATTGCTCTGGCGTTCCTCAAGGCGGTATTCTTTCTCCTCTTTTATTTTCTATGTATATCAATCTCTTAACACCTAATCTTCAAAGCGCTTTCATCATTTCATCTTTATGCCGATGACTTGCATATATACTCTCAGGCTACAATCGATGACGTTTCGGTAGCAATAGACATGGTTAACAGAGACCTAGCCGCCTTACAAACTTGGTCCGAAAAATTTGGCCTATCTGTTCACCCAAGCAAGTGTCAAGCAATTATATTAGGTTGTCAATGGTCTATCAGAAAACTTGACATTACATTTCTCCCGAAACTTACCTATAATAACGCTACTATTGAAATGTGTCCAGTTGTCAAGAACTTGGGATTATATATATGGATAGCACTCTAAGTTGGCAATCTCAAGTGACGCAAGTGAGCCAAAAAATTACCGGTACCCTACGCACCCTCCATCGGTTTAGGAACTTTCTGCCGTCCACGACTAAGACATTGCTTGTGCAAGCTTTCATTTTTCGCTTGGTCGACTATGGTGATGTATGTTACTATGACCTGAATGCAGATCTTCTTAACAAACTTGACCGTCTTCTCAATAACTGCATTCGATTCGTTTTCAATCTTCGCAAGTATGACCATGCGTCTACTTCTCGTTCTCAATTGAAGTGGCTTCCAATTCGTCAAAGACGCAGTTTGCGTGCCCTCACAACCCTCTATTCTATCCTTATGTCCCCTAAAACCCAAAGTACTTAAATGAGCATTTTCAGTATCTTTGTTCAATTCACGACCGAAACCTTCGTTCATCTGATAATCTTCTCCTTCTTTGTCTTTCTCATACTATCAATTTTACTCACTCTTCTTTCTCTACACAAGCTTTCCTTCTCTGGAATGCCCTCCCTCTCGAAGTCAGGACGTCCATTACCAGGTATGGCTTTAAATCAAAAGTTAAAACACTGCTATTGGGAAAGTTAGCAGAAGTAGCATATCATAGCATTCGTTCATATCAAGGTATTTGTTTTGTATTATTATAAAATATGTATGCATAATATTTATTTATGTATGGTGTATATTTATGTATAGTATATATTTATGTATAGTATATATTTATGTACTTTGTATTTTATTTAAGTAAACCTACATCAGTCTCTAATTAATTGTAAAATATACCTACCTTTAATCTCTGCACCACCCTAATGTAGACTGGCGGAAAATGCCTAAGGCATTAAGTCCACCTTACCTTGTATACACATTGTGTGTATAAAGTTCTTAAATAAATAAAATCCTTTCTTAACTGACTGCTGACTGCTATTTAATTTGGCATGCATGTTACTTGGTGAGCGTAGAGGTGCAAGAATGAATTTCTCGAAATTCTCACGGGAAAGGCAAATGCGATTCAATTAAAAGAACATTTGCGAGCGTAACTGCATGCATCCTCTAGTAACAGATACATTTATGATGGTATAAAAGAAACCTCATATGCTCGCAGCAGAACAACGGTTGCGATTAGACAACTGCTGACTGTGTTAGTAGATCGAAACGTCGGGAAGTAAAGACGTACCTGTTCGTAAAATTGGTTACTTGTTGCGATTTAGACAGATCACACATAATTTTACAATGGACCACGACAAAGTATCGGAATATGACTAAGTCATCGCTAATACTGCGCCCAAGAATCGAGTATGTAAGATGTGATTATTTAATTTGATTGTCAATGCAAAATAATAAAAACCTTTTCCGTCGCTGCGGGGTTTACACTACCTAAAAACATATTTTAAGCTTTTAGGCTGGATGAAGGAGGACTAAATAATGACTTTGTTTTTACTAGCTGTACATAATCTTATTTGTAACTGTACATTAAATTCAAACAAAATTTATCCATAATTTAAGCCCATAACCCTCTCAAACGCCAGTCAGCGCCTTACTAACCCCATGCCCCTCTCAAACGCCAGTCAGCGCCTTACTAACCCCATGCCCCTCTCAAACGCCAGTCAGCGCCTTACTAACCCCATGCCCTATCATAATAAATGTCTGCAGTAAGCCCATGTGTTAAACTGCCGTCCATTATCCCCTAAGATAACAACTCAGGTCAAGCTATCACACAGTTGACTTCACAAGAAGAAGACCTCCCAAGGAAATAATTTTATTTTTATATACTCACGCACGTGTCCGAGATGGGATAGCCAGAGGTGTAATATTGTACCCATATTTTGATATATTATTATGATTTTTCGGTCCCACATCATAATGAATTACCGTAACCGGGCACTTTTCCAGACTGCGTGCTGCTACTGATATTTCCGAAAACCTCAAAAACACTTTTGCCCGACCCGGGAATCAAACCTGGGACCGCCCGATCAGCAGACGCATACGCTATCCACTTGGACCACAAAAGCAGGTAATCAAATCTCTTTCCAAAACCCCGTATATTATTGCAAGAGATATTAAAATTAATGCTACTTAATTTCGTATGCGAAATATCAAATTTTGTAGCCAAGTAAGTCATTTTGGAAGCGATATGAATCTTTTTAATTACTCACGGTGAAATAAATTGAAGGATATTAATTATTGGTTTATTCCCTAATTACTGCTGGCATTATCATCCTTGAATAATTAGGATACATTAATATGCTGTCAGAATATAATTTGGGTGATATTTTAATCATTTTCATAAGAAATTTTCATAAGAATTATAGGAGGCTGGCTTTTTTGGCCTTCTTGAATAACTTTTAGGTTGTTACGTTCTTTGGCGTTAAAGTTAAGGTATTTTATTACTTTAAGTAACGCAGTTGCTTACCAAACGAAAATCGATCGAAAATGTCCTTTTATCACGTATGTCGATTTATATGCCTTTATTTATTTTAATGCCTTTGTCGTCGCAGCTTTCTCCAGTTGCCGTGGAGTGCAGAATCTGATATCTAGTAAGAGCAGATTTGATATTTTGGTTTTTCACATAGCTGTTCGCCGTTCAGCCTCCGCAAGACAGCAACACAAAGTGCTAGGGCTGCAATTATATCCTACAGCTTAGACTAGTAAGTGTCACATTACTTAAGGCAGAAGGGCACAAACTCGTTGTAACTACGTTTAGGTGCTTTTTGGGGTACGGTTAGTAAAATATCTATTAAATTATTACATAACTTCAAAATGTCCTACCTTTGTGGAAATTCAACATGCAACCGTAGCAACATGTTCAATGGACCTCGTAATAGCACAATACATTGTAAGACGGGCCAATAGTTCCGGCAATGCAGTGTATTGAAGTTGTTTGAATAATGCATTCACCTTACATGGTCTAAGGAACAAAGTAAATAAGATACTAGAATATAACGTTTCCTTTGTAATTTTAGTGAAGCTACTTTTAAAATCTTCTTGTGGCATTTGAGGCCATCAAGTTTATTACATACATACATACACTCACGTCTGTTTCCCGGAGGGGTAGGCAGAGACTACGCCATTTGCAACGATCCTGACATATCTCTCTTGCTTCATTATCTCCCATCAGATTCCTTATGCATGCTCTTATGTTTTGGGCACTTCTAACCTGTCCTGTTAAGTCAAGTTTATTTTATAATTAATATTATAAAGCTGAGGAATTTGTTTGTTTAGTTGAACGGGATAATCTAAGGACCTACTCGTACGATCAATTTTTTTTGTTTAATAGCTCAGAAGTTATTGAGATTAGCGCGTTCAACCAAAGAAACTAACTCTTCAGCTTTATAATATATATACGCAAATGCCAATGCATTGGGTGCCCTTTCAAATGCGTTCACTGCATGGGAAGTTTCCCATGTGATATATTTATTTCCATTTGGAACACGGAGAATTGGCTCTACGCTATATATTTTCATCTCTATGGCATGTTCGCAGTTTACTACACCCAAATAATTAATTAGTTATCAGTATTAAGGAAAGTAATACTATAGTATTTTTCTATGTTCCCGTTGTGTATCCCGTTGTGTGTACGGGAACATGTATACTACATGTTCCCGTTGGAATATGAACAGCAGAGAAAAGCGCTATTTGTTTTGTCTCTTACGGTGCTGATACACTTGAGTATTCACCTGAAATGAACAGTCTTGCTAAAATTTCACAACAGAAAAACGAACGTAAGTTTAAACTATCATTCTAAGGAGCGTTCTGGCGAGTATTCGGATAATCGCAATAACACTTTTCCGACCCCGGAATCGAACCCGGGACTTCCCGATCAGTAGACGCATACGCTATCCACTGGACCACGGAGGCAGTTCAATTGGGTAAAAGTTCGTAGATAAATGCTTAATTTTTATTATTATTATTTGAATGAAGGTCTGATAAAGCAGAAAAATACTATAGTATTACTTTCCTTAATACTGATAACTGATTAATTATTTGGGTGTAGTAAACTGCGAAAAACGGAAATACAAGAAGCAAATAGTAGCTTGCATTAGAGATGGAAAAGTCGACGTGAGATACTAGCCCGTCCGACCAGCGAGATATAGTAAAGCTGATCCTCGTAATGTGAAACAATATTGTCACGCACATTAGGAAACGCCTATGTTCAGCAGTGGACTAAATAAAGGCTGATAAGGTAGGGGATAAAGTTTTGGTTGAAGGTTTTGGTAGTTGAATTTGAAGCTTGTTCCTTACTTTTTTATAATAAAATAGTTTATGAATAAGAATTTGATTTGAAATTTAAAATTCTGACTTATATTTCAGATTGCGCTAATTCATCTTAAATAATACCTACCGTTGTAGGCTGCCTTACCCGAAGGGTGCAAACAGGATCCTATTAATAAGCTCTCGCTGTCCGTCTATCTGTGTCTGCTGAGATGTTTACAGGGCGTGTATTATATTATAATACCGCTGTAACAAAAATAATTAATGTTTGCCGGTGTAAACTAATATATAAAATATTCTAATACAATAAAGCTGAAACAAGCTCCATTAGTAACCTACCCGTTAATCAAAGCTCATACTATGTATATGTATGATAAGCTTCTGAACATAGGCAGAAGTGTAGGTATGAGTTATTGCACTCAAGTCAAACCAACAAACAATAATTATTACCTTCGGTATTGCTACGGAAGTGTTTGTGTATACAGCATGCGTGGTTTAATTCACAAAAAATCTAGACTTTCCTCAGGAATCACACTATTTTTATATCTCGATTTCGGAAATATTTAAAAAAAAACGTTGTTTATAATATAAGATACTTTTCAACTCCCTAAGAACTCTTTAACACATATAATAACATTATATATTTATTTATAAACGAACGTCTCAAAGTTTAACGGCCCAGTCACGGCCTACAGCGCTGGGCGGCAGCGGCGAGCTTTTTTGTTACTATGTGTTCCGCCTTAAGACTTGAAACTGACACTTTTAGCCGAGTAAATAGCTCCGTGCGGCTTCCCTCTAACCAGTTGACCAAAGCAAGCCAGAGACGAGAGTACTACGGAAACTCTTGGAAATTCACTCTAGCTTTTTAAGTCATTTGGGAAGTGACGTCACTTAAAGCTTATTTCAAAGCCACCCCGTAATTTGTAAACTTTTCAGCCAACTTGTGAAACATTTTAACCCGAATTAAAAAGGGAGGTTATTGGTATGTGTCTGATATTGTTAGAAATCTATAACATTTGGAAGCCAGGCAGGAAAATGAGTGATGAGAAAGGAAGAAATTTAAAGCACAGACCACCTGAACAATCTTATAAAATAATGTCGGCTTGTGTACCGATTAAGGAAAACATTAAAACATTTTTTCCTCTTCGCTTGAAAGGTAGGTAGGTAAGTCAGATTTTTTTTTTTGTAATTTTTTTCTCATGAATGTTTATTTACTGTGCACTTCAAGATTTAGGGTGGTTTCAGATTAGCGTAATTTTCTGCGCGTATACGGTCGTTTTAGCATACGCGCTTACGCGCTTCACAAAACCGGACTCACGTAAACGGGCATACTTCGACGTATTCGCTCGAAACGGCAGTGACATCTTGTCAGTATCAACATGCATTCTGACGTCTCAGTGCGTCAACGCTCGTACGAGTTGCACGTGTGCCAAAAGGCGCGCCTAAACGCACCTACATACGCTTCCAAAAACGAGCCTATACGCGCGTATAAAACGCTAATCTGAAACCGCCCTTATAGCAAGTTTGATGATGAGATGACGGCTATATTAATATACAAAAGCTGAAGAGTTTGTAGTGTTTCTTTGTTGTAAGCGTAGGTATCTCAGAAACCACTGGTCGGATAACTATTTGTTTTTGTGCTGGATAGCTCATTTACTAAGGAAGGCTATATAACATCACACTATGAGCCAAGGGTACGGAACAGTAGCATTAAACATCGTGGGTGTAACTGGGCTCATCATACTAAAGTAATGGTAATACCTTTTTAAAATACACAAGAGCAGTCTAATTTCCACCAATAGGCAAACAAAATCCCTTCACAATTCACTCCCTATATTTCTATTAATATCGCACCCTCGTCAATATATTATGTATATTATAACTAACTAGAGGACGCCAGCAGCTACGCATGCATTTTTTTTTAATTTAGCCGATTTGGCCGATCCCGTGGGAATTTCGGGAAATCCCTTCTTAGTGCTCTCTTACGGTCCCCAAGGAACATACATGCCAAATTTCAGCTTCCTGCGCCCAATAGTTTCGGCTGTAGCGTGTCTGTCAGTCAGTCAGTAACGCAAGGATTTTATATATTAAGATGGTACACCACTTAAACGAAAGCCTTACTTACGCTCTGAATATTCCTGACACATTTTTTGTCGCTCTCTATATTTTTTGTCTCTCTCTCTCTATTTTCCTTTTTGTACGCTTCCGACGCTTTCAGTGCACTTCGGAGATGCTAGGTGAAATCTAAAATAGGTTCTTGAAAATCAATACAAAGTATATAGCACCAAAGATATTACTCCTTCGTGAGTTGCTAGGTCTTCTACTTTCTCTTAGCATTATCCCAGTTTCAATCTGGGGTCCGCTTCCTAGTCTAACCGGATTTGGCTGAATATTAGCTTTTTCACAGAGCGACTGCCTGTCTGACCTCCGCAACCCAAAGGGATAGCGATATTCCATGGTTTAGACTAGTGTCAGTTTATTTAGAAGGCACTGACGCCCTATAACGACTGTCAAAGATCTTCATGACTACCGGGACCGACGGCTTAACGTGCTCTCCGAGGCACGGTACAAGCGATAATTAACAATTTAATACGCACTTAACTCCGAAAAGTCATTGTTGCGCACCGTGAATTCGAACCTGATACCCTCTGCATGGCAGTCTGTTGGTATATCCACTCGGCTATTGCTGCCTCGTGAGTTGCTAAGTAAAATCTGATATTTTTTCCAGGTAGATTGAATATTTATTAATGACTAGACGTTGCCCGAGGTTCCAGCTGTAGCGCCGCCCGAGTGAAAACACTTAACACTTCCTCAGGCATCACACTACCTATTGGTGAAAACCGAACAAAAATGCGTTCAATAGTTTTTGAGCTTATCCAGTTTTTAGAGTAGATTCTTTTTGTGGCAAAGATAGTACATCATTTTCAGAAATGAATGCAATGTAAACCACCACTACAGTTTTACAAGCACAAAATAGTATGAATGCAATTAAAATTAATTATAAATTGTGTTTCAGCAGCAACAACAAAGGGTCATTAAGCACGATACTAGGCATTGTACCAAACAAACGAGTATGAAAGTGAGGGAAAATATTTACCGACTCGCTCGTACTAATATTCATCCACGCAATACTCTTTATGGCACATCTGTGTTTCTGGCACACAGTTCTATGATATCTAATACTCGAAAATATCTGTGCCCCGAAATCGCTCCCTTACTTGGATATATTACGCGCTTGTGAAAATGGTTTCAATATTGAAAAGAGAATATACGAGAGGTCGCCCGCAGCTATGCCCGCATATTCTTTTTTAATTTAACTGTTTCTGTCCGATCTCGAGGGAATTTTGTAAAATCCCTTCTTGGGGCACCCCTATAGTCCAAGAAACATAGATGCCAAATTACAGCTTCTTGCGCCCAATAGTTTTGTCCGTGCGTTGTCTGTGAGTCAGTCAGTAATGGCAGAATTCAGGTATTAGTATATGGGACAACTCTAGATCACTGAGAGTGGTTGAAAAGTACTAATGCACAGTACAGTAACAATAATAAAGGCATTAAAACTTTATCGCCCCCACTTGTAACTCTAGCCGATTATTTCCTAAGAAATATTTCACCCCTCTCCAAAACATAACTTTTACAAATCGCCAGGAGATTGTGATCAAACAATAAACTTTTAGGCAAACAACTTGAACTTCAGTAAATATATGATATTCACTTTTGAATTATAGATAAGGTAAAAGGCTCAGGCTCAGGTCATACGCTCTACTTGTGTACAAAGTGGAACTTGTTTTGTAAACAGCCACTTTGCGTTAACTATTTTGTATAGCTGGTTTGTTTAGTCTGAAAGTCGTAGTAATTTAGCCTGCGCAACAGGGTGGAATTCTGTTATTATATGTAATAAAATTACTTAAAATGTCAACGGCAATGTTTTAACGCAATTATGTAGGCTATTTCTTAAAATACATCTGAAATAAAATCTAAACCAACTAGAAGACGCAAAAACACGCAGAAAAAATATTCGTGTTTCTCGAAAAGTATGGATGCGTATAAGGTTTGGTATCACGGCCCTCTACAGCATTGACGTAATTATATTCACCATAAAGAAGCTCGTTATATAACGAGCATCTTTATGGTGAAGTTACCAACTGACGGCCGGTTTCAATATACGATCTATCCATGGATTTTCAGATTAAAGATACTCACTCACGCCAGTGTCCCCAAAGGGGTAGGCAGAGGCTTACTAATACACGCACATTTCGCCATGATTTTTAGGTCCCACGTAAAAGGGTGCGAGCCTATTGCCGTTACCGTGCACATCACCAGACTCCGTGCTGCTACTGAAAATTCGGAAAAACCCAGTAACACTTTCGCCCGACCCGGGAATCGAACCCGGGACCTCCGATCAGCAGTCGCATACGCTATCCGCTGGACCACGGAGGCAGTCAGATTTAAATTTTAGATACATGTTGTGTACATGGAGATTAAAGGTACATGTTTGATATAATATTATGTATGGAGTTTATGTGAAATATCTATCTCAAAATCCATAGATATCTTGGATATTAAATTTAGGGGCACTCCTGAATTGAAAAGAGACAACAAAATATCAAGTAGACATAGTTCACAAAATACTCTCCACACTTCTTTACCAAACATAAATTATAATGACATCTCATTTCTACTCAAGGTTTTCAAATGAGTCAAAATGAAATGCAAATATTTATCAATACCATACGTCTTAAACCTAAGCCCTATTTCCCAAATTAATATGTCTCTGAGTAAAATGGAAATCGTGTTGTATGAAGATAATTGCCCATCCCAAGATAATTACAGAGCTTTTGCTTAGTAACATTGTTCACTAATACTCGTATTCTTACATGTAAATGAAATATTATATTTACTTGTGTAGACTGTGGGAGTTCTCTTGTTTTTTTTTTATCTGTGTATATATTATTACATTGCGTTGCTGACTATCAGAAAACTAACTGATAGAAAAGCTATTGCTAAAATTATTGAACGCAAGGAGTTGAAATTTGGCATATACAATCAAACAAGTCAGCGCTGGACCAGTTTGAAAAAAATTCCCTTGGCTCGCTCATAGAGTCGAGGCACATTAGAAACTGGTTTTGTATACGAGTGTCAAAGTGCGTGTAAAGTAGCACTAGAAGCGACAATGTCTTGCTGAGCGATTCTTGCCCTTATGGTGGTCTAGTGGGAAGTTGTCCTTCTGTCGAAGAAATCCTTTCTAGTGCACCTCTGCTGTTCCCAAGGAACAGCAGAGGTGCACTAGAAAGGATTTCACGAAATGCCCACAGGATCAGATAGAGACGATTAAATAAAAAAGTGTAGGTATAGCTGCGTCCATTCTCTATTTCAAATATAACTCTAGCACGTAGAAGTACCTGTATTACGGAGCACTTTACAAAAAATACGTAGCACTTAATATTATATGGATAGATGACCGCATGTTGTGACATCAGAGCGCTACCGTACTTTGGAGTCATAATGTTAAAGACGCGATCTTAAATTTACGCGATTAAAAGTTTATTTGTTTAATTCTTGTTCAATTATTTGATTCTCTTTTCTTAAGATTTAGTCGGTCTTCTATCTAGTCTTATTTAACAAAATAAGAGTCGTTAACATGGAAATCCTTTTCATACATTCAGATAGAAACACCGAATACTTAGGCACAGCCGAAACGCTCTCTGACGACGGAGGTGCTGGAAAGTATAATGTCTTTATTTTATCTGCTTCTTTGTAATAACATTTTCTAAGTAGGGTCGTATTGTTTTAGTAATGCAGGCGCAACGCAGCGCGGATGTAATGTCTCTCGTAGCGTTAGTAGATTACGCGGTTCTTTACCGGTCGTAGTATGAAAGAGGATGTATGAGGGCAAGTATGATGGATGCAGATAGATGCATGTGAGGGACGGGGCCCGCCTCGGCGGGTCAGCTCAGGTGGGGTCGCGGCAGTAATGCTAACGTAGTTACCGTGACCCCGTCATTCAATGGGATCGGATAGAGGAACACCATGGTGGTTTTAGTGGGTAGTCCCGGCGCTTCCCGTCGGGGAGTCCCACACTCTCCCTAGCCTGGGCCCCTTTAGGGGCCCAGCTTGGGGGTTTAGCCCGTAAACTGTTTGGTTTCCATCATGGGTCGAAAAAAAAAGCGCGGATGTAACGTAACAATAATAATTATATTCAATTAATTATCAACATTTTATCTGAAGATTGCTTTGCACTATATTCTAAGTAACTTTAGAGGAGATACAATAATAGGTTAAGTTACGAGTTTAGACTCTTTTAGTTCCGCAACTGGATGAAAGGCCCTGGTCCATTTCCTAAGGATTGTATAAAAAATTGTGTATATTTAAATTTTTCCAGCAACATGACAACTCCTTTACATAAAAAAAATACAGCACCCAACCAATTAAACAATTACCAAGTCACAACTTTAGTGAGAACAACAATAATTTTCTTTTACATCCCTTCAAAGAAACGGTTCTACCTAATCTCTCAAAAGTAATTTGAAGAGGAAAAGAATGTTTATTTGTGACCATGAGCTTGAAAAGATAAGGCGTAAAGGAAAAGATAAACTTTAAGACGTCGGAGAAAGAATATTTAAACAATGGAAGCGGAGAAGTTGTGGAGATATTCAAGAATTAGTAATTAAAATTTAAGTATTTTTCGTTTGAGAGTGACGGTTAGTACTGTCATGTAGTGGTTTGAGATATGTTACTAGATTAATTATATTGCGTGTGATATAAAATTGTATAATCAAGTTCAATAATTATAGAGTGATTTCATAAGTAAACTTCTAAACTTACTAGTCGCGACAAGTTTTCCAATAGTTTGGAGAGTATAATAGGAGATAGGAATGTAAATACTTTTTGAGTGTTCGTGACGCAACTATTTTAAAAATCCCTGTCACTGACTACATATTCAACTAACTTGAAAACTTGTTGGTTTCAAATAGGATAGGGAAACTTTATTGGAATTCGATATTTACATTGCGTAAATATCGAATTCTAATAATATTTTCCTCAGTGAAGGTTTTATGAAGCTGTATTATAGACATCATATTTTTCAATAATTTATTAAACCACTTTCTTGTTTTCTTATTCAATAGTAATTAAATCGGTGTCTTTATATTTTTCTGAAGAAATAAAATTATACTTTTCAGAATCACTTTCATATTTTCAGAACACGTGTCCTTACATTAGTTTTTATAAGAAATTCCATCACCACAGTTCATTCCGGAGGCCAGTTCTCACGTTTCTTGAAATAAATTCCTACCAGCTCGAATGTTTTTAATTAAAAGGTAAGAGGACACTGCCCGTCTTAGCAACGCAGCTAATTATATGGCATTTCTCTGGGGAGCCATGTCTTGTGTAGCGTTGTTATGGTAACATTTGGTTCGTTTACCTACAGGTCATGAGGTGAGACAGGTAATTAGTTTTTGGGAACTTACATTGGCTCTCATATTATTAGAAAGATGTGAAAGTTGGCAAAATGAGCGTTTTTTTTTGTTTTTTGTAAAAATGTAATAATTTATTGTTATAATTAATGAGCATTTTTAACTTTTATGGACTTTGGAATTGTCTGAAAATAAAGATAATTCTAATTTTTTTTTTTTTTTAATGTGTTTTGGCAGCAGAAATGCGTTACTAAAAATTATAAAGAAATCGGTACTCAATGAAGCATTGTGCTGGATACTGATTTAACTGTGCATAAGATTCTTTTAAATTATAGTGATTGGGAACCTTCAAAATATGCAGATATATATCGTTGAGACGTCCTATCATGAAGAGTATACGTTTCTACCTTGCTGGACGAAGCTGCGAGCCCATAGTCATCATTATCATTTATTCCAAGTGATCTCAAATATTTTCTATTGATTTATTAATTCTAAGATCTTTGGCTGGAAAACAAGGAACAACTTACCGTAGTCTATCCAGATTGCACAGATTTGTCAATGAAACAAAGTCATCAAATAATCATATTTTACTGCTTAAAGACGTAAAGATATTTGAAGACACTAACTCTGTAAAGACAATTTAAGGTCTTTATGATTCCCAATGCTTAATATACCTACATTCTGTTGTATGGAGCAAGCTA
Source organism: Euclidia mi (assembly GCA_944739405.2). Lineage (NCBI taxonomy): Eukaryota > Metazoa > Arthropoda > Insecta > Lepidoptera > Erebidae > Euclidia > Euclidia mi. The sequence goes on along the minus strand of OX123191.2, from coordinate 80,657,457 downwards.
CATTTAACAATTTATTACTAACATTACTTCGAAAAGTTTGCATATACCATCCATAATTGTGTTATTAAGTTTATGTAAACTAGTCTTATTAGTGGCCGTCCATAATAGAGTTATATGAAAAAATATGACGTTAATTATTCTTTATTTTTAATGAGAACTTATTTCTGATGAAGAAAATTAATATTATCACCGAGTTTCTCTAAGGTAATGTACTGTACATATTCAAAGCCAATGCGAAATCTGACATCATTGTTGATAAAGTTGTGATTCGTAGTTATGTTGATAATATTTTTTTTATAGTCTCACGCCTGTATGTCCGAAGGGGTAGGCAGAGGTGTAATATTACACCCACATTTCGCCATGAATTTTTATGTCCCACCTAATAGGGGGTGAGCCTATTGCCGTCCGGGCACATTACCAGAATCCGTGCTGCTACTGAGAATTTCCTAACGGAAAAACCCAATAACACTTTGCCCGACCCGGGAATCGAACCCGAGAACTCCCAATGCCACGCGCACATTTGTGCCGCGAGACCAACGAGGCAGTCGATTGATAATATTGAAAACGAAATTATTATTTTTTACTTCCATTCCTTTGCCGTGTGGTTGACGGCATAGAATACAAGTGTCACCACCCCCTATCTTCCCGTGGGTGTCGTAAGAGGCGACTAAGGGATAACACGATGCAAATACCATCTTTGCGTAGAGACGGAAAACTCGACATCAAACCCTATACGACTGCCTCGTTGGTCTCGCGGCATAAATGTGCGCGTGGGATCGGGAGGTCCCGGGTTCGATTCCTGGGTCGGGCAGTGTTATTGGGTTTTTCTGTCACGATATTCGCAGTAGCCGCACGGAGTCTGGAAATGTGCCCGGTACGGCAATAGGCTCGCCCCTTATTACGTGGGACTAAAGTATATCTGGCGAAAAGTGGGTGTAGAAATACACCTCTGCCTACCCCTTCGGGGATAAAAGGAGTGACGTTATGTATGTATGTACTTCCATTCCTTTTCCCGTGTAGTAACGAAAACGTCTTTACTTTGCTAAAATCATACACAATTATCTAGACAGAATTAAGCTTACAAAAATATAGTAAAAAATAGATATCATCTGGTAAGCTAGTGGTTAAAAGCAAGCACTTACAAGCTATCGGTCATTATGTCGAAGCTGTATGTATATTAAATGTTCCATTAAGTTAGAGCGGTTTCAGATTAGCGTATTTTTCTGCGCGTATACGGTCGTTTCAGCATACGCGCTTACAAACCGTACATTTTGTTTATGTTTTTGTGACCAGTTTGATGACGATCCATTGACTCAAACTACTGAGTAGCAATACAACAAAGAAGAGTGCTGCCAAAACTAGTTGCAAATGCAAACAAAAATGTTTTTGTTGTAGTAAAATATACAGGGGTCAAATCATCATCATCATAATTGCATCTGTATATATATATAAAAATCTGACGTTACTGACTGACAGAGCAAAAACTATAGGGTGCAAGAAGCTGAAATTTGGCATGTATGTGCTTTAGGGACCGGGTGCCCTGAGAAGGAAATTTTTGTAATGTAGCTCACTTCATTGCATAACAATTATTGTATGTATTAATTCCCGCCTTAACACAAGTGTCAATGTTCGAGATATTAATATTAATCTGGGAACTCTTAAATTTATTGTAATCAATATATCAATAAAATATTAGATACAGCTATTTTTAAATGGCCACTCTGGCCAAGGAGTCCATAGCAAGTTCTTATTTAGACTAAGCTACTTTTCGTCGTCGCCATATCTACCATTTTATTTCAGGTCTTCCTTTTTATGGCTTCACTCATCATATGGAGCATTCTGAATCTACCTTTCATACTTGCTCTAAGCATACATCGCTAATCTTTTATCGTCTACATCAACTCTTTTATTTCCCTTTAGATCCACCTACAGGACATAAATTTCAAACTACCCAAAGTAAATAGCTTCGCATATAAGATGTATATTTATCGCAAAAGTTGGTTTATCACTGTTTTTATATCTGCTATAGCAAGAATTTATAACTTTTTGAATATGGGCGCGATCCCAAATATATAGGCTTAAGTTGTGTTTTAAGCCTATTTCAGAGGAGTTATGACCTATAAAGGGGCCATAGTTATACGTAACGAGGGGTATGCTAAGTTTCCGTATATTTGGAATATTATTACAAAGGATTGATGTAAATCGTGGGAATAAAAGGACGATAACCGTGAATAAGATTTATCGAAAAGGTGCCGAACATATTTTTTAAATCGGCATATATTTTAGGAGCCATGGAATTCAAGAACCAAATATGAAATCTATTATTCTGGTAACATGTTGTTTGGATTTTATAAAATCTTCACAACGTGAATCCATCACAGCTAAAAAAATATTTTATCTACACTAATATTATAAAGAGGAAAAATTTGTATTTTTGTTTGTTTGTAATGGATAAACTCAAAAACTACTAGACCGATTTTAAATTTCTTTCGCTATTAGAAAGCTACATTATCTGCGAGTAACATAAGCTATATTTTATTTTAGAAAAAATAGGGGTCCGTAAGATATTTGGGTTTTTCGGGTACGCGAAGTAGTTCCCTCAGGACGCGCGTAAAACCGCGGGAAACGGCTAGTTGAAAGATAAAGATATTTTATTTGCATAAATTTTTGTTATACTGTACATAAATGTAAAAATATTAACAGTGTGATTTATTAACCGCCGGAATCAATATCGGATCGATCCATGAATTAGAACATTAGAGATGCATATTTGACGTAAGGTTCATTCAAAATGTAATGTCAAATTAATATACATATTAATACTATCCATGGATCTGTCCGTGCATTTCTAATCTTCAAATCCACCAATCATCAGATCATTATATAATGGGACCAGCCGCAAGTTAGCAGAACATAGAATTACAAATGCTGATTATTCTGACAAATCTGGTTAAGCGGCGAAAGCCTTGTGGTGTACGTAACGGACTGCCGAGACGCTGGTCTCGGGTTCGATCCCCATGTACCCCGGGCACACACCTCTAACTTTTCGAATTTATATGTGTATTAAAAGTGTTAATTATTTTCGCTCGCTTAATAACGACCCCTATTACATTGGGACCGAAACATAATTGGCGAAGTGTCGGTGTGTAATACACCTCTGCCTTCCCCTTCAGGGATAATGGCCTGAAGTAATGTTTTTATGTTTTTATCTGGCTTTGGGCTCCGAGGCGAAAAGTCTAGGATGCAACCGGGATAAGGCGAGGGCGATGAAGAACGAGCATAAATAACTTCCAGAAATATACAAAGTCCATATCTATCTACTGCTTTTTCACCAAACATAAGTAAGATAACAATATTATACATAGTTTCCTTACAATGTCGGCGAGAACTAATGAGATTGTCAAGCCGAGATATTTTTCTTAAGATGATTATTAAATCTGTTCAAAGGCTTTGGGTAATCGACCGACAAATTCAAATAGGCTGAGGATTTCTTGAAGACATCATTGTACTTAATAACAGCGCGAAATATGGAGGTGTTAATGATTTGGTTAATAATTTGAATTTGTTTTTATACTTTCGCGATTTATATACTTCAACAACGTCACCCAAGTCTACGAATTGAAGGCTGTTGGAAGGAACAGCGTTCAGAAAACTGATACCAGTAATTCAGTAGGTACATGATACTGAGACCCTTCACGAAAACATTCAAATAATTATGCGGGTGGCAGCAGTAGCGAAGATTATGTACATGGCGCGCTTACTCCATCGCACCGATGCTTACGTGAATTATATTGCATCAGGGTAAAAGCGCCATGTACATGTTTAATAATAACTATTTCACTATAGGAAAAAGTGCAAAAACTCATCGGAAAATTCTTGACTTTTTCGGAAAATTACTATCTCTAAGGGGCTCAGTATCATGTACTGATTCACTGGTATCGGTTTTGGTACGCTCTTACACTCAGTATATACGCCTTAGTTATGACAACAAAATACATGAGAAATTATACACAAATGTTAAAAAATAGGTACCCATAACCGAAGATGAATGTAGAGGAAGCGAAAGAGATATGTTGAGAATTTGGCGTTTCTTAGTATCTGCCTACCCCAATGGGAGAAAGGGATGAGGTTTAGAAAGATTGATAATAGCCGTTTTGAAACCACAGTGCCAGCCAGACAAGATAGATTAATAACGCCTCTGTTTGCATCAGAATTACAAGATTAAACTAATACAAAAGTCTGTGTCTCTCAAAGAGAGGAAATGTATCCGAAAATGAAAACTCTCAGCGCAAAGAATGAATTATTATCTTTATTTCAATATTTCTGCGCGAAAATCTTTGAATGTAAGTTAAGGCGAGGTTGCAGTACAGTGCGTAGCTCGACCTCACCCCCCGCAAAAAAACAAAAACGCGGGGGTGGCGTCAGCGAGTGAGAGGGGGTAAGGGAGGGGGGGTTCCGTGTGTCAATTGTGTTCGAGTGTATCTGGATTAGGTTTGAACCATAGATATAGTAGTAAAAAGAACCATAGATGAGTTATGCGAACTTCAAAAGTGGCACATTAAAAACAGGCTAAATGTCTCATTTGGCTTTAGTCGCGTACGCGCTGCGGTCGGAAGCGCTCGCTCTTTTACTCGCGTGTGTGTACGTTACATTTGAAAATACCGTCGTGTGTAATGAGATTTTGCACAAACTATAGTAGGAAAATGACTAAAAGTTATGGAATCACTTCTCATTCATGAGTATTACAACATTACAACGTTTTATTTACAATTTATAATAAATTCAGTATCACAAATAAAAGAGTGAATAACAAAATTTGATATTTAGCGAGTGTAAAAGAGAAGCAGTATTGTGCGTGTTCGAAAGACTAAAAAGCAAAGTAGGTATCCAGATGGGACATTTGTAATAATAAAATACTGATGTGTGTTTTTGTCAAGTAATAAAAGTGATTTGAGGCTGAATCAACACAATTTATTATTATTATAGAAAAACAAAATCATACGTAAGTTACAAATATTGACGGATGATCAAAGTCCATTCACTTGTTCTTGATTTTCTCCTTTTTCCAACAGTAACCATAGTTGGTATTAAACAACTAAGTAGATTGTACTGCACAGTTTTCGCTGGCGACCCACCGTAACCCTGACAGTACCCCTGGGGGTATGGTGGGTCTTTTAAAGCTTAACCGTACTCCCAGATAATATTGTTGTGTAATAAGTTTATGAATTTCAGTTCGTTAATTTCAAGTTCTACTATTTTGTGTGATTCATCATTCCCAGTAGCTCTATTGAACAGTCCTATGATAGAACTGTCCTAATTCTATTAGCACAACTTGATGAGGAGAATAAAATTAATGGAAGAAATTATGAATAGAAGTAATAGGAAATGTCCCAGTCTAGTTCTATGTATGTTTTTACAAGGGTATTCAATACAACTACTGGGAATGATGCCGTAGTGTCACGACATCGCGCTCATATATCCGAATGAATATGTTTTATAGACGTTCATTTGTTTAAGGTGTAAAACAAATGAACGTCTACAAAACAAATGAACGCCTACAAAACAAATGAACGTCAACGAAACAAATGACTTACAGAAAGTGATCAGCTATCGATAGTGATTGCAAAAAACAGGTGCATGCGATTTTCGACCTTATTGACAATTCATGACAAACGTTTTTTTTTGTTTTACATACAAAAATCTTATTTTAAAATAAGATTCTATTGATAATACTTTCATACAAATTCATTATGGAATCTCTAAGCAGTACACGTTTAAAATTGTGATTTAGTGCCATGTTTGACATTTTTTGTTATCGAGCCAATCATTCCAAATCGTGTTTCTATCTACTAGAAGATATGTTCAATTTTTATACTTTAATTTTTATTCATTAAAAATATCATAGTTCATGGGACTTTCAGACGTTCAAAAATCTTAAAAAGTACTGCAAGCTCGCCTTAAAAGAAATGGTTATTTAGATGGTTATTTTTCTTAGAAAATTCGCTGTTCACAGAAACTACTTGAATTCTATATAGAATTAGGGTAAAAGGACGCTAGAATTTATCCAGAACCTAAATTAACCAAATTAGAAACTAAAGCTACCACGGAATTTAACTTTGAGGTCTAATAGTGATTCGTCTTCATTACTTAATTTTGGGACAGGAACAAGGGGAAGCAGAGAACGTACGTTACGGACGTTCTCTGACCAGTCCTAAGAAAATATATTATATGAGATGTCCGCTTGTTTGAATACGTGGAATAGTTTAAAAGTGAAAAGAAAAGGTCCATCAGTCATTCCACAATAAATTATATTGATATGCAATGTAAAAGGTTTTCTCAGAAGTAAGAGTTTGTAAATTTGAATACCTTAGCATGGCATACAAGTAAACTATATGTTTACTAGAGGCTATATTATGCCTGTGGTAGTAATTAATGTCTCTTGAAAATTTCATTCGATAAATAATCTGACCCTAAGTCATTTCAAACATAAACCTTGATTATTAACATTCTTAATCGCAACTTGGTTACGTAATTCGCTAATTCAGAGATCAATCCAAATTTTTCATTTACAATTACTGCCAATTCACAAACTGCCTCTTCTCGTTCGTACTCATTCTATATCTAACTATATCCTGGCTGTATATCGTATCACCTATAACTCGCGCACACTGAATAATTCAGCAACTGTAACTAGATGAAAGTTCCACTAAATTGAATGTAACGTGATCAGCATACGTATGTGTGCAACTTGTTTGTCTCACGCTTGAGAACGCAGATGGTTTCACTTTGAGTCTATCACATTGTGAAAGACTGTTTAGTATTAAAATATCAATGGTAAATTAGTGTTTAACCAGATAAAGCATGGATACATTATTATTTTATATTTTGCGGATCTTTGAGATAGCTTTAGGTACTTTTGTCGCTTCACGCGTGTTCAAACTCGGTGTCATATGTGGTGATTATTGATGAACTGAGATACACTATTGAGAATATTGAAGAGGAGGATGGGGCCATTGAGAAATAACTAGTGTTTATGCCATTCTGCCTCCTTTGGAGTACTTAACTTAAAATCGAATTAACTATGTATTTAGGTTAGTTCACTGCAACTACTAATACGACTACTAATCTAGTCATATTAAAAACTAATATCTTATTTTACAAAACATGGCCAGTGTATACAAATTATATTACCATTTCTGTCACATAATAATATGACGTATATACGCCATCGCAGCAAGCGTAAAGAGAATTTGACGGTACGTCTAGTCCCAAGAGGAAAAAATTAATAATGGAAAGAATGGGGAGACATCCTTCCTCTACCATGTCTTATAACCGCCTTAAAGAAATAATGAACTTCTGTAAAGCCCAGAATAATTAGTCTCCATAGAAGTAGCAACAGTCCTACATCTGCTGTGGATAACCCGTGCATGAACTTTAATAGTGCAGTCATTGAGGGTCCGCAGTTAGTATCCTATAACTTTTTAGATTAAAACTCTCAAATGGCCTCTGCGCGTTGGACCTATGACTCTACACCTGCCAACAGCCGTGTATTTATCTAATGCAATATGTTATGGTAATACGTGAGTTACAAGGAACATATAAACTTGTGTCATTTTCAAACAAATTGAAAACAATATCTATTGCACGAAGTAAAAAATAGTTATATTATTGTTTACAAAGTCACATTTAGTTGACGTGTTTACCTCAACTTGACGTAGGTATAAGTTATCTCCCATAGCATCTGTATATTGCAACTGTAACTAGGTGAAAGTTCCACTGCTGTCGTGTAACGTGATCAACTACGGCACATGTGCAATGTGTATGCATCTTGTTTGTTTCAATATTGCAATATTATGTAACAGTGTTACGTGTTTATGTCACAATTCTGTACTTAGTCAAGTACCTATTGGAATAAATATGATTAGATGGCTTCTCTTGGTAAACAAACTGCATGCAAAAAGGTCAATTACTCCATTAAACACTATAGAATAAAGGCATTACCTAAACAGTAGTCTATATAAAAGGCAGGATTTAAACCTAAAACCGTTTAATATTTGAATATCTTAAGGTTTTAATTTGCTGAATAAAACTTTTGTAATAACGAAACTTGATTTAAAGAGACTTTATTTCTGTACACGAATTGATTATATTCTCTCTCTTTCATTCGCACACCACATTCTAGTAGAACATACAGCACATACAATATTATTTACATATAAAATCTATAGTTATACCAACATATTACTGAAAAAATATTGCGCTTACGCTATTTTACTCATAAGACGTTGGTAAACATCCAAAATTAGGTTACGCAATTAATCTCATTATACATTTTTTTTGCTGAAGTCACAAAGTAATTAATATTACAAACAAAATAACACATAAAAATAACTTAAAATAAATTATTTTACCATAAATTTTAAGGTTATTTTCCTAAGATAGCTTTGTTAATTACTTCTTAGACACGGTAAATAGCTCTTGTTACCTTTATACCTTTATGTTATTAAATTATATGTAAGATTACAGTTTTAGAATTTTATATTGTTAGGCAATAATAACCTAGTGGAGATACCTCTGCCATAAAGAGGGTATCGGGTTTGAATCAACGGCGCGCACCAATGACTTTTCGGAGTTATGTATGTGCGTATTCAATTGTATATTATCGCTTGACCCGTGCCTCGAAGAACACTCAAAAATCTTTGACAGTCGCTATAGGGAGTCGGTACCTATGAATGAACACTAGTCTAAACCACGGAATATAGCTATCCCTTTCGGCTGCGGAGGTCAGACAGGCAGTGGCTCTGTGGAAAAGCTAATATTCAGTCAAATCCAGTCAGACTAGAAAGCGGACCCCGGGTTGTGACTGGGATAACGCTAGGAGGATGATAGTTTACTGCATAGTTTTAGTGATATGTGTACATAGTATCTACTTCTCTACTGATTGCCGATTCAATGAAATACCCAAAATACCAAAGACCCCAGCTTATACTTCGTACCCAGCAATATCATACATCTGTAGACTTTACAGTAAACAAGCAACGTTTTAGTAGTTAAAGCTTGTGAAATTTGCGCCCAAAGACTGATAGCAATCTAACTCCAAAATAACGTTATGCATAACAAGCAAGACTCGATTGGCATTTACAAGCTGGAGCTTGCTTCAAGTAAAGCTATCGATATGGTCTATGTAATGCAGCATCGATTGCTTATATAAAAATAGCATCATGTTTGATAACTTATTGATTTTAATTAAAAAAGTTACGTCTTCGGTTGTGAGAAGAAAATTCGTTGCATGAGGATAAATGAATGTCTCTTGAAAGAATACAGCTTACTTCAACTATAGTTTTTTATTAGCATGTTGTTACTATATTTTTAAAAGCGTTAGCCAAATAACAACTCAATAACCTCGAAGACACTATTGAATCCAATAAAACATTTGTTCCATTGATTTATAGTCAAAGATAGATATTTTACTAACAATTGTGTTAGTCTGTATTACAACTTTACATAGGTAAGGATAAAACGCAACATAATTTTTCATTTCCTAAAAGAAATACCTACAACTTTTGCAATGGGTATATATTCTGTACGAGAGACTTTAGAAAGATTTAAACAATCAACGTGAACACCTATATCAGGCTAGGTGTTCCCGTCTAACAACAACATTTAATCACAATACTACAACAAACCTCGAACTATGTGCAGATTGTGTAGCCTATGTTTTACAATAAGGGAAATTGCATTTTAGACTGGAAGCTGTATATTCAGCAACCAATCTTCATCTTGATGACTACAGAACAAGCCTGCAAGAACAACAATATAAAATAACTAATAACAAAAATAATAAACTCGTTCCGGTCCTGAAGCCTCGCTGATTACACGAAGTCTGTCGCGACTTTACTTAAACGTCGTCGATTAATGTACAGCAAATTAGCGGCGAATGGCTACTGTAATAAACTTGGTAAAGGTGGCTTCACACTCTCGCTACGATCGTGAATGAATAACGAGTTAATATCGAAAAAGTTTTACTTTTCTATCTCTATAATTATGACTATGGCCTTACTCTTCTCATGGTGAAAAGAGGCTCGTGCCGTGGAACAATTTATTGTATATAAATTGTCCCACGGCACGAGCCTCTTTAGGCTGATAGTGATGATAATTATGATCATCGCGTAGAAAGTATCAATATGTAAAAAAACTAAAATAAATGTTTAGTGGAGGTAGGCGATTTAAGGCGCCGCCGCATAATATGTGTCAGCTAGATTTTCTCAAAGCCTTTCTCCATAAGAATTATTGGGTTAAATTGTTTTAACATTCATTCGTGTTAATATGTTACCTAAACGAAATAAATAACATGTAATTTATATTTATTCTACGGATCTTGATAATTTATGCCTAACCTAAAACACATTTACAGGTAGTAGAGCCTTGTTGATTTCAGCATGAATGGGCCGGCTCGACCGGGGAAGTACTACCCTCTCACAGAAAATCGACGTAAAGTAACAGTACCTAAGCTGTTGCGTTTCGTTCGGTGAGTGAGAGTTCTGGAGGCCCTATCCCCTATTCCTTCTCCCTCATCCCACTCCTCATCCTATCCCTTTTCCTAATCCCAAGGGACGGCAATGCACTTGTGACTCCTGTGGTGTTGCTTGTGTCCATGGGCGGCGGTAATTGCTTACCATCAGGCAATCCGTCTGCTCGTTTGCCGCTTATTAGTATAAAAAAAAAAAAAAATACTTGTGGCTGTTTGCTATAAACACAGCTATTGCATTGGTCGATTACAGCTTCGTTATAAAGCTTGAACAAAAAATATCCTTATATGGTATTCACTTTAAATGAACGTAATAAATTCTTACAGGAGTGTAGCGCATGCCTTAATTTGAGGCTCTATATATTTTCTGCTTGCAACGACTTTTACAAGTCTAGACATTCATTTGATGCTTCTTAACTAGAGTGTTGTTTTAACATTTTTATTTCGTTTTCTTTAAGGACACGAATGATGACAGTAACTTAATAACTACATATCTGAAGACTAAAGCGACAAGTGGTAGTTTAGCATTTCAGTTCTCTAATAAAATAATAACTTCAAGTGCCTAACTGTACTTCAACGCATTTGTGATTCCTCTGGTGTTCCTTGTGTCTGAGCGACGGTAATCGCTTTCCATCAGAACATCCGTCTGCTTATTTACCACCTAGTATATAAAAAGAAACCCGACGGTATCGGGAGAAACGGTTTGATTAAAAAACCATGTGGGTGTCGCTGCAGGCTCTAGTAATTTATAGACGCAAGAGTGCACAGCCTTCAATAAATGCTTAAATATTATTACCACTTTAGTTAATTACGGACTGCCTCCGTGATCCAGTGGATAGCGTATGCGTCTGCTGATCAGGAGGTCCCGGGTTCGATATCCGGGTCAGGAAAAAGTGTTACTGTTTTTTTCTGAATTCTCAGTAGCAGCACGGAGGCTGGCAAATGCTGGCGAAATGTGGGTAATGTTACACCTCTGCTTACCCCTTTGGGGATGAAGAAGCCAGTCTATACGAAGAAAATGTTAATAACATTTCAAATTATTTAAAAACTTGCAAAAAACTAGTAATTAGGGTTTAAAAGAATTTTTTTTTGTCTTTGCCACGATGTCCTCGTTTATGGATTGTTTTCAGTTTCAGAGGCCCCTTCGTTGATTGTTCTCTGGATTCCTTTGTTATAAAACCTTTGCAGATAACAAAAATGGACTCAGGTATTGTTTAAAGCCAGCCATCCTGTATTTTTGCATGACATACCCTGTTGAATTTTGAGTTGTGAGAATCAACTTTACTGTCGTTGTGATGATGATGGTAAACTTTAATTAATTTAAGTGTAGAGAAACGTTTTTTCTTATATGAGCATGAAGGCCGGCTGGACCGGGGAAGTACTACCACCTCAATGAATACCCCAGTAAGTAAATTAACTGTACATATATGTATATACCTATAGTGAAAGTGCCGGTGACTCCATCCCCTTTTCTTTCTCCAGCATCCCGTTCCTCATCCCTTTCCTTTATTCCTGCCGTAGGCCGGCAACTCACTAGCAACTCCTCGCTCGCTTCCTATCAGGCGACCCGACTGCTCAATTGCCGCCAATTACATAAAAAAACATAACTGGAAATTACTACGAATGTTCAACATAAAACGATATTAGATAGAATAATTTTCAAATTAAAACCTTACACATGACAAAATAGGTATTTTCTTGTCACGTACTGACTGAAATATTGATTCAATGGATGATTCAAAATTAAAAGATCGTGAAGCATAGTTAGCCTTGATTTACAACAATCACACAGTAAATTTTCTTGAAGACAGTGAGAAATTTTCCCCGCCTCAGCGCACTTCGAGACAAATAAAATTATGTAGCATGACTGCCAGTCCTTCATCACGACATCTTCATGATATTAGACGTTTCATTTCACTTGTAAGTTGCCGTCATACCTTTGTCATTGTACTTAAAGTTGATGAGTGGAAGATTAATAAAACATGTTAGTTGACATTAAAATATATGTAATCTGGTTACCATGCTTCTTGACAAGACAGTGAAAAAACTATGACATTCTTGACTAAAGTAAACAACAGTGGCATTCTACATTTAAAATCAAAAATCATAGTATAAAAGCATCACGAAGAAAAAGAAACATATCAGCCTAGAAATAAAAAGAGGTTTCATATCGCTACTTCAACACCTTCTCTCGATGTGTAGACCTAGTTGTTCTTGTAGGCTGATAAGCCTCGGCCTGGCCAGTGGCTTTGTGAAGAGATCTGCTAGCTGCTTCTCAGTGCTGATCCTATTCACCTTCATTTCTCCAGCAGTCACCAGTTCTCGCACAAAGAAGTGGCGTATTCGAATGTAGTTGATTGAATCAGGCGTTACTTGGCGGAACTCCATTGTAACCTAATGGAAGGAAAGAGGAACCCACCACGCACCCTCGAATTGACCACCCCAACTATTGCAATAGAAAAAGGTTGACAATATCGAACTCCTCTAAAAGGATAAGGGATATGATGTCCTCCTCGACGTGTCCGTCGACGGCGACGCCATGGTTCATCTTCTTTGATGTGCTCGGATGTGACTTGCAAAACCAAACTTGTTCTGAAATGTGCGGTCACAGACAGCGCAGTAAAGCTGTCCGCTTTCATTGCGAGTGTAGTTATATGTTGGCCTCGGCTGGGTTTTACGTAGATGGCGTTTAGCGTCAAGATGTTGGAGACGCGACAGTTCAAATGCATCAACACCTTTTCTTATCTGTCGTCGCCACTCAAGCCGGTTAGCAGTGAGCCCTTCCCAATGTTGTATCGGTATGCTGCAGTTTTTAAGATGTCTTTTGAGGACATCTTTATAACGCAAATATTGCCCTCCAGTTTTGCGCTTTCCATATGAAAGCTGAGCGTAGAGCGTTGCTTTTGGCAGCCTGTCATCCTTCATACGCACTACATGTCCACACCATCGTAGTTGGGTTTTGATTAACAGAGATTCTATCCCTGTCATGTTTGACCGCTTCAAAACTTCAGAATTTGGAACACGATCTGTCCATCTTATGCGCAGAATCGCCCTAAGGCATTTCATATGAAAACCGTCCAGGCGTTTGATGTCTTTCATGTATAGTACCCATGTCTCGGAGGCGTAAAGCAAGATGGGTAGAATAACGGCCCTATAGACAGCTAGCTTGGTGTGCAGCTGAAGATCGTGTGATTTCCAAACTCTGTTATTCAGGTTTCCAAAGGCAGAAGCAGCTCTAGCAATGCGCGTAGCTATCTCCGTATCCAGCCGGTTATCATTGCGGATCATACACCCCAAGTAACGAAAAGATGATACCTCCTCTAATTGTTTACCGCCTAAGATAAGCGGAGCATCGCTCGCAGGTGTGTCTCTAGATGGTTGTTTTAGTAGTTGGGTTTTCGTCACGCTTATCACTAGGCCAAATCTTCGACAGGAGATATCTAGCTGATCTAAATAGTGCTGCAAGTTTTCCATTGAGTCTGCCATAAGACAGACATCATCAGCATATAGTATTTCTACAACATTCAGCGCCAAGGTTTCACGTTTTGCTTTAAAACGAGACAAATCAAACACACCTTTATCAGATCGGACCTGTAATGTTATTTGGTCCTGGCAGTTCTGTAGAGCATCATTCATAACAGCAGCAAAATATATAGCGAAGAGAGTGGGAGCCATGACACATCCTTGTTTAACGCCGCTTGTGACGGGAAATTGTTTTGTGAAGCTCTTGTCATGTTGTACGTGAGCCATCATTCCTTCATGAAATTGGCGAATAAGGTCGACAAGCTTCTCAGGACAACCGACACTTTTGAGAACCAACCACAATGCAGCCCTTGGTACTCGATCGAAGGCCTTCTCCAGATCGACAAAGCACATATAGAGATCACGGTGTTGTTCAAGACTTTTTTCCTGAAGTTGTTTCACAACAAAGATAGCGTCCACCGTTCCTCTATTCGGTCGAAATCCACATTGGCTCTCAGGCAGGACTCGTTCAGCTAGAGTGTTAAGACGCTTATTTATAATATGTGCTAAGGCTTTGCCGGCTGTACTTAGGAGAGATATGCCTCTGTATGAGCCACAGTCGGAACGATCGCCTTTTCCCTTGAACAATTTACATATAGAGGCGTCTTTCCAGTCTTGAGGTATCAATCTAGTCTCCCAGATTTGTAAAATGATTTTAAATAGTCTGTTGTTTATGTTCGGGCCTCCATACTAATAAACTTCTGCTGGTAGACTATCTAAACCTGGTGTTTTATTATTTTTTATATTTTGCACTGCTTGAACAAACTCATCGTAAGACGGGCTTTCATCTAATTCGGATGCTGGAGACATTGTTTTCAGTTGAGTTTATATATGCGAGATCGGCGCCTTGGGTTTTTGGATTCAGAACCTCCTCGAAATGTTCAGCCCGACTATTCTTCGACACGTGTTTCGCCTCTGCACGAGGCATCCTCAGGAACGATGGGCAACGACTGAGCGCTTTCCAACCGTGGGCATGTATTATAAACGATTGTACTTTCTAATCCCCTCCCTCCGTTGCTCGACTGATGTGAGTCATTATGACGGTGTGCGAATATATTCAGCAATGGGGACCCGTTAAAGTTGGTTTGATCGTTCAGTAATGTATGCTTGTCCCGCTTTAAAATCTCTAATTGTTCCAATACGCACATTCTAATACCCTTTTGACAAGTGTGTATGACGTCAAATGAATGTCCGCTATTTAAGGTATGACCCGATTCAAGTAAATGTTCGGCAAAATGAGACTTTTCCGGCTGGTTGTTTCTAAACGCCGCTAAATGTTCTTTATATCTCAGCTCAAAACTTCGACCCGTCTGTCCTATGTACTTATTTTGGCATTGGTCGCATGTTAAGCAGTAAATACCGGACTTTTTGTTCTTGCATACTTTATCTTTACCATTGCAAAGAAATTTTAACGTTTTGTATGGTTTATAGGCTGATCTGATACCGTTCCTCCCCAGTATACGCGCCATACGGTCAGTTATGCTTCCAAAATAGGTAAGAACAGCGGTATTATTTATAGGTTCTTTTATAGAGGGATATAAAAGTGACTTGGACATTCTAAGTTGTTTTCCTCTAATCATCTTGTCAATTAGGCGTTTACTATACCCGTTGGATTGAGCTATATGATAAATAATATTTAATTCTCTGTTATATGATTCTATATTCAGTGGTACATTTAATAATCTATGAATCATACTGTGAAATGCTGCCATTTTGTGTTGCGATGGATGACAGGACGATGCTGGTATTGTACTATCTGTATACGTCGGTTTACGATACATTTCAAATGAGTGTGAGGTACCCTCCCTTTTGATAGTCAAATCTAAGAAGTTTATTGAGCTGTTTTGTTCTATCTCCAATTCGAACTTAATTTTGGGGTGTATACTATTAATTCTTGTAAGAAAACAGTGAAGCTGACGTTCTGTGCCCTTCCAAGCCAGCAAAATATCGTCCACGAATCTATAATAATATAAGATGTTCGGTTCTTTTACCAAATGCTCGTGTTCGTAGTTATTCATAAAGATATCTGCTAACAACGGACTAAGCGGTGAACCCATGGCCAAACCCTCCTTCTGTAAGTAGTACTCGTTGTTGAATTGAAAATAATTTTGTTTACTGCATAACTCGGTTAATTTCAAAATATTCTGAATCTGTTCTGGGTGTATTCTATTTCTTCCCAGCAGATTTTTAATTATAACTAAACATTCTTTATACGGGACATTTGTAAATAAGCTTTTTACATCCAAAGACACGAGTTTTGTGTTTCTAGGTAGACAGATGTGTTTTATTTTGCTAATCAAATCATAACTATTTTTCAGGCTGTATTTTGCGGTGAATGACGTCTTCTCTTTAATCAATCCGTTTAAATATTTCGCTAATTTATAAGCTGGAGCGTTGACATATGAGACGACTGGACGGATGGGCACCTGATCTTTATGTATTTTTGGTAAACCATACAACAGCGGACACTGAGGGTTCATCGGTATAAGACTTTTCGCTAAATAGCAGTTTTGTGGAAAAAGGTAAGTACTTGACTTGATACTGAGTTTTAATTCTGCATGAAATCGTTTGGTAGGATCGTAGGGCAGACGCTGGAAATCTTCGGTGTGTATTACATCTTGTACTTTGCTATTATACTGCGATCTAGACATAATTACTACGGTGTTGCCTTTATCCGCCTTATTTACCACCAAATCATTTTGTTGAATTTTATTTTGGATGGATTTATATATTTTTAATTCGCAGTTAATGAAATTAGTCGATTTGTATGTTTTTAACTGATGGGCAGCTAAACTCTTGACTATGTTATCTTTTTTATTTCTGGTAATAGCTATTTCTGCATCCACCGCCAATGTTTCCAAAGAATATTGCGTAACTTTTTGAGGAATACTATACTTTAATCCCTTCTCCAAAAGTGAGTTCTCGTCACGTGTGAAAATGGTGTTCGAAAGATTCTTTATTCTGGGATGAAATTGATGATTACAAGTGGTGTTGCCAGTATAGTCTGAAGGTGGTGTTATTCTTCCTATCAGTTCTTGTAACTTCCTACTTTGAATGATGAATTTCTCGTTAGCTACAGTTGACGCTAATTCCCTAGCTTTTTGGTCTAATAAATCGAACTCGACATTGTGTAACTTGAATGAAAGTTCTAAGTGCAGTATTTTTAAATGTAGTTTTAAATTATCGCGAACCGTAAACCAACGTCTTGCCTCTTCACCTAGCCAAATTTTTTGAGCTTTTTGTATCGCTATATTGGCAGCCCGACTGTGCGTATTGGAACGTATAGTAATATAATTTGGAATGACATTGTAATATTTACATTTCTGATTGAACCACACGTTTTGACATGCGACCCGGTGTTGCTTCGTAAGTTTGATGTATAATTTCGCCTGTACAGCTATGCTTGCTGATTTGATATAGTTGATTGAATCAGGCGTTACTTGGCGGAACTCCATTGTAACCTAATGGAAGGAAAGAGGAACCCACCACGCACCCTCGAATTGACCACCCCAACTATTGCAATAGAAAAAGGTTGACAATATCGAACTCCTCTAAAAGGATAAGGGATATAGGAATGGTATGGGTTCCAGGAAGATACCTGACTTGCAGTATCCCGCTGTATGCGCCGACTATTCTTCGACACGTGTTTCGCCTCTGCACGAGGCATCCTCAGGAACGATGGGCAACGACTGAGCGCTTTCCAACCGTGGGCATGTATTATAAACGATTGTACTTTCTAATCCCCTCCCTCCGTTGCTCGACTGATTTGAGTCATTATGACGGTGTGCGAATATATTCAGCAATGGGGACCCGTGAAAGCTAATCTCACAGCCGCTTCGTTATCCACATAGAGAACAGGTGAACCCTCCATCTTTGTCATGCCTTGCATTAGACGAGCTAGCCAAATGCCTTCTTTCGCTGCCTCACTGGCTGCAATAATCTCGGCTTCTGTAGTGGAAATAGCCACACTGGGTTGTCTCTGGTTCAACCATGACACGGCGCCTCTAGCATAAATGCATACAACTCCAGTAGTTGATCTCCCTGTTGTCAGATCTCCACCGTGATCTGCATCACTGTAACATTCCAGAACACCTCTCCTGTAATCCTTCTTATACAGAATTCCCATATCTGGAGTGTACTGTAGATATCTTAGCATGCGCTTCAACCGAACACAATCCGTGTGAATCGGGTTTTCCAAGCTTCTGGATACTACACTGACAAGATATGCTATGTCAGGCCTTGTGCACACCATCAGATAAGCAAGAGCACCTACTACTTGTCTATAATTCTTCACAAAGTAGTCATCAACCTTCTCTGTTTCCTGTGGTACAGGGTCCTTTACCATAGGAGTGCTTCCTGGTTTGCAGTTTTCCATACCAAATCTCTTCAAGATTTTCTTTACATAAGAAGTCTGGTGTATTTTAATATCACCGCCTTCTCTGACTTCAACCTCCATACCCAAGTAATATGATACAGGTTTATAAGTCATCTCAAACTTCTTTTTCAATTCCATGATTTCATCAATCAGTCCTTCATTTGAACCTTATAACTGGTGGACCGTCGTCGACGTACAGAGCAACTAATAATTTCCCATTAGATCTCTCTCTCTTAAACAGGCAGGGATCAGCTTCACTGACTTCAAAGCCAATTTCCTTGAAGTAGTTTATGATCGTCGTGTTCCAACATCGTGAAGCCTGTTTTAACCCATACGAGCTTTTCTTAAGCAAGCATACTCGTCCGCTACCATCATCATATCCTTCCGGTTGCCGCATGAATATCTCTTCCACAGTCAACGAACCATATAAGAAGGCTGTACAGATGTCAAACTGACGTAGTGCCATCCCTTCATTAGCTGCTAAGCTCAGCACCGCTCTAATAGTTGCCAACTTAGCTACATGGCTAAAGGTCTGATCATAATCTTCCCCTTTCTTCTGTCTAAAACCTTTTACGACAAGACGTGCCTTATATTTATCTACTGAACCATCTGGGTTTAATTTCACTTTATAGGTCCATTTACAAGGTATTGCTTTCCGATTCTTAGGCAATTTCTCAAGAACCCACGTTCCATTTGCTTTTAAGGATCCAATCTCGCAATCCATAGCTTTGCGCCAAAGGTCTTTATCTGGGCAATCTATAGCTTCCTTGTAAGTTCCTGGTTCGTAGTAACAATCATCGCTGGTATTGACATGAGAAACGTAATCATTGAATTTCAATGGTCGCTGCAGGAGTGATCGATCTCTGAGCTGCATACCTTGCCTGCCCAATTCAATAGATTCGTCTTCCAACTCCTCTATACGCGCATCTTCAAATTCTTCTTCATCACCGCTAGTAACAGGACGCTCAATAACTTCCGTGTCCTCCGAGAGTTCAACTTCCTTATTTGTCTCAATAGGTCTTCCTCTGTCTTCTTCAGCTGTGACTGGTTTCGGTATCTCATTATCATGTCGTTCCTTCCTTACATATATTGGAACTTCTATGTCAGCTGTCTCTGTTACTTGTGAACGTTCAGTATCCTCAGGTTCTTCACTTCCTAAATTAGTCTCCAGTGGTCTCTCATCAAATGTGACATCTTTGGATCTAACTATAGTATCCGACTCTCTGTACCAGAGTCTATAACCGACATCATTGTCATAGCCAACCAAGTAACACTTCTCTGCTTTCTTCTGCATCTTCTTCCTTTTCTGTTTCGGAATATGCGCGTAGCAAGTCGAACCAATGATCCTCAAATGTTTGATTTGCGGCTTCTTCCCAAACCACAACTCGTATGGAGACTTGTGTTTCACAGAAGTTGGTCCTGTTCTATTCAGAATATACGTCGCTGTATTTACCAACTCTGCCCACAGTTCTTGAGGAAGCTCTTCATGAGCATGCATCATTGCTCTGGCCATTTCAACAATCGTACGGTTTTCTCTTTCACTGCACCCGTTCTGTTCTGGAGTATAGGGCATAACTAACCGTTGATGTATTCCGTACTTCTGTAATTCTTTTTTGACTTCCGCATTGTCGAATTCCCCTCCATTGTCACTTAGAAACTCCTTAATCGTGTGTCCAACTTTGCTTCAGCTAACATCATTCGCAACTTTGCAGGGACTTCTGACTTCTGTTTCATACAATAGACATATCGATAGCGAGTGTATTCGTCTTTAAAGAGTACAAAGTATCTAAACTTAGAGCCTGAAGGTGGGAACGGACCACAGACGTCCGAATGTATGCGTTCTCCTGGACTATTTGCCTTTTCTCTAACACCAAACTGCTTCCTATGTGTTTTCCCGAAAATGCATCCTTCGCATAATGTCCCATCATTCTTAGTTTTCACATTCAGCTCTTTCTCTATTACATCCTTCACATGACGTTTCACATTCTTGGTGACCCATACGTTCGTGGTAAAGCTGCAGCGTATCAACCGTATTAACAACAACGCTTCTATTTGGTTGTATCGCCTTGCAGTTTAGCTTGTATAGTCCACCATATCTCCGTCTATCTCCAGTAACGGTTACTGTTTTATTAACTTTCAATGAGCAGGTAATCATACGTGACTGAAACACGCTTCTCGGATTCATGTCCTGCGCTGCTAGTACCGAAAACAGGTTTGTAGTAATCTGAGGAACATACCAAACATTGCTCAGATAAAACGATACCTCATTCTTGGTTTTCATCAAAATGCTTCCTTTACCCAAGGCATCAACTTGCTTTCCATTAGCAGTTGTCACTGTACATGGTTCCGTAAAGCGTTCAAATTCCTCAAACAGCTCGCCTCGCATTGTAATATGGTGTGTGGCTCCGTTGTCAACATACCAATCATCACGATGTTGAGCGCAATCTGTCGCATTACTCTTTACTGCAAACATACTTGTTGTAGGACCTTTCTCTCGAACCTGTTCTTTCTTAGGACAGTCCTTCTTAAAGTGCCCGACTTCCTTACAAATGTGACACCTGAAAGCCTTTTTGTTCTTCTCTTTACTACCTTCACCATTACCCTTCTTGGTGTTTCTACATTTCTTGGTACCTTTCGCAACTAACACATTCTCAGACGTAGACTCAGACATGTTCTCCTTAGCTAACAATGCCTTCTCGTGAGTACATAACTGACTAATAAGGTTCTCCACGGTTCTATCCTTCTTAGACATGAGTAACCAGCTCGATTTAAAGTTGAAATAGCTTTCTGGCAGGGTCTCCATAATCTTGCATATCAATAACAATTCTGGTAATTCTTTACCTTCGTCTTTGATAAGCTCCTGATTTAAGCTGTGCCATAAGTTTTTCATCTTTGAAATATGAGCTTTCATATCATTTCCTGAAGTAGATTCCCATTTGTATTGAAAGAATTCCATACATTTCCTGTATAAATGGTCTTCAGATACACCATCGTACAATCTATGTAGTTCATCCCATACTTCTTTAGGATTCGTGAACCTTATTACTTTGTCGAGAGTTTCGTCTAACAAATTGTTCGTAATCAATAAGAGAGCTGTACTTTCCAACTTGTAGTACTCGGCTAAGTTCGTTCGATATGTAGCCATCGCCGCTTCAAAAGCTGTACCTTCCATAGTATCACTCTTTGCAGGCTTCTTTGGTTTACTTATCTTTCCCTGAACAATATCCATGAGACCATCCATGCCACGTAACATCGCCTACATGCGGTACTTCCATGATACCCAATTTTCGCCGTCAAGTTTCGAAATCAGAATTTTCGATAGCTCCATTATTTACAACAATTCTCGTGTAGGGCGCATAACCACTTAAAGTTGATACAATAATTCCCCTCGTGCTGGGCCCATAACCACTTAAAGTTGATGAGTGGAAGATTAATAAAACATGTTAGTTTAGCAGACATGAAAATATATGTAATCTGGTTACCATGCTTCTTGACAAGACTTGACGAATCTATAATAATATAAGATGTTCGGTTCTTTTACCAAATGCTCGTGTTCGTAGTTATTCATAAAGATATCTGCTAACAACGGACTAAGCGGTGAACCCATGGCCAAACCCTCCTTCTGTCCGTTGTTAGCAGATATCTTTATGAATAACTACGAACACGAGCATTTGGTAAAAGAACCGAACATCTTATATTATTATAGATTCGTGGACGATATTTTGCTGGCTTGGAAGGGCACAGAACGTCAGCTTCACTGTTTTCTTACAAGAATTAATAGTATACACCCCAAAATTAAGTTCGAATTGGAGATAGAACAAAACAGCTCAATAAACTTCTTAGATTTGACTATCAAAAGGGAGGGTACCTCACACTCATTTGAAATGTATCGTAAACCGACGTATACAGATAGTACAATACCAGCATCGTCCTGTCATCCATCGCAACACAAAATGGCAGCATTTCACAGTTTGATTCATAGATTATTAAATGTACCACTGAATATAGAATCATATAACAGAGAATTAAATATTATTTATCATATAGCTCAATCCAACGGGTATAGTAAACGCCTAATTGACAAGATGATTAGAGGAAAACAACTTAGAATGGCCAAGTCACTTTTAGATCCCTCTATAAAAGAACCTATAAATAATACCGCTGTTCTTACCTATTTTGGAAGCATAACTGACCGTATGGCGCGTATACTGAGGAGGAACGGTATCAGATCAGCCTATAAACCATACAAAACGTTAAAATTTCTTTGCAATGGTAAAGATAAGGTATGCAAGAACAAAAAGTCCGGTATTTACTGCTTAACATGCGACCAATGCCAAAATAAGTACATAGGACAGACGGGTCGAAGTTTTAAGCTGAGATATAAAGAACATTTAGCGGCGTTTAGAAACAACTAGCCGGAAAAGTCTCATTTTGCCGAACATTTACTTGAATCGGGTCATACCTTAAATAGCGGACATTTATTTGACGTCATACACACTTGTCAAAAGGGTATTAGAATGTGCGTATTGGAACAATTAGAGATTTTAAAGCGGGACAAGCATACATTACTGAACGATCAAACCAACTTTAACGGGTCCCCATTGCTGAATATATTCGCACACCGTCATAATGACTCACATCAGTCGAGCAACGGAGGGAGGGGATTAGAAAGTAAAATCGTTTATAAGACATGCCCACGGTTGGAAAGCGCTCAGTCGTTGCCCATCGTTCCTGAGGATGCCTCGTGCAGAGGCGAAACACGTGTCGAAGAATAGTCGGTGCATACAGCGGGATACTGCAAGTCAGGTATCTTCCTGGAACCCATACCATTCCTATATCCCTTATCCTTTTAGAGGAGTTCGATATTGTCAACATTTTTCTATTGCAATAGTTGGGGTGGTCAATTCGAGGGTGCGTGGTGGGTTCCTCTTTCCTTCCATTAGGTAACAAAAAATATAGTTTTAAACTCTCAAAGCCGTGAGTAAGTGCTTCGTTTGAGGACCTTCTTTGAACGAGATCGTGCAAACGGGGACCCGGTAATACCGATCGACAGTGTTGATTACAGAGTTGTGGTAGATCTGCTCTGGACATCGGCAAGGCTTCAGTTTCTCAAATATCCAATGAAAATTTTGGAGAAACTAGTTTTGAAGACAAGAAGCTGGCTACTCCGAAGAAACGTGAGCGTAAAGCTTCAATTACTGACATAGATAATTCCAATGTTGTGGCAATACGAAATCCCTACATTGATAAAATTAATCAGTCGTAGAAATAACACAATCGACAATATGGTAAAGGTTTCGAAATACGTCGCCGTTTTTCGAGGTTTTGAGTGATTGTGAGGGGAGGGGAGTAGGTCTCGGAACCCCCACTCACCGTTTTCACTTGCCGTAAATACTTGGTTACCTCTGAAAAAAAATATCTCCAAACATCGGTGTGTACGGTACTGCCAACTTCCACATTCTTCACACTAGTTTAATAAACTAAGGTTGACGGAGCCCTGCTTCACAGGGCTCCTATTTTCGGCTTAAGGGTCAAAAGAGAACCTACTATAACCTCTTTAGTTACTTATTACAGAACCCTAGGTACTCGAAAGCAATGACGGCATCGGCGCACAAATTTGACGTTAGCTGTCAATATCATTCACACAAGATGGCGGTTGCGTTTCGTATCACGTTTTTCACATAAAACCTAAATATCGCTTTTATTGATTCCACTAGTTTAATAAAGTGAGATTGACTGTGGTTACGGGTCAAAAGAGAACCTCACACAACCTATTTAGTTACTTTCACATAAAACCTAAAATGACGTTCCGTTTTGCATATTTGAATGAAAAATTTTTGGAAATAGTTTAAAAATATTTAGACGCAACTCCGGCAGCCAAAATTACTTTTAGGGGATTAAGACTAACTCCCTTAAGCCCCCACCATCACCAATACCCTCGAATTCGGGCGACTCGTTTCGAAACCCAACCCGAGAAGATTCAGATATGAGGTTTTAGTTCGAGTGACAGTGACTAATGATAAAAAAAAATATTTTAAAATTACTGCGTTTTATTTGTGAATATAATTTTGCCAAAACACTTTCGGTAAAATCGGTAACTACGTACGATTGCAAGACGTTTGCCAATTAAATCGATATTTATAAATAATCGTTTAAATTTCCTTAGGTTACATCACTATAATTGTCAGTCATGAACTGTTCATTATACAGCGAAAATACTATAGTCAAATCAAGCACTTTTAATGAAATGTCAAAAACAACCTTTGCCAAGGGTTTTTTGTATGAAATATGACGTAGTGCCGTCATAGTGTTTTGCTGTCAAGTAGAATAATTATTATCAATAAATTGACGATAAAAATGTTAAATAAAGTTTTACTATGAATTGATGAATGAAACACTATTATTTTGACGTGTTTCACTAGATAAAAATACTTGTATAATTTATTTCACTTGCAAGAAACTTCCCTATTCAATACCATAAAGTGTAAACAGTCGTCGTGAAATCATATTCCGTCTATAATATTGTTCGTATTCAATTCACAACTGCATCCGTAAGCAAAGAACAAAACAAGTACCATTCAATACATCTATAAAATAAATATAGATGTTCCAACAATTGAAAGTCCCATCTTTATTGGTGTAAGGAGCATGTATTGGTTCAAGTCTTACTGCAGCTAGTAAAAACTACATTAAAGCTGCATCTTCAACAAAAATGTGATAGGTAACGCTAAGATGAGCGGTGTGCTACCAAAACAGTAAAATTTTGATTATCCAATTGCTCTAGTAGTCAGTAAACCTGTCTTCTAGAATAAACGTCAACTGTTCTATTTCCACATAAAGATCATGAATTTCGTTACCACAAGTTTCACACTGGCATACTTAATACGATAAGTCGGATCGCAGTGCAGCAGACACGATTATTTAGCCCGGTTAGAGGATCATCCTTTTAGTTGAAGGAATGCCTTATTTCGGTACTCCACAACTTTGTTCACCTGGCCTCTCTCATCGCAAGTGACGTAATTGGAGGATTTTCTTCTCGCACTTCGCTCAGCATATATTATTATTATATCGCACATTTCTTGTAGATACCTACTCTTACAGTTGGCTTTCGTTCGAATGCACTTTATTTTATTACCATTGTGCTTATGCTGTTGGAATATACTGTTGTATATATGTGATACTGTTGTATATGACAGCTAAATTTAGACTATATCTCAGTTATTCCTTTTGCTTTAAGTAGACAGAGAGGGATAAATAAGTATTTCAAGTTTTCTTTTAGAAATCTAACTTACGTAACGTATATGGCAAGCGAATGAAGCAAATTTCAATGTAACTTAGTACGTATAACTAAGCAGTAAATAGTATATATAATAAACATTTTTAAATCTCTAGTTTATAATATGATATTAGCAATTTAAAAAAAAAAATAACCTTTGGTACCTATAGCAGAGTTAAACATAATCCCAATTGCGCTCAAAAATTATTTTTGGAAATTGTTCCTTGTAGACTTTTTTTACAACTTTGCTTCTTTTATTAAAAAAACTAAGTTTTTTAAAATCACTTGATTTTGTTATCAAAAACACACTTAAAATTTTCATCGGACTTAATTAACATTTTGCATAAAACACTCATAAACACTTCAAGCGACTGAAATTCAGAATACCAAATTGCAAGAATCAGAATATAACTTCATACGAACACAATTATTTGAAAGCAATTTAATGATCAATCTTATTACTTAACTCTACCGTTATTACTGACATACAGACAGACTGACAGACTACGCACAACCGAAACTACCTACTCGCCGCAAAAAGCTGAAATTTGGCATTTATAGGGAGGGAGTATAAGGCAGCGCTAAGGATTTTAGGAAATACTCTCCCTAAGGGGGTAAAAAGGGATCAGAATTTGTCTGAAACTTTTTGTCTACGTGACATTCCCGCGGGCAAAGTAACTGGTAGAATACTAAAGTGAAAATATTAAACAAAAGAATTCTGATCTTACTCTTTTTAGCAACAGCATGCAAATTAGATTAGACATCTCGAAATGGCAATTCAAAATATAACGTAAATTCCTTTTGAAAGTATGATTGCTTTTATTTGATTTACCAACAGAATGGTAGGATAATGTAAGGAGAATGAATGATAGACTTATTTTCCATTGAGTGAAAGTCAAATGAGGGTAAAATGTTGTTCTTGAAGAATTTGTGTATGAATTGTTAGAATTTTGAACAAAAGTACAAGCAAGCTTAAACGTTAGATTTGAAATTATATTCGTTGTCTCGAAGCCAAATAATAAATACTATACTATACTGTCTATAATAAAAGAATAACATAATGATAAATAATAATAATAATTCGTTTATTACTTAGAAAACAAGTTCCATCCATTCAAATTTGTTAGTAACACAGGCTTATAAATAATGTTAGTGATAATAAAATTAATGACGAAGGTAGGGCATGAAACACACTCATTTTATGTTACAAAGGCATAATATACAGTTAAAATTTTTTTAAGGTTTCTGATAAAGGTATTTTAGAGTAGCCTTTTAAATGACAACGCCCGTTTTAAAGTTAAGACTGTAGGCTGTACCGCAAAGGGTTTCAAGTACATTCAACTAAAATACACAAGGAACAGCTAGACTCGCAACAATAACTGTACATACGGAATACTTGTTTAAGCGGTGAGCTTTCCCTTTAGAGCTATGAAGTATTGATGGTTCGATTCTTACCCGAAGTAACACTTTGTGTAATCCACAAATTGTTTGGAGTCTGGCTGTTCTTTGAGTCCGTTGATTGAATGTTTGCAAAGAGTCCCGATATACAAGATTGATTGCTAGCGCAGGCATTCTCTTTGAAAATGAAAAATAAATACGAACTAAATTGTACATATCACTAAAATTGACTCCAAGGTCAAATTTGATATTTGACTTTACCATAAGCTGAACACAGTAATTGACCGATTTATCGACCAACTCCAATTATCTTAATTGTGGCTATCCGATATTTGACAATTAGGATAACCGTTTGACTTTAAAAAATACATGCAACAGAAAATCTGTTTGTAAAGCTAATATACATTTTTTTTTAATTATTTTTCTTTTTTTTTTGGCACACAAAACAAAACATAGTGCAGGAATAAATTCTTAGAAGCTATTTTTTAGAAACTATTAAGTGTGTATGTAAGTGTAGTGGTGTAAGAAACGGACTGTGGAGGCGATGGTCTCGAGTTCGATCCCCAGGTACCCTGGGAACACCTCTGATTTTCGAAGCTATTTGTGTACTTTTTTATTTTTTTTACTTAACCTGTGTATGTGAAGATCTAGACAATTTTGACAGACTGCCCCAATTTGGCAGAAGATAGGGATGCTTGGAGGAGTGTAAGGGAGACCTTTGCCCAGCAGTGGGACAACATAGGTTAAGTATTTGTGTATTAAAAATGTTAATTATCGCTGGCTTAATAATGAGCCCGGTTGATAGCAATAGGCTCGCCCCCTATAACATTGGGACCGAAACATAACTGGCAAAGTGTGGGTGTGTTAAACACCTCGGACTACTCCTTCAAAAGGGGAAAAACGTAAAGTTATGTTATTTTATGCAAGAGCTAATAAATACTAAGGTAGAATTATAGCACAAATGAAAAAAGCAATGGTTCTGAATTTGTTTCGGTCGTTTTTTTTTGAAGAGGTCATTTAGCCAAGAAAAGTCGGTATAATTTAGAATAGAGATTTTAAGTTGTAAAAAATCAAAATGCACAAATAAATAATATGTCTTTATGACTCGGGACAATCCTTTCACAGTTATATCCGTATGAATTATCGGACGTGGTTTTGTATAAATTAAATATTTTCAAAACTTTACGATTTAACACATACTAATATTTATATTTACAGATCTATATCTCGTAGTTAGCACCACGCACTGCACGTTTGGCGTAGTGGTTTAAGCTGACGCTTCACCACTTGTCACTACGCCGCGTGTCATGAGTTCGGTACCAACAAGAGATGTGGGTGAATTTGTGTGATGCACAAAGTGTTGTTGTTTTGAGTCTAGGTATTAATTATTGAATGTTTGTGAAGTCTCCAGACACAGGATTTATTCTTAGTGCAGTATTTGCCGAAAACAACAATAAAGACTAAGACCACGGTCAACCGGGACCAAGTTCAATTGCCAAACTAGTTTTAAATCCAACAATCTGTATTCAATTATTAACCTTTCTTAGGTCGCCGGCGACATTTATTAATCTTGCAAGCACTCTTCACAGTTGCTACTTCATTACTTGTTTCTAGCAATAATAGTTAATTATTCACACACTATGGCTCTCTGCCAAGCTTCATTCATAAGTCAGGTGTAGCTTGAGTAAACTTAGCATACTGCGAGTACGGAGCGCAAGAGGTCAATAACTTAGCTCAACTAAGTTAAAACAAATTAATTAAACAACAAGCTATTAATTCGACAACTTGAACAAATTTACATAATGCTTCTAAGTGTACAATGATAAAGGTCCGGATTACATTCGTTTTTAGTTTGTAAGATTCAAGACAGATTCAGGTAGGCAATATAGGATTTTTGGATATTTGGCACCATCTATTGCAATATCAGTATACTAGCTTCTGACCGTGGCTTCTTTACCCGCGTAAGGGTCGATTATTTATCAGGATATGTGGTAACCCAAGTGCTATTGATTTATAAGCTATACTACTGCAATGTTTCATCGACATCAGCTCAGTAGATTTCCTAAAAGAGTAAAAAACATCCATCCTCACCACCATTCAGCATTATACTCGGAATAGCAGTCAGATGTTGATTTATAATCTCCACGAAAATAATGTGGCTGGTGCATAATGTCCGAAAATAGTTCAATGGCAGAGTTATTTGAACCATTTGGCTGTTTGGTGACAATGACGTGACAATGCCTTTGAAGCTCTACTTAGAGAAGCTTCTATTTTCGTCATAAGGCAGACACTTAACACAGCTACCTTATGATAACATTGTTGTCGTGTGATTAAATTATACAGCAGACGCTATTGAGTAGATTGTTCAATGGAAGAGCTATAGGTTTATTTAGATATATTTACGCTTGGTGGATGTTATATCTAAAACTAAAACGTGACACAAAAACAAAATGCCGCTGAAGGTACCTAAAAAATACCTAACTTGATGTCTATGATGCCCAGTGCACACAGAATAAAATCTAGCCCCATTCTAAATTTAACCCTTTTGTTTCTTTCATGTCCACATTTTTATAGACAAAGCCCTTAATAAAGTTTGTAAAACAGGTTTCAAATTTAATCTGCAGGCTGATGAGGTTTTGCCGCCGGTTCTACCATAGCGTTTGATGTTCACGTCTGCCTTTTTATTTCATGTTTAAAATAAATTATTTTTGATGAGTGGCAGCGCAGATTTTGACAGGGTTTGTCAAACTCGCTTTTGTGAATGTAGTTAGTTTTTTCAAATCGGTTGACTGTGTACACAAACATGATGTCTACTTGTTATTAAGAGGTTGCTGTAGACTTTACCTATAACCATAAACGAAATGTCTGGTATATAAAACGATATACATTTACGTGAATTTTAATTGTTTTATTGTCCTAACTAGTTTTTATTTTTAATATCTTGTAATATTTCTAGACACCGAAAACTAATCTGAATCATGTATATAGAAAATACTTGTGATACTGACTGATAAACAATACACAGCCAAAGTTATTGGGTGCAAGAAGATGAAAGGACAATGCCCGATATTGTCCTTATTTTGACAATGTAGGAATACTGCCTTTGCCTTGTTTATATATTTTAGAAGTTGGAAAATTCGTCAAACAAATTCAGAATTTATTTAGGCTTGCCAAAAATGTACAAAGAGAAGTAATATACGTAATCCAGACAGATTAGTTCTTAAAATGATACCAAAAAGTTCACGCTTTAAGAATAATTGTTATGCTATGTGTGTAACAATATATAACAAAATTCCAATGCACATAAAAGAAAAAAAAATATCAAAATTCACAAGGGATTTGAGAAATTGGCTACGACAACAAATGTTTTATTCACTTAAAGAGTTTCTGGATTGGAAATAGTACTGGTATACGCGCAAAATTATAACTTATACCTATTGCTTAAACGTATTTCATTTATTAATATGACCACAGTATAATTAGAATAAAAATATATATTTGCATGCTATGATCTATGGCTAAATGGGCTTGTTCTTAATATTATATTATTATTTGAATGCACATCTTATGTAACCCTATTTACAGTGAATAAATGATTTGAATTTGAATTTGAATTTGAATTGTAAGTAACATTGCTACCAAAACTACCATACAGGCCAAAAAATATCATTTCTACTAAAACTACTATTCCTACTGAAAATACTATTCCTATCAAAACTACAATTTGTAACAAAACTACTATTCGTACTAACACCGTCATATTTATCTGTTTTTTCAGAACTACCATTTCTACCAAAACCGCCGGTGCTGTTAAAAGTACCTTTTCTCTCAAATCTACTATACTTACCAAACCTACAATTTCTACCATAACCACCACTTGTAATATAATTATATGACAATAGTACTATGAACCGCTGTAATATGTTCCACATAAAAAAAAGTTAAGATGCCCGAAGAAAGTCCGTAATTTAAATCACAATAATGTTCCTAACATAAAACGTAATTTACCCGTCTGTAGGGTTGATTTTCCCAACATTAGGCGGAAATTTCACTACATTTGGGGCAAATTCCTCGGGTCGCGGGTATACCTACTGACGTCCTTACCGCGACCCCGTCATAAGGGTCGATAGAGGAACACCGCGGTGTTTTAGTGGGTATCCCCTCTAATATCTAGGGGGCAGAGCCGAGCCACACACCCCTCCTCCACCTGACCCAAACTCGGTACACAGTTGGCGGAGGGGTCCCTTTGAGGGACAGTCCCTAACTGGATTTCATCGCGATACAAAAAAAGGGGAATATTCCTCAACATCAGAGATCAGTTCACCCAACATTAAGGGTTAACTGACAACATTCGGGGAATATTACCTGCCATCAGCGATAATTCACTATAGTGATAATTTTACCAACATCGGGTATAATTTTACACACCACCACACTCACACCCGTATGAAAGTAAGGCAAGGTCACCTCAAGGAGGCATAATGGTTTTTCCTGGCAGTTACCGCAAGGAACTTATTAGATGCCATAAAAATATTTTTGAATTTAGAACCATCCATGAAGAGAGAAAGCAATGGAATCATAAAAAAATATAGGAAAATATTGAAAAATAAGTTCAATGTCCACGCCTATCATCCGTCAAACTTACCCAATTTAAATGAGCATCAAATGAAAGAGCTCTTTTCAGCGTGTGTTATAGGCCTATAACGAAACGCCTACCTCAATGAGAACCAGATATATAGTAGCAGAAAGTCATTGACAACGGCTACGAAAACGTAAAAAATGTATTGGAGAAAACTGTTTTTGCAAATAACTTGATAAATGTGCAAGTAAGGTAATTTCTAATACTTGATGACAAATCTATGCAGCGAGAGCTTTCATTTAAAAAAAAATCATGTGAATCGGTTGGGTAGAACGGGCTGGCCGACTCGTATTATAAAACACCAATTCTTTTAATATATAGATAAACACAGAGCAGTTTTATATCAATCTTTACTAGATAGTGGCGCCATAAAAGTTACTTTATATGCATATTTACATAATCGAGCATTGAAAAATGCCTGTTCGGAAAGTAGAGCCTCTAAACCTTCCACAGGAGTTAACACTATCTATTTGTTAAAACAGTACAATTATGAGTATGAGTACCTATATCGCCCCCCCCCCCCCGTGGGATCTCCACCTTGTCGTGGTGGGGGGGCTCAGTAACCGTGGATTGGTTACCCGCGGTGAAGCGAAGAGGGATCCAGGAGGGGACGCTCCGCGTGGGCTTGACGGGGCCTGCGCAGGATGCGTCCAACGGTGCGGGTGCGGGGGACAGTTCTGTCTGTCCCTCGCAGTCGGGTGCGGTCGCGGGAGGAGAGGCGTGTTGGTGTTGCGTTGCCGCGCGCCCTATCTCCCGCGACCAAATGGGGGCGCACCATCGTTGCGTCGCGGTGGGACCGCAGAGGAAGAGGAGATGCGGTGTTGCGTTGCCGTCCTCCCTATCCTCTGCGGCCGCTGAAAGTTTTGGCGGCGGAGCCCAACACCTTCATCCGCCGCCAAGGGGGTTTTGTTCGGGGCCCGCCTGACCATCTGGCGGGCCAACCCGTCGGGGGTAGCGACGAATGCTTATGTGAATCCCTACCCTCGACACACGGGTACAAGAGGAACACGGGTTGGTTTTTAGTCAGTAAGAGTCTGACAGTCCCCTTCGTCCTTCCCCCGGGGCGGAGGGACTCCATGAGGATTTTCCAACCAAAAAAAGTATGAGTATATCGCGTTCAAATAGACACGGGACGAAAAGGCGATTTAATTATAAGGGGTAAGCAGAGGTGTAATATTACACCCACATTTCGAGATGGATTTTTAGGTCCCACGTAATAGGGGGCGAGTCTATTGCCGTACCGGGACCAGACTCCGTGCTGCTACTGAGAATTTCCTAACGGAAAAATCCAATAACATTTGGATACTGAGAATTTCCTAACGGCAAAATCAAAAAACATTTGCCCGACCCGGGAATCGAACCCGAGACCTCCCAATCCCAGGTGCACATTTATGCCGCGAGACCAACGAGGCAGTCGAGATTTAATTTTATAATAAGTATAAATGGCGTTAGTATTATCAGTAGATTATGAAACTAATTGAATGATATTAGTACGGTTGGTAAGCTACGACATATCTTCTCGTCCGATATCCCGCAGTGTCTCAAGACGAAAGTCTTTGACCAGTGTGTGTTGCCAGTGATGACTTACGTATCAGAGACGTGGTCGCTCACTATGGGCCTTATCAGAAGGCTCAAGGTTACTCTGAGGGCGATGGAGAGAGCTATGCTTGGAGTTTCCCTGCGAGATCGAATCAGAAATGAGGAGATCCGCAGTAGAACCAAAGTCGCCGACATAGCTCTCCGGATAGCCAAGCTGAAGTGGCAGTGGGCAGGGCACATAGCTCGAAGAACCGATGGCCGTTGGGGCAGAAAGGTTCTGGAGTGGGGGCCACGTACCGGACGACGCAGCAGAGGTAGGCCCCCCGCAAGGTGGAGCGACGATCTTGTCAAGATCGCGGGAGGAGGTTGGATGCGGGCGGCTCAAGACCGGTCCGTGTGGAGAACCTTGGGGGAGGCCTATGTCCAGCAGTGGACGTCGTTTGGCTGATATGATGAGTACGGTTGGTAAATAGTTTCTACAGCTACGTAAATATTTCATTTGAATAAAGGCCTCTATTTAGATGTTATGTAGAAGGTATTCAAAGAATGTACCTATCAATTCTAAAGGAGAGCTAGACGTGGCTCAGTATATCGGGAAGTAATATTTTGTTCATTGAAGTACCCTTAACAGCACATAATGCATGAGAAACTTGATGGGACTGAATGAAGCAAGAGAGGTATGTCAGGATAGTTGCAAATGGCATTTCGTAGTCTCTGCCTACCTCTCCGGGAAACAGTCGTGAGTCTATGTATGTATGTATGTATTTTGTTTATTTCTGACACAATCGGATTAAATATGAGTTTCAATGATAACTTTGCACTTGTTGCTGGCGACATAATATGAACACCAATAAATAAAAAAAAGATACGCGTGTTCCCTTTTCATATAAAATATTTCTGCGCGCCTTATTACATACAATATGTTTAGCAACCGTGTAATCTTGGATGCGCATAAATCACAGCAATTTTTATCTGTGGTTGCGGGCTGCGAAATGTGAACAATGGCTCGTTTTAATGCTTTTAAACAATGGATGGAAGGAAGTCTTTTGGTCTAAAGAATTTTGTAAACAATGCTATGAATTAATTAGAGTACTTACTTTGGTTGCTATAAATAAAAAAGGAGCCAGTAAATTAACGAATACAAAATATAGATGCCATATTTTTATTTCGGTGGTACCTAAATTGTGTCGACCTATTACCACCTATTGACAGGAGTTAAATTTAAAGCACCCGATTGTGAGTCGTATCCCTTAAAAATCTAATTAGGTAACATCGTTTCTTAGAATGTCTGTATGTATAATGTTCTTCTGTTGCTATCTGACTGACAGACTAAGCATAGCCAAAACAATTGCGCTCAAGAAGTTAAAATTTGACATCTACATATGTTCATCGGGAAGTGAAGCGAAGCACTGAGAGAGCATTTTCGGGAATTTCTTCTCTTAGTGGGAAAAAGTCCCACGCTTGTGGCACCGCGGCTGAAGTCTAGCATTGTATTAGACTCCAGCCTATTCAGGTTGGTCTCGAAAACTATCCATACATCTTCAAATTTATCTATAAGCTTTGAACATAAGGGTATTATTGCCCATTCTTTCTCGTGGTTCTACCTATTGCATTGCGAGCGTGGCAGTAAGTGTAAATGTAGAATCATCTACAAATTAACTTTTAATTTTTTACGTTCCGGCCTAAATGAATAAATGATTTTGACTTTGACACTATTGTATGGGCCATTTTTGTCATGCATAATATATGCATAATATTATGAATCCCGATATATTTCTGTCATATTCCAATTTCAATTAAAAAATGCTCATTTGTGGCATTAAAAACTAATATTTCATTGTACGAAGGTGAACATAAAATATTTTACACCCGAAGTAAAATCACAAACACTATTTGATAAACCCTACCTACCCCTAGATAAAAGGATCTCTGAAAAACCCGCCAGCCTTTGTGATCTATAGCTGGTATAAAAGAATTGTTGGAACAGAATAAAATATCGGTTACAGACCGAATATTGGATCCTACTATTTTTAATATTTATTTATGACGGTGAACTTATTTTTGTAACAAGACTTATTATTCTGAAATTCTGAGTATTTGATTTCACGCCCGGTTTGTGCAGCTGTTCGCTCATTATACACATTATTTTATATTATACACAAAAAATAAATACGTCAAATAAGTAATGCCCATTGAATACTAGTTAAAAATTAAATGAGACTATTAAAAAAATTGAATGGAGGTCTTGATACGAAAACATTACTATGAATAGTGTCAAATTATATAAATATAAAACCCAAGTCTTCAAAACCGAACCTCAAAACGATGTATATTCACTAGTTTGGAAAATAGCACTTTATTCTGCAACTCAATATTTTAGCCAACAAAAATGTTCTATCAGTACGTAAAGTTCAATGATTTACTCGGCTCACAAACCTGTCACCCAATTGCTGAATAAGAATTATGACTTGCCTTTTGCACATGCGAGCATGTCAATCTGATCAAAATTATCAGCCAACAGAATGTCTACAATCTCTTTATTAAATCCCAAAAATATTACCAACAAACGCAAAAATCATCATCAGCCCTGTATATAAACTGTCCCACTGCGCGGCACGAGCATCTTCTCAATATGAGAAGGTAAGGCCATAGTCCACCACGCTGGCCAAGAGCGGGTTGGCAGAGTTTACATATCTTTCGAGAACATTATGGATAACTCTCAGACTGCAGTTTGCCTCACGATGTTTTCCTTCGCCGTTTAGCAAGCGATAATTAACAATTTCATATGCACATAACTGCGAAAAGTCATTGGTGCGCGCCGTAGATTCGAACCCGAGAGCCTCTGCGTAGCAGTCCGTTGATCTCTCTACTAGGCTATAGCTGCTTCAAACCCAAAAATCACAAAGAAAAAAAATCCGTTTAAATAATTATAGCACTTGTCTAAATTAGTTTGAAGGGTATAATTGTGAAAGTTTGGGGTTGGCCATTAATGACGTTAAAACTACTGATGTTATTTCACGCTAAGCGACGTTTTAACAGTCAAAGGGTCGGTTTATGTTTATTTTAAGATTTATGTATATACAGCGTTTGATTTAAGGTAGGTTATAAGTGAGTATGAGTATCTACGTATGCGTGTGTGTGATATCAAACAGTTTAAATGTTTGATTTTATTACATATTTCGCGCTAGGCATTTCATTAAGTCCGACGAAATAAATATAACTAGTGGAACATGTTGTATGAATAAACAATGAATAAGCTCAAGTGGCTACCGATTCGACTTCGCAGAAATACTCACATTCTCACTTTATTGTATAATATCTTGTTTAATCCTAGTACCCCCTTATATCTCAAAGAACGTTTTAAGTTCCTTAATGACACACATATAAGGTCCTTGAGGTCGTCCGAGGATTTGACTCTGGAAATGCCAATGCATTCCACAAGCTTTTTTGATAAGTCTTTTACTGTCCAAGCTGTACGCCTGTGGAATGGACTTCATTTAGAAATTCGAAGCGCAAAATCCCTTAAAATATTTAAAGCTATGTTAAAAACGCACTACCTTTCATCCATTTGATAACATAGAATGTGGTTATACCTAGTATGTATTTTATATATAGTATATGTGTAAGTATATTGAATTTTGTATATATGTAGGTATATTGACTATAGTAGTAGGTATGTATGAATTTATAGGTATGTGTAGGTATATCCCTTATTTATAAGTTTACTATATTGTTTATTCTGGATATTTTAAATTGCACCACACAGAACTTTAATGCTAACCTACATCGTTCCTGTCACCCAAAGAGGCTGCCTGGAAGAGATTGCTCATAGCGATAAGGCCGCCTTTTGTACAATTTGTAAATTTTGTATTATGAATGTCATAAAATGTTTTATGGTGTACAATAAAGAATATTCTATCTATCTATCTATGAAATTATTCTTTGGAGAACGTTTTCGATGTGCAAAATTACAACTTAATCTTTACTAACTATATTGTAGTATGACGGATTTCGTTTCTTCTTATAAGATGATTATAATTCAAACGTTTTTGACGCTTTTCATTATTTGTAAACGTCTATTGTCAGTTCTTCTTTTATCAAAATCATTACTAATTTCATGTAACGGGTCTCTTTATCAAGTAGGTAATATATTGAAAATGAAGGCAAAATACCTCTTATTCAACAAAATTAGTTTAATTTTAAGGCTTGCTTGTTTTAAATTGATGCTGTCAAGGGTATATTCATTATACTCATATTATATGCAATGAAGCATCTAATTGGTAGATATAATTGTAGTCTACAAAATGAAACTGTAACAATTCTTTGTTTATTATATCATGGGTAACCGAATTGCTATCCCTATTTTGAAAAGTCCGGGTTTATACATGCATTACATCTTGCCCTCTCCATATTGCAATGGGGTCAAACTCCTAAAGAGCTATTCATTTTATCGTCTTACTTGTTATTTTGGATAATTCTGCATAACTGCAGAGGGCGAAAACACTCTTTTCCCCTCTGAAATAATGCCTTTCCTGTTTTCAAAAGAGGAAAGGCATAACTCCCAGACATCGTTCAGAGTTCGATGCTTGTATGGTACATATATTTTTATGGCGTGCTTCTTTTATTTTTATACTTATGGTATTACAAAAGCCTTGTTATTTTTCTGTGAAGCAAATATTTTTGCTGTGGGGTCCAAAGCTTAAAGGAAATCATTCTGACCCCCCCACTGTAACTCAAATAGACTAATTTTTTTGTATATTGCAAAGCGCATGGATATGATATTATTAATATTTGAAAATGTTTTTTTTTGTTTTCCTGTTTGTTACAAACGACCTG
This sequence comes from Euclidia mi, assembly GCA_944739405.2. NCBI lineage: Eukaryota > Metazoa > Arthropoda > Insecta > Lepidoptera > Erebidae > Euclidia > Euclidia mi. The sequence goes on along the minus strand of OX123191.2, from coordinate 80,619,344 downwards.
TTGTTTAAGGGTAGTTCGATGTTTTGATATTTTTCTTAAGAATGTGAGATAGATAGCGAGAAATTTGCATGTTTGTCTACTAGATATGTTGTAATTTGAGATTTAATAACAAAATGTACCAATTATTTATTTTCGAAACTGTGGAATAGGGAATTAAGGTTATGATGGATTTTATAGAAAAACTATATAGGTATATCTGCAGCTTGTGCAATCTAATAATTTTGTCTTATTGATTTCAATTAAACTATAAGCTCTTCAGATTCGCTTTAGGCTAGCTATTACAATTCTGAAAACTAAAATTTACGTTTAGTGAACTACTAAACAACCCTTATTTTTTTTTGTAAACTTTATAATATGTAAACAATTATTTACGTATAAATTATTTTACGATTCATCCTTTAACGTAACAACATAAATATTCAAATATTTTGATGAACCCCATAGCAAATTGCCAAATATCTATAACTTCACATCCATTTCCAACTATTTGAACTTTGTTATTACCGTTATGTTTTATCAATCAAATAAATCCAAACTCTATATCTCTAACTACAAGACACATTTTCGATTGATTGGGAACGTCCCTTGTATTACCAAATGACAGTTTTATGTTAACTATCTGACTATCGTCAGAGATGGTTGTTTTGTTTATATAGGGGGATCAGTGAACCATATAATTAGAATAAATTTTATGAATACTTAACACTTTTACTTTTATAGGTAGTAGAGCCTTACTGATTTCTGACCGGGGAAGTACTACCCTCTCACAGAAAATCTACGTAAAGTAACAGTACCTAAACTGTTGCGTTTCGGTCGGTGAGTGAGAGGGCTGGAGGCCCTATCCCCTATTCCTTCTCCCTCATCCCACTCCTTATCCTATCCCTTTTCACAACCCCAAGGGGTGGCAACGCACTTGTGACTCCTGTGGTGTTGCTTGTGTCCATGGGTGGCGGTAATTGCTTACCATCAGGCGATCCGTCTGCTCGTTTGCCGCCTTATATACTATAAAAAAAGACGACTATTATGGATTATTATATTTTAGAAGATGCGTTGCTGAAAATAGTTCGGCTTGGTTTTTGTTTACTACTTTAGTAGAGCCGCTGTCCTGAATCAGTACGACTTCTGGTCTGCTCGACTAGTATACACGACTTCGACCATCCGGTCACGGGTTCGATTTCCACTCAAGCCAACAGTTGTGTGCATGAACATGGATGTTTGTCTTGATCTGGGTGTTTCTATATACCTATAATGTATGTGTATGTATTCATTTACAATTTTTGTATTTTTTAATTGTAATACAAGCTCTACTTAGCTTGGTATTAGATGATGTTGTGTATACAAAAAAGTTGTGAAAGAGTAGACACAAGAAAATATTTCAGAAAGATTTTTACAACCACAGATTAAGACACTTATGCACATATTTACGTGTAAAGTTATTTACCATTATAATATTCCAACCATGCAATTAAAGTAGGTGGTCACAACTAATCACAATACTTACTAAACAGAACTTTATTCCATAAGAATCGAAGACCATCAATTTTGTCAATGAACGGTTTCACCAACTTTCTCAAAAGGGATATTTCTCTTAAATACAACTTAGTGGTACCAATCATAAGACAAGTCATCTTGATTAATAGATTTATCATTATTGGACAAAGGGAAGACTTTTCATAGCGCCTATAAGGATAACGGGGATCTTACTTTTAAATGGCAGAAAAAATAATGGTACAAATCTTGATACTAAAATTAAATTATTTCGTCAAAATATTGTGAAGTAATTTTGGATAAATATTACGCTTTAAATGACAATAGGTAAATGAGAGAAAATTTAAATTTTATTATTATGACACCATTTTTATGAACAATGCAAATACGTAGCATTTTTCAGCAAATTAAAATTTTTGAATGTGTTGGAAACAAGTTGGGCCGATATTTCATATTTTAATAAATTCAAAGCTAAAGAAAATATCAAAAAATAAACATATAGAAGCAATTTTTTTCTCCAGAAAAAAAATATTTTCACCATCACACCCACTTCAATCATTCCAATATCACATAGCTAACACTCTGCTGTCCACTTAAAATTAGTCAATATCACGCTCCAAAACCCAATAAAAATAAACGGGGACGTATAAAACAATCCCAGTTCAGGTTTTCAATATTTGAGCAATTCTACATAAAAGTCGGCCTTCTTTATAAAGCTGTGGGTACACCAGAGATGAGCGATAAAACCTTAGCGGTGTGCAACGCTAGCTAATAAAGTGTTATAATTGGTGATTTATTCTACTGAAGCTAAAATCATGAAATTTTAGCAGAAGGTTTTTTTTATAATGTTTGTTTAGGTAGTTTAAAAAAAGGCTGCAAGTTTTATTGATAGCACACTACTTTCTTAAATGTGGGCTGCAGATAATCTGATATGATTAATGCTGGATTTCTGTGTGAATTATCTATGTTCATCAGGTTTTGGAACGCAAACATGTCGAAGATGATAATAACAGTTATAGGTAGACTAGAGGAGCCCAATTCCGTGGCGACTTTGGCAAATCCCTTCTTAGTGCTACCCTACGATCCCCAAGGAAATTTTAGCTTCTTGCACTGACAGACAACGCACAGCCGAAAATATTGGGCTTGTTTCGGCTGTACGTTATCTGTCAGACAGTGGGTAACGGAGGAATGTTATATACATACACTAGCTTTTGCCCGCGGCTTCGCTCGCGTAAATTTGAGGTTATCTAGTAATGGTATATCATCTATGTTCACACTACTTACAAGTTAAAATTTAGTAAAAAAACATTTTCCAGTGGACTAAATTGTAAATCTAAACCATTCTCAAGTCCCCTTGAACACACACAAAAACATTCATCAAGATCGGCCCAGTCGTTTAGAAGGAGTTCAGTGACATACACACGCACACTAGAAATATATATATTAAGATATATATTGAAATTATTCTCGCACTTCGTTCAGCTTTGCCAACTTACTAGTAGGTATTCAGCAAAAAACTCAGACTCCAATATAAATGGCAGGTCTTAAAAGCAGAAAATTATTTGCACAAGACTATTACGTTTTAGGTCCAAAAGTTCTCGGCTTTCAATCTTTTGAAATATGGGTAATATTGAAAGTGGTTGGAGCGTTACATTTTTCGTACCTTTTTAGCTACAGCTAATCTAGGAATGTAATACACTTGAAGTTTCTTACGATTTCTGTTACTTGGCAAAATATCTTGTTTTGAAGTATTTTTGCGAAAAATAAGATAAAAAATATGTAAAAGTCAAACGGCCGGTTTCTGAATTGAAAATTTCAGCGTTCATCAGTTGACATTTTCTGAACTAGTTGAAGTCAACTTAAGTTTTTTCTGTTTCACAGGTCAGAGTCAGACTTTTTCAAAGCACTTTCAACTGAGTATTCCTCAAATCATGAATAACTCAAACCGAACAACACTAATACGTTCCGATACAAGTAAAAAAACCGGTACTAACCATAAATTCGTATTAATTAACATTTTACAAAGAAGCACACTTGCCAGTTAATTATTTTTATGCGGAAACAAATAAAAAGTCGAAATAAAGTTGTATTTAAAATTATTTCAACGATTATTTAATTGTAATTGATTATTTAGTTTGTTGAATTTGTTCCATTCGGTATAGTGAAAACGGAACGTGTATGTTATGTCAAAGTCAGTTTGTTTTATTTTTAATACAAAATATTTGTGGCCAGGTATATTTGAGGTATAATTCTATAAACCTCCATGGTGGCCACCATGGAGGTTTATAGAATTATACCTCCATGGAGGCCACAGCGAAATTATTTGGATTGATTTAACACGGAGATCTCTTATTTATATTTTCTATCCCTTCTATTTGTTCCTAATAATGTTGTAATGTATTTGTTCCAAATATTGAATAATCTTTGAACCTTTTTTCTATAAATTCTGTTTGACGACCTTCTTGTTTTGTAGACGTCAGTATGACGTAACCGCTGCTTGGAAACTGTAGTGTGGACAGATTGACATACTGGCTGTCATATTACTCGTGATCACGGGTTAAAAGGCCAAAATTGTATAATTAAATATTTCTCAATTTATAAGTGCTAAGTGAGGTTTGACAAATGTCAAATGTTTTCAGAAACGCGAATATGGTGTTGATATGGGGTTGATCATGAGTTGATCATATGTTGTGTCAAATTTTAGATTGTACAAGCACAAATATTCAAAATGTCGTCAACACTTTTTTGTGAAACAGAAAATTGATTAAGTAGTAAATAATTAGTGTTTAAATTGTTCTCAGCGCGAAATTCTCAATTCAGAAACCGGCCGAAAAGCTGTCACTATGTCACGCAGGTGAATGGCTTTATAAATTCATAAAGTTGTTCTACATTTACATGAATTTAAAGATTACATTTACACGTATATTATTTTCCTTATTCCTAAAGAGACAGTAACAGTAACAGACTTTCTAAGTCTGTTTAATATATCGGCTGTGGAGAGAAAATTTATTAAGAACTATCTAGGGAAGGTAACATTTTATGTAAGAACCAATTATTAGAGATACATATTGGTGTCCCTAATTAAAAAAACAACTAATAGTTTCCACGTAGTAAATCGAAGTTTTACTTACTAGAACTATAGCCGTCTCCAAGGACTTTCGTCATTCTATTACAGTCGGTTACTCTTTTACGCAAGAATTGTTGAATTAATTTTGATAGTTTTTTGGGATATAGCCTTTTCTTAAGAATAGCATACGCGCTATTGATAACCGACACTACGAAAGTGAAACTGCGGGTTAGGGCTCGTTCAATATAAGCCGCACTACGACAACTCATGTCCAATTCAAAAGGTTTTTGTGAGTACCTTTACCTATCGTAGATTTATGGCTCATAATATTCTTTGACCAACTCGAAAAATACTAAACCTAAATATGCCGAATTCGATAAAAGAATGTATTATAATATTTTCTTGGGTATTGTACAGTTGTAAAAAAATATACAAAGATGTTACGGGAGTATTACCAAATAATATATCTTTCTGGATAAATATTAGTTCATATTACTTTGTGAATATATTAATTGGATATCTAGATTCTAGGAAACATAATGAGTGAAAGAATATTGTAAAAGTTACTATACGGTTATTGTCGCCGAAGGAACATAGGTTTTCCGAGAAAAAGCATATCTATTTCAAGTCTTGCGTTCGTTCGTTAGTCGTAATTTGCGACAAAAGTCGCGACTATAAACGACCTCTTTCTCTGACTACTTTATAAAGTAAAGGGGTAAGTCAATTTTGATGAAATTCTTTGCCATATAACTGAGAGTTATTGAAATAAAATAATATATCCTATATTTTGGACTTATGCTTTACTAAAGTTGCAACTATATGTCACGTTACGCTGCATTTCATTTTAGAAGTTCACAGACTTAAACTAATGGAAGGGCCCGCAGAGGACCTCTCGTCCAATTCAAAACTCGCATTATTGACGATTGCGAACTTATGTGCGTACTTATTAAATTGTTAGATCACCCGCTAGACGATAAAAAAAAATTTCGTGATAAAACCTGCATGTTTGACCTTTTGGAAAATACAGAGGAACTTAGGTAACTCAATATGAGGGCAGATAAGTTTTCTTTATACAGATGACATCACTCACAAGAGAAAATGGATATTATTCATTCATTCCTACTAATGGCGTATATACGGAATACTGTATGTATGACGTTCCATTTTTATGTTAAAGCGCCTTACTCAAATTTGATGATATTTTGCAGACAAATCGTAAAACTTGTATATCGGATACTCGAAACAAGTTACGTGTAACTTATGTTAATAACCAAGAAAGTTTTTAAATTCCTATGAAAAGTCCACGAAATTCTTTCTTTATAGCATGTGCTGTTGAACATTTTTTTATCTCATTTAAGGAGCGGTAACTTTAATCACTATAGTATTTTGAGAAAATCATCTCTCTTTTTTTCGTGTGACTATGTGGCCAACTCTGGTGTCGGAGTCTGGCTCCGACAGCTTTACGTGCCCGCCAAAGCACGGTAGGGCTGACGTTAATACCACACAGTCACCCATCCAAGTGGCGACCTGTGAAAACTTTGCTTATCTTTGCTAACCTATAACGAACGACATACCAAATCACGTTATGAGTGTTAGGTATATGTCAAAAAATGTATAAAAAAGAGAGCTATTACATTTTTGAAGAAAAGACAAAAATGTATAAAATAACTAGAAGTCTATCAAGATTGCTATTGAAGAAGGTCATTCGGTTTTACCAGTACGTTTAAGAAACTTAAGCTTTGAGGTCGCCCCGCCCCGAAGGTATGCAAGGCCCTTACTATCTTTATGAGAACAAGTTTCAGTCAGTTATTTGGAGTTTATTGCACTGATTTCTACCATTAGTATTCTGATCATGAATTTGCCCATATCAAAAACAGGATAGCTAAATAATCTGAAAAAGCAAAAAGTTTATTACATAGTTTTTTTTCTCCATAATGGTGCATTCACTGCTACGTCTAGTGGAGAAACATAAAAAAAATAATAAAACTCGAAATTCCATAACAAAACAGAATAATATTTACAGTTAGAGTTGGTAACTGCTTAGATTGTTGCTAAAAGTTATGTTGTGTTTTGTAAATGTTGTCCAACAATAAGTAACTGACGTTTGGATGCACCATAGGAATACGCACAACACTCCCGCTACGTACGTACAGTCGTCCATGTCTGATAAGTTATAGCACCAGACAATTTGCCAATATGTCGTTGCCATAACTGCGATCTATAACATTGGCTCCGTAGCTCGGCGTTGTCTTTCTAAAAAAAATTCAGAGAATATTAACAAGAGCATCCACAAAAATGTTTACATACAAATAAATATTTCTCGTTGCTCATCTAAAACATAACATTACTTGTAAAAAAATGATGATGTCCTCCCGACCGATTTCGGCCACGGGGCGGCTTGTCTGTATATGAGACTTGCCAACTGCGCGGGACATATTATAGTGCACAAGTGTGTGCGCAATGCGCACTGCGCATACACAAGTGCACTCTCTATTCCCTCACTCTCATAGTCCGGTGGGACGCCACATACGACACGACCGGAGAGAGATTGGGTGCAGGACCAACGGCTTAACGTGCTTTCCGAGGCACGGGGGTGTGACATCACCAATTCCCTGACTCCGAACTTCTATTGGATAATTCCTAATAGAAAACCCAATATCACTTTTTGTTAGACCCGGGAACGGAACCCGAGACCTCTGATCCGCAGTCGCTAACACTAACAAAAGATTATAATATTATACACAAATATATAATGTGTGTGCGTGTGTATATTATATACAAATACGAGCAACAACTGATGTCAAATAAATTGTACCGGTCCCTTCAAAACGAGTTTTCATGTACTACATACATGTTATTTTATTTATTTGGTAGTACCAGTTCTGTGTCGAATTTGTAATAATTTTCCTAAAAAATATAACGTATTTTCCTGGATTTTGTCACGTATATAAAGATTGGCAGAATTGAATAAATGTAGGCATATTTTTTTCATTTTTGTGAGGCCTATGAACTTTGTTATATTGCTGAGCAAATTTCAGCTTCTCCCAGATTTGAATTATAAATGAAAAAATATGAAAGCGGATTGGTACCTCAATAAACATGTCGACTTTTCATCAAATAAGCTTCACATGGTGCATGGCAGTATAAAATTATATGACAAACTATCATCAAACTTTCTTTTCGATTTCAAATAAAAGTCCAGTAATGTACGCCACGGACTGCCGAGGCAAAGGTCTCGGGTTCGATCCCCTGGTGCTCCGGGCACACCTCTGACTTTTCAAAGTTATGCATTATAAAATTTATAATGCATAACTTCGAAACTAGATAAGATAGAATAAACATTTAGGTAATGTTAATTATCGCTTGCTTAATAATGTGCCCTGTAGATGGCAATAGGCTCGCCCCCTATTACATTGGGACAGAAACATAACTGGCCAAGTATGGACGTGTGTAATACACCTCAGCCGAGTGCCTACCCCTTCGGGGATAAAGGCGTGAAGTTATTTTATGTTAAGTTTCATTTTAAATCACAATCATGTAAAAGTTCTCGACTAGTAAATCAATGTAAATCACTTCGAGGTAGTGTTATATGGTAAATAATCGGTATATAATACTAATATATAAAGCTGAAGAGTTTGATTGCTTGATTGTATGTTTGTTTGGCTGAACGCGCTAATCTCAGGAACTACTGGTCCGATTTGAAAAATTATTTCGGTGTTAGTTAACCCATTTATCGAGAAAGGCTATAGGCTATATAACATCACGCTATGAGCCACGGGAGCGGAGCAGTAGCCTTAAATAACACGGCTGTAACCGCGGGCTCATCTAGTAATATATAAAACCCTTGCGTTACTAACTAGCTGACAGACACGCTACAGCCAAAACTATTGGGCGCAAGAACCTAAAAGTAGGCATGTATGTTCCTTGGGGTCTATAAGAATGCATTAAGGGAGTTACGGAAATTTCCCCGGGATCGGGAAAAACGGATAAATTGAAAAAAGCGACCATAGCTGCGGGCATCCACTAGTATTACATATATTAATTACATACCAACATCAAAATATTACACCGCGGGCGTGAACCGCTAATTGCCCACAAAACTAAAATTAATTCTACCTGAAATTATTAATTTTATATTCATAATAGTTCATGTATCTCTAATGTGGACGTTAAAATTAGTACCTTTGTCTAGTTCATGCATGAGAAATGAACGTGATTTTTTTAAAATGTAAAATTAACTAAAAATTAAATACACCTCCTACTGGTTACACGCAAAAATATTATTGTATGCTCGGCAAATAGATGTTCCTCGTTCTGTTCTCTTTTCTCTTAGGTCAGCATTTTCATCTTTTATCAAACAACCTTTGATAATCTTAAAACGTATATAAAACCCTTGTGTTACTGACTGACTGACAGACACGCCACAGCTGAAACTATTGGGCGCAGGAAGCTGAAATTTGGCATATATGTTCCTTGGGGACCGTAGGCGTGCACTAAGAAGGGATTTCCCGAAATTCCCACGGGATCGGCCAAAACGGGTAAATTTAAAAAAATTGCAGGCGTAGCTGCTGGCGTCCTCTAGTATGATAATATTTTCTTGATTAGAGTCATTAAAATCACGCTTGTTCTAAGAATGGATCTGTGACCAAAACCCTTTTATACCTATACTACTTAACTTTACCAAAGTTCATGATCCATTTAGAACAGACAATTGCAATGTGACTTGCAGTTGCTGAAAAAATTATGGACAAACATATACCTAAATTTTATTATATAACTTTCATACATCAGATTAGGGCCTATGCAGTCTAAAACATACAAACATTGTGTTATTTCAACAATTATAAATTCATACGTGTTAAATTATCAAACGCTTTTTATTGTCAACACATTTTGAGCCCCGTGTCCTTTGGTCCCGTCCGCAAGCATTTTCCTCAGCCAGTTAGCGCCGGTTCAAACGGGAATCCCTCGAGTATCTGAAAAACGTATTAAGGTCAACATAGTTTTATAATGTGTGTACCGGCAACACACACGGAGTAATTAATGGATTAAAAAGTTCCAATAATGAGTTATGGTCCCCAGTGATACGATATCGTAATGAAACATCACACGATTGTTTTATTTTGTTTGTTCTGAATATGTATGTAGGTATAGGTATCAATACAGATTTGCGTCATGGTATTGGTAAGTTTAATAAGAGTTTGTTATGAATGAGAGCGTGGGTTTCCTGATTTGATACCTGAGTCAGGTATCGGGAATAGTGTTCATGAAATAAAATTTTCCAAAGTATTTTGTTGACTAAACTGCACGATTGCTGCGATTTTGGAAAGATTTTATTAAACTCATGGATAAATAGTATAATGGAAATGAAAAAAATATTTTAAGATAAAACATCCAAAGATAAATGTCTTTCACTCCTTAAGAAAATTTAATTTTACATCCATATATAGACTCACGCCTGTTTCCCCGAGGGGGTGGGCAGAGGCATATTAAACGCCCACTTTTCGCCAGTGTTTTGATCCCACGTAATAGGTGGCGGGCCTATTGCCGCTTATCGGGATATTTTGTTTGCCAGAGCCTCGTCCGTTGATCGGCAGGTGCACCACTTTCAGGTGAGGTTGGCTTGGGTCCCGAAGTTCTTGGTGGGCACCCTATGCACCCTGTAATTTTATTTCGTGTAAATTTGGACATACAATAGCATTGGCTATGAAGAAAAATAAGAAACATGATAGGAATCCTTTTGAAACCAATCACTTAAGTTTTATAATATCAACATGTTATATATGTAGACAAATCGATTCGTAATTCAAAAAGAAGATAAAATAGACAACAACAAAAGCTTTAAATCTTTTTCTAAATCAAGAGAGCTCTCTGAATACATTCCTCTCAAATCCAGGGAGCATTGATTTAATCCAAACACTCTAGTTATCTTTACCCTTTCGATTCACGTTTTTGTTCAAAGAAAAACAAATATTGCAAAAATTACACATTTGCGTTACTAAAAGACTTTTACTTTGTAGTTAGAAAAGCACTGCATTTGTTTGATTTTCTTTGTTGAGGCAAATAGAAATTGGAAAAAGGTTGGGTTTCAGTTGGTGAACAATAATGGTTAGGTATTTATTTTAAGTATTCTACTATAAAAATAATCTCGTATACTGTTTGTTATCGAACTCCTCTGAAATGGTTTGACGATTTTTATGAATTACCTATCCCTATAATATATTTTATACATACATACATACATAGACTCACGCCTGTTTCCCCGAAGGGGTAGGCAGAGGCATATTAAACGCCCATTTTTCGCCAGTGTTTTGATCCCACGTAATAGGTGGCGAGCCTATTGCCGCTTATTGGAACATTTTGTTTGCCAGAGCCTCGTCCGTTGATCGGCAGGTGCACCACTTGCAGGTGAGGTTGGCTTGGGACCCTAAGTTCTTGGTGGGAACCCTATGCACCCTCTAATACATTTTATAGGTCTAAATATCCTAAGATTTTATCAAATATACTCTGAAAATGAGTTTTTTTTATGATTTGGCGCTCATACTACGGTTTACCCTCGATAACATATTAAAACAATGTTTGCTAAGTCAGCTTGTTATATCATACAGTGCAACTTATAACTTCATCTCAAAATAGAACCAAAAAGTTAAATAGAATGTAACTAACAATAAAATAAGGTTTAAATAAAACAAATTATTTTCATATCCGTAAAACAAATGTGCCATACCAATACTACTAAACTTTAAACTCCACATTTTTTGTTTCGTTACTAAGAATTCTTTATGCGAAACTCCAATAATTGGGATTTTCGTCTTGCACTCTAAGACCTAGGCAGACTTGTAAAATGCTGTAATTAATAATCTTAATATATAAAATCCTTGCGTTACTGACTGACTGACAGACACGCTACAGCCGAAACTATTGGGCGCAGGAAGCTGAAATTTGGCATGTGTGTTCCTTGGGGACCGTAGGGGTGCACTAAGAAGGGATTTCCCGAAATTCCCACGGGATCGGCCAAAACAGGTAAATTAAAAAAAATGCAGGCGTAGCTGCTGGCGTCCTCTAGTTATTTATATTTTTTTATAATTTTAAATTGTGTCTTTATATGATGTTGTGCTTAGAATCTAAACCAAAAATTCGCAAAAATTACAAGAGTTTGTCAGAGTGCCGTGATAAAAAATCTGTGCAAAATACAAACGCTGCTAAGAAGACAAGATAAGAAACAAGTTAATCATAGGAATCCTTTTAAAACCAATAAGTTAACTTTTATAATATCAATCTGTTACATATGCAGACAAATCAATTCGTAATTCAAAAAGAAGGTAATAGACAACAACAAACGCTTAAAATCTTTTTCTAAATCAAGAGAGCTCTCTGAATACATTCCTCTCAAGTTGAGCATTGATTTAATCCAAACACCCCAAACACTCTAGTTATCTTTACCCTTTCGATTCACGTTTTTGTTCCAAGAAAAACAAATATTGCAAAATTACACATTTGCGTTACTAAACGACTTTTACTTTGTAGTTAGAAAAGCACTGCATTTGTTTGATTTTCTATGTTGAGGCAAATATAATTTGGAAAAAGGGTGGGTTCCAGTTGGTGAACAATAATGGTTATTTATTTTAAGTATTCTACTATAAAAATAATCTCGTATACTGTTTGTTATCGAACTCCTCCGAAACGGTTTGACGAATTTTATGAATTACCTATCCGTATATTATATTTTATAGGTCTAAATATCTTATGATTTTATTAAATATACTCTGAAAACGAGTCTTTTATCATTTGGCGCTCCTACTACTGGTATACCCTCGATAACATATTAAAACAATGTTTGCTAAGTCAGCTACTTACATCATACAGTTCAATTTATAAATTCATCTCAATATAGAACCAAAAAGTTAAATTGAATGCTACCAACAATTATATAAGGTTTAAATAAAACAAATTATTTTCATATCTCTAAAGCAAATGTGCCTTACCAATACTATTAAACTATAAACTCCACATTTTTTGTTTCGTTACTAACAATTCTTAATACAAAACTGCAATAATTGAGATTTTCGTCTTGCAAATATAATAACTGCATTAAATATTTACTCTAAGACCTAGGCAGACTTGTAAAATGCTTTAATTAATAGTATATATTATTTTATAATTTTGTATTGTGTCGTTATAAACATGTTTTGCTTAAAACCTAAATCAAAAATTCACTAACATTACAAGAGTTTGTCAGAGTGCCGTGATAAAAAATCTGTGCAACATAAATTATGTTGTGGCCACCCACTTTTCTTGGGTTTATTTTTTCATTCACAAAAGGAAGTGTGAAAGCGGAACACAACCTTATAAAATAAGTAAATGGCACTTTACAGTATAGTGTCAGTTACATTATATAAACTCACTAGAGGATGCCCGCAGGTACGCCCCGACATTATTTTTTAATTAAACCGTTTCTCTCCGATCCCGACTGAATTTCGAGAAATCCTTTCTTAGTGCACCCTTTCGGTCTCTAAGGAACATACATGTCAAATTTCAGCTTCTTGCGTTTTATAGTTTTCGCTGTAGCTTGTCTGTCATTCAGTTAGTAAGACAAGAATTTTACATATACTCAGATGTAAACAACTTTAAAATGTGGTGCTACACTTTCACTTTTATGAACCTGTAATCACACCTGAACGAAACTTTTCTCTTCAAATACCACCTACGCCTGTATTAGAGCCAAGCGTTGAATTCTACCGACACAAATTGGAACAAAACAGGACACACTGCAGCGTTCTCATCTTCATAATTGTTTCAAGCATTAATACATACGAAGGTATGATTCATGTACATGTGATTACTACTTGGAGTTTGATGCGAGACGGCTCCTACCAGTTTAAATTGAATTCCGTGAGAGCGGTAGAATTTGGTGTGTTTACTGATATGTACTGGATGATTTGAAGATTTTTTTTATTTCTGATGTGTGAAGCTAGGCTTTTCAATTGTAAATTATGCTAGATAAAGTAACGTTTGTTATAAAATTATTTAATGAAACAGTTTGATACGGAATCTGAACTTTATGATTCGACTGTAATGCATGTTTGTAATTGCAATAATTTATGAATCTCCAATCAATGGCGAAGACACAGATTTTCAACGCGCGATCACCTATTTTAAGAGTGACCTACGCACACGTGACTACATAACTGAGCCGATCAATGTTGTAATGAACGTTTGCAAGACGTGCTAGAAGCGCTATATTGAAATGAGATTGTCGAAGTCTGTATAAGAAGTTGCGGTTATACAAACATCTGTGACAAACATGGTGTGAGAACCAGAATGAAATACCTTCCGATTGGGTGTATCTTTAGTCGCCGAAGTCTGGTCAAAGAGTTCTCCCTTTAACTGGAGTAACACCAAATTTATTTTTCCTCTAATATCTAAACTACAATTCTTTCTTCCAATGCCATAATCAAGGCCACATAAATTATAGATATTTCCTACCCCCTATTCAAATGGCTGTTGTTAAACGAGAACGTACAAAATAAAAGTTCATTTTGTATACAATATCGTTTTTACACAAGTAGCTACCGTCATTGTGACACAAAACCGCTGGTACTAAAACGAATCCTAAGTACTTCGGCAACAATGAAAACCTAACAAGTGTAGTTTGCTTCGACAATAGATTTTATATTGTATTTAGACGATAATGGTTTTGTATATAGGTGAACACATTAGGGTTAACAAGTATTTGACTTATATTTGACTTATACCATTACCGAAAATTGAGGTAGGAAGTGAGGTAGGTATACATTGAAACACAAAGCTCTTTGTCTATAGTACATTTTTGGGTTTTGGTATAATGTTATACTTTTTACGGTGTACAACAAAGAGTTATCTTGGCTAATCTGATCTTTCAACTAGTAAGCAAAACCAAATAGTTTCAAAACCATTTGAACTGTTCAGGCATTTAGAAGATGTCTTCAATGTCGTTGTATCGTATATGTGCGTGTAATATGTAAGCCAAATTTAATTTTATTGGTAATTGCTTAATATAGCGTTAAAGAAATTCAATTTTAAGACGACCGGTTAGCGCAGCGGGAGTGTAAGCGACTGCTACGCCAAAGGTCGCGGGTTCGATTGCCGCTCAACTCAAACTCATCATGTGCTCATCGTGTCCTTTAGTTGTATGTTTGTAAAATCCCCCGCGACACAGGATTGATTCTTAGTGCGGGCGTTGTCTTTGAAAAAAAAAACATTGTGTGCATGAACATGGCTGTTTGTCTTGGTCCGGGTTGGTACAAGTTCATGTTGACTGTACGTGTCTTCTAGGACAGCATCTGGTCCCCCTCGAGGGATCTCCACCTTGTCGTGGTGTGGGGGGGGGGCTCAGTAACCGTGGATTGAACACCCGCGGTGAAGCTAAGAGAGATCCTGCTAGTGGACGCTCCGCGTGGGCTTAGAGGGGCCTGCGCAGGATGCGTCCGATGGTGCGGGTGCGGGAGAGAGTTCTGTCTATCCCTCTCAGTTGAGCGTGGTCGCCGGAGGAGAGGCGTGTCGGTGTTGCGTTGCCGCACGCCCTATTTCCCGCGATCAAATGGGGCGCACCATTCGATGCGTCGCGGTGGGTCCGCAGAGGAAGACGAGATAAGGTGTTGCGTTGCCGTCCTCCCTATCGCAGCCGCTGGATGTTTTGGCGGCGGAGCCAACACTGCCGCCAATCGGGTCTTTTTCGGGGCCCGCCTGACTATCTGGTGGGCCAATACCCGTCGGGGGGTTGCGACGAATGCTTCGGCGATACCCGACCCTCCAACACACGGGTACATGAGAAAGTCGAGGTGGTTTTTAGTGGTAACACCACATACTCCGGCTCTCAGTTCCGTTCAGAGTCGGAGATCCGAAGGGCTTTTCCACCTCGTAAAAGAAAGTGCAGCATCTGGTATAAGGGTTAAGTAGGTAAGCTCGGTCGTTGGGTTGGAGTCCCGGACTTTCCCACCGCAATTCCTCCAAAAGACAAAATGTTATGAGACGAGGCAGAATATGTAAATGCTTCAACCACTTTAAGATGAGCAACCAGATGCACAATGTTATCCTCTGTGTTTTGAAGAGAAGTCATAGCTGATGGGACCGATATCCCAGCAGTCTTGGAATTGTTAAGCGTCAACACTGGTCAAAAAAGTTTAGCTTAGTTTATTAAGGCTTTGGAAAAACGGTAGTAGTTCTTGGCAAAAATAAAACCTGCATGACATCGTATCCTCGGGATGGAAAGTCGAGAATACCGCCGTGGTTTTAGCTAGTAGGTTTCAAACCACTGTAAAGTAGAGTCTTACTCATCTGCTGCTTCAATTAATAAAGCGACGGCCCACAACTGGTTCTCATGATCGCTAAACCAAATCGAAAGTATTATAACTTATCAGCTGTTTTCTAGCGTGTTGAATATGAATCTTTACAAGTAACTGCGTCGCATGTGTTTAACCTAGCCTTTCACGGATAAAGCTCTATAAGTGAGGTGGAAAAGAGGATGAGGACATCGGCACTATCACTTATCAAACTAAATGCAACAGTATAGAAAATAATTCTATATGTTGATGTTTTTGAGAGGGTACTGCTGGCCTATTCATGTCTGAATCAGCAGTATCTAAAACAATGGTTTAATATTTCCAAACATCAGGCCAATCGTTCGGTACGCCTGCCACATTACTTATGTAAAATGCCAATTGAGCACGAAACTAAACTGCGACAACTGCGACAAGCTGCGCAAACCAGATGTTGTTGTATACTTATAAATGCCTCATTTTACATGCGTTTGTAGCTCAAAATGTATGTATTTAGAAAACGTTGTTGCCGGTAATAAAAATAAATCTGAAGTACATGATGGGTAATAAAAATAATCCTGGGTGGCAATTGAATGCTTTAATCATCGTCATAAGCCCCTTTAATTATTGCGCTCATCAGTCAATCACACTGACTCTTTGAAATAGACATAAACTGTATGACCTGATGACCCCTGATGTGAAACATGGGTTTTAACATCAGGGGTCCTAGCTTTTCAGTTTCATTGCATTGTGTCTATTTAGTTCAGTAACTGAACTGAACTGCAACTGTTGCAGTTGTTTTCTTAGGTTTTAGTTATTATATAGAATTCGCTCACGCGAATTATAAACCTAACTCGCGAAAACCGTATATAAATAGGTATGTTACAACATTTTTGTCAATTACTTTTTCTACTGTTCCGGTTATTTTACCAGCATAATCCTTTCTACACCATTTATTTTGTTACAGTATTATTGCAAACAAATGTTCCACAGATACTGAAAAATCACAGAGTTTATTAGATCATGCACACTAACCAATAAAAACCCAGCTTAGTCATATGAGAAATTGGCGCATTTCTATGTCATGCAAGCTGTAGCGTGAATAAACAATGTGGCTAGCTCATTTACTATGTAACAATGCTACTGAGGTATTCGCAGTCAGGTGCCGACGCTTTGTAACTAATATTCAACGTCAATTACGTTGGCTACGCAGCGCGGCTCAGTCTATTTCACATTGTTTTTGACACAAAATAAACTTGGTACAAGGTTGTTTATTTTTAAACGTGTGGTTGAATTAAGCGGCTATTTGGTAGAGTTCGCCCGGGGCTCCATCCGAGTAAATTATGCATCTACACCTTCCTTATCAATTACACTATCTATTAGTGAATTGTTAAAAAGCTAAAAAATCAGTTTGGTTACTACGTTCATGCATACAGAAAGGTGACGAAGAGGACTTCATTTTAATAAGTTTTAGTTGACTGCGGTTGGTGTAGTGCTTTATACCACCTCACCGCTTGACACCGCACTGAGTGTTGTGGGTTCGATCAACACACGAGGGAACACTTTGTGTGATTCATAAATTATTGTTTCAAGTCTGAGTGTACATTGTGTCATAATACCATACCAGAGTTCTGACGTCCAACACATTTGTGTTGGACGTCAGAACTCTTGACCACAACAAAGCTTCCGCGCGTAATGCTATGCTTTGCAGTAATTAGGCTACGTTTCCACCAATGTGCGCAAGGGAGCTAAAAACAGAAAAAAACTTACCTACCTGTCTACCGCTACTCGCGCCCCGGCATGGCAGAAATAGATAACCGCTTAAGAGATTATCGCTGCTTTGAAAATATTCTACTAAATACAATTCTCACGACACTTGCATGACAACCTAATTCTACATGAAACCGAACCACATACATATGCTGGCTACACGTGGCTGGGTTTGTAACTAGCTGCGGTTTGGAAATATAGTACGCAATACTGGAATTATTCCTCATAATCTGCCAGCCACATCTGATGGACATACAGCCTTATAAGCAAATCTGTTTTATCAAACCGGACAGCGCAGCTATTGTGCATAGCTGATGACATTAAAGCTTTTAATTAGGTAATAGAAATTAATATCGGATAGAATGGGGTAAAACAAGCTTATATGAACATAATAGTGTTTAAAAAAGCACGTTCGCTTTTGCGTACTCGCCTATTAGTGGTTAGTGCTGATTATAATGTGGAGTAGTAAAAGTTGATACTGGCAAAATTGGCAAACAAGTAAAATTGTTCTACAATAGAGCTTTAGTGTTATGGTTGTCTGCACATGGTGCTATCGATAGATAGTTGTGTTGACAATACTCAATCTTAAATAAACTGAGACAGTAAACAGATTTTCAATGGTTTCAAGTTAAACAAATATGTTATGAATAAAAGCGTCTTAATAATATTACACATGACCTATGACATAAATAATTATGTAGTAATGAAATACATAAGATATTCGATAAAAAATCTTGCGGTCCATGGATTGGGTATAGATTTATTTATTCGCGCTTTGTAAGTGTAGGAAACTATCGCACTTTTTTACATTTGGATTGTATGAGAAGTTCGATAAAATACTGGATAGAGTACCTTATACCTTTTTCATAGAAGCCATCTCTACTATGCTATTGCGTATTCATATATTTAATTATTTCTTTCACACGTACGCGATCCAATATTTAAGGTTTCAAGACAAATTATGAACGCTATCCATCTACAAAGGGAATCATCAATATAAATAAATACGAAAGAAATTCACACGTGAGTATTAATAACATGTTCCCAAAATGGTACGTTTATTAAAAACGCCTTCACTGCTATTAATTATCCCCTGATTGATGTAGCAAACAATAGATGTAGCAGTTTCAATACACCAGTTACTTCTTAATGGTATGGACAAGACGAAGAATAGAATTGAAGAATTGACGTTCATAAGCGTTGCTTTTGTAACCTATATGAATAAATGAGTTTGAATTTGAATTTGAATAACACTCAAGATTGGCATAAGGGAAAAGAACTCTTCGAGCCGCATATAGCTTCGTAAAGAAAAGTCCGTTTAGCGCGCTGTAGATTTGAACCCGATACCGTCCGCGTGGCAATCTGTTGGTATGTCTTCTGGGCCATCGCTGCCGTCAGAAATACTTAAAGGTTATGAAACTAGACTGCGCCCACGGCTCCACCCTGTGGGACATTTTTTTACCTTAGAAGGGGATTATTTTTAAATCCTCTCTTAGTGCTCCTCTTCAAGGAATATATAATTACTAGATGAGCCCGCGGTTACACCCGCGTTATTAAGACTGCTGCTCCGCTCTTATGGCTCGTAGCTTGATATTATAGTTATAGATAGCCTATAGCCTTCCTCGATAAATGGGCTATGTAACACTGAAAGAATTTTTCAAATTGGACCAGTAGTTCCTGAGATTAGTGCGTTCAAGCAAACAAACAAACTCTTCAGCTTTATATATTAGTATTAGATATGGCAAAATTCACCCTATTCTTTTCTGTCAGTCAGTCTGTAACGCAAGAATTTATATATAACATATGACTAATGGGTAACAATTAACATAATGAATGCTATCCTTTTAATAACTATACCAAGTGCGAAACTTCTAGGCACTAATTTACTTTCAGTTCAATCAGCACAAATTTTTGGCGCCAACTAATTATATTTCGGGTTTGAGTTTTAAAAGATTCATTAGTTGTGGCTTGGCTTAATTGCTTCGTGGTTTTTCCTTCTTTTGTTAACTGAGTTTTGTTGAAATATGTTGTTAGTAATATTTTAATTGCCTTTTCATTTTCGAAGTTAAACAACTGCGCTGTAAATCATTAATCAAACCGGGTATACGAAAAACCGAGCTTTTCTTTTTCCAGGGTAAGCTGAACTATGTTAACTAACGGAAAATAGGATAAGGTTCTGAGTGTCGTTCCATACAATATTGGCGATATTTTACTTAGTTCGAAAAAATAATCAATGTTTGTATTGTTTCTTAGATGATCTCATAGCTTCCTGCGAAACTGTATGGCAATTAAAAGGAAAAAACTACTGAAGAAATAAAAACAGCCACTTTGTATTGCTTCAAGAACCATTTCAACGACTTTTGCCAAGTGGTGAAACAACCACGCATCAGTTTGTGAAGCTGCTATTGAATCAATAACATAGTAATAATAAAGAACGTAGCGCTCATGACGTGACTTGGCTTACCATCCGTAATAGATCGGCAAAGGTAAGCAACGCTTGCTAGGTCGCGACTTGGATGGATGACAGCGCATCAGAGCGCTACCATATTTTGGAGGCCACGTTAAGCTGTCGGTGCCGGTTTCTATCTACGGACAAGAATTGTTAGGCCATGTCGAAGGTCACCAGGCGGTTTCAAAACTCCGACACCAGAGTTGGCCACGCAGTTATAAGAATAAAAAAGAAACGAACACTTTAGTTTTATAATGTATTTTCAGATAATGTTGTGATGCTATATGCATTGTGTTGTCAACTGGAGTCGCCATTCAAGCGGACCCTGGACTCCAAGGAAAAAGTCTTGCAACTGGGATTTAACGCAAGGGAAGCCATTTAGGATAATATTTTCACTGATACCTACAAAGGTGACATTTGACTTTATTTTTAAGTACCTCTGTGGTCCTTTTGATGCACGCTGATCGGGGGTCGAGATCAAGGTCCCGGGTTCGATTTTCGGGTCGGGTAAATGTGTTTTCCACCGACTTGTCCAAATTCTCAGTAGCAGCTTGTAGTCTGATAATGTGCTCGGTAACGGAAATAGGCTCACCCCCCATAACGTGGGACCAAAAATTCAAAGCGTAACGAAATGTGGGTGAACACTCACATTTCGGTATGCTACGTAGCCCTTTGCCTACCCCTTCGGGTATAAAGGCGTGAGTGAGTCTACAAATTTAGTAATTACACAATTATTATGTTATTTTGTCTACAAAGCTAGTGTGACCACTTGCCCTATTCTAACTGATACTGAATTCTACACATACTTTGGGTAGTAGGAATTTCACTCGACCAACAATTTCAGTTACAACTTGGCTGCTATGCGTGTTAAACACTTCACACATTCTACCCTAAACACATTGACATTTAATACACTCACCATAAGTACAAACACCATCATCATCATCATCATCATCAGCCTGCCGTAGTCCACTGCTGGATATAGGTACAATTACCATAAGCACTAAAATGTTAAGAAGAATCACTTTCAAAATATTAACCTGGCCAGACTCATACATTCCGTAAAATACAACACAAAACTTGTCCCACGAAATTCAACATTACATCACTCTACTCAAGGCTTAATTTTAAATACAGCTACATGCGTTTCCTCAATCATATATCAACCGTTGCACGGAGTTTTCCTGAGGGATTACTCTGTGCAACTAATGTTTGTAAAGTACGCTCAAGTTGTAGGCCAAGTTACATATATCTTGCATATAAGAATGGAACTAGTATGTTTTGAGAAAGTTTGGATAAAAGACTGGTTTTGCTAACTTTTTTGGCAATTGTGATTGGCTAGTTGGTTTTATGGCTTAAGCGTAGGTATGTTTTGTACTTAGGGAGCCAGTAGGGTTCTGATTCTTCGAATAACGAAGCGCCAAGAATAGTTTTGGCAGTTTATCAGCCAGTCACAGTAGTAGCATAATATCTGTCTGGTCACGTTTTAGACCAGTGCACATACGTTAAAAAACGGTCAAAAGTGAGGTAAAATAATAGTAGGGAATATAGCAAATATTAAAGGAAAAGTAAATTACGGGCGATCTGAGGTCGGGAAGTGGGTGGGGTTGCGATATTAAGGGTAAACAAGGGTTTATCACGATTGCCGATTGTAAAACTACAAATTCTACGGAAAAAAACGTCAATGGCAAAGTTGTAGGTAAGAAAAAGATCTACAATTTTCGTTTTTACGCTTTAAGCGCCATTTAGACGGAGAGAGTTTCTCGCACGTTTCGTACGAGAAATCGTTTACTACTATCACAAGCAATAATCGCCAAAACATTATCGTATCTAACTGTTTACATTCAGGCAAGAACTAAATTCTCGCCTACGATTATATCATACGAGATTCGCATATGACTTATCGCTAGGCGATAATTACCTGCGTCTGTTTACACAGCGAAATTATAGTAAGAAGATTCTGGCTTACGAGAAGCTCGACTTGTATAAACAAGATCTCGTATGAATTTTGTCAAGTTCATACGAGTATCGTACAAATCGGTTTGAACCGTTTTCAGTGCGAGATTCGTCATTCGAGTTTAGTGCTTACTAGAGAGTATTTGTTCTCAAAAATGACACAAAAATCACTGCACTCATGGTAGCAACTGGCACAAAATCTCGAATACGATTATTGCTTTGAAATTCTGTTTACACGGACACAATTAATATTCCTTGCGAGGCAATTGTCACCAAAGTGAAGGAGCGAGAAGTGTGTATGTTTAGACGAAGAAACTTTCGCAATCGCATCTTCGAGTCAAGAAACTCTCTCCGTCTAAATGGGCCTTTAATCACAAACGTCAAAAATTATGTCAAAAATTCAAATAACCAAGTTGTAGGTTTTTTCTTTGTCTTTTACAATTTTTATTTTTCACGAAATTCGGGGAAAACGTATATTTTTATGTTCCATACACACTGTAAATGGTTTTTATTTAAAATATTTATTTTTACGCCTTATTTTGACTTAATATTGAAAAAATACCCTAATATTCAATTGAAAATTCTCACGTCAAAATATCAGCTTTTTTTAAGTTGGTCGGTGTTTTAGTCGTTAAAATCTGTACTTTCTGACCTCTTAACCAAATTTAAATAAATTACGATCAAGAACAAGGCCTCTAAAAAGACAAAGTCTGGTTCTATATCTAGTTTTAGTTGTGTGATAAGGCCTTTGAAGTTTCTTATCAGTAAGTCTGTCGTTTTGTACTGTCGTTGGGTCTACTGGCATGTCTCCTTTAATCGCTCTATGGACTTACGTCATGCAACTTAAGGCGTAGTGTAACAGTGCGTCTTGTATTTTACAAGATATCAGTGAATATCTTTAATCTTATTTATTGAATATTAAATAGTAAATATTCCATGCACAGACGAAGACACACTACATATTTGTATCCATTTTATACGCCATAAACGGGATGCTAATCAACAAGAATTTGGTCTAAACAAAAACTTAAAGATACTCATTTTCGCAGGCCCTTAGAAGGCAGAGAGGTTTGTGAAATTTTATTGCGAATACAACTTTCATATACTTGTATGTTGTACCATGTTATCAGCTTAGGTACTTCTGCTTACAAGTCTAAAAGAGTAAATGAAAATGTTGGGTACCGTGCAAGTAAAACTCTGCATCTTTAAATCATCGGTTGTTTAAAACATATAATAAGCAAGTAAATTGCAAAACAACTCACGCAATTCTACTTCACATATCGAAGTACGTCCAACAAATCTAATACGTACCAACAATAATACATTTTCCGTATCTCCATAACATAGCTCACAAACCCAATAGACCACAAAACTCAGTAGCAGAAACAAATCGAGCCCAATACGATCAAACACTCGAAATGAACAAAGGGGGAATTTTATATTTTTAAATGATAAGTTTAAATAGGGAAATTACATTAGCTAATCACTACATAGTATAAAACAAAGTCTATCTTCTGTCTGCCTGTCCCTATGTATGCTTAAATCTTAAAAACTACGCAACGGATTTTAATGCGGTTTTATTAATAGATAGAATGATTCAAGAGGAAGGTTTATATGTATAATTGATGCGGGTGAAGGTGCTGGCGACGTCTAGTAAATAAACAAAAATGTATTTTAATTTTTGTTCGCCGACGTTTCGATCGGGTAAAATCAGTTACGGTCATCGGTAAGCAGTTTACAACGTGCGGGTGCCTTCTCGGTGGCGTCACCTCAGTAAAGTTAGTCAACCCGAAACCACAGCTGGTGTAACCTGCATCGAAACGTCGGGGCAAATACGAGGTATTTTCTTTTATTTTAAATAAATTACACAATATGTATAGAGCCGTTAAAATATTAGTAAAAGTTTGATATTATTTTAATGTTCTATTTAAGTATTACTTAAGTATTTTCTAGACTTTTATTTTCACTTCGCTCGCGAATCGAAGGCACTGCAAGGCGAGTCATAAGAGAATTGTACAAAAAACTGCGCAAGGAGTGACAAGACTTTTTGTGTCGAACAATTTAGTTGTAACAACACAATGTTGTAATGTTGCACCGGGGTTAAATCTTTTCTTGAAGATTTTGCGATACATTCATGAAAAGAGTAAATTCCTCAGCTGAGGAACTAAGGTAGATGGAGATTTGGTTGATATTTCAAGTATTCCTCCTGAAATATGTAATTATTTTTATACTTTAAGAATCGCAAGCAATCTACGCTTTGCCTGTAAGGAGACAATTTCGAGAATATTTAGTTTTTGATTTGCTACTGATTTTTATGTTGTGATTTACGCAACCTTTTTTTTGCTTCTTTGCTTCTATAAAGAACACTAAATTCCTAGACAAAAATACCTAAGGAAGGTAGTCCTAGGTCTTTCATGCTATACCATAAACACACTCAACTACGTATTTTATAGTACATTACCTACATAGAATATCCATTAGATGGCACTATATATTTATACATTTAAAATGTATAACGATTGCGGATTCATCGTGTATCTAATATTGTGCCCATATAGATTTTCTGGGGATTATTCGGCATCCATGTTAAGCCGTGTCTCCATTAAAAGCTTCGCTTGCGGTGGAGAAAGCTTTAGCAAGAAGGGACTGTTTTAGTCCAAATAGCCCTCTTGAGTATTTACTGTGACGTTTTGCGATATATATTCAGGCAGAGATAATTTTAGCTTTAGATAGGTTTATTACTTGTATGACAATAGTATAGCAACGTCCAGAGAATTATTATGTTCGTTAAAAAGGCAGTTTCGATCTAATGTCAGTGTCATAATTGGTATTCTCCTGCATTAAGTGTTATTTTAGCGATAGCCTAGTTGAGAGACCTTGCGACGCAAAGGGTCCGGGTTCGAATCCATGGCACGCACCGATGACTTTTCGGAGTTATGTGCGTATTAAATTGTTAATTATCGCTTGCTAAACGGTGAAAGAAAACATCGTGAGGAAACCTGTATGTCTGAGAGTTCTCCATAATGTTCTCGAAAGACATGTGAAGTCTGCCAACCCGCACTTGGCCACCGTGGTGGACTATGGCCTCACCCTTCTCATAATGGGAAGAGGCCCGTGCCCAGCAGTGGGATAGTATAAAGGGCTGATGATGAAAATGATATCGCGCTTAGATCGTAAATTGAACAATGTGTAAAAATGTGTCAGATAAAATAAGAGAATTGGCCATCCTTGAACTTTCTACTCATCATCATCAGCCTTTAACAGTCTAATGCTGGACTAGGCCTCTCCTTTGAAAGGAGGAATTTGCCTACTATACCACGCTGGCCAAACGGGTTGGTATAGGGTTTGTATCAAGTTTTCCTTCTCTTACAGTGCTGTTCTCTGCATAATATGCTCCCTCTGTCGGCTCTTACGACACCCAATGGGATGATATGGGGTGGTGACATTCCGTATTCTTAATCCGTCACCACACGGAACTTTCCACTAGCCAAATGAAAACAGTTACACATCGCTACGTCATCATCATTAAAACAACCTGAATAAAACAATCATTATAATGCATAATGATTAACATCGTTTTTCTCATTTTACAACTCATTTTAAAATGGGTAATTGTAAATCAAATAAGTGTTTTAATTAGTCACAGAAAATGTCTTAACTATAACAAATTTTAATTGAGTTCTTCATAATTCGTCGGGAGACCTTTGGCAAATTCAAATTCTGTGAATGCAGAAATATTTCTCAGAATTCATATTCATTTAACTTACAAAAGATTGAACTTTGACATTAGAAAGTATTACTTTGTTTTTAATAGTTTCGCATCTGTAATATTTGAATATTTTGCTGATATCATTCTTTCGGTAGGTTTTTCTCGTCTTTTATTAGATAAGTTGTTACTGAAGTTCATCAAAGCATTTCTAATTTTTTTTAGATTCTTATTTTAATTCAATTGGCAGAAAAAAGTTATTTACTGGTTCTACATTTACATTTAGTTACACGTTTGCAATACACAGTTGTTGATTGTGTAGTATTTATAATTGATAGTAAGTATTTCACATCTTATTTCTTCTTTTATTTAAATTAGCAGAAATAAAGTTAAAATCTTTTATTATATTACTTAATGATTCCTCATTTACTTAAAGTACCATCTTTGCAATACAAGATAGTTGACGGTGTATAAACATGATTGTCTGCCATATTTATAAATACTTTTTGCATTTCATTCATTTTATTTTCAAACAAACTGAGCGTTTAAATAATTTATTTTTTATATTCTATAGTAAAATAAATAAATTATTTAAATGCGTACATCGTATACTGGAAGGAAAATACAATTGCACCTAGTCCAACACGACACTTGGAGATCACACAAAGTGTTGTCAAGTGTGGAAATTGAACTCACGACACACGACTTGGATTAGAATCGTAAGCCAGCCGAACTGCGCTATCAATATAGTCATGTTTTATGTAAAAAAATTACTTCGAATCGAATTTGCTTACCGCACGAGGTTCCAAAATATTCCGGCAATAACTCAGCGTAAAAAGTGTCAAATTAGAAGTGGTCCCTACCTTAGACGTTGTATGTCCAATATGGATGTGTAGCAAATGCATTTAATTTTCTTGGAGATGTCCAAATAAATTAAATGCTTTTGCTACACATCCAACGGAACGTCCAACGGAATGTCCAAAGGAACTCAAATACGGTTGTAGTGCAATAGTTTTAATTGAAACTTGGTACTACTTAATTCTAAGCTCTCCACGTTGCATGAATGTGAATATTAGAGAAATCAACAGTGTATGTCTTAGCCACTGGTCCCAAATAAGTACTGACACTGACAAAGGCAAGGTAGTTCATTATTTGTGTATTTGCTATTGGACTGCTAGAAGCTGTGGTATTCAAAATGTTTACAAAGATGAGTTCAATATGTGAAATATCTGATTTTCAAATATACTTTGAAAATACGAGAACGAAGCAAGTAAGCTAAGAGTTACATCGGTAATATAGAATGAATTAAAAAAGGAAGAAGGAAGAAGGAAATTAATAATGAATGAAAGAAGAAATGAAGTTCACCTAATGTTGAAATATCAACATTATAAACTTTGTAATGTGTTTGTAGTCGCACTCGCCCGAAACGGCTCGACCTATTTCTATGATACTTTTGTTTATTTTTGTTAAGTCTTAGGGTATTTTTTATACCCCCAGTGGTAATGAGTGCCCCATACAGAATTTTAATTATTTTTGACGACTTCTATATGGCAAACCAATGTCTCCCGGGTCAGCTAGTTATAAAATAATGTTTTTATAAAATTATCGAATTTCTAGATTGTTCCAGTTTATGAATATTCAACGTCCATTACCATCTTCACATCGATTTAGATAACCTTCACAATGAAAACCGTTTTTAATTAAAATGAGCTCTCTGTGAATTCCAAACTTATTCGTAATTTGCATCCCAAGAAAATAAATTTGTCTAGCAGCTGTGAATTTTATCATAGTGAGGACCTTACAGTGCCATTTAACAATTCTGAGCTTTTAGAAGGATATATTTTTTGCTAGTAATGTTCTGCAGCCGCGAAAATGTAGGATCAGATTTCGTTGGCCAATGCCGCTACTAATACCCCTCCGAACCGAGCTGTCAACTGTAACTGCCAATAGCAGGTGCAGCTGCATGCACTTCTGTCAATCGAACCGTAGTTCCTCATTATAGCCAACTGCCATATATATATGCGGTCCCGTAAGGACAAAATTGCCCAACAGCGAAGATGCCGACCGATTGCCGAGGACAATCATTGAATCTACTCAAGAAATAACCAAAGACAAATCTTTAGGTTAAAATGGCAGTTTCAGTTTTCTCACAATGGACTAATCACACTGATTTTATAGGTAGTAGAGCCTTCCTGATTTCAGCATGAACAGGTAGACTCGACCAAGGAGATACTACCCTCTCACAGAATATCGATTCAAAGTAACAATACTGTATTGATATTCTGTTTATTCTATCCTCGCGGTAAGAAGCACCTTGGTTGTGTTTTTGCACACAACCGTGTGTATAAACTAGAGCTACCACTAAACACTAGGTGGGCTGCTGCACACAAAGCTACAGCTAGAAAACAAATAAAAATAATAGCGGTCTCGCACTAACGGTACCGCGGCTGAAGCATGAAGGGTGCTAGAGACGGTATTTTTGGAATAGTTCTGTTCAAGCACTACTTCTACTTTTAGATTTGTTTTTTGTCTTCACAAAGTAGGAATTTAATTTAAACTCAATATGCGCTTTGAAATCTCGTTTAAGATTCTCGAGTGCAATATCAAGAACTCCAAGCCCTACGATTCGGGGAACTGACAAATATTTTGGAGCTAGCTAAATTAAATTGCTTTATTTACTTCTTCGAAATCTATGTAAGGAAGATTGTAGTTGTAATCCTAGCTTTTCAGAGTAATACAAGAGATTTATACGAGGGTCTTAATCGCGTAGGTAAATACTTATTAAAAGGATATAAGAAGTGGCGGTGGGTACGCACTAAACATCGTGGCAGGGGTAGGCTCGCGTAAACTGAAACGCATTTTAGTTGGGATTGTGGGCAATGGTTGGATCTGCGACTCAAAATCAGAATGTGTCGAGAGCTTTGGGGGAGATCTATGTTCAGTATGATCTAAAATCTATTTATTTTTAAAGTTGCATGTTTTAGTTGATAAACATAGTTTAACTACTCATTCACCTAACAACCTGTAATGTACCTGTATACTATGTTGAGCAATAAAGATTTGATTGATTGATTGATTGATGGTTCTAATAACGTACTTTATGACATTACATATAAAAAACACAAAACCTCGTATCATCTTTGTTTCTTACACGGCATATTATCCAATGTTATAAAACAGGTCTGTTACTCCAACTTCAACTAAACTGGAAACAAGTATAATTCTTCTAAACATTACGACTGTACCGCAAGAGAACAGCTGATTATAACAGTCAAATTTTGCACCTAAACTCATTAATTATCAGCATAAGCTTTGAGAGAGTCCAGCGCAAGTTTGTCAGATATTTATGCTTCAGGACTAAGGTTGAATACCACTCCGACCGTTATATCGACATATGTAATAAACACCACCTCCTGTCACTGGTCAAACGTCGCAATATTGCAGATATATTGTTTTTAATTAATAGTCCGTGTGGTGACGGATTAAGAATACGAATTGTCACCACCCCATATCATCCCATGGGTGTCGTAAGAGCCGACAGAGGGAGCATATTATGCAGAGAACAGCATTGTAAGAGAAGGAAAACTTGATACAAACCCTGTACCAACCCGTCTGGCCAGCGTGGTATAGTAGGCCAATTCCTCCTTTCAAAGGAGAGGCCTAGTCCAGCAGTGTACTGTTAAAAGGCTGATGATGATGATGATGATGATGATTGTTTTTAATTAGTTGTAAGCGGTTTATTGGATTGTCCAGAATTGCTGTCACAAATATCCTTGAAGGTGCCGATGATGGGCTTGCGAAAGGGACCACTACTAAGCCTTCCGCACGCATTCACTAATTACAGGCAGAATGCATTTATTCGGCGGGCGAGTAATGGGTTCAATAAAATTCTTATAAATTTTGATATAGATCTATTTAACACTAGCGTTGCGTCGGCAAGGCGGTTGCTTAGTCAGTAAGTATATAGATTGTCAAGTTTTATTGTTAAAGTACATATTATGTAGGCTTTGACTTTAGTTATGCGGTTTTACTCTACCACTATTATCTTCTTCATTTTGTTGCTGAGGTATGCGTGTGCGAGAAATTAAGTAGATATGCGTTGTTTTTCTCATGCTCATTACTTTTTTATATGTATATTGTAACCATTGGCGAAAACCTATTAATGGCTATCTGTATTTTGAGAAATCACTGTCTATCATGTTTGTAAAGCTGTTGGTTTTCCTAAGATAATAAATAAATAAATAATATCTAAAACTTTGACATCACTCCCCTCTGCGTAGTTGAGTAAATTATTAAGAAGTTAATGACAAACTTGTTTACTAAGTTCAGATAAGTTATTTAAACAGAATGTCTTGGGTTTATATAAACGCTTCCCATGAGGGTAGTGACATTAATTAATAAGATTTTTGATGATTGTATCCTGTAGTGCATGGTATCATACTTAAGCAGCAACATGGTTTTGTTAAAAGAAGATCTACAACTACGAATATGTTAGGCTTTACTGACTATCTTTTCAATGCCATGGACTCGGGAACGCAAGTAGACTGTGTTTACACTGATTTCAGGAAGGCTTTTGACAAGGTAGACCACAGTCTACTTCTTAGTAAAATTGCGTTCAATGGTATACGCGGCGACCTGCTGAGATGGTTTACTTCATATGTTTCCAACAGATCACAGAGTGTGGTAATTAACGGTCTTCAATCTACTGCTATTACGGTTACATCTGGTGTGCCCCAGGGCTCTATTCTTGGTCCTCTATTGTTTATTCTATTTATTAATGACATAGATAAATGTTTCCACAGTTCCAAATTTTTGCTTTATGCAGACGATCTTAAAATATATAGATGCATTAGAAGCATACAAAATTGTCACATGCTTCAAGAGGATCTTGACCGCCTCGCAGAATATTGCATTAAAAATAAACTTCAACTTAGCATTCCTAAATGTTGTTATATAAGTTTTACTAAAAATAAAATTATGTTTAAATCTACATACACCCTAAATAATGAAGCCATGGCCAGAACTGCTCTGATTCGTGACCTGGGTATACAGTTAGATGAAAAACTTCATTTGGATTCACATATTAACAAAATAGTTAACAATGCTCTACGCATGTATGGATTTGTAATGAGGTCTACCACTGAATTTGTACACACTAGTACGTACTTGCATTTGTATCGTTCATTAATAAGACCACAACTTGAGTATGCAGTTCAGGTGTGGAATCCCTATTATGATAAATATGGTGAGTGCATAGAGAGCGTCCAGCGTAAATTTCTGAGAACCATGCATTACCGGTGCTGTAAACAAAATGATCTTAGTTATAATGATTTACTCCAAAAATATAATGTACTTTCTTTGTATTCTAGGCGTGTCTTTCTGGAGACCATGTTTTTATATGATTTGTGTCAACATTCATATGATTGTGTGGATATCAGCAATAAATTGTGTTTCATAGTTCCCCGAACTATACAGGCACGGGAGGTGCGCGCACGCCCTGTGTTTGCAGTCACAACCAGTCGTACTAACGCTGGCCTGCGGGCACCTATACGTCGCTTGACAAGTAACTACAATAAGTATTTCACTGATATAGATATTTTTGCTACATCTGCTTATAAATTTAGGAAAAAAAATATTAATACACTTAACGAAGAGTGCGTAATTACCCATAACTAGTAATTCTGTTATGTATTTAATTTTAACTTCATATTGTGTAATACTGTTAACATCAAAATTAGTGTCAAATTTGTCGAAATAAACTGTGTCGAATTCATATTTCTTTTGTGATTCACTTAAAATACCGTTTTTACTATTATGTCTCAAAATCATCTGTGGAAAATCACGTTGGTTGCACATTTTTATAACTGTCTATTGTTACATATTTATTTACCATACTGTAATGTGTAACTGTTATTTTTCCCTCAATAAATAAATAAATAAGATAGTTTTATTATATTAATATTAAAGTAACGGGTTATAATTATTTAAGGCCAGGCCCTCCAATTTTATGTTAAATAGACATAGTTGTTAGTAAACTAAAACTTTAGCATATGATTATTAAGTTTAAATTGTTTTTACAACTAATAATACAGATACATGATTGAAAGATGATTAATACATAGCATTTCATTGCAAAATCGACTCAGCAGCGTTTTGAAAAAAGCGTTATTTTATTTCTCAGCAAAATAACATAAAGTGTCCCACTACTGTTCACGGACCTCTTCTCACTTAGGGAAGAGAAAGACCATAATTCACCGCGGTGGCCATATGAAGACCTAGCCAGCAAAGTTTATGTGACTTTCGAGAGCATTGTATAGAACTTACTATGCCTTCTTTCACCGCTTAACAAGCGATAATTATTTTTTTTACCTCTAAAAACGATTTTGCATGACATGGGTTTGAAGCCGAGACCTTCTCCGCGACAGTACGTTAGTTTGTCCACTCAACTATCGCTGTCTGATGCTGACCCATACACCAAAAATAAAAATAATGAATCTGGGTTTGATGAATCCAAAATAAATACTTAAAATACTATCCGATCTTTAATTCAGTATTAGTGTTTTGTAAAGCTCAGCAAGTAATGAATCTTCATTTACTTGAACTCGATCAAGAAGAAAACAATTTCAGCAGCAGTGACCGAAACTTCGTAACAAATGACAATAATTTTCTGCAACCTAGAGGCAACGTTAATTAAATCTTAACGGAGTTTGAACACTTCAAAATTAAACCTAACTGAAATGAAATAAAGTTTATTATCTGTTGAAATAAAAACCTTAAATAAGTACGCAAGAAAGTGATAATTATGCTGCTATGGAACACAGACATACAGCCATTCAAAATATTTAAAGTAATATTTTAATACTAATAGATATTTGTGGTAGGCCTCCCGCACGGTGGACTGACGATCTTGTTGGGATCGCGGGCAGTGGATGAATGCGGGTGGCTCAGGATCCATCTATGTGGAGAGCCTTGGGGGAGGCCTATGTCCAGCAGTGGACGTCTTTCGGCTGATATGATGAGATATTTATGTAGATCTGGTCACGGAATGGCAGTTATCTTGCGACTAGTGTAACCCATTCCGAAACGGGTGGAAGAGTAACAAACATTATTTCACTTGAACTTCGCTGTAATATAGCTAATACATCAGAGTAGAACACAGGCTATCATTTGTTTCAATAATCAACCTCTAAGCAAGCAAAGCCCCATGGCTTAGCAGCAACTAGTATTACATAAATATTTTATTGAAAATATAACTGAATTGTGTCGTCCATTTGTTCAATTTGGACCGTCAAAAGTAAAGTCATTTAACAGATGATTGGATAATGCTCGTTCGTTGATGGCATAAAGGTGTATTAACAAAACAACTGGAGCCTTTAAAAGATTGAGCGGCAAATTGACAGCTGACGTAAAAAATACCGATGAAGAGAGCTTTTGGAATTACTGCGTACATTGTATGTATTTAAGGGCCGTTTCCACCGCGAGTGGAGTGGAGTGGACCCATTATTGAAATATTTTAACTTGCAAGAGAAAACGGCATAATTATTATGTGTGTATGTATACTAACAAAGAATCGACATGAACTGACTCAGCGAGCTATAAGAGTAAAAATGCGATCGCTGAATGATAGAATGTAATGATCGTTGCAAATGGCGTTCCGTAGTCTCTGCCTACCGCTCCAGGAAACAGGCGTGAGTCTATGTATGTATGTATGAATGATAGAAATAATATAGAATATTAATACAATACAATTTAGCAGGCTGTTATTTATTTGTAAAGCGATACTCATGAATGCAATCAAGTAATCATCAATTTGATCTGCTCATTCTCCTGTTTCCTTTCTCTTTGGCGGTGGAAATCAAAATAATAACTAAATTATATCTTAGTGGAAATGCAAACCTATACCGTACAATAAATAGGAATAGTTCGCTTCACTTAGCCATTTGATTACTCTTCGCGGTAAAATCGTCCTCTTAACATAAGAACATGAGGATGGGTCTGTGTTGTACCTTCGCTTTTAAAATATAACAATATGAAAATAAACTTAGTTTGACTATGAGCCGTTTTAATTGAGTGAGGTTGAATGAAGTGTATATAATGTATAATTACGTATAACACTGCTCAATGCATCAATATTTTATGGGTTGTAAATATATATTAAATTAACATTTCTTTATCATAATAAAA
Organism: Euclidia mi; assembly: GCA_944739405.2. Classification (NCBI taxonomy): domain Eukaryota; kingdom Metazoa; phylum Arthropoda; class Insecta; order Lepidoptera; family Erebidae; genus Euclidia; species Euclidia mi. The sequence continues at coordinate 80,585,427 of OX123191.2, read as the reverse complement.
TTATTGTACCTACCAAGAGACTGGCGTTAGTGTGTGAAGGCAAACAGATAGACAAACGCTCAATCGCATTTAAGTTACGGACGGCATAACCTAAGAAGTTGTATGTGTGGATTACATCCACTTTCATTCATCATATTTCTCGTTTGCACTTATTTCTCAGAGTTACTACTTACCATCTGCTAAACAAGCGCCCTTCTGCTTGCAACAGCTTTTCTTCCTGCAGACCAGACCTATTCTTCTTCAATTCTTCTTTTCCTTCTCATTCCATCTCGTCTGCAATTTTGACCTATCTAACCAACTGCACTAAAACAAAAACATCGTTATTTCAATATGAAGACAACAGTATTGGCCCACTTGTTGACAGCCTTCATGCCGTTTACACAAAAAGTAAATAACCTTGAAAAATTAGAGCTTTTCCCATTTATTCCATTACATATATATGTGGCATGTTTTTTTATTGAACAGACGTTCTGTTGAATAAAAAACAATGCATACTATGCTAAAGAAAAAGACAATGCACACTTCCAAAAAATATTGCCCTCCTGACCCAAAGGACAAATAAGGGAAAATCTCCTATCACCACGCTACCTATGCAAGGGGTCATTCTGTAATTTTCCCCCTCACTGCACAGTCTATTGACCATAAAAATAACAAAGTACGCCATGAAAATATTCTCAACGACTTCCTCAAATCGTATAAATCGTCTCTTCCAAGAGTCAATAATTCGAGAACCATCAAATCAAGGGATAAATCACTCCATCTCTCATTAACTACCTCATAAAGGCTTAATCTCACGAATTTACCTCACTATCCCCATTTTACGATAATTTCCTCAAACACGCATTTACTTGGGAACAACAATAATTGCGTTGTAATGTCGTTTATGCTTTTATAATTAAAACAGCTTAAGTATAAGGGTTGCGTTGTTCGTAAACCCGAGACTTGTTCATAGAGAAATATTTTAGTTTAAGCTCGGTATTGCTTTTAGTGAATATTAATAGAGACCGGTGTGAATAATGCCCCAATTTTCTTTCGCCCACGAGTTTTGACAAAATTAATTATTTTTTGTATAAAACAGACTTGAGATAAAATTAATTATTTTTCTTTTCAGTACCGCAGTGTGTATCGTGGTATGTGACTAGTGACATCATACGTCGTATTAATGGACTTTTGAAGGTGAGTGAATAAAATCCTCATTTACATAAAGCTGCATCATAATATTAGGTTTTTAACTTTTTAACGATTTGACTGTACACTGTATTTGACCGCGGCAGCCTTTAGCTTTTTACAAAATTAAATACGAAAATTTAAGTACAGTAAAACACATTTTTGGTGACTTGTATAATGTAAAAACAATTTTCTCAGATTTCCAGCATAATATGCAATTACAGGCGTAGCTTGCATTTGGTATAATTTTGTCATCGGAAAACGATGGATAACTTTGAAAGGAACAGAGCAGACCAGAAGAATATGAGGTCAAAATGACCAAAATAAAATTCACGTTAATATGTACCTAATGCCCTTTAAACCGTACTGTATTCTAACTATCATCAAGCTTTTTCCTAAAACCACGAATACTGACGTAATTTCTATGTAAACAAGGTAGTTCCTCATAAATATGAGCTACAGATAACGAAACGCACTAATCATATCAGCCACAACATTAGCCCGCACTGCCGAGTGACCTCGTCTTAAATAGACTTCTTTAATTTCCCCCGAGCCTCGTAAGAGACGACTATGGATTTATACCCAGAAAAATAACATTACGAACTTGGAAACAACTAAATTTGTATATACATTTTAGTCGGGAACTGGTAATTTTGATCATCGTTATAATTATTACGATACGATTATTATAGTTACTTAAGGTAGCGATAGCCTAGTGGAGATACCAACGGAGTGCCATGCAGAGGGTTTCGAGTTCGAATACATGGCGCGCAGCACTGACTTTTCGAACTAATGTGTGTATGAAATTGTTGATTATCGCTTACCCCGTGCCTCTGAGAGCACGTTAAACCCTCGAGCCCGGCTGTCATGAAGATTTTTGAAAGTAGTTACAGGGAGTACCCTCAAATAAACTAATACTGGTGTAAGCCATGGAATATCGCTAACCCTTTTGTTACGGAGGTCAAAGGGCAGTCGCTCTGAGGAAAAGCTGATATTATTATCATATCCAGTTAGAACAGTAAGTGGACACCTTGCTCCAAGCCGCAAGTAAGTCTTGGATGTAACCGGGATAACGCTTGGACGATGATGATGATTATTATAGTAACTGTAACTAGCTGACCCGGCGAACTTCTTACCGCCATACGCGGCGTGGATTCGAACCCGATAGCCCCTGCATGGCAGTCTGTTGGTATCCTGACTAAGCTATCACTGTCTCGAAATCTTCGCACTCTCTGAAATCGTTTACTTCATGTTTTACTGCCCTCATTTCATAATCGTAAACTGTAGTTTCATTTCAATACCCTCATTTCAATAATAATGCATATACGAAATATATAATAATGTCGTATATTATACGACATTACGATTGATCGAGTTCGCAATAAATGAAAACAACTTTGAATAATTCAATGTTCTTTCGAATTGTATGCATTGAACTTAATGCATCGTGAATTATCTTTCATATTTGAACACAGAGAATGTTAAAGGCTCGAATGGGCCAATTGTTTTTTATGGAGCATCGTTGGTTCGATTTTCACATGAAACAAAGACCGGAATGTAGCCTTTTGTGTACGTTGTTACTTTTCACTATATATTCATGTAAAAAAACTCCTAAATCAACCAAGAATAAATCCTATGCGACGGGCGATTTGTAGATCACCCAAAGTGTTGTCCCGTGTGGGGTTCGAACCCACAACACTCTGCAAAGTGGTTAACAGTATGGCGGCTACTTAACCATTCCACCGCATTTTCAGCATTTTCAGTCTGATTCAGTACTCGTATATAAACATAACAAACAAATCCTTGTGATGCAGAAATTTTTAAAATATATCATAAGTAAAATTCTCCGCAAATTCTAGCTCATAATTGCCTCCCATGTGACCTGAAAAGCCTGTGACTAGAAAGGTGATGAATTAATAAAATAAGTTTTACTCTTTAATAGAGATAATAAATATATATCCTATTAAAATCAATCTTTCTTCTCAGAACTTTCTTAGGCCCACTTGCGTAACGTTTGATTTAAGTCACTCCTTTATTTAAATTTGTTGAACAGAATTAACAGCATAAAATAATTTAAGTTAAAAGTATTTAGCGTCCTCTTGCACAACGACAACAACGCTTAGATTTAGTTAAACATTATAAGAGGTCGGTAAAGTAGTTTCTGCGTTTTGTTTCATGGCATGAAGCCTTTTTGTTACGATTTTAACGATGTTATGCGTATGGTTTCGCATAAAACCTTAGACTATAATATACTTTGAGCATAAAACAAAACGCATTGTCGTCGCCTAGCAACGAAATGACAATTGACAAATAATAACTAGAAACTTTTGAGCATTAACCCTAGAACCCTACATGGGGTGCAGGTTCACCCCACGCCGATTTGTTTTCTAAATATCTCAATATCTTTAATATCCACGAATTCGCTCGTCGGAGTATTTTAGTTGTGTGTCAACCGCTCGCGTTACGTCAATACCGTGACGAGGGACCGCGTTGTGTGGTCGCCTGTATAAGTGCTGTGGGGTACGCCCAGTGTAGTAAAATCGTAAGATTATTTATTTATTACGATTGATGCATTAATATGTAATAAGTTATTAAATTTGATTATTTATTAAAACTATAGTCTTATACGAATTAAATACAGATATTTTTAGATATTATGAAGGTAAAATTCAATGAAGTTTATTTATTTTGTTTCGGGTGGCTGTCAGAGGTTTGAATTACGAAGAAGTAAGCTCTATTTTAGACCACAAATCTGGCAAGGAAGACAAGTGTTCAAGATCAAATAATAAGCCAAATATAAAGTTTCAGCAGACAGTTTTGAAATTAGGTTTGGAACTGATACATGAACATTTGGAGGACCGTTACCGGATGCCAACTTAGGCCATTGCAGTGATCCTCAAAAAAGGACCAAATCCTACAAGCGCTGTTGCTCAAACTGCATTTAACTTTGTGTAATAAGGCTGATTTGTGATCTCAAGTTACCGATTATGTTTAGTAAAACGTATTTTCTGGAATTGTTTTTTTTTATTTTAAGGATTACAGTCATTTTAGTATGGGTTATTTATTACGATTGATGCATTAATATGTAATAAGTTATTAAATTTGATTATTTATTAAAACTATAGTCTTATACGAATTAAATACAGATATTTTTAGATATTATGAAGGTAAAATTCAATGAAGTTTATTTATTTTGTTTCGGGTGGCTGTCAGAGGTTTGAATTACGAAGAAGTAAGCTCTATTTTAGACCACAAATCTGGCAAGGAAGACAAGTGTTCAAGATCAAATAATAAGCCAAATATAAAGTTTCAGCAGACAGTTTTGAAATTAGGTTTGGAACTGATACATGAACATTTGGAGGACCGTTACCGGATGCCAACTTAGGCCATTGCAGTGATCCTCAAAAAAGGACCAAATCCTACAAGCGCTGTTGCTCAAACTGCATTTAACTTTGTGTAATAAGGCTGATTTGTGATCTCAAGTTACCGATTATGTTTAGTAAAACGTATTTTCTGGAATTGTTTTTTTTTATTTTAAGGATTACAGTCATTTTAGTATGGGGTGTTCCAGCACCCCAGTGTAGGAATAACATGCGCGCCAAATAGTGTAGGATTCTAGGGTTAACAATAACACAAGTAGGTACATTGTTATCAGTTATATCATCATCATCATCATGTCAGCCTAGGGACGTCCACTGCTGGACATAGGCCTCCCCCTGCTGCGTCGTCCGGTCCAGTTATATAATTATTGATAATTTTCGTCGCTAATGACAAGATGCCAACATCAGTGTGACAGTTCTTAAATGAAATTAGCCACTAAACAGCCGATTTTCGGTGATTAATTTTGACAGTTCTTAAATCATATTACTCGACAAATTTTTCGTTGTGCAAGACGCTAGTGGTGTTTAATTGTTTTTTTCTCGTTAAATACATCTTAATTCAATTAAAGAATCGTTTTGCAAGTGGGCCTTAGGCCCACTTGCGTAACGTTTGATTTAAGTCACTCCTTAATTTAAATTTTTTGAACAGAATTAACCGCATAAAATAATTTAAGTTAAAAGTATTTAGCGTCCTCTTGCACAACGACAACAACGCTTAGATTTAGTTAAACATGTTATGAGGTCGGTAAAGTAGTTTCTACGTTTTGTTTCATGGCATGAAGCCTTTTTGTTGCGATTTTAACGATGTTATGCGTATGGTTTCGCATAAAACCTTAGACTATATATACTTTCAGCATAAACAAAACGCATTGTCGTCGCCTAGTAACGAAATGACAATTGACAAATAATAACTAGAAACTTTTGAGCACTAACCCTAGAACCCTACATGGGGTGCTGGTGCACCCCACACCGATTTGTTTTCTAAATATCTCAATTTCTTTAGTATTCACGAATTCGCGCGTCGGAGTATTTTAGTTTGCTGTCAACCGCTCGCGTTACGTCAATACCGTGACGAGGGACCGCGTTGTGTGGTCGCCTGTATAAGTGCTGTGGGGTACGCCAGTACCCCAGTGTAGTAAAATCATAAGATTATTTATTTATTACGATTGATGCATTTAAATGTAATAAGTTATTAAATTTGATTATTTATTAAAACAATAGTCTTATATGAATTAAATACAGATATTTTTAGATATTATGAAGGTAAAATTCAATGAAGTTTATTTATTTTGTTTTGGATGGCTGTCAGAGGTTTGAATTACGAAGAAATAAGCTCTATTCTAGACCACAAATCTGGCGAGGAAGAAATAGAAGTTGTGACCAGTTTTAATTCCTGGGTTCTTTAAAAGTGTTCAAGATCAAATGATAAGCCAAATATAAAGTTTCAGCAGACAGTTTTGAAATTAGGTTTGGAACTGATACATGAACATTTGGAGGACCGTCACCGGATGCCAACTTAGTCCATTGCAGTGATCCTCAAAAAAGGACCAAATCCTACAAGCGCTGTTGCTCAAACTACATTTAACATTGTGTAATAAGGCTGATTGTGATCTCAAGTTACCGATTATGTTTAATAAAACGTATTTTAATGAACTGCTTTTTTTATTTTAAGGATTACAGTTATTTTAGTATGGGGTGTTCCAGCACCCCAGTGTAGGAATAACATGTGCGCCAAATAGTGTAGGATTCTAGGGTTAACAATAACACAAGTAGGTACATTGTTATCAGTTATATCATCATCATCAACATGGCAGCCTAGGGACGTCCACTGCTGGACATAGGCCTCACCCTGCTGCGTCGTCCGGTCCAGTTATATAATTATTGATAATTTTTGTCGCTAATGACAAGATGCCAACATCAGAGTGACAGTTCTTAAATGAAATTAGCCACTAAACAGCCGATTTTCGGTAATTAATTTTGACAGTTCTTAAATCATATTACTCGACAAATTTTTCGTTGTGCAAGACGCAAGTGGTGTTTAATATTTTTTTCTTGTTAAATACATCTTAATTCAATTTAAGAATCGTTGTGCAAGTGGGCCTTAAGATGCTTTATTTCCTTCACCCTTATATTATCTGCACCTGCAGATTTGTCACAGCTTAGCGAATCGATGATTTTATGAACATCTTCTGGACAAGCCTTTTGAAATCTTATTGACACTGGGCTATTGTTTACATAACTAGAACTATCCAAAAAATTTTGACGACATACTTAATCGATTTTAAACTTTCGCGATTTGTATACATCATAGAAATTAATTTAGTGGGTCTTAATCGCGTTAACTTAACTTATTTAAGGTATAAATACCTATTTGTTACCGACGTTTCGCTCGTCTTGCACCGAGCGTGGTCGCGGAGAGACTGATGAGAGCTCAGCGACGTCTTGTGGAAGTGCGGGTTTCAGCACCTACCCTCACTTGGTCTTTACTTAAGTTCGCAATGTCGGTACCCCCGACACACTACACTAATGACGTCTACACACTGTTGAGATTTATCACTGCGGCGGTGTTTACATTTGCTGATGACTGGATTCAAAGTAGCCGATAATCTATATCCATCCTCCCGGTTGAAATTGTTATATTTCTTGATTTCTACCGCTTCACGTACTATCCTGGAGTAATAGTGACGATCGGTGGATAAGACTTGTGGTTGATGCAGTTCTATCCAGTGGTTTGGTCCAGACTCCAACAAATGCTCAGCTATCGCCGACTTGTTAATATGTCGGTTTTTTACAGCTGCGATATGTTCCTTTACAACAACACCTGGCGTCTACAAAGTCGATTGCAGCTGTGGTAGTTCATATATCGGGCAGACTAAGCGTACAATCGCTGAAAGGGTAAAGGAACATATCGCAGCTGTAAAAAACCGACATATTAACAAGTCGGCGATAGCTGAGCATTTGTTGGAGTCTGGACCAAACCACTGGATAGAACTGCATCAACCACAAGTCTTATCCACCGATCGTCACTATTACTCCAGGATAGTACGTGAAGCGGTAGAAATCAAGAAATATAACAATTTCAACCGGGAGGATGGATATAGATTATCGGCTACTTGGAATCCAGTCATCAGCAAGTGTAAACACCGCCGCAGTGATAAATCTCAACAGTGTGTAGACGTCATTAGTGTAGTGTGTCGGGGGTACCGACATTGCGAACTTAAGTAAAGACCAAGTGAGGGTAGGTGCTGAAACCCGCACTTCCACAAGACGTCGCTGAGCTCTCATCAGTCTCTCCGCGACCACGCTCGGTGCAAGACGAGCGAAACGTCGGTAAAAAATAGGTATTTATACCTTAAATAAGTTAAGTTAACGCGATTAAGGCCCACTTGCGTAACGTTTGATTTAAGTCACTCCTTTATTTTAATTTGTTGAACAGAATTAACAGCATAAAAGAATTTAACTTAAAAGTATTTAGCATCCTCTTGCACAACGACAACAACGCTTAGATTTAGTTAAACATTTTATGAGGTCGGTAAAGTAGTTTCTACGTTTTGTTTCATGGCATGAAGCCTTTTTGTTACGATTTTTACAATGTTATGCGTATGGTTTCGCATAAAACCTTAGACTATTATATACTTTGAGCATAAAACAAAACGCATTGTCGTCGCCTAGCAACGAAATGACAATTGACAAATAATAGCTAGAAACTTTTGAGCATTAACCCTATAACCCTACATGGGGTGTAGGTGCACCCCACACGGATTTGTTTTCTAAATATCTCAATTTCTTTAATATCCACGAATTCACGCGTCGGAGTATTTTAGTTTGGTGTCAACCACTCGCGTTATGTCAATAGCGTGACGAGGGACCGCGTTGTGTGGTCGCCTGTATAAGTGCTGTGGGGTACGCCAGTACCCCAGTGTAGTAAAATCGTAAGATTATTTATTTATTACGATTGATACATTTATATGTAATAAGTTATTAAATTTGATTATTTATTAAAACAATAATCTTATATGAATTAAATACAGATATTTTTAGATATTATGAAGGTAAAATTCAATGAAGTTTATTTATTTTGTTTCGGACGGCTGTCAGAGGTTTGAATTACGAAGAAATAAACTCTATTCTAGACCACAAATCTGGCGAGGAAGAAATAGAAGTTGGGACCAGTTGTAATTCCTGGGTTCTTTACAAATGTTAATGATCAAATAATAAGCCAAATATAAAGTTTCAGCAGACAGTTTTGAAATTAGGTTTGGAACTGATACATGAACATTTGGAGGACCGTCACCGGATGCCAACTTAGTCCATTGCAGTGATCCTCAAAAAAGGACCAAATCCTACAAGCGCTGTTGCTCAAACTACATTTAACTTTGTGTAATAAGGCTGATTTGTGATCTAAGTAACCGATTATGTTTAATAAAACGTATTTTCATGAATTGTTTTATTTTATTTTAAGGATTACAGTCATTTTAGTATGGGGTGTTCCAGCACCCCAGTGTAGGAATAACATGTGCGCCAAATAGTGTAGGATTCTAGGGTTAACAATACACAAGGGTACACAAGTAGGTACATTGTTATCAGTTATATCATCATCATCATCATGTCAGCCTAGGGACGTCCACTGCTGGACATAGGCCTCCCCCTGCTGCGTCGTCCGGTCCAGTTATATAATTATATGATAATTTTCGTCGCTAATGACAAGTTGCCAACGTCAATGTGACAGTTCATAAACGAAATTAGCCACTAAACAGCCGATTTTCGGTAATTAATTTTGACAGTTCTTAAATCATATCAGTAGACAAATTTTTCGTTGTGCAAGACGCTAGTGGTGTTTAATACTTTTTTTCTCGTTAAACACATCTTAATTCAATTTAAGAATCGTTGTGCAAGTGGGCCTTAGTTTTAAGAAAATTGATTACGTTTTGGCTGGTCTGTTTGCGTTACCACAAATGAAGATTAATGTTGCGACTTGTTTTCTGGTTTTCGTCTTTATTTATGCTATCTTCTTGTAACTATATTGATAAATAGTAAAAAGCCGAAAATTTTCAAACAAAAAAAAAATTTATAAACTTTAATATATATATGTATTTTTTTACATTTGACTGACAGCCGCGTGACAGACGTACTCGTTTGCCATACACTCACCATATTAAAGAGTAATACTTATTTCATTCATGACTAACTGAACATATGATAACATACCTATAATAATTATCAGTGACGTACGTAATTTCTACCAATGCAGTTTAACACTTAAGTCAAAAAACCAACAACTAATCACATTATAAGATTCTAAAAAATAATCTGCTTAAAACTTTACTAAGAGCAGTCAAAGTCAAAAACCAGCAGGCCAGAAAAACATTCAGACTAAATAAATTTCCTAATAATTTTACGTCAGCAATCAAAGCAGTCTCAATAAATTCCACTGTTATCCAAGAAACCGAATAATGTTCCCTAAATCAGAAACCGAATTAGGACTACACCAAATGTTTACAAACCGAATGTGATTTGGCATAACACTTTAAATTATTGCGCAAAACGCTCTGTGTACAAAATCTAAAACTTAATGTAATTTAATTAATTTTAGCCTATAAATCTTTACCGGTTTACCGGGTACAACCTGTATATATATAATTCGCGTTATGAAATTTATTTAAGGAGATTCCCTGCGATCGGAATTTGGGATAATTTTTCGAATGGATTTAATATCAGATTTATTACAGCCGATCTTTGATTAAACGTTAATTATTGTATATTCTATATGAGTTATATTCACGTGAAACAGTTCTTTGATTGTAATTTGGATAGTTAATATTACTAGACTACTTCTGAAGCCCTCAATCTGTGTAATTGCCTCGTAAGTGTTTATCAGTCAGTCATAGATCTAGGCAAATTTTGTGTATTTAGAGAGGTGTATAGATGCCTATAATTATTCGTAATATTTCAAACAATAAAACCTGGTTTTGACTATTTGATCCTAAAGCGTACCTATTGTTTCGGGCTTATTTGTACGTGCACAAACTGCAGCTATAAAAGCTAATGTTATTTGTAAATAAAAGGTAATATATTTATGTAACGGCACCTAAACGCATAATGATATTTTCCGTCATCTGAAAATTAGGGGCAAACATTTTATTTATATTTTTTTAATTTATTTATTTATAGACTCACGCCTGTATCCCCGAAAGGGTAGGCAGAGGCGAAATATTACACCCACATTTCGCCACGAATTTTTAGGTCCCACGTAATAGGGGGCGAGCCTATTCCCGTTACCGGGTACATCACCAGACTCCGTGCTGCTACTGAGAATTCGGGAAAACTCAGTAACACTTTTGCCCGACCCGGGAATCGAACCCGGGACCTCCGATCAGCAGTCGCATACGCTATCCACTGTACCACGGAGGCAGTCATTATTATATTTAAGTAATAATATAGTTCAGATCCGATACTGTAATGTTACTATACGAATAAATCGTCCAAAAATATATGTTTCATGTAATCAAAACAACAGCTTCCAATTACTCCACACTGCACAGTGGTTCCGCGCTCTAAGAAGGGCGGTCATAGAGGTTTCGCGCAACGAATGGCTATTGAAATGCATAGCAATACATGTTATTATAGTATTTTATTGTTAACTAAGGTAAAGGTTAGTAGAAATAAAACAGATTATATCAGAATAGTAATAATTCATTCAATATAAAACTCAGCTATTTCTTGTATAAAATAAAATAATTGAGAAAGGTGAATTATAGCTACTCTGAAACGTAATTGGCATAAATTACTATTACAATAATACCACTTAACTAGTATCTTACTAATGACAAACACAAACATCCATCAAATAATTACAATTACATAGTTTTATAGGCACACTTAACAAATCTAAGCAAATCAAATAATTACAATCGTAAGTTATCTAAACTACTTATAAAATGGCACAGATTTAAAAGGACAGTTAATTAAACAGGTCAGCTGATAGAGCAGACTTCTTCTTTCATGGTAATTTCCTTAAACTAGAAAGGTATGGATCCGTGTTAAGAAGAAGTCTGTGCATCAGATCGGTGTTCGTGACAAGTCGAGCCATTTTTCTTGTATTATCACGCCTAAATCGTTTAATTTATTTATTACACGATTCAGCGGCCTTTTCCGAGAGCTCACCTATAGATAACCAAGCAGAGTAATTCTAATTTCCAAGTTTTTTGTGACACTATTTTCGATATCTGGCAGCAACTGCGCCAGACTTTTCAAAACTTGCCGACATCTGACTGCTTCAGAAGTAGTCTTCTTATTAGACAGCCAAGTGTCGAGTACAAGCATTCTTGTAAAATAACACTTAAATGTTGTACCTAAAACAAAATACAAATAGTATAGTGTGGATTTTAGAATAATGATATCTCGTAGACACCTTTAACACCTGGCGTAGATCCTAGGTACCACCTACTATCGCAGCATATCGCAGTCAATTTTCTTTTAAATTTAAAATAAAGTTTTTCTTAATGTCTTTATATAAAACTGCTTTTGTAGGTTTTGGTCAGATAGTAGTTAAAAGCTTCGACATAGATAAAGTAAAACAAAAAAATAATCTTTTAATTTCATTGGCGTAGCACCGATTAAAAAAATAACACATGAATGAAAATGGGAGAAAATGTACTTTACATACCTTCAACTTGAATATCCATTGTAAAACATCCGGTCAAAAACACGTTATTCTTTAAAAACATGTGTCATTAAAAAGACTAAATATCACGCGCTAATTACGCTAACGAGCGGACTTGTAATACGTTCACTTTAGATGCACAAAATTATAAGTAGGAAAAAACAAAATGAAATTATTTGTGTACCCTCATGTAGAAATAGTGAGTAATTAAGTGAGGTATCGTCATGCAATTCAAACATCGTGATTGGTACCGTATGACCTACTACGGAACCACTGTGCACTGTGATCATTCATCTGTCGACTAAAGGTATAGAATGTACTCCTGGAGGCGCCCGTTGTAAAGTGGTAGTAAGTAAAGTAACATTGATTGCTACAGGCTATCGACAAGTAATGAAGTCTCGGACATCGTTTGATAACAAAATACGATCCCTCCCAAGAAAAAGACCGGTAAGATTTAATTAAATTTACCGGAAACGTCCTGTATCTACGTATAATTTATTATTCAGCAGCTTAAATCCAATTTCTGTTTCTTTTTAATATTCTATTAAGTTATTTGTCGTACAAAATAAATTATTAGTATTTTTAGAATAATTGCTATAGTATTACGACCCTGTCTGTTTTTTTTCCGATCGGGCAGAAAAGACCCAAATGATTGTGTATTGGAAATTACGTAGTATATTGTCAAGTATCTAAGTTGTCTCACTGCTGATCCAGGATCCCTTCTCAATTCGAAGCCGTTACCTACTTAGTTTATTCATATTTATCACCTACCTAAAGATTTCGATCCAGGCTCTCCAAAGAAAACTGCCAAGCAATGTGACGAAATTTACCCCACCTAGAAATATAATCTGAACCTTACAATGAACTTTATAACTGGCAACACTAGTCACTTAATAGAAAATAATTATAGATAGCACTATCAAAAGTTTGAGTTAATGTTAACATGTTTTTCATTCAATTATGTTGTAAAATAAATAAGTAATAAAGCCAATATGATGACTTTTTTAGAAATAAGTACCTTTTAACTTTATACACGAATCGATAATACCAAACAGCTCAACTAATGTTGTCTAAGTCAATATTTGCACACCACGCTCAGTTAATCTGTTTGTCCAAATAATGCCTTTGAGTTGCCATGATTGATTACTGGGAACCACCGTCAAAGGCACGTTTGCGGCTGTGTTGCATTGATCCAGGAATCTTGCTTGAGAGATTTTTTTTTTTTGGTGTCATGTTGGAAAATCCTCATGGAGTCCCTCCGCCCTGGGGGGGAAGGACAAAGGGGACTGTCAGACTCTTACTGACTAAAAACAACCCGTGCTCCTTATGTACACATGTGTCGGAGGGTAGGGTTTCACCGAAGCATTGCTCGCTACCCCCCGACGGGTATTGGCCCGCCAGATGGTCAGGCGGGCCCCGAACGAAACCTCCTTGGAGGCGGATGAAGGTGTTGGGCTCCGCCGCCAAAACACCCAGCGGCCGCAGAGGATAGGGAGGACGGCAACGCAACACCACATCTCCTCTTCCTCTGCGGCCCCACCGCGACGCAACGATGGTGTGTCCCCCATTTGGTCGCGGGAGATAGGGCGCGCGGCAACGCAACACCGACACGCCTCTCCTCCTGCGACCGCACCCGACTGCGAGGGACAGACAGAACTGTCCCCCGCACCCGCACCTTGGGACGCATCCTACGCAGGCCTCCCCAAGCCCACGTGGAGCGTCCCCTCCCGGAATCCCGCTTAGCTTCACCGTGGGTGTACATCAGACCCACGGCTACTGAGCCCCCCTACCACGACAAGGTGGAGATCCCCCGGGGGGGGGGGGATGTGAGAGAAATACCTTTAATTTTTGGCATATAATCTGAATCCGGGTATGTTTCATTGAGATAAATATATCATCCCTTATTATAATACTGTGATTACATATAATTACAAACAGTCCGAAGTTATTGATTAACTTTGATTCGACATTTATGCCACAAGAAATGAAGAAATATGTATATTTTTTTTGCTAGCACGGTCAGAAGCAAGCATGCCACTGCCGTCACTCTCTCATTCAATATTGGAACATTTTATTAGGAGAAGGTGAGTGACACACTCACATCTTGGCATTTGATGCCTAATTCACTAAATCACCGTAGTGCGCTCGACGTGCCGCAGTGACAGGGTCGGTTATCTGATCCCAGCAAGCTTCACCTATGGCAATAAAAACTATTATGAATCTACGTAAAAAATTGTGATGATTATTATTTCTCCTTAAATAGACAAACTACTTATCTGCTCTTGAATAAATTAATATCACTTTAAGTACACTTTACGCAAAGTAAATATCAAGTATTTTCAACAAAATATTCTTAACTTGATGCAAAATATGTTGTGCATTTGCATACATGCTTACATAAAATATGAAAATTTCTACACGTAAAGGACCATGCATTTTGAATTATTCGCTATATTTTGAAAGGAATGTTAAGTAATAAAATTGCCTTACAGCTATGTTGAGCTATGGTGTCAGCCTTTTTATTGTAGTTATTTGCTAGTACCTAGAGGATACAGGTTTCAACGTTAAAAGGACTCATTAAATTTTGTGACAGAATAATTTCATACCTAATTATAAAATTTAATCAATGTCATAAAAAATAAATTAATAATAATTCGATAAATACGCAATTATATAATCGACTGACACACATAACATACAGGCAGACCCGAGACAACATTGTTTTCATCACACAGAGTATAATGTCCAGTGTAGGAGTAACAAGCAGTGCAGCAGGTGTATCAAAGTTATACAACTTTGCATAGCCATGTTTAACTAGTATCTTCCGTGATATACGAACCCTCGTATTCAATTCACCAACGCACTTAATTTTACTCGCGCACTTTACCGACTTAGCTCACCCCCAGTCATAATTTAACGGGTAAAGAACATAACCACTAAATTGCAGACCCTTTTTCAGACCTCCTTACAATGGCCTTCAAAATATTCCTTTGTATAGCCTTTCTACTAGCAACCTTACCTTTGTTGAGGCTTTAAGTAGGCAATTTATTGACCCTAATTAGTTGGTAGAACGAGGGTCGGAAAAGATTGCCGTCAATAACTATACATGGTGTAAGTTTATTGCCCTTGATGGGGTGTTAAGAGTTGGGGGTGGTTTACAGTATAAGAATATAAACATGTATGAAAGTTAGTTTGGATTTTTAATCTTCGTTGGAGTAATAGGGTTTCAACGATTTGTATAAAATGTACGTAAATAAAATTGTCCAGGGTAGTTATTCGCGTAAGAATAATTTCGAATATCCTATTATTATACGTATGTACCTATAAGGCTACGATAGCCGAGTGGAGAGCCCGACAGATTGCTACGCAGCGGGTCTCGGGTTCGAATCCACGGCAGGCACCAATGACTTTTCGGAGTTAAGTGCGTATCAAATTGTTAATTATCGCTTGCTTATCGGTGAAGGAAACCATCGTGAGGAAACCTGCATGTCTGAAAGTTCTCCATAATGTTATCGATCAATATTGTTTAATTTTTTAATGAAAATCCTTTTAGAAGTTTTCCATCCTTGCAAACTTTCCTAAACAAAACATCAATCAGCAAGGGAAACGTTAACTTAAAATTAAAAGTTTAAATTCCTATAGCCGTAGAATTATTGTAACTTACACTATGTTACTTAATAATGTTGGTTCCATACATACTCCTGATTTAAAATATATTGACACCACGAAAATAACCATTAGTGTTTGCCAGAAGGAATCCAAAGCGAACAATAAATTAATACTGCTCTTAATTAAGCTTTTGGCAGATTCAACGATGTATTTCGGTAGGATCGGAAAGTTCTTTATAAAGTTAGTAGAACGGAAGGTTTAACCATTTATCAGCCTCAGTTCCTATCTTCAGTGCTTTTGTAGAAAGAGTAATAAGGGAAAAACAACTTAAATTCAGGTACTTATTTACTGCACAATAACATGTCAATTGATCATTAAGTAGAAGTTTTAATTTCTTATAAATGTTTTCATTTTGCGGCAGTTGTATAAGTGTGCATAGGGTTCCCACCAAGAACTTAGGGTCCCAAGCCAACCTTACCTGCAAGTGGTGCACCTGCCGATCAACGGACGAGGCTCTGGCAAACAAAATGTCCCAATGAGCGGCAATAGGCTCGCCACCTATTACGTGGGATCAAAACACTGGCGAAAAGTGGGCGTTTAGTATGCCTCTGCCTACCCCTTCGGGGAAACAGGCGTGAGTCTATGTATGTATATATAAGCTCACTTACTTAAAACGAAAACTACTGAACGAATTTCCGTGTTGTTTGCAACAGTAGACAGAGTGATTTATGAGGAAGGTTTATGTCCCAATGTGTATGATTTTATCGCGACCCGTCATACCGTCCCGACGCTGAACCGCACGGTGAAACCATTATTTTGTTGAATTTGATTTTAGCAATCTTAATCAATATCATAGTGGACTTCGCCCGCGTCTGACTAATTCTACCCGAAGGGGTGGGAAGCTCTTAGGGTGGGAATTGCCAAAAATCCTCTATGAGTGCATCCCTACCGTCCCCGAGGAACATTTCAGCTTCATGCGCCCAATAGTTTTGGCAGTGCGTTGTCTAGCAGTCAGTCAGTGACGCAAGAATTTTATATATACAGGTAACTGTGGACAACTCAAACTGGCTCTTAACCAACTTCGCTAAAACTAGTAACAATTCACCTACAAAGCAGAGTCAATTGCATGAGTTGAGAATGGGATTACTGAAATAGCTCTATCGGTAAGATTTCTCCTTGCAAGTGACCAACGTAAATCCCTTACAAACTAGCGATTGCGAACACTTTATACAATGTTTTACACCGTAGGTTGATATGGGATTTGTAGATGCAAGTTTGTAACATTTTTCATCGTTGTTACCTGTATAATTTTATACAAGGTGAAACAAGTAATATCCCTCCGTAGCTTTTAGACAGCAATGTTAGTTGACATCACTCGTTGTCGTGGGAAAAGGAGAGGAAGATGGATCGATCTTCTTTATCCTTTCCCAAATAATATTTATTCTATCTCTGTTTTCCTAAGAATATCACACAGAACATGATCTCTACGTTTTCGAAGCGGTTTCGGTTGCCTGGAATGTTATTTTTTATTATGCCATAATAAAATTTTATTGATGCCGAAGTTCTAGCCTGTAAATGGTCATACAACTATAGAGATATTAAACGGACGGATTAAACAAATGTTATTTATTAATTCTGGATAGTCATATACAGGAAAACGAATGATAATGATCTGGATTACCAAAAAATAACCAATAACCGATATTTGCCATGGCAATAATTAATCGGTCTATTGTCCTCATAATTGTTCGTATAAGTATTTAAAAGACAAGAATCTCAACTGTTATTTATTGTACTTACGCGTTTCTGACCCGTTTCATACCTCATATTTTTTTCTTTTCGTCCCTCTACATATTTAGGTGAAATAAATTCTTCGGGCAACAATTAGAATTTAGAAATAAATACGAAATGCATTGCAAACATGCAGGTACAAAAACCAAAAGTCGTGCAATCAAGTTGTTCCATTTCCAAGCACATCTAAAACTGATAAAAACATAAAAGCATTTTCCGGTATCACAGCACAGAGGTAGAACTTAAAAGAGATTTCAGCGTCATGCAGGGATATTTTTTCGCGCTGTCCAACGTCCTGTCCACAAAGGTCTGGTGTTTCCGAGGCTTTGTGAAAGCGACGTGGCGTCCGTATTGTGTGGCTTAGGCTTTACGCTTCCAAATTGTTACGTTATTTACAATAAAAAGTTTGTTTTTATGGTGCCAGATTTTGTTTACTAGATTTGCCTGTGGTCGAGTTTGATAAAAGGTTACGAAAGCTAACAGTATCCAATTACGATTTGGAGTCGGCGATGGTCTTCAAAAAGCAATGCTTACATAACAAACTTTATTATTATTTTGAAAGATGAATAGCTCTCTTAAAGAATTTTATAAATACGTAAAGGAAAATATTCAGTGATTCAAAGTTGGTCGGTCTATAAATTGCGATGACTGTGTCGTATTTCATTGGGAAAAGTGGGCGTTTAATATGCCTCTGCCTACCCCTTCGGGGAAACAGGCGTGAGTCTATGTATGTATGTATGTACATACATACATACATACATAGACTCACGCCTGTTTCCCGGAGAGGTAGACAGAGGCTACGGAACGCCATTTGCAACGATCCTGACATATCTCTCTTGCTTCATTCACTCGGATATTATTATCTGGAATATAATACAACGGAAACGTTAATTTTAAAATTAATGGTTTAAATTCTTATAACCGCAGAATTATTGTAACATACGAGAATGTATGTTACTTTATAATGTTGGTTCCATACATACTCTACATTTCAATATTTTTATATCACAAAAAGGAGAACCATTAGGGTTTACCCGAAGAAATCCAAAGCGAACAATAATTGATACTGCTCGTAAGCTTTTGGCAGATTCACCGGTGTATTTCGTTTGAACCGGAAGGTTCTTTATAAAGTTAGTAGAACGGGAAGGTTTAACCATTTATCAACCTCAGTTCCTACCTTCAGTACTTTTGTAGAAAGAGTAATAAGGGGAAAACATCTTAAATTCAGATACTAATTTACTGCACAATAACATGCCAATTGATAATTTAGTAGAAGTTTTACATTTTTATAAATGTCATCATTTTGCGGCAGTTGTATAAGCTTACTTACTTTAAACGATAACTCCTGAACGAATTTCCGTGTTGTTTCCAACAGTAGACAGAGTGATTTATGAGGCAGATTAATGTATATGGTTTTATCGCGACCCGTTATACCGTGCCGACGATGAAACGCACGCCGAAACTATAATTTTGTTGAGTTGGATTTTAACAGACTTAATCAATTTTATATTGGACTAGTTAGATTTACACCTACGGCTCCATCCGTACTCTTAGTGGGAATTTCCAAAAATCCTCTCTTAGTGCACCCCTACAGTCCCAAGGAACATTTCAGCGTCCAAAAGTTTCTGCTGTGCGTTGTCTGTCAGTCAGTCAGTAACGCAAGAATGTTAAATATACTGTAATCAGTATATATCAACGGACTATTCACTAAAACTAGTAACAATTCACCAACAAATCCAACTCAATTTCATGAGCTGAGACTGGGATAACTGAAATAGCTCAATCGGCTTACCGATATTTACGTCGTTCAGTTGCAAGGAGGAATCTTAATTCCTCCTTGCAACTGAACGAAGTAAATCCCTTACAAACTAGCGAATGCGATCACTTTATACAATGTTTTACACTGTAGGTAACTGGATTTGTAGATGCAAGTTTGTAACCTTCTTCGTTGCTATTACCTGTATCATTTTATACAAGATAAAACAAGTAATATCCCTCCGTAGCTTTTAGACAGCAGCGTTAGTTGGCATTTCGCGTTGTAAACGAGAGGAAGATAGATCGATCTTCTAAATCCTTTCCCAAATAATACTCTTTCTATCTCTGTTTTTTCTAAAGAAATCAAAGAGAACATGATCTCTGCGTTTTCTAAGCGGTTACGGTTGCCTGGAATGTTGTTTTTTATTAGTGTCATAATTTTATTTATACCGAAGTTGTAGCCTGTTAAAAGTCCCCTGGTCAACTCGGGGGCTATGAAACGGACAGATTACACAAAAGCCAGTTATTAATTTTGGATACCCGTATACTTACAGGAAAACGAAATAACAAAGACCTGGATTATCTGAAAATAACCAATAAGCGTTATTTGCTACGGAAATGTGAAATCGGTCTGTTTTCTCATAGCTATTCGAATAAGTTAGTATTTAATAGACAACGATTTAAACTGTTATTTTTTGTACTTACGCGTTTCTGACCCGTTTCATACCTCACAATTTTTCGTTTCGTCCCTCTACATATTTAGGGGAAATAAATTCTTCGGGCAACAATTAGAGTTTAGAAATGAATACGAAATGCATTGTAAACATGCAGGTACAAAAACCAAAAGACGTTCAATCAAGATGTTCCATTTCCAAGCACATCTAAACCGCTGATAAAAGTATAAAAGCATTTTCCAGTGTCACAACATAGAGGTAGAACTTAAAAGAGATTTCAGCGTCATGGAGGGGTATTTTTCCGTGTTATCCATCGTCCTATCCACAAAGGTCTGGTGTGTCCGAGGCTTTGTGAAAGAGACGTGGCGGCGCATTGTGTGGCTTAGGCTTTACGCTTCGAAATTGTCACGTTATTTACAATATAGAGTTTGTTTTATGGTCTCAGATTTTGTTTACTTTTATGCGATCGAGATTTGCCCTTGGTAGCGATTGTCTGAAAAGTTACGAAAGCTAATAGCACTTATCATATTTGAAAATTTGGTAATAAGGAAATATCAATTGATTTAGAGCTAGTTGGTCTATAAATTGCGAATAATATTGTGTCTTATTTCTCAATTGTCTAACAATGTTGTTCTGGTAGAATAGTTTGCTGCATACTTTATGCACTTTAAGTTGAGACTTATGTGGAAAACAACACATTAATTCTAAGAATTATGATATATAAAACTAATAATATGGATACATATTCGTGGATACTCAAATAGATACTTGAAGCTTTTGTACCGATTTTTGTTTTGCGCATGATTTAAATCAAAGAAACCCAGATGTATATTCGTCCATGTGGTGACGGATTAAGAATACGGAATGTCACCACCCCTAACATCCCATGGGTGTCGTAAGAGCCGACAGAGGGAGCATATTATGCAGAGAACAGCACTGTAAGGGAAGGAAAACTTTATACAAACCTTATAGCAACTCGTTTGGCCAGCGGGGTATAGTAGGCCAATTCCTCCTTTCAATGGACAGGCTGTTAAAGGCTGATGATGATGTATATTTACACCATCCGCATATGCTTATTTGTCTATCTTTCACATCTCAAAAGAAACAGGTAATAGTAAGATTATTGCGTGTGGAGATAGTTAGGAGGCTGCAGGGTGACATAAGAAAAAAAATCTTATCAACATAATATTTTTTTTTAATTGTACGTACCTTGTAAGAAACTGCACTGTATGACGCAGAGTGAACTAACATTTGAGCTGAGATTCACTCACATGCCTTTGTCTTTTTGTGTGCAATCCGTCGGTGCATGCCTCCGTAAAACTTTTTTGTGAATTCTGACCCTCTTTGCACATGCAATATCAGTAACTAACCAACTTTTCCTTTAATCTCTGACAAGAAAGGCTATGGACCGGTACTTTTTATTGCTGCAACCATCTTTCATCAATTAAAAAGTACCCAAAAGTACAAGTCAACAAATGCTTCTATTTTAGACGCTGTGAAAGGAATATTTTGTTTATGCAGATTACTTTTACTTTATATTTGTATCGCTCTACTACTGACTTTGTGACGTTTTCATTATGAAAACGTCACCTCTGGCTTTGGCAAACAAAATATCCATATAAGCGCCAATAGGCTCGCCACCTATTACGTGGGATCAAAACCCTGGCGAAAAGTGGGCGTTTAATATGCCTCTGCTTACCCCTTCGGAGAAACAGGCATAAGTCTATGTACAAAAATATCAATGATTCTGAGTTTATTTCGACCTTTCTTATTTCACAAGAGGACTCTAAAACAATTTTTTTGGTTTGAGTATGAAATGTAAGCATCCAAAATGCAGCAATAAATATGGCTTTATGTCTTTACATGCCAACTTATAATGTCGCAGCTACGTAATAACAATACTGTATTTAAACCTACATTCTGCAGCAAGCCTTACATGCATTCATTTATTAAAAAGACACTGGAGAAAACTTTGAAAAATAGCAGCTGACTGCTTCGACCCTGAACTCAGCTGTTAGGTGAGCTCTGAAAGTCACATTTTATGAATGCGTTAAGCAGCCTTGAATGCAAGTGAAGCCCTTGGGGAGGGCAATTTAAGCAACCTCCAAACTCACTTTGCAACTGTTGAGGGAAACATTTTTCGATCTCGTAATGAAATGTTTGAGGTAGCTAATGTATTTAGATGAGGATATACTTTTGAAAACTTGAGCGTTATTTGTAGCGTAGTGGCTAAAGCGGCTTGCACTGCGAGTGAGTGAGGTGTAATAGTGGGTTCGATTTCCCTACGGGGCAACAATCTGTGTGATTTATAAATGTTTCCAATCTTTATGTCCGTTGGTAGTATGTTTGTAACATCTACATTTTTTGACGAACGGTTGGCACCGCGGAAGTGTAAGCGACTGCTACGCCGAAGGTTGCGGGTTCGATTCCCGCTCAAGTCAAACATTTGTGTGCATGAACATGGATGTTTGTCTTGGTCTGGGTGTGTTTATGTATAATATGTAAGTATTTACAAAAAAGTATATATATGTATGTTAATCCATTATCTAGTAGATATCCATAGTACAAGCTTCTACTTAGTTTGGGACTAGATGGTGCTGTGTGAATATAGTGGAATTTTATCTTAATATATAAAATCCTTGCGTTACTAACTGACTGACCGCCGAAACTATTGGGCGCATGAAGCTGAAATTTGGCATGTATGTTCCTTGGGGACCGTAGGGGTGCACGAAGAAGGGATTTCCCGAAATTCCCACGGGATCGGCCAAAACGGGTAAATTAAAAAAA
This sequence comes from Euclidia mi, assembly GCA_944739405.2. Classification (NCBI taxonomy): domain Eukaryota; kingdom Metazoa; phylum Arthropoda; class Insecta; order Lepidoptera; family Erebidae; genus Euclidia; species Euclidia mi. The sequence goes on along the minus strand of OX123191.2, from coordinate 80,562,601 downwards.
AATGCAGGTGTAGCTGCTGGCGTCCTCTAGTATTATATATTATTATTATATCTCCAACGATGTAGGATTATTTCTATCAGTGGAATGGTAATGATGACGTTGCAAATAAAACGTTGTAATTTGGTAACTACTAAATACAGCCAAACCTTGTAACAATTATGTTCTTTGCTTTAGTAAATCGCTCGCGAAAGCGATCGAAGAAAATGGTTTTTCTGTACTGTTCTTAGAATAAAGATCTTTACCAAAGATTCCAAATTGTGATGTGAAAATTTGAATACAACACACCTTTGCCATCCGGCATGATGTCATGAATGAAGTCGGCATGAAGTCTGGTATGCAATAACAATACATTCAACGATATTCAACATGTACATTATATTGGTATATTACTCTACAATAGGGTCGACCATTCTCTACAAGATTAACTACATCCCAAGTCTTTGTGAAGGGAATTATAGTGAGTTTCTTTTGGCACGTACTTTGAGGGCTCGGACGTGTCAAGCCTTATGTTTTCTTCTGGGCTCACATGTAATTTTATACCTTTCAATAACCGGCTGTGACTTTTTGTGAAGTTTGAAGAACTTTCATAGAAGTTTTGTGAACATATTGATGTCAGTTCAAATATTTGTATGTTTCATTTGTTGTTGAACTATATTTAGGTCCGATATTTAATTTTGATACAATTGATAAATATAGCTGCAATAATAAAACATTTAGATATAAATAGTTTGAGTCGGCTCGACCGGGGATTTACTACCCTCTCACAGAAAATCGACGTAAAGTAACAGTACCTAAACTGTTGCGTTTCGTTCGGTGAGTGAGAGTGCCGGAGGCCCCATCCCCTGTTCCTTGTACCTCCATCCCACTCCTCCTTCTATCCCTTTTCCCAACCCCAAGGGGCGGCAACGCACTTGTTACTCCTGTGGTGTCGCTTGTGTACATGGGCGGCGGTAATTGCTTACCATCAGCCGATCCGTCAACTCGTTTGCCGCCTGAAAAGGAAAAAAAAGTTAAATGTTAGACAGTTAATCTGTAATTTAAATGTCTGTAAGACAAATGTCAATACATTGTAATATTAACAAAAAAAATATAACATTTACAAAGAAATAGCTTGTTGGACTCTATTATATGTATAAGAGAAACTTGGATATTTATTAAGTTTATTTGTCTTACATAATAATAATCTAGCACTGAATAGCAATATGTTAAACTGAGATTGCGTTATATAACTTTGCGTAAAGCCGAGGGTACAAACATTATCACAAATATACCCAAGGGAAACAGCCAGTGCATAAATAAACCAAAAATAAACTCAAAGATACCCGATTGCAGGTCAATATATTTATTTAAAATATTAAAGATTTTTAATTAACCGACTTGGTATTACATGTATCTCACAACTTTTTACGGTCGCGAGACTTGGTATTTTTGACAAGTATTGTTTTTATGGGATCTCATTTCTTTTTGTAGATAGTCTTACTTTTGTCTTTGCCGGTACCTTCTATTTCTTGTACACCAACAACGAATTTTCTTGTTTAAAGCTCTAACTGCAAATGTAATTTTGTAATTCCTTATATTTATATTGGGTAACAAAGTTATTTATGCAGTTGATGTATTTCGAAAACTGGACAGAAATTGAAAAATATTTTAATTTTTCCTTGATTTATATACTAAACACTAATCGTATTCTAGAAGTGCCTTAGACTTTTGATGATCGGTCAGTGAGTGACAAAATTAAGAATTTTGACTCGTTATAATTCCTAAACTACTAGTTCAAATTGAATGAAATTTGAAATACAACATGTTTATACAATGCTTGCATGGTTACTAAAAAACAGGCTTCTAGTTTTATCCACAACGAAGTTATATAGGTCGAAAATAGCCTGAATTGCCTCGAGAAAAGGATGGTACGGCCCGCTTTTTTGCTCGACTTGGTGGGGGCACTGCCTTGCCCCCAGATCGCACCTTTCAAATTTTTCACTCGCTGCCGCATTCATTTGGCCAATACTGTACTGTAAATATATTCTACTACTTAACAGATACCTGCAGATTTTTGAAGCAGGATCTCGAGCCATTAAAAGCTTTTGTGCAACTTGATTTTGATCCAAACCTGGCACATACGCTGCTGTGCACCTAGTCTAAGACTATTTGCTCTTTGAAACAAAATCTCAATTATAATTTACAATACCCAAAAGGCAATTTTGAATAAAATAAAATTGTAATTATATTATACCACCTAAGCTTACCTAATATGATTAAAATTTGATTTTTTACAAGATATTTTAAATACATTTTAACAGAAAACAGTTATTATGAGTTGCAATGGTGCAAACAAATTATGACTGTTTAAGTTGATCAGAATTATTTAACAATATAATATCTTATCTTCACATCATACGAAAGGCAGAGGGGAGAGGGGGAGAGGGGGTGACTCTCTCGTTCAGGCATTCAGGGCCTACATTTTGTAGCCACAAGTCAACTCCGCACATTCCCAGGCATTACAGTCATTTTGCAACAAACCACCGCTATTGACAGTTATAATACTACTACAGTTACGTCCTAAGTGCCCGGGATTATAATATAAAATATAAAATCTTATATTCCACATTTTCTTCAACCACAGCATATCGCCGCTTCAGTCGAGTCTTATGGCTTAAAAATAAGCAAACATTCCAAAACACCCACTCCATAAAAGCAACATTAGCAATGTTTAATATCAATGTTCACTTATTAACCAACGCCGAAGTGTTTCAAGTCCTATACGAGCACTTAAAGACTTTAACTTAACACTCACGCGCGTACTCTAAATGTTTTGTTTATTTACTAAATTGTTTGTACTGCTTGTTTCAAACAACTTTCTTAGTACAAATACACGGAGTTTGAAACATGTAATAATAAAATTGAAGTTATATTTAGCTTTTGGACCATACCGATTACCGATTAAATATTGATTTTCTGAGTTGTTTTGCAAGGTTCAGGTCTAGTAACTAAAGCCACTGCGGTGATTCAACCGAACCCTCAGCTCCCCCTCTTCACGACTATAATACCACAGTGTGGTATGGCAAGCACGACAGTGCTGCAATAATCGAGTCCAATGATTTAAACGTCAGCAACATAATAGCATTTTCTAGTACTACTAATACTCAAGTAGTGCAATTCCCATTAAAGGTGCCAAATAATTATCAATAAAAGCGTTTAAAAGTAAAACCGTAATGAAAATCGAGTCTATTATCCGTATATATAAATTTCTTGCGTTACAGATTGATTGATATACAACACATAACTAGAACCATTGGGCTTAAGTAGCTGAAATTTGGCATGTATGTTCCTTGAGGACCGAAGGGATGCACTAAGAAGGCATTTTCCGAAATACCAACGGTATCGGGAAGAAACGTAAAACTGTGCAAGCGTAACCGCGAGCATCCCCAAGTAACTAATAAATGTTATATAGATAAATGACACGCAGACACAAGCACGTCATATTTTTTTGTAATGTTGCTTTTTGCTAAAACGACACCTCTATATCAGAGTGTATTTTTGCTTTTATGAAATAGGTATAGCCTTGTTTTATATGCTGAGCTGTGAGCTGGAGCTATCAGTCACCAATCTAATGACTATTGCCAGCTATCGCTGCAGATATGGATGCTTCCGTTAGCGTTTCGTATCGCATACCGCACGTAGGTATTAAATTTACTGAAAACTTTATAAATGGTAGATGGAACAGTATTTACGTGCCAGAGACGACATGATCACTGAGTGATCAAGCCTCTCAAAGCAAATACGTAGGCTATTAATTTGATACAGAGTCTGTAGGTTTAGTGACCACCGGTGGGCGCAGCGGGAGTGTAAGCGACTGCTCGCCGAAGGTCGCGGGTTCGATTCCCGCTCAAGTCAAACATTTGTGTGCATGAACATGGATTTTTGTCTTGGTATGGGTGTTTCTATGTATAATATGTAAGTATTTACAAAAAAAAAGTATATGTGTATGTTTATCCATTATCTATTACCCATAGTACAAGCTCTGCTTAGTATGGGACTAGATGGTGATGTGTGTATGTGGTAGAATATTATATTATATTATTATAGTGGTCAGTGATGTTTACTGCTGTGACAGAGGTTGCAGGTTCAAGTCCTAACCAGGACAAATCTGGTGTGCATGATCATTAGGTTTTTGTATGGCTGTTTAAGAACATCGTATAATATCAATAAAATCATGATAGATTACGATGTAATTTGATACATACGAAGTCTCCATCTCTATTCATTGTATTATGACGTTAATTGCCTAACTTGCCACTGAGCCGAATGTTGTCCGTTCGATTTCTAAGCGTACAATACTTAGAATTTTGAAAAAAAATATTTGTGTCAATGTGGGTGTCTTTTGTATGTTTATAAAGTATCTTGTACCACGGTTTATTCTTAAAACGTGCATTTTGTCAGAGAAAGCTTTCTTTATAAACATTGACCTTACAGTCATATTCTATGACTGCAGTTGGATAGCTTCATAGAATTAATTTCATTGCATTATGCCTCTCATCTGCATCAGTCAAAGCAATTACTTGAAACTTCAAATATGTAGAAGTATGGCTCGAAGTATCTTAGATGAGATACAAGATAATGAATATACAAAGTGTTAGTTGTTAATTTCACTTGGAATTTTGGAATTTCGCTTGTGGGTATTTTGAAGTTTGCTAAAAGTTTTATTAGAATGTAGTTTTACTATAAACTAAAACTAAGGGTTATTAAAAGTTTTGGTAAGATTGTATCAATATTTCTAGAAATTGCAAATGGTAGGTTTTGTTATACGATGTACATATTATTATATTATCGTGTATGTATTTATATATTTAAAAAGAGTATATGTAAATTTCTTAGAGATTCTAACAGACTATGCCATTTATGGAGCAACATATCTGGGTTGTAGGTGTTATGGGGCGCCTGCATGGGCTGATAGAGCTACTATCGGTGCTGTACGACGTAAAATCCTACAAAATCAACGTCTAGCGTTGATATTTTTGTGCAAGGCTTATAGGACAGTTAGTACTGAAGCTTTGCCAGTACTGGCAGGTGTCTTTCCAGTCGATCTTGAGGCACAAATACGAGCAGCAATATATTACGTAACACGAGATAGCATGGATCTAAATTTTTTAGCTCCACGCGACAGACATAAGATCACTAGGTTGTTGAACCATCAATCCGCAGTCTATGACGATCTTCTTGAAGAATGGCAATGTCGCTGAAACACATCAACTAAGGGCCGTCACCTCTACCAGTTCTCCCCATGCGTCCGAAAGCGACTGGCGAGGAACTGGTTGGAGGTGGATCACTGTGTTGCCCAATTTCTTACAGGTCATGGTAACTTTAAGAGCAAGTTGTATTCATTTAAGCTAGATGATTCACCGTTATGCCAATGTTCAACATCTGGCAACAATTGTCAACAATCTGCTCATCACATTCTATGAAGTGTAGTCTTTGTCAAATACTTATTTCCATTTAACAAAACAAAACAATCCTCATTTTGTGTCTTCCTATCAAGAAAACATTGAATATATAATACACTTTAAAATCGGACCAAAAAACCCAAACATTTCCAAGCGGAATTTTCTAGAATACCAACAGTATTTTACGGTAACATTAGTCTCGTATGGCTATTAACAGTAGAACATTTAGTTCGCTGTTGAAACTTAATCACATATTAGTACTTACAGTTTGTACAATCGGTTCCTAAGCTCTCACAGTGTTAATTACTAGATTTTTTATCGGGTTTTCCACACTAACGTTTGCTACAACCGTAAAAATAGTTGTTAATTGCAAGTTAGATATCCAATTAGTATTTTTCTACGTCTATTAGCAAAACAAAGAACTTGAAAATTCTTTTAGTACCGAATTTACTTCTGGATTCTCTAATCTACTTTTGCTTGAATTTACACTTTTACAATTCGTGTACATTATTACCTATATGTGTGATTTATTAGCAGAACAGTGTTCAATGTGAGGGTATAAAAACCTTTTTGCGATCGATATGCTGGTCTTTCGGTAACCATGTAAGCAGGTTAAAATATTGGGGCGAAAAAAGTAAGTTTACTTTCCTATATCTATGTATATGAAACGTATTCACGCCATTCGGACGCATTACTTAATAGAGGCATGCTATACGGCTTGTAATTGTCTATAGTTATATTCCGAAGTAAGTCAGTCGCATACGCAGTCACCCTTACTCAATTGGCCCTCGCAATGGCAATACGACAAGAATTGATGTTACTTTAAGTGTTGGTAGCACTGCCTCGTTCAATCGGCCTATCATTAAAATCTAAACTTCTTGAGGCAAGGCTGGACGACGCAGCAGAGGCTCCCGCAAGGTGAATCAACAGTCAATCAATCGAAAGAGAATGTGTGTCATAATCTTTGGGAGATATCTTGGACTTCCTTCGGTTGAAGTAATGATGAATGGTCATTGGCTGATTAGAAAAGTACAATGTATACCTTGCCCCTATCTTGCCAAGTGGGCGCTGCATTAAGTAATAACGAGGCAATAGGAACTGCTAATCTAGGTACTTTATAGTATTATATTATCTGTGATCTAGGTCAGATTAACCGTTCGTATTTCTTATAATAATGTCCATTATCGTTAATGGTGGGTAGTTGTTGGTGTTTTCCTTGGTGCTGTTTTTCAAGGGCGAATTGCAGAAATTACCACTTGCAATATTCGGAACACTTGTATCCCAATTTAATCTGCAATATGAGATACAAACAATGTTCTTGTTTCAACACACATTACATAAAGGAAAGCTGAAGACTCAGGTTATTAGCGTGTCATTGGAGAGGCTTACGTCCAAGATGGCGAACTTACTGTTCGTTTTGTGCACATTCTTAATCGCCACTCGACATCACTACATAGTATAAAACAAAGTCTGTCTTCTGTCTTTCTGTCCCTATGTATGCTTAAATCTTTAAAACTACGGAACGGATTTTAATGCGGCATTTTTTTAATAGATAGAATGATTCAAAAGGAAAGTTCATATATATAATCGAGGCGGGCGAAGCCGCTGGCGATGTCTAGTATTTAGTAGACTACAACTTGACATCAATAAACACAGTAACGTAAATCATATGATACAATTTTAAAATATTTTTGGGACACGTAACAATAGTAATATAATATTCACAACTTCAACAACATCTTGTCTCAAACTAAGCAGAACTTGTACTATGAGTATTGGTCAATGGATAAACATACATGTACATATGGGCGCAAATTAATATATAATGATTATATTGTTACAAAAATATTAATAATATTTAAGATTGATATTTAAGTAACTATTTGTGAACACAGAACTGAGAACTTCACTACTTTAGAATATTAGACACTGTATTGGCTGCTTAACTGTTTTATAAAGATTGGGTATTTAATTTATCGCTTAGTTGTTAAGATAACTTCAGAAACTTTCAAAGTCAAATCAATTAGTATTAAATAACATTACTCTGACACTTATTTTTACGGTAATAAATAACATGCGTTTATATTTGCATCCTGTTGATAGCGCCATCTATTGACAATGTTGTAAAGCAGCGTTTGGTTAATAAAATAAATTTGTTATTCGTGTAAAATAAATTATTTGGTGTTGTGCAAAATTCATTACAATATTAATGTCAATTTTTGATTAGTTTATAATTATTGTACAGTAATTTCAATTATGTGTTGAAAAGGAGTTGTTAAACGTTACATTAAGTGTAATGACGGTTAGTTTATAAAAAGGACTGTAGTTCCCATTTTAATTCAATTCTGTGCTAGAAATCGTCCGAAAATAAACCAAGTAATATTACGTACGAATGTTTTTATTATAATGGAGACTGGACACCATAACCCTGGCATATCGCCGACATACACTTTATTTTAAATACTTACATATTATATATAGAAACACTCAGACCAAGTGAAGACAAACATCCATGGTTGGCAATGATCTGTGGTTCATGCACACAAATGTTTGACTTGAGCGGGAATGGAATCTGCGATCTTCGGCGTGGCAGTCGTTTATACTCCACACTTTTATTTCGCTATCTCAACTGTATCACCACGTTAAAAACAGTAACAGTTGAACACATCGAGTTTTGACACACGTGAAGTCGTGGCGAAAGTTAAACCGTTTTGGAACCCGCAAAAAATTTAATCAGAAGGATTTTGGAGGCATATTAACTAATAGGTATACTTGTAACCGTAAATGCTGAAGCATAAAATAAAGTGTTAGTGTTTTAGACCAATTACCAAAGTGGTCGTTATTTAATTCTTTTAATTATATTTAATTAATATCCGATATTAAAAGTTGTTTTTCTTTTTCAAGGTAAGACTCCAGCCGCACGTTAGCCGGTCGACTTTTAAAGGTTAGAGACAGAATATGTTTCACAAAAATGAGTAATTAGTCTATGATAATATGTTTTACTTAAAACAAGCCCAGGTTTTTAGTTCTTATTTTATAACAGGTTTTTAGTTCTTATTTTATAATACTACTTCGCACTACGCTAACTTTTCATCTTTTGTACTGCATTCGTAGAGTATCGTCCATTCTGATCTCAGGTTACGGTCCTTTAAAAGTTACGTGACCCGCAACCAATTCGTTCAATCCTATTATAATATGATAAATGATTGAAATGCTGGAGTAACATACATACATAGACTCACGCCTGTTTCCCGGAAGGGTTAGGCAGAGGCATATTAAACGCCCACTTTTCGCCAGTGTTTTGATCCCACGTAATAGGTGGCGAGCCTATTGCCTGCTAAGTAAAATCTGATCTTTTTTTCCAGGTAGGTAGATTGAATATTTATTAATTACTAGACGTTGCCCGAGGTTCCAGCTGTAGCGCCGCCCGAGTGAGTTATACACTTAACACTTCCTCAGGCATCACACTACCTATTGGTGAAAACCGTACAAAAATCCGTTCGATCGTTTTTGAGTTTATCACGGTTTTAGAGTAGATTCTTTGTGTGGAAAAGATACATCATTTTCAGAAATGAATGAAAAGTATACCACCACTACAGTTTTACAAGCACAAAATGGTACGAATGCAATTAAAATTAATTATATATAATTTTTCGGCAGCAACAACAAACGGTCATTAAGCACGATACTAGGCATTGTACATTGCACAAACAAACGAGTATGAAAGTGAGGAAAAATATTTACCGACTCGCTCGTACTAATATTCATCCACGCAATACACAGGCACACAGTTCTATGATATCAAATACTCGAAAATATCTCAGTCCCGAAATCGCTCCCTTACTTGGATAGATTACGCGCTTGTGATAATGATTTCAATATTGAAAAGAGAATATACTAGAGGTCGCCCGCAGCTATGCCCGTGTATTCTTTTATAATTTAACCGTTTTTGTCCGATCTCGAGGGAACTTTGGGCAATCCCTTCTTGGGGCACCCCTATATTCCAAAAAACATAGATGCCAAATTACAGCTTCTTACGCCCAATAGTTTTGTTCGTGCGTTGTCTGTCAGTCAGTCAGTAATGGAAGAATTTCAGGTATTAGTATATGGGACAACTCTACATCCCTGTGTGTGGTTGAAGTCACCACTAGTGCACAGTACAGTAATAATAATAAAGGCATTAAAACTTTATCGACCCCACTTGTAACTCTAACCGCTTGTTTCCTAACAAATATTTCACCTCACTCCTAAACATAACTTTTACAAATCGCCGGGAGATTGTAATCAAACAAAAAACTTTTACGTAAACACCTTGAACTTTAGTAAATATATGATGTTAGCCTTTGAATTATAGATAAGGTAAAAGGCTTGGGTTCATACGTTTTGCTTGTTCACCAAAGTGGAACTTGTTTTGTAAACAACCACTTTAGGGTTTACTATTTTGTTAAGCTGTTTTTGTTTGTGTTACTGTGCAAGTCGTAGTAATTTAGCTCATGAAACAGGGTGCAACTGAACCAATATAAATAATACAATTAGGTACGTAAAATGTCAACGGCAGTGATTTAACACGCACGAGTGACTGCACGGATGGCTTAAGCGATAAGTGGTTTAAGCGGCTGACTCGCCGCTTGACACTATACCGAGGTGTTGTGGGTTCGATTCCCACACGAGACAGTACTTTGTGTGATCCATATATTTGTTTCAAACACAGTTATGTAGGCTATTTCTTAAAAGACATTAGAAGCAAAACCTGTTCACTTTATAAAAATCCAAACAGTGGACGCAAAAACACGCAGACTCGAAAAACAAATTCATGGGTCACTTTATTTGTTTATTTATTTAAAACTACATATACACAAAGTACATAGGCGGACTTAATGCCACGGGCATTATCTACCAGTCAACCTTAAGAGTGGTGCAGAGAGGAAGAAGTAGGTGTATTTTAAAGTGTAATGGGAATGTACTAATAATTATATAGGACACGATATACTCGCATAAACGTATATTATAAATATGTAAACTTAATACATACACAAGAAATACAGGATTACCAAATAAAATACATAACTTATTTGATATATATTATATATATATATATATATATATATATATATATATATATATATATATATATATATACGAAAACTGAAATCCCATGTTGTACCAATCACTACGAACATTTTTTACTTCGGCACCGTATCTGGGAAATTACTGGTTCAGGAGCTTTTGAGGCTCGAAGTTAGTATGGAATTTTCCTAATTAGGTAGTACATAAAATTATGGTAATATGGTAATGACTTATTATCGGATACAGTCACCGACTCAGCCAACAAGAGTTCCTACACTTTGGACTTGAAAGTGAGTTTGGTCTTAGCCATTAGTTTTGTGAGTAGGTACCATGAGTTGGAGGTTACTGGCAGAGCAAAGGTTTCGGTCATGGTTTGTGCATAAATACTGAAAGTAGGAAGTGACATAGATATTTAGGGGCAGAAAGATATGTAATTGGTTGGCGTATCTCAAAACTTTTCTAGTCGCCTAAAGTATAGGGTGTGTTTCTTTATTATCTACGGGCCTATTACTTACTTATTTCACAACTTTCCCAATATACTTATGATTAAATTTGGTACGCGTTCCAAGATAGTTTAACATTCAACGTGTGTTCACGAATGCTAAAACTCGGTGTCTTCTATGGTAACTGTTGTTGAAACTAGCTAAACAGGTCATAACCTAGTATGAATAACGTCGTATCCAAGAAGACGTCTTTGTTCAAAAAATATTTCAAAGCTTTTTGAAAAGTTATTCATAATTGCAAAGCAAAAACATTAAAACAAAAAGAAAACGATAAAAAAACGCTCTAGGAAAACAATAACAAAATTGTAATTTTTGTTATTGTTTTCCTTAATTGTAATTTTTGTTATTGTTTTCCTTAAGGTTAAGCCGCGGACGGACAGATGCACAGTAGTAGTGAAACTATAAGGGTCTTATCCGTTTACTGAAGCAACGGAGCGAGACTATAAGATTCTTTGTAATTTATAAAAATATAATAATATTCTACCATATTCACACAACACCATCTAGTCCCAAACTAAGCAGAGGATTGTACTATGGGTACTAGATAATGCATAAACATATTTTTTTTTGTAAATACATATATATTATACATAGAAACACCCAGACCAAGACAAACATCCATGTTCACGCACACAAATGTTTGACTTGAGCGGGAATCGAGCCCGCGACGTAGCACTCGCTTACACTCCCGCGGCGCCAACCGGTCGTCTATCCTAAGTCCATTACCCGAACAAATTATATCGAAGAGAAAAATGGGACGACTTGCAAAATTTTACAATTTTAAAATTGATATAGATCCCGCGGAAGGTTTGCCTTTTGATAATTATTGAAATGTAAGCTACGAATTGAAATTTTGGACAGGCTGACGTTTGTCGAGTCAGCTAGTTTGTAAAATTTAATTTAAAATTCCTTTGATGGTCTATGTTGACTCTGGGCAAGGTACTCAAACCCAACTCAAAATCAACTCGAACGGAAAATAAACTTGTCTTATATAATTTGATTAAAACTATTGGAGCGATTGCCTATCGAGAAAAGCAAAGATATCTAAGCCATCGTTGTTTTGTTCGGCACTTGTAGAAAATCTTCTAAAAGCTATAATATATTACGTACTTCTCTAGGCAATACTAGTATTTTGTAAGTAACTGATCTTAATCGCGGAACTATTTAAAGTTTTGGCTGAAATATGTAATTAGGTATTTGCAAAGAATTCATATGAAATAAATAACACCAGCCCTGACCATGGCTAAAGGTCTTAGCTCACTCACACGACTCGCCTCACACCAAAAGAGTCATGTAAGTTGGCTAAGACCTTAATGGGTCATGTGATATTATGCCAGTTTAAACCATGCTGAAAAGTCAGAGACATTAAAAGTATGTGACTGTTTATTTTCAAATAATTTTGAAACTGAGCTCCGCTATTTGTACAATAAGTACACATAGCGGAAGTCGCAATAATTTTAAAGCGATCAATATGGAGTACTTTTCAGATTAGTAAATTGATAGCAAGTTTCACCGATCACTGATAAGTTTCTGTTAAATTGATTTCTTAGAAAATTCATGAAATTCCTTTCCAACTTCGTATTTATCTAGAAGATAAGTATTGTCAAGACGTGATGAAACTGGGCCTGAATGTTTTTACCTCCATAGAAAAACACCAAGTTTATATCGCTTAAAATAAATACAAAAATGCCCAAGCAAAAACAATCACCATTCAATATCGTCGTACAACCGCTGACCCAATTCGATTTATTAATCTTCAACAGGAATGCATTGAACTGTCATTACAAGCAATATTTCGCTTTAAATTTTCTAATGGTGCTGTAAGGTGTATCAACACCTACGTTTTCAGTGGTAACAGATCAGCGAGCATTCGCTGCTTTTTGTTTTGTCGAACTGAACAACGAAAAGGGCTGAACATTGCTACGAACATTTTCACGATCTTTCTAGCGAACGCTGTTATCAACAAAAACGTCAATTCGCTAAAATGCTCGGTAGAAAAGAATGCTCGCTAAAACACACTCGTTTGTTTTCTATTTTGTAATATTCGCAAGAATGCTCAGTATAGTGTATGCTCTAATTTATCAGCACTATAAAAACAACAAAATTAAATAATAAAGTATCGGAGCTTCGCATAATTGTTTTAGTTACCGAACACAGATCGTTCAGGCAACATTGTAGATTTAAACTTCGAGGTATTTACATCAAGAATTTTATTGTTACTCGGAGGAATTGTTGTAAGGTGATTACGAATGTATTTTAGTATTTAAATATATAAAATGTAAATGTAAGCGTTGGATCTTTAATTTTTTTATTTTATTTGCAACTAGCTTTAGCTCACGGCTTTGCTCACATTAATTTGTAAAATCAGTTGACAAACGATTATGTGCAAAATTTGATACAATTTATCAGGGACAGAAAAAAGGTAGAAACGTGTAGTATACTCGTAAGTTTGATTAATTATTTCGTTACAACTATTTTTAAATATTGTACGTCAGATATTTGCCCGTCATGAGAAATGACAGACATGTAACAAACCACTTTTAGTTATTAAGATCTTGCATGAATGTATTATCTAATTCTGTATGTTACACACATGTCTGAGCAAATAAATTTTCTTATTCGTATTGTTTTCGCCGCAAACTTGCTTCTGTTCGTGTCTCTGTCCACGTGGGGATGGTTACCGTAACAAATCCTAGCATGATGTGCTATTCTGACGCATAAGCTACATTATAGCAGTTTCATACAAATTCGCTAAGTCGTTTTTTCGTGAAAGAGTAACAAACATTTCAACATTCACCCTCACAGTCGCATTCATAAGTTATAAGTTTTTTTCTGCTCTGGATTAGGACTAAAATGTGTTTATAAGGTAACAAGCCCGGTATAATCATTATCAGCTTCCTCTTCACAGAACCATCATAACTCCGGACGTGATAACGTGCAAACATAAGTCATAAAGTACAGCTGTCATTAAATAAATCGTTTAGTCTTGTTCCACAATTCACTACGAATCCGGCAGAGTTATACATTGGTAAAGTCTTAAGACGCTAAATTCTTCTAACCTTAGAAAAGTGATTGGTAATATTTTAACTGTTCTTAATTATGCGTTGTTGTCTAAACTGCTCTGCCTCTTTGGTCTCGCACCTCTGGCCTCTCTGGTCTTTGGCCTCTTTGGACTGCCTCGTTGGTCACGCGGCATAAATGTGCGCGTGGGATTGGGAGGTCTCGGGTTCGATCCCCGAGTCGGGCAAAGTGTTATTGGGTTTTTCCTTTAGGAAATTCTCAGTAGCAGCAGGAAGTCTGGTAATGTTCCCGCTACGGCAGTAGGCTCGCCCCCCGACTAAAATAAATCTGGCGGAAAGTGGGTATAGCAATATACCTCGGCCTACCTCTTCGGGGATATAGGAGTGAGACTATGTATGTATGTATGTTGTCTAAACAGACACCTCACCGATTGAAACTGCTTCATGTGTGTTGTGGGTTTGATTTCTGTAACACGTTGTGTGATCCACGAATTGTTTCAATTCTGTGTGTTCTTTGTGTCCGTTGACGGAAAATTTAAAATGGCAGTTTGTTGGGAGTAAACCGGGATAATGCTAGAGGACAATGATAATGATGTAGTGTAGCGATACCAAAACTAGCTTATCTGAAAAACTATCACTTATCTACGTAACAAAGAAAATATATCACTTACATAACAATATTATCAAGAACTTTTTAGAACGGTCAAGTTACCAACTAAGGCACTCCTTAGTTGAAAAGAGATAGACTACAAAACATTTAATAGACACATTATTCATAAAATGGTCATGAAAATCGTTCCTCGTCACATTTCTTAAGCAAACATAAGTTACAATGATATTTCATTCCATCTCGAGGTTTTCATATGAGCCAAAATGAGATGCAAATATACATCAAGCACATACGTACTGAATCCTACAAGACCTATTTCCCAAATTATTATGTGTCTGAGTAAAATGGAAATCGTGTAGCACGAAGATAATTGTTTATCCTAAGGTAATTACAGAGCTAATGCTTAGTAATATTGTTCAGAAATACTCGTATTCTTATATATAAATGAAATATACCTATTTTTTTGTGTAGATTATAGGGGTTATCCTACTTTCTTTTTCACATAATATAGCTCTTGCACTACGATGGGTGCTTACGAAATATTATCACAAAAACTCTCGCGCTGGCATTTACAAAATGTACATATAATAATATGTCATGACTTGAATGAATGACCGCTTGTTGTGGCAATTAACCGCGGAATTCAATATTCGATCTATCCATTTTTTTGACATTTTAGATTCTTTTTTGACATAAGCTCCATACAAAATATATCCAACTCGAATCTCAAATCTCAAAATCCATGGATGGATCGAATATTGAAACCGGCCGTTAATCAGCGAGTAATAGATGTAGAGCAGTAGGTCCAAGGTTTGCCACGGAACGAGATCGTTTTCCTATTTCAGAGGTGTTCGAGCATTTTGATACACTGCGCGCGGCCAGTAAATTTCGCTAGATACTCACTAAAAAAACTAGAATTAACCTATTCACCAAAATTATTTTTTAATAATATTGCTTGAAAGATAAGCCTTCCCTATCCCTACCCTTCTCATAGTGAGAAGAGACCATTGGGACAGTTTATAAACAGGGCCGATGATGATTTGGGTTTTTGAAGCTTTATTGTAGACATCGTACTTTTGCAATGATTGATTAAATGACTTACTTGAAAAATGTTCAATAGTAATTAGACTTTATAATTATATTTCTAAAGAAACTAAACATCGTACTTTTCAGAACCACATTCATTATTTCAGAATCCGTGTTCTTACTTAAATCAGTTATTTTAAGAATTTCCATCACCAAGGTTCATTGCGGAGCTAGGGCAGTCATCACATTTCTTGAAATAAATTCTTACCAGTCTGAATGTTTTTAATTAAAAGGTAATAGGACACTGCCCGTCTTAGCAACGGTTCCACGCTAATTATATAGCATTTCTCTCGAGACCCATGTCTGGTATAGTGTTGTTATTGTTTCATTTGGTTCGTTTACCTACAGGTCATGAGGTAAGACACGTAATTAGTTTTTGGAAACTTACCTTGAGTCTCATATTATTACAAATGGTGTGAAAGTAAACATAATTGTGCTTCCAGCATATTATTATGTTTTGTTTGAGGTTGTCAGCTGATACCTATGGTTGATAGGTAGGCATACCTATAATCAGGCATAGCTTTTTATGTCGGGGTCTTACTAATGTTTGTATTCAAATGTCACAGAATATAAGCTTTTCTACTATGTGACTGCCGTGTGACTTCCGATACTCAAAACGTACCTATATAAACTTTATTTTTAGTTCAGTAAATTTCACGAAAGTGACACTCCGTTATGACAATCTAAGGTCTTTATTACTGCTAAAGCTACAACCTACATTCTAATGTTTCTTACCTACATTAGAATGCAGGTTGTAGCTTTGGCAAGCGACAATTACCAAATTATTATTAACATTACTTCGAAAAGTTAACGTAAACTCTCCATCATTACGTTATTAACTTTATGTAAACTATGCTTGTTAGTGGCCGTACTTAATGAAGTTATATGGCAAATTATGACGTTAACTATTATTTTTTAATTAATGAAAATTTATTTATGAAAGAGAAAATTAATATTGTGACTGAGTTTTGTTTAGGGTATCGTACATATATGAAGGAAGTACTAATTTTGAAATAGTTGTAGATAATGTTGTGATTCGTATTTATTTTGATAATGTTGAAAACGGAAATAATTATTTTAATAGGGCTTACAAAAATATGGAAAATAAATGGTTATCACCTGCTGCGCCACTAGTTAATAGCAAGCACAATTTACCAGCTATTGGGCAGTTTGTCGAAGCTGTATGGTAAATTAAGTGTTACATTAAGTTACTCCATCCGTTATGTGGTCAAACTGTATATTTTGTTTATGTTTTTGTGGCCAACATAGAACCGTTAAGTCCAACCATTGACCACTGAGTAGCAATACAACAAAAATGAGTGCAACCAAAACTACTTGCAAATACAAATATTTGTGTGGTAGTACATACAGGGGTAAAATCATCATCATCATTATCAGTGTAGATAAAATTCTTACGTTACTGACTGAGAGAAAACGAACAGTGAAAACTACTGGTGTAAGAAGCTGTTTCCTTGGGAACTGTAGGGGCGCACTAAGAAGGGATCTTTTAGCACTGTACCTCACTTCATTGCGCGCAACATTGTATAGATCCCTTTCTTAAGCAAAGTGTCAGTGTTCGGGTTATTTATATGTTAATGAGCATGTGAAAGGAAATTGAGTAAGTAAATATTAATCTGGGAAAGCTGAGTAGGTACAGACTATTTCTTGTTATCGATATTTGAATAAACTAGTAAGATACAGGTATTTTAAAATGGCCACCTCGGCAAAGAAGGCCATAGCAAGGCCATAATTAGCGTGGGCTACTTTTCGTCGACGCCTTATTTTACTTTTTATCTGAGGTCTTCCTTTTAATGGCTTCGCTCATCATATAGAGTGTTCAGAACCTGCCTTTTATACTTGCTCTGAGCATACATCGCTAATCTTTTATCGTCTACATCAACTCTTTTATTTCCCTGTTGATCCACCTACAGGACATTAATTCGAACTACCCAAAGTAAATAGCTTCGTATATAAGATGTATATTTATCGCAAAAGTTGGTTTATCACTGTTTTTATATCTGCTATAGGAAGAATTTATAACCTGGTGAATATGAGCGCGATCCCAAAAATATAGGCTTACGTTGTGTTGTGAGCCTATTTCAGAGGAGTTATGACCTATAAAATGGCCATAGTTATGCGTAACGAGGGGTATGCTAAGTTTCCGTATATTTGGAATGTTATTTCAAAGGATTGATGTAAATTGTGGGAATAAAAGGACGATAACCGTGAATAAGATTTATCGAAAAGGTGCCAAATATTTTTTTAAACCGGTATATATTTTAAGAGTCATGGAATTCAAGAAGCAAATATGAAATCTATTATTCTGGTAACATGATGTTTGGATTTTATAAAATCTTCACAAAGCAAAGCCATCACAACTGAAAAAAATATTTTTATCGAAAGATACAGATGAAATAAAATGAAATGAAATGAAAGCTTTTATTTTTACAATATACACACAACAGTATGACAATTAACAATTTGTGACACAGTTCTTATCCAAGAGGTATATTACAAAAATTAGGTTACCATTCAGGCCTATGTTGGTTGAGGTATAAGCCTCAAACCAACCCTGATATTAGTTGGCAACCCCAAGTGACGATCACAGAAATCAAGTTCATGTACATAATCGTCTATACAAATACCTACTCATACTTATACATACACAAAAACATGCAAACATTCATAAACTTAAAATATGGAATTACATTCATTGGTAAAAATTCTACCTAACAATAAGGAGAAAAAAAAAGATCTTTAAATACCTATCGTGATCGTTTGGCGTAATATCTTGGCGAACCGGTTTTAAGGCAGTTTGTCGCGCATAATTGCATTCTACTTGCGCCCACAATAGCATCTCACTCGTCCGATTATGCAATTACGAGCGACACGTTCGGCATCACTTAGCCACCGTGCTGCCCGATAACGGCCGTCGCACGACCAGAGTATACATTTTACAATAAACAGTTGAGGCCATGTGTATGAATATCTTAATAATGTGACTACGGCGGATAAACATAAAGACATAATTATTGTATTGATACGAGAACTTATCACTCAATGGAAGCAGGTATGTATTACAGTTTTGTTACCTAGATCTAGATATTTATTTATATAACGGCAGACTTTTGTCGCCTATTATTAACACTTGGACACGATATTTTTTCTCAATATTTACATTTCTTTCAGGCTCCAGGCACAGCCTACCTTCACCAGCTCCACCCCAGCCCATTCACCAAGCCATATGGCAAAAGATATTTTATTTGCAAAAAATAATGGTATACTGTAACATGTATGTAAAAATATAAACAGTGTGATTTATTAACCGCCGGAATCAATATCCGATATATCCATGGATTTGAACATTAGAGATGCATATTTGACGTAAGCTCCATTCAAAATATTATGTCATGTTAATATACATAATAAGACTATCCATGGCTCTTTAGAAATATAGCTCTAATCTTCAAATCCACGGACAGATCATAATATAGTGAGACCAGCCGTAAGTTAACAGAACATAGAATTAAAAATGCTAATTATTCTGACAAATATGGCTAAGCGGTAATAGGCCAGTGGTGTGACGTAATGGACTGCCGAGACGATGGTCTTGGGTTCGATCCCCAGACACCCCAGGCACACACCTCTGAATTTTCGAAACTATGTGTGTATTAAGCGTCTGCTACACGGTATTAAACAACGGTTTGAAAGAGAGGTTTGAAACAGTATAGACAGTTTTTTAATGCTACATTTCATGTGACATTCAAACGCCCTTGGCAGCACAGCTTGCGTTGCAAACCATTGCCTCTAGCGATGGTTTAAAACGTGTTTGAAACCGTCTAGCCGCTTGTTTAAAACCATGCGAACGACAGTCACGCTGCGGCAGCGAGCGCGGGCGCACGTTACTAACGTTTAATCTATAAGATGGAGCAACTTGAACGTGAAGTGATCACGGAATTTATAGAACTATATAGAGACTTGCCCTGCCTTTGGGATTTGACCTGTGATACGTCGCTGTAGTATAAAATACTGTAGGTACGTCAACGAGATTACGACACGTCCTATCCGCGCAAAGTTTTTAAAAACACTGTTGGTTTTAAACCATGTAGTTGGCAATCCAACACAAGTGAGATGCACTTGTGTTCAAGGTGACCTTGGTTTTATACATCATTTCAAACCGTGTATCAGACGGTTTAAAAGTGTTAATTATTATCGCTCGCTTAATAATGTGCCCTGGCGCCCTTAAACTGGCGATGTGTGGGTGTGTAATACACCTCTGCCTACCCCTTCGGGGATAAAGGCGTGAAGTAATGTTTTTATGTTTTTATCTGGCTATCGGCTCCGAGGCGAAAAGTCTAGGCTGCAACCGGAATAACGCGAGGGCGATAAAGAACGAGCATATATAACAAAAAATACTGCAACTTCGAGAAATATACAAAATCCATATCTATCTACTGCTTTTTTCACAAAACATAAGCAACAATATTATAGATCTAGTTTCTTACAATGTGGGCGAGAACTAATGAGATTGTCAAGCCGAGATATTTTTCTAAAGATGATTATTACATCTTGTTCAAAGGACCCGGCTTTGGGTAATCGACCGACAAATTCAAATGGGCTGAGTATTTCTTGACAAGAAAACAGACATGATTGTACTTAATAACAGCGCGAAATATGGAGGTGCTAATGTTTTGGTAAATAACTTGAATTTGTTTTTATACTTTCGCGATTTGTATATTTTATATAAATGCATCACGCAAGTCTGCGAATTGATATCGAAGTAAATGGTTCTTGACTATGGCTAAGGTAAGGCGCTCAAAATCGAGTCTCCATTTATGTTCATAATAATATGAAACATAGTCTTGTTGAAGAGCATTGCATTGACAATATACATTACCTCTGGATATCTGTGAAAAAGTTCTCCTTGAATGTTGGAGTCATTTACAAACCCGATAAGACCAATATATATACTGCTTTCCTTGAAACATATTCACAACAGCTTCATAAGATGAAGAGAGGGATAGTGTTTGGTGATTATAATATCGATTTACTTACCCATGATGCAGGAACGCGTAACTACAATGATGCACTGAAGCAAAGCAATTACAAATTTTTGAATAAAATTGACCAGAAATTTTGCACTCGTGAAACCGATACTTCTAAAACCATACTAGACCATGTGTCCTCCAATCTTAAAGAAAATTACTTTAATTTTGCCTTGATAGAATCCTCGATGTCCGATCACAGGCAAATTTATTTAGAAATTAAGCAGTATCAACCACCACCACGAAAGAAAGTCAAATACACTGCAGTGAATTACAAAAATCTATGCAACTTTTTTCAAGAGCTACCACAAATTTAAGAACCGTTATATGAAAGATTAGCTGATAAATTGCAATTTTGTCTAAATCAAAGCAAAACTACCAAAGTCAAAGTTCTGAATCCACCCCGTCAAGACTGGATAAAAAAAGAGATTATCAATGATATCAACAATCGGAACAACGTGTGGAAAAAATTTAAACAAAATAAGTCTGACATGCAATTAAAAACCGAAATAGAGGCAATGAAAACGAGAGTGATGAACAATATTGCGAAAACGAAAAATTATTATTACTATAAATGTTTAAAGAACAATATGACTAAACCCCGTTCGTTCGTTCGTTTTTCGTTTTAATAACCGGTTTATTTAGCTTTTGTTGATTACACAAAAGCTTTCGATAGTGTAAAACATGAAGCAGTGTTCGAAGCACTAAATAAACAACAAATAGATAACACTTACATCAATTTACTTAAGTTAATTTACAGAAACAGTACAGCCGACATCAAGTTGTGTCAGTCTTCAGGTCCATCTTTCCGGGTAGCTAAGGGTGTTAAACAGGGTGACCCCCTCTCTCCGAAACTGTTCATGTGCGTTTTAGAAGACCTCTTCAAGACCTTGGCAGAACCGTGGGCAAGCGCGGGCATCGTTGTTGGCGATAAGAGGCTTACTAACCTCAGGTTTGCTGACGACATCGTCTTATTTGCACCAACCGCAATAGACCTTCAACAAATGCTCGAAGATCTGAGCAAGCGAGCCTTGAGGTTGGACTTGCGATGAATCGTTCAAAGATCCAAATTATGACCAACGGCAGTAAACGTAGGGTTGAGGTTGATGGGCAGGAAATACAGTATGTCGACGAGTATTCTTACTTGGGCCAGATAGTGTCTTTCGAAAACAGGCAAGATCGAGAAATCGATCGTCGAATCGAGAATGCCTGGAAAGCCTACTGGTCCATGAAAGAGTTCATGAAGGGCAACCTTCCAATAGCACTAAAACGCAAACTCGTCGATATGTGCATTCTGCCCATCCTAACCTACTTTGCTCAGACCTGGTCCTTGACCGACCTTCAAAAGTCCAGCCTCAAGGTTTGTCAAAGAGCAATGGAGCGCAGTATTCTGGGATATAAGAGGGTTGATCGAGTGCAAAATGCCGTTCTGCGATCACTGACGGGTGTTGCTGATGTGGGACGGAAGACTGCCAACCTAAAGTGGGATTGGGCGGGCCACGTGATCCGGATGCATCCTAGCCGATGGGCGAAAATCGTCACGCAATGGGTGCCGCAAGACGGGCGGCGGAAAAGAGGCAGATCCCGAAAACGATGGCGTGACGATCTAGACAATTTTGACAGAGACTGGCCCAATTTGGCAGAAGATAGGGACGCTTGGAGGAGTGTAAGGGAGACCTTTGCCCAGCAGTGGGACAACATAGGTTAAATAAAAAAAAATGACTAAGCCCCGAAAAATGTGGCAACTAATCAACGATCTTTCGAAAAATAAAGTTAGAGTTAACACTGGACCAGATAAACTGGACACAGATACAGGCACTATTACAGATCAAAGACAAATATGTGAAACCTTCAACATTTATTTTTCGACCATTGGATCTACTCCAGCAAAAGAGATCACGCAAAAGTCTACAAAAAGCTTATCCCTAGAAATACCCGAAACAAGTGATAACACAGAACTTAATAGTATTACCCTAGCAACCACGGAGTAAGTAATTAAAATTATTGATAATTTAGATCTAAACAGTAGTTCTGGCATTGATGGCATTACTACTAAATCAATAAAATGTTTAAAAGAGACCATAGCTTCGGAACTCACTGAATGTGTTAACCACTGTTTTAAACACGGCATATTTTTTTCTCTGTAATGTTTATTGTGCTAAGTTTAGTTAAATTTTATTGTTTGTGTGAGCTGGCGGGTGGTGCAGAGAAAACTGTGTTGCCTATATAGTATTCACAATTTTTTTTTAGGTACTTAATATCTTATTTATTAGTATTTTATATATATTATTATTTATTTTATTATATTATTTTATGGATTCTGATACATATTTATTGGCTAACGAGTCATCTGCTTCTTCCAACAATGAGAGTTTCTGCTCGGTGGATGGCACGTTAAACGAATGCCTTCATAAGGCATTTGCACATCAATCTGGCTTATGCTTTAACGTTTGTCACATAAATGCACAAAGTATACCCAGCCATTATAGTGACCTGCTGGAAGCATTTTCTGGTTCAAATGCACATGCCGTCCTGGTTTCAGAGAGTTGGTTAAAACCAGTTCTTCCTTCTACATCATACTCCTTGCCTGGTTACATTCTTATACCGAGTCAGCAGGAGAGGCGGCGGTGTAGCTATCTATCTCCGCAGCACCTTCCCCCTTAAAATTCTTTCTTCATCTTCTGCCTCTTCTTCACCTGCGGAGTTCTTATCTCTGGAGGTAAACGTTAAGGGCTCTAAAGCTGTTCTTGGCGTCGTGTATTGTCCTCCTACTGTTGACTATTTCTCCAGTCTCGAGTCGATTCTGGAATCTTTAGGGTCCGAGTATACTCATCACATCATCATGGGCGATTTTAATACCGATCTCCTTTCCAGTCAATCCAGTCGTTCCTGTAGGTTACTTGACATCGTCCAGTCAGCCAGCCTTCAAGTGTTACCACTGCAAGCTACTCACCACAACAGCAACGGTGAGGATACCTGGCTGGACTTAATAGTAACTTCTGATCCTTCCAAAGTCACATCCCATAGCCAACTTTCCATTCCTGGTTTTTCCCGCCATGACCTCATTTTCCTCTCCTACCGCCTGAAACCTCCAAAATCCCCACCTAAAGTTCTGCGCATGCGTTGTTTTAGTCCAATGGATGTAAACAAACTAAATAAGGATGCTGCCAAGTTAAACTGGAATAAAATTATGTCTGCCTCTACGGTGGACGAAAAGGTTAATATATTTAATTACACAATCTGTAATCTTTATGATGTTCATGCCCCAGTAGGACGGGTGAAGCTGAAACGTCCTCCTGCACCTTGGATTATGACGGGTGTACGGATGGTGATGCGTCGTAGAGACCGAGCTTTTAGGCGGTATAAAAAGGACCGTTGTGATGAGAATTGGGAGCTTTTTAGATCTGCAAGACATCAGTGTAATCAGATGGCACGCAACGCCAAACGCCGACATATTCTCGATACATAAGTTTTTCATCACCTGCTAATACCTGGCGGTTCCTTAGAACTCTAGGCATTGGCAAACAGCAACACTTCGACAATTGTGGGACTCTTGATCTGGACGATATCAACCGGTATTTCACCTCTTCCATTTCGCTGGATCACCAGATCACGAGTCTCTCACTCAGTTACTTAGCGGGCTTGCCTCAACCCAATATTGAGTCATTTCAGTTTTCTCCAGAGTCTTCAGGTGAGATCAAAAGGTCAATCCTCTCCATCACTTCTAATGCTGTGGGATGTGACAACATCAGCTGCCGTATGATAACGACAATCTTAGATCACCTCCTGCCTGCAATATCCCACATCATTAACTTTTCCCATACTTCCGGTGCTTTCCTCTCCCTATGGCGTAAAGCCTACATAATTTCCCTGCCCAAAACCCAAAACCATTCTATTCCTAACCACTTCCGTCCGATTTCTATCCTACCTTTTCTGTCCAAAGTGCTAGAGGCCTGTGTCCACAAACAATTGGCTCGGTTTGTGCACAATAACAGATTGTTGAGTCCTTTACAATCTGGATTCAGGCCTGGGCATAGCACTACCTCCGCCCTCCTTAAAGTGACTGGCGATATTCGAGAGGCCATGGAAAACACCAAAATCACCGTACTGGTGTTGATTGATTTTTCAAACGCCTTCAATACCGTCAGTCACGATATCCTTTTATCTATCCTATCTCATCTCAGGGTCTCGGTTGGAGCTCTGGATTAGTTCTCATCTTATCTTCGAGGGCGTCAGCAGTCTGTCCGCCTCAATGATTCATCATCGGGGTGGGCTGACACTACTTCTGGTGTTCCTCAAGGCGGCATCATTTCTCCCTTGTTGTTTTCTATTTTTATGAACCTCCTGACTCAAAATCTTCAGTGTGCTTACCATTTGTATGCCGACGACTTGCAGATCTATACACATGTCAATGAATGTGGAATGCGTAGCTGAAGCCATAGACAAGATAAATAGCAATTTGGCAACTATACTTACCTGGTCGGACAAGTTTGGATTAGCTGTCAATCCTAGTAAGACGCAAGCTATTATCTTAGGTAGTCAAAGGATCTTCAAAAACTGGACTACACATCTTTTCCAGTCATTACATTTAGCGGTACTACTGTGAATCTGCATACAACAGTAAAACATCTTGGCCTGCATATAGATAGCACGTTAAATTGGCAAACGCAAGTAAACCATGTGAGTCAGAAAGTCACTGGTACTCTACGCGCTCTCTACCGCTTAAAAAACTTTCTCCCGCCCGAGACTAAAACAATGCTTGTGCAAACTTTAATTTTCCCTCTGATCGACTATGGTGATGTATGTTACTTTGACCTGAATGCAGATCTCCTAAACAAACTTGACCGTCTTTGAAATAACTGCATTCGATTCATTTTCAATCTTCGCAAGTTTGACCATGTGTCCACTTATCGTTCTCATTTGAATTGGCTTCCCATTCGTCAACGCCGTAGCTTGCGTGCTCTCACAACTCTCTATAGTATTCTTACGTCTCCTACTCCCCCTGAATATTTAACGCCCCTCTTCCAGTGCCTAGGGTCTAACCATGCTCGTAACCTTCTCTCTTCTAATAACCTGCTTCTCATGGTTCCCACTTACAGCTCTAATTTTCTTCACTCTTCTTTTACTGTACAATCAATCCTTCTCTGGAATGCCATTCCTCTTGAAATCAGGATGGCCAGGACCAAGTGCACATTTAAGCTCAGAGTTAAGGAACTCTTGTTGGCCGAGACAACCGGTGTATCATAATTCATTTATATTTCATTTTGTCTTTTAATATATATATATATATATATATATATATATATATATATATATATATATATATTTATATATATAATCTATATATCTATGTTAGTTCAAACTCGAGGTTCTTTTCATTATATTTATATAGCGCCTACTTCTTTTTTCTCTGCACCATTCAAAGGTAGACTGGGAGATAATGCCCATTGCATTAAGTCCGCCTGTATACGCTGCGTATATAAAGTTTTAAATAAAATAAATATTTCCTGATGACTTAAAAATTGCTAAGGTTAGCCCACTTTTAAAATCTGGATGTAAGTCTGATCCTTGTAATTATCGTCCAATATCTGTGCTACCGGTGATCTCGAAAATTTTCGAGAAGATGCTATACAATAGGATAATTAACAAATAAACGTGCACATAACCTCAAAAAGATAGTGGCGCATATTGTGGCTTTGATCAAATTCAAATTGTATATATGTCTGTTAGTATCTTCACTAGACTATTGCTACCTCTACCATAAAAAAAAAAC
This sequence comes from Euclidia mi, assembly GCA_944739405.2. Classification (NCBI taxonomy): domain Eukaryota; kingdom Metazoa; phylum Arthropoda; class Insecta; order Lepidoptera; family Erebidae; genus Euclidia; species Euclidia mi. The sequence goes on along the minus strand of OX123191.2, from coordinate 80,536,056 downwards.
ATCTACTCAATTAAAACCTGTCAACAAAAATCGTATAATTAAAAAATAATCCTTCCTGTGAAACATAAAACGTTGTATTGCAGTACTTGACCAATCCATTTCATACACATAATAAAATACGAGTAAAACTTTGGCACGTTTCACCTTACGTTTCACCGTTCTCCCTTCTACGCTTCCTGTCATATTTCCTTTTTTCTAATACCGTCGACGTGTTTACTTAAACGAGACAACTCTTTGACATCCCCATATACCATATTGGTGCCGTCTACAAAGAGGATAAATATTAGTCGCTGACAATAAAGGGATGCTATTTTATATTGCAGAGTATATTTTATAGTAATCCAGTGAGAGTTTTATCTTTAAAAAGCTTTGGATAATTCAGAAATGAGATAATACAGTGAAGTCGTAAAGTAAATATGGAACCACTGTATTTTATTTTTACAACTGCCACACTACGAGCTAATCCAGTTTATAAACATTCAAACAACGTGCACTCAGATTCGTCACAATATTGTGACAACTCTGTGGATGGATAATACATCTTATGTGGGAACCTTATACGCAGCTTTAAATGGCAAGGCTACCACTAAAACCACTGCGCTATACGTGCAGTTTTTCAAAAGCAATAAGCTACCTACTTTTCACGAAAGTGTTATTGAAGCGACCATTTTTCTTTTTAATAATATACACGACATTAGCGAACCTAGTAGGTACCTAAAAATAAATGTACTTCTTTAATACAACCCTTTTATCCTTTTCTTTGAACTAAAAACAAAGGCATGAAGTAAAAACGTAAGACTGTTACAACAGCAACTAATTTTGTAACTTACTGTTTCTTACTTGAGTTATGAGGCAACTCGGGACCTTGTTCCCGTGGGTAATTGAAATAGTACAAAAGTTCGATGACCTTGTGCGAATTATGTAACAGCTAGAAATAAATCTTAGTCCAATGGTAAACAAAAGGCTAACAAATACTATTTTTGTATAAACTTTTGGTCGTAGAGATTAGGTTTTATGTAATAGAGAAAATAGGTAGTTTTCTTGAATTGGTTACTTTGTAAACCGTTGTTTTTTCGCAGGGCAATTATGTAATTAAAATATTGATACGTTCGTTGTATAACTTTGAAGATAACTTGCTACTAGCCAAATTAGTCAATCTATCAATGACAATTTGAATAACAAATTGTCATTTCCTACGAGGAGAGTAGTAATTACAGTAAAATACTAGCACAACTCACTCGTAGTCATCTGATACATAACTAGACCGAGTCTATACTATGGCAACCATGTAACTGATAAACATACTTATAAATTCCCAATGATATAAGAATATAAATCACACCCAAACATAAAATAAATCATCATGTTTATCACGCAAAGATTTGTCTCAGATAGAAATTGAAGCTACTACTAGATTTAGCAGCCAGGGTAAATAATGTGTTTTTTTTATAAGTTACAATGTTAATATTTTTGAGAAAGTGACATATTTAGTTAAAATTATTAAACAATTAAGATAGTATTTGTTAGCCTTTTGTTTACCATTAGACTAAGATTTATTTCTAACTGTTATATAATTCGCACAAGGTCATCGAACTTTTGTACTATTTCGAGTGCCCACGGGAAATAGGTCGCGACTTGTCTCATAACTCAAGTAAGAAACATACCTAAGTTAGCAGATTAGTTGCTTTTGTAACGTTCTTACGATCTAACTTCATGCCCTTGTTTTTAAGTTCATTAAACTACGCCTATTCATTATCAACATTTTCAGTATAATGAAGTCGAGATATTGAATTCTATAAACTTAAAGTTTCGACTTCATTCAACTAAAACTTTTCAATTTACCGCATCAATGAGCTAATATTTCCTTCTAAAACATGTCAAGAGATTGAGACACATCTTATCTTCAATTGAAATCAATTAACCACACAGGCCTTAAGGCGCTGTGCTAAGCGACTGTTTTGGTAAATGAGGGGGTGAAGCAGGGGAGGTGAAGGGAGCTTAGCTCCGTCTACTGCGGGGCGCCCCCCTTCATTCTCGTCGTGTGCGGCCGTATTCTGACGACATCCGTATTCCAATATTTCAAAATCGCAAGCAAAACGTTTTAGCATATTGAATTGAGATACTGATATTAAAATTTATATTACATACATAAATCTGTTTGTACAATATAGGCATAGCGCAATTTTTGTTCTCAGTGCAGCCATGAGCAAAACTGGTTTACATTGGACGTTATAGGTATTAATAGTTGACGAAAGTAGGTAAATACCTACGTGCCGTAAGATGTTCAAAATAATTAAGTCAGTTCCATGTATGGAGAGGCCATTATTATGTTTGTTTTGTTTTTGTATAAAAATAGTGAAGCAGTTCATAGAATACCTACATCTAATTCCATTCCTGCCAGTTTTCAAATCTGTTTTGCAATAAATTGGCTGTGACATACGGGCGGACAGACAGACAGACATTGCGAATCTATAAGGGTTCCGTTTTTACAATTTTTGGCTACGGTACCCTAAAAACACAATACTCCTCTACTAAGCACAAAAGCCGTATCTCAACTAAAGCGAGTTACGAGATAATTGAAGTTTAGTAAAAGTTGATTTCTTTTATTTATTTATGGATGTTTTATTATAAGTATAATTATTATGGTAAAGGTTTCGAAATACGTCGCCGTTTTTAGGGGTTGTGAGTGATTGGAGAGAGAGGAGGGGAGGTCTTGAAACCCCCCTCACCATTTTCACTTGCCGGAAATACTTGGGTTTCCTCTGAAAAAAAAATCTCCAAACATCGGTGTCATGGCACTGCCAACTTCCACATTCATCACACTAGTTTAATAAACTAAGGTTGACGGAGCCCTGCGAAGGGCTCCTATTTTCGGATTAAGGGTCAAAAGAGAACCTAACATAACCTATTTAGTTACTTATTACAGTCGCACCTAACCCTAGGCACTCGAAAGCAATGACGCACAAATTTGACATTAGCTGTCAATATGATCATTCCAAGATGGCAGTTTTGCGTTTCGTTTCACGTTTTTCACATAAAACATAAAATAGACATTTGTAAAACTGTACTAAAGTATTAAAACTACGTTCCGTTTTGCATAATTGCCGAAGTTTAAATGAACTTTTGGAAATTGTTTAAAAATATTTAGACGCAACTTCGGCAGCCAAAATTACTATTAGGTGATTAAAACGAACTCCCTTAAGCCCCCTACACTACCAATACCCTCAAATTCAGGCGACTTGTTTCGAAACCCAACCCATTATTATTTTTCAAAATAGATGAAACATTAAAAATATATGTGGATATACCTTATTCATGAGATACTGCTATGTCGCTTAGAAAATTATAGAATTAGAATTTGAGTTACTGCTTTTTCGTTAGCTCTCGTCATACATGTTTGTATATGGAAAAATATAAAAAAATTCTTTCGCTTCAAATATGTGTTGTTTCAAAGAAAATAAATATTAAAAGATATTTATTTATGTTCATTTATAATTTATTAACGAAATACAGAGTTTACAGCTCATCAAAAGTTAGCTGTCTGCTACAACCCGGCAGGTTTTCTTTATTCTCATCGAATGTTAAAGGCAGTGTGTGAGGTGATAAGACTTATTATTTGCTGTTGCTCAATAGGCACAGTTTCATTTACTTTCCTTTTACGGCTTGGTATTGTAGAAATTTCAAGCACTGATGAAACATTTTCCTCTCCGTGATCTCGCAATGCCATCCCTTGAGCTTGACGAGAATCAACAATTTCAGGCAACTGCCAATTCATATAAAACGCCACAAGCTTTTCTTCTCCCAGAAAACATCATCTCTTTCTATAATTTCTATTTTTAGTGGTATACTTTCGCCACGCCACACAGCAAATAAACACTTTTGTTTGCGTGTAACGTGGCGTTGCCCCTGAATTTGGTAATAACAATTACAATATTCGTTTGGACTAGTCAGTTCACTTTTTTATCATGTTTCCATTTTTGTATTTTATTTGCTCTTATACTATTCTCCAGGCCATTCTTATAGGCAACTATAGAACATTAAATTTCCACAATCGTGTTTGGACCTATTAATCCATCTGGCGTGGCACCAATAATCGAATAATCCACAAGGCTCGATTGTTACATTTTCTTGCTTCGCCAGTTGTTGCAAAGCCAGTTGTTCATTTTAGATTCCATGCGCAACTGATTTTACATTGCAAATATTTTATTTGTACAAAATATTTTTTACTTAGTTGGCTTTACTGCTGTTATCTCTTCTTTTTACCACTATACAAAAATTTCAATCTGCCAACATATTCTTACGCAATTCGAACCAGTCCCTGCTATCCCTCTTGTAATTTTTGCTTATCACTACGGAATTTGAGTCAAATTTGTTAAAAAAATTGTTTGGCATTTCTTGGCTAGCTCTTGAACAGATCGTGTTAGGAATGACTGAAGTCAAATGTGTGTAAGACGTTGCAGAACTGTTATCTTTAACTTCACTGTAATTACAATAATGATAATTAGTTACGTACTTTATTATTAAAAAAATACTATATCTTGTGTTATAGCAAACAGAGAAGTCACCTTCTTACTTATAAATGATTGATTTTAGAAATTAAAAAGATATTAGATGTACTGAGACATACCTAATAGTTTATGAATAATCAAAGTTTTACCCGATGTACCTAAAAAGGTTTATGTTCAAAACACAATAATACAACATTCGTTACCTCTTGTGTGCGGATTGCGGAGCGCCATATTAGCGCTGTCATCATTATTGTTCGCCGTGGCGGCATCTTAGCGCTCCAGGCGCTCTGACAAGCTAATGAATTTGAAATATAGGTACATAAAATGATTCGATTTTATGTTATTACTCTTTCAAAAATTGAAAACTGTGGCAGCTATGTATTGTGAGAATAATTTATATAATTATATTATGCATAATCGATAATATATAGTAACATAGTTAGTCATAAAAGACTCTTATGAAAATAATTTGTGTAAAAATGTTACATATTTCATAATCACTTGGCCATGGATGAATTTCTATTTTATTACGACGCTTTCTTGTACAAATCCTTCGTAGAACTTCATTTCTCTAATTGTCCATATTTTATTGTTCTAATTATATATTTATAAGCACAGAAACCATAACGCAACAAGAGTATAAACTTAGGTTCTAATTATATGTGCCCATAGTTACATGAAAAGGCTATTTGTCTATAACATAAAACATGAAATAACGAACTCAAATCGGCGTATTATAATAACAAACAGGTTTACGTAAAATTTCGTGCAGCGGAGACGCAAGCGACATGACCTATCTCTCACAGGGCTCATAGCCGAATGATGAGGTCTGGGCGGGGCGTAAACTAGCAACTGACACTCAGTACACCGCTTATGCTAATAAGGTTTAAATTGCTGAAGCGTTTGATATTGATGGGATCTACCGAGCGTCAAAATCATAGACGTTTGGCAGATTTTATTTAATTTTACAAAATATACAGGTATAATATGAAAATAAATAGGGTAATTCTTTAGTTCATTAGATTTCCTACAATATTATCAAAAAAAATACGACAGCTTACGATAAAAATATTGCAAACAGTGAGACGAAAGATTATTTTCTGCCTTGATTTTGTGATTTTTTTACCGTGATTCTATTTTACGTACATGAAAAATTATTTCAAAAGTCTTTTGTTCAGACTTTTGACTTTAAGCTCTAATTTTTGCTAGTTTGTAATATGCACCGTTATGGCTAGATGCGCGACGAAAAATTAGGAGTTTCACGGCTTCTGAGGTATAACAGCGCCTTAATGAAGTTAAACATCAAGCCTACATCATGTTATATCCCAGTGATATACTCCAACATGATTAATGAGGACTCAGAGATGTTCTGTGAAAGAAACTGTCACTGTAAGTGCTAAAACTTTAGTCTTAAATCAAAATTGTCTAATGAAGTCTTGGTTTGAGTGATTCTATTTTCAGGGAAATATTTTAAGGACATACCTAAAGATTTTTTAATAAACTGTAATGGTTCTCCTGGACTTTTATTAAACAGTTAGTAAAGTTGGTTGATCTAGTTGAAAAATGCTTGGCCTCACGTTTATGTATTTGGTTTTAAAAATATCTAAGTATGAACTTTGAGACCGTTTTATTTGTGTTTATTCCATGATTCATGCGGGATTTGTTGTTATCGTGGTAAGAAGTAGCCTCCAGCACACACAAAAATCATTCCGTGACATTCCTTTGTTGAAATATGAAAGAAGGATAAACAAACAAAAAAAGAAACACACTTTCATTTACGAGCGCAGAGACATTCTTTACAAAAATACGTTGACACCGTCATACGCAATCTACAACTTGACAACAAGAATATCAAAGGCCTAAAAACAAAAAAAACATATAAATTTATAAGTAAAATGAACAACAGAGGGGGAGAGACCATTTCTTTTAATACGCCTCCTAAACGTAACGAAAAGTACTCATAAAAATCTTCGACTGGACTGCAAAATAACCGTTTTCCTGCGAAGTCAGTACTAAAAAAAAAAATCAAATCTCACTACATTCATTTTTAATCTCGAACGGGAACGAAATGTAATATATTTTTCAGTAAACGCCATATTGGTGGCGAAGAACAAAGAAAAGTTCCGCATAAATTTTAATAAATTCACCCAGATCTTGATGTACATATTTAGCATATTATTTATTTACTAAAATAAACTTAGAAGAGAGATGTAGACATGATGAGGTACTCAATTCTATTAGTTGAGTAAAACTAAAATATTTGTTATAGTTCCTCTTTGTACTTCTTTGGGCCAGTCCCAAAGAAAATCATCTCGATCGTAGCCATCGTTTTCTCGCGAAATTATGTTTTGGGCAGTATGGAAATTATTTTTTATTTCACCGTACTTGCAACATACAGTAAAAAAAATACTTATAAACTGAGCCAGGTATAGTTCGTGTGTTTACGTCGAATTATTTCATTATAAAGCTACGCTTAGAAGTAAGTTGTAGACTTAACGAGAAGCCATTACTATCATAATAAAATAATATACGGGGTGTAAAAAGACCCTTAACGAAAACTGAAATCCCATGTTGTACCAATCACTACGAACATTTTTTACTTGTGTACCATACCTGGAAAATTACTGGTTCAGGAGATATTGAGGCTCAAATTAGTATGGAATTTTTATAATTAGGTACAAAATCAATGCATTCACCCCGCCAATATGTTCTTTAGAAACCCTATGACCCCATGGATAAGTAGAGATTTCGAGCACTGCACGCGCGCGCTTTTAATTGCTGTTTAAAAAATGTGACAATTTAAAAAAGAAATCGTTTCCCAGGTATTATTTTTGGTTAGCATGACTTGGCATGATGTCCACAACGAGTAGACTTCGGCTTAGAGATGGGTCTTGTGACAGCCTGTATAATGTAAAAATTATAATCTGAATACAGCGTAGCTGACTGCATAGCGTGAGCAGTATGCTACGAATGGGTAGCGTAAGCAGTATGCTACGAATGCGTAGCATGTAACGTAGCTACATTCAAATAAACCTACAAAATTATATGAATAGTTACAGTAAGAATTATCACATTCAAACTCAGTCCAAACGTATTCATAAGGTATACACATGAAGTTTCAATACACTCGCATTAATTTTTCATACGGACGACATAACTCAGGTATTGGGGCAGATGGCACGGCTACAACAAAACTACCGTACATATGTGCCGAACAACTTCTATACTACCGTGCCGGGAATTTTTCTTCAGAAATCTTTCTCTCTTTTGAACCGTTAGCAAGCAAATTCTTTACGAATTGTATTATGTAAGAACATTTTAGACGTTAGAATGTATATTTTTTTCTTATCTTTGCGCCTCGTAGTTTGTATGCTTAGTTTTGTCGGTTTTGTGACGATGATTAATCTAGGTACAATTCTTAAGCTGTAACCTAATATATCGCAGCTTTATTTTAACATGACGTTCTTTGTCGCTGTGTACACAAAGGCGACTAGTAATTGAATTAACATGTCTCTTATGATTTCGAAAATTTGCTCTTATTTTAGTAGCTCGACTGAGTAATAGGAACAGAGCCTGGACGCATTGCCAGAAGAATGAGAATACAGTCAAATTCCCGTTTACTTCATAATTGTAATAATATATTATAAGTGTATTATTTTTGCTCAATTGAGACTGAATTTGTTAAGGCATTTTATGGAATTGTTTATAATCCGCTCGTTTGATAACGAATAATCACGTCTTTTATTTGACATAGATAGGTAGGAGGTACCAATTACATAGACAAAAGCGATTCACGCTTCGTTCCAATTTCAGTCCTTATCAGCTGTCTTATAGATTTTACTTCAGTAGATACTTAGTGGTGTATAAAAATTATAAACATGTTTCGTAAACTTTCCCCTTACCCAAAATAATACACTATGTAAGAGAATCGTTAAATATTAAAACCTCGTTTCTATTACTAAATTAGGTGAATAGACATAAATTAACCCATAAATTAAAATAAGATAGGTATTACAAGGATATTACGGATGAATTTGCGACTGTTATGGACTGTGAAATTTTTATACATTTGAAATATTTGCTACTTTAGCAAATATTTAGTTAATAGTTAATTACAAAGCATTGCAGATGTTACGAGTTTCACAAGGGGGGACGCAAATACCATGATTGTAGCTGCACGCCAAGACTTGTCATCAAGTTTTAACTTTGTAACTCAGTACCCCGGCGTCAGCCGTAGTAAGCGGACGAGGATTCTGTGTCAGTTATTATCGTGAACGAGTGTACACGTTGCGATCTTTCTGTGCGATATAAAAAGTATGAATTTTGTGTTTGTCTGTACCGTCTGATCGTATGATGCAATTAAATTACATAAGGAAAAGTAATGGAAGTAAAATGTAAGTTACCCTATAATTGATTAAGTAATTACTTTTCTGTGATTACTTCAAGAGTTATTCAAGAGTTCATAAATGATATAAAAATTGCACCCGCTATAGCGGATACTGAATTGAGAGTGTAACCGGTTGCCTATCCGACGATTGTGGGTTCAATCCCGCTCCAGTCAAACATTTATGTGTGTGAACATGGATATAATATGTCTTGGTTTGGGCGTTGCTATGCACGTTAGGTATGTATGTGTTGACAAAAAGTATATTTATGTTCATCCATTGTCTCGGACCCATAGTACAAGTTCTGCTTAGTTTTGGAATAGAGAAGCTGTTGTGTATACATAAGTTCTAGACTATTATTATACACAAAATTAACTGATATAAAATGCCTAGGCAGTGACCATCTTTTTTTTTTCGTCGCAAGAAATGCTTTGAAAAACAATATGCATCACGATCAGATAAAAACATTTTGTAATACCGATAGGTATTCATTAATTGGTATAAACACGGCGCTCCAATTTTTTTAAGCAAGTTCCCTATTATTTAACAAATGTATTCAGTTATTCACTCATGCAAATCGCAACCATTTCAAATACCTGACCAAAATAAAATATACACGGTAATCTAAACACAAATATAAATAGAAATCGTATCAGAGATAATGGATTAAAACAAATCCTATTTTTTACATAACTCTACGCGCCACAAAAGTTAATTCATTTAAGAAAGTGATACAAAATGCCACAACATTGTTTATCAAAATATGTTTTAATCAACTTTTTTGCGACCGTACTCTGTTACATGCCCGCGTGTTATGGAATTTTAAGGGATCCCTGTTCTGTTTTCTCTTTCGAATTTCATCATTCAAAGTGACGACTAATGTATTAGTGACTTTAGGTAGTTCGTAGGATAGAAATTCTGCACAGTATGCATTCAATTGGATCTTGCATGAAGTTATATTTCTCCACTATGTTGTTTGTGGTCCTTGAAAGACCTTTGCATATATACAGTCATAATAACATGGGATCCTATAGCATAGAAAGACCACATACCCAAGTCGTCTCATCATGACAGATTATGTGACTATGACACAGAGTGTTCATAGTAATAAACAGACATGAGATTCTTACATTTGGAAATTTTTGATGCACACTACACACTTTCTGTAAAATATTTATTTGTTTATAGGCTCACGTCTGTATACCCGAAGGGGTAGGCAGAGATGTAATATTACACCCACTTTTCGCCATGAATTTTTAGGTCCCACGTAATCGGGGGCGAGCCTATTGCCGTACCGGGCACATTACCAGATCCGTGCTGCTACTGAGAATTTCCTAACGAAAAACGCAGTAACACTTTGCTCGACCCGGGAATCGAACCCGAGACCTCCCAATCCCACGCGCACATTCATGCCGCGAATAAAATAAATAAAATATTTATTTTATTTATTTTGGAAAACGACACCGTTTAGTGTCTAAATCTAATACAAAATCTTTAATATTTTATATCATAGCAACAATTCTTACAAAACACAATCCAGAAAGACGATTAGAGGGTCGACCGCGATATTTTTCGTTTTTATAGTTTTCCTCGACATAAAAAATATATATATCTTTCCGAACAACTAATAAATCCATAAAGATATTTTGAGTAATGCTTTAGAGTATTTTGATACCCTCGAAAATTGTTTGTACAAATACATTTTCTTGGCGTTATTTAATAGTACCTAATGTTTTTATTTTTATCTTATAAAAAGGACAATTAAATCGTTAAATGTTTTGTGTTAGGCAATTAGGGATCAATTAATATTTATGTTACGAGTTTGGATTGTAGCATTACAGAGAAGAAAAGCGAAAGACCTTCTATTTTCTTTCGGCCAATAATAAGTAATTAAGGATTGGCAGTTCTCGGCGACATAAGTGAACATATCACCCATGCCGAAAAACAAAGTAAGGTACTACACCCTCTCTCGAATTATTCGATTGCAAAAGTCTAAACATCAAGCTAAAAGAAATATGTAATGCTTTGAAAAAAATAAGGAGGTACAACTTCTACTCGGACATAGTGTACCTACCTACAGTGAAATACATATGATACCAATCCGTAGGCAGCAACTAGTTAAATTATAATAAGTCATCCATGTTTTGGCCTACATGCTCACATGCACACTATTTGCTGAGAAAATATACGGCAAAGTAAACTCCTAAGAGCTTATTAGCAAAGATTTACCTTATTAACGGCTATTTTCAATATTCGACCTATAGATAGATCTGTAGATTTTAGATTCGTGTTTGACATATTTTGAATGTCAAAAACTGTCAAAAACGAATCTAAAATCTACAGATCTGTCTTTAATTCGAATATTGAATTCCGTAGTAAGAGTATTAGAAATAAAATAATAGGGACGATCCGTTATATTAAAATCTTGAAATATAATGTAAGTAAGTCAGCCTTCATAAAATAAAATAAATAATATTATGTCAGCGCTTCATTGTGGAGTCCTAAGTTCGATGCCAGGACGAGTCAATAAGGTTTTACTTTATAATTTTTTTGTTATGGGACTTATTTGGCTGACTTGTTTTGGGGTTATGTGACTGACGGATGGCATCGGCCATATTAGTAAATATTTTTTGGGCCACATGGTACCCGTAAATACTTTATATTTTCTGTTACAGTGTGGCCTTAAATATTTCATAAAGATATTTATAATTACACTAAATCTTAAAGCTTTCTAGTACCCCAGAGGGCTTGGAGTCTTGTAAATAGTTAGGCCATCTATATTGTTAGTCTAGGTTTCTTCTAAATATCGTGTATTTAAACATTTTCTTATTATTATATTTTTTATTAACCACAGAAGGCAAATATCAAAGCGTAGTTATTTTTATTTGTACATTGGCACAATAAGCTGCTTTTGGGAATATTAGGACAAAATCATTGATCTCATAAAAGTCCACAGACTTAATATCGTTCGTTGTATATCGAAACAAAAAATATTATTTATATTATATGTTATAATATTCTTGGCTTAATTGCAATACGTTATTACTATTTATACATAATATCAACTCTTTCTATCTGTATATCTCTATAGCAGCGATAACCCAGTGGTGTACTAACGTACACGAACTGCCGAAACGATGATCTCAGGTTCAATCCCTAGATACCACGGGCACACACCCTCTGATTCTTCAAAGTTATATCTGTATTAAAAATATTAATTATCGCTGGCTATTGATGTGCAAGTTAGATGGCAATAGGCTCACCTCCTATTACGTTGGGAGCGATACATAGCTGGCGAAGTGTAGATGTGTAATACCTACACGTCTGCCTACCCATACGGATAAAGGCGTGAAGTTATGTCATATGCTAAGTATATCTCCATATATAAAATTCCGTTAGGTACTGACTTACTGCCACACAACGCACAACCAAAACAATTAGGCACAAGAAGCTGACATTTGAATGTATGTTCCTTGGGGACCGTAAGGGTGCACTAAGAAGGAGTTTCCTGAAATTCCCACAGGATCAGTTAGAAACTTAAAAATATGCGGGCGTAGCCGCGGGCATCCGCTAGTTTATTTTATTAACAGACTAGTATATTTTTCATACAGTTCATATTGTCTCCGTTATATTAACGTAAATAAACTACAAATGGTGTATAACTAAAATTCTGCGGCCAGACAAGCTTATGTATTTTGCGTCTGCTAATATTAAATTAGTTATTAATGTAGATAATTTACTTCGTTACATTTAGCTAAAATATATTATTTTCTCTTTTTTTCTCTTTATGTTGTTATTACGAAATAATGCGCAAATAAATATGAAAGTATGTTTGAGGTAAGTTAAAGACTACGGGAAGTACTAGGCACAATATTTGATCTACCCATGCTTTTGGCTAGAGACACATAAGTATTTGACATATTTTGCATGGAGCGTCAAATATGTATCTTTAAGGGATTTTACCAATAGATATGTACCCGGCCGCACCAAACTTCCCTGCGGCGAAAGAAAGCATGCCTCCTGGTCACAACTTGCAGTGGTCGACCTGGAAATCGCTTAATCAATCTCTTGAGAACTCAAGTCGGGCGCTGTAGGGAAAATATGGCTAGACCGGGATTTATAGACCACTCACTGATCCACTGCGACTGTGGAACTCCATCTCAGTCTATGGCGCATTTGCTTTCTTGCCTTCTATGCCCATCTACCTGCAGCAAACAAGACCTTAAAGTGGCTTCAGACAATGCCGTCACCGTAGCCAAGTTTTGGGAACAGAAAGTTTAATTTGATCCATCGATACGAAGAAGAAGACCAAAAGATATAATTTATAATACTATTATGATAGTGTTGATAATTACATATTATATAAATATTCACGCAGGTAGAGCCGCGGGTAAACGTAAGTCAAGTAAAAAAAATAACTTTCAAATGCTAGATAGTAGGTATAGGATTAGTTTGTCGAACACGTCTATCGCATGTGCACACTGTGCACGGTTGCCAGTATTATACAGACAGACAGACAGACAGCTGACTTTATTGATAGAAGCAAAGGGCGAAAACTGTAACAACATTAAAAATGAAAATGAAAGGTATATGTAGTAGCAATAGGACTGTGGAAGCAAATCGGTGATTGTTTATATGCTTGGATAACTTTTATAAATCAATTTAAGCAGTGACAGATTTCTGCGTAAAAGGAGCTCGTCCTTAAATGGTGCGCTCTACTGACTTTTAAAGTGATTTGCGTATGAAATTGTTAGTTATCGTTTGCTAAACAAACAAAAATGTAAACCAAACGTGAGTCTAAAAAGTGTCGTTACTTTTTATCTGCGTTATAATTTATAATGGATTGAAGTAAACTATAGCATCAGAATGAGTAAATTGTATTTTTTCTTCCCACAATCGCTTTGAATAAAAGTTTAAGTAAGTATTAATAATAGAAAATGTAATTATACTGGCTCCTAGACTATATACTGCGCTGAGTGTCGCTTGGGATACGGTCGGCAAATCTCACCGGTCACCGCCACTTACCGCGTGATATCTCACAGCAGCGATTTTTTTACCGACATAAAAATTGAGTAGGTTTATAATTCGGTCGGTATGTTTGTATTTCATGCTGTAAGATCCTTTAAAACATAAAGGCCGTCAAATTTTGATGATAAAAATGTGCGAAAGAGATGCCCTTATAAGTTGGTGTTGTTCCTTCTTTCGAGAATTCGGCAAATCATAGAACAAAAAGGCACATTGTGGCCAAAAACTTACTTCGTCTTTTTCTATAGGTACATAAGTCACAGTCAGTAGGTACACAAGTTTCCGTGTGGTGACGGATTAAGAATACGAATTGTCAACACCCCATATCATCCCATGGGTGTCGTAAGAGCCGACAGAGGGAGTATATCATGCAGACAACAGCACTGTAAGAGAAGGAAAACTTGATACAAATCCTATACCAACCCGCTTGGCCAGCGTGGTATAGTAGGCCAATTCCTCCTTTCAAAGGAGAGGCCTAGTCCAGCAGTGGACTATTAAAGGCTGATGATGATGATGACATAAGTCAGTTTCGATTAGTGATGATGACGACGTGATCATGACGTGTCTATATGTGTATGGATACGGTCTAGTGAAATATAGAGACAGCTTAACAACATAATAACAAAAATATTGGCAAAAAAAGATAACTAAGTGTAATATTATATAGGTACATACCGTTCCTTTTGCCGATATTTTTGCATATTGTAATAACAAACAAATCTGTAGAATCATCACGTAAATTGCTGGAACACATGTAGCCTCTTTTTAGTAACATATTCGAAGGCTTTTGCCAGCTAAGCAAGCATTATACACGGCTGAAAAACAAATTGAGTTTGCAACACAATCTCCCAAAATAATATATTTATACATTTCGGTTTTAGAGTATTACTTCGAATTCTTTAAAAAAGATAAAACTTTAAACTATGTTTTTAATTTGTTTTCTTTTGCAGTTAACATAAAATGTATTATTTTCGACTGGACGTTCTCAAAACCATTAAAAATAGATTGGTTCAAAATTTTAAAAAGAAAAAAGTTTTATTTCAAAATTGCAGTTCTGAAATTGGTTTGTTTTTTTTTTTGTTTTCTTTTGTTTTCGTAGTTTCGGATACAGGTACGTGCCCAATAATTTTTAAAGAAGATGCTTAAGGTAAATTATTTTGGATTCAAAAACAATGCTGCAAATGAAGCTGCCCTTCGAGGACTGTTTTAAAAATGAAATATCATAGTGACTTAAATATCACCACGGATCAATCTCGAAAAAAAATAAGAATATTACTAAACATAGAATAAAACATAGCCAGACAAAAGCAACGGGGAAGGCCTAGGAGGAGATGCATTTTCAAAAGGATTGGAAAGAACTCGCAAGTGATCGCTAGAGGTCGAAGAGGAGGCCTTTGCCAAGCAAGACAGTGATTGGCCTATTAATAATAACAATAATCACACAGAATGTTGAGGCAGCCCTAGCCTAGTGTAGTACCAACAGACGGTCTAAATAAAAATAAATATGATCGTCTATTTAAATACAACGTAAACGTGACATTAAAAATAACATTAATAAGCATAATAAAGAAAAATATATCCTAGCGCCTAGCCGTAGCGTTTGCAACAGCTCTGAAATGTCGAATACTCGAAACAAAACGACGTTACTACGTAGCATAGTTCTTTATCCTGAAAATCATTTTAAAACTTATAATAAATGCGTATTCTTTACAACACTATTGCAAATACTTTGAATTTACGTATTAACTAAAAATGTCATCCAATTTTACAGTTCATATTAAACATTATTGGTTATTTTTACGAACAAGATAAAAATGTCTTATTGATGTCCAAAAGTTTTGCGCTGTATGCAAATAAATTCCATTTAATGGATTTTTACGAAGTTTACAGACTCATCGGGACGAAATGGCCCGTATAAAAACAGTTTTGCAGGTAACTTAATAGTTTTGTACACTAAATTGAACTTCACCAAGTTATATTATGTTAAAGAATTCTATTTATTAAGCCGAATTTCTTTTACATTAATTGATTTTTATAAAAGTGTCCATATGCCGAGGGTGCTTGCGCTGTTTTTTAATTTATCAATTTCAAATTGTTACTTACCTGAGGACCTCATGCGTACACTGGTTGTTCCAATATTGAAAAACAAAACTGGTGACCCTTCGGACCTGTCCAATTACAGGCCAATCTCACTCGCCACCATTATTGCAAAAATTTTGGACAGTCTGCTTGATAAGCAGCTTGAAAAAAATATACACCTACACGATGCACAATTTGGCTTTAGGCTGAACTTATCCACTGAAAGTGCTATTTTTTTGCCTCAAGCAGACTGTTCATTATTACACGGCAAGGAACACGCCCGTGTTCGCATGGTATCTGGATCTTTCCAGGGCATTTGACCTTGTAAATTACGATGTATTATGGGCAAAGCTTCACAATGTTGAGGGGCTCCCTTCAGTATTGGTTACTCAAGTTCTAGTACTGTAATCAAGACAATACTGTTCGATGGGGAGGCACTTTTTCAGAAGTGTACAGATTGCAGTTTGGGGTGACGCAAGGGGTGTTGAGCTCGCCGCGCCTCTTTAACTTGTACATGAACAGCCTGATTGAGAGGCTCAGCTCTTATTTATCTGTGAGGAGCATTCAGGCTCATGGGCTGAGATATAACGCCAAAAAGAGTGAATTTATGATATTTAAAGCCGGATCAAAAAAATATCAAGCGCCCGTTGTCACTTTTTGCGGTACAGCACTAGAACAAGTGAGTAAATTTAAGTATCTGGGTCCCTGGGTCACCGACGACTTATCCGATGACTTGGACATCGAGAGGGCACGAAGAGCGTTGCAATATGCTTGCATGTAGGTTCGCACGTTGTCCAAAGGATGTCAAAATTACTTTATTCAAGTCGTACTGTCAGACACTGTACACGTGCGGGCTATGGGCGAAGTACACACGCCGAGCGTACAGCGCGCTTCGCGTCCAATATATCAACGCCGTCAGGGGAATGGTGGGGCTGCCGCGGTGGTGTAGCGCGTCTGCTATGTTCGCAGAAGCGCGCACATCTGATTTCTTTGCGGAAATGCGCACGCGTTGTGCATCTTAATTAAGACGGTTGCGACTCACCTATGTTGCAGGTATGGATAGGGTTAAAATACCTTTGTAACAGAAAATGAGTGTGTCTTATGCCCTCACTCTGACATAACTTTTTTTATTATCACTAACATGTATGTATGTATGTATGTATGTACTAACATTATTTAAAAGCCTATGTTACTAACAAAATTGAATGTTTGGAACTTGTTTTCTGAGTAATAAACAAATTATTATTATTATATAAAATACAATTTACAATATTTAGAGGAAAGCACTGAATTAATTTAATGTCAAATTTAGCATTAGCCTTGTTAATAATCTGTCTCAATGCTGGGCCCAGACCACTTCTCATTTTGAGAAAGCTTAGGCTACCACTCCGGTCAAGTAAGTATTAGCAGAAGAATCCTTCGGGCACATTATTGAGAACTCTCAGACCAGAAAGAAAACATCGTGAGGAAACCTGCATTATTTCTTCATGATACTACAAAGAACCGACAGCTTTACGCGCATGCCGAAGCATGATAGCGCTCTGTTGTTAATGCCATAACAAGATCCGACAAATAAATTCTATAAACTCACTATAAGTATCCATTCTCCATTCACAGCCTCTCCCATCAAAATAACTATAACAAGCACATAGTTACACAATCATGAACTAGTCGAACTACAAAAATACAAGTTCATTGCTCACTATTAAATAATATATTTATGTCTATGGATAAACAACAATATCGACGACCGACTCACTATATTCAACCATTGTATTACTGTTACTATTAGTCGAGTTTACCTCTTTATAATATGATTCTAAGTGATTATCTAATTCCTCAGATGATGTGTCGGTTGTCGAAATCTAAAGTACTTTAAAATGTCCATCTGCAGGCATAATTATCTTTTACTGTAATATTATGATCAATGGTACTAATAAAACATCACATAATCACTTATTAGCTATAACTATGATTTGGAATATAATCAAATCCTTATGACATCATCATCCCAGCTTATATTGATTATATTCAAGACTTTCCCCATAATTTTGCTCGGGATTATGAAAGCCGATTTCACTGATTAGAATAGAAATCGGACCTCGGACTTACATATTTGAGGCACGATGATGATATTTATCTGAGTACTGACAATTAAATTAGGGCGAATACGATGTTCTTTTATTATTAATAAATTTAATTATTACTAATTCTTTAACTTCTGCGCGAGCGGCCAGTGACATTCGGTACCGTAACCTATTCTTAAAAAATGGCATGAAATTAAACATTAGTTCATGAAACACAAACTTCACCTTAACTCCAGTTCATTGGACTCAAATAAAAGTAAATGGACAAAACATTTACTCGTCAGTTTGAACATCAAGCAGAAGCTTTCTGTATAGATTTGAATAAAATTATCATGTACGAGTATGTTATATCGCTACAAGATTGGTTCTTGTAGTTTTATATGTTTCTAATAAACTCAATGATTCCATGAATATTAATTTTAAACATGCAATCCTTTGAACGTTGCTAATATTCGTGGAAAATTAGGACCAATTTGAAATATCTAAGTGGACTTAACAGAGACTAGAATTTGAAATGGAGTAGAGTGTGGTTGAAAAGCTAGCTCTATGGCTATAATTGATCCAGACTTAGATTTTGCTACCACTTTACTGCTTTGATTTTGCTACTTTGACGTAGGATTAATTTATTAAGGGTAGTATAAAAACTTTAATTACCTGCTGCAATAAATCTGCGACTGTTCTTAATAGATTAGCTATACAGGCTTCTCCGTGGTGAACCGATATTATCGTGTACGCCTGCCAATAGGCTGTGTATTTTAATAATAATAAATGTTACAAAAATACGCGTTAAAGAAAAACAAATAATGATACGAATCTTGCATAGTTATTTCTTCTCAACGTTTATTTAAAAAATAAACGGATTGTAATATATGTTGCTTCAACATGACAAGATTGAGAATAAGTAATTTATTGGATATCCACAATTTGATTTGAATAAAAAATCACAAAGGGAACTTACCTTACGTAAAAACGGTTACATATTGTATCCGCGCCAAATGGCCCCTGATATTAATTTTGAGTTGGGTCCAGCGGAGATCTATGGTCCATAATTTTACCGGCGACATTTTAGGTGCCTAACCGTAGGCCTAGATTTTGGAATAAAATAGAAAAAAAGTAATCCAATGTTGTCACTTGGATGTGTTCAAGTGAGCAAATCAATTGATTTGATCAAGTGTTGCGAACAATTTACATCAATCATAAAAAAAATAATATAATATTGGATTTTTAGCTATAGGAGCCTCGGACAGACGTCTCGGAAGCTACTGGTTTTCTTGAAAGTAAGTGGCCAGCCGTAGCTCATAGAAAATATCTTCGAATTGGGGCCAAATCCCCAACACCTCATCATCGCCTCTCTAATTTCATAGGAAGTAAATATAAATCATTCAATTAAACAAAAAGCTTTTGCCAATAAAAGTGGCGTGAATTTGCTCTACTTGTTTCTCAAAATCGGATATGCCTATGCAAATCTAGAAACAAAAACATCTTTTGACGTACATAATTCTTATGCTGTAACTTGTGTGAATAAATTAATTTGAATTTCTCCTTCGGCTAAACGCAAGGACAGAAATCTTTACACAAAATTATTCTAGCCTTACACATTGATCCGGTCAGGTCAGGTCAGCGTCGGGACGTGACGACCCCACCGCCCACTGAGGGAGTTACTCTGACGAGTAGATACCTGTCATAGTATGTCCCCCAGTGCAAGCAGTCAACCGAAAGATGACGGTCAAACCATCCGAACCTGGCGGAAGTAAATCCCAAGTTGCTAGATGCAGCAGCGTCCAGCACTAAAAACTTCCGCCACTGCGATCGCCAATACGCCTGCCAAGCGTGGCGATTATGGCAAATCCCCCCATAGATGAACCACACCAATAAAAACCGGCCCCTAGTCCCCGGCGGCCCCGCTAGTCCTGGTTATGGTAGCGGCCATGGTAACGACGGGGCAAGGGGTGCGAAGAATCTCCGGAAGAGATCGGGCTACCACCACCAACGACAATTGGCCCTGGCAACACTGAACACGCGCACACTGCGGATCGACGAGAAGATTGTCGAGCTGGAAGAAGAATTTAGCAAGTTGCAATGGGATATCATAGGCCTATCTGAAGTCCGAAGACAGAGGGAGGACTCGATAGTTCTCAATTCCGGCAACTTGCTCTTCTACCGGGAGGGCGACCAACAGTCCCAAGGTGGTGTCGGGTTCATCGTCCACAAATCTCTCGTGACCAACGTGGTAAATATCGGGAGTGTGTCGAGCAGTGTAGCGTACCTTATACTCAGAATATCCAAGCGGTATTCGCTGAAGGTCATACAGGTATACGCTCTGACCTCGACGCACCCCGATGAGGAGGTAGAAGCCATGTACGAGGACATATCTCGGGCTATACATGGCTTCAAAACCCATTACACCGTGGTCATGGGAGATTTTAACGCGAAACTGGGCAAACGTGACGGTGATGAGCTGAGAGTGGGGCATTTTGGTTATGGGCATCGGAATTCCCGGGGTCACTTGCTGGCTAGCTTTATGGAGAAGGAAGGCCTCTATATGATTAATTCCTTCTTCAAGAAGCGAGAATGCCGCAAGTGGACCTGGGTAAGTCCAGAAGGTGCCACCAAAAATGAGATCGACTTTATCATGTCGACGAAGAGGCAGATATTCAATGATGTCTCCGTGATCAATTCACTTAAAGTGGGGAGCGATCACCGAATGGTAAGAGGCACATTGAATATCTGTACAAGCCTCAAACGGTCGAGGTTGAAAAAGTCCACGCTCCGACCGGCACCGGTTCATATCCAAAACCCCGAGAGCTTTCAGCTCGAACTCAAGAACCGTTTCGAATGCCTGGGCGAATGCGTAGATGTGGACGAGTACAGTAACGGGTTCGTGGATGCTGTCCATACAACAGGGGCTAAATTCTTTAAGCCCCAGAAAAGCCAGAGAACCAGCAAGATCTCGAATCCGACCCTCGAGCTGTTAGAGGAAAGGCGCAAGATGGTTCTGCTATCATCCGACGACATGCCGAAATATCGGCACCTCAACATACAGATCTCTAAGTCTCTGACTCGCGATCTCCGCCAATACAACACAAAATGTGTTCGTGAGGCGATCGAGCAGAATAAGGGATCCAAAGTGTTCCAGAGGGATCTGTCTGTTGGGCAGAGTCAGCTGACAAAGCTGAAGACGGAGGATGGCAGAATCGTATCGTCCAAGCCTGAGCTCTTGGAGGAGATCGAAAGGTTCTATGGACAGCTATACACGACAACGCAACAACCCGCGAGTACTCCAGCGTCAGACCCTAGAGCTGGATTGACCCGACACTATACCGAAGATATCCCGGACGTCAGCATGCACGAGATTAGTGTGGCTCTCAAACAGCTTAAAAACAACAAGGCGCCGGGTGATGACGGAATTACGAGCGAGCTTCTGAAGGCCGGCGGTGCACCCGCTAGAGAAGCCCTCCGGAAGCTATTTAATTCCGTCATTCTCAAGGGTAAAACGCTACAGGTGTGGCACACAGGTGTGGTGGTGCTTTTCTTTAAGAAAGGGGATAAAACCCTCTTAAAAAACTACAGACCCATCACACTTCTGAGCCACGTCTACTAGCTGTTTTCGAGGGTCATCACGAATCGTCTCGAGAGCAAGCTAGACCACTTCCAGCCTCCCGAACAAGCCGGTTTCCGTAAAGGCTATAGTACCATAGACCACATACATACGCTGCGGCAGGTTATACAGAAGTCCGAGGAGTATAACCAGCCCCTATGCTTGGCGTTTCTGGACTATGAGAAAGCCTTCGATTCGATCGAAACCTGGGCGGTGCTACAGTCTCTCCAACGGTGCCGGATTGACTACCGATAGATCGAAGTGCTGAAGTGCTTGTATGAAAACGCCACTATGTCATTCCGCCTCCAGGACCAGAGTTTGCAACCTATTCAACTCCAGCGAGGAGTGAGACAGGGGGATGTCAAATCTCCGAAACTGTTTACCACTGCGCTGGAGGATGTTTTCAAGCTTCTGGACTGGAATGGACTCGGCATCAACATCAACGGCGAGTACATCACTCACCTTCGATTCGCAGACGATATCGTAGTCATGGCTGAGATCATGGAAGATCTAGGCACAATGCTCGATGGCCTCTGTATGTCGTTTGGCTGATATGATGACACATTGATCCACCGTTGAATTCTTCAGAAATCAATGCGGTATCTAACCAGGCCTGTCTCACTTCCCACAAACGACGCAAAATCCCCGAGATATTTACCTACTATTCTGGAAAACAACCTAATTTCAACCTTATGCATTGCGTATACCGTTCATAGTAAAATAACTTTCTGCCGTCTCGCTTCAATCTGGTAGGGCTGTCGGCTAGCTACGAGGGCCGAGCGGCGAGTTTTTGTTTACTTTTGTTTTGTGGATGCGTGCGCTGCGTGTGCGACAAGTCGAGCGAGTGCCAGCCAGCAGAGACTAGTTATGTGACCGGACGCTTGCGTTTATCATACCTAAACTCGGAAGTGAAACTTCTGTACCGTAAGGTACTAATTATATATTCTGTGATATAACTGCTTCCAGTAAACCGATCGTAAAATGTAAATGGTACAGAGCAGGTGCTAACGTGCTCGTAAACTGACTGAAGAAGGCTTGGAGATGCTGGAGTTTATTGGTTCAGTATCAAGTGCGCCTAGATTATGAGCATGTTTGTGATATGGCAAGAGTTGGCGCTTGAATTTGGACGTTACTGGTAGTAACTTTTATGTTCTTTATTTATTTAAATTTTGGCAAAGTAAATTCTCATATTTGCTGTAATTTTTATTTGGGATACTAAATTTAAATATTATAGTGCAGTAGTATTGGAATTCATCATTCAATATAATATACGTGCGAGAGAAGTTTGACATAATAATTATGCGATGAGATACATATGACGGTCTAGATAATATTGTGTTCGCTATCCCATAATTTAATATAGGTAAGTTTACTACGTCTCATACAACAATAAACTGATAGAACACTCTTTTTGTTACAGGAACTCATCAAACTCCAATTTAAAACGGTACGTTTTTAAGTAAGTGAAATTATAAATAAGAATATTTTAACATTATTGCCATGTGGCTACAAAAAACAGTTTTGTCACAATATTGGCTGGTAAGAGCAACCAAGACTAGAATTTTCAACAAGCTGTAAAACAATCTACAATTTTCTTAGTTTTAATAAATTACTTTGCACTGATTTGCCATAACTATCGCTGGCTACTTTTTCAATTACAATCCTAAAACCTTCAAGAGTGATAAAGTTCTACAGAATATAAACGACTCATTTTTTATACATGCTACGTTTTAATAAATATTTAAGAAGACTTTGAATAAAATATTCAAAGCCTGAGAAGCCTTTCAATAGCGCTAAAACAGACACTTATCGATATTTTCAGTCTGATCATTCTAATTTACGGTGCCCAGACTTGATTTTAAAAGGCTGCAGATTTGTCAAAGGTGAATGAAGCGCAGCAGTCTCTGTATTGATTGTGTGTAAAATAACATTCTATAATATCTGATGGGTATCGCTAATTTAGGGCAAAATACTGCCACTCTAAAGTAGGACTCGATGGGACACGTAGTTCAGATGCATCCATGTCCAGCCAAGCCGCCATGGGCACCACATGACGGACGATTGAATAAAGGCATACCCCTAAAATGATAGCTTGACAATCTAGATTGACAGCAGCTAGCTCAACTTGGCACTGGATATTATTGGGACCGCTTGGAAGAGCGTTAGAGAGACCTTTGCTCAGCAATGGAACTGCATATAATAGGTTCATCATGACGCTGTATAAATATTCTCACGAGCCTCTTCTCAATAAGATAAGGGTGAGACCATAGTCCACAGCGCTGGTCAAGTGCGGGTTGGCAGACTGTCTTTCAATTTGACGGAATTTGTTAATATCACTTGTTTGATACGTGTGAAACTGCGGACTTCAGCTAGTTTCGCAATTAGCAAAAAGTCTTAATTTCTAAGATTACTCAAGATTCTACGAAGCCAAGTATTTCATTTCTCTAAGTTCTTTGCCATTATACACACGTCAATGATCCTTTTTAAGTACATAATAAAACCCTTTTAACGCTCGCAAAAGTAATGGAGGAGGGTATTTTAATATAGGTAATTGTTCTAAAGAACACTAGAATATCATCCATCTCTTTTTCTCGCAATCCGTTTTATACTTTTGTCTTCTTTCTTTACTTTTAACATTAAAACGTTCTTATTTTGGTAATCAGATTTCGTTTTGATATTGTGGCCAACATGCGTCAGAAGATAGTATTATATTTTGTGATAGATTTAAAGACCCATGTTATTGTATAAAAAGCTGACAAAAAGCTGAAAAAACATTTGAAAATAGCTGTGCCCTTAACAATTGAACTTTTCATATTCAGTACCTTAGGGCCGCTTCTCATTATAAGAATGCTTACGAGACATGTAACGCAGAGTTGGAAAGCATATAAGCATAGCATCAGACATATTGTATTAAAGTTCTACGCGTTCTTTGAAAATAGTTGCGCGATTAATAGCCTTTACGTCATTTTCATATTTATGTAACTGATCGCAAAACTTATGTATAAATCGCAAAATATCGTAAGTATTTAATAACATACTACGTCAAGCCCCTGAAAGGGTAATGTAACAGGCCGTTTAGTAAATGCTTACATACCCAAAATAACAGTTAAGACAACAAAAATACGGAGTAAATATATAAAAACGTCATTTCTAATAATACAAAGAGCCTTTTTATACATTTTGTGGCATGTTACGGACCTATGTCAACATGCGGTCGTGTCCGACGGTGTAATAAATCAATTTGGGGCTCCGATATTTATTTTTTATTTTATTTAAAACTTCATATACATACACTATGTATACAGGCGGACTTAATGCCATAGGCATTTTCTCCCAGTCTACCTTAAAGTGGTGCAGAGAGAAATGAAGTAGGTGTAATGTATGACTAAAGAAAGAATTTAAACTAACAAAATTACATAATTTTTAGATATTGTAATAGAGTAATCATGTTGAAGGAAATTCGGTGTTTAAGGATTTCTTTCGGAATACCTTTTATTCTAATAGCCCACTAGTTAGAGATATCCTAGTATTTTTTCGATTCTTTAAAACTTTACTGTCTAGCTTTAGATGTTTATAGCCTTTTGGCTTGGCGAATTTTCTTGACTAATTTTGTTAAAACTTTTGAAAAAAAAAAACTTTGTTGAAACGGACAAGGTCATAGTAAGTACCTACTTAGCTAGTTAGTAGCTCAATGTGATTATAAATCAAATATTCCCGCTGATTTAACTGATGTATAAATTTAAAACTAATTTTTACTTTATGGGTTTCGAAGAGAAGGCCTTAGATCAAAACTGGGATAACGCTAAGATGATGATGATGCCCAAAATAGGAAGTAAGACTATGATTTTGAATATCATCAACCTTCTGGCTATCAGAAAGTCATACTGAACCACTACTTCAGAAGAAGCGACATATGTACGTAACTTAACATATTTCCCACTTGACAATAATTAATGTCTTACCACCTCTCTAGATGTTAATTTGAACGCCATAATCATAATATGTATGTGTGAAATAAAATAATAAATTAAATAAATATGAATTTCAAATGAAGTCTTATATTAGAGGTCTTGCGAAATTATAATTAACAAATAGGATAGGTATAATCTGCTCTATATACAGATGTTTTGAGTTTTAGTTTGTTATTTTCATTTTGTGACTTTGCCGTCAAGTGCTGCTACGATGAGAAATATCACATAGTGCAAAATTGTAAAATTATGTTTGGTGAAAATAAACCTATTTTCATTAATATTTTTTTATATAAATAAATGAAAATAGGTTTATTTTCATGTGGGACTTAAAAATTCATGGTATAATATGGGTGCAATATTACACCTCTGCCTACCCCTTCGGGCATACAGGCGATGAAGGCGTAAGTCTATAAAAAAAATATATAGAGTAAAATCTTACTTATATTACCTTCAAGAAAGTACAACAATATCTTACGTTATTCAATTACACCCACACTATGACGTTACTAAGTAACATGACTGTGTTCTATGCACCTGATCCGTCCAATGGTTATCCGGATAGATACGCAAAGCTGACAGTATTGTCAGTAAAGAACCTTTGTTCCAGAAATAAGCGAGAGCTCTGGTGCCACACAATGTAAACATGTAAAAAAACCTCTTATAGAAGGTTATATTATTATTACAAGATCATCTTACTTGCCTATATCTTGAACACGAATTGTTGAGCTATTTCTATCAACCAAAATAATTTATAATAAAAGATTTAATGCGGTATAAACTATACTTGTAACATAGAAACTATTACAAAGAATCATACACTCAAAAAATTAAAAACTGCTTCATCACTGAAGCAGACATTTGAAAATTGTTTACTGTGAACTAATTTTCAAATGTCTGCCGATAATAGATCAGAGCGCTGCGCAATGCTTGTTGACATTACTATCTCACATGGCGTGAATCTACTTTAGTTAAAAAGGGTTGAAGGAACATATTGAAAATAAATTAATAGTTTAAAAAACACTAGAAAACACGCTTTTATAAATGCAGGTAAAAACAAAAAATAAATTATGGATTGTTCAAGTTGTCTCTATTTCTGGGCTAAACTATGTGTTTTAATTATAATATTTGATTGTAAAAGCGTGGGGCGCTGGAAAAGAAAGAAGTTCTTGTTTAACTTGTTGAAATATCAAGTGAATAGATGTTACGGGAAGCAGGTTACGCAGATGGGCGCTCTAACTGGAGTTGCAGCACGAGTAGTAAGTGCCTCTACATTAAACAATCTGCTCAAAGTACCAGTTTGGCGAACTCAGACAAAACATGCGCCATCAGCGAGGAAGACGACATTCACCGACATTTTTAACGCCTAGCTCTTCAATATGGAGACCACTAAGCGATTTTACACGGTAGATGCCCAACTTAAAATCACTGAGAGCATGCGCCTTTCCACCATGCCTTAGCTATACTTGGCCGGGAACTGGATGCCTATAGGCTGAATTAGGTGCTCATCGTCGTTTCCAAAATTAACTTTGATGGACGGTATGTCGGTTTCATACATTTGGTCACGTCTAAAGTGCGGGCAATGATGTCCGAGATGAATCCGGTGCTGCCATTTACTAGCCCCTTCTCCACGTCTATATTGGATCGCAACATGATTTTAGCCTCTTTGAAATTTTTTAATTTGCTCGGTAGTCCACCCGTTTTATTTATATTGCTGGGGATAATGGACTCTATTGTAGTATTTCCAAGGATTCGGGTCGCGTCAATAAGTTGGTCTTGAGCCTTTATGTCGTACATTTGAGTTCCTTTTTGTTCGTAAAATTTAAAAACTTCATGGTTGTGCTTCTCTACTTGGTTGTTTGTTGGATAAATACGCAGTGCTTTTTCAAGCGCAAACTCGCCAGTACCATTTGTTGAGACCTTAGTCAGCAATACTGCGAGATGCTCGCTGTTCAACTCTCCGACCCTCAAGGCGTTCAAGATGTCGGTGAATGTCGTGTCTCCTCGCTGGCGCATATTTTGTCTGAGTTCGACTAATGGGAAAAGCCGCCATAAATTATTATTTATTCGAAATATTTAAGAAAATCAAAGTCCATTACGTGGCCTTTCTCACAAGTGCAAACACGACTATGATATGATATTCCATCATGGAATACCAGTGCCTATCTTCCGGCTTCATCATCAGACCTTGAAATCTAATTGTAGTCAAAGCTCATTACGTGGCCTTTCTCACAAGTGCAAACACGACTATGATACGATATTCCATCATGGAATGCCAGTGCCTATCTTCCGGCTTCATCATCAGACCTTGAAACCTAATTGTAGTCAAAGCTCATTACGTAGCCTTTCTCACAAGTGCAAACACGACGATGATACGATATTCCATCATGGAATGCCAGTGCCTATCTTCCGGCTTCATCATCAGACCTTGAAATCTAATTGTAGTCAAAGTTCATTACGTGGCCTTTCTCACAAGTGCAAACACAATTATGATACGATATTCCATCATGGAATGGCAGTGCCTATCTTCCGGCTTCATCATCAGACCTTGAAACCTAATTGTAGTCAAAGTTCATTACGTGGCCTTTCACACAAGTGCAAACACGACTATGATACGATATTCCATCATGGAATGCCAGAGCTTATCTTCCGGCTTCATCATCAGACCTTGAAACCTAATAGTAGTCAAAGGTCATCACATGACTTTTATAAGACATCCAAAACAGCTATAATACGTTTTTCCATCATGAAGTTCCAGGTCATAGCTGCCGGTTCCATCATCAGATCAGTTCGGAAGTACCATATTATTAAATTATCATCAGAACTACATACAGCTGTCAATTTTCATTACGCTACGACCCTTGGAAGATGGTTAAATTAGTTACCTAAGATTCCATTACATATGTAGTTAGTTACATACACGACGACCTAATAAAAGCGTGTTAAAAAGAGTAGAAACCAGTCTGAATAGAAAAACTTTGGTCGTGACGAGCAACAAACGTAACGCTTTCCTAAATTTAATAATTATATAGCAAATGCAAAGCCTTTCATAACGCCTTCTAAAACTTAATTTTGAAATCTTTATTGTATGATCTTATTCCATACCACTTCCTGTCAATATATTAATCTACATAATTGTAAAACATTTAATAAAGCAATCAAAATAGAACTATAACAAAGCTTTCATGTTTCTTCCTTAGAGAATCCATAACGAATAATACAGTGTCTAAAGATTTTAAGGAACATGTCATCAAATCCTTAACCTAAGAAAACACAATATAAATATACAATCCAATTGTATTTCATCAAATCGTTTCCAAGTGGGTCTTTATTTGTGGGTAAAGAGATCTTCTGGAACAAAATTAAGTTTGCTGAAAGGTCACGCTGGCTTGCCCTCAGGGCTCCGACTTTGGTTACCTGTCCTTCAAAAATGTGTTCCTTTGCCAACTTTTCTAATTTTAAAGGGGCTTATACGGCCCTTAATTTTTCTGCCTAAACACTGAATCTTTGAGGCTGAAAAAACGAAAATTGAAAATACATTTAGATTTAGATTCGTTTATAAATGAACGTAAGCTTTATAATTATATTATAGATCACACTTGTGGCGGCCTTTATTTGTACTGCAATTAATCAGCTTCAAGTGAAATTTGCCTGCAGCTAACGAAGAAAGCTTTGGTTGACACAAGAACGTTTGAAATTGTAAACCTATTGGGTCGTATAAGTAGCCGTTCTACACAAATGCTGGAACTGATGATAGCATTCACTTTCATTGCTCATTAGACCATATTAATGTTACACTAACAATGGACGACATCTGTTTATTTTCTGATATATGTGCAGTCATCGGCAATTCATCGGTTATTAAAATGAAGAAACCTGTCGACTGTTGTATGTAAAGCTCTATATGTAAAGTTTTTTTCTTAGAAGGCGATCAAATCAAAATGTATAATCGTAGTTTAAATGTCCACGTCAAAGTTTTCTATCAAAATTCAAAGTGGAGGTGTTACTAAGTTATGAAACGTATAAATTCAAATGATTTCTGGTCACATAGTGGCGTCTGAAACATATAAGCACTCTAGTTTGCTACCAGTTGCACATTTATGAAAGTTTTCTAAGCGTTCTAAGCAAAGAAGTTTTTTGATAAATACTGGATAGATACTTCAAGTATCTCATCTAAATAATATATATTCTTTCGTTGTCAAGAAAATTTAAAACGGTATGGTAACACCACTACTACAATAAGTCAGTAGGTTTGCTGAAGTGTTTTGCTTCTACTATTTCAAAGCGAGAGCAAGAGCATCTTGAATTTATATTTTTACAAGCATAAGTCCACCTGCTACTTTAAAGCAAAGTCATGCGTCTGGTTCTATCGTACTCTTTCTATTCAAATAGTATGTAAGTAAATACACACTATTTGAAAAGAACATAAAAACATTCTTTAGGAGTATGCTTCGTCTGTAATGTGTTTAGTTTCTAAAAAAATTATGATTATTTTCTAACTGATCTTGTTACCATATTAGGTATAGTTTTGCCTAATGCTGCAGCAGATGACTTTGAGTGAGTTATCCAGGAATATTTTTGGTTCCCTTTAAACAGAATATAGTTTTATGTACATAAGAGTTACTTTTCTTATCATATAATTTGTATGTATAATTGAAAATGTCCCGAGTGAATAAAAGAAACTCGTGTAAAACAATAACTACAAGTAATATCCAACCACTATGTTATATCTCCCAAAATGTATTTGTTATTTCTACATATTCACACGGAAACGGTTCCCCAGTCAGCACATTATTCGAGCACTACTATCCGAGAGCACCAGTCTATTACTAATCTGCTCAGTAAGCCCGCCTGGAGTATAAATTCAAAGACATCTGTATTCCGTGAAGGCATGAGGGCGCTTTTACAGCGAATCAAATGATCAAATTCAGCCTCTAAGTTAGACTGAGCTATATTGGTCGAAGCCACAATTCCAAGTTCCGTACCGCCTGTCTAATAGTGTTGCGCGTTGATACTACGAGTAACTGTAGTTTATGTAAGGTTGTAACTATAGTTTGTAAATCTCGTAATATCGTTGTGTTCCTTTAAAACCATTTCATGGCTTTTTAGCATCCAAATTTTCTTTGACCAAATTATCTGGCTTCCGAGATAACGTAGTCGTACATACTATGGTTATGTTTTGTCAATAATTATTGTATGTATTTGTATCTATTGTAATTCACTACTTTGTTTGTTTTGTAGGTTGTATTTATTTATTTGTATTAATTGACTGCTGCAATGTTTAGAGACAGTGTAATTGAGCTTTAATTGAAAATCTAAATAAAATGAATTTTAACTGCTGTAGTTACGTTACACAAAAACTAGTACTGGCATAATAATTGTACCCCCATTAGTTTGGTTAGTGCTTCGTTCACCTGTTTTATTTAAAGACGTTATTTACTTTTTAACGTTACAAAGGTCAATTTATTACCTTTTGGGTACTCTAATGAGGAAATTATATAATTTCCAACGGCATTAAAAGTTCAGCGGCATAAAGTTCTCAGGTTTTTAGGGTTTGGTACCTAGAAATGAAAAAATAGAACCCTTATATCACTTTGTTGTCCGTCCGTCTGTCAAGACCCTTTTTCTCAGAAATACGTGAAGGTACCAAACTGAAATACTAACTTATATGCTGTCAAACTTTCATGTCGGTAAAACAGTGCTGCCAATACAGATAATTAATGTCAAAGAGTTATGACAACTCACAGTATTTAATGACATCTGGTAGCGAGTAGCAGAACTACGACGCCTTCAAAGACATAAATAGTTGATAGTACAGATTGATAGATGTGTCTGTAAAATATTGATTAGTTGAATACCTTTTGGCTACATTCACCAGAAATAATTAATGATAATAATGGATCCTGAACAGAATATTACACTACGCACAAGGAAAGCTCAACGAACAGTCTCGCTGAGTGATGTCTCAAATACAGACCTTTTCGACACCACTATGACGAGTCTTCCGAATACTTCTTTAAATGATAGCCAAACATTGTATGATCTCAAAGAGAAAATAAATCACCTTACAAGTGAACTCGCCATTGCACATCAAGAAATTGAGAATTTAAACTTGGAAAATTACCGCCTCAAGTATGATTTACAAAAAAGTCTACAAATCTCAAACACCTACAAAAACCTAGCTTCTACAGAAATTACGCCTGTAACAACGCGCTCTAAAAAGCGTAAAAGTCAATGTTCTACACCAGCAAATTTTCAGTCATGCCTAAGTTTAAATAAAAACAGTAACCAGGAAACCAGTCATAACATATCTTACTCCATACCGCAAACACACAATGAAAACAAAGATCCTGAACCCCGTCCGAATGTGTCATACAATCACAATCAAGAGGTTTTTACTCAATCCAGCCAAACTAGCAAAACGGACTCCAATAACTTGCTTGTGTCTAGCAAACCCAATTCAGACGGATTACAAAATTGCTCCCAGAATCCAGCTGCTTTCACACCTGAAATTATTGACACTGCGTCACAAGTCCAGGACGAATATGCCACCCATAATACCTCGAATTACCTGAATAAAGTAAGCAAAATAATCATCATCGCAGACGATCAGGGTAGACATCTTCAACGCTCACTGCAATATCTGGTTGGAGACAAGTTCCAGGTGACATGCTTCTGGAAGTCTGGAGCGCCTCTACAAGATATCCTGAGTTTAGAACGCGGTAACATAAATTTACTAACCGATAAAGATTATGTTATTGTATAAGGTGGTTCGCAAGATAGATCTCCGTGCATTTTTAACCTCTTGTATGCCGGAATACCAGACACAATTAAAAAGCTATTGTGTCTCGTTGAGATCTGCGTTCCGGCATACAAGGGGTTAATATATGTCTAAGCAATTTTTTATGTTTAACTAGAAATACAAACGTACTTTTCTGTGAGATCCCATATAATAAGTATCTTAATGAATCTAAGTTAAACCATGACTTAAAATTGATTTGTTCAAAGTTTGTAAATGTGTCTTACATAGATATGGGATTCAGTATGAGGATACCAGGTCGTCGTCTCTTCCCGCGTATTGTTGCAGGTCATTTGCTTAAAGAGGTTTTAAGTAAAGACTATTATTTTAAATATAATGATTTTTTACAGAGCAAACAAGACTTTAATGATAGTTATCATAATAATATAAAATTCTATAGTATAGTAAGCACACAAACCTGTATTGAAAACTTGTCTAATAGCTGTGATCAGAGTCAAAATGTTTTGTTGAATGAAAAAAGGCTGTTTTTTCGAGAGTAAAAATTTAAATATACTGCATCAAAATATTAACGGGTTACTATCTAAATGTGATTTACTCACACTAGCTCTGGACTCATTAGCAAATGATAAAAAACAAAGGGATACTGTGTAAGGATTACTGTGTATCACTGAGCATAACTTATTAAGGAAAGATATAGACCTATTGAATCCCTAACTATAGGCTTGGTTCTGTTTATTGTAGAAAAAACCGACGTGGAGGTTCATGTATAATGATTCACAATTCACTGTTATTTAATCCCATTAAAGAAATTAATGAATTTTCTATAGAGAATTTTATCGAATGTTCAGGAGTGACGCTCTCAGACTATAAACTAAACTTAATATGTGTATACAGACCACCGAAAAGTAATCCGGAAGATATCGATAAGTTTTATGCCACATTTAATTTTTTGTTGACTCAATTCTCTTATAACAAAAAGAAATTAATAATCTGTGGTGATTTTAATATTAATATTCTTAAAAAAAGCTATGAATGTTCGCAGTTTTTGCAAATTTTGAATTCTTACAATCTTAAAATAGCAATTAGGCAACCTACGCGACTGGACAGTGGGACATGCATAGATAACTTTTTATTTAATATACCAGATAGTTCACATGAAGTCCTAGAGTTTGCCTTATTGGATCATACAGCTCAATTGTTTAAAATGCCGGTGAAACAAAAACATTTACTCAAATTTTGGTATGTTGAGAAGCGCGACTATCACACAGACAATGTTGCCAAATTTATTCACTGCATAAATGCTCTCAGCTTTCATGAAGTATTTGAAAGTGAAGATCCTAATTTTGCCTTTACTAATTTTTATGAACTATTCAAACTATTTTACTATCTCTGTTTCCCACTAATTAAAATTAAAATTGATGCAAAAATTAAGCCTAAATGGATAACAAAGGGCATAAAACTGGCATGTAAGAGGAAAAGACATCTTTTGTGGCAATACCGTAAAAATCGCACCATGCATAATAAAAATGATTTCCTAAATCTAAAATCGAGACTAAATCGCATAATTATACTTACACAGAAGTCTCAAAATACCAATTTCATAAAAAAGTCTGTTAATAAATGTAAAGCTACGTGGGCCATAATAAACCAAAATAAATTAAATGTTCCCAAGGATACTATTGATTACATTGTTGTAAATGATAGCATTATCAGTGATGCCACACAATTAGCAAACATGTTTAATAATTATTACATTAATCAAGCAACAAAATTAAAACCTAATACTTCCCAAAATGTATGTAGCAATAATTTGAATTCCATTTTTATGTCCCCTACGTTGCCTATTGATATTCTTAAAATTATAAAAAACCTTAAACCTACAAACAGTACCGGTTATGACGACATATCCGTAAAAATCATAAAACTTGTAGATGTCAAGTTATCTTTTGTACTGAGCCATATAATAAATTTATGCATATCCCATAGTGTATTTCCGTCAGAACTCAAGGTAACAATGATAAAGCCTCTCTTCAAAAAGGAAAATAAACATGATATGAGTTGCTATAGACCCATTGCCTTGATTCCGGTCATATCAAAAATATTTGAGAGGGTGATTCACGAATGTTTATATTGTTATTTTGAAACTAAAAACTTACTAGTAGATGAACAGATAGGATTCAGAAGAAATAAAGACATAAACATTGCTATATTTAAATTCCTCCAAACAGTCATGACAGAAATCGATAGTAAAAACCAGGCGTGTGCTTTATTTATGGACTTATCTAAAGCATTTGACTGTGTTGATCATCAGACCCTTTTAAATAAGTTATTTAGTTATGGTGTTAGGGGAAACGTACTAAACCTCATAAAATCCTATCTCGAGGATAGAAAACAGTTCACGCGAATATCCAGGCTATGTACTACTGAAAAAAGGGTTGTTAACCATTTATCCGATCAGCAAAAAGTTTTATTTGGTGTCCCACAGGGGAGCGTATTGGGCCCATTGTTATTTATAATTTATATAAATGATTATCCTAAGGTGGTACCCCATAATACTATTCTTTTTGCAGACGATAGCACTATTCTATTTAAAGGCAAAAACGAAGAACAAATTAAGCATGACATAAATGGTACTCTCTGTAATAGTGTAAGATGGCTAAATGATAATAATTTAAAACTAAATATAAACAAAACGAATTTAATGATTTTTAGAAACAGGATAAATAAACTTAATAATTTAGTCATACAGTTACAGGGTACCCCTAGAAGTACAGGGTACTTCCCGTGAACTCAGAATCTTGAAATTTGGTACGAAGCAATGTCTTATAGCACAGATAAAGGAACAATTGCGAAAGCTTTAAATTTTTTGTTACATCATATAAAAAAAATATTTAAACATTTTTTAAAGTTACTACTCTTTTCTTCATGAACGCGTAAAGTTATTAAATTGAAATTCATATCAAATAATTGGATCTACAATACCTTTAAACTGTAACAAAATCAAACTTCTATCTCAACGCAATCAAAAGAAACAACTACTGTCAAGGGAATCAAAACCCACAGGGTACTTCCCGTAAGCTCAGATTATTG
Organism: Euclidia mi; assembly: GCA_944739405.2. Taxonomy (NCBI): domain Eukaryota; kingdom Metazoa; phylum Arthropoda; class Insecta; order Lepidoptera; family Erebidae; genus Euclidia; species Euclidia mi. The sequence goes on along the minus strand of OX123191.2, from coordinate 80,500,556 downwards.
AAATTTGGTACGAAGCAACATCTTATAGCACAGATAAAGGATAATTTGCAAAAACCGTACATTTTTTGGCAAGGGAATCAAACCCACAGGTTATTTCCCGTAAGCTCAGATTCTTGAAATTTGGTACGAAACTGCAAAAACTGTAAATTTTTGGTTACATCATATAATTACAATATTTTTAATAATTTTAAAGGTAATAACCCCGTTCCTCATGCATCCGTAGAGATATAAAATTGAAATTCATATCAAATGCTCAACTCAAAACTAAAGGCTACTTCCATTCGATCTAGAATCTTGATATTTGGCATAAAGCAACGTTTTATAGCACATAGGAAAATTTCGAAAACCTTCAATTTTTAGTTACATCACATATTATTTTAATTAATTATATATATACCATCAGTGAAAGAAAACATCTTGAGGAAACCTGCATGTCCGAGGAGTGTGTGTCTCATAGTGGAACAAGGAGCCCAGCAGTGGGACAGTATATATACAGGACTGATTATAATTATAGAACGCCCTTATCTTAATAATGGAACGTTACGTCATATTCCCAGAAGACTGTATACTGACACATTTAAAGTTGTAACCACACACCTTAGACTACATATATTTTGTAAATAGACGGAGGAATCCCATCACTCAAAAGTCTGGCATAGGTCACCGCGTTGTGCTCCATTACCCGTCAAAATTTAATAGAACTTCATTTGAAAGTTTGATACTTCGTTCATAGACATTTTGATTTATTCGTATAAAGATTGTGACACATAAACATAGTGACGTTATAACTTTATCGGTACTTTTATTTTACAGACTAGCTTCGGCCCACGTATTCGACGATGTGGGTGACAGTTATTGCAAAAAAAAGGAAGCCTTTGCACTATTCTGATGTAGAAGCAATACAAATACAATTATATATCTCAAGAAAGTGTTTTCATCGATCATCACAAACTTTCAGATATCGCACACAGGCTATCGCTGCCTTCACGTACAACCTTCACTGTAACTTGAAAAACATGTAATACATATTTTGATGGTGAGACTAATCGTCCTCTGTCTTTTATTTATTTTATTTTTATTTTATTTTATTTATGCACAAACAATGTGTACAAAGGATGACTTAATGCCACAAGGCATTCTCTACCTGTCAACCTTAAGGTGGAGCAGAGATAAAGTGGTAGGTGTATTAATACTGAACTGAAGGTTAAGTTTATAGTGTAACATAATAATTATTATATACGTAATAGGGATATAATACATACATATTAAAAAGTTCTCTATAAACACATACATAGACATAATACATACACAGACTTTTACTTTTATAAAAATAATAACATAAACCTGCAGTACTGCAGATTTGTGTTATAATTTTTATTAATATTCTATTCTCTTATTTCTATTATTCTCTTCGGTGAAACCAAAGGTTTTGTCTTAATAATTATGAACGAAGTTGTCATGACAAACAACTACCGATAGTATATACTTAGGGACGACGGTGCGATTGACATATGGCGGGCATGTCACCAGCCCGGGGAATCTCTCAGACATATAGTATCCGGTTGTTCTAGTTTTGCCAATGGCCAGTATTTGCACAGACACAATCAAGTGGCCAAGATAATCCATAAGCCCTTAAATTTAATCTCATTGGTTCACCGTTCTACAGATAGAAATATGTGCCCGACCCAGTTCTCGAAAAAATGGCCGCACGTTGTTGTCCTGGTATAGGTCTATCATTACAGACAGGTTTATTGCAGCCAATAAGCGTGATATTGTAGTGATCGACCGAGCAGAGCGACTCGCATTGATAGAAGTTATAACCATATCGCATGACAGCAATCTCGTAAAAGCAGAAAAAGAGGAGTTCAAATATTTGGGCCCAGGTCATGAGATTGTCGATATGTGGGATGTGAACTCGGCGATCATTGTGCCGATAGTTGTGTCAGTAAATGGACTAATCGCCACGAGCCTTTACCAACATCTAAAGATGCTCGCACTAGGCAGCAGAAAAACTAATATTTTTAACAACAACACTTTTTGAGTTCGGTGCCAGTTAGAAGTACGCACAAAATTTTATTTTCTTTCTTACTCACCATGCGGGCTCCTGGTTTAATTCTTTTAAATTACTTTATTTCTCACTTATTATAGACCTAGGCGTATCTATAAGGGTGTAATTAATTTGACCTGTATATGTAATATGATTTTGTAAAGATTTGAGTTTTTTTCTAACTAAGCCAATGACACAGTCAGTGACGTTTTCTATTTTACCTTAAATAAATGTGATTCATTATGTGTGAAATATTTTATTTAAAATTGACCCTGTAGTTAAATTTTATTTTTAATCTATTAGTTAACTCACTTATTACTGCAGCTTGCTCTCGATTGGTGATTTAATATAATTATGTAACTGAACATACTGGGCGCGTGCCTCCCTTCAATTTGAGAAGGCCTAATCTAGTTAGGAAGATTTTAGACAAACACTTGACGATCGTGATAATTTTCTAAATAATAAGCATATAATATGTATATATAATATAATATGTATGTATATATAATATATCCAAAAGTCTGAAATACATAACGTGGTTTTGTATTCGAAAACCATTACGTGGTAATGATCTCGTCATTGATCCTATCATTGCATATAGGTAGTGATTATTAGTGATATTATGAATATCAATTGCTTTATTCACCTTAAAAAGATAACTTCAAAATATTTTTTATCGTAACTTATTTTCTAGTGTTTAAGTATAAGCTGCATTTAATCACATATTTTACTTTATCTGAGGATTTATCAACATTCAATAGATATTCATTGTAAGTAAACCAAATGTAAGGATTTATTGCAAACATTATCGATATTTTACCGAAATTAATTTTGAGTAAGCACATCACTAGTCGAGTTAAAATTTACGACAATTTCGAAGATTCGAAATGACATTTGTATATTTATCTTTCTCTTACATGAGAAAAATAAGTCAGAGTGAAGTGCATATATTGGGTAAGGTTGCTATTTTAATGCGGTCTCTATTACTAGTCCAACCTCTCTGCCACACACAAACTCGTACATAATCAATCAGTTTCACCCGTATCATGTGACTTGGTAATTGAAGGACAATAACGAGTAGTCCCAAAGTTTGTCAAATATTCCAACAATCATGAACAACTTCACGTGTTGAGAAGTTTGGACCCAAGAACTGTTGTGGGCAAATGTTTGCTGTAGGATAAGGTAAAGTTCAAATATTGTTGGATTTGAAAGATCCTTGGCAAGACCTTGAAAGACGATTTCACAAAAAGTACCTACTTCTGTTTGCGGTGTAAAATTTCAGTTCAAATAGGTACATAAGAAAATGATCATCATCGTCCTAGCGTCATCCGGGTTTGCATCCAAGACTGTCGCCTTGGAGCCTGAACACCGCTTTCCAGTCTAACCAGATATGACAGCTTATTATATATGTTTTCCACGGAGCGGCTGTTGTTTAGATCGGCATAGCAATAGGCACATCATCATCATCATCGGCCTTTAACAGTTCACTGCTCGACTAGGCCTCTCCTTTGAAAGGAGGAATTGGCCTACTATACCACGCTGGCCAAACGGGTTGGTATAGGATTTGTATCAAGTTTTCCTTCTCTTACAGTGCTGTTCTCTGCATAATATGCTCCCTCTGTCGGCTCTTACGACACCCATGGGATGATACGGGCTGGTGAGATGCCGTATTCTTAATCCGTCACCACACGAATTAATGATAGGCACATATCCCAAAATAATTCTGCAATATGTTTTCATTTGCAAGAAACCTTATCTCACTAAATTTATTTATTTGTGTCTGAAGTTGTTAGTTTCTCTAAACTAAGCTAACCACTGACAGTTTGGTTAGGCAGTCCTCTATTCACCTAGGTACGTACGTTACCCTAAAACTTGTGTGAAGAGGTTCGAACTATATCTGACACCCTAAGGAGCCATTTGTATTTAATTACGATTGATAACGTTGCTATGTAGTGTAAAATGTTGTAAATATTGAACAAAAATAGGAAACATAATTTAATAAGCTGACATCATACAGTCTTTCGCAGTCCACTGCTGACATAAGCCGCTCCTTATTATATCACAGTGGCATTTTGACTCAATTAGAGCATTTACCCTATACCATCTTGGTCAGACGTGTTGGTATGATAGAGTCCAGTTTGTCGTATCTTCGTAAATATAATAGGTATTTGCTTCGTCTGTTTTCTTTAATCGTCTCTTACAACATCCACGGAATGACATGGGGTAGTGATATTATATATTTTTAATCCGTCATTGCACGCATCTGAGAATCTGTAAACGGATTAACTATAAAAAATAACTCCTGTTGAGCTTCTTGATTGTTTTGTCAACAGCTAAACGTCCCAAACTGGTGGTAAGATAAATATGACGTTTCATTATTGCGTAGGTATGTACTTGCAAGAATTTACATGAAATAAATAAGTATTTCATTTGGCGATTCGACTAAAAACATATCTGTGATACATTATGGAGCATGATTCATTAATAAAACATGTGTGTAATTAAAAGTTAAAACAGAACATTAAATGCTTGATTTGTTATACGGTTCTTGGTAAATTAATATTGCAATATATATTGAATATATTATGCAAGATTAAAATACATAATATATCAGTATTCTCTATAGACTCACAACCTGAAATTAGGTTTGTATTGGACATTCATTTTAGTAGCTATCTATTTGTTGCTTTATTTAGCAAGCTAGCTTCTACCTGTGGGCCCGGGCTGAAGTTGAATTACTTTATATATATAAATTACGTGGGTAGGAGCCATTAAATAAAATCTTAACATATAAAATCCTTGCGTTACTTACTGACTGACAGACACGCTACAGCCGAAACTATTGGGCGCAGGAAGCTGAAATTTGGCATGTATGTTGCTTGGGGACCGCAGGGGTGCACTAAGAAGGGATTTCCCGAAATTCGCACGGGATTGGCCAAAACGGGTAAATTAAAAAAATGCAGGCAAAGCTGCTGGCTTCCTCTAGTTAAATATAATATCTTCTTTAGTAGTTCAAGTCGAAATACTCCCTAAAAATGACTTTTCTTAACCGCGCTTTTTAACACAATTCCATGTTACAACCAGACAGACAGACTCGTTAACCGAGCACTTAGTACTTTATAATATTAGTAGTAACTTAATTATTCTATTAAAACCGAGTTATGAACTTACCAAGAACAACTAATTAACTAGAGCAAACTAAATTGTTACAAGATTTCATTGAGGTAATATAAAAAGATGTATGGATATTTGTACAATGTTCTTGGCATTAATATGGTCAAACTGAAACGTCTGTTGCCTGTTGAAAGTGTTTGATTTAAAATTCAAGATAACTGGATGCGGTCTATGGTTATTTAAATTTTCTTTTTCGGGTGACTCCGAACTCAGATACTCCAGAACCATAGGCTATTGGAGTTTCGGAGTTCGGAGTTTCGCAGACATTGGAAATATATGCTCGACATATTTTGCATGGAGCTTATGTCTAATATGTATCTCAAATCTCTAAATCTATGTATAGATCGAATATTGAAACCGACTTTAAGCCACCTGCGGGTTTGCAATAATACTTACCTTACTATTTATTGTTGTACCGAGACGAGAACCGGAACCGACAGCTTTACTTTTCCTCGGAAGGACAGTAGCGCTCAGATGTAAATGCGACAACAAGCCGTCACCTATACAAGTTTTACGTTGCCGATCTGGTACAGACGGCAACTCAAGCTACGTAATAGGCGCAACGCCTGTAGGTCATACGACGGGTAGACGTGATCCCTTACACGTAATTTATGAGACCCATCCAAAAGCGTGACTTCTCCCGACGTTGCTTTACTTTACCGATCTGTCACAAACGTCTAGTGAATACAGGGTGTATTCACAGGAGCACCACGCCTATCGTAATAGTTCGATAGGTAGCGTTCACTTAAACGTAATTTATGAGTGATATAGCTTTCCTAGTTTCAACCCTTTGATCTGGCTCAAATGTAGAAGATCTGTACAATTACATGATCAAAGGCGTATCTACTTCATTGAGAATTTGTGCTAATTGATGGACCGCTTGTCCCGCTTTTGTTTTAGGAGTTGTTGAGAGTTGCATCTTTTGAGCTGTTCTGTGACAGAGGCGTAGTTCTAGCGACCTTATAGCTTAAGAGCTGTCAAATAAGCATTCGCGCTTGTAAACTGGCAAGTGGCAGCGACCTCACTGTGGGGATTATGCTTATCTAGCCATATCATCCAAGTATACTTCTAGTACTGTGCAAATCTCTTAGGAAGTTAAAGTACTAGTTATCATGAAAAACCGTTGTGCCGAGACTACACGACAATCGCGAATATATAAGTCGCAAAATAATTGCGCACATTTTGCCTAGGTTAAACTTTAATGAATAACTCATGTTGCGGTCGCAGTTATGACAAGCTCTAAAACAAAAGTTTAATCAACTTGCAAAAGTTAGCACGTTGTAGAAATCACGTTGTAGTTATACCACTGCATAGAACATAACAATAATGTAAAACTGTGTTTTTAAAATGATAGGAGACAGTTTTATATAGGTAGCATTTACCTCTTTGTCATTCATTCTCTTTAAAAAATAGGAGATATTGAATGTGTTATCAATAAAGCTTACGTAATCAGGAAAACAGAACTGACCACTGACTAGCTTACTAGCAACTTAGAGACACGCTACTCACATACACTATTATGCAAACTTAGGTGCGGTACCTTTACGTCTAATTACTGTAAAGCCTCAACATACATAACGTTATTCATTAACACACAAACGATCCATAAATCATGTTTAAGTAGTAGACGAGTGCTGATTTCAGCTCAAATAACCTAGCTTGCCTCGAATAGCTTCCATATAGAAGGTGCCTTACGTCCCATTATACACGTAATGACAATGTATCTGCACAGTTTTATGATGATCGTTTAAGCAGTTATAGCGTAATAGCTTAACAAACATTTTGGGTAACTATAAGGACTATAACAATGGGTAGCTACAAACAAGGACCTTTATTTGGTAAACAGTTTGTAGATGATGGTAGCGTTATATTAGAATGGCGGGACAAGCAAAATGCCACGGGTCCCCTACCTCAGGGAGCTCTTTTCTGGAAAGGTCGGTGAACGAAGGTAGATCCTTAAATATTCCTACTAAACAAAAACAATAATACGAAATCAAAATCGTGTACTCATTTGTAATGAGAACCGTTTGAACGTATTTCACATGTAACCTAAAACAATATTATGATGTGTTAGTGGGAGTTTTGCATTCAATTCCTTTGCAATTTAGCAATAACGTCATAAGCAATAAACTCGTTTCCTAAACACCTTTATCTTATAACTCTAACTTTTGTCTAGCCTTTGAATAGAGGTAAAATATTTAAGTAAAAAATCAAATAGCTGCCTGACTACTGATGTTTGTAGCCAAGGCACTTCACAAAAAATTACGTTTAAGCGCTGTCAAGATTTACCCTCGAATACTTTCCAGAAGTCATCATCCTCATCACTAGCATTGCACGTGTTGAGACCCTAAAATCTTGGAACCAAGAGGTCCGTTTTCTTATGTTATTAATTTTGACAGAATATAAGCTTTTGCAAGCACCCGGAATTCATGTTTGCAAAGCACCTAAATAAAGAACAATTGTGCCTACCCTGAAGACCCGTGGACATTAAAGATTAATAACCCGATCTTCTTAAAATACTCAAAAGCTTTGAACACATGCATAAATAAAATCTTTTTGCACACTTGCACAGGACATTCTCTGTTTCATTTGAAATGAATACGCTGTGGTTGCCCCATATTTCCCTAGGGTCCATATTGTAAACTATCCATAAAAAATACCGTTTCATGTTAAAATTGTCTTTATAGCTTTTTATTTTACGTTTCCCATTAGTTAGTCTGTGGGATAAGGTGGTTCAAATTAATAAAATCTTTTTTTCAGCTGACATATTTCTGGCCAACTTGCCAAACAATTCACATGTCAATTTCTTCTATGAAAACAATCTACTAAACGGAATATGCTATTTTGCTTAAATAACAGTTACTCTTTTACGATACGCAGAATAAAAATACGCTATATAAGGCTATTGAGATTTAAGTAAAACTCAACCAGGATTTACAGCGTTTAATTCCGAACTTAGTTTTATTGAACACGAATTTGCACCTATAAATCGTTTATGAGAGGTATCTTAAAAGTAGGTTTTATGCTGTGGCCTTCAAAGGTAAAGAATATATTTAACCTGGAAATTGTGGCTAAATGAATTACGTCATAAAATTAATTTCATTTTGGCTCTTTAACCTCGGCTAATTGGCTAATGAGTTGGTTATAATATATTTTTGAGAAGCTCGTTATTGAAGCTCATTCATTTGCATAAAATATCCATACAACTACTTTGCAAAGCAGTAAAATAGTGTCGTGTTCTTTTGTCTTTTTCCACCAGGTCTGTGCGTGACAGATTTGTATACAAATATATTATGCTAAAGGGGTAGATGGATGGATTTTGAGATACGGGTAACATGTAATACATTAGACGACCATCTTAAAGAAAGGAAATATTTGGTCCGATATTTCAGCATAGTTAACACCAACCTTAGTTACGGCATGATGGTATTTAACATAACTTCACAACATAACTTCACGCCTTTTATCCCCGAAGAGGTAGGCAGAGGTGTATTTCACACCCACACTGAAGGGCCTTCCTTCCCTCTTAGTGCAGCCCCATGGTCCTCAAGGAACATACATGCCAAATTTTAGCCCTTCATTAATTTTATACATACAAAAGGGAATGTTTGAGGCATAATGTGTAGCAGTTGTAAATGAGGTATGATTAGAGACAAATGGTTCGGGGCGTGTAAAGGTGATTTTCCACCAGAGTGGCGAGACGAAGAAGACGAGGCGAGGAGAGAATTGAAATTTGTATGGCAAATTTTCAATTCTCTCCCAGCGCATCTTTGGTGGAAACAGTGTGGATTGACGAGAATATGCGAGGCGTGAATTGAAACATTTGTTTGTGTAAAAATGAACCTTATTGCTTTCGACATAGAGTATAAATTAACTTTGCAACAGAAACACGCTTCTCGCGATAGAAATTGCGTGTGTATTGCAATACGAACTCAAACAGCACTGTACCTATATCTTTATCTAATGAAGCCTACGGGCGGCGCGGCGGTCACGCGCGAGCTCGCGATGGCTATTTTTTGTAGAAAAGGGTCAGTGTGATTTCAATTCTCTTTTCGCCTAGTCTCGTCTCGCCACTCTGATGGAAAATCACCTTAAATGTCATGAATCACCGCAAACGTTGCGTGAGTGCGTAACATTATGATTGACATGTTAGTATCACGAACATGTATCTATTTCAATAACTATAATTTTGCTTATGCCCTTTGTTATCAAAATGAACACAGTAGTTACTATTTTGACTAGTGTTTTGTTAAACTAACATAAATCTGGGAAAACTTAGGTGCTATTAAAGGCTGTTCTGTAATACAACATAGAGTTTTTTAATAGTTATATTGCTGAAATACTTTGTCGTGCTTCGATTCTCTTGTGGTATACTACAACAATCTTTAACTAGATGTAATGTTTCCATCACTAGTCTTTCAGACTAGGAAAAATATTGACCCAAAATTACAACACTGACTATTTAAATGGCAACATCGTACGACGAGGGTAAACACATAAATACTATAAGTAACGTTTACATTACGTACGAAGTGTGTTAAAGACGATATTTATGATGGGGCACTGGTTAAATGTTGTTTTTGGGAAAATATAGTCGCCTGAGGAAGATCGAGGGGTAAACAAATATCTCAGATACTTATCGTTTACAACAATAACGTCCCAAGAAATGTGATACGAACGTCTAATTCATCGCAAGATAGAAGATGTTTCAGGTGAATTGAGCTGTTGCAAAAGTCTCAACAAACTATAAACATGTATAATGTGGGATTATGGTCACAAGTACGTTATTCACAGCATTATTCATAGTGTTGTTTTACTTTATTATAAAGAGAATTACTCATACCATACCAATTACTTAATCCAAAACTTTGGATTACATTACCTAAGTAACTAGGGGTAATGACGCATTTGCAGCTAATTTATTAACTCGACAATGTGTCTACTACAATTTCGTTGAACTAGTACATGCAACAAAACCCGTCCTTAAAATCCTAGACTATGACCTAATTCAGTCAGCCAATTTTTATCATAAGTAACTGTTCTAACAAATTGATGAATCTAATACTAATATTAACGCGCTAATATCAGGAACTGCTGGACGGATTATAAAAAAAAATTCAGTGTCTAGATTTATCGAGCCCATTTATCGAGAAAGGCTATATAACATCACGCTAAAAGCTACGGGAGCGGAGCAGGAGCCTTAAATAACGCGGGTGTAGCCGCGGGCTCATCTAGTATAAAATAATTATGTTAAATTGATGATTATCGCAAGTTACTTGATATGTAATGGAATATATGCTTAAGCGGATAATATTTTCTATTTTTTTATTTTTTGCTAAAAAGACAACTCCCTATGTTCAGTTTCTACGAGTTTCTATTTCAATTATCTGTCTCGTAACTCCACAATGATACTATCAACGAATACAAAGTTCGACTCTGATTTTGGAGAAGGCTTTCATGAAGTGCCTCATTATTTGTTTCTACCACATTACATAAATGAGATATGACGCAAGACCACTACAGTATATTCTGTTCTATGGAGACGATTCTCAGGCTTGACTATAAAATAAATAAATAAATGTGTGCGGTCATAGCTGCGAGCATCTTCTTGAAATATATGAGATGCCTTACTTATGACAGTTGAGGTAGGTATAATGCGTAGAAGTTGTAAATTAGGTTAGATTAGTTACAAGTGATTAGGGGCGTATAAATGTCATGAATCACCGCAAACGTTGCGTGAGTGCGTAACATTATGACTGACAAGTTAGTATCACGAACATGTATCATTTTCAATAACAATAATTAATTATTTTGTTTATTCCCTTTAATTACTATTTTCAAATGTAATATATGTTGACTCACAATAGAATAATGTATGTCCTATTAAATTTATTAATAAACTAGCTGTGCCCGCGACTTCGTTCGCGTAAATGTCTGAATTTAAATAGCGTGACATTTATGCCAAAAGTATACAATATTTTTAACTTTCATATGTATATTATATAACACATATCATTAGAGAATTTCTTTATACACAACATTATCTAACTGTTTTACCACCTTCACATAGAACATGTAAATTATTTTTACCGCTTACTCGTGAACATGCCACATATAACTGACCATGTGAAAAACAACATGTTCGGGGGTCGATTCCAGCTGTTTCAAGTATCTGTCCCTGCGATTTATTTAGAAAATACACACAGGGCTACAAATTTCCAGCCCTGCCGAACGGGGCTATATTACTCCCGTTGAGTTACTCAAGAGGTATCTGAATTCAGGCTTCAGTCTCCCACCCACGGATTCCCACGTACGTGACGTGTGGGAATTTGGGAATAATGAGACTCCTGTATAAGTACAGAACACGAACGAACGAAATAAATTAGTGATGATGTGTCAACTCGAGTTACGCATAAATCGAGTCAACTCGAGTTGTACCTCTCTGACTCAAATTGTGCCTGGTGAAGAAATGAAAGAGCGAGGCTGCGTTTCCATCGTCGTGTACGCCACACGTGACTCCATACACTGGACGCCAATAGCCATAACTTATTATGATTTTACATGTATCTAATGCTAATTCGTTAAATTCGGATAGTGCCGTCATGGATTTAATGATTTTGCTATTATCATTTTAATTATCTGAGCAGTAATGGTGCAGTAATGGTACAGTAAAAGAACAAGCATTAGTGATTGATCTTTACAGAATCTCGCCTCTAATGAAGATGGTAACGAATCTGAATAGGGTAGGTATAGGGCACCTAGACAGAGAAATAGCCGCACTGCGCATTGTTAAACAGTTAATCATCTCAGTCAAAAGACGACCAATGTTGAATGTAGGCCCCCGTATGTCCCCGTAGGTTTTCATTTTGATCCGTCCGCACTGGGTGGTTTTCTATCTATGTTGCGTCTCATCTAGATACCTACATGACCACGACGGACGTAACTCCAGAACCTTCCTGTCAAATTCTATACAAACCGACCGAGATAGAAAATAATATGGACTAATCGACAATTTATTGAAAAAAGGATCTATAGTCATTGTTTTTATCATTTAAAATAAAATGAAATGATTATATAACTATTATATAAACATAATAATTTGAAATAAATGAGATTGATCGTTTAAATTAAGTGGATATTGTAATTTTTGACACAGAGACTTTTTGTTTATGAAAGTGCAGAATATTATACTCTATTAATTTTTTTATAACAGAAAGATACCCGACACATAATTATTGTCTTTTTTGCAAAAAACATTTATTTTGCTAGAAAATTATTTGAAAATAGTGACATCTATAGGTCAGTAAGATAACTATAAAGTTAATATGCCCGGTTCCAGTAATTTACAAACATACATACATAGACTCACGCCTGTTTCCACGAAGGGGTAGGCAGAGGCATATTAAACGCCCACTTTTCGCCAGTGTTTTGATCTCACGTAATAGGTGGCGAGCCTATTGCCGCTTATCGGGATATTTTGTTTGCCAGAGCCTCGTCCGTTGATCGGCAGGTGCACCACTTGCAGGTGAGGTTGGCTTGGGACCCTAAGTTCTTGGTGGGAACCCTATACGCCCAAGTAATTTGTTTATCGAAAATATATAAAAATATACTGACGAAATTAAGAATCGTCTCCTTTTATAAAGTCGGGTAAATAGCCATAAAACACTTTGAAGGTACCTATTTAGACTTACTATACTTTTACTAACAAACTTATAATGATCATAGATGGCACCACAAATATATAAACAGTTTTGGATGATCCCTGTTTTGTTTGGGACTACGTACAAAGGAGAGGTCAAGCTGTACACCGAAAACCACTCAACCGATTGTGATGTAACATATACTATTTTATTGGTTTGAGTATCCTTTGTATATGAGTGTGAGTTTTATTGAAATCAATTTCGCCATTTTAGAGATCTTTAGCAATATAGGGAAAGACGTCGGACAGACAGACAGACATAAATTCAAAAAAATATCAAGTATTGCTTTTTAGAATTTTCCTAGATTTTTAGCTAATTTTCGTCAAAATATCTTTAATGTACAGACTTTTTCACCTCTACAGTTTTATTATAGTATTTTGATAAATAAATCTCTTTATTATGATAAAATATTTACTAAATGAAGATCAAATTTATTCTTATTGTAGTCATATCGTGTAAAAAATAGTATGTGTTGACTACTGCCACTTTGTGAAAAACATTAGTTTCTATATGCTAGCAAATAAATGTTATAACTTAGGTTACAGAACAACCCTTTATATAGCTATAAAGGGTTGTTCTGTAATACATCGCCGATTATTTTAATAATAAAAATGCTCAAACATTTTGTCAGGCTGCGATTCTTTTGTGGTATACTACAACAATTCTAAACTTATTGTAATGTAAATAACACTCTAACACTAGTCTAATAAACTAAGAAAAATATTGCACCAAAATTACAACACTTTGACTATTTAAATGGCGACATCGTACGACTCGGGCAAACACATAAATACTGTAAGTAATGTTTACATTACGTACAAAGTGTGTTAAAGACAATGTTTATGATAGGACACTTTTTAAATGTTGTTTTTGGGAAAATATAGTCGCCCGAGGAAAATGGATGGGTAAACAAATGTCTCAGATATTTATCGTTAACTTGGCACTAACGTCGCAGGAAATAGGATACGAACGTCTAATTCATCGCAAGATAGAATATGTTTCGGGTCTATTTAGCTGCTGCGAAGACTTGCCGTATAAACACGTATGAATTGCGATTATGTTCACAACGGTGTTATTCACAGTATTACTCATTTGGTCGTTTTACTTTATTACAAAGAGAATTAGTAACATTGAAAGTTCATACCTTACCAATTACTTAATCTAAAGGTAACTAGGGGTAATGACGCATATGCAGCTAATTTATTAACTCGACTAATGTCTACTATACTTATTTTACAATTTAATTGAATTACTGCATGCAATAAAACCCGTCATCAAAATCTCAGGCTATAATCTGATTCAGTCAGATAATTATTTATCGTAAGTAACTTTTCAACAACTTGCCTTACTTGATATGCAATGGAATCTAAGCATAATCGGATAATATTTTCTATGTTCATTTTGTACGTTGTTCACAACGGTGTTATTCACAGTATTACTCATTTGGTCGTTTTACTTTATTACAAAGAGAATTAGTAACATTGAAAGTTCATACCTTACCAATTACTTAATCTAAAGGTAACTAGGGGTAATGACGCATATGCAGCTAATTTATTAACTCGACAAATGTCTACTATACTTATTTTACAATTTAATTGAATTACTGCATGCAATAAAACCCGTCCTCAAAATCTCAATCTAATTCAGTCAGATAATTATTTATCGTAAGTAACTTTTCAACAACTTGCCTTACTTGATATGCAATGGAATCTAAGCATAAGCGGATAATATTTTCTATGTTAATTTTTTACGATTTTCTATTTCAATTATCCATCTCGTAACTTCACAATGATATCAAAGATCGACCCTGATCTTGGAGAAGGCTTTCACCAAGTGCCTCATTATTTTTTCTTTCACATTACGTAAATGAGATATGACGCTAGACTACTACAGTATATATTCTATGGAGACGATCCTCAGGCTTCACTATAAAACTACGACCGTGACCGTCACATAGATATTTTATTACTGGTAATTTTTCTTGGAACTAACAAGTTCACGTACCACTATGATGTGTTGGTTTTTATGAGAGTTTATAAGTTACAAATGCTGATTGTATTTTGGGCTTTTTACGACTGTCCTCGTCTAAATAGGTTTATTGCGCATTATCCAGAAAAATTGAGACTAAGCCACTTTGAGCAATTAGGCACTGGAGACGTCTTTATGAACATGGCATGGGTGAAATTAATTTTGGCAATAAATTGAAAACTGTGTATGAGCACATTTTTGACATTGACTTCAATAATTTTACACAGTGTCTCATAAACATATAGCTTAAGAAAAATATTTACATCGCAAACCTGTATGTCGAATAATATACAAGCCATCACAGAATATTTATTTATTTATTTAAACTTTATTGTACACCAGTATCAACATTATATAATCTTATATAATAGATAAAGTACAAAAGGCGGCCTTATCGCCTAAAGCGATCTCTACCAGGCAACCTTTGGATGGAGATATTGGTAGGAAAAGAAGTGGTAGTTGTAGGTGTATGTAAAAACTATGTGTATATGTAAAAACTAGACAATAATTCAACCTCAACTTTAAGATAAAGCTGCCAAAATACTTAAGTAAATTAACAAAAGCAATAATGAAGTATGTATTGTTGAGGCAAATCAAATGAACTAATACGTCAGCTGTCGTTTCTGTCAACTTTGAGTATTCCTTTTTGGTTTGTGGCCAACGATAAAATTGCATTTCTGGTCAATTAAGTAAAATTTCAATACTGATTTGTATCTGGAGTGCAGTTGTGTGTGTATAATATGATTATGAAATACTGTTTAGTATTTTGATCAATAAAACTGTAATGCAGATTTGCAACCAATCGTGAGCGACAGATTAGCCATGCAGATCATCAGATTTTTCTGACAGAATTATATATAATGGATTACGCAACAATGTTTGATAGACGTATGCTGAGTTATACGGAACCAGAAACACGATACAAGATTATTGATTTCTGTGTTATAGATCGTGGTTATTTCCACACCAACTCAGTGAAGAATAAATATTAAGTTAAAATAGAAATAAATATACTCTGGAACCTCGTAAATCATTAGTCAAACTGCATACCGTGAAGTAGATACAACTCAGACGAACAATCGTCTAGTTCTAGTTAATCTCCTAGCAGAAAACAAAGACTCTTCATTTACAATACAACGTGCCCGCAAGCGTTGAAAAGCGAAGAGAACTGTACTTAATAGTGCTACACTTAATAGTACAAGATTAAAAAGTTTTATTTCTGTAAAGGAATAACCCGAGCTAGTTTGGATACTCTTTACCTACGTTGTAACTACTAGTTGGTCTGCGGCCAAGTTGGATTTCAACTCTTTTTGGTAGTGTGGACAGAATGAGCGTTAAAAATAAACGGTGCTACAACTTAAGTGAAATGTTTTATCTTTAACCTAAAGCTATTTTAATATTATTAAGGTTTATTCCTAACTCATTCATCGTAATGGCTAAATTGTTGCCCTGACATTTGTTCCTGTGTGTGTGTTATAAATATTAACACACATTTTTATGACACCCCCCCCCCCCCTGCACTAAAAATAAATCCTGTTATTCAATAAACGGACACAACGGACACACAGACTCGAAACACCGATTTGTGAATAACACAAAGTCTTGTCTCGAGTAGAAATCGAACCCACTGCAGAAGCATATAACGATAAGTGATCTATTTACTTAAAAACACTGTTATACTATCGATAAAGAAGCAAACATACACAAAACTGTGAAACTCTGAATCAATATAAACAACATGTACATGGCCACTTATCCAACATTTGACTTAAATGATGCTACTTTTACCTATTCAATTGCGATCATAAACTTAAAATCATATAACCATACTCTAATATATGTAAGTATCGTAGAGCAGTATAAAACATTTTAATTACAACAACGTAAGAGAATTACGTTGTTAAAAGTAAATTTTTTATACACACCATAAAATTTATTAAGTGTGTGTATACAAGTGTGTTTGTAAAACATTATTAAAATTTTACGATATTTGTGTGGAGTTGAGCTATTATTTTAAGATTTTATTGAATAATTTGATTAATATTGTAGGTACTTACAGTATAGAATATTAGTTTAATTATTTAGTTTTTAACACTTTAATAGAATTCGAGTACGAGGTAGTGGTTTAAATTGGCACTTCGACCTCCAATCGGTCTCGTGCCGTGGATACTTTGTAGGTAACCCTGCTGTATACATTGCTTTTTCCAATAATATACAAGACCATTTTCCAGATTGGACGAAGCATATTACAATATTTTTTGCTATATGAATAATGCAGAGTGGACAACAACAGCTCTCGATAGAGAGAGGTGGAAAGAGAGTAGGGAGGCCTATGCCCTGCAGAGGGACAAGTTAGGCTGTAAATAATAATAATAATAATATGAATAATCCCTATCACTGTAAAAGGTCCAAAGAAGTTCTAAAAGAGATAGCAATAGAAATAATACCTAACAAATGACTTAAGTATTTTCTGCCTTAAATCAACTATCGAAGTCACAATGTGTTGACCCTCACCCTTGCAGAGTTGCGCGTGAAACGAATGGAACTAAATGTATAAACATTTTTGGGTACTTATATGATGTAACACAAATGTATTATTCAATAAAAATAGTACTGACATTGAAATTATATCAGAAACCGGTATGATAATGTCAATCAGATTAATATTCATGACGATAACACTATTTTGATTTTAATTAAAACCAATCATACAACCATGTCGGATTGGTTATAATTGTACAAACTAAACGTTAATTTCGTACTCAAGCGACAAGTCTTCGGTAGTATAGTGGTCAGTATCCCCGCCTGTCACGCGGGAGACCGGGGTTCGATTCCCCGCCGGAGAGACTCCTTTTTGCAATTACACTTCATTTTGGAATGTTTTCTAAAATAAATATTTTAGACATATTAATTGATTTAGGTTTTTTATTACATCGATTAGTTGGGTGTTTCTTTGGTATTGATTCATTGATAAATTGTGATAAAAGAAAACAGTTATGTATTTTTTTCATTTTATTTGTTACTCTGCTCAATTTTTACGGTACATACAAATAGTCCATTGAAATGTTTTTTTTTTTGGTCTTAGCGTGCATTTGTCTGGGGACGCAACTTTATTTTCTAGTTTTCTAATGGGGGTAATTAAAAAGTTAAATCCAAGTTAAAGATGAACTGTATGTCGCGGTAGTACTTAAAAGATTAAAGGTACTAAACAGAGAAGGATATTTTTTATTATAAAATATGTACGCTCGTCTGATAAATTAATTACATAATAACAATGCATAATACAGCAATGCATAGTATTTTCCTGTATTAATAGTTGTGTAAAATTTTCGTGTAAGATTGTTGTGTAAAATATTCGTGTAAAATTGTTGTGTAAAATATTCGTGTAAAATTGTGTTAAATAATAATATTCGAGTCAAATTGCTGTGTAAAATTTGTATGTATAATTTTTCTGGAAATTTGTTGTCGAAAATTTTCGTGTAAAATTTTCGTGGCAAATTGTTGTGGAAAATTGTTGTGTAAAAATGTTGTGGAAAATGTTCGTGTAAAGTTTTCGTGAAAATTGTTGTGGAAAATGTTCGTGTACAATTCTTGTGGAAATTTTTCTTGTAAAATCGTTGTGTAAAATTTTCGTGGAAAAACGTTGTGCAAAATTATCGTGTAAAATTTTGTGTTATAATAATTTTATTTTTATTTTTTTTTTCTTCAGTAGTGAAACTTTTTTATTCCATAACAATGTACATAATATTATTTAGGTATTTAATTAAACTAAACTTAAATTTTAAAATACTATCCTTCAAAATATATACAAAACAAACAAAACGGAAAAAGAAAATAATTTAGAGGGCATCTAAAAAGTCCTCCACATCGCCGTCGACCGGGAGCGTGCCCAGAACGCTGGCAGCATTGCCACGTTGTATTGCAATGCTTAACTTTTGGGCCAAGTACACCTAATGTGCTATTCGCAATGATTTGATATATTATAATTTTTTTTTACTATTTTACAAATTTATTAAAGTAACAAATAACATATATACAACAGATTGACACTACTTATGCAACTAAACTATCCTAAACTAAACCAATAAAACTAAATAAATAAAATTATTATTTAATTGTACACCATAATGGTAAGGCATATGGAACTCTTTTTTGTACATAACACCTTTGTAATTATTATCACCTATGTCTGGCAAATAAATATTTCTTATTCTTTAACACGTAATATTAAATAACTTAGGCGGCATTACTTATTAACAGCTGATTTATGTATCTAAACTTCACGCCTATCTCCCATTGGGGTAGGCAAAGACTATGGAACGCCAAATGCAGGAGCATTTTCAAACACCTCTTTTGCTTCCTCGACATTCATTAACCTCTCCATGCATGCTCGTCGGTTATGGGTATTTTTGGTTTAGCTGCTCCACATTTGACTTGTAGTTAATTTATGATCTTAATACCATACACCTTTTGTCATTGAATGTTTGTTTGCTAAAGGTATAGATAATGGCGCTTGATTGACTGTATTATTGGAAAGACATAATTATGTGTATAAACACCAGGTTGTCACCGCGGAAGAGAAAAAGCCGGAAATGGCTTAGCATAAATGGCGAACTTCAATTACAAGAAAAAGGTTTGCGAAAGAATCATAAAAGAAAAATGAAACAGAAAAGGGGTGAGTTGAACGAAAAATAAAATATATAATAATTTGATTTTTCAATAACCGGTCCATTTTTTTGAAATGACCAAGCTCATGCCTGCTAACTTTTTGTGATAGTGAAAACACAAAATACATGTAGGTAAGCAGTTTTCCCTTGCAATGTAAAATAGATTATTAATGTGCAGTGCAAACCTTTAGACTTACCTCTTTCCACCATGACGACCACTCGCTCATCTGTACAGTAAATGTATATATATATATACATATATACATTTACGTTATTTTATATGGTTAAATTCTCCAAAATTGTTATAATTTTTATTATGTTTTAGGATTTTTACACAAGAAACTCTTGCCTTAATCATAATTTATAAATTAAGTATAAGAAACGAGGAGGTTTAATTCATAAAAGTCTCAGCAAAGATGTTGAGGTGTGTAGCGACTTTTGGAGTTGACTGTACAAAGTTTGCCATAAAAAATATACCACTCCTAAGTTTTCGCATCAGAGAAACTTTGTCCCCTTCCTTAGAGAGTCACAAGAAAAGTACGTACTTAGAAAAGAGTAATCTCAGAAGTAATATAATCAAAATAAAATACATATCTACTAGTATGTACGGCCAAGTAATAACATAAATTCTGTTATTTTTTTCTAAGTTTTGCTACGGAGACCCACCTCCGTAGCAAAACTTAGAAAAAAAATATTTTTCCTCCTATGGGACTATGTAAAATCAAAGATCATACGAAATCTTTTCGGGAAAAGATTTTTAAGTGTTTTTAAAGTTTATTTGGTATAAGGCTGATGTAACTAGAAGTGGTTTTACGTTGAAAGTATTGATTTCATATAGCTACATGGTGATTTTTGCTACCATTATGTAGGAGATAAAATATATTTGAAACAGCATGTACTTGCTTCGACGCTTCACTTTTCTTCTGTAATATAATAATAATAAGTAACTAATTTGCGTATATAACCATGCGATTGCAACCCTACATACTACAGAACTATTTGTATCTATATGTACCAATCGCGAAAGTTTACCTACAAGAATTCATCTTTGTTAGTTGTGCTTAGCGTAATTTTGACCAGGCTAAATGCATAAAACGTGAATTTGAAATCATCATCATCATCATTATGACGATGATGATGCTTTCAATTGCTTTCAAATGTCTGCTTTCCTATCTTAACATCTTCACTGAGCACGGCCTTTCGAATACTTAGCGATAGTCGATTGGCTCGCATTTTATCCTTATATCCCTTGAATTGAAAATCTTCATTGGTGATAAAACGGAAGTAACTACAGCACGAACAGAGAGGACAGCACTTGTCTTGGCACACCGATATCCATAGGTTTTTGAATGGAGTGTGCATATCCTTAACACTGTTTTTCTCTCGATCACATAGCATTTCGTATAAAGCCCAAATATCTCTCAAGGAAGCCTTAAAGTGTGAAAACTTAGCTGAACGTTTTTAGATTTCTATATGAAAACGTACGATGTCAACGCACTGACTTGCAGACATCGTATATACTGCGGTCAGGCGCTAGTGCGTTCAGGCTCTTTCAGATCATTTACTTTATTTACGTACACAGATTTTTTTCCCAATATGCTCAGACAAAGCATAAACTAACCCGAGCATACTCTAATATCTAATGGAATATTAGCTCACACTAATTCCCACACATCAAAATATACCCCTTAAAACAATATTCCGGCTTACATTATTTTGGCCTACATCACGTGTTCATCCTTAATTGAAACCGGCGTCTATGATTTACATCGTAGCTAGTTGGACTATTCAGCATCCTTGTGCGAGTGTATTACATAGTATACATATAGTACATAGTGCTAAATGTAGGATCTCGCCTAATATGCCATGGCCACACCTCAAACTAGCCGTCTGACGGCCGACGTATAATGATTACGAATCTCGACTGACATTCTAGAGTACCTAAATGCGCATAGTATTTTAGCAGATAAAATAATAATTCTCCATTATTTTTTAGAAACTTTGCAAATGAGAGCACCTCCGTTGAAATAAAAAAACTGTTTCTTTCGCAACTTTCTACATACATTTTACAATAATAATATTAGTCTTGCTTGTAAACTGCCGTACTGTCTGGCACATACTAAACTCATATTCTCACTATGACAGGGGTATGATATGGGTTAGGTCCCAGTCCACCGCGGTGGCTAAGTTTTCGAGAACAGTATAACAGACATGCTTCACCATATAGCAAGCAATATTCAACAATGTCAGTGGTGCACACCGTAACCCTACGCAATAGATCGTGATTTTAGCCCAAGTTCCTCTGCTTAGCAATCCCCACTAGGCTATCATAGATGCCCATCTAACTATATCGGGTACATAATGTTTGTTATAAGGGTAATAAACACCTCTATTTGTGGTTGAAGTTCCGACCCGCTATCGTCGCCAAAGAATCTTTGGCATTTTTCCTCTGGCTTCTCTTTTTAAGAGAACTCTCGCGCTTGGAATAAATGGTAGAGCACAGGTTTGTGAAACACTACTACTGTTACACCCGGCGCAGTAATAAGCGCTAAAGCGAAGTAACTATTTAGTAATCTGTGGCTTAAGCCACCACATAAACTACCAAACTATTCTTGCCGTAGACAACTTAAAGAAGAATTCAACATCTTTATCGCCTTTTCACTAAGAGATAAAATCAAATCTTGCAACATCAGCGGTATTATAATTCCGCCGTAGACACCACTTTACCTTCAACAATATCATAATTCCGCAGTGTACGGTATATATGTAGGTAACATTAATCAACACGCAGCAGCAAAAGGTTTCGACTGACAAGCCTGTGACCCTACTATCGTAACGATACCGGCTTTCATTTACTTCAGATGTCAGGTCTCACTGAGAGATGAGTGAGGAAAGAGAAGCGTCGTATGTGTTTTAAATTGCTTGGCATTTCATAAAAAATGTTATTTTGAAAATAAATGGACTGAAGTTTATAGTTTAAGAGACATGAAGTTTGATGTACCTGCAAATATAGAACGGATGCTCTGACAAGGCTAGCTCACAGTTTTTTTTTATGGTAATAGGCGGCAAACGAGCAGACGGATCACCTCATGGTAAGCAATTACCGCCGCCCATGGACACAAACAACACTACAGGAGTCACAAGTGCGTTGCCGCTCCTTGGGGTTGGGAAAAGGGATAGGATGAGGAGTGAGATGAGGGAGAAGGAATAGGGGATAGGGCCTCCGGTACTCTCACTCACCGAACGAAGCGCAACAGTTTAGGTACTGTTACTTTACGTCGATTTTCTGTGAGAGGGTAGTACTTCCCCGGTCGAGCCGGCCCATTCATGCTGAAATCAGCAAAGCTCTACTACCAATGATTTTTGATTTTGATTTTCGAGTGAGTATGTGGCCAACTCTGCTGTCATAGTTTTCAGACCGCCCGAAAGCCGCCGACATAGCCAAACGATACTTATCCTGAGACAAGAACCGGGACCGACAGCTTTACATGCCCTCCGAAGCACGGTAGCGCTCAGATGTAAATGCCACACGTGGTCACCCATCCAGGTGGCGACCTGTGCAAGCGTTGCTTAACTTTGCCGATCTGTTACGAACGACAAGCCAAGTCTCTCTATGAGTGCTACTACCAATAAAAGTATCTGATAGACTGCGACCCAACAGAATAAGATGTTGTATCTTCTTGGGTTTACGCGAATGTTACACATTGAAATTAAACTACAGTTTACGGATTTTATCGCGTTGTATTGGTTTCACTAAGTTATTACATTTGAAACTAAAGATCTAGAAACTATATTTTTAATTTATTACTAGCCGACGTTTCGAATTCTTTACAGAATTCATGTTCACGGCAGACTGAGGTGATATTTGTCTTTTTCTTGAATGTATAAGTTATCTCAAAGTACCCGAACATTTTTCAACTACTGGTGTTACTATTTACGCAGAATGAGCTCACAGTGTCCTTAGGTCTTCTGGTGACTTTGTCCTTCTTGGGTTTCATTAGCCTTATGACAGGGTCCCAAGCTGGAGGAACATTCCAACCATCTTCCCTATTGAAATTAGGGTGTTTTTTAATTTCAATAGCCTCTCGTATCATCCTTGGAAGAAAACGATGTTCTTTTGCGAGTATCTGTGGTACATCAAATCGCAGGTAGTGGTTGGGTCCTTGTTCCACATGTTCACACACAGCAGACTTTGTTGAGCGTTTATGTTTTATGTCAGCTATATGTTCTTTGAGTCGAATGCCTATGCTTCTCTTGGTTTGTCCAATGTATGAGAGCCCACAGTCACAGTCAATTTTGTAGACACCGGCCTCTTGCAAGGGTAACTGACACTTGACAGATGGTAATAATTGACTGATCTTCGTTGGCGGCTTGTAGTAAGTTTTGATAGAAGCTCGCTTCAAGATGTAGCCAATTTTGTCGGTCACGCCCTTGATGTATGGGAGGACAGCAGGTTGTCTTTCTACTGTGGCTGGTTTTTCTTTCTTCTGAGATCTGTGACAGTGGCGCGGCGGTCGGAGCTTGTTGTCTTGCAGAACTTGCCTGACATGTTGAAGCTCAGCGTCCAGGTGTTTCTTGTCACAGATCCCGCGGGCTCTCTGAAACAGAGACATTCCTACAGTAGCTAACTGTTTAGGATGGTGGTGAGATTCACCGTTTAAGTACCTATTTGTATGGGTCTTTTTCCTATACACAGTATGGCTTAAGGAGTTGTTTTTATTCCTGATGACAAGTACATCTAAGAAAGCTAAAGACTTGTTTGCCTCTAATTCCATTGTGAATTGTATTTGGTTATTAATAGAATTAAGATGGTTTAGGAAAGCATTAACACTATCTGTTGGTAAAATTGTGAAAGTGTCATCTACATACCGCTTGTAGAACCTCGGTGTGATGGTGGCAGTCTGCAGGGCTCGCGCCTCGAAGTCCTCCATGAAGATGTCAGCGACCACAGGCGATACTGGAGAGCCCATTGCTACACCGTCTACTTGTATGTAGTATTTCTTGTCCCATTACAGATAGCCCGTTGTCAGGCAGTGTTTGAGTATTTCTGCATATTCCTCAGGCATGTTGTTTTCTGTCAGCTTCCTTCTAGTAATTTCTACACAGTCATGTACTGGTTTGCATGTGAATAATGACTGTATATCAAAACTAACCATAGTTTCCTTGTCAGAGAGATGTAGGTGTTTGATTTCACTGACAAAATGGTAGGAATCTTTCACATGTGCTCTCGTGTTGCCTCTGAGGGGTGAGAGAATCTTTGCCATGTGTTGAGCCAGTCTGTAAGTTGGTGCGCCTATCTGACTAACTATCGGGCGCAGAGGAGCGTTTTCCTTGTGTATTTTTGGTAGCCCATACATTTGAGGAGGTTTTACACACGATGGTATTAAATATTTCACGTCCAAATTAAGTTTTTCGGAGTATTTCTTAACAATATCACAAGTTTGCTTGAGTATTTTGTTCGTAGGGTCTGACTTAACCAACTTGTAGGTACTTTCATCCGACAAAAGATGTTCAATTTTTTGTTTATACTCGGACGTGTCCATCACTACCGTTGCATTTCGTTTATCTGCTCGGAGTACTGTAAGTTCAGGCCTAGCTTGTAAGTTCTTCAGTGCGAGATATTCGGTCTTAGGTAGATTCCTTGCCGGCACTTTCGATTGACGTAATACAGCAGAAACGTCCTGTCGTATGGCCTCGAAATCTTCCTTACTCACATTGTTCTTGACTAGGCAATCCTCAACGTTGCAAATAATGGTTTCATACGGTATTCTTGATGGAGTTATCGCGTAATTTAAACCTCTGTTAAGTACTCTCTCGGTATTTTCATCTAACGTGTGTTTTGACAGATTGACAACTGTTTGTCTATGGGCGGACGGTAGCGTGTGATTGGTCCGTGCGAAAACGTTCTGTTTCATGTTGTACTGGTCATTTGATATTTTTGTAATTTTTCAAATTTTTGAATTTTGTTACGTTTACACGCATAATATTTTGATGTTTCTCTGTTGTTTATTGCATCTATGCATTGTTTAAAATCAAATGAAGTTGTCAATCTGTATATTTCGTTAGATAAATTCTCAACATTTTTATTTATTCTGCGTAAGTCAGCTCGGTGTTCATGGATCTTTTGTATGAGTAACTTTTGGCTTGCCTGTTTTAAGATCTTAGCGCTCCCACGTATGTCCTTCTTGGCTGATATCTTGCAGCATGTAGGGATGAGATCGTGATCCCGGCATCTCTTCAAGAAATTTAAGGATGTTATGTATCTTGCGCGCTTGGTTTGTAGATCTTCTAACCGGCGTATTTTTGTTGCTGTTTCCAGTCCGTACTGGTTCACATAGTATCTTCTTGGGTTTACACGAATGTTACACATTGAAATTAAACTACAGTTT